>JASKON010000013.1:72522500-73722500 GCA_036010255.1 Myotis pilosus
TGGCTGTCAGTGTGAGGCGCTCGGCCACACGAGCCGGAGCAGGACTCGGCGGCCGGTCACGTGTGGTCAGTGCGGCCGGCTCTCCCTCCCGCAGCGCCCACCCGGCGTGCCCACTCCCCCTCCCCTGCCCCCCCGCCCCATTATGCCGCCGGGCTCCGTGCTTTGGGGAGCACTCTGAAGTTTCCCTGGGGTGCGACGGAAGCCCAGGCGTGCTGGCCTCGAGCCCCTGGGCTGCGCTGTCCGCCCTCTGTCCCTGGTTCCTGCAGGGGTGTGGCCGTGCGCTGGCGGCTGGAGGCTGGGTGGCTCCCCCCCCCCCCCCCCCCCCCCGCAACGGGAGCGAGTGTCTTCTCACATCATCCGTCCCCCCCCCCCCCCCCCCCCCCGGGGGGGGCGCTCAGTTAACATCAGGCTATAAAATCGCAGGAGAAGTGGCGTGAGGGACTCTGGCCGGCTGAGCGGGGAAGGCTGGTGGGATTGGGGGGGGCGGGGGCTGGCTCCCCGGGACCGGGACCCGCATCGCCGGGAGGAGAACAGAATTACGGGCACAGAAGAGGCACCGGGAGTGTGTGCCAGGCTGGGAGGCGCTGGGGGCAGCTGGTTTGGGCAAACGCAAGTCCATCTTCTGTGCCCACGGCCCTGAGGTGGCGAAGCTCCCGACGCGAGCTCCGTGACCCCCCGCCCCCCTCCCCGCAGCAGCTGCGGGCTGGATGCCATCTCATTATCGGAAAAGGCAGGAGCGGTTCCCTCAACCACATGCTCCTGGCGTAGCGAGGCCGAGGACGTGTGCATCCTGGGGTCCGGCAGCCAGTGCCCTCGGCTGCCCGGTGGCGGCGGCTGGAGACAGCTGCTGGTGGATGCCGGGCATCGAGGCTGGCAGCAGAGCGGGGTGCCGTCACGAGCCGGGCGCGGTGGCAGAAGCTTCTAGGGCTCAGCCGATCCTACCGACCTGGCCGGGAAACCAGTGGCGTAAAAGGAGAAACTGGCCGATGTCAGAGTGAGGGGCTGGGCACAGCGGGCACCACGGGGTTGGCATTAGAGCTGAGCTGAGTGATTAGCGGGCCTGGCCTGGGGTCAGAGGTAGGATCAGGCGCAGCCTGTGTTCCGGAGGCTCGTGGCCTGGGGACACCGTGGTGTGCGGGCGCGTCCAGGCCCCTCGCCAGACAGCTGCTCCATCGGGGGCACACCAGTGCCGCCATCACGGCTGCCCCGACGCCCCGAGCCTCCTCTCCCTCCCTCCCGCCTGTGAGAACGCGCATGCAGATGCCAAGCTGCCGGGAGAGGGGAAATATTGTATTTGAGTTGGATGAAATGTGAACTGGAAGTCCTGTTGCTTAATAAAAACGTGTGGTTTTGATTCACTGTTCCTGTCGTAAGTTCTCTTCTGCTGGGAGTTGAAACTGCGAGCCAGGAGCCTGACATCTGGTGGGAGGGAGGGGAGAGGAGGGGAGGGAGGGGAGGGAGGGGAGAGGGAGGGGAGGAGAGAGGCAGCTCTGACAGTCACGGGAGGTGGAGAATGTCAGGACCTTGCTGAGCGGGGCCGCTGGGCCGGGTGCCAGCGGGGAGACAGGTGAGGTGCTGAGCTGCGATGCCCGTGTGCCATGGTGGGGCCCCGGGCTGGGCTGCACAGGCAGCCCAGCCTGCACCCCCCGCCCCGCCCCCCTGTCCCTGAGAGGGAGGAGCCCGCGCCGGGTGGCTGAGGGCTGCAGGGAAGGAGGGTCCCCGGTGCGCGACTGAGTGGGAGGGAGGTGTCGGGCCAGCGCAGGAGCCAGCTCTGCCTGCGGAGTTCCCGCTCTGGCTCCTCACTGCGGGTTTGGAACCCGCTGGGCCGCGCGCCTCCGGGATCAGGTGCTGGGCCTGCTGGACTCCAGGACCGTCACCCATTCTGCCACTGAGTCACCATGTCACCCGTCTCTGGGACAGTGGGGCAGCCGGGAGGGTGCAGATCCCTCTGCAGAGCTGTGCACACTGGGCGCCCTGCTCCACCCCCCGGGGGCCGTCCAGGGGCCACGCTTAGTCCTGCGTCTCTCTCTGCCTTCCTGGCACAGAGGAGGCTCACAGACCTTCGCCACCTGAGAGGCGGGAGGGCCGGCGCCTGGCTGGGCCTGTGGTTCTGACGGGCAGGGTGGCATCACTCCTCGGGTCGAGCCTGTGGCATTGCCCTCCCAGCTCTGCCCTTCAGGGTGGAACGTTCCTGTGGCTGGACCCAGCGGAACGGGGGAGGGGGCACAGGCGCTGGAACCGCCCCAGCCTCCAGCCAGAGAGGGGCGGCCGGGCTTGCGGGGCCTCAGGAAAAGCCTGCTGGATGCACGGTCTGGGTTGCATCTGACCTCGTCCACGGGGCACGAGGAAAGGCTGAGGTGTTAGGGGGAGTGGGCGCCGCCAGGCAGTGTGGCTCTGGGCATGGCTGTGCCTCTGTGTGTGAAGCAGCGGCTGGCATTTGGGAGATGCTCTGGAATTGCTACTGGATGGGTGGATGGTGGATGGAGGGAGGGAGGGATATATGGATGGATGGTGGATGGTGGATGGTGGATGGTGGATGGTGAATGGATGGTGGGTGGATGACAGATGGTGGGTGGTGGGTGGATGACAGATGGTGGGTGGATGGTGGGTGGATGGTGGATGATGGATGGAGGGTGAATGACGGATGGTGGATGGATGACAGATGGTGGATGGATGATGGATGGTGGATGGATGATGGATGAATGATGGATGGATGGTGGATGATGGATGACGGATGGTGGATGGATGATGGATGATGAATATGATGGATGATGAATGGATGATGGCTGGATGATGGATGGTGGATAGTGGATGGATGATGGATAGTGGATGGACGATGGGTGGTGGATGGAGGATGGATGATTGATGGATGATGAATGGTGGGTGGATGATGAATGGATGATGGATGGTGGATGGATGATGGATGATGGATGGTAGGTATATGGTGGATGGTGGATGTATGATGGATGGAGGGTGGATGGTTGATGGATGATGAATGGTGGGTGGATGATGAATGGATGATGGATGGTGGATGGATGATGGATGATGGATGGTTGATGGATGATGGATGGTGGATGGATGGTGGATGGATGATGGATGGTTGATGGATGATGAATGGTGGGTGGATGATGGAGGGTGGATGGATGGTGGATGGATGATGGATGATGGATGGTTGATAGATGATGAATGGATGATGGATGGTTGATGGATGGATGGATGGATGGATGGATGGATGGATGGTTGATGGATGATGAATGGATGATGGATGGTGGGTGGATGATGGATGGATGATGGATGATTGATGGATGATGAATGGATGGTGGATGGTGGATGTATGATGGTTGGAGGGTGGATGGTGGATGGTGGGTGGTGGGTGGGTGGGCGGCTTGTTGGGTGGATGGGCGGATAACGGATGGATGGGTGGGCGACAGCCTGGGTAGGTGGTTTGGAGGCAGCAGCTCTGAGAGGAAGCTGGCTGAGGACGGGCTGGTCCTGGGTCCCTGCTGGGGCCCCTGAGCCGCTTGTTCAGGGCTCCTGTCCGTCTCCAGGGTGACATCCAACAGCTGCTCTTCGTCTCGGACCACCGGGCGGCGTATGATTACTGCGAGCACTACAGCCCCGACTGCGACACGGCCGTCCCTGACACCCCCCAGTCCCAGGACCCCAACCCAGACGAATACGTGAGTCGGCAGCTGGGCTGGTTGGGGGGGGGCAGTGGGCCAGGCAGGCGGGGGGGGAGGGGGAGCTCGGGGGTGTGGCACCTCCATGGTCAATAACCCACGGGGCAGGACTATGACCGAGCCACCCCGGACGCGTGTTACGAACCCTCTCCCTAAGCTTCAAGCAAGATGGCGATAGTGAGGTGTCTTGTTCCCTCAGCCTGGGGAGGGGTCTGCGACCTGGGCAGGGGCCTGTGGCCCAGGCAGGGGCCTGTAGCCTGGGCAGTGGCCTGTGACCCGGGCAGGGGGCCTGTGGCCTGGACAGGGGTCTGTGGCCCGGGCAGGGGTCTGTGGGCAGAGGCGCAGCAGGTGCCCGGGCTGAGTCCGCGGGGCGCTGAGGGCCGCTCATTGCAAACCACGGGCCGTTGGACCCCAGCGTGGCCGCTCTGAGGAGCAGCGTCGTCCCGAGGGTCTCAGGAGCGTGTCCGGAGCTGCGACCCCTCCCGTGACATCTGCGGTCTGGGTCCGTCTTTTGCCTCCTCCTGCCCTCACACCCCAGCGGCGCCTGGTTAATGTTTCTGGCAGTCCCTCCCCCACTGCCAGCGAGAATCCTGCCCGGCCCTGCTCAGCTCCCACGCCCAGTCTGCTCTCCATCTCCCCCCGGCCTCCCTCCTTCCACCTCCTGCCAGACATGGCGAGACCCCAGGAGGCTGTGGGGCCCAACCCCCACAGCTGGACGGTGCCCCCAGCAGAGTCCCAGCGGCCAGGCCTCCTGGTCCCTGCCGTGCAGATGTCCTGGGGCCGGGGCTTCCCCCCTGTGGCCGGGGAGGCCTTCCTTCTGGTGACAGAGCCCGCGTTTGGCTGGTTGAAGGACCCTCAGGTTCTAAAGGGTCAGAGCGACTAGGCCTCTTGGGACTCAGTTTTCTCCGAAGGGGACCTGGGCCGTTTCCTCCCCGGGCCTCTCGGGGGCTGGCTCAGCTTCCCACGTCGCTGGCGGCGGTTCGTGCCCGGACGGGGGCATGGCATATGGAGTCCACGCCTCCCGCCGAGCCCGGTGTGGAGAGAGCAGGGTCTCCTGACCGGCCCCTCCGTCCTCACGAGCCTGTCTCCTCCCAGTACCCGGAGGGCGACGGGGACAGCGAGCCCTACTACTACGAGTACCCCTACTACGAGGACACGGACGACCCCGGCAAGGAGCCCGCCGCCACCAAGGAGCCCGTGGAGGCCGCTAAGGAGACCACGGAGATTGCCGAGGTGAGGCTGGCGGGCAGCGGCCGGGGTGGGGTAGGGGGAGGGGTAGGGATAGGGGGAGAGGTAGGGGTAGGGGAGGGGGAGAAGGAAGCTGGGAGAGGGAATGTGGGGCCGCCCAGCAGGCGGGGTGGAGGCTCGGCCGCATGTGATGGCCCCACTCGATGCGTGTTGGGAGAGGGCCTCCGCGGTGACGTGTGACCTCGGGCTGAGGGGTGAAGGGGCACCGTCCCCTCCCCAAGGTGCTGGGAGACTGGCTGATCCTGTTCTGTCTGGAATGTTCTCTCACTTTTTTTTGTTACTCTTCACTCAAGGATGTTTCCCATTGATTTTTAGAGAGAGTGTAAGAGAGGGAGAGACGGAGAGAGCTATTGATGTGAGAGACACACATCGATTGGTTGCCTCCTGCGCACCCCCGCCTGGGGCTGGGGATCGAGCCTGCAACCGAGGTACGTGCCCTTGACCGGGAATCGAACCCAAGACCCTTCAGTCCTCAGGCTGGCGCTCCATCCACTTAGCCACACCAGCCAGGGCACATTCTCTTACTTCTAAGACAAGGGTCTGAGGTACAATTCACCCTTTCCAGTGTGCAGTCCGTTCCCAGCATCCTCCTGGCTGGGCTGCCTCCTCCTGGGCCCGGGGTGGCCTGGCACCCAGAGTCCACAGGGGTCTTGGCTGAATGGCCAGGCTGTGGGGCAGAGGAACCCCAAGACCCAGCCCTGCCTCTCCTGCCCACAGGAGCTGACTCTGCCCCCCACGGGGGCCCCTCCCGTGCCCGACACCAGCGAGGGGGCCGGGAAGGAGGACCCGGACACACTGGACTACGACTACGTGCCCAGCGAGGACTACTACACGCCGTCCCCGTACGAGGACAGCTACGGCGAGGGCCTCGGGGCCGAGGTGCCCACCAGCACGGCCGGCACCACCAACGCCTCCAACGTAATTGCTTTTCTCCCGCGTGGGCTCGGCCGGGGTCGGGAGGTCAGGACCCTGGGTCCTTCTCTCGGCCTCTCCCTGGCGTCCGGGGCCGGCGGAGGTGGGCGAGGACAGGAGCTGGCGGACCGACCGTGTCCGGTCTTGGCCCGGGCGGGTCAGGCGGGACCGGGGCTCGAGCGGGGGTCTGGACGCGGCGTGAGGCGGGTGCTCTGGGCGGCGGCCTGGGGCAGTGACGGGTCGCTCCCAGTCGCTGCATGGCCCGTGCGCCGCCTCCTGGGGCCGTGGCCCAGCTTTCGGGTCAGGGAGGGACCCAGCACAGCGCCCGCCCGCCCGGCACACAGGAAAGTTAGTCCTTTGTCCGCCATAAGCGTGTATAGACGCCAGGATGGCTTCCGGTTTGGACGCGTGGCAGGTAGCTGGCCACATTCTCGGCGGCCACGGAGCGGACACACTGGTCCTCCTGGGTGCAGACCCCTGTGTCGCGGGCGTGGGATTAGGGTCATGTTATCCCGAGACCCTGAGACCCCTGGTGGCGCCCTGAGGGCACTGCCGAGGTGGCCCGGGGTCTCGGGGAGGCTGGGGCAGCGCCCGCAGTGAGTGAGGAGGCGCGAGAGACCAGGGACCCCAGGAGCTGCCCTAGAAGTTAGGCGCCAGGCCTGGGAGGCCGCTGGCCCCGAGCCCAGGTCGAGGCCCCGGGCCCAGCAGGGAGGGGCCTCTCTCGGGGGCTCCCCTGACCCTCCCGCTCTGCCCTCAGCCGGCCCCACCCCCCGAGGAGGGGAAGGAGGACCTGGACGGCGAGTTCACGGAGGAAACCATCAAGAACCTGGATGAGAACGAGAGCTACTACGACCCCTACTACGACCCCACCGTGTCCCCGTCCGAGATCGGGCCGGGCATGCCCGCCAACCAGGACACCATCTTCGAGGGGGTGAGTGCGGCGCTGCCCTTCCTGGCGGCCTCTGGGGGCCGTGACAGCCCGGGTGGTCCTGCTGGGGGAGCGTGATCACGGCCTCACTGTCCGCTCCGCTGTCCCTGTCCTCTCATTCCTTCCGTCTGCGCTTCCCACCCCCAGATCGACGGACCGCGGGGCGAGAAAGGTCAAAAGGGAGAGCCCGCCATCATCGAGCCCGTAAGGACGTTTTCTTATCCTGGTCTCTCTGGTCCACGGGGGAACCAGGATCCGGGGGGGCCAGGGTCAATGGGGGGCCAGGGTCGTGGGGGCCAGGGTCCGGGGGGGGACCAGGGTCTGTGGGGGCCAGGGTCCGGGGGGCCAGGGTCTGTGGGGAGCCACGATCAGGAGGGCCAGGGTCCGTGGGGGGGCCAGGGTCTGTGGGGGGCCAGGGTCCGTGGGGGGGCCAGGGTCCGGGGGGGGACCAGGGTCCTGGGGGCCAGGGTCTGTGGGGGGCCAGGATAGGGGGCCAGGGTCCGTGGGGGGGCCAGGGTCTGTGGGGGGCCAGGGTCCGTGGGGGGGCCAGGGTCCGGGGGGGTCAGGGTGTGGGGGGGGCCAGGGTCCGCAGGGCCTCGGAGGGCCGGGCTCCCGGTCCCAGCGTCCCTGTCCCCTCTCTTCCAGGGCATGCTCTTGGAGGGGCCACCAGGCCCCGAAGGCCCCGCGGTGAGTGTCACCTTTTATTTCCATGACGTGTGGGCGGTGCTGGGTGGGCGATCAGGGACACCCCTTAAACTCCTGACGGAAGAGACGGTTCCCTGCCTCGAGCCAACGCCGGGGCCGGCCCGTGGGAACGGGTGCTGCCTCTGAACTCTGCTCTGATTTTAATTTAATTCCAGGGCCTCCCGGGACCTCCAGGGACGATGGGTCCCACGGGCCAAGTGGGTGACCCTGGAGAAAGGGTAAGGGCCGCCTTGGCTCCCGGGGTCCCTTGCTCCCCAGCTCGCCCCTGGGTCCCCTGCTCTGTGACGGGCGTTGCCACGGCGACTTCCTTCTCCGAGTTGCCCTGGCCCCATAGCCTCTCACGCCACCCGCTTCCTGCGCCCAGTCTCCCGGGGGAGGGGCGGTCGGCTCTGGCCCAGGGTCGTGTCCCACCGAGGCCGCCAGTGCGGTCAGGACACGGCGAGGGCCCGGCCGCCCTGCGTCCGCGTGACAGCGACCCTGCAGCTGCTGGGCAGAGCTCAGGGCTCCCGGATCTGCCAGGACCCTCCTCATCCGAGAGCCCCGGCCTCGATTCCCTCTGACCCCCTTCTGTCCTGGAAACCAGGGGGCTTCTCTGGAGCAGATGGGTGCGTTCGGGGTCACCCTGGGCCGAGGGCCGCACCTCGGGGTCCCTGCCGGAGAGATGGGGCCTGGGCCCACGGGGCGCGGTTCCATCCTGACACCTAGCGGGGCTTTGCGGTACTGCAGCCTGTGGGCAGCTGCCCGGCTTGGCGTTCATGATCGTTTCCTTTCACGGTGGTTTCCGTGCGGGACATGAACCCCCGTGAGTCCGGCTGAAGAGCTGACAGCGGCCAAGCCGCGGGTGAGAGAAGCCTGTGTGCGCCCTGATGGGCGTTCGCCCTGGGGCCAGGTGCCGGAGGCCTGCCCTGAAGCTGCCCGCAGGGAGGCCGGGCTTTGCCTGTCAGGCCCTCGGGCTGCGGGCGGCGCCCGGGGCGATTGGCCGGATGCCCGCCGTGGAGCCGGGTCAGCAGCTGGGACGGGGGAGGCTCCCCTCGCTCCCTGTGGCCGGGTGACCGCTGAGCGTCCCGCCTGGGTGGGGCCACGAGCAGGACTCTGCCATTGTGTGTGCATGTTGGTGTGTATCTGTGTGTGGGTGCACATGTGTGTACCTGTGTGTATAACTCTGTGTATGTGTGTGTGCATGCGTGTATATGTGTGCATGCGTGTGTATGTATTGGCCGGTGGCTCTGGGGGCCCGAGTAGGCAGCTGTTCTTCGTGGCCTCAGCTGACCTATAGGCTGCCTGGTCCCCATGGTCCCTGTCTTGCTGGCATCCTGCTCCCCCTCCCCCCCCTCCACCTTTCGTAGTTCCAGACAAGCAGGCGGGCCTGCTCTCCCGCCGCGTGGCCTGAACGCTGCAGTGGACGGCGTGTCTACCCGCTCGCTCCAAAGGCCCGCGGGAGACGGTGGCGCTGGTCCTCCCACAGCGGTCCGCAGTTGGACCCATGAGTGTGGTGAAGTCCACACGTCAGAGAGGGGCCACAGGGCGTAGCAGATGCTGTTTTCTCTCTTAGACGTAGGATGGGGGGATGCGCTGTGCATTGTGCCCGGTATGACTGACCTCTCTCAACCTCAGTGTTGCTCTCTGTGTGTCCGAGCAGGTGCTCCCCGTGTGTCTGTGCAGGTGCTCCCCGTGTCTGAGCAGGTGCTCCCCGTGTCTGGGCAGGTGCTCCCCGTGTGTCTGAGCAGGTGCTCCCCGTGTCTGGGCAGGTGCTCCCCGTGTGTCTGAGCAGGTGCTCCCCGTGTGTCTGAGCAGGTGCTCCCTGTGTCTGAGCAGGTGCTCCCCGTGTGTCTGGGCAGGGGCTCCCTGTGTCTGGGCAGGTGCTCCCCGTGTGTCTGGGCAGGTGCTCCCTGTGTCTGGGCAGATGCTCCCCGTGTCTGAGCAGATGCTCCCCATTTCCGAGCAGGTGCTCCCTGTGTCTGGGCAGGTGCTCCCCATTTCCGAGCAGGTGCTCCCCGTGTCTGGGCAGGTGCTCCCCGTGTCTGAGCAGCCGGCCGGCTCCCGCGGGGCTGCCACCAGTTTGGGGCGGAGACTGGAAGGGGTGGCTCAGGGGTGGGTGCCCTGAAGCTCCACCCCTGACCCTCCTGGAGGGTCGCCTCGCTGGATACGCCCGGACCTCCTCCTTCCTCATCCCTCCCCCCGGGAGCATTTCCTCATCCTGACCCCACAGCGACGCCCCTTCTCTGGGCTGGGGTTCTGGAATATTCCGGCTCGGGGCCTTGCACTGCTCTGTGCTTGTCCAGCGTGTTTCCGGCTGGGCCGTGGCTCCCACCCTCCTCCTGCCCAGCCCAGCTCGTCCCCCTGCGCTCTGACCAGGCCCTCTCGGCCCCTCTGTCCACAGGGTCCCCCTGGGCGACCAGGTCTTCCGGGGGCCGATGGGCTGCCTGGCCCCCCTGGGACCATGCTCATGCTGCCCGTGAGTACCCGACTTGTGGGGGTGCGGCTGATGGGGGTGCGCGGTTGATGGAGGTGCACAGTTGATGGGGGTGCGCGGTCGATGGGGAGGGGGCCCCGGGCTCTGTTTCTGAGGGGGACAGTCTCCTGGCCACAGACTCGCCCCAACCAGGGCGCACCGTGTCCTAGAGGCAGGCTCCTCTCGGGGGGGGGGTGAGGGGGGAGGCGCCTTCGCAGAGGAGTGGGCCCCAGGGGCGCCCAGGGCTGCCCCCCGAGTTGGGTGGAGTCAGGTCCCTGGAGGAAAGCTGTGCCATCTGCCTGGTGTCAGACACCCCGTCACCACTTGGGCCCCGAGTGGGCGTGCGTGCCAGCGGGTCCCTCTGGGAGCTTGCCCTGCCCGTGACCTTGTGGGTGAAGGTCATGGGGCATCTCCTTAATCGGGAGCCCAGGCCTCGGGGAGAGTATGTGGTTGGTTGGGACGTTGGTCTTCTGACTGACTGTCTGTCTGATGCCGGGGCAGCTGGGCGCGGCTCAGGGCACCCGCTGGAACCAGGCATCCTCGCGAGGCCTCCCCGGTGCAGGCGTCTGCCTGGCCCTTGGCGTTTCCTCGCAGCACCTGGGGGCCGTGGGGTCTCAGGGTGGACGCCACCGGTGCCAGGAAGGGCTTCCCGGGCGCGGGGAGGGTCTCCGCAGGCCCCGGGCTGAAGTCGGCACAGAAGGGCGGCGTGCACGGGACGGGGCGGGTAGAAGCTGCCCAACCAGACCTGCGAGGCTCGACTTCACCCCGGAGGCCAACGGGCACTGCCCAACCCTGGGGTCCAGTGTGGCACCCCCATCAGAGCTCCCTTGGTGACCCCCGTCTGACCCCACAGTTCCGGTTTGGAGGGGGAGGTGATGCCGGCTCCAAAGGCCCCATGGTCTCAGCCCAGGAGTCCCAGGCTCAGGCCATCCTGCAGCAGGCCCGGGTGAGTGTGCGGGGGGGGGGGGGGGGAGGGGGGGCCGGGGAGTGAGGCCGGGGAGGGGCCCGGGTGAGTGTGTGGGGCCAGGGGAGTGTGAGGCCGGGGGTAGGGGTGGAGGGGGTGGGGGGTGGGAGGGGGGCCCAGTGAGTGCATGGGGGCCCCGGGGGAGCGTGAGGCCGGGGGAGGGGCCCGGGGAGTGTGAGGCGGGGGTGGGTGGTGGGAGGGGGGCCCGGTGAGTGCGTGGGGCGAGGGTGGGGCCCGGGTGAGTGTGCAGGGCCTGCGGGGGGGGGGGGGGGAGTGTGCGGGGCCGGGGGGAGTGTGCGGGGCCTGGGGGAGTGTGCGGGGCCCGGGGAAGTGTGAGGGGTCTAGGGCTGGGGCCCGGGTGAGTGAGTGGTGAGGGGTACGGGCATGGGGCACTGGGGCACAGGGCCAGCCCCCTGGAGCAGGCCCGGGTGAGTGGCCCCTGCGATGGGCAGACACTTCCGAGAGCCCCTCGCTCGGCCTGGGGTCCCGCGGAGCCTGTGTCCTCACCGCTCCCCTCTGCACATTAGCTGGTCAGTGGGCTGAGAGACGCCCCCTGTGCGCTGGGCTGGGGGCACTGCTCAGCAGCCTTGCCGGCCGCCTCCCAGGCCCCAGCCAGCGGGTGGCACTGATGATCAGAACCAGGATGGGGGCAGTTGTGGGACAGCTGGAGCGTCGCGTGGCCATGGTGGGTAAACTGCCCGCGGATGCCGGCGGTGCGTGACCCAGCCGGCTGCAGGGCTCATTGCCGCCTGCCTGCTGGCCGCGCCGCCCGGTGCCTGGTACTTGGAGCCCAGAGGGGACCATGGGCCGGCAGGATTTTGAAACAAAACCTCGCCCCACAAGAAACAGGCTCGGTGGGTGGGGTGAGCGCAGGCAGCACGGGGCGGGCGGGCTAACTGCGGGGCCAGTGTGCACCCGTGGTGGGCGGGTGGGGCAGGGTCTCGCGGTGGGGGGGGGGTGGAGGGGAGCACACCCCCACAGGCGTCTGCTGGCTGTGGCTCCAGCTGCTGCCTCTGGAACTGAGTGCCCCTCAGAAGGGCTCCCCAACCACTGGAGGGCGCCAGACCGCCTCTCAGCATGAAACGCTATGGGCTCGGACGCACGTGTAACACACACTCCCCAGCCGCCCAGTGTTCCCAGCTCACTCCGAGGGCGGGGGCTGGGGAGCCAGGAAGGCGGGCAGCACGAGGCTCTGAGCACCCCAAGTGGAGGGAGCGCCCTCCCCAAAGCGGGAAAGGCACCCACCTCCCTCCTCTGTTCCATTGTGGCTGGTGCTGGAGCCCCAGAGGAGCCAAGGGGGGTTCTGGGCTGCCTCCCACCGCCTCCCAGCGAGCGGCCCCTGCCCCAACTGCTCCTGCCCTGGAGGTCCCTGCCCCGGCGGCCGCTCACCTCGCTCAGGTCCTGTTTGTCTTGCAGTTGGCGCTGAGGGGCCCGGCCGGCCCCATGGGTCTGACTGGGAGGCCTGGCCCGGTGGTAAGTCACCAGTGGGGGAGCCGGGGGCACGCGGTGAGGGTGGGAGAGGAGAGGGCGCCTTTTAGCGTCACCGTCACCCACGCTGCCTTAGGGGCGCTGGTGGGGGCGGCCTGGGCGGGCGGGGCGGGCGGGACGGGCCTGGGTCCGGGCCGGGAAGCCTCGGCGCTGGCACTGGCTGCGGCTTTGCCCCGTGCTCTGGGCCTCTTCCTTTCGGGGGCTGGGGCCTGCAGAGGGGACCCCGGGCACTGCCCGGAGGTTTAAATGCTCCCTGTTCCACTGTAATCCCCGGGGGAGGGACTGGCCACTGCCCCCCCCCCCACCCCGCCCCGCCGCTTGCACTCAGCGCCCTCCCGTGCACGTGGCTCAGGCGCCCCCTCCGGCATCCTGGCCGCGGGCCCTGGGATGTCCGCCCACTGCCTGAGCCGCAGACCGTGCCCCGTGGTCAAGTTCACCCCGAAGGTCACCGTGGCTCTGGTCCCCCCACTGTCCACAGTTTCCCTCGAAACTAGGAGGAGACCCCAGCAATGAGCCCTCACCCCCGCCCGCTGGGTCGGGTTCTGTCCCAGGCGGGCAGGGCTGGGTTGCCGCCCTCACGGGGAGCCCTGCCCACGGGAGACCCAGTCGTTTCTGCGCCCCAGCCCCGGCCACGCAGCCTTCACCTGCCACGTTCCTAACCAGCCGTGTCTCCACAGGGCCCTCCCGGGAGCGGAGGCTTGAAGGGCGAGCCGGGCGACATGGGTCCGCAGGTGCGTGGCCCCGGCCTGGCTCTTTGCAGGGGCGTCTCCGGGTGGGGGAGGCTGTGACTCGGGGGGGGGGGTGCCCCGAAGGTGGCATGTCTTCGAGGAGGTCCGTGGGGATTGGCGCGTGGTGGGACGTGGGAGGGGGGCGGAAGTCAGGTGACTGCATGGGAGGCGCTGGCGCTCGGTGCCCAGCCCTCGCCCTGTCCCGGGGGGTGGGTGCCCTCGAGCGAGCCGCAAGGAGGATGAGCCGCAGGGACAAGAGTTTGCTTTTGTCTCTGAGACACCTGGACAGGAACTGACCTTTGCCCTTTGACCTCGGACAGGGCCCCCGAGGGGTGCAGGGCCCGCCCGGCCCAACGGGAAAGCCTGGAAGAAGGGTGAGTGTTTCTGGCCCCGTGACCGGCTGGGCACCGACGGGTGCTCTCCACGCCCACCGAGCAGGCTGGGCCGGAAGCCGGTTGCTGCCTCCTGTCCCGGGCGGGACCGTCTCCTGCCGGTCCCCCTCCTGGGCGAGCCAAGCCCATGAGCTTCTCCCGGGACCCCCCGGCCTCTGCCTCCCCGGACTCCATCCTGAGCATGCGCATTTAGTTTAACAAACATTTTTAAAAATATACTTTGATTGACTTCAGAGAAGAAGGTAGAGGGAGAGAGAGAGAAACATCAGTGATGAGAGGGAATCATTGATCGCTGCCTCCTGCACGCCCCCCTCTGGGAGTGGCCTGTACCCCGACCGGGAATGGCTCCGGGACCTCCTGGTTCACAGGTCGGTGCTCAGCCCCTGAGCCGCGCGGCTGGGCCTGATCATCCGATTTTAGCTTGAATTCCGAGCGGCGGGAAGGAACTGCGCTGGGTGGACGGCGGGGCCCAGTTCCCCCGAGTCTCGGCCAGCAGCCCCGCAGGCTGACCTGGCCCCTTAGTCTCTCTCCTCGAGAGGTCTCACCTGCGCCTCATGCCATCACCTCCAGGCACAGAGGGGCACGTGGCGTCGCCCCTGTGGGCCGTCCCCGGCTGCGAGGCCGGGAGCAGAGCCCCCTGGAGGCGTCCAGCAGCCGGACTCCGGTCCTGGCCGTCTGGGCCGGGCACTGTCCTCGGCTTCACGGAAGCCGCCGCTCGGTGCCAACCCTTTTCTCCTGTGTCCCAGGGCCGGGCTGGCAGCGACGGAGCGAGAGGGATGCCCGGCCAGACCGGCCCCAAGGTAGGCGCCACGCACGGCCCCGCGTGTCCTGGCCACGGCTTCGCTGTCCTTGTGCTGATGACGTGGCTGACACGCGGTTATACTGACGGACAGGATTATGGGGACAAGTAGTGATGCTCACGCCCCTATGGGTAGGGTCTGGGGGAGGGAGGACCTGTTTGGGCCCCTCTGGGCCCAGGCATGTGCCCTGACCGGGAGTCGATCGAACCGTGACCCCCGGGGTTGCAGGTGGATTTCACGAGCACGTGTGACAGTTTGGGCGCAGATCTGCTGCTTTTGTGTGGGAGGCGAGCCGGCGGGTGGCCCTGGGACAAGAGGGGAGAGGAGGAGGGGATACGGACCCGGGGCAGGATCGCGGGGCCCCGGGCGCATGACGCTGCCCGGACGGTGTCCCTGCGCTTGGCCCTGAGCAGCCTCTGTCCTCCCGCAGGGTGACCGCGGCTTCGACGGGCTGGCAGGGCTGCCCGGAGAGAAGGGCCACCGGGTGAGTGCCGGGGTGGGGGGGGATGCCCAGCCCGAGGTCCCGATGGCCTGTGTGTCTCCGGAGGCCCTTCCCCCGGCCTCAGGCTGCTGGGGTGCGGCTGGGTCCCCTGGATTCCAACATGGCCGCTGCAGGCGCCTCCTGGGGGGCGATGAATGCGGCGTGAAGCTGGGCTGGTGGAGGCGCCCAGAAGCGGATCTTCTTCTCCGGCGTGTGATGGGGAGGTGGTGGCCCAGTCCCGGGGGGCGGGGGAGGGCGCATGGGCGGGCAGGGGCGGGGGGGCGGGGGGGAGGGTGCACGGGCAGGCAGCTCCTCCCGAAAATCACCTTCTGGTGGATGGGCCTCGGTGCTTCGGGAGGTGTGGCCTTGCCCCTCTGCGTGGGCTCCGCGCGCCGCTCTGAGTGGCTCACTGGGGGCTTCTCCCCTTTTTCACACATGGCACCGCTTTCATTCATTTATTTATTTAAATATGTCTTTATTGATTTCAGAGAGAGAGAGAGAGAGAGAGAGACATCGATGAGGAGGGAGAATCTTTGATTGGCTGCCTCCTGCACTCCCCCTATTGGGGATTGAGCTCGTACATAACCCGGGCATGTGACCTTGACCAGAATCGAACCTGGGACCCTTCAGTCTGCAGGCTGGCGCTCTATCCACTGAGCCACCCCGGCTAGGACATGACGCCTCTTTCATATTTAAGCACGTTCTGGATATGCAGGCTCGTGTGTGCACACACATGTACATATGCACACACATGTATATATGCACACACACGTGAACACAGACACATGCACATGCGCACACACTGTCAGTGGGGTCCGTCCGTCACACTCGGTGACACTGAGAGATGGCTGCTGCGGCTCAGCCAGTGCTGCTCGGCCCGCTGCCCCCAAGACGCCGGTTCCGGTGTCAGCCTTTGCGGGGGAGCCGGCCAGGCCTCACCACGGCTCCCGCAGAGCCCCCCGACTCCACGAGGGGCTGCGTGGGGGTGGGGGCTTCCGTCTCAGAACTAGAGAAGCCCACGGGGACGTGGGACAGGTGTGCGCGACCCCCTCAGTGGCTAACCTGGCTCTGCTTGGCTTCCAGGGTGACCCTGGCCCCTCGGGCCCGCCGGGACCGCCGGGAGAAGACGGAGACAGGGTACGTACCCGCGGGCCTCGCCGCCCCCGCCGGCCCCTCTCGGAGCCTGGCAGGAGGAGTGCGTGTGGCACGCTGGTCGGTGGCAGGGACACTGCGTGTGGAGAGTGGGCGAGGCAGACGGGACCGTGGGGGGAAGCTGTGGGGGGGGCCGCGTGAGGCAGGCCCTGCGTCCTGTCTGGGCTGGATGTGCTGACGCGTCCCCGGGTGAGGCCTTAGTGTCCAGGCCTTGGCCCCTTTCCCTAATCCCTGGCCCCTGCTCCCCGCAGGGTGACGACGGAGAAGTTGGGCCCCGAGGGCTGCCCGGGGAACCGGTAAGTGGCTGACCGAGCGGGATTCTGTGTCCTCACGGGGGCCGGAGGGGCGGGGGGGGGGGGGGACAGGTGCAGGAGGGACTCCTTCGGGGCTGAATCGGGGACTGTCTTCGAGCAGCGACAGCGAGGGGCTCAGCAGGGACCCAGAAACAGATCTGGGGCTGGAAGACCTGTGGGGGGTGGGCAGAGGCGGAGCCCTGGCCAAGTCCGAATCACCTTTGCTCTCTCCTCTTGCAGGGGCCGCGCGGTCTGCTGGGGCCGAAGGGTCCTCCGGGCCCCCCAGGACCTCCCGTAAGTCCTGTCACCTGCTGTGTCTGTGCCCACCCCGTGAGCCCTGCGGCCCACTCGGGCGTTCAGGCAACCAGCT
Source organism: Myotis pilosus (assembly GCA_036010255.1). Lineage (NCBI taxonomy): Eukaryota > Metazoa > Chordata > Mammalia > Chiroptera > Vespertilionidae > Myotis > Myotis pilosus. The sequence continues at coordinate 72,539,094 of JASKON010000013.1, forward strand.
CACCGCACTGACCGCGGGCACGCTCGCCCAGGGCCGGTGTGCGGGCGGCCGGTGTCGGAGGCCCGTGGCCAAAGGACTCCGGCGGCAGGTGTGGGTGGCGGGTGGCGGCCCGGAGTCAGCCGGCATGACAGCCCTGTCCTCACGCACACACGTGCGCTGGTATGAACACCGACCTGGACGCCACGTGCTCCCTGTTGACAGCACTTCCAGCAGCTTCTGGAAGTTCTAGAAGGAGGGGGAAGCCCTTGGTTCCAGGGCGGCTTCCCCAGGGCAGCCCGTCCCGTCCTGTCCACCCTCCTCGGCCCCTCTGCCCTGGGCTCACCTGCCTCCCACCCTGCGGGGCCCGGAGCTCCGCACCCCGCGCCCATCAAGACCTTAGGGTCTCTTTGGGGCCAGGGCTGCCCCTGCCCCAGGGCCGTGCATCCTGTGACATGTGGGCCGGGCCGGGCCGAGCGTGGGGAGCGGGCTTTCCCGCGAAGGCGCCTCGCCCACATTCAGTCTCCGTTTCCGTCCCCTCCAGGGCGTGACGGGGATGGACGGCCAGCCGGGCCCCAAGGGAAGCGTGGTAAGTGTCCGGGGCCCTGTCACCTGGCCTCGCGGGGGTCCCCAGGCGGGGCTTGCACAGCCAGGCCAGGGCGATGTCACCCCTAAACCAGACGGGCTGTGTGGAGGAGATCTGCCCGAGCCTGGGCCCAGGTGGGCAGCCCCGCGGGAGAGCTCATGCCAGCCGGGGGCCGTCAGCCCAGCGTGGAGGGCCCCTCCTCACTGCGGGGCGTGAGGAGCCCCCCTGGGCCCCGCCCGCTGCGTGTGGTCTCAGGGCGCTGGCTGGGGGCGCTCTTTATGCCCCCGTGTGGCGGGAGGGTGGGAATTTTCTGGTCAGTTGCTCTCACCTGCCCCCTGGCGGCTGTCTGGGCTGCGTTTCAGAGCAATGGGTGCTGGGGCCCCAGGTCGCGAGCCTTGCAGGCACTCGTCTGGGCCGCCCTTGGCCGCGGGGCCGCCAGCCTCCCCCGTGGGCAGCCTCCTGGGTGCTCAGGTCGGGCATGAGACAGACTGGAAGGCCGGGAGGCCGGGAGTGGGGGGCCCAGGCCCCCAAAGAAGGGGTGCAGTCCCCCTGCCCACCCTTCGAGCCCCCTTCAGTGCCTCTGCTTTTGTTTCCTGCAGGGTCCCCAGGGCGAGCCCGGCCCCCCCGGACAGCAGGGCAACCCAGGCGCCCAGGTAAACGAGTCGGGCGGGTTTCGGGGTGGTGGGAGGCGCAGGCTTCAGTGTGGTGCCTGGGCCCGAGCCTCACTGAGCTGCCCGTGCTGCTGGCGCCCGAAGGGGCTGCAGCCTGGAGGTGGCTGGAACCCGGGCCGGTGCTGGAGGAGAGACGGGGGGGGGGGGGAGGGGAGGAGGGGGAGGGGGCGAGAGGGGAGGGGGCGAGGGGGCAGGTGGGGGAGGGGGAGGGAGGAGGGGGCGAGGGAGGGCAGGTGGGGGAGGGAGGAGGGAGGGGGGGCGAGGGAGGGAGGGGGGCAAAGGGAGAGGGGGGTGAGGAGGGGAGGTTCCCAGCCACCAGCTCCTGACCTTTCCGCCTGCTCTTCCCCTTCCCAGGGTCTGCCAGGCCCTCAGGGCGCCATCGGGCCCCCAGGAGAGAAGGTAGGTGGGCTGGGCTGGGCATAGGGCACCCTCGCCTGCCTGTGGGGTGTGGTCCAGGCCGGGGAGGCCCGCTGGGCATTGCCAGTTCGGGTGCGAGCCTTTGTCCTCCCCAGGGTGGGGGAAGCTCAGAGCAACAGGCCCAGAGGTGTGGGTCCTTCTTGTTCACTGATTTATAAATTCACTCTCATTCATTCATTCATTCATTCATTCACTCTCTAACCTTGGATAGGGGGAATCAGATTTAGAAACAACAGTAAATATGGGGGCCCCATTAAATTTGAACCTGGCCGGGCCTGCCCTCACCTGGGGTCCCGCCCTCACCTGGGGTCCTGCCCCCACCTGGGCTCCCGCCCCCACCTGGGCTCCCGCCCTCACCTGGGGTCCTGCCCTCACCTGGGCTCCTGCCCCCACCTGGGCTCCTGCCCCCACCTGGGCTCCCGCCCCCACCTGAGCTCCTGCCCCCACCTGGGCTCCTGCCCTCACCTGAACTCCTGCCCCCACCTGGGCTCCCGCCCCCACCTGGCCGGGCATTTGTTCCCATTGCAACACCGAAGGCCCTGGGGCAGCGAAGGCTGACCGGCCTCCCCGGAGCTCCATGTCCTGGAGGCTTCCAAGCCAACGGGCTGGGGATTGCCCCTGCGTGTCCTTCAGCAAATGGTCTTTGACAGAAATGGTGAAAGTCCCCGTGGGGCGAGCAGGGCAGGTGGCAGCTGGGAGCCGGCGCCGGCTCACGGGGTCTGCTTTGTTCCAGGGCCCGCTGGGCAAGCCCGGCCTCCCAGGAATGCCCGGCGCCGACGGACCCCCGGTGAGTACCCTGCTAACCGCGCCCCTCACGCCCGTCCCTGTCCGGGGGGGCTGGGACCCAGGCTCCGGGCCGGCCACGTTCGTGGCTGTCTCTCACGGTCCCACCTGCTTTGGCGAAGACCCACAGGAGACCTTGAGCCGGATCGCTCCAGAGGACTGGGCTTGGGACACGCTTTCCGGAACGTGTCTCCACGAGGGGTGGTGACTGCAGGAGTGGGAACGCGGTTACTGTCGGGGGCTGGGCTGGCGCAGGCGGGGCCTGTGTCCCCGGAGTTGGAAAGGACGGAGGCGTGCGCGAGTGTATTTTGGGGGCTCACACACCGAGAGGGGTGGTGGGCGGGAGCAGGCAATGTGCGAGCACGCAGCTGTGGAGCCAAACGGGTGCTGCCTAGAAATAGCGCGTCGGTGACAGATCAGGCTGTGGGGGCGGGGGGGGGGCAGGTGACGCATGAGGCCCGGCGTGGGGGTAGCTGTGTCCCTGCGCCCGCCACCCTCTCTGTAAGTCGCTGGTGGGTTTTTTTGGTCTTTTTGGAATATTCCGTTGGAGACATGTAGAGCCCGTTTCAGAAAACAAGATGAGCCGCGTAATTATTCCGGACACGGAGTCTTCGGTGCTTTAGTGACGCCGTGACAAACCGAGCAAAGGCGTTTGCGTCCACGATTAGTGGGCGAGCCGAGCAGTGCCCGGCGGCTCCCACCTGCCGGCGGAGGTCGCTGGGCCGGCCGGTCACCGGTCGCCGGTTGTCCCATCGGGACCGGGGCCCGCAGGTGCCAGCCTCACCCGTCCTCACGAGAGCCAGGGCCGTCTCCTGGGCATTTAGGTGGAAAGTGACGACTGCTTTGCAACATGCCATCCACGTCCTTAACTTACACTCGCGCCCAGCTGCGTCCTCTAGTGATAAAGTAGCACGTTTTGCCGTGGGAAATTGGGGAACTAAATGAAATGACAACAAAGCGAAGCCACCCAATCCCGTGGCCGAGCGTAGAGCCGCTGAGGCTGGGGGGCGTCGCCGCCAGCTGCAGGTTCCGTTTCCTGCCGTGGTTCGCGTCCGTGGGGTGTGTCCTGCCACGTGTCAGGGAAACTGCCAGGCGCGTGGCCCTGCAGGAAGGAGAGGTGCCTGGGGGGGCTGGGCCCGAACCCCACTTCCCTCCATGGAACCCCCTCCCTGCAATGCACTGGGGTCCCCAGGAGTCACCAGTCCTTCGGAGTCTGGGGGAGACAGGGCCTGTAAGAGAGCCCTTGCCCAGAGCCAGGCGGCGGCCTCTTGTGGACTCCACGCCTCTCTTTCTTCTTTTAAATGTTTATTGATTTCAGAGAGCAAGGGAGAGGGAGAGGGAGAGAGAAACATCCATGAGGAGAGAGAATCGTGGATCAGCGCCTCCTGCACGCCCCCTACTGGAGATCCAGCCCGCAACCTGGGCATGTGCCCTGACCGGGAATCAAACCCAGGACCCTTCAGTCCACAGGCCAACGCTCTATCCACTGAGCCTGACCAGCCAGGGCTCTTGTTTCTGTCTTAGTTACAGTTGACGTTCAGGATTGCTCTGTGCTGGTTTCAGTGTCGCGCAGTGTTTAGCCCATCGTACGCTTCACGGACGCTTCCAGCCCCACCCGCCACCGTGCAGTTAGGACGATATTGCTGACTGTCTTCCCTGTGCTGTGCTTGGCACCGGCCTGTCCTGTAACTGCCCATCTTTACTGCCAATCCCTGTACCCTCCCCCCAACCCCCCGGCTTCCCAGCCCCCCAGCCACCTGGCCCCCGGCCCCCGAGCCCCCAACCACCTGGCCCCTGGCCCCTGACCCTCAAACCCCTCCCCTCTGGCAGCCACCAGGCTGTGCTCTGTGTCTGGCTGTGTCTGTTTTGTGTGTGGGTGTCCTCTGTCCGTCAGGCTCCACACGGGAGTGAATCAGGTGGCATTTGCCCTTCCTGTCTGACTTACTGAGCACGATGCCCTCCAGCCCGCCCGCCGAGGGTCCACCGAGCACTGAGGGTGGGCGCAGGCCCCGCATGGCGCTGTGCTGGCTCAGCCCCAAGGGTGCTGGGGCCGAAGACACAGGGGAGCTCCACGGTCCGCACAGCCGTGGCCGCGCGGGCTCGGCGGGAAGGAGGGTGGAAATAGGCCCCTCGGAGCGGCCGTTGTGCGGCCGCGGGCGCGGCTCCTGCTGCTCTGCCCCGAGTTGGTTTGGCTTTGGCTTTGGCTTTGGCTTTTGCTTGGGGGAGGGAGCCGGACGAAGAAGCCTTCCTTCTGGGAGTCGGAGGCGTGTCAGCAGCGCGCGGGGTCACGGGTGGCCGCTCTGCGCCTCGGGGACGTCACGGGGCCGGTGACCACGGGCCCCCGACTCTCGGGACCGGAGGACAGCCGCGTGCGATGCTAAATGAGCGCGTGTCACGCCCGCGATGCCCACCGCGCAGGCGGCTGCAGAGCGAGGCGGCTGGCGGGCCTGTCCCGCGGCGAGCCCCGGCGCTGGGAGAGGGGCGCAGAGTGGATTTTAATTTGTTTTTGCATTTGCCTAATTGTGTACGATGAGCATATATCGCTCACTCTCATTCTGCAAACACAGCTTCAAATGTCTGTAAAGAAGCCGGGCCCTCGCCGGTGCGGCTCAGTGGGTAGGGCGTCGGCCAGTGGACTGAGGGTCCCGGGTTCGATTCTGGTCAGGGGCACAGGCCTCCGTTGTAGGCTCGATCTCCGGCCCTGGTCGGGGCTCCTGTGGGAGGCGACCAAGCGATGTCTCTCTCACATCGAAGTTCCCCTCTCTGTCTTTCTCTCTCCCTTCCACTCTCTAAAAATCAGTGGGAAATATCCTCGGTGAGGATTAACCAAAACAAAAAGGAGGGGGCTCCATTCCAGTCATGTCAGTTACTTGCTCAGGGCGAACATTCGCTGGTCGCGGGCGCCGTCCCGAGGGCGAGTCCACGCTCGGTCTCCTGGCGGAGGTCGCTGGGCCGGCCGGTAGTGGCTGTCTTTCCCTGGCCGGTAGTGATTGTCTCCCTGGAGATGAGGGGTGCCCAGGCGGAGGGCTCGCTTGCTCCCGGAGGGCCTGGGAGGTGGGTGACCTTGAGCAAATGCTCTGGTGGCCGCTGTCCCCACCCATCTGCCTTAGATGGCCGCTGGATCCCGCTGTCGGGGCCTCTGAGGGCCTGGATGGAGCCTGGCTGCGGGTTAGGGAGTGGGGTCCCCTCCACGGTGGATCCCGCCGTCGGGGCCTCTGTGGGCCTGGATGGAGCCCGGCTGTGGGTTAGGGAGTGGGGTTCCCTCCACGGTGGATCCCACCGTCGCCAGGGCCAGGCCTTGTTCCCGTTCTGCAGAAGCAGCAGCCGCGGTCAGCGGCTGAGGGACCAGCCTGGGCCAGGCCGCCGGGAGTGACCGCGCGTGCGCGGGCCTGTGGTCCTGACCTCAGCTCCGTGTGTGCGTGCGTGTGTACACGTGTGTGCGTGTATGTGCATGTGTGCACACATGTCTGCATGTGCACGTGTGTGGTGTGTATGTGCATGTGTGTACATATGTGTGCGTGTGTGGGGGGGGAGGGAGTGGGTGGCACCGGCAGGACTGGCTCTGACTCACACGGCAGGACCGCCCACCGCAGGGGAGGGGAGGGGAGCATCCCGTGGGCACCGACTCATGCGGCTTCTCTTTCCCACAGGGGCACCCTGGCAAAGAGGGCCCCCCCGGAGAGAAAGGAACTCAGGTGGGTGCAGCCGCGCCCCGGCCTCAGCGTCCCCTGCAGGACGGCCTGGGGCTGCAGGACGGCCTGCCCTGCCCCGGGCCAGCCCACCTGCTCAGAAGGGAGGCGGGGCAGCTGTGCCCTCTCCTGTCCGGGGGACACTTTCCCGGGAGCTGGGTCCCCCTGTCGCACCCCCTCGGTTTCTACATGTGGGGGTGCGGGTGCAGCGACCTCGACAGGCAGAGACTGGGGACCGTGCAGGCCCTGGGCCGAGGCTCCTCCTGACCACCGACTGTGTTCAGGGCCCAAGTCGGGGGGTTAAAGCTGTTGGCGTTTCGGGGTGTCCTGAGCACCCAGGACCCTGCTACTATTTGTGGCAGGAGCGCATTTCTGTAATGACAGCTCAGCCCTTCCGATTCCTACCACTTCCCTGGCCTGGCCCGAGTCCCGGGGGCGTGACCCGCAGGGCGCCAGCCGTGGCGTTCTCAGTCACGAAGGGCACTACCTGTGTCCGCCTCTGCCGTGGGCTGGGCGCGAGGCTGTGGGCACTGGCTGTGTCCTCTTGTGGCCCCTCCCGGGGTCTGACCTGGGTGACAGCTCAGCTCATAGGGAGCTGGGATTTGCTGGTGGGAGGACCCCCTAGTCGGCGGGACATCACCAGGCCCCGCCCCCGAGGTGGAGCTAATGGTCTCTCCCTTGGTTACAGGGTCCCCCCGGCCCCCAGGGCCCCATCGGCTACCCTGGCCCCCGAGGAGTCAAGGTGAGGCTCTCGCGCTGCGGGTCGTCCGGGGTTGGGGCTGGGACTGTGGGCACGCATGTCGGTTTTCGGGAATTCCTCCAGCATTTCCCTCCCTGCTGCCCACACTGGAGCAGCCCGGTCCCCCCGTCTGCGTGGGGGCCTGGGGCCCGTCCTGGGCCTGAGCAGGGCAGGGAGTGAGCCAAGGAGCCGGGAACGGCAGCTCCGGAGCCGGGACAGCCCCGGTGCGTTTGTGATGATACTGAGGGCGGGATGGTGTCTCCTCTGCCCCGGGCTCCTCATTGCAGGGCTGACGGGCTCAGGGCGCCGTGGGGTGACGGGGCTCCAGGCGGAGGCCGGGCCAGCTCCCATCTGTCTGTCTGAGCCCATCGCTCAGTCTCTCCATCTGGTCTCAGCCCCTGTCCTCGGGGAAAAGCCCAGAACCGCTCAGTCGGCTCTGAGTTCTTGCCGCACGAGGGCCGCTGGCAGACGCGGGCCCCTGCTCAGACGGCGACGCGGGGACGGGACTGTCTGAGGGGAGGCGGCTGGGCTCACGCATCCGCACTGAGCGCTCAGCTGGCCGTGGGGTGGGGCTCGGACCCAGGACTTGCGAGGGCTCCGAGGTGTGAGCGCTCACCCTCCCCGTTCTGTGCAGGGGGCGGACGGCATCCGTGGTCTGAAGGGCACAAAGGGCGAGAAGGTGAGTGACCTCCTCCCCGGGCGGCCCTGCCCGGCCCACAGTCCGGCCCCCTCGTGTCAGGTCGCCAGCACTCGCTGGTGTTCGCGAACCCCCAAAGCGTGCCGCTCCCCGTGCCGGGGCAGCCTGCGTCCTGGGACCTCAGCCCTGCTGGTCCTCAGCCAGCCCCGTGGGCAGGACCCGCCTCCCGGCCCCTTGGCCGATGCCCATCCTTTCAGAGGAGGCGCCGGCAGAGCCACCCTTCCTCTCGGGGGCACTTCCCTCCCACTCCCGCCTCAGATGTTCACCGTTGTCCCCGGGCACCTGCAGTGGGCACAGCGCTCACCTGAGAGATGGGCACACAGGCCGGGCAGGGGCCGCTCCCGCCCGGCGGGCCAGCTTGCAGATTACAGCCTGGCCCTCGAGCTCTGTGCCTGTGAATGCAAAGCATGGACACACATGTCACAGGGGACGGACACATGTCACAGGGGACAGACACACGTCACAGGGGACGCACACACGTCACAGGGGACGCACACACGTCACGGGGACGCACATGCGTCACAGGACGGACACATGTCACGGGACACACACGTCACAGGGGACAGACACACACACATCACAGGGGACGCACACATGTCACAGGGCACAGGACGAGCCTCGGGCCCTCCCTCCAGCGTGCCCAGCGCGGTGCCTGGGCCCAGAGGCTTAGACGGGGGTTGTGGGCCGGGGGACGTGGCGGGTGTGGCGTGGGGCAGCCCTCGGGGAGTGGGTTCCTGTGGGAGACCCAGTCCCCTCTCTCGTCCAGGGAGAAGACGGCTTCCCTGGGTTCAAAGGAGACATGGGCATCAAGGGGGACCGGGTGAGTACTGGCGGGAGGGGCGGCGCCGGCCTGCGGGGAGTCTGGGCGGCGGGGTGTGGGGCCCACGGGGCAGCGTCTCAGAGCGGAGGGGACGGGGGATGCCTCTGACGATCCCTGGTCGCAGGCAGCCGCCCCCCCCCCCCCCTTGCAGCTCTCCGCTGTCCTCATGTGACCTCCTGGTGACTGGGGTCACCGTGTGCTCACCAGCCCTCGGCCCTGCCCCTGCCCAGTGCTCAGTGGGGACCAGTCCGCTGGGCTGTAGAGCAGTTCGCTTGGCTCCATGGGTTTTGCTGCTGGAAGTGGGGGTGCGGCCGAAGCAGCAGCCGCCAGCTCCATGCGGAGGGAGCGGGGCCCCGGCCTCGTCGGCTTCAGGACCCGTGGGCCGAGCCTGGTGGGGGTCCTGTGTGGGGGGTGCACACGACGGGGCCCCTCACCTTCTCTTTCTGACCTCCAGGGGGAGATCGGTCCCCCTGGCCCGCGAGGGGAGGACGGCCCCGAAGGCCCCAAGGGGCGTGGCGGTCCGAACGGCGACCCCGGTCCCCTGGGACCCTCCGGGGAGAAGGTACGTGGCACAGGGCGCGCGGCACTTCCTGCGGACGGACGGCCGTTCCGATGGCCGCGGGCGCGGCCTGGGTCGGGGTCAGGCTGAGCCCCCGCACGTGGGCGCTGCGGTTCCCGACACGGGCTCCGCCCATTGGCTTCACCTGACTCTCTTGCCAACTCCCACCCTCACATTTATGGACGGACCCGCCCCTTTCACCTGAGTGTGTCCTCGGAGCGCCTTCCAGTCCCGGGGGGCTCCCCTCCCACCCCCCAGGGGCTCCGGGCTCCCGTCTCAGCTACAGCCCCCCTGGTCTCTCTCTCCATGTGCAGAGCCCTACACCTGCCCTTGGCTCCCATCTCCCCACTCAGCCCCCCCAAAGATGCCCCCCTAGGAATGCCCCCCCATAAGTGCCCCCACGGGAATGGCCCATGAGCAGCCCATACTCCCTCCGTCTGCCCGAGGCTGGAGCTGGTCGCGTCGATGACGGTTCTTTGACTCTGGCCTCTCCTGCTTCACGAGGGCTTGGTCCCCTCTCGTGGGGCCTTTGCTTTTATTTTTTATTGTATTTTATGTTTAAATATATTTTGTTGATTTCAGAGAGGAAGGGAGAGGGAGACAGAGAAACATCCATGATGAGGGAGAATCATGGGTCGGCCGCCTTTTGCACGCCCCACACTAGGGATGGAACCTGCAACCCGGGCCTGTGCCCTGACCAGGAATCAAACTGTGACCTCTTGGTTCAGAGGTCGATGCTCAACCACTGAGCCACGCAGCCGGGCCGGGGCCTTTGCTTTCAGATCAGGGCGGGGAGGGGGTGTGGTCGATCCCAGGCCAGGCAGGGGCTCCCGTGAGGACCGTGTCCGTCAGACGGAGACACGCCATGCGGCCCTGTAACACAGCGCCTCTTGTCTCCGCAGGGAAAGCTCGGAGTCCCGGGGCTGCCGGGCTACCCAGGAAGACAAGGGCCAAAGGTAATGTATGACTGGGCCCTCCCCCGGCCCTCCCCCGGCCCTCACCGGCCCTCCCTGCCCTCCCCCGGCCCTCACCGGCCCTCTCCCGGCCCTCCCCGCCCTGGGCATTGTCACCATTCGCCTGCGTGACAGTGCAGAGGGCCTGTGTCACCGTGTCAGCTCCGCTCAGACCCGTGGGAAGTACAAGGTCTGGAAATGGGCACAGGGTCAGCTCAGGGTTCTAAGCCACTTCGAGAGCAGAGACCCCTGAAGACAGGAAGCGCCCCGTGGGCGGGCGACGTGCCATAGACAGTGCCCAGAGCAGGGGTTCAGGTACCTGCTGAGTCAGCTTCTTAGGTTCATCTCTGTCCAAGCGCACCGCGTGGGGCTCTCCCCTCCGTCCACACGCAGTGTGGGGCTCTCCCCTCCGTCCACACGCACCGCGTGGGGCTCTCCCCTCCGTCCACGCGCACCGCGTGGGGCTCTCCTCTCCATCCCCGTGCACCGCGTGGGGCTCTCCCCTCCGTCCACGCGCACCGCGTGGGGCTCTCCCCTCCGTCCACGTGCACCGCGTGGGGCTCTCCCCTCCGTCCCTGTGCACCGCGTGGGCCTTTCCCCTCTGTCCCCGTGCACTGTGTGAGCTCTGAGCTGTCCCCGTGCACCGCGTGGGCCTTTCCCCTCTGTCCCCGTGCACTGTGTGAGCTCTGAGCTGTCCCCGTGCACCGCGTGGAGCGCTGGGGTGACAGATCTATATCTAGGGCTCCAGGTGGTGCGCGATTTGCGCTCATTTCTGACTCGCAGCCGCGCTGTATTTAGCGGTGTTCCGGAAGACAGCAGAACGTGACAACAGGTGCAGTGAGCGTGTCCCAGTGTGAGATTCACACGCTGTCACCGGTTAATCTTAGTTGTAGGTGTTCCCTTTTCTCCGAGACACCAGCTCTTTGAAGACATGGCCGCGAGAGAGGGGGGTGTGGAGGGAGGGAGGAAGGGGAAACAGGACTCAGTAGTGGTTTTTAGATTTGGAGTTTGAGATGCTTAGGAAATGCTCATGAAGTGGATGGCGGGCGGCTGGATGGACGGTGGGTAGATGGTGGGTGGATGGGTGGATGGATGGTGGGTGGATGGTGGGTAGATGGTGGGTGAGTGGGTGGATGGATGGTGGGTAGATGGGTGGGTGGGTGAGTGGATAATGGATGGATGGATGGTGGGTGGATAGATGGTGGGTGGATAGATGGTGGGTGGATGGTAGATGGTGGGTGAATGGTGGGCGGGCGGATGGATGGTGAATGGATGGATGGTGGATGAATGAATGGATGGATGGTGGATGGTAGATGGTGGGTGAATGGTGGGTGGGTGGGTGGGTGAGCAGATGGGTGGTGGGTGGATGGAGGAGTGTGTGTTGGAGGCCGGGGACCGGGACAGTGTCCCCCGCTGGCTTGCACACAGAGCTCGGCTTGGCCCGGCCTCAGGCATCCCCCATCTCTTCCAGGGCTCTATCGGATTTCCTGGCTTTCCGGGCGCCAACGGAGAGAAGGGCGGCCGGGTAAGGACCGCGTGGCCCCGGGCGATGGGCTCTGCCGCAGAGACCTAGTGGGTTTACTGTCCGGGACGACTGAGCACACGGCTCCTTCCCGAGGGCAGCCAGAGACCGGAACAATCCGGAGTTTGCCTCAGAAGTGGTGGAGGGACGGGGGCCTGTCCGTCCGTGGCTCCACGTGCCTCCGGGAAGCTGCCTTTACCAGAGTTTACCTCATTGCTTCTGGAAAAAAACAAAACAAAACAAAACAAAAAAACACCCAGCGCCTCTGTCCCCTGAGGTTTAGAAAATGCAGAACAGCCATGTGAGCCCAGTTCCACGAGGGAGACGCAGGGCGTATGTGTGAAACGCGGGGCTGGTCGGAGCCGGTAGAGAATGATGGCTCGTACCCTCCCCGGGGCAGACACATGGTGTGAGGGGCTGGCTGTCTCCTGTGCGGTGATGAGGGCCCACCCTGGTGAGGGGGAGACGGGGGGGAGGGGCCGGGGGGGCGGGCAGATACCTGGAGGAGAGAAACCAGTAACGGGTGAGCATCCCTCCGACCTCAGCAGCCTCGTGGGGAGGAGCGCAGCTCTGGGCTGAACTCCCCGCGAGTCTCCAATTAAAACAAAGACAAGGGGCCCGGCTGGTGCGGCTCAGTGGTTGAGGATCGACCTATGAACCAGGAGCTCAGGGTTCGACTCCCGGTCAGGGCACAGGCCCGGGTGGCGGGCTCCATCCCCAGTGGGGGGCGTGCAGGAGGCAGCCGATCCGTGATGCTCTCTCATCACTGATGTTTCTCTCTCTCTCCCTCTCCCTTCCTCTCTGACTTCAATAAAAATCTATTTAAGAAACAAAGATGAAGCTCCTGATAGGAGAGGCCACCGCCCAGGCGGTGATGGCCATGACTGAGCCGCCCCCCCTTCTCTTCCAGGGCACCCCTGGGAAGCCGGGACCACGGGGGCAGCGAGGCCCGACGGTAACCGCCCCCCTGTGGGCTGAGGGCGCATGTGGGGGGCAAGGGGGGGGGAGGCGGGCTTGGAGCCGGGGGTTGAGCTGACTCTCTCCTCTCCCTCCTGTGCAGGGTCCACGGGGTGAGAGGGGCCCGCGGGGCATCACGGGGAAGCCGGGCCCCAAGGTACGTTCCGGCTCCCGTGGCGGCCAGCCTACCACAGGGGGTGCCTGGGGGTCCTCGGGGCCTTTTCCTGCGAAACAACACAAGGAAGGACGCTTTGGGGGACATTTAAGAAGGAGCTGGTCCCCCCACAGCCTTTGGACAAGTGGGTCAGATTGCATCGCAGGCTGTGGCCGGGCCGGGCGGGCGGGGAGCAGCCAGTGCTGGAGCCCCCGCTGGAGGGCACGCCCCGCTGGGCTGGGCATGGACGGTGCTGCGCCCCCTTCTGCTGGGGGCCCTGTTCTCTTGGGGGGCGGGTGTGGTGGAAGCTGCAGAGAGGCCTTCGCTGAAAATCTAAAGGAAGTTCTCGCTGGCGGCCGGGGGGGGGGGGGGCGGGGGTGGGGAGAGCCTGAGCCGCGCCCACCCCCCGGGGAGGAGCGAGGGGCGGGGACAGCTCCAAGGGTGGGTGTGGAGTGACCTCGCCGCACGGCCCCTGGGTCCGGTCCTGGACGTGGCCCCAAAGCGCATTCCTGCCAAAGCACTGGCCCCGCTCGGCCGTGGCCCAGCCCTGGCCCGCCCTGCGCTGACCCACTGCCCTCAGAGGCTGCGGTGCGACCGTCTGGGATGAGCTCCGGGTACCTTGCTGGTTCCCGGCCCACCTGGGAGCTCTGCTGCCGTCACAGAGCAGCTGTCGCCACGTGCTCTGCACATGGGTGGGGGTGGGGGTGAGGGTGGGGGTGAGGGTAGGGTGGGGGTGGGGGTGGGGGTGAGGGTGGGAGTGGGGGTGGGGGTGACGGTGGGGGTGGGGGTGGGGGTGGAGTGGCCCTGCAATAGACCCGGGTCCTGTCTTCTTGGTTGGGCTCAGCCTCTGTCCCACAGCAGGAGGCTGTCCCCTGGGAGTGTCACAGCCATGACAGCAGCTCATTGTCAGCTGTAAGGGACAGGTGGCCTTTGGGGGTGTGGGCCAGGGCCCGGTGCTCTGCTCTGTATTGAGAGTGGGGGGCTGACAGCAGGCACGGGGGCAGGTGACAGGGGGCAGGTGACAAGTGACAGGGCATGGGGGCAGGTGACAGGGGGCAGGTGACAGGGCATGGAGGCAGGTGACAGGGCACAGGGGCAGGTGATAGGACATGGGGGCAGGTGACAGGGCACAGGGGCAGGTGATAGGACACGGGGGCAGGTGACAGGGCACAGGGGCAGGTGACAGGTGACAGGGCACAGGGGCAGGTGACAGGGGGCAGGGGCAGGTGACAGGGCATAGGGCCGTGACCCTGGCCGTGACAGAGGCTCCCATCAGACAGTTATAACAACACCCACGCGCTGTCCTTGCTCCCTCTAGGGCAACTCTGGAGGCGATGGCCCGGCCGGCCCCCCGGGTGAACGGGTGAGCACCCACCCTTTCCTGCGGACCTCGGGTGGGCCAGGGAGAGGGACCGCTGACGTCCAGGCAGGGAGAGGGGCAGCCGGGACCGTCCACTTGGCCTGGTCTGGGGGTGGGGGGGTTGGGCCACTGGGAACCTGGTCCTCAGCCCCCTGCTGCCCGAGGGGCCTGCCCGCGACCGGCCCCCGGCCCCCGACGGACTCCGTGTCGGCCCCGGTGAGGGGCCTAGAGCTGACGGGGCCGCGGTGGCGGCTGCAGGACGGGGCCGGTGTGCGGAGCGGAACCCCGAGGCCTCGGGAGCCCCCCGCCTGCTGGCGAGAGGCCGCCTGACCTCACACTGGCCCTTCTCTGTCCCCAGGGACCAAACGGGCCTCAAGGACCCACGGGCTTTCCTGGACCCAAGGGCCCCCCAGTAAGTAACACGGGGTTTTCTGGGGCCCCACACGGTCTCCACATGGCGGTGGGTCAGGGGGCGGGGAGCCCCCAGGGGCGAGGGCGGGCTGCAGGCGGAGCGTCTGTGGCTGCGTCTACCTGACCCTCCCGCGCTGGGGGAGCTGCGTGGGGGGCGTGGACCGCGTTCTCCTCGGGACCGCGGACTCTCCCAGCCGGGTCCTGTCAGGGTCCGGGGCCACGTCACAAAGTAGCACAGCCCGTCGCTTACACACGGCCGGGAGCTCCCCACCCTCCGGCCCAAGTGCCATCTGGGGGTGCACGGGCTCGCTCCTGGGAGGCTCCGGGGGCCCCACCCCGCACCCTGCCCCCAGCCCGGGCCCTGGTACTGCTGGCAGCTGGGCTTACAGGCTGCCCCTCCATCTCGCCCTCACCCCCACGGGCCTCTCCTGTCGCCGTGTCGTCAGATCTGTTTCTGCCAGGACACCAGCCATCGGCCCGCCCCCGCCCCCGCCCCGGCTGCCCTCGTCCTGACTCAAGGACAGAGCAAAGCCCCTCCTATCTCCAGTCAAGGCCCCTTCCCGGGCCCGTGGCTGGGACTGGGGGACACTGTGGGCGGGGGGGTGGGGGGGCAGTTTCACGCAGGAAGGAAGACCCGTCTAGCGGGGGGGTTTGCCTGACGGGCGCCCTGTGGGGCTGTGGTTAGGAAGGAGCTGACCTCTGACCCTGACGGGCCTGGGGCCTTGTGCACCTGCACCTCCCACGGGCTGGACCTCAGGGAGCTGTTGACCGCTCCCTGCTTCAGTTTTCCCCCCTGGGAGGTGAGGGTGGCAGCACTGTGACCTCAGGCGGCTGCATGGGTTCGAGGAGACGATGCCATTGCCAGGCTCCTGTGCGGCACCCGGTCACCTGCCCGGCGGGGACACCTCGGGAAGGAAGCGGCGGTTCGCTGCAGCTCCTCCGAGCTGAGCCCCGTCCCCTCTGCTTCTCCCCAGGGCCCTCCCGGCAAGGACGGGCTCCCGGGACACCCTGGCCAGAGAGGCGAGACCGTGAGTATCGCCGCGGGGGCACGGGCAGGCCAGCCTCTCCCCCCGCCTGCCCGCTTGGGGGAGGGTGTCAGCCTCGGGGAGGCCCCCGAGGTCCGTCCTCCGACCCGGGGTGAGGCCTGTCCGGGGAGAGCCCGCGTGACGTCTCTGTGCAGAAGGCAGGCGACCGCGCCGGGTCAAAGGTCACATGTAAAACCATCAGGATCCAAACAAAATGCCACGGGCACGCTGAGCCTGTGTGGCCACCCCCTTCCCCCCCAAAAACTGTGGGTGCAGCGCCTCGAACTGCCTCTCTCACTGGCGCAGCGGGGCTCCCCATGGCCGGCTGCTGCCCGGTTATTTCTCGCTCTAAAACCCAAAGAGAAGGTCCTGGTCGGTGGCTCAGTGGTTAGAGCATCGGCCTGTGCACCAAAGGGTTGAGGGTTCGATTCCCAGTCAAGGGCATGCACCTGGATTGCAGGTTTCATCCACCTGCGGGAGGCAACTCATCAATGTGTCTCTCACATCGATGTTTCTCTCTCCCCCGCTTCCTCCCTCCCTTCCACTCTCTCTAAAAATCAATGGGGGAAATACCCTCAGGTGCGGATTACCAAAACACCAAACAAACCAAGAATCCAGGAGCAGGGCCGTGGGCCTGGCACCAACGCTGGCTGTCCAGCCAGGCCCTCTGGCCGCGGGGCTGACCACAGGGGGTCTGGAGGGCCCTTCACCCGCGTGCTGCTGACCAGCGGCTTGGCCATCAGGGCTGCCCTCCGGCCTGGCCCTGCCTTTCGCGATGCCCGTTGCGGGCTTGGCCATCTGGAGGGCGAAGGACCTGACATTTCCAGTTGTCAGAAAAGCGGGAATGTCCTGCCCGTGAGCCACTTGGGATTCGGTCCAGCTTCACGCTGTGTCCACGGTAGACGTATCCCAGCAGTGGGTGTGGGAACACCGTGACCTTGAGCAGCCAGTGCCCTTGAGGCTCCGGGCTCAGCCAGTTCAGAACTCACAGGGCCGGTGGGCTCCGTGTGGCTGCACTGGGGGCAGGGAGGGGCTGGGGGGGGGCTGGCGGGGCAGCGCTGGTCTCTCTCCGCAGCCTCTCCCGCGGTCAGGCCTCTGTGGGGCCCAGCGTGCGGGCGGCCTCCTCCGCGGAGGGCGGCTTTGATGCCGTGTTTAGTCCGTTCCTCGGTGCCAGCTTTAAATCCCTCTGCCTCTGTGCATGTGATGGAGCCTTATTTAATTGCACCTCCCTGCTCCCCGCGTGGCGAGGCGGCTGATGAATGGAGATTGCTTTGCTCTGTGGTTTATGGGAAAATGAAAACGTTGCATCTGAGCTGTGCGTTTTCCTCTGCGGCCGCTCCGCGGAGCCAGAGGGGGTTCGCGCGGCGGGAGCGTCTCCCCCTGGGCTGCTCTGGAGAGAGGCTGGCAGGGGGGCCGCTGCCTCTGTGCGGGGCGAGTTCCCCAGCGCTTCCTGCTGCCTCTGCCGCGCGGCCGCCCGTAGGCGCAGGGCACCCGCTCCAGACCCACCCGGACGGCCGCCTCCACGGGGAGCCCGAGGCCTCCTGGGCGCAGCTTTGTTCTTCCTTTAAGAACGGAAGCAGCCCTGGCCGGTGTGGCTCAGTGGCTAGAGCGTCGGCCTGCAGACCAAAGGGTCCCGGGTTCGATTCCGGTCAAGGGCACGCACCTCGGTGGCAGGCTCCTCCCCGGCCCGGGCCCTGGTCAGAGCGCCTGCAGGAGGCCACCCATCGATGTGTCTCTCTCACATCGATGTTTCTCTGTGTCTTTCCTCTCCCTTCCGCTCTCCCTAAAAATCAATAGAAAAAGATCCTCGGGTGAGGATTAACAAATAAAAGTAAACCAGGAGCAGCCACGGTCACTTCTCCCGAGTGTGAGCTCAGACCCGTTCTCGGTGAGGGCCGAATTCCATCCTCCGCAGCCACGGGCGGTCCCGACCGAGGACCAAGCCAGGGCCCTTCTTGCTTCCCCGCCCCCTAGGCCCCTGCCCTCCTGGCCTCTGAGCAGGGCGCCCCGGAATTGTCAGCACCCCCAGTCCTGACCCTGTAAGCGCCTCCTGCAGAGGAAACGGCTTTAAAACGGCCATTACCGCCCTCGCCTGCAGCCCGGCTGGGCCTAAACCAGGGCCCCTCAGAAATGCGGGGGCGCTGGGCCGGGTGTGGCTGAGTGTGGCTGGGCTGGGCTGGGCGTGGCTGGGCTGGGCTTGGTGTGGCTGAGCGTGACTGGGCTGGGCGTGGCTGGGCTGAGCGTGACTGGGCTGGGCGTGGCTGAGCGTGGCTGGGCTGAGCGTGACTGGGCTGGGCGTGGCTGGGCTGAGTGTGGCTGGGCTGGGCGTGACTGGGCTGGGCTTGGCTGAGCGTGGCTGGGCTGAGCGTGACTGGGCTGAGTGTGGCTGGGCTGGGCGTGGCTGGGGCTGGGCGTGGCTGGGCTGAGTGTGGCTGGGCTGGGCGTGGCTGAGCGTGGCTGGGCTGAGCGTGGCTGGGCTGGGCGTGGCTGGGCTGAGCGTGGCTGGGCTGAGCGTGGCTGGGCTGGGCGTGGCTGGGCTGAGCGTGACTGGGCTGGGCGTGGCTGGGCTGAGCGTGGCTGGGCTGGGCGTGGCTGGGCTGGGCGTGGCTGAGCGTGGCTGGGCTGAGCGTGGCTGGGCTGGGCGTGGCTGGGCTGAGCGTGACTGGGCTGGGCGTGGCTGGGCTGAGCGTGACTGGGCTGGGCGTGGCTGGGCTGGGCGTGGCTGGGCTGAGCGTGGCTGGGCTGAGCGTGACTGGGCTGGGCGTGGCTGAGCGCGGCGTCGCCAGTGCCTGCCCGCGGGCCCTCCTTGCAGGGAGCCCTGAGGCGTTAATGCGGGTCGTTGCGTACGTGCCGGTGTACAGAGCCGACACAGGCGTCCCGGGGACTTGAGCTGCTGACACGCAAATGCCGTGTTAGGAAAGCAGCCGTGCGCGCTCCTGGGTTAGGACGTGCGGGGGGCGGCTGTACCCCCGTCCCCGTCCCGCACCAGGGGCGCTCGTGACAGGAGCAGGACAGTCTCCCCGGAGTTGGTAATGAGGCGCAGCCCAGCGGTAGCGCCCAGTCCAGCTCCGGACGCTGGAAACGGCATCAGACCCACTCAGAAAATGACACACCTAGTGACATTATAAAGATGACAGCTTTTAAAAATATGTTTTTATTGACTCAGAGAGGAAGGGAGAGGGAGAGAGAGAGAGAAACATCCATGATGAGGGAGAACCATGGACCGGCTGCCTCCCGCACGCCCCCACTGGGGATCGAGCCCACAACCGGACCTGTGCCCTGATGGGGAGTCGAACCACAGCCTCCTGGTGCGTGGTCCACGCTCACCCACGGGCCGGGCGAGATGAATGGTTTTAAAATCCATTTCTCAGCGCAAAAGTCTGGCTCCATTGCCTTCGCGAATCCATGCAAAGGCGGAACCAGAGGAATGGGTCCCCTCGAACGAAGTGGGGACACGTGGGGATGGGACCGGGTGGGGGACGAGCCCCCGTGGGAACGTGCAGGCAGGGGTGGGGTGGGCGGGGTATGGGCCGCTGCGGCCGTCTCAGCGTGCGACTCTCTCTTCACAGGGTTTCCAAGGCAAGACCGGCCCCCCAGGACCCCCAGGCGTGGTCGGCCCTCAGGTGAGATGCAGCATCGTCCCTGTGTCACCTGCGCACATGCAAATAGACACACACACACACACACACACACACGCACATGCACGTGAGAGGGCGACCCAGGCTCAGGTGCCAGCCCCCCAGGAAGCTGAAGGGTCGGTCCTGCTAGTTGACACGCTGACGTCTGGCGAAGCTGGTGAGCATCGGACACGTGCTCCGTGCAGGCAGCCAGATGGCGGACAGAGGGGCGGGTCTGGGACGGTCACCGTGAGCCAGGTGAGCGGCACGAAGGCCCTGCCCAAGGCCCACGGGCAACTGGGGCCAGACCGGGTGGGACCAGCTGTGCCCACGGCCTCGCTGTGGTGCCCACAGCCGCCTGCTCCCGGCCCTGGTCCCGTCAGTGCCGGGCCCGCGGTTCTGATGCTTTCCGCCCTGAGAGGAGGGGCCCGGCGGCTCAGAGCATGAGGCAGGGCCGTCACCCTCGTTGCCCCGTGTCCTGGGACGTTCACCCCTAATGGACAGGAAGTGAGACACTGACCCGCCACAGCCACGGGCGGCAGGAGCGTGGGCCCGAGCCGCTCCCGTGGCAGACGTGGCCGCCCCCACCGCCCTATTTCCCTGCGACACCCGGGAAACAGGACCAGGGCGTGGCACCTCTGGGCTTCTCCTTCCTGGGTTCTGACCAGAAGGGGAGACTTGCAAAGCCATGTGAGGGCGAGGGTGTGGGCGTGCCGTGGGCCCTCGGCCTCCGCAGCCAGGCCGGTCCTTAGATTGAGGAACAGAAGGTGGCTCCCTTGGGCGTCCCTTGACAGTTGTGGCTGATGCTGATCTTCCCACAGGGTCCCACCGGAGAGACTGGCCCGATGGGCGAGCGTGGCCACCCGGGGCCCCCGGGCCCCCCAGGTGAGCAGGGCCTCCCGGGCCTTGCTGGGAAAGAAGGGACGAAGGTGAGTCGCTCAGACCTCCTCGCCAGCCCGGACTTTCCCCGGGATCATTGCTGGATGTGGTCTGTTTGCTGCTGCTCTTCGCTGATGGACGCGTCATGTCTCGGACAGGCATTCCTCATGCCAGCCCCCGCCCCGACCATGAGCGTAGCCCCTGCTGCTCGATTAGAAAGGGGATGGGCTGCCCCACCGCAGCGCTGGACCTAAAGGGTCTGGGGATCAAACCGTCCTTGCCCTTCTGCCTGGGCAGTGTTCTGTCTGTGTGTTCTGGAAAGCGACCCTTTAAACAATCCCCCACCATTAGGGCCAAAAGAATAGACAATGACAACAGAGGAGGGTGCCTCTCTGTCTTCCCTCCCGGCCCTGGCTCTGCGTCCCTCTGTCCCTGGGAAGCCCCCACCCCAGCCTGGGTGCCAAGGGGGGAGGGGGGTGGTCAGAATTCCTGTGGATTAGCATAAAAAGAGCCGGCCTTCCTTTCTCAGTTTTCCTGTGAGTGACACAGGAAATATGAGCTCTCTGACCTTTTATACGGCCACGTGCAAGGAGCAGACTTAATAATAAAGTAAAGTACAGCCAGTGAAGAAATACTGAGAACATCACACGCACGCATGTGTGTGTGTACGCATGTGTGTGTACGCATGTGCGTGCGTGTGCGTATATGTACCTGGGTACACACATACTTGAAGAGCAGATGTGTGCGCATGGCCTATAAGTAGATGTGTCTGCACATGGAACAGGCAGGTGCAGGTGTCGGTCCCCGTCACGCAGAGGCCGCCCCGAGTTTGGAAAGGAGGTTAAGGGCAAGCCGGTTCGGAGACCCCAACGCTCCCATGTTGGGCCCCAGAGAAGGTTCTGGAAGAGATCGCAGCTTTAATGCACCCGCCCGAAGGCTCAGGCTCGGGGGCCTCTCGGCAGAATGTGGTTTGGGGCTTGAAGCAGAGCCTTCGGCGCCGCCTGCCTTGGGGTGGTGCCCCAGCCCTTGGCTGTGACTGCCTCTTCTGAGGACCCCAAACCCACAGGAAGGCGGACACGGGCGGGACCGCTCTGCCCAGCCCCGTCCCCGGAACCACGCACGGCGGCCTGACCGCGGGCCCCCAGGTGCCAGCTTGGGCCACGCTCCAGGCGCGGAGCTGCCAACCAGCGAGTCCAGGCGGGACTCCGGTTCCTTTAAAGCCCAGCGCCCGGAAATCCCCCCTCCCGCAGCTCCCACGGCCCCGGCCCTGCTCACCACCTGTGGCTCTCATTTCAGGGGGACCCAGGCCCCGCCGGCCTCCCCGGGAAGGACGGCCCCCCCGGATTGCGCGGCTTCCCCGGGGACCGAGGGCTCCCCGGTCCAGTGGTGAGTAAGGAGCCGGCGGGGGCTGGAGCGGACACTGCCCAGCCTGGGCGCCTCTCCCCACCGCGCCCTTGACCCGACCTCATTGCCTGGCAGGGAGCACTTGGACTGAAAGGCAGCGAGGGCCCCCCCGGCCCGCCGGGCCCTGCGGTGAGTGTGTTACCCCCAA
The DNA here is from genome assembly GCA_036010255.1 of Myotis pilosus. NCBI lineage: Eukaryota > Metazoa > Chordata > Mammalia > Chiroptera > Vespertilionidae > Myotis > Myotis pilosus. Next base: position 72,560,461 of record JASKON010000013.1, read on the forward strand.
AGCCTTTCCCGTCCTCTGGCTCAGAACCCACCCTGCAGGGAAGACGGGGTCCCGCCGTGGGTCCTCGAAGGCCGTGGCAAAGGGAGGCCTGGGGGAGGTGGACGGGAGCTTGTCCTGAGTGGCAGCGGGTGGCGAAGGCCCAGTGGGGACCGGGCAGTTGAGAGGGAGGCCGAGGGGCTGCGTGGCAGCTGGGAGGGGCTGGGAGCCGCAGGGGGGAGCGGACGGAGCCCCGCGGCCTCTAAGCTGGGCTCAGGGGTGGGCTGTCTGCACGCCCGGGGCGGCCGAGGCAGGGCTGAGCCTGCACAGGTGGGAGGCCGACCCCAGAGCCGGGGGTCAAGGTACATTCACCTGCTGCCTGTTAAACTGATGGTCATTCCAGGAGGCTCTTAAAGGGGACGTTCCCAGTCACTGGGGTGCGGGGAGCAGGCATGTGCTTGGAATTGTGGGAGAAAGGCCGTTACCGGGTTGGGGGGCAGAAATGCAGAGCCAAACGCAGGACCAAAGAGTCTGTGAAGGCACTAGGGAGCCACTGAGGGCTCTGGAGCGAGGGGGTGGTGGATCGCAGTGCTTGAGGGAGTCTGTGCATTTGGGGAGCCTGGAAACGAACCTCTTTCTTGCCCTGCCCCAGGGATCTCCGGGGGAGAGAGGTCCAGCCGGAGCCGCCGGGCCCATCGGCATTCCAGGGAGACCTGGGCCCCAGGGACCCCCAGGGCCAGCCGGGGAGAAAGGAGCGCCTGTAAGTACCACTCGGAGGCACCGGGGACCCCCCCACCCCCTCACCTGGGGGTTTCCCACTCACCTGGGGGGTTGCAGGATGGGGGAGGAGGTGGTGGGAGGTCCTCGGGTAGGTGAGTGTGTGCCAGGTGGGTGTATGGGCCAGGTGTGTCCTGACTGAGGTCCGGGGGGCGGGGCCCTAAGTGGGCCAGGTTCCTTCATGGGTCTCCTGGGCGGGAGGGTGCTGGGCAGCTCCCGGCAAGATCAGCCTGTCACGCCTGCGCATCTGTGCCCGACACGTGCTGGCACGGGGGCTGGGACAGTGTCCAAACGGGGGCCGCCTTCGTCTGGGCCAGGCTCTGGGCAGGCGCCTCCTTGGGTGGTCGGGGGCAGGTGTGGAGGAGAGAAGGGGGGAGACGTGTGATGGGAAGATAAGAAGCCTCTTCTGGGCCCCGGTCACCCCATCCCAGTGAACCCCACGGAGAGCCCGGCAGGGCCTGGCGTGGGGCTCAGTGAGGGGGAATGCTCAGTGGGAGCTGAGGGGGGTGCAGGCAGGAAAGGCGCACACGGGGAGCGCCCTGTCGCAGGGCCGGAGGCATTTAGACCCGACACTGTGTGTAATGTGTGTGTGCTCACACGTGTATAATGTGTGTGCGTGTGTGCATGCGTGTTGGGCAGGGAGGGTGTTGGCAGAGAACCGAGGCTAGTGAAGTTGGCGAGGCTGGGACTCAGCCGTCCCGGTCCCAGGCTTAGGGGCTCCTGCACGGGGACCTGCTGGGCCGGCTTTGGATCCAGGCTCTGCTGCTCACCATGGGTGCCTCAGTTTCCCCTCTGTGGAAGCAGCCCCCCCAAGGATGGGGCAGTGCTGCTTGGGAGCGGTGGTGAGGGTGGGCCTCAGCGGTCTGGCTGAAGTCCATTGAGACGGGGCACCGTCCTGCCCGGCGTCCTGCCCGGGGCCTCCCGGGGGCGGAGCTGACGAGCTGCGTGTGACGGTGGGTCTTCTCTCCTCGTCAGGGCGAGAAAGGCCCACAAGGCCCCGCTGGTCGCGATGGTCTCCAGGGTCCGGTGGGGCTCCCCGGCCCGGCCGGCCCTGTGGGCCCCCCCGGAGAAGATGGCGATAAGGTAAGGAGAGCCGAGGCCCCTCCTGCCCCGAGTGGTGCCGGCCGCTGGCCAGTGCCCGGAGGCCGGAGCAGGGCGGCCACTTTAGACACAGGGGCTCCAGGGCAGGGCGACCGTGCCCTCCCTCCGAGTTCATGGGTGGTTTCGGAATAGCTCACGCTGAGTGGTGATAAGCGAGATCAAAGTGCCCTTTCATGTCTGAGACGGCCTCATCGATATTGTAATTTATTAACGAGCTCGCGGGAGCTTGGGCCAGCTTCCCTCTCGCGCCGGGTCCAGCCGCTGGGGGGAGCGAGCGGGGAGTCCATGCCCCGAACCGAGTCCCGATTCCACCCGTTCACTGAGCTTCACTGGGTCACGACCACCCTGGAAGGATTAGCCGCCCACTCACTAGGGCCACGGCTGCTGATCGGTGCTGTGACCGTGGCCAGCGCTGGCAGCTGATACCTTGTTTAATGAAGACGCTGGGTTCAGCTCTTCCGCTTAACATTCCACGTGCCACACCCCCGGTGACATTGCCGAGGGGTCAGCTCGCTGCAGACGGTGCCGCGTGTCCGTGGTGGAGCCAGCCGCCCACGGGGACCCGGGGGAACGGGGTGGCTCTCTGCAAGCGTAGAATCGAGGTGTCCGCTGCTGTCAGACACCCTGACAAGCGGAGTAAATGTTTTCATTGGGATTTCACCGCCTTTTCCAATCGGCTCAGGTTCTGTGTAGCATCAGATGGGGCCTCGTCGCTTTCAACTCTCATATTAAACAGGAAATAAAAACACACGGAAGCGGGTCCTCCTGGGAACCCTGTGGAGAGGCGGTTACTCTCAGTCGCCAAGATAAATGGATCACGGGGAGATCAGACCCGAATGGTTTGGGGCTGACGGATCTCCCACCCCTTCCCACAGGGAGAGATCGGGGAGCCGGGGCAGAAGGGGAGCAAGGGGGACAAAGGAGAGCAGGTAAGGCCCACATGGCGGGCACGGAGCTGATGACCTGGACGCCCTGCCTGCTCTGCCAGCCTCTCCCGGGGCCGCAGCTGTGGCTCCAGAAGCAACCGTGTCTGTCTGTTCCCACAGGGTCCGCCGGGGCCCACGGGTCCTCAAGGCCCCATCGGGCAGCCGGGCCCCTCGGTGAGTATCTTCGGTCCCGGCCGCTCAGACCCCACGACCCCTCCGCCCGCTCCTGTGGGCAGCAGGAGGCAGTCCTCACCTGCCCATCGTGTCCCCACAGGGAGCGGACGGAGAGCCGGGGCCCCGGGGCCAGCAGGGCCTTTTCGGGCAGAAGGGTGACGAAGGCCCCAGAGGCTTCCCCGGGCCCCCTGGACCCGTGGGGCTGCAGGTAACTGGGGAGTGTGGATGGTGGGGTCCACTTCAGTGCCTACGCTCTGCTGTCTCCCTGACCTGCCCCGTCCTGCCTCCCTCCCCTGCCCTGCCTCCCCCCGCTCTGTCATTGTGAGAACGGGGGAACCAAGGCTGGCTGCAGGGGCCTCCAGGGCTCCCCATGCACTGGAATGGCTGCAAGGTCCCACACTCCCAGAGGTGCCCGCACCGACGTTAAGCCGTGACACTGACTTCCGTGGCTGTAGTAGGAACATTGGAAAGTGCTGGCAATTGTACGGAAACAGCAGTGACCTCTCAGCACACACTGGGAATGCCAGCTGTACACACGGGGCACATGTCATGGCCACGCCTTCCGCGTGTGCTGTCACACACAGATGCACACGGTGACTTTATTTGGTTTCTGCAAAGCGGAATCCTGTCGTGCGTGGGGGGAGCTTGGACCCAGCTGCCCCCTTCCTTGCCACGTCCGTGTCGTGTTGCTGCCACAGAATGTTCTCCGAAGGCGTCGTGGTGCCTTTGTCCCTGAGGCCGTGGGGTGTGGTCACTGTGTCCCTGAGGCCGTGGGGTGTGGTCACTGTGTCCCTGAGGCCGTGGGGTGTGGTCACTGTGTCCCTGAGGCCATGGGGTGTGGTCACTGTGTCCCTGAGGCCGTGGGGTGTGGTCACTGTGTCCCTGAGGCCGTGGGGTGTGGTCACTGCATCCCTGAGGCCGTGGGGTGTGGTCACTGCGTCCCTGAGGCCGTGGGGTGTGGTCACTGCGTCGTGTCCGGCGCGTGGCGGTGCCTGATGAACCCGCACCCTCCGCCGCCGTCGGCTCGCAGGTCTCCTGTTTGGGGGGTCGCAGTGAGCCTGTGTCCATCCTTCGCCCGTTCCTCTCATTCTTTCCTGGGCCCAGAGTCACAGGGTGTCCTCGTGTTTAGCGATGCACTTAGACGCACATCCCGAGGCCCCTGCCCTCCCGGGTGGTGCTGGGAGCCAGTCGCGGGGGTGCGGGCCGGGCGAGCTGCCCTGCTCAGCCCCCTCCTGTTCGCAGGGTCTGCCGGGGCCTCCGGGAGAGAAGGGCGAGACGGGAGACGTGGGCCAGATGGTAAGTGCCGGGACCGGGCCAGGCGGCCGGCTTTGATTGCGGCCAACTCGGCATTTGTCCGTGTCCAATGCCCTCCTTCTCCTAGGGCCCCCCAGGTCCCCCCGGCCCCCGAGGACCGTCTGGAGCGCCAGGTGCTGACGGGCCGCAAGGTCCCCCCGGAGGAATAGGCAACCCTGGAGCCGTGGGAGAGAAGGTGACTCCGCCCCCACGCCACCGTGTCCCATGAGGGCGTGCGCACGTGTGTGCGTGCGTGTGTGCGCACGTGTGTGCATGCGTGTGCGTGTGCGTGAAGAACACGGGTGTTGGAGCCATTGCTCTCGGCCCCACGTGACCGCGTTTCCTCCTCAGGGCGAGCCTGGCGAAGCTGGAGAGCCTGGCCTTCCCGGAGAAGGGGGCCCCCCGGTGAGTGAGTGGGCTGGGGGGCACTGTGCATGGGGGCGGGGGGGCGGGGGAGAAGCTCCCGCTCTGCCTCGGTTTCCCATCCAGGAATTGGAGCCACGGGTCTCTTGGGCCTCCCTCACAGGCGCTGCAAAAAAGAGGGCGCATGTGTGTGCGTGTGTAGATGTTCGTGTGCATGTGTGTGGGTGTGCAGACAGATGTTAGCACATGTGACTGGCGGCTGCAGGTGGCTGGGTGGCCGTGGTGTTCCGGGCCCTTCCACGGGCTGCAGTAACTGTGGGCAGTGTCCCCTCCGCAGCCCCGAGAGGGACTGCTCAGACCCCTGCGGTCAGACGTGAACTCCCTCGGGCTGCGGGGGTCCTTAGGGCCCAGGAGGCGGCTGGTGGGCAGAGGTCTCCTTGGCATCCAGCTGCCCGCCCCCTGCCCCATGAACCCCAGAGAAGGGGCCCCTCAGGGTCTGTGCTGCCCACCGTCTGGTCCAGGCCGGTCCCTCCCCCAGAGGCAGTTGCAGCCTCCGAGGCCCCAGAAAGCCAGTGGCTCCTTGGGGAGCTGCCCAGCCCCTGAGGCCCACCCCCCACCCCCCACCGGGCCCACTGAGCCGGGGAGTGGGGGGGACCGTGTGCCACCCAGGGCCCTGCGGGCCAGCGCCTCGCCCTGGGCTCATGGCACGGCCTTCCCTGCAGGGACCCAAAGGCGAGAGGGGGGAGAAGGGCGAGGCGGGCCCTTCTGGTGCTGCTGGACCCCCTGGACCTAAAGGCCCACCCGGCGACGATGGCCCCAAAGGCAGCCCCGTGAGTAGCTGAGCCGCAGCGGCGCCCGTGCCTGAGGCTGGGCAGGGGCTCTGGTCCGGAGCCGCTCCATCATCCTGCCTCGGGTCCTGGGGAAGCGCCTGGAGGTTCTCACCCCGACCCTGAGCCCAGGCAGCGGAGCTGAGCGGACAGGGGGCGGGCTGGGAGGGCGCTGTGCCCACACTCCCTCCTGCTGCCGCCCTGGCTCAGTGTCAGGGAGGCTCCTGAGCTGCATGTGCGAGAAGCCAGGTTCCAGCCGGGAGCTCAGAGGAAGGGACGGCCTCCGGGGAGCGAGGGGGCAGGCTCTGGCTGCCCGCCCCAGGCTCCTGTGGGACTCGGATGATGCCCAGGAAGGGCTCCCGAGGCGAAGGGCATGGCGGCCTCAGAGGCGCAGGCTGTTCCAGGGGCGGGGGCAGGGGCGGGGCGGCCCTCACGCGGCGCTGGCGGGCAGGGTGTGCTCGGCCAGGGCTGAGGGCCTGCACGCGCCTCTTTCTCCGTTTCAGGGCCCCGTCGGTTTCCCCGGAGATCCCGGTCCCCCCGGAGAGCCCGGCCCCGCGGTAGGTGTTTGAGGCCCTGAGCCGTCCGTCCCCCCGATGCTGACCTGCCTCTGCAGCCCATGGTTCTTTCCGGGGGGTTATTTGGGAGCGACCCGTGGGGCATGGTGCCCTCCCAAGGGGCCTGCATCAGGGTCAGGTGCAGACGCAGGCCCCAGCTTTGAGCACGCTGTGTCCCGCCCACCTGATGGGCTTGGATTTGGGGGACGGGACTCGGTGCCGTCCGGAGGCTGAAGGAACTTGCTTTCGTCCCCACAGGGTCAGGATGGTCCCCCTGGCGACAAAGGGGACGACGGCGAGGCCGGGCAGACGGTGAGTGCGCCGTGGCCTTTGGGGTCACGGTGACGGCGTCTGGGTTCTTGGGATTTGCAGCTTGCTTTGTTCATTTCTTTTTTTTAAAAAAATAATGTTTTTATTGATTTTAGAAAGACAGGAAGGGAGAGAGAGAGAAACATTGATGTGAGGGAGAAACATCCATCAGCTGCCTCCCGCACGCCTCCCACTGGGGATCGAGCCCACAACCCGGGCCTGTGCCCTTGACCGGGAATCGAACCCGGGACCCTTCAGTCCGCGGGCCAATGTGCTACCCACTGAGCAACCGGCCAGGGCAGGGCAGCTGTTCCTGCTGGGCCGGGTCCTGTCCCTCCTGGAAGGGGCTCTCCTGTCCGCCCCGGCGGAGCTCGCACGGAGGCTGCCTCCTGCCCTGCGCGGAGGGTTTGAGACGCTGCTTCCCGCTGAGTCCCTGCGGTGGCGCCCTCAGTGCCTGGGTCCCCGCAGCTGCCCTCCCGCCGGGCGCCCTCGTGGAGACACTGTCCTCCCTGTGCCTCCGCGTCCGTGTCCAGCAGGCGACGCTCATGGGCGGCGAGCCTGTCACTGGGTCCGGGGAGCGGGACGGGACGGGGGGGGGGGTGTGGGGGGAGTGAGGTAAGGGGGGTGGGTACGTCAGCCCCCCGAGATGGGGGTCAGGGTCGGGCTGCCCAGGACACGGGCTCAGCGTGTTCTTCGGCCCCAGCCCAGCCTGGCTCAGCCGCGCCTCCGCACCGACCCCCGACCCCACTCACCCCGGTCCTCTCTCTGACTCCAGGGATCCCCGGGCCCCACTGGTGAACCGGGTCCGTCCGGGCCTCCGGGAAAACGGGTAAAGGACTCTTCGCGGCCTCTCCGGCCACGTCTGCATGCAGCTCCCCTCCCCTCCCCTCCCCTCCCCAGCCCCTCCCCCTTCCCCCTCCTCTCCCCTCCCCCTCCCGGGCAGGGCTGGGCACTGAGTGCTGGCCAGAAAGTGCTTCTGCGAAGCGTGCCCTCCCCTCGGCTTCCTGCCGGTCATCGAGCCTCAGACCTGCCTCTGAGGAGGGCCCAGTGCTGACGCCAGCTTGATGGCTGACGGGGAGAGAAGCACCCCAAGGCTGGGCTCCCCATCCCCGGGCCCGGCCTCTGAGGCAGCACCGGCCCCAGGCGGTTCATGCACATTCAGTGATGGGCCTTTTGCTGCTGCAGCTGCAGAAACTGAGCTGCAGGGTGTGGAACCCAGAGAGGGAGCCCCCCTCACCGCAGCCAGGCCCCCCTCACAGCAGCCAGGCCCCCACACTCACAGCAGCCAGGCCCCCCGCACTCACAGCACCCAGATCCCCCGCACTCACAGCACCCAGATCCCCCGCACTCACAGCACCCAGATCCCCCACACTCACAGCACCCAGAGCCCCCGCACTCACAGCAGTCAGAGTCCCCGCATTCACAGCAGCCAGGCCCCCCGCACTCACAGCACCCAGAGTCCCCGCATTCACAGCAGCCAGGCCCCCCGCACTCACAGCAGCCAGGGCGCCCCACGCTGACCTGGGACCTGCTCCAGGCTGGAGTCACTCTGGCCTGCATCCCGCTGGCCAGGGGCCCAGGGACGACCCCCATGCCCCTCCCCGCCCAGGCCTGTCCTCCTGCAGACCCTGCTCCCTGGGACCGGCAGCCAACTCCGCCCTCATCGTGTTTCTCTTGCTGCTCTAGGGTCCCCCGGGGCCCGCAGGCCCTGAAGGCCACCAGGGGGAGAAAGGAGCCAAGGTAACGAGCCCTCGGGGAGGAGGCGGCCTGGGTGGCGTGGGAAAGCCCTGGGGCGGGCCCTCACTGCCTGGGCGGGGCCATCAGCCTCCCCAAAAAGGGCGGCTCAGTGGTGGCTTGGGGCGCTGGGTGCAGGGTCCTGGCACCAGAGTCTGTCCTGCCAGGCCCAGCGCTGCGCGGCCTTGGGCCTGGGTCCGGCCGGGCCACCTCAGCCATGACGCTGCCCCGAGGGCGGAGAGGGCGGGATGCGGGCCCCACTGCAGCCAGCACACGCGTGGGGCCGCTGTAGCTGCCGGAATCGCCGTAGCTGGCGTGACCCCAGGGGCTGGGAGCCCAGCTGGCTGTGAGATGGAGGAAGGCCAGGCGGCTTCCACAGGAACATGGAAAATAACCCGCCCCCCCCCCGAGATACCTGGGGGTGCTCAGGTCTGAGCAGTGCTCCGGGCCGGTGACCAGCGCCCTGCATGGGCCCATGCGTTCTCCTTGCCGCCTGCAGGGGGAAGCCGGCTTGGAGGGTCCTCCTGGGAAGACTGGCCCCATCGGCCCCCAGGGGGCCCCCGGGAAGCCTGGGCCCGATGGCCTGCGAGGGATCCCTGGCCCTGTGGTGAGTGACAGGAGGCCTGGCGTGGGCACGGGGGCAGGCATGGGGGAGGGGAGCTGGCACGGGGGCGGGCATAGGGGAGGGGAGCTGGCACGGGGGCGGGCATGGGGGAGGGGAGCTGGCAGGGGGGCAGGCACAGGGGGGTGCTCACACGGAGCCGGCTGTGTTTCAGGGTGAACAAGGTCTCCCGGGATCCCCAGGCCCCGATGGCCCCCCCGGGCCCATGGTGAGTGACGCCCCGGGGAGCCCCCGGCAGTGGTGGAGGCGGGATTGGGAGAGAACCTGACCCTCCCCTCCTCCCACAGGGCCCCCCAGGACTCCCCGGCCTCAAAGGAGACTCTGGCCCCAAAGGGGAAAAGGTAAGGGGGCCACAGGGTCGTGACCCGGGGCCCCTCGCACTCCGTGGCTGCAAAGGCAACAAGCCTGCACCCTGGCCCGCCAGAGCCTGGGGCGGGCACCCGGGAGCTGGCGACTCGGAAAGCAAAACTGTGCCGGTGGGAGACGCGGCCCGGGCACAGAGGGCTCAGTGAAGGGCACCGGGGTCCGAGGAGCAGACGCTCGCGGGGGCGCCCTCTCCGGCTCCCTCACAGGACGTGGGGGGCGGGGGGGGCAGCGCCTCATGCCCTCCCATCAGGAGTGGTTTTCTGGGTGAACATTCGTTTGTTTGTAAATGTCAAGCTCACTCACGAGCCCAGTGACTGTGTAGAGAGAGGGGCGTGGGGTCTTCCTCTTTCCCCTCACACCCACCCGCCTCCTAACACCGCGCAAGCTGGAGGAGCCCTTCCAGAACTTTCTGCGGCTTAGGAAGCAGTCGCACTGAACCTGTGCGGAGGATTGATCCTTTAGAAACAAAAGCGTGACGGTAGCGATCGTGTCCGCGAGAGCCTGGCACGCCCCCTCCACGCCGCCTGGTGCTGTCCCGCGTGTGTTCACCACGGAAACGGGCAGGAGGTGCCTGGACAGGGTCCCTCAGGAGCCCTGACCCCCGGCCTGGGTCTGGGACGTTCTCTTAGGGTTTTTCCACGTCAGACCCACGGCCATGTCCCTCGACTGCCCTCCGGGCTTCTTTCCATTCAGGAAACTTCAGCTGGTGGCGCCCGTGGCGTGGTGCCCATGGTGTGGCGCCCGTGGCGTGGCGCCCGTCTCACTGCCCCACATGGGACCCGAGGCTCTGCCACGGCCACTGTCCTCACGCCTTCGTTCCCACAGGGTCACCCAGGCCTGATCGGACTCATCGGGCCTCCAGGCGAGCAGGGCGAGAAGGGCGACCGCGGCCTCCCCGGCCCGCAGGGCTCCTCCGGCCCCAAGGGAGAGCAGGTGGGTGAGGCGGCCCCAGCCAGCGCCTGGGGGCAAGGGCATCAGGACCCGTGGGCTCTCTGTGCCCCGGGCAGGCACTAAGGCCAGGACGGAGGCAGCCTCTGGCCCCCAGTGCAGACGGGAGCGGCCGGAACCCAGCGGTGGCCCTGACTGCGGCCCGTGCCCTGCCCACAGCACGGTAGCCGCACGGGCAGACATTCCCGCCCCCTCTCTGCAGGAGGTGGTGGGCGATTCTCAGCCTGGGACCTGGGGACCTGGGGCCGGCCAATCTCCTGGCTGGATCAGGCCCCGGCTCCACAGGGAGGGCTCAGGGCCGGAGGGCAGCGGGATGGGAGATGCGGGCGTGGCCTGGACGTGCTGTGGGGGGGGGAGGGGGACGGGCTCTGTACCCCCTCGTCCTGATAACTGCATATTCTGCTCCTCACAGGGCATCACTGGTCCTTCCGGCCCCCTCGGCCCCCCGGGCCCCCCAGGCCTGCCGGTGAGTATCTGGGAGGGTATGGTCCCCGGTTGTGGCTGGGAGAGCAGGGAGAGGGGTCCGGTCTTGTGCCCTGTGCAGCTGGGGAGTCAGGACATTGAGAACCCAGGATGGGGGCCCGGTGGGGGGTCCTCACTCCCATGGGGTTCCCAGCGACAGAGCACGGCTGCTGCTCAGCCAGGATTTATTTTTTTAATGATTGTTTCAACTTTTTAGAAAACTTTAAATATATTTTTTATTGATTTCAGAGAGAGGAAGGGAGAGGGAGAGAGAGATAGAATCATCAATGATGAGAGAGAATCATGGATCGGCTGCCTCCTGCACGCCCCCCACTGGGGATTGAGCCCGCAACCCGGGCCTGTGCTCTGACCGGGAATCGAACCGTGACCTCCTGGTTCATAGGTCGATGCTCAACCACTGAGCCACTCGGTCGGGCCATACCCAGGCCTTTAAAGTCATTCCCCTTGGCCTGGAGCCTGTGCCTGCCCATCCCCATCAGCCTCCGCGCCACCTGGTCCAGGGCCTGGGTCCCCATGGCTCAGGGGCCCCCGGCTGATGCGGGACCAGCCGGGCTGCGGCTGCCTGTGGGCCGGAGGGCACTGCGCCAGGGGCTGGGCCAGCTCGCCCTCTCGCCTTCGCCCTCCGCTGCCTGCATGTGATTCCGGCTGAGGGGGGTTGGGAGGCCGACCCTGCTGGACAGGACATTCCCACCTCTGTGGTGAGCACCAGCCACCCCCACCCTCCCCACCTCCCAGTCCATGAGTGCAGTGTAGGCTCCTGGGAAGGGGGACACGGATGCAAGAGGGGTGAAGACCAGGCCCGGCCCAAAGGGACTGGCGTCAAAGGTGGGTGCCCAGGGGTGAAGGAGCCTCCTGCTCGCTAATGCCCCGCCCCCCTCTCCACAGGGTCCTCCCGGTCCCAAAGGTGCTAAGGGCTCCTCGGTAAGTGGTGTGCACCCTGCAGGGGCCCCGTCACCCGGGGGGGAGGGTGTGCACCCTGCAGGGGCCCCGTCACCCGGGGGGGGTGTGCACCCTGTAGGGGCCCCGCCATCTGGGGGAGGGTATGCACCCTGCAGGGGCCCCGTCACCGGGGCGGGGGGGGGGTGCACCCTGCATGCGTCCCACCCTGGGCCCCGCACTCCCCTGGCTCATATGGGTTGCGCTGCTCCCTACTGTCCTGTCCTGAGCTCACTCCAGCCTGAGGGGGTGGCTGTGTCTCTCTGCCCAGCAGGAAGGACCTGGTCCCCCTAGCTCCCATCTCAGGGGCGGTGGAGGGCGACGGGAGCTGTCACCTCCCTGCATATTAGACCTGCCCCGTCCCCCACACGGGCTGTCAGGGACCCCAGGGAATCTGGGTCCCCGCAGGCCCCCGTGGTCAGAGTTGGTTCTTCTCCCCCCACCAGGGTCCCACTGGCCCAAAGGGAGAGGCAGGCCACCCAGGACCCCCCGGCCCACCGGTGAGCAGCCTGAGGACATGCCCGTGGGGGGGTGGTCCCCTAGCGCTGAGGGCGCTGTGGAAGATATGTCTGTGCCGCTCAATTTCCAAACCAACCTTATGGAGCGTGAGAGTGGCAGGGCGGGCCTTCCCTGGGAGAAGCCAAGGGAATGTAACCCAGGCAGGCTCCCTGGGGGAGGCAGAGAGAGACAGACAGAGAGGACAGACAGGGAGAGAGGAGAAAGCGCGTGTGTGTGCACACATATCTGTGTGCATCCCTGTGTGTGTGTGCATATGTGCGCGCGTGTGTGCATGCCTGTGCGTGTGTGCATGTGGGGTGGACGCAGTAGACCAGGCCCTAAGGTGCAGGCAGCGCAGCCTCTGGATGCCTGTCCTTAGCTGGGCCTCCTGACGCAGCCCCAGAAACACAAGGCTCGGGCCTTGCCAGCCTCCTGCAGCCCCACTGTGTGCAGCCGCTTCGGGCGCTTTGAGCCTCGCTGAGGACAGACGGGAACCAGCCTGGGGTGCGCTGGCTGCAGAGCGGACAGCGGGCGGGGCGGCTGGGGCAGGAGCCGGGCCTGGGGGACCCCGGGATGCGGTCCGAGGAGGGCGGTGCTTAGTGCTGACAAGGCCTGGCAGCGGGGACGGTATGGAATGTTCCAGAGGCAGGGGAGAGGGCAGGATGCGTACTGAGATGGAGGTGTGTGCTGCCCCGGGCCCACCCGCCCTGTCCTGTCCCACCCATGGCTGCCCCTCTCCCACCCCAGGGCCCCCCAGGCGAGGTCATCCAGCCGCTGCCGATCCAGGCGTCCAGGGCGCGGCGGAACATCGACGCCAGCCAGATGCTGGACGACGGGGAGGGCGAGAGCTACGTGGACTACGCGGACGGCATGGAGGAGATCTTCGGCTCGCTCAACTCGCTCAAGCTGGAGATCGAGCAGATGAAGCGGCCGCTGGGCACCCAGGAGAACCCCGCCCGCACCTGCAAGGACCTGCAGCTCTGCCACCCGGACTTCCCCGACGGTGGGGCGCACGGACCCTGGCCCACAGGGTTGGGTGGGGGCGACGGCAGGGCCCCGGGCGCATCCTCACACCCCCCTCCCCCTGCAGGCGAATACTGGGTCGATCCGAACCAGGGCTGCTCCCGGGACTCCTTCAAAGTTTACTGCAACTTCACGGCCGGGGGGGCCACGTGCGTCTTCCCCGACAAGAAGTCCGAGGGGGTGAGTGCCCGCCTGCCTGCCCGCCTCGGGCTCATGGGGGCAGCTTTAGGAACAGAAATGAGGTTTGCTCCTGAGGTCACATAAGGGGCAGTGGGGGTTCTTAGCGATGAGATGGGGCTGCAGCCCCAGGATTCGGGAGTGGACGGACGCCGGCTCCAGTCTCCCCAGCACCTCAGCTGGTCACCTCCCTCCCTAAGTGACTCCCCAGTTCTGACAGACCAACCCATAGCCCGTGGAGGACCTGGGGCACAGGGACCCCAGTGCATCTTGGAGAAGCCGGCGGCCCCTGATTCTGGGCGCCGTCGCTTTGGCGGCTTCGCTGCTGTCCCCGAGCGCAGTCCGCCCTGTGGTTGGTGAACTTCCCTCAGGGCTCACCCGCTGCGATTTGTGGGTGTTGACTTCACAGTCACCTCTGGCCTCAAAGCCTGTCCTCCAGGGGGAACGCTGATGTGTGTGTGAACGGGTGTGTGTGTGCGCGGACAGGCGTGTGGATGTTGTGTGTGTGTGTGTGTGTGTGTGTGTGTGTGTGCAGCCAGGCATGGGGATGGTGTGTGTGTGCAGCCAGGCATGTGGTTGGGTGTGTGTGCAGCCAGGCGTGCGGATGGTATGTGTGTGTGGACATGCTGGGAGCCAGTCCATCCTTGCTGTTTCAAGGGACCTGGCGTATATGGCATACTGTTCTTAATATATTTGCTCACCTTCTTGGCGCTGTGTTTTAACCAAGGTCACCTCTCTGAGAAAGGTTGTTTCCCCAGGTAGGGATTTTCCCCTGAAGTTAGAGAGGGAATAAAACCCCTTAACTATGTGCCAGGCGGGTAATTAATCACTAACTACGAACAATCATGCTTAAGCTACATAACCTTTACTCCCTGGAATGGAGATAAGAAACGCCCTAACCTTTGGAGTAGAGATTGATAGGATTGATGTAACAGATGTAACAAGACAGATGTAACAAGACAACAGGAGACAGAACTTAGAAGACAGAACCTAGAGATACAGAACCTAGACAAAGAACCTAGATACAGAACCTAGAGACAGAACATGGCAAAAGATCCTGGACAGAAACTGGCAACAGAACCTAGAGACAGAACCTGGCTACAGAACCTGGATAGAACATGGCAAGGGAACCTGACTAGAACCTGGTGACTGAACCTGGCTGGAGAACCTAGCGAGGGAACATGGCTACAGAACCTGCCTGGAGAACCTGGAGAACCTAGCAAGAGAACATGGACACAGAACCTGGCTGGAGATCCTGAACAGAACTTTGCTGGAGATCCAGACCAGAACTTGGAGATCCTGACAAGAGAACCCAGCTATGATGATCACCTGAACGCTGTCTCCGTGTCATTCCTTCTTCGCCGACTCCGTCCACACCTTTGGGGACCCCTGGACCTGCTGGGGCTGGACCCCAGCCTCTGGCGCCCGAACAGGGACCCTTAGGTAAGCGCCCTGCACTCGGGACGGATCGGACTCCACCTTAGGAAGAGGGTGGATAGTCTTCGCTGACTCCACACCTTTGGGAACCCCTGGAACAGGATTCCCCTAGGTAAGCACCCCCCATTGAGAACCCCCATATTCGGGACGGATAGGACTCCACCAGGGTACTGCAGACCCCCCTATAGAGGATAAGTAGGGTAAGAAGGTGGATAGTACAGAACTTAGATTGAGAAGATGTGCCATACTGAGTCCAAAGAAAGAAGGCTCTATTGATCTTTAGATTAAGAAGATGTGCCATACTGAGTCTAAAGAAATAAGACTCTGTATTGATCTTTTAACACATATGCTTGCTAGCAGAGGAATTAAGGTTGCTCCCAGTCAGACAGAACGTTTTATACAAGAAGTATGTCCATGCTTTTCTGAGGAAGGAAAGATAAATGTAAAGGCATGGGAGGAGGTAGGCCCAAGGAGCCTTATCCTTAACCCCACTGCAGCCTTTCCACCCCGGGAAAGTGCAGGATTGGCAAGCTCTCCCTGGGCTGATAGATCAGGACTCAGGTAATAGCGAAAAACGCCAATCCTACTCTTAAAATGGATACAAGAGAGTATTTGGGGTTTTTCTTTTTAATGCCTGCTTTTAAAAAATAAAAAAGGGGGAATTTGCCGGGAGCGGGTCCATCCTTGCTGTTTCAAGGGACCTGGCATATATGGCATACTGTTCTTAATATGTTTGCTCACCTTCTTGTCACTATGTGTTTTAACCAAGGTCACCTCTCCGAGAAAGGTTGTTTCCCCAGGTAGGAATTTTTCCCTGAAGTTAGGGAGGGAATAAAACCTCTTAACTAAGTGCCAGGCGGGTAATTAATCACTTTAACTACGAACAATCACACTTAAGCTACATAATTACTCCCTGGAATGGAGATAAGAAACGCCCTAACCTTTGGAGTAGAGATTGATAGGATTGAATTAACTGGTATAAATACAGATGTAACAAGACAACAGGAGACAGAACTTAGAAGACAGAACCTAGAGACACAGAACCTAGACAAAGAACCTAGATACAGAACCTAGACACAGAACCTAGAGACAGAAGAACTTCTCTGGAGAGAACATGGCAAAAGATCCTGGACAGAAACTGGCCACAGAACCAAGCGAGAGAACCTGGCTGAAGAACCTATAGACAGAACCTGGCTACAGAACCTGGATAGAACATGACAAGAGAACCTGACTAGAACCTGGCCATCAAACCTGGCTGGAGAACCTAGAACAGAACTTGGCTGAAGAACCTGCAGAAACTGACTGAAGAACCTAGACATAGAACCTGGCTAGAGAATCTCGCTATGATGATCATCTGAATGCTGTCTCTATGTCGTTCCTTCTTCGCCAACTCCGTCCACACCTTTGGGGACCCCTGGACCTGCTGGGGTTGGACCCCAGCATGGACAGGCGTGTGGATGGTGTGTGTGTGTGTGTGTGTGTGTGTGTGTGTGTGCAGACAGGCATGGGGATGGTGTGTGTGTGCAGCCAGGCATGTGGTTGGGTGTGTGTGCGGCCAGGCGTGTGGATGGGGTGTGTATACAGGCAGGTGTGTGTGTGTGTGTATGTGTGTGTGTGTGTGTATGTGTGTGTGTGTGTGTACGGGTGTGTTGCTTTCTGTCATGTGTGAGTCGGAGGCTGGGCCCGGGAGTGGTGAGGAGGACAAGGCCTCTAGTGGGGAAGGTCACGGAGACGCCGGCCACAGTGCCCTGGGCGTGGGCCCGGCAGCCCCTCCCGATGTCCCCCTGGGACGGCTGGCTGTCCTGGGACAAGGGTGGCCGGTCCTTGGAGCTGGGTTTGCCATGAGGTTCAGGCTCGGCTCCCTGGTGGCTGCAGCGCCCAGGAGCGCTGTCAGCAGAGAGCAGCCCGGTCCCTGGGCACCACCCCCCATCGCGGCCCCCCGGACCCTGCTGCAGCCAGGGAGTCAGCCCTGGGCCGGAAGCCCACGCAGGACCTGGGCTCTACACCGGCCGCCGGCAATTTGAGGGTCTCTCCTTGTTCTTTAACCCCCGCCCGCCCGCCCGCCCGAGGGGATTTTCAGAGAGAGGGGGGAGAGGGAGGGGGAGAGAGAACATCGAATGGCTGCCTTCTGCACGCACCCCAACCGGGGGCGGGAGTGGACCTGCAACCCAGGTGCGTGCCCTTGACCAGGACTCCAACCCGAGACCCTTTGGTGTGAGGGCTGCGCTCTAACCACTGAGAACACCAGTGAGGGCGAGGACCTCAATTTTATTTTATTTTATTTTTAAATACTTTTATTGATTTTAGAGAGGAGGGGAGAGGAAGAGAGAGAGATAGAAACATCAATGATGAGAGAATCATTGATCGACTGCCTCCTGCTCATCTCACATCCGGGATGAAGCCCACAACCCGGGCACGTGCCCTGACGGGGAATCGAACTGTGACCTCCTGGTTCATAGGTCGACGCTCAACCCCTGAGCCCCGTCGGCCCGGCAAGGACCCCGTTTTTATGTGCCCTCACACCCAGAACCTGAACCCCTGGGGCGCCTGCACTCCCAGCAGCGGCCCCCGAGGGTTGAGAGGAGATGCCCACCTGGGCCCCCATGGGCAGAGGCCTGGAGGAGCGTCAGGGGAGGGCGCAGCTTCTCACGCTTCCTGTCACTGCCCGTCCTCTGCCAGTGGCCTCGCTGCCGGTCAGCTGGCAGAGCGCGCTCCCGGGGGCCCCGGCTGGTGGGGCATCCGGGCAGCCTGCGGTGGAGTGCTGAGTGACCTGGCGCCCACCCTCCTCCTCGGTGCGTGTGCTGCCAGCCAGGCGTCCCCAGGCAGGAGCCTCGGGCACGGGCCCAGCCACAGGCCCGGCAGGTGGAGGCCCTCCACCTGGTCCCCTGGGCCACAGGAGGGTGGGGGTGTCGGGCAGAAGCTGGGGTGAGGCGAGCGCCTGCCCAAGGCCCTGGTCCTGTCCCCGAGGAGGCCGCCCTCTGAGCAGGTCCCCACAGCCACGGGTGTGGGCCCCAAAGCAGGAGGGCGGGGCGTCCCGAGGGGCCGGGGTAGCTGGACACCCTCGTTCCCCAGGGGTCCCGGTCCCGCTCCTGCCCAAGGCCAGCTCAGAGGACAGCGGGGGACGAGGCAGGGATACTGACCCGCAGGCAGTGCCCCGTGGACTGGGACAGGCCGGCAGTCTCTGTCCTGCAGCACGTGGACGCGCCATCAGCCGTGGCTCTGCCCCTCGGCCCCCCGCCGGCCGCACGGCTCCCCTGGCAGGGCCCTCACTCACTCCTTCCCTCAGGCCCATTCCTGCCTCCACAGCACCCCTGCGGCCTCGGCCCCTGCGAACTCCACAGGGAGGCCCCTCCCTCCCGCAGGGGGACAGGCGCTATGCTGCAGGGGGTTCCCCAGGTCACTCCTCTGAGGACGTGCACCCCACCACACGCACCACACGGAGCCTACACGTGCACACACGCAGCACATGCACCCACCGCTCACACCGAGCTGGTCCAGCTGTGTCACCGTGAGCCCTGCCCACCTGTCCCAGGTGGTGGCCGCACAGACGGAGCCACCCCCGCCACCAGGTCCTTCCCTGAGCCCATCAGTCAATGTTGCTCCTGCTGTCTCACTGGAATTGATTCATGTACTCACTCATTCGCTCACTCATTCACTCATTCATTCACTCATGCATTCACTCATTCATTCACTCACTCACTCATTCACTCATTCATTCACTCACTCATTCACTCACTCATTCACTCATTCACTCATTCATTCACTCATTCATTCACTCATTCACTCATTTGCTCACTCATTCACTCATTCACTCATTCACTCGCTCACTCATTCATTCACTCGCTCATTCATTCACTCATTCATTCACTCACTCATTCGTTCACTCATTCGTTCAGGCCACAGGCACTGAGCAGGACCAGAGGCCCCGATGCTGGATAAACTGAGCACATGAAGCAGGTGCCTCGGCTCTGGGGCAGTCAGAGACACCCACAGAGTCCTTCCCGGCCGGGCACTGCGACCCCCACGAGGGAGGGCGGGACGGGTTGCCCGCGGCAGGCAAGAGAGTAACCTGTCCTTCTTTCTCTCCCTCGGCGCCCGCTGCTCCGCCTTCAGGCCAGAATCACCTCTTGGCCCAAAGAGAACCCGGGCTCCTGGTTCAGTGAATTCAAGCGCGGGAAACTGGTAAGGCGGCCCTGCTCCGCGGTGCCCTCAACGCGCCCGTGTCCTATCTTCCAGAGTAAGATGGCCCGCTGGCCCAAAGAGCAGCCCGCCACCTGGTATAGCCAGTTCAAGCGCGGGTCGCTGGTAAGTGCCCCGGCGCCGCCCGCTTGCCGCACGGCCTGGCTCGCGGCTCTGCATGGGACCCGCAGCCGCCGGGGCCGCACCTGCTCCCGCCCCTCTGGCCGAAGCGCTCCACGGCACGCGACAGCTGGACACCCCGCCACCCCATGGCCGCTCCCGTCAGCCTGGGGCACACGCGGTTCCGGTCCTGCAGGGCGTTCAGGGCGCCGGAGCCACCGCTGCCGGGGTGCAGACTCTGGCTCCGTCTTTTTTTTTTTTTTTAATTCTTTATGGTTGGTCTCCTGCTCAGTCTTGGGGGCAGGTCCCAGGTCACTGGACCACTGGGGTCTCCCCAGGGCCCGTCCGCTGGGCCCTGCCCGGCCCGAAGGCCGTTCTGATGTCCGAGCTGGCCCGGGGCGTCTCAGATGCGCCCCAAATGGCTACGTCAGTGTCTGTTCCAACTCCTGAGTAGCGGCCTTCAATGACCGCCCCCCCCAAATGAAAACACGTGGTGTCCCTTGAAAGAACAGTGAGGTGCCTTCTAGTCCCTGGGAGACACGACGGGTCTGTGCCCGCGAGACCAGTGGCCGTGGTGCCCAGAGGACACCCCACCCCGGACGCCTCTGGCCTGAGTCTGCGCCGTCTCCCGAGTTCACAGTCGGGCTCCCAGCTGTGGCCTCTGCCGCCCTGAGGAACCCTCTGCTTCCCGGGGTCCCGCCTCCGTCTAGTCGTCCCCCCAGGCGGCCCCTGAGGGAGGAGCTTCCTCCCTGGAAGTGAGCTCTTGGGCCGGAGGCTTCTGACCTGACCAGCGCCCTCGATCCCGCCCCCAGCCTCTCCCGTGGGCACGGGCCACGCCCCCACGGGCACACGGAGCGGTGGCTTCCAGGTCGCTATGCCCGGTCACGCTCTGAACACCCTTCCTTCCTCCACCCCAAGGCGCCCGTGGCTGATGGATACCGCACGCCCGCATAGCCCCTTTCCAATCGCCCAGGTCTTGCCAGCACCGCAGGCCCGTGCTCAGCTGGCCACACCCGTGGGCACTGCCTCTCTGGCCTCCCGTCTGCTCTGCCCTCCTCCCCCTCTCCTGCCTCCTGTCCACTGGCACACGGAGGACCTGGAGCCCAGGGGCTGGACCCAGTGCCCGGGGGCTCAGCCGGGTGGGCAGAGGGTCAGGGTGACAGGCGCAGGAGTCGGGGGGCCGCCCAGAGCCAGGGAGGCAGTGGGGTCCTCCAGACATTACGGGACCTTCGTTCCAGCCACAGCCCCAGGCGCCCACCTCGGCCAGTGTCCTGTGTCACAAACAGAAGGCGAGGCTGGCGGGGCTGAGGCTGGCGGGTGGAGGCTGGAGGGACAGGGCAAAGCTCCTTTTGTGCCCACTCGTCACGTCCGGCTCTGGCCCTGCGAGTGGACAGGACAGAGGTGACCCTCGAGGGAACAGGGGCCTCTGGGGCCCGCAGACCCGGCCGTGCCCCGTGAAGACGGTAGTGCAGGGCCCTTGCCCACGAGGGCAGGGGTCACAGTGGATCTGGGTTCCGCACCGGCCCTGGGCAGCTGCAGGTCCTCCGTGTCCGGCCCCCGCTGCCTCCCTGCGATCCCCTCCTTCCCCCCACCCTACCCCCGCCTGCGGCCTCTCCCGAGTCAGTCACCTTTCCCCAAGGAGCACCTGACGGCCGGCCACGGTGGGTATTCAGTCCTCCCCACAAGTCCTCTGGGGGCGTCTGGGGGCTCCGGCTGGTGGCTCTGTGCCCCCCGCCCTGCGGGAAGGAGCCCACCAGGCCGGCCCCACCGTCCGTGGCGGGGACAGAGTCCAGTGGATTCTCCATGTTCCACGCACCTCTCTGGGGAGGGCTGGCGGCTCAGCCTGGCCTTTTCTGCCCGCACGATGCCACCCTTGCTCGGCGGGCGTGGGGGTGAGGAGAGCCCGGCTCCCCAAGGGAGGGCAGGAGAGATGCGCTGTCTCGGGGCCAGGAGGCAGCTGCGGCCCCGGCGGAGTCCCAGACTCAGAGACCAGTGCTCCCGCGGGGGTGGAGAGACAGGGACTGCTCCCTCCGGACGCCTGTCGCCAGCCCCACGCCCTGCGCCGGCCCACACCCCACTGGCTGGGGAGCCTGGGGGGATGTCTGTTGGTGACGCTGGGGAGGGCCCTAGAGAGCAGCACACCCTCTGGCCCTGGCCCTGTGTTGGCTGACAGAGGGGTGCCCGGGCGCCCGGTTCAGCCTGGCAAGTGACCACCCGCGGCTGAAGGGCCCCTCTGTGCTGCCCTGGATTCCATGCCCGGCGGGGGCGGGGACATCCCAGGGCGCCCCTGCGGCTCCAAGAGGGCGCCCGGTCACCCCACCTCCCAGCTCTTGGCTGTACGGCCGTGACCCTCCAGGGGCCGGGCTTCCTGCTGGCCTGGGTGCTCCCGGGGCCCGGCCCTCTGGCTGCATTCTCAGGCCCCTGGCCAGGCCTCGCCCATCACGGGCCCTCAGCACAGGGCGTTCACCGTGAACGGAACCTAATGAGCCTTTGGCCGCCTCGGGGCACAGACAGGGAGGTCCAGAAGGGGCTGCCTTCCCAGCCCCGGGCGCCTACACCCCACGCCCCTCGGGGGAAGGTGGACGCTGAGACAGGCCAAGGTGAGGGTGAGGCACCTAACCCAGAGGGGCTTCCTGGAAGAGGAGGCACATGCATGGAGCCCTGCAGGATGGGGCCGGGCACAGAAGTGGAGGAGTTATTTAGGTTCCTGAAAAAGTGAGGTGTGGCTCAGGGACTCCACAGAGCCGGTGTGTGCCGGCCTCAGCGGGGCGAGTGGCGGTCGCCAGGCAGCGCCCTGGTGTGGCTCACGCTGCGGAGGAGAGGGCCCGTGGGTGAAGGCGCCGCTGTGAGTGTTGTCGCAGGGGCTGCGTCAGCGCCTGTGTCCCCTGCAACTGAGCGCCTTCCTCCTGTCCCCCCACAGCTGTCCTACGTGGACGCCGAGGGCAGCCCCGTGGGCGTGGTCCAGATGACGTTCCTGCGCCTGCTGAGCGCCTCCGCCAACCAGAACATCACCTACAACTGCTACCAGTCGGTGGCCTGGCAGGACGCGGCCACGGGCAGCTACGACAAGGCCATGCGCTTCCTGGGCTCCAACGACGAGGAGATGTCCTACGACAACAGCCCCTACATCCACGCCCTGGTGGACGGCTGCGCGGTGAGCATCACGTGGGCGCCGCCTCGGGGGTGGGACTCGTTCACGCCTGGAGCAATTCATTCAGTCCACACCCACTTACTGGGCACGGACCCTGGGCCAGGCCCTGAGCTGGGTGCCAGGGGCCCTGGGACCCAAATGAGCGCCCCCCGGCTGCTGCTCTGAGCACGTGGCTGCCCCTGGCTGCCCCACAGAGGGCCGGGGGCGGGGGAGGGCTGGGAAGGGCTGGGAGCCCAGGCCACAAGCCCCTCCCATGTGACGTCCACTCGGAGGCCGGACCCTCTGCTTAGGCAGGTCCGTTCGGGACTGGGCCGAGCGGAGACTGGGTTTGCTCCCGAGGCCGTGGCTGTGCTGGGACGGCCTACAGACTCGGGGCGATGACAGCAACCACTCGCTGTGGACTCCCGGCAGCCCCGCCCGCGTTAGGGCAGCTCCCCGGACCCTGTGCCGCTGCGGGGAGGGGGGACAGGCCCAGGAGGGGACAGGCTCCCGCAGGCTGCACGGCCAGTCGGGGCTGGGTTTTCATTTGCTTCTTGGCCTCTGGGCCGGGACGCTGGCCCTGCTCCGCACCCCACGTGTGGCCCCCAAGAGCCAGACAGGGTTCCTCGCGGAGGGTCAGCCCCTCGGGTCTGCACGTCGGCTCTGAGCTGAGCCCTCGGATCCCTGCCCTCCGCACCGCCTGTTCTGAGACCCTGCCCGCTGCCCCCCAGGCCAGATCCCACGGGCACAGGCCAGGGCGGCTCCACCCCTGGCAGGGCCAGAGCCCGCCCTGAGCCCAGGAGGCCCTTCCTGCTCCTGACACTCAACCCCAGCTGCCCCCCGGGAGGCCGGAAGGGGGGGCGGGGCCGAAGGAAAATGTCCCACTTCTCTGCCTCCCACCAGGAAGCTAACCGTAGCACCAGCTCTCGGGGCGCCCCGGGCACCCCACTCGCCTAGAAGGAGCTGGGAACCGCATTGGGCTGGAGCTGAGCCCGGTGGACCTGCTCCTGGGGCTGTTTCTAGACAGACAGCCGCTGGCAGGGGCTGCGCTGTGACCGGAGATGAGGAGGCAGAACGAGAGGCAGGGCCGGCCTGAGCCAGGACTCTGGCTTTGAGCTTCCCGGCTCCCACGGCCTAAAGGGACCCCGTGTGTGGCCCCACCCATGCCACCTTGGTGCCAGGGCAGAGTCAGCCCATGAAACGGTGGGGACCTGGTGATGCCAAACAGAACTTGCCGATGGGGAGGTGCAGGTCACTTCTCCTGAGCTGCCTGCGCCCTCGTGCCTCAGTTTACCCAGGCCCCCTCCTCTTCTTGCTCTTGTGAGTGCGGCCAGCCTGCTGGCGCCATCATGGGTGCTGAGTTTTTAACAAGGGCCCCTGGTTTGGGTGGAGCCCACAGTCCTGGCGAGACCTCCTTGGAGGGAATCTAAGGGGTGACGGGCGTGCCCGCCTGGCAGGGACGAGGTGGGTCTGAATGGCTGCGGGCCCCGTCCCAGCCCCGCTCCCGGCTCCCGGCTCCCGGCTCCCGGCTATGGAGGGGGCTGAATGGGACATGGGGGGACCGGGCGGGTGTGGTGGATCAGGGGCCACCCCGAGGGGCTGCGCGGCCTGATGCCCCTGCCCTCACCCCCCCCCCCCCCCCCAGACCCGGAAAGGCTACCAGAAGACGGTGCTGGAGATCGACACGCCCAAGGTCGAGCAGGTGCCCATCGTGGACATCATGTTCAATGACTTCGGGGAGGCGGCCCAGAAGTTCGGATTTGAGGTGGGACCGGCTTGCTTCCTGGGCTAGGAGCCGCGCCGACCCCGCGACCAACCTCGTGACCTCAGCACGCCGCCTGGGGGTGTCCTGGACAGCGAAGGCCCCTCGTCCCATCCCCGACCTCATCCGCGCCCCGGCACCCCGCCAGGCCGCACCCCAAACCAGAGAGAGCAAAGGGAAAGAGCCGTGCCCCCACCTCAGAGCCGAATCACATGACCCCGATGCCCCCCAGGCGCCGGGCCGCCCCTGCCGCCGTCTCCAGCCGGTTCCGTCTACACCGCATCGCACTCCACAGATGGGCCGGGCCTCGTGACCTCGCCGACCTCGCTGTGGAGCCTTCGCGGGGCTGGGGCGGGCGGGGGGCCTGCGGGGTTTGGAGAGGACATTTTTAAATTCCACTTGAAGATGTGCGTTCCCCCTGCCCTGCCACAAACGTTCCCAGGCGCGCCCCGCAGAAGTCGGAGCCGCGGAGCCCGGGCCGCTCGCTCAGGGCCAGCTGGCAGCCGTTCCCGTGCCGCCCACGGTCCCAGGTGCTGTGTGTGATGGCGTAAATGTGTGTACTGTGTTGTCATAACCGTTCAGTGTCCCCGACTTTCAGCCACGTAGGCAAGCCCGGCTCAGTCCCACGGGAGAAGGCGACGGGGCGGGGGGGTGCTGTCCCGGCGCTGGATGCAGTCCCTCTGGCGAGACCAAGGAGCCCCCCCTCCCCCCCCCCGGCCCTGCAGGAGCAGGTGCAGCGATTGGAAATCTGCCCAGAACAGCGAGGGTTCCCGCCGCCCTACTCGGACCGACCCTTGGTGTCTCATCAGCTCTGGGCTTTCCCGTGGGGAGGGAGCAGGCATTTACCCGCTGCCTTCCTGGCAGGCTCTTGGGGTGAAAGGCGGGCTCCGTGACCCCCTAGGCCCCCCACCCACCCCGAGTGGGCGCGTCTGGGGCAGGAGGCCACGTGTTCTGCGGACAGTCGCTAAGTGAAACTCGGTGCTTATCTCTCTCTCTCTGTGGTGCTAACTGTCTCAAGATCCTGAAGGCGACGCTGGCCTGGCCGGGCCTCCCTCCCCCACCGTCCTCACAGTCCGGGTTTCTACCAAGGACGCCGCGATAAATGCCGTCCCTCCCTTCCCGCAGGGCCCCGAGGTACACCCCCCAAGACCTGTGACCCCGTCCGGTTGTGTCCTGTGATTTGAAAACACACGCAGAGCGAGAGGCTCCCGCCTCGTCTGCGGGGTCCCCGTAGCAGGTGGTCCTCGGTCCCGAATGTCTGGTGCTAATTTCTGTGGTCGCTAATTCCCGGGAGCCGCTCAGTAGGCCCGGTGCTGCCCGAGGGCTCCCCACACGGGGACACACGGGCGATGAACTTTGTGAGTCCCCGCAGGGCGGCCAGCGGGCCCGCAACTTGGGTTTCCATCGGCGACACCTGCACGGCTCGGGGGCGCCTGCCCTCTGTGGGCGAGGACCGCGGCGGCGGGCAGGCCTCCTGTACTGTGAACGCAGCCCTCCCGGGCTTCCCGCCTCCCGCACTCGGGGCCCCGTGGGAGGACCTCGGTGCGTCCTCGACCCGCCCCGCCCGTCCATGCGTGGTTCCGGCTCAGGAAGCCACGGCACGGCCGCCAGAAACCGACCACCACCCGCGAGGATTCCCTGATCGCCCGTGGAAATCCGTCCTGCTCCTGCCAGAGAAGCCGCTTCCAGAGACTGGGGGACCTGGCACGCGGCCATGACTGTCCCGTCCGTCCGTCCGTCCGTCCCTCAGCGGAAAAGCCGTGCCCCAGGCCGCCGTGCGCACCCCGGGGGCTCTCCAGGTCATGTGATTCCGGTTTGATTTCTCGTCCACCCCCCTTCCCTCCTGTCATTTCCTCCCTCCATTGGCCAACCTTCCAAGCTGTAATTTGTGCCGAAGTCAAAGGTGCCCGTCCCCCAGACCACGTAGCCACGGTCTATGCAATAAAAGTACTTCTATATTTGCAGAAGGTCTGTCGGCCTCACTTTACTCTCTTCCCTCCTGATCTGTATAACTGGACATACGTGGAGGGAGAGAACTATCGGAAAACAAAACCTGTGGTAACGATTGGAGACGTCAGGCCCTTACAATATGTCTCGTGACGTGGTGCACGGCCGACAGGCCAGCGTTTCAGCTGTGATGCCCAGGAAAGGGCGTTTCAAAATCCTCTGCCTCTCTCTCTCTTTCTCTGATAGATCCTGAAGGCAACACTGGCCTGGCCAGGCCTCCCCCTCACTTCCACTTTCTCTAAAAATCAATGAGAAAATGTCCTCCAGGAAGGATTAACAAAAGAGAGAGAAATAAATGCAGATTCCCGGCCCCGCCCTGCAGGCTGCTGAACTGGACACAGGGGAGGCTGTCACCTGTGCTCCGACGCCTCCAGCTGGCTCAGGCACGCTCGGGGCCCAGGGTTGCGGGCCTGGGGCTCCTCAATGCGGGGAGACAGGGAATCCGAGTGGGAAGCGGCTTTCAGAACAGCATGGCGGGGGGCGGTGCACAGCTGACGGCAGCCGGACGCTGGACGTCGGAGGAGGAGGGTGGCTCCTGTCACCGGCACGACCTGTGGTCAGATGGTCGTTGGCTGCCTGTGCCAGCTGGTGAGCGAGGAGCCTGGGGCAGGTGGGCACCTGGGCTGCAGCTGGCCGCTCGGCCGCCTGGGCGGGTGACACAAGAGAGAAGCTCCCGGGAGCACTGGCTGGAAGAAAGGCAACAGCGCCCAGAGGCTGCGGACGGTCAGGCCTGGGAGACGCAGTCCCAGCACCGTCTGATAGAGAGAGAACTGAGAAGGGCCCGGCCGGCGGGGCTCAGCGGTTGAGCATCGACCTAGGGACCAGGAGGTCACGGTTTGATTCCCATTCAGGGCACAGGCCCGGGTTGTGGGCTCAGTCCCAGGGTGGGGACTGCAGGAGGCAGCTGATCAATGGTTCTCTCATAGTGATCTTTCTCTCTCTCCCACTCCCTTCCTCTCTGAAATCAATTAAAATATTTTTTAAAAAGAGTGAGAAACACTTTTAGGGGCGAACGCTCAGGCAGGCTCGGAGGTGGCGGCCTTGAGCTGCATCCCTCCACTGAAAGGTGGAGGGCGCTGACGGGCACGCTCTCCCAGCTGCACGGGCAGGTGTGGGGGCTGCTGCTGGAGGCCAGGCAGGGGGAGTGGGTGCAGGAGCAGGCGGCTGACCGCGCGGGGAGCCCCTGCCTTTCAGAGAGAGTCCCCGCCTCCTGCAGGAGTCCCTGGCCCCTGGTGGGCTCATTCCAGGAGCACCCACACTTGTGGGCGTGGGGCCCAGGCGGGGGAGGGGTGGCCCTCATTGGAAGTAGGTGCTGCAGCTTCCACCTTGAAGGTGAGGACAGTGAGTGGGCCTGGGAGAGGGAGGAGCAGGGAGAGGCTTCAGAGAAGCCCGAGGCAAGGCCCTGCAGAGCCCCCCACTTCTCGCATCTCCCTCAACCTTGAGGCCTGGCTGCAGAAGGCACCTGCCCATCTGGGCTGCAGGACAGGACCTTCAGGTGCGGGTGTGGGTGTGGCTGGGAGACTGGGGCCGGTGAGTGCTCCCTGGGGCCAGTGAGTGCTCCCACAGGCGTGGCCGGAGACCCAGGCAGAGGCGCTGGACTCGGGGCTGCTCTCAGTCCCGGAGACTCCGCTCCCCACAGTCACATCCCCAACAATTGTCAGCAAGAGCTCACCTGCACCTGCAGCTGCCCACGCGGGCGGGCCTTCAGGACACGCGAGCTGAGATGGCGACCGGCAGGCTTCCCTCCCGTCCTGGGAGAGAGGAGACGGTGCCCAGTCCGGTCTTGGCAGCCACAGCCTGAGCCCGGGGGCGAGAGATGGGGTGAGCGTGGTCCCCTCCGAGGTACCAGGTCATGGCTGCCCTGCGATTCCGCATCCCAGAGCCTGAGCGTCCCGGCTGTGAGGCAACACCCACTCCTCTCGGTCCTGGTCCGGCTTCCCTGCGGGGAGAGAGGGGGCCTCGGGCAGGTTGGGAGGGTCTCCCTCTCAGGCGTGTGTGGGGACAAGCGTGTGTGGCCGTGCGAGGACCTCGCTGCCCTTGGGGACTTTCTCAGACTCGTTGCCAAACGAGGAACCACTGGCCTGAGAGGCCGCGGGGCTGGGACGAGGTGGAGACTCCGCGAGGGAGACACACAGAGGAAGAAGCCCTTTAGGGTCTGAACTACTTGTTGCTGCGGAACAAGTTACCCTGTAGGTGTGCGAGGCCCCGAGAGCTTGTCTTCTAGAAAGTTCCCGGGTGTCCCGCTCGGCTGGGAACAGGCAGGCCTGTGGCCGGGCCAGCGCTGGGGCTGCCTCCTGCCTCCTGGCTGCCACGCGGCTCCAGACCAGCCCCCCCTCCCTGGGCTCCCGGGGCCGATCCCCCCATAAACACGCTCCCTCCCGAGATCCCGGGACCCTTCACAGCCAGAGCTTCAGCTGTGAGAGATGCGGGTGGTGTTTCCCGTTTTCCCAGCGAGGCGCTGGTGGAGGCCAACTCACCGCCTGGCTTTAGAGTGGGAGTGGGCACCGACAGGAGCGCGAGGGGAGGAGGGCGCGGAGGCCCCGCTGGGGGAGGCCGTGTGCGGGGCAGACTCCCTCTTCCCTCACCGCCCCAGGAGGAGAGAAGCCGGAGTCGGACACGGGGGCTGACAGGAGAGCACGTCCCGTCCAGGGACTCCCAGGGGGGCAGTCGGGCACGGAAAGTCCCCAGGATGCACGGAGCGACCCTGGGAAGTGCCCTCGCCGGGTCTCAGCTGATGTCCGGATGCTCAGCGACACGCTTTCCGTCCCGGGCCCTGGAGTCATGGGGCTGAGGGTCAGGGCCGCCCCAGGGAAGCGGGAGGACGGGTGGAGGCTCCTGACCACCGGCCCCAGGGCGCCAGGTTGACGGGAATGCAGCTGACCCTCAGGGGAGGGGCCCTCACCAGCCCGAGGTGGTGCGGGCCTGGGGCCCCTGCTGGGCGGGCCGGGAGCCCCCACAGGGACTGTGCAGGCTCTGACCTGGGAAGGCACAGTTTCAATCTGATGAAGCTTTGATCGTTTGCTCTGTTCTTATGTCCTGGATCGGAGACGCTCACCTGGTGTGTCACCGTGTTTGTAAATTAATTCAGGTGTCATTTGTTCCGTTTATTACAGCATTAATGTCAAAGGGCCCCAGACCCCTTCCCCGTGATTTCAAATCTGACCCGTGACCTGACTCTGACCCGTGACCTGACTCTGCCGTGACAGGCGGGCGATCACTGACCTGCCTCTGGGCCTGGAAGCATTTTCCCTCCCTCACTGGCTTGGCGCTCGGACCCTGAGACCTTTGACCTGCATCTGCAAGGCGCATCGATTGGAACGTGTGTCCCTGTGTCCCCACTGTCTGCCTTTAGCAGGGCCTATGAGCATGCACTGAGTTTTAGAAATGGGGGAACGTACACATACTAGGAACTCCGGGCCTCCTTACTGCCCCCAAACCCTGACTTGCACATCAGTCACTCACTCCTTCCACGACTCAAGTGCACCTTTTCTATTGGAGGAGCAGGCTGTCGCTCTAACAGGCCACGTGCTCTGAGCTGTTGCCAACACCCCAAGAGCCGTATTTGGTACTGAGCCCGGCTCGGCTGCCTGCTGCCACTGCCAGTCCTCCAGGGGCCGGTGCTGCTGGGAGGAAAGACGGTTTATTCAGGAGCCGGCAGCCCGAGGAGCCTGCAGACTCGTCACAAAGGTCATCCCTTTTTAAATTTTTTTTTCATGAATCCTCACCGTTGGATATTTTATTCATTGCTTTTCAGAGAGAGTGGGAGGGAGAGAAACATCGATGTGATAGAGACACTTCAACTGCTTGCCTCCCACACACGCCCCAACCATGGGGCAAGAAGTGAACCTGCAACCCAGGAACGTGCCCACCACCAGGAATCAAACCCGAGACCCTTCGGTGCTTGGGCCAGCGCTTAAACCACTGACCACAGTGGCCAGGGCACAGAGATCATCTTAACAAATGGACACAGGCAGAGGTGTTTTGTAGGAGGAGGAGGCAGGGGGGAGAACAAAGGGATGGAGGGAGGGGTTGAGAGTTGTCCGCTGAGGGGACTGTCCGCAAACCCCATCTGTTCAGATAATGGGTCAAAGGTCAGCAAACGTCTGGCATCCGGATGTCCGTGGCCGGAGCCTGCTTCCTATGAACCGTATCTAGAATTCTTAAGAAAACAGGCTGAGGTACGCAATCACATGCTACTCACAGATCATCCTTCACAGGAGAAATGATAAGGGAATGGGGGGCAGGTGACTAGCTGACGTAGCTTCCTTGGGAACGTCTGTCTCCGGCCGGCCTGCCTTGGGGAGCCAGGGGGTGAGGCAGGCCCACGTGTAGGCAGGTCACGGCACCAGCCGTGTTCATGGCTCGGTCACCTCCCTCGCCCGGGAGGCCTGTGTCCCCTCCCCCAGGAGCAGGGCTGTCATCCTGAGTTCTGAGCCCCCGGGGTCCCCCTCCCCTCAGCCTGTCCCGTGTTTGGGGGAGGAAGGTGGGTCAATGATCTTCTTTGTCTCCTCCTGTCAATTTCACCTGTACCCACCTCCCCACTTCCCATTCAGGCTGCTGCTCCACCAGTCCAGCTCCCAGTCCTGCCTCTGCAGGGCAGGCAACACCTCCCCTCCCCTCCCCTTCTCTTCCCTTCCTTCCCCTCCCTTCCCTTCCCCCCTCATCTCTCTCTCCTCTTCTCCCTCCCCTCTGCCCACCCTGGACCCCAGGGAGTCCCTAACCCTCCAGAACCCACAGCCCATTGCATGCAAGTGAGTTCCTGCCCGGCCACCCCTGCCATCCTGGGAGTCCCTCCGGGGTCCCCCTGGGCAGAGCTGGGGGACGGCAGGGGGCTCCTGGGCTTTCTCTAAGGACACACGCAGGCAACCCTGGCCGGTGTGGCTCAGTGGACAGAGTGCCAGCCTGCGGACGGAAGGGTCCCAGGTTCCATCCCGGTCAAGGGCACATGGGCAGGTTGCCGGCTGGATCCAGGGAGGGTGTGATTCTCTCATTGTGGTGTTTCTAGCTCTCTCTCCTTCCTTTCATCTCCAAAATCAATAAAACTATCCTATCTAATAAAGAGGAACTATGTAAATTGACTGTCACACCATCACAAAGATGGAGGCGCCCATAGCCACAAAATGGTAGCCCTCAGTCCCCGCAGTCCCCCAGAGCCCCCCAGTCCTTTCAGCCCCACTGGGAGGGTGGCAGGCACACGGTGTGGCCAGACCCGCCCTCAGCCTGCCAGCTGCCCAGGGCTGGCCCGAGGCGCAGGCAAAAATTGGATGTCGAGCCCTGACTGGTTTGCCTCAGTGGATAGAGCATCAGCCTGCAGACTGAAGGGACTTGGGTTCGATTCTGGTCAAGTGCATGTACCTTGGTTGTGGGCACAAAGTGTGCAGGAGGCAGATGATCAATGTTTCTAACTCTCTATCCCTCTTCCCTCATCTCTGTAAAAAAAAATCAATAAAATATATATATTAAAAAAATTGGATATCGGCTGCCCAGCCACCCAGGGCCGGCCGAGGCTTGTGCTGCTGGCAGTGGCAGCAGCAGAGGTGTGATGGTGGCGTCGCCTTTCCTGATCGCCAGGTCATGTCCCACCCCAGAGCACTCCCAGACTGTGAGTGGAGGCAAGTCTGGCTGCAGCACACCCCTCCAGTGCATGAATTTTCATGCATCTCGTATCCTTAATAAAAAATAATAAACACACACACAGCCCTCCCCACACAGCCCTCCCCACGCGGGGCATCTGGTCCCACTGAGGGGAGTGGGGCCACTGCAGAGGGGGGGCTGAGGGCGTGGTGGGGGACTGTCCTCTGGGGCTGGGGAGGAAGTGGCCCGGCCAGGAAGGAAATAGAGCAGAGGAGGGGCTCAGGCAGGAATAAAAGGTTCGAGCGCCTTGACAGCGGGACCCGGGATGCCGCCACCCAGAGCAGCCGCTGCCATGGGAACCATGGTCCTGGCCCTCGCCCTACTGGGCACTGCAGCTGCCACGGCCGACAACTGTCCAGGTGAGCCAGGTGCCAGGTGGGCCGGCCTGACGAAGGTCGGGCTGAGAGCCCCCTGCCAAGTCCTTCCAGAACATTCTTCTTCAGACTGAGGCTTAACCACTCTCTGCAGGGGCACCTGCCTCAGGGTCCTCCCAGGAGGGGCTCAGGTGGTGTGAGGGGGGAAGGCTGGAGAGCGCCCGCTCCCCCAGCTCGGGTCAGTGCAAGGTTGCACCTAGTGCTGGGGGCCTTGAGCCTTGGGGAACAAGCAGGCCCACTGCTCCCCGAGGTGGCACAGCAAGAGGGGAAGGGTCCCAGGGTCCCCGGAACCCTGACCTCTTTCCCTGGCCCAGGAGCTCCAAAGGGGGTGCCACCCCTCCCTCTGGAGTCTCTGGCTGTGGGAGAGGCTGGGACCAGGGAGGGCTCCCGGTCACCACACCGTCCCTAGAGGCTGTGTATTTGTGATGGACGCACTTGAACTCCAAGAGGCAGGTCCATCTCTGGCTCCAGGTCTGCGGGGGCTGCTGTGTGTCCTCGGATCACAGGGACCCCCACCCTCTGCTCCCTCCAGCACGGGATTCCCAGGCCACGTGCCCGAGGAATGGGGGTCACACGCAGCGCTGCCCCCATCCCCGCTGTCTCACAGATGCGGGGCTGCACTCACTGGACGGGCCGCAGTTGGGGGATCTCTTCCTAAGGTCTCACACATTCGCATCGGCCACTCTGACCCCCGAAAGCCTCCCTCTGCTCTCACTGTGCATCCGGGCACAGAGCCCAGAGGGGCTGACTGACTCCCAGAGGGCACACAGCATGAGGAGCGGGGTTCCCCAGGGGCCGGTGGACCCCAAGGCCAGGCCCATCACCTGGGGGAGGACCGACCACAGGCTCAGCAGAGGCGGGACCGCCTCCCCTCCAGGCTGGCCCTCTGGCTGAGGCAGGCGGCCTGGGCACAGCCATCCGCCAGGCTGGGTCCCCAAGGTGGCAGGTCCCTCGGGAAGTGGGGGGGGCATTGGTGCCAGTTCCACGGGGCCCTCGGCCCAGGTCCTCACCCTGACGGGCGCCCGTGCTTCTCTGCAGAAGTGAAGGTGCTGGGGCTGGAGACCGACAAGCTCACCATCCTCCGGGGCTGCCCGGGGCTGCCCGGGGCCGCGGGGCCCAAGGGAGAGGCAGGCGCCGATGGCAAGAAAGGTGAGTGCCTGGGTGAGGGGGACTGGACCTCGTCCCTGCCCAGGGAGACCCGACAAGGCAGGGCCCCCAGCAGCTCTCAGGCGGGGACTGGGGCTTGGTCCACTGGGGTGTGGGTCCCAGTGGGAGGGAGCTGGTCTCGGGTCACCCACGGAGCAGCTGGGCCTGTGTGGCGTCCAGCACGGCTCCTGGTGATGACGCACCTGCTGCGGCGGGACCCGGGTGGACTGTCCTCCCTGCCCTTCCTGGTCCCAGCTGAGCCCGGGGGCCTGTCTCCAGGGGCGACCACAGTGGGTCCAGCAGTCACAGCCAATGGAAACGCCCAGGGTCCCTGGACGAGGGCAGAGCTGGTCTCGGGCCTCATTCCCTGGGAAGAACCCTGGTCGCAGGTCTTGGCCTCTGACTGAACATCTGGGTCCCTATGAGGGATAAGGTCCTGGTCACCTCCATCTGTTTCGGTAGGGTCTAACCTGGGGCAACTGGGGGCCTAAAGCCTGGAGTTTGCTCACTGACATGTTTGAATTTGCAGGAGAACCAGGCCCATCAGGAGTCCCGGGGAAGGTGGGACCCCCGGGGCCCAAAGGTAACTCAGCAAAGAACATGGAGGGTCCAGGCAGGACCCCCCACCCCCGGGGGCAGGAGAGAAGAGGGGCACTTCCGGGTGTCACATGGGAAAATTCCTAAGCATAACCTAATGGTAACCATAAACCTTTCCTTATCCCAAACACTAACCGCAACTCTATCCTTATCTCTAAGCCTAACTATACCTTTAACTGTAACCCTAACCCTGTTCTTACCCCTAACATTAACTCTAACCCTATCCTTATCCCTAACCCTAAGTTTATCCCTATCCTTATCCCTAACCCTAAGTTTATCCCTATCCCTATCCCTAACCCTAACCCTATTCCTAACCCTAACCGTAACACTAACCCTATCCCTAACCCAAACCCTAACCCTAACCTAACCTAACCTAACCTAACCTAACCTAACCTAACCTAACCTAACCTAACCTAACCTAACCTAACCTAACCTAACCTAACCTAACCTAACCTAACCTAACCTAACCTAACCCTAACCCTAACCCTATCCCTAAACCTAACCCTATTCCTACCACTAACTCTAACCCTATCCTTATCCCTAACCTAAGTTTATCCCTGTCCCTAACCCTAACCTATTCCTAACCTAACCTAACCTAACCTTCTAACCCTAACCTATTCCTAACCTAACCCTAACCTAACCCTATTTATTCCTAACCTAACCTAACCCTAATTCCTAACCTAACCTAACCCTAACCTAACCCTATCCCTAACCCTATCCCTAACACTAACCCTAACCCTATCCTTATCCCTAACCTTATCCATATTCGTTACCCTAACCCTATCCATATTCGTTACCCTAACTCCAACCTTATCCCTAACCCTAACTCTGCCCGAACCAGGGTGCTCCCTCACCCAGAGCCTGGGTCTGTGTCTAGAGCACCCAGGGGGCCCAGGGAGGATCCTGACCCCGCCCAGCAATGACCCGGCACAGGAATGAGACCCAGATCCCTTGCCCCATGACCTGTCCCCGCCCTGGGCTCTCTCAGCCCCAGGAGGGGGGACAGTGAGTCCTCTGGCTGACGGGGTCTGGCATGAGCCTGTCCTGTCCTTGCTGCTGACCCTCCTCTCTCTGCAGGAAACCGAGGGGAGAAGGGTGCGCGGGGAGAGAAAGGTGAGGCCCTCCCGCCCTCCCCAGGGGTGGCTTCCCGGACTCTGAACACAGGGGTTCCCAGGGTGTGGGGCAGGGGCCTGGGTGGAGGGCAGGCCTTCCCTCTACGGCAGGGTGTGGAGGGCGGGGTGGGGACCACACTCCTCCCAGAGCCTGTGCAGCCCATCCCTCCCGTCCCGGCCTCGGACCCCTGAGCAGGGCCGGCCTGTCCTCCCAGGACTCTCAGCCTGGGGCTAGAGCAGTAGTTCTCAACCTGTGGGTCATGACCCCTTTGGCGATCGAACGACCCTTTCATAGGGGTCGCCTAAGACCATCCTGCATATCAGATATTTACATTATGATTCATAGCGGTAGCAGCGTTACAGTTATGAAGTAGCAACAAAAATAATTTTATGGCTGAGTGACAACATGAGGAACTGTATTTAAAGGGCCAGAAGGTTGGGAACCACTGGGCTAGAGGAAGTTGGGTAATGTTTAAAACGCAATGTCGGCCAGAGGCTGTGAGCCCAAGCTGTGGTCACAGACATTGAGCAAATCCTATATAATAATGAGGTGATATGCAAATTGACCATCACTCCAACACGATGCCCCCCCCCCCCATATGGACACAGATGGCCACCAAAAGATGGCCAGCAGGGGAGGGAAGTTGAGGGGAACCAGGCCTGCAGGGGATGGCAGTTGGGGGTGACCAGGCTGGCAGGGGAGCAGTTACGCATAGAGCAGGCTTGCAGGGGAGTGGTTAGGGCCAATTGGGCAGGCAGGCAGGCTAGCGGTTGGGAGCCAGCAGTCCTGGATTGTGAGAGAGATGTCCGACTTCCCATTTAGGCCCTAAACAGGCAGTCGACATTTCTCAAGAGGTCCCAGATAGGAGAGGGTGCAGGCTGGGCTGAGGGACACACACCTCACTCCCCGTGCACGAATTTTGTGCACTGGGCCTCTAGTATTCTATACTAGAGGCTTGGTGCATGAAAATCATGCACACAATGTGGGGGGGCTCAGCTCAGGTTGTGAGAGGGCGCAGGCCAGGGAGGGACGTGGGAGGTTAGCCAACTGGGGAGGGACCACGAGAGGGCTCCAAGGAGTGTATGGTCCTCTCGCCCAGTCCTGATTGGCCAGACCCCAGCAGGAAGCTAACCTACCAATGGGAGTGTCTGCCCCAGAGTGGTCAGTGCACGTCATTGTGAGCAGTTGAGTGGTCTTAGCATATCATTAGCATATTACACTGTGATTGGTTGAATAGCCAATTGGACAACCAGACACTTAGCATATTAGGCTTTTATTATCTAGGATATGCCATGAACTACCCATGACACACACTGTGACTGGGCATGTGATCCTCACACATGTACACGCTCCACGTGCTGGTGCAGAGTCAATGACACAGAAACCTTCTCCACGTTCCCCGCACAAAGTCCAGGAAGTCAGAGAAGGGCCGGGACGTGCTCACCCTGGAGACCCCTCTCTGGACCCGAGGCAGTCACCCCCAGCCCCCAGGCTCACCCCACTGTGGTCCGAGGTGCAAACCCCCCTTCGCTGCCCTCCCCACTGAGCAGCCCGCTCTCCCCGTGTCCCCGAGACTGACCTGGGCCCAGGAGGCAGCTGAGGCTCAGACTCTGCCTCCCGGGAGCACAGCCAGAGCCTCCCTAGGGGGCAGGCTGGGGCCTGGCTGGGGGACCAGCCTCCTATGGAAGCATCTAGAAAGGGCCTCCATCTCCTCCTGGTGCGGAGGGACCAGGACTTGGCCGTCCTGCCTCTCACGTGTGTTTCCTCTCCCCCAGGAGCGTCGTGGGAAGCTGAGCGATGTGACACAGGTGGGCGACAGCCCCGGGTCCAGTGCCCAGTTTGGCCCCAGGTGGCGGGTGTGCCCGGCGCTCCATGCAGGGAGCATTGTCCTGGGGTCCCCCATGCAGCCCATCAGCCTGCAGGCCCAGAGGCCTCGCCCCCTGCCTCACCGCTGGCCAATCACACGGGACAGCACTCAGCTCCCCTCCTCTCCTGCCTTAGGGACCCCAGTGACTGTCTTACTCCCTCGCCCCCTAAATATTAGACTCCAATGGCCGGTCCCCCGGGACCAAGGTGGGGGCGCCCTGGGGGGAGGGCCCGGCACGGGGCCTGTCCGTCACAGCTGGTGGCCCTGGTGGGGTCTCTGTCCAGCCCTGGAGCCTCCTGCCCACGCAGACCCCACTGTCCTGCCCTCCCTCCGTCCTGGGGGCCTCCACGTGCCGCTTCCCTTCCCAGGACCTCGGAGCTGCAGGGAGATGCGCACCAGGGGCCACATCCTGAGCGGCTGGCACACCATCTACTTGCCCGACTGCCGGCCCCTGACCATGCTCTGCGACATGGACACGGACGGCGGGGGCTGGACCGTGAGTGCCGGCGGCGGGAGGGCGGTGCTGGGGGGGTGGCTGCCGGGCCCAGGCCTCGCAGACCAGGCTCCACCCCGAGGTCCCGCGCTCCGGGGCCCTTGTCACTGTCCACGCCCCTGTGTCCGGGGCTGCCCCTTCCCAGGGGACGGAGAGAACCCGACGGGGTGGGAGAACCCGACCGTGGGCCCGGCCCCGAGGGAGCCCCGTGCCTCCAGGTGTGGGCTCCGGGCCGTGGCCTCCCCTCTCCCAGCTGCCACGTCCTCCTCGGTCCCACATGGGTGCTGTGTGCCCGCCCGCCCGGGGTCTGGGCTGTGGGCGGGACGGTGCTGGGCAGCAGCGCCGTCTCCCTCCGACAGGTGATCCAGCGCAGGGTGGACGGCTCCGTGGACTTCTACCGGGACTGGGCCGCCTACAAGCAGGGCTTCGGCAGCCAGCTGGGCGAGTTCTGGCTGGGCAACGACAACATCCACGCCCTGACCGCCCAGGGTAGGGCCCGGGCCGAGGCCTGGGGGTGGGGGTGGGGGGTAACCCTCCTGCCCCGACCTCTGACCTGGGCCACCTGGACGGAGCCCGCTCCTCCGCCCCCACACGTGCCGCCGCTGAGGACAGGAAGGTCCCAGCGGGAGGGGGGGCGTCAGGGCCAGAGGAAGTGGGTTTGGGGGTCAGACCTCCTCTGGTCATGGCCGCTGGCATCTCAGAGACCAACCCGGGGGTGACATGGTGGCCCTCCTTGGGGTTCGGCCCAGCGCCCAGTCATCCCTCACCACCCACCGTGCCTCGTCCCTGAACACATACAGGAGACGGCTGCTTCCCGCGAGGCTGTGGCGACCTCCCCCCAGGAACGCCGAGGCCCCCGTCTCTCTTGGGCTGGAGGGAGGGCTGGGGGTCTGGCTCGGGAACGTGGGAACATGTGCCCCCAACCCCTCACCAACCGGAACTTTCTGGGGGACCTCAAGGGACGTCCTGGATGCCCAGTGCCAGGTCCCCTGAGCGTCACACACGTCCTGGCAGCTCAGGGTCCCTGCTCCCGGGACTGAGGCCCTGCCCCCCCGCAGGCACCAACGAGCTCCATGTGGACCTGGTGGACTTCCAGGGCAACCGCTACTTTGCCAAGTACCAGTCGTTCAGGCTGGGGAGCGAGGCCGAGAAGTACCAGCTGGTCGTGGGTGCCTTTGTCGGGGGCAACGCCGGTGAGTGTCACCGACGGTGAGGGGTGGGAAGTGGTGGTGTCCAGTGGGCTGTGGGCAGTGGGGATGGGCAGTAGGGGAGTAGGCAGTGGAGGGTGGGCAGGTGGGTGAGGGCAGTGGAGTGTTGGCAGTGGTGGTGAAGAGAGGGAATGGACAGTGAAAAGTGTCTGCCAGGTCCTGGCTCTGTGTCCTGGGGCCTGGGCAGGGCCTTGGCCTCACCACGTTCCTCCATCCACACGTTGGGATAACCCGCCTCCACCTGGATGCACCCATGACGATGGCGGGACACACGGCTACAAAGAGCAGGCCCTGAGCGTCTCCCTCCTGACCGCCCGCATTGGAGCAGGTGGACAGTATGCCCGGGTAGTACCGCTCATGGCGCCCGTCCCCCCCGTGGGGCCCGAGGGACCCGGACGTCTCGGGCAGTGGCCTCCACTCTACAGGGCACAGTGCCCGTTCGCTGGCGGGCACAGAGCAGAGGGGGGATACCTAGGCCCGGGATCCGCCTACCGAGCGTTCGCTGGCGTGCGCGGCACCGTCAGACTTCCCAGCGCACGATGCGCAGCTGGACAGCCCGGCCGGACCTGGAGCCGGCACCTCCTGGTGCTGAGTGTAAGCGGCCCGCTTCTCCCGGCAGGTGACTCCCTGACCCAACACAACAACTCGCTGTTCACCACCAAAGACCAGGACAACGACCGGGCCTCCTCCAACTGTGCCCAGAGTTACCAGGGCGCCTGGTGGTACTACGACTGCCACGTGTCCAACCTGAATGGGCGCTACCTCGGGGGCTCCCACGAGAGCTTTGCGAACGGCATCAACTGGAAGTCGGGGAAGGGGTACAACTACAGCTACAAGGTGGCTGAGATGAAGGTGCGGCCCGTGTAGGGCGGACGGCGGCCCAGAACGTCTCTCTCCCAGCAGGTCCCGTGCCCCCAGCACAGGCACACGAGGCCCCCACGCAAAGGAGGAGTTCGCCTGGGGCCTCCCCGAGCCTGTCAGGGACTCTGGGCTAGAGACCCCAACCGACTCCTCCCCCTTCCTCTCTTGCCTGCCTTTGTGAGGGTGACCCTGACTTTGTTCATTGCACTCATCCTCAATAAAGCTTTGCCTCGCTCCGCAGGCACACGATGCCAGTCTATAAATATTTCTCTTTTCTGCGACCAGCACAGCTAGAGAGTGGACAGGAGTCCTGAGTAGGGGCGACGGGGGATTGGGAAAATGAAAGTGACAGACACAAAGACAGTAGGGAAAGCTGGGATAGGGTGGGTCAGCTGCCCTCTGATGGAGAGACAGGGACCTAGAGCAGATATAGCGGGTTTATTTTATACAGTAACTTACCAGGAAGTTTTACTAACGTTTAAGAAAAAGAAAATATGTGCATTCTTGTGGCTTCTTTGTAATCATCAGTTCTGGATGGGCCTGGATAATCGTGTTTGTCCTGGTGCCTGGCTGGAACTCAAGGGCCTGGTGCCTGAGCTAAAGGTCAGACTCACAACACACCTGCCTCTGGCAAAGTATGTTTCCAGGGCATGGCTCTCCCAGGCGCCACTGGATTCAGATGACAATCAGCTCAGGGACTTTTCTCAGGCGCTCTCTACATCTCCGCCTTCTTTATATTTTAAATGTAACTTTACATCTAATTGAAGCCTTCGGACTTGAGATCTCAGGAGCTTGCTGCTGACTAAAAGAAAACAGGGTAAGTTAGTGGTACATAAAGGAATCCTATTCGATACTAGGTGGTGTGTTTTAATACTATCTATGGATTAAGTCCATTTAAATCATCCAGCAATTCTTTTGCCAGTTTCACTGGAGATATACTTTCATCATGACTATTCAGAATGGCTTGCACATGTTTGTGTAGCCGTACGAGGTCTATACTCATATTATTATGATGCCACATTCCCTGTAGGTGCATCTTGATTTTACTTTAATCCCATAGAGAACTGTCATAGTGGGGCTGAAGTCACACAAATATATGTAAAAGCAGCATGGCATTGCAGCTGCTGTCTCATCTTGACACTTTCTAATTGATGACCTAGTCCTATCACTACAGCTTCCAGAGCATTTAGCTTTGTTTCTAGCCTTTTGTCTGTATCCTCTTGATCATGAAGTGTAGCCAAGGTGTTCCGAGCCAATTCATGGACAAGCCTTGCATTCTGGAGGCTCTGGGTCAATGCAAGAGAAGCAGTGACAGCCGATGCGATGACAGTAACGAGGGTAACCAGACCAGGACTAATAAGCCCACAGCACGCTGTTCCTGGGAGAGCTGATTGTGCAGTTCCTGCAATGCCTGGAGGCGAGCACCTGATACCATTTCCCTGTTATGTTGGTAGGAGGCATAATAAAGGAAGGCTGCTTTGAAATTAATATATCTTCATCCAGGTGATGCCTGGAAACATAGCTGGTAAGGTTACAGTGATGGCACTGGACAGCATAATGGGTGTCCAATCTGGTGATGTTCACCTTTCCAGTCACCAATACATATGGAGGCTGGACACAGGCTGGTAAGCCATGGCAAGGGCTCGATGAACACGCTCCTTTAATATCAGCTAAGAAAGAGCCAGTCAAAGTAAGAAAGTCAAGGGCAGCGGATAAACGCCACAGACCATTCTATAAACCTCCTGTTTCCGTGGTCACGGCGTTACCCACAAACCCTCCTGGTGACATAGGCTCGTGAAGGGGACGTTTAGCATCAAGCCTGTGAGACCAATCCAATACACACACGTCAGAGCCAGAAATACTATGTCTCACTGGAACAGGGTTGGCGCAATCTTGCCATTGAGGAAGTGCTCCCAGCTCAGCAGTGGTGCTATTAGGGCAGGGGGGAGCGGGGGATGCCGATCAGACAGCCATCGGGTGGCCTTAGGGTTCCCCAGGTTAGTAACTGTCTGAATATGTTTTCCCATAGCCCAGGGGCCTGCAACGTTAGCAATGTCTGTGCCTCCAAAGGACGTCTTATTTTCTTGGCCAAGCTGCAAACATCCCGAAGTCCCCCTTTTACATAAACAAATAGGGGGCTCCCCACTGAAGCCACTATAAGTATAATCACCTTGGGAAGAAGAAGTTACGTGCTTCTGGGAGCTGCCCCCGACCATGTTGGTGTTGTTAGTAAACACTGGCACTGATACTCGGTCCAGGTGGCTGGACTGACCACTGAGCCCAGAGGGAGTGGACGTTCAGGCCTGGGAGGCGCCGTCCTGGCACCATTCGTTAGAGAGAAAACTGAAAAGGGCCCGGCCAGTGGGGCTCAGGGGTTGAGCATCGACCTATGAACCTAGTGTCATGGTTTCATCTGGGTCAGGGCACAGGCCCGGGCTGTGGGCGAGATCCAGTGTGGGGCGTCAGGAGACAGCTGATCATCAGTGATGTTCTCTCATCAGTGATGTTTCACTCTCTCTCCCTCTCCCTTCCTCTACGAAATCAATTAAAATATCTTATTTAATAAAGAGGTAATATGCAATTGACCGTCAAGCCCTCATGTCACAAGATGGTCTGCCCATGTCGTCACAAGATGAATACCCCACGTCATCACAAGATGGTCAGAAGGGGAGGGCAATTGGGGGTGACCAAGCCCACAGGGGAGGGCAGTTGAGGGGGTGACAAGGCCTGCAGGGGAGGGCATTTGGTGGGGCAATGAGGCCTGCAGGGAAGGGCAGTTGGCGGGGGGCAGACCAAGCTGGCAGGGGAGCAGTTATGTGTCAATCAGGTTGGCAGAGGACTGGTTAGAGGCAATATGGCAACCAGGCAGGTGAGTGGCTAAGAGCCAGCAGTCCCAGAATGTGAGAGGGATGTCTGACTGCCGGTTTAGGCCCGATTCCACAGGGCCTAGTCCATCAGTCTGGCAGTCCCTGAGGGGTTCCAGATTGGAGAGGGTGCAGGCACCAGGCCTCTAGTATTAAATAAATTTTTTTTAAAAAGAGTGAGAAACACGCGGAGGGCAAACACCCAGGCATGCTCAGAGGTGGTGGCCTTGAGCTGCATCCCTCTGCTGAAAGGTGGCGGGCGCTGACGGGCAGGCTCTCCCAGCTGCACGGGCAGATGTGGGGGCTGCTGCTGGAGGCCAGGCAGGGAGAGCGGGTGCAGGAGCAGGCGGCTGGCCGTGCGGGGAGCTCCCACCTTTCAGAGAGAGTCCCCGCTTCCTGCTGGAGTCTCTGGCCCCTGGTGGGCTCATTCCAGGAGCACCCACACCTGTGGGCACAGGGCCCTGGGGGAGGAGCAGCCCTCATTGGAGGGAGGTGCTGCAGCTTCCAACTCAACGGTGAGGACAGTGAGTGGGCCTGGGAGAGGGAGGGGTGGGGGAGGGGCCTCAGTGAAGCCCATGGCAAGGCCCTGCAGAGCCCCCCACTTCTCACATCTTCCTCAACTTTGAGGCCTGGCTGTACCTGCCCATCTGGGCTTCAGGACAGGACCTTCAGGTGCGGGTGCGAGGTGGCTGGGAGCCTTGGGCCGGTGAGTGCTCCCTGGGGCCTTTGAGTGCTCCCACAGGCGTGGCCAGGGACCCAGGCACAGACACTGGATTCGGGGCTGCTCTCAGGCCCTGAGACTCCAGTCCCCACAGTCACGTCCCCAACAATTGTCAGCAAGAGCTCACCTGCACCTGCAGCTGCCCACGCGGGCGGGCCTTCAGGACACGCGAGCTGAGATGGCGACCGGCAGGCTTCCCTCCCGTCCTGGGAGAGAGGACACGGTGCCCAGTCCGGTCTCTGCAGCCACGGCCTAAGCCCGGGACCCAGGGATGGGGTGAGCATGGTCCCCTCCGCAGGACCAGGCCATGGCTGCCATGCGATTAGGCCTCCCGGAGGCCGAGTGTCCCGGCTGTGAGACGGGACACCCACTCCTCTCAGTCCTGGTCCGGCTTCCCCGCGGGGGACAGACGGGGCATCGGGCAGGTTGGGAGGGTCTCCCTCTCGGGCGTGTGTGGGGACGAGCGTGTGTGGCCGTGCGAGGACCTCGCTGCCCTTGGGGACTTTCTCAGACTCGTTGTCAAACGAGGAACCACTGGCCTGAGAGGCCGCGGCGGCTGGGACGAGGTGGAGACTCCGCGAGGAAGACACACAGAGGAAGAAGCCCTTTAGCGTCTGAACTACTTGTTGCTGCGGAACAAGTTACCCTGTAGGTGTGCGAGGCCCCGAGAGCTTGTCATTCTAGAAAGTTCCCGGGTGTCCCACTCGGCTGGGAGCAGGCAGGCCTGTGGCCGGGCCAGCGCTGGGGCTGCCTCCTGCCTCCTGGCTGCCACGCGGCTCCAGACCGGCCCCCCCTCCCTGGGCTCCCGGGGCCGATCCCCCCATAAACACGCTCCTCCCGAGACCCGGGGGCCCTTCACAGCCAGAGCTTCAGCTGTGAGAGGCGCGGGTGGTGTTTCCCCTTTTCCCAGCGAGGCGCTGGTGGAGGCCAACTCACCGCCTGGCTTTAGAGTGGGAGTGGGCACCGACAGGAGCGCGAGGGGAAGAGGGCGCGAAGGCCCCGCTGGGGGAGGCCGGGTGCGGGGCAGACTCCCTCTTCCCTCACCGCCCCAGGGGGAGAGAAGCCAGAGTCGGACACGGGGGCTGACAGGAGAGCACGTCCCATCCAGGGACTCCCAGGAGGGCAGTCGGGCATGGAAAGCACCCAGGATGCACGGAGCGACCCTGGGAAGCGCCCTCGCCGGGTCTCAGCTGATGTCCGGATGCTCAGCAACACGCTTTTCCGTCCCGGGCCCTGGCGTCACGGGGCTGAGGGTCAGGGCTGCCCCAGGGAAGCGGGAGGACGGGCAGAGGCTCCTGACCACCAGCCCCAGGGCGCCGGGTTGGTGGGAATGCAGCTGACCCTCAGGGTAGGGGCTGTCACCAGCCAGAGGAGGTGCGGGCCTGGAGCCCCTGCTGGGCGGGCCGGGAACCCCCACATGGGCCTGTGCAGGCTCTGACCTGGGAAGGCACAGTTTCCATCTGTGAACCTGTGATCGTTCGCTCTGCTCTTATGTCCTGGCTCCAGGACGCTCACCTGGTGTGACCTTAGGTGTCATTTGTTCCGTTTATTACAGCCCTAACGTCCAAGGGCCCCTGACCCTTCTGCACGCTTTCAGGTCTGACCCGTGACCTGACTCTGACCCGTGACCTGACTCTGACCCGTGACCTGACTCTGACCCGTGACCTGACTGCCGTGACAGGCGGGTGTCACTGACCTGCCTCCGGGCCTGGAAGCATTCTCCCTCCCTCACTGGCTCGGCGCTCGGACCCTGCGACCTTTGACCTGCATCAGCAAGCACGTGGATTGGAACGTGTGTCCCCATGTCCCCGCTGTCTGCCTTTAGCGGGGCCTCTGAGCATGCGCTGATTTTTTAAAATGGGGGAACGTACACACACTAGGAACTCCGGGCCCGTCATAGATGTGAGATAGATACTGCAACTGGTTGCCTCCCACACACGACCCAACCAGGGGACGGGGAGAGAACCTGCAACCAGGAACGTGCCCTATACCAGCAATCCTTCTGGCGAGACCCGGGAGCCACCCCCTCTCCCGCCCCCCCCCCCCCACCCCGGCCCTGCAGGAGCAGGTGCAGCGATTGGAAA
This sequence comes from Myotis pilosus, assembly GCA_036010255.1. NCBI lineage: Eukaryota > Metazoa > Chordata > Mammalia > Chiroptera > Vespertilionidae > Myotis > Myotis pilosus. Next base: position 72,605,145 of record JASKON010000013.1, read on the forward strand.
TCTGCCCAGAACAGCGAGGGTTCCCGCCGCCAGGTGCGGGCCCTACTGGGACTGACCGTTGGTGTCTTATCAGCTCTGGGCTTTCCCGTGGGAAGGGAACGGGCATTTAGGGTGCTTATCTCTCTCTCTCTGTGGTGCTAACTGTCTCGAGATCCTGAAGGCGACGCTGGCCTGGCCGGGCCTCCCTCCCCCACCGTCCTCCACAGTCCGGGTTTCTACCAAGGACGCCGCGATAAATGCCGTCCCTCCCTTCCCGCAGGGCCCCGAGGTACACCCCCCAAGACCTGTGACCCCGTCCGGTTGTGTCCTGTGATTTGAAAACACACGCAGAGCGAGAGGCTCCCGCCTCGTCTGCGGGGTCCCCGTAGCAGGTGGTCCTCGGTCCCGAATGTCTGGTGCTAATTTCTGTGGTCGCTAATTCCCGGGAGCCGCTCAGTAGGCCCGGTGCTGCCCGAGGGCTCCCCACACGGGGACACACGGGCGATGAACTTTGTGAGTCCCCGCAGGGCGGCCAGCGGGCCCGCAACTTGGGTTTCCATCGGCGACACCTGCACGGCTCGGGGGCACCTGCCCTCTGTGGGCGAGGACCGCGGCGGCGGGCAGGCCTCCTGTACTGTGAACGCAGCCCTCCCGGGCTCCCCGCCTCCCGCACGCGGGGCCCCGTGGGAGGACCTCGGTGCGTCCTCGACCCGCCCCGCCCGTCCACGCGTGGTTCCGGCTCAGGAAGCCACGGCACGGCCGCCAGAAACCGACCACCACCCGCGAGGATTCCCGGATCGCCCGTGGAAATCCGTCCTGCTCCTGCCAGAGAAGCCGCTTCTAGAGACTGGGGGACCTGGCACGCGGCCATGACTGTCCCGTCCGTCCGTCCGTCCGTCCCCCAGCGGAAAAGCCGTGCCCCAAGCCGCCGTGCGCACCCCGGGGGCTCTCCAGGTCATGTGATTCCGGTTTGATTTCTCGTCCACCCCCCTTCCCTCCTGTCATTTCCTCCCTCCATTGGCCAACCTTCCAAGCTGTAATTTGTGCCGAAGTCAAAGGTGCCCGTCCCCCAGACCACGTAGCCACGGTCTATGCAATAAAAGTACTTCTATATTTGCAGAAGGTCTGTCGGCCTCACTTTACTCTCTTCCCTCCTGATCTGTATAACTGGACATACGTGGAGGGAGAGAACTATCGGAAAACAAAACCTGTGGTAATGATTGGAGACGTCAGGCCCTTACAATATGTCCCGTGACGTGGCGCACGGCCGACAGGCCAGCGTTTCAGCTGTGATGCCCAGGAAAGGGCGTTTCAAAATCCTCTGCCTCTCTCTCTCTTTCTCTGAGAGATCCTGAAGGCGACACTGGCCTGGCCGGGCCTCCCCCTCACTTCCACTTTCTCTAAAAATCAATGAGAAAATGTCCTCCAGGAAGGATTAACAAAAGAGAGAGAAATAAATGCAGATTCCTGGCCCCGCCCTGCAGGCTGCTGAACTGGACACAGGGGAGGCTGTCACCTGTGCTCTGACGTCTCCAGCTGGCTCAGGCACGCTTGGGGCTCAGGGTCGCGGGCCTGTGGCTCCTGAAGGCGGGGAGACAGGGAATCCGAGTGGGAAGCGGCTTTCAGAACAGCATGGGGGTGGGGGGGCACACAGCTGACGGCAGCCGGACGCTGGACGTCGGAGGAGGAGGGTGGCTCCTGTCACCGGCACGACCTGTGGTCAGATGGTTGTTGGCTGCCTGTGCCCGCTGGTGGGCGAGGAGCCTGGGGCAGGTGGGCACCTGGGCTGCAGCTGGCCGCTCGGCCGCCTGGGCGGGTGACACAAGAGAGAAGCTCCCGGGAGCACTGGCACGATGAAAGGCAACAGCGCCCAGAGGCTGCGGACATCAGGCCTGGGAGACGCAGTCCCAGCACCGTCTGATAGAGAGAGAACTGAGAAGGGCCCGGCCGGCGGGGCTCAGCGGTTGGGCATCGACCTAGGGACCAGGAGTCACACTTTGCTTCCCATTCAGGGCACAGGCCCGGGTTGTGGGCTCAGTCCCAGGGTGGGGCCTGCAGGAGACAGCTGATCTATGGTTCTTTCATAGTGATGTTTCTCTCTCCCCCCTCCCTTCCTCTCTGAAATCAATTAAAATATTTTTTAAAAAGAGTGAGAAACACTTTTAGGGGCGAACGCTCAGGCAGGCTCGGAGGTGGCGGCCTTGAGCTGCATCCCTCCGCTGAAAGGTGGAGGGCGCTGATGGGCAGGCTCTCCCAGCTGCACGGACAGGTGTGGGGGCTGCTGCTGGAGGCCAGGCAGCCAGAGCGGGTGCAGGAGCAGGCGGCCTGAGAGGCCCCGGCAGCTGGGATGAGGTGGAGACTCCGCGAGGGAGACACACAGAGGAAGAAGCCCTTTAGCGTCTGAACTACTTGTTGCTGCGGAACAAGTTACCCTGTAGGTGTGCGAGGCCCTGAGAGCTTGTCATTCTAGAAAGTTCCCGGGTGTCCCGCTGGGCTGGGAGCAGGCAGGCCTGTGGCCAGGCCAGCGCTGGGGCTGCCTCCTGCCTCCTGGCTGCCACGCGGCTCCAGACCGGCCCCCCCTCCCTGGGCTCCCGGGGCCGATCCCCCCATAAACACGCTCCTCCCGAGACCCGGGGGCCCTTCACAGCCAGAGCTTCAGCTGTGAGAGGCGCGGGTGGTGTTTCCCCTTTTCCCAGCGACGCGCTGGTGGAGGCCAACTCACCGCCTGGCTTTAGAGTGGGAGTGGGCACCGACAGGAGCGCAAGGGGAGGAGGGCGCGGAGGCCCCGCTGGGGGGGAGGCCGGGTGCGGGGCAGACTCCCTCTTCCCTCACCGCCCCAGGGGTAGAGAAGCCGGAGTCGGACCCGGGGGCTGACAGGAGAGCACGTCCCGTCCAGGGACTCGCAGGGGGGCAGTCGGGCACGGAGAGTCCCCAGGATGCACGGAGCGACCCTGGGAAGCGCCCTCGCCGGGTCTCAGCTGATGTCCGGATGCTCAGCTACACGCTTTCCATCATGGGCCCTGGCGTCACGGGGCTGAGGTCAGGGGCCGACCCAGGGAAGCGGGAGGACGGGCAGAGGCTCCTGACCACCGGCCCCAGGGCACGGGGTCGGCAGGAATGCAGCTGACCCTCAGGGTAGGGGTCCTCACCAGCCTGAGGAGGTGTGGGCTAGGGGCCCCTGCTGGGCGGGCCGGGAGCCCCCACATGGGCCTGTGCAGGCTCTGACCTGGGAAGGCACAGTTTCCATCTGATGAAGCTTTGATCGTTCGCTCTGCTCTTATGTCCTGGCTCTGAGACGCTCACCTGATATCACCTCAGGTGTTATTTGTTCCGTTTATTACAGCCCTAACGTCCAAGGGCCCCTGACCCTTCCGCGGGCTTTCAGGTCTGACCCGTGACCTGACTCTGACCCGTGACCTGACTCTGACCAATGACCTGACTCTGCCGTGACAGGCGGGTGTCACTGACCTGCCTCCGGGCCTGGAAGCATTCTCGCTCCCTCACTAGCTCGGCGCTCGGACCATGCGACCTCAAGTGGATTGGAACGTGTGTCCCCGCGTCCCCGCTGTCTGCCTTTAGCAGGGCCTATGAGCATGCGCTGATTCTTAGAAATGGGGGAACGTACACATACTAGGAACTCCGGGCCTCCTCACTGTCCCCAAACCCTGACTTGCACATCAGTCACTCACTCATTCCACGACTCAAGTGCACCTTTTCCATTGGACGAGCAGGCTGTCGCTCTAACAGGCCGCGTGCTCTGAGCTGTTGCCAACACCCCAAGTGCCGGATTTGGTACCGAGCCGGGCTCGGCTGCTGCTGCTGCTGCCAGACCTCCAAGGGCCGGTGCTGCTGGGAGGAAAGACGGTTTATTCAGGAGCCGGCAGCCCGAGGAGATGGCAGACTCTCCTCACAAAGGTCATCCCTTTTAAAATTTTTTTTTCATGAATCCTCACCGTTGGATATTTTATTCATTGCTTTTCAGAGAAAGTGGGAAGGAGGAGGAAGGGAGAGAAACATCGATGTGAGAGAGACACTTCAACTGCTTGCCTTCCACACACGCCCCAACCAGGGGGCAGGGAATGAACCTGCAACCCAGGAACGTGCCCTCCACCAGGAATTGAACCCGAGATCCTTTGGTGCTCGGGCCAACGCTCTAACCGCTGACCACAGTGGCCAGGGCACAGAGATCATATTAACAAATGGACTCAGGCAGAGGTTTTGTAGGAGGAGGAGGCAGGGGGGAGAATAAATGGATGGAGGGAGGGGTTGAGAGTTCTCCGCTGAGGGGATTGTCCACAAACCCTGTCTGTTCAGATCACGGTCGAAGGTGAGCAAACGTCTGGCATCGGGATGTCCGGGGACGGAGGCTGCTTCCTAGGAACCGTCCCTGGAATTCCTAAGAAAACAGACTGATGTACGCAATCACATGCTACTCACAGATCATCCTTCACAGGAGAAATGATAAGGGAATGGGGGGTGGGTGACTACCTGACGTAGCTTCCTTGGCGCTAGAATATGATCTTGGGAACGTCTCTCTCCGGCCTGCCTGCCTCGGGGAGCCAGGGGGTGAGGCAAGTCTACGTGCAGGCAGGTCACGGGCAGGAGCCTTGTTCAAGGCTCGGTCATGGCACCAGCTGTGTTCAAGCCTCGGTCATCTCCTTCGGCCGGGATGCCTGAGTCCCCTCCCGGAGGAGCAGGGCCATCGTCCTGAGTTCTGAGCCCCCGGGGGTCCCCCTCCCCTCAGCCTGCCCTGTGTGTGCAGGAGGCTGGCGTGTCCATCTCGCCTGTCACCACCTCCCGCTCCCGTGAATGACAGGGCAGAGCGAGAAGGTGGGGACCCACTGTCACATCCGAAACATGACTCCTGCTCCGCTCACCGTGTGGCTCTGCACTGATTACAGAGGCACCTTCCCACCCGGCTGGGAGGTGCGCGTGGGACCCGGGGCTCACCTGGGAACGGGCCCTCCTCCCCGCCTGGAGCTGCCTCTGATCCTGGGAAGGTAGCAACCTTGTTCCAGAAGCCAGACCCCAGCCCTTTGCAGACCCCCAGCCCTTTGCAGACCCCCAGCCCTTTGCAGACCCCCAGCCCTTTGCAGACCCCCAGCCCTTTGCAGACCCCCAGCCCTTGCCACCCACAGGCCTGTGCAGGTCTCCAGCCCCCATGACCTGTGAGCGGCCATTAGCTCGCCCTTTGGCTACTTCCCCTGTCACCTCTGTCCTTCCACCAAGGAAAGCGGTTTACTCAGGAGCCAGAGCCAATGAAAGCAGCCGGCTTACGGGGGGCACAGCACAGGTCTGTGGGCGACGGCTGCTCCCCACGTGCCGGCAGGAGCGGAGTAAACGCTCACCCATGATGCCAGCCTGTCTCTGTGAATGGGCTCAGGCAGGACCGGAGCCCGGGCCCGTGATTGTCCGTTCCATGCACCCCCCGGGGGCTGATATGTATTATTAAATTCCATATGAACAACATCTCTGTGTACGAATCCCAGGACCTGGCTTCACAGGAAGCGCCTCCCGCTCCCAGGGGCCCTGGCCCAGCAGGTGACTGGCACTCAGCCACCGAACCAGACGCAGAGAGCACGCTGGACGCCGCTGACCAGCAAGATGACCGGGACATTCTGGGAGCTCAGCTCCCCCCCGTGGTCTCTGTTCTGTGTCTCCCTCCCTCCTGTAGAGACCCCCCCCCCCCAGGTCCAGAACCAACTCCCAGGGCCCTGGTGCCAGGGACACGGAAATGGGTCCAATGGGACCTCCATTCTGGGTCACGTCAGCCTGGGGGTCACACCTGGATGGGGACGGGGGCCCCGACCTGCCTCCTCCGTCTCCATCAGGTGGGGCTTTGAGATTCAGTGACCCGCTCCCAGGGCGGGAGAGGCGTGGACAGGGCCCGTGCCTCCCGTCCCTGCTGGTGCTGCGCCGCTGTCACACGGCCCCAGGGACAATTCAGTGCCACCTGCCCACTGCCCAGTCAGGCAGCTGCTGCCGCCCCAGTCCAGCTCCCAGTCCTGCCTCTGCAGGGCAGTCAACTCCTCCCCTGCCCTCCCCGCCCCTCTGCCCACCCTGGACCCAGGGAGTCCCTAACCCTCTGGAACCCACAGCCCATTGCATGCCAGTGAGTTCCTGCCCGGCCACCTCACTGTCCTGGGGGTCCCTCCGGGGGGGTCCCCTGGGCAGAGCTGGTTGATGAGAGGGGGCTCCTGGGCTTTCTCTAAGGACACACCCAGGCAGCCCTGGCCGGTGTGACTCAGTGGATAGAGTGCCAGCCTGCGGACCGAAGGGTCCCAGGTTCAATCCCGGTCAAGGGCACATGGGCGGGTTGCAGGCTGGACCCCAGGGCGGGTGTGATTCTCTCTCATTGTGGTGTTTCTAGCTCTCTCTCCTTCCTTTCATCTCCAAAGTCAATAAAAACACATCCTTAATTAAATATAATAAAGACACACACAGGCCCTCCCACACAGCCCTCCCCACCTGGGGCATCTGGTCCCACTGAGGGGAAGGGGGGCCACTGCAGAGGGGGGGCTGAGGGCGTGGTGGGGGGACCGTCCCCTGGGGCTGGGGAGGAACTGGCCCACATGGGAGGGAACTAGAGCAGAGGCGGGGCTCACACAGCAATAAAAGCTGTGAGGACCTTGTAGCGGGACCTGGGATGCCGCCACCAACCAGAGCAGCCGCTGCCATGGGGCCCGTGGTCCTGGCCCTCGTCCTCCTGGGCACTGCAGCCGCCACGGAGGACAGCTGTCCAGGTGAGCCAGGCGCCAGGGGGGCTGGCCTGACGAAGGTCCCAAAGCCGAGAGCCTCCGCACAGACCACTGCCTGCCCCCTGCCGGGTCCTTCCAGGACATTCTTCTTCAGACTGAGGCTTAACCACCCTCTGCAGGGGCACCTGCCTCAGGGTCCTCCCAGGAGGGGCTCAGGTGGTGTGAGGGGGGGAGGCTGGAGATCGCCCCCTCCCCCAGCCCGGGTCAGTGCAAGGTCGCACCCAGCGCTGGGGGCCTTGAGCCTTCGGGGACAGGCGGCCCCACTGCTCCCTGAGGTGGCACAGCAAGAGGGCAAGGGACCCAGGGGCCCCACGGGCCCCACGGGCCCTACCTCCTTCCCTGGCCCAGGAGCTCTCCAGGGGGGACCACCCCTCCCTCCGGAGTCTCTGGCTGTGGGAGGGGCTGTGACCCAGGACCAGGTGCTGCCTCCCAGGGCCCCGGGGCCTGCGGTGCGGCCTGTGAGGAGGTGGAGGGAGCATGTCCCCTGTGACGGGAGAGAGGCCGCTGAGTCGGGAGGAAGGACACACGGGCCTCACGGGGAACGTCACGCTGAGTCCATGTTCGCCCCTCGTGGCGTCCTATTTTCTTTCTTTGTAAACAAAAGGATTTTTTAAAATTTATTAATTTGCCAGAGAGAGAGGGAGGGAGAGAGACGTGGATTTGCTGTTCCCGTTGCTCGCGCCCTGATGGCGATCGCGCCCACAGTCTCCGCGACCTGGATGGCGCTCTGACCGGCCAGGCTCCACCAGGGCCTCTCCTTGTCCCCCCAGGTGCCCTGTTGTTAATGAGCACAAACTAAGCGAATGCGGAAGTGAGGTCCCCATTGGTTCCGCCCAGGGAGGACCTGCAGAGGAGAGGCCCGCAGACCATGTGAGCCCATGGGGACCCCAGGAGGCGGCGGGTTTCCGGGTCCCAACACCCTCCCTAGAGGCCGTGTATTTGTGATGGACGCACTTGAACTCCAAGAGGCAGGTGCCTCTCAGGCTCCAGGTCTGCGGGGGCTGCTGTGTGTCCTCGGATCACAGGGACCCCCACCTCGACACCCTCCAGCCCGGGATTCCAGGCCACGTGCCCGAGGAATGGGTGTGACACTCGTCACTGCCCCTGTCCAGGCTGTCACAGATGCGGGGCTGCACTCGCTGGACGGGCCCCAGTGGGGGGAGCTCTTCCTAAGGTCTCACACATTTGCATTGGCTACCCTGACCCCCAAAGCCTCCCTCTGCTCTCACTCTGCAGCCAGGCACAGACCCCAGAGGGGCTGAGTGTCTCCCCAAGGACACACAGCCTGAGGAGCGGGGTTCCCTGGGGGCAGGTGGACCCCGAGGCCGGGCTCATCACCTGGGGGAGGACTGACCACAGGCTCAGCAGAGGCGGGGCTGCCTTGCCTCCAGGCTGGCCCTCTGGCTGAGGCAGGCGGCCCGGGCACAGCCATCTGCCAGGCTGGGCCCTCACGGTGGTAGGTCCCGCTGGTTGGAGGTGGGGGCAGCAGTGCTAGCTCGGCCCAGGTCCTCACCCTGATGGTTGCCTGCGCTTCTCTGCAGAAGTGAAGGTGCTGGGGCTGGAGGCCGACAAGCTCACCATCCTCCGGGGCTGCCCAGGGCTGCCTGGGGCCCAGGGGCCCAAGGGAGAGCCAGGCGCTGAGGGCAGAAAAGGTGAGTGCCCGGGTGACGGGGGGGCTGGGCCTCGTCCCTGCCCAGGGAGACCCGACAGCACAGGGCCCCAAACAGGTCTCAGGAGGGGCCTGGGGCTTGGTCCACTGGGTGTGGGTCCCCGTGGAGGGAGCTGGTCTCGGGTCACCCACGGAGCAGCTGGGCCTGTGTGGGCGGCCAGCACGGCTCCTGGTGATGATGCACCCGCTGTGGGGGGACCCGGCTGGACTGTCCTCCCTGCCCTTCCTGGTCACAGCTGAGCCCGGGGGGCCTGTCTCCAGGGGCGACCACAGTGGGCCCGGCAGTCACAGCCAATGGAAACGCCTAGGTTCCCTGGACGAGGGCAGAGCTGGTCTCGGGCCTCATCCCCTGGGAAGACCCCTGGTCGTAGGTCCTGGCCTCTGACGGGACAGCGGGGACTAGGAAGGGTGGGGTCCGGGTCTCCACCCTCTCGTTACCAAGAGTCAAATATGGGATGCTAGGGGCCTGGGTCCCCAGAGTTTGCTCACTGACATGTTTGAAATTGCAGGAGACCCAGGCCCAGCTGGAGCCCGTGGGAATGCGGGACCCCCTGGGCCCAAAGGTAACTCAGCAAGAAGCATGGAGAGCCCGGGCAGGAACCCCGACCCCCGGGGGCAGGGAGGGAGGAGGGGCACTTCCCGGGTGTCACATGGAAAATTCCTAACCATAACCTAATGGTAAGCATAAACCTTTCCTTATTCCAAACACCAACACTAACCCTAACTCTATATTACCCCTAACCCTAACCCTAACCCTATCCTTATCTTTTTCCCTAACCTTATTCATATTTCCTAACTCCTGTGGTGGGCAAACTGCGGCTCCTGAGCCACATGCGTCTCTTTGGCCCCTCGAGTTCGGCTCTTCCTAAGCCTTGGGAGGACCCTAATGAAGTTAATAACAATGTACCTACCAATATAGTTTAAGTTTAAAAAATTTGTCTCTGAAAAAAAATTCCAATCGCTGTCCTGTTGATATTTGGCTCTGTTGGCTAATGAGTTTGCCGACCACGCTAACCCTCACTCTCACCCTGTCCCTAACGCTAACCCTAATCCTAACCCTGCCCCAACAGGGAGCTCCCTCACCCAGGGCCTGGTCCGGGTCTGTGTCCAAAGCACCCAGGGGGCCCAGGGCGCATACCGACCCCAGCCCAGCACTGACCTGGCACAGAAATGAGACCCGGCTCCCTTGCCCCACGACCTGTCCCCGCCCTGGGCTCTCTTGGCCCCAGGAGGGGGGGACAGCGAGTCCTCTGGCTGACGGGGTCTGGCATGAGCCTGTCCTGTCCTCGCTGCTGACCCTCCTCTCTCTGCAGGAGACCGAGGGGAGAAGGGCGCGCAGGGAGAGAAAGGTGAGGCCCTCCCGCCCTCCCAGGGGTGGCTTCTGGGTCCCTGAACACAAGGGGGTTCCCAGGGTGTGGAGCAGGGGCTGGGTGGAGAGCAGGCCTTCCCTCTACAGGAGGGTGTGGAGGGGGGGATGGGGACCACACTCCTCCCAGAGCCTGTGCAGCCCATCCCTCCCGTCGCGGCCTCAGACCCCTGAGGAGGGCCGGCCTGTCCTCCGGGGTCTCTGCCTGGGGCTCCAGGAAGTTGGGCAACGATTAAAACACAATGTCGGCCAGAGGCTGTGAGCCAAGCTGTGGTCACAGGCGACGATCAGATGTGGAACATGTGCCCTGAACTACCCATGACACGCGTGTGGCCCTCACACATGTACACGCTCCACGTGCTGGTGCAGAGTCCATGACACAGAAACCTTCTCCACGTTCCCCGCACAAAGTCCAGGAAGTCAGAGAAGGGCCCGGCCGTGCACACCCTGGAGACCCCTCTCTGGACCCGAGACAGTCACCCCCAGACCCCAGGCTCACCCCACTGTGGTCTGAAGTGCAGACGCCCCTTCGCTGCCCTCCCCACCGAGCGGCCCGCTCTCCCCCTGTCCCCGAGACTAACCTGGGCCCAGGAGGCAGCTGAGGCTCAGACTCCGCCTCCCCAGGGCCTCCCCAGGGGGCAGGCTGGGGCCTGGCTGGGGGACCAGCCTCCTATGGAAGCATCTAGAAAGGGCCTCCATCTCCTCCTGGTGCGGAGGGACCAGGGCTTAGCCGTCACGCCTCTCACGGGTGTTTCCTCTCCCCCAGGAGCATCATGGGAAGCTGAGCGATGTGACACAGGTGGGTGACCAGCCCGGGTCCGGAGCCCAGTTTGGCCCCAGGTGGCGGGTGTGCCCGGCCCCCCCTGCAGGGAGCATTGGCCTGGGCTCCCCCATGCAGCCCATCAGCCTCCAGGCCCAGAGGCCACGCCCTCTGCCTCACCGCTGGCCAATCACACGGGACAGCATTCAGCCCCGTCCTCCGCTCCTGCCTTAGGGACCCCAATGACAGTCCTAGTCTCTTCCCCCAAAATATTAGAACCCCAATGGCCGGTGCCCGGGGACCAAGGTGGGGGCGCCCTGGGGGGAAGGCCTGGCACACTGGGCCTGTCCATCACAGCTGGGGGCCATGGTGGGGTCTCTGTCCAGCCCTGGAGCCTCCTGCCCACGCAGACCCCACTGTCCCGCCCTCCCTCCGTCCTGGGGGCCTCCACCTGCCGCTTCCCTTCCCAGGACCTCGGAGCTGCAAGGAGCTGCGCACCAGGGGCCACACCCTGAGCGGCTGGCACACCATCTACCTGCCCGACTGCCGGCCGCTGACCGTGCTCTGCGACATGGACACGGACGGCGGGGGCTGGACCGTGAGTGCCGGCGGCGGGTGGGCGGTGCGGTCCTCGTGGGCGGCTGCCGGGCCCGGGCCTCACAGACCAGGCTCCACACCGAGACCCGCGCTCCGGGCCCTTGTCACTGTCCAGGCCCCTGTGTCCGGGGCTGCCCCTTCCCAGGGGACGGAGAGAACCCGATGGGGTGGGTGAACCCGACCGTGGGCCCGGCCCGAGGGAGCCCCGAGCCTCCGGGTGTGGGCTCCGGCCGTAGCCTCCCCTCTCCCAGCTGCCACGTCCTCCTCGGTCCCACGTGGGCGCTGTCTGCCCGCCCGGGGTCTGGGCTGTGGGCTGGGCCGTGCTGGGCGGCAGCGCCGTCTCCCTCCCCCAGGTGATCCAGCGCAGGGTGGACGGCTCCGTGGACTTCTACCGGGACTGGGCCGCCTACAAGCAGGGCTTCGGCAGCCAGCTGGGCGAGTTCTGGCTGGGCAACGACCACATCCACGCCCTGACCGCCCAGGGTAGGGCCCGGGCCAGGGCCTGGGGGGTGGGGGTGGGGGAAACCCTCCTCCCATGACCTCCGACCTGGGCCACCTGGACGGAGCCCGCTCCTGCTTCCCCACAAGTGCCGCCTCTGAGGACAGGAAGGTCCCAGCGGGAGGGCGCGCATCAGGGCCTGAGGAAGTGGGTTCGGGGGACAGACCTCCTCCGGTCACAGGCCTCTGGCATCTCAGAGGCCAACCTGGGGGGGCATGGAGGCGTTCGTCAGGGTTTGGCCCAGCGCCCAGCCCTGCCCTCGGCGCCCACCTTCCCCCGTCCCTGAACACACACAGGAGACGCCCCCTTCCCACCAGGCTGTGGTGACCGCCCACCCCAACTCCAAGGACCCCTTCTCTCTGGGGCTGGAGGGAAGGCTGGGGGTTTGGCTCAGACCCTGGGAGCACGTGCCCCCACCCCTCAGCGACCAGGACTTTCTCAGGGACCTTGAGGGTCGTCCTGGGTGCCCAGTGTCAGGTCCCCTGAGCGTCACCCACGTCCTGGCAGCTCAGGGTCCATGCTCCCGTGATTGAGGACCTGCCCCCCATAGGCACCAATGAGCTCCGTGTGGACCTGGTGGACTTCCAGGGCAACCGCTACTTTGCCAAGTACCAGTCGTTCAGGCTGGGGAGCGAGGCCGAGAAGTACAAGCTGGTCCTGGGAACGTTTACTGGGGGCAACGCCGGTGAGTGTCAGCCATACGGTGAGGGGTGGGAGTCAGGGGTGGGTAGTGGGGTGAGTTCAGTGGGAGGTGGCCAGTGGGGATGGGCAGTGGAGAGCATCTGGGCGGAGTCCTGGCTTGTGTCCCTGGGGCCTGGGCGGGGCCTGGCCTCACCAGGTTCCTCCATCCACACGTTGGGATAACCCGCCTCCACCTGGATGCGCCCATGACGATGGCGGGACACACGGCTACAAAGTGCAGGCCCTGAGCGTCTCCCTCCTGACCGCCCGCATTGGAGCAGGTGGACAGGACGCCCGGGTAACACCGCTCATGGCGCCCGTCCCACCCGTGGGGCCCGAGGGACCCGGACGTCTTGGGCAGCGGCCTCCCCTCTACGGGGCACAGTGCCCGTTCGCTGGTGGGCACAGAGCTGAGGGGGAGGATACCGAGGCCGGGGATCCGCCGACCGAGCGTTCGATGGCGTGCGCGGCACCGTCGGACTTCACAGCACACGACGCGCAGCTGGACAGCCCGGCCGGACCTGGAGCCGGCACCTCCTGGCGCTGAGTGTAAGCGGCCCCGCTTCTCCCGGCAGGTGACTCCCTGACCCAACACAACAACTCGCTGTTCTCCACCAAAGACCAGGACAACGACGGGTCCTCCTCCAACTATGCTGAGACTTACCAGGGCGCCTGGTGGTTCTACAGCTCCCACTGGTCCGACCTGAACGGGCAGCACCTTGGGGGCTCCCCCGGGAGCTCTGGGAACGGCATCTACTGGTGGTCAGCACAGACGAACTACTACAGCTACAAGGTGTCCGAGATGAAGGTGCGGCCCGTGTAGGGCGGTCGGCGGCCTGGAGCATCTCCGAGCAGGTCCCGCACCCTCAGTACGGGCACAGGAGGCCTCCATGCAAAGGCGGAGCTCTCCCCGGTCCCCCTCCTCTCCCCCCCCCCGGCCCTTCAGGGACCCAGAGCTTTGAAACCCCGACCAAGTCCCGCCTTCCTCTCCTGCCTGCCAGGGTGAGGGTGACCCTGACCTTGTGCACCGCGCGCATCCTCAATAAAGCTTCGCCTCGCTCCGCAGCACACGATTCCTGTCACATTTGTGTCGTCCGGTCACTGGTCCTGTGCACGTCTGGGTTCCTGTCCATGCCACCCAGGCCCTGGCACTGTAGGAGGTTCTGGTGGCGTCAGACGAGGTGGGCAAAGCAGGGCCCGTGGCGCCTGCGTGGCAGTGCCGCTCCAGGGCACACAGCCGCTGCCTCCTGCCTGTCCCGCCAGCGGTCTGTGCTCCCAGCAGGTTTGCGGCCTCGGGCCACGCGGAAGAGCACAGACTCACAGGGTCAGGCCGCAGGCCAGCCCCCCACCAGCCAGCCTGGGAGAGCCTGTGTGCTGACCCCCAGCTCCGCGGGGGAGGGGGGTGGTGAATCAGTGAGGAATCCCATGGGAGCCTTGGCTGGGTTTTCCCAGTGGTTAGAGCACCAGCATTGGACTGAAGGGTGGACGGTGTGACTCCAGGTCAAGGGCACGTACCTCAGGTTTGATCCCCAGTCCTGGTCGGGGCGTGTGCAGGAGGCAACCCATCGATGTGTCTCTCTCACATCAGTGTTTCTCTCTGTTCTGCCCCTTCTTCCCTTCCTCCCTCCCTCTCTCTCTCTAAAGCAGCGGTTCTCAACCTGTGGGTTGCGACCCTTTTGGCAGTCGAACGACCCTTTCACAGGGTTCGCCTAAGACCATCCTGCATATCAGATATTTACATGATGATTCATAACAGTAGCAACATGACAGTTATGGTTGGGTCACAACATGAGAAACTGTATTTAAAGGGCCAGAAGGTTGTCTAAAGATTGATGGGGAAATGTCCTCCCTTGAGGACTGAACAAAAGAAACAGAACCCAGTGCGAAGCCTTGAGGGGAGAAGACGGGGATCAGAAGGGGCTGGTGTTGGGGTCACGGCCGTGCCGAGCGGCATCAGACCCCGGCCTCGGCCAGAACCAGTGTGTGGTGAGCCATGGCCCTGCGTGTGGCGCTGCTGGTCAACATCACCTCCCAAACCCGGCCTTTCCAAAGAGGAGGGGCCTGGGAGGGGATGGACCCGAGTCCTCGTCTGGGGCCTGAAGCCCCCTCCGGGCGCATGTTGGGGTCCAGCCCCAGCAGGTCCAGGGGTTCCCCATAGGTGTGGACGGAGTCGGCGAAGAAGGAATGAATGGCACAGAGGCAGTGTTCAGTTCATCAGCATAGTTGGGTTCTCTTGTCAGGATCTCCAGCCAAGTTCTGTAGCCATGTTCCCTCGCTAGGTTCTCCAGTCAGGTTCTGTCCAAGTTCCAGTCAGGGTCTCTTGACACGGAGGCAGCCATCGGGTGATCATCATAGCCAGGTTCCTCTAGCCAAGTTCTGGTCAGGATCTCCAGCGAAGTTCTGGTTAGGATCTCCAGCCAGGTTCTGTCTTCCAAGTTCCGTGCAAGTTCTGTCTCCTAAGTTCTGTCTCTTAAGTTCTGTCTCTTAAGTTCCGTCTGTAGGTTCTGAGTTCCGTGTCTAGGGTCCGTCTCTCGGTCTGCCTCTCTAGGTTCTGACTTCTGAGGTCTGTCGCTAAGTTCTGTCTCCTAAGTTCTGTGTCCTAAGTTCTGTCTCTTAAGTTCTGTCTGTAGGTTCTGAGTTCTGTGTCTCGGGTCTGTCTCTCGGTCTGCCTCTCTAGGTTCTGACTCCTAAGTTCTAAGTAAGTTCTGTCTGTTGTCTTGTTACATCTGTATTTATACCAGTTGATTCCAATCCTATCAATCTCTATTCCAAAGGTTAGGGTGTTTCTTATCTCCATTCCAGGGAGTAAAGATTATGTAGCTTAAGCATGATTGTTCATAGTTAAAGTGATTAATTACCCGCCTGGCACTTAGTTAAGAGGTTTTATTCCCTCCCTAACTTCAGGGGAAAATCCCTCCCTGGGGAAACAACCTTTCTAGGAGAGGTGACCTTGGTTAAAACACAGCGCCAAGAAGGTGAGCAAACATATTAAGAACAGTATGCCATATACACCAGGTCCCTTGAAACAGCAAGGATGGACCGGCTCCCGGCAAATTCCCCCTTTTTTATTTTTTAAAAGCGAGCATTAAAAAGAAAAATCCCAAATGCTCTCTTGTATCCATTTTAAGAGTAGGATTGGCGCTTTCCGCTATTACCTGAGTCCTGATCTATCACCCCAGGGAGAGCTTGCCAATCCTGCACTTTCCCGGGGTGGAAAGGCTGCAGTGGGGTTAAGGATAAGGCTCCTTGGGCCTACCTTCTCCCATGCAATTACATTTACCTTTCCTTCCTCAGAAAAGCATGGACATACTTCTTGTATAAAATGTTCCATCTGACTGGGAGTAACCTTAACTCCTCTGCTAGCAAGCATATGCGTTAAAAGATCAATACTGAGTCTTTTTTCTTTAGACTCAGTATGGCACATCTTCTTAATGTAAAGATCAATACAGAGTCTTCTTTCTTTGGACTCAGTATGGCACATCTTCTCAATCTAAGTTCTGTACTATCCACCTTCTTACCCTACTTATCCTCTATAGGGGGGTTTGCAGCACCCTGGTGGAGTCCTATCCGTCCCGAATGTGGGGGTTCTCAATAGGGGGGGCTTACCTATGGGAATCCTGTTCCAGGGGTTCCCAAAGGTGTGGACAGAGTTGGTGAAGACTATCCACCCTTTTCCTACGGTGGAGCCCTATCCGTCCCGAGTGCAGGGCGCTTACCTAGGGGTCCCTGTTCGGGCACCAGATGCCGGGGTCCAACCCCAGCAGGTCCAGGGGTCCCCAAAGGTGTGGACGGAGTCGGCGAAGAAGGAATGACACGGAGACAGCGTTCAGTTGATCAGCAGCCTTGCCAGGATCTCTAGCCACAATCTCCAGCCAAGTTCTGTGTCCATGTTCTGTTGCTAGGTTCTCCAGCCAGGTTCTCCAGCCAGGTTCGGTTTCGGTTCTCCAGCCAGGTTTGGTCGCCAGGTTCTGGGGCCGGGTTCTTCAGCCAGGTTCTGTTTAGGTTCTCCAACCAAGTTCTGTAGCCAGGTTCTGTCCAGGATCTTTTGCCATGTTCTCCACTAGGTTCTGTCTTCTAAGTTCTGTGTCTCGGGTCTGTCTCTTGGCTCTGCCTCTCTAGGTCTGACTTCTAGGTTCTGTCGCTAAGTTCTGTCTCCTATTGTCTTGTTACATCTGTATTTATACCAGTTGATTCTAATCCTATCAATCTCTATTCCAAAGGTTAGGGCGTTTCTAATCTCCATTCCAGGGAGTAAAGATTATGTAGCTTAAGCATGATTGTTCATAGTTAAAGTGATTAATTACCTGCGTGGCACTTAGTTAAGAGGTTTTATTCCCTCCCTAACTTCAGGGGGAAATCTCTACCTGGGGAAACAACCTTTCTCGGAGAGGTGACCTTGGTTAAAACTGATAGTGCCAAGAAGGTGAGCAAATATAATAAGAACAGTATGCCATATATGCCAGGTCCCTTGAAACAGCAAGGATGGACCGGCTCCCGGCAGGCGCAGAGCCAGCCCTGGCCCCACCGACATCTCAGCCACCGTGAGCCCTTTAATTCGCTCTCCTTGGCACGGTGGCTGATAAGCCATGTGTGTGTGGGGCAGCCGATGACCGATTCCTTGAGCTTTGCCGGAGGCTGGGAGCCCTGCTGCCCACCCCAAACTCACCTGCCCCGACCTCCGACCTAAGCTACCTGGATGGAGCCCGCGTCTGGGAGGGGTCCTGGCCCTGTGTCAAGGTGGCCGAGATGAAGGTGTGGCCCATGTAGGGCAGCCAGTGGCCCAGAGCGACTCTCTCTGAGCAGGTCCCGGGCCCCCCAGGAAGGGCACACGAGGCCCCCACACAAAGGTGGAGCTCGCGCTGGGCCTCCCCTGGCCCGTCAGGAACCTTAAGCTTGGAGACCCCAACCGACTCCTCGCCCTTCCTCTCCCGCCTGCCAGGGTGAGGGTGACCCTGACCTTGCACACTGCACGCATCCTCAATAAAGCTTCCCCTCGATCTCCAGGCACACGGTGTCAGTCTATAAATATCTCTCTCTGTTCTGCGACCAGCACAGCTACAGAGCAGACGAGAGTCCTGAGTAGGGGCAACCGGGGATTGAGAAAATGAAAGAGACAGACACAAAGACAGTAGGGAAAGCTGGGACAGGGTGGGTCAGTTGCCCTCTGATGGAGAGACAGGGACCCAGAGCAGATACAGCGGGTTTATTTTATACATTAAAGTTACCAGAAAGTTTTGCTAAAGTTTAAGATAAAGAAAATATGTGCATTCTTGTGGCTTCTTTGTAATCGTCAGTTCTGGATGGGCCTGGATAATCGTGTTTGTTCCTGGTGCCTAGCTAGAACTCAGGTGCCTGGTGCCTGAGCTAAAGGTCAGACAGACAACACACCTGCCTCTGGTAAGGTATGTTTCCAGGTCATGGGTCAGCCAGATGCCACTGGATTCAGATGACAATCAGCTCAGGGACCTTTCTCAGGCGCTCTCTACATCTCCGCCTTCTTTATATTTTAAATGTGGCTTGGACATCTCATTGGAGCCTTCTGACTTGAGATCTCAGGAGCTTGCTGCTGACTAAAAGCAGGGTACCTTAGTGGTACATAAAGGAATCCTATTAGGTGCCAGGTGGTGTGTTTTAACATTTTCCATGGATTAAGTCCTTTTAAATCATCCAGCAATTCTTTTGCCAGTTTCACTGGAGATATACTTTCATCATGACTATTCAGAATGGCTTGCACATGTTTGTGTAGCCGTACGAGGTCTATACTCATATTATTATGATGCCATATTCCCTGTAGGTACATCTTGATTTTACTTTAATCCCATAGAGAACTGACATAGTGGGGCGGAAGTCACACAAATATATGTGAAAGCAGCATGGCATCGCAGCTGCTGTCTCATCTTGACACTTTCTAATTGATGACCTAGTCCTATCACTACAGCTTCCAGAGCATTTAGCTTTGTTTCTAGCCTTTTGTCTATATCTTCTTGATCGTGAAGTGTAGCCGAGGTGTTCTGAGCCAATTCATGGACAAGCCTTGCATTCTGGAGGCTCTGGGTCAATGCAAGAGAAGCAGTGACAGCCGATGCGATGACAGTGACTAGGGTAACCAGACCAGGACTAATAAGCCCACAGCACGCTGTTCCTGGGAGAGCTGATTGTGCAGT
Organism: Myotis pilosus; assembly: GCA_036010255.1. Taxonomy (NCBI): domain Eukaryota; kingdom Metazoa; phylum Chordata; class Mammalia; order Chiroptera; family Vespertilionidae; genus Myotis; species Myotis pilosus. The sequence continues at coordinate 72,623,618 of JASKON010000013.1, forward strand.
TCCTGCAATGCCTGGAGGCGAGCACCTGATACCATTTCCCTGTTATGTTGGTAGGAGGCATAATAAAGGAAGGCTGCTTTGAAATTAATATATCTTCATCCAGGTGATGCCTGGAAACACAGCTGGTAAGGTTACAGTGATGGCACTGGACAGCATAATGGGTGTCCAATCTGGTGATGTTCACCTTTCCAGTCACCAATACATATGGAGGCTGGACACAGGCTGGTAAGCCATGGCAAGGGCTCGATGAACACACTCCTTTAATATCAGCTAAGAAAGAGCCAGTCAAAGTAAGAAAGTCAAGGGCTGCGGCTAAACACCGCAGACCTTTCTGTAAACCTCCTGTTTCCGTGGTCACGGTGTTACCCACAAACCCTCCTGGTGACATAGGCTCGTGATGGGACATGTAGCATCAAGCCTGTGAGACCAATCCAATACACACACGTCAGAGCCAGAAATACTATGTCTCACTGGAACAGGGTTGGCGCAATCTTGCCTGAGAGGAAATGCTCCCAGCTCAGTAGTGGTGCTATTAGGGCAGGGGGGAGCGTGGGATGCCGATCAGACAGCCATCGGGTGGCCTTAGGGATCCCCAGGTTAGTAACTGTCTGAATATGTTTTCCCATAGCCCAGGGGCCTGCAACGTTAGCAATGTCTGCCCCTTCATAGGACGTCTTATTTTCTTGGCCAAGCTGCAAACATCCCGAAGTCCCCCTTTTACATAAACAAATAGGGGGCTCCCCACTGAAGCCACTATAAGTATAATCACCTTGGGAAGAAGAAGTTACCCCTCTGGGCTGCAGGACAGGACCTTCAGGTTGGGGTGCCAGTTTGGCCGGGAGCCTTGGGCCAGTGAGTGCTCCCACAGGCATGTCCTAGGACCCAGGCACAGGCGCTGGACTCGGGGCTGCTCTCAGGCCCTGAGACTCCGCTCCCCACAGTCACGTCCCCAACAATTGTCAGCAAGAGTTCACCTGCACCTGCAGCTGCCCACGCGGGCGGGCCTTCAGGACACGCGAGCTGAGATGGTGTCCGGCCTTGCTTCCCTCCCGTCCTGGGAGAGAGGAGACGGTGCCCAGTCCGGTCTCTGCAGCCACAGCCTAAGGCCGTGACACAGGGATGGGGTGAGCGTGGTCGCATCCGAGGGACCAGGCCATGGCTGCCCTGCGATTTGGCCTCTCGGAGGCCGAGTGTCCCGGCTGTGAGGCAACACCCACTCCTCTCCGTCCTGGTCCGGCTTCCCCAGGGCGACAGAGGGGGCCTCGGGCAGGTTGGGAGGGTCTCCCTCTCGGGCGTGTGTGGGGACGAGCGTGTGTGGCCGTGTGAGGACCTCGCTGCCCTTGGGGACTTTCTCAGACTCATTGTCAAACGAGGAACCACTGGCCTGAGGGGCCGCGGCGGCTGGGACGGGGTGGAGACTCCGCGAGGGAGACACACAGAGGAAGAAGCCCTTTAGCGTCTGAACTACTTGTTGCTGCGGAACAAGTTACCCTGTAGGTGTGCGAGGCCCCGAGAGCTTGTCATTCTAGAAAGTTCCCGGGTGTCCCGCTCGGCTGGGAACAGGCAGGCCTGTGGCCGGGCCAGCGCTGGGGCTGCCTCCTGCCTCCTGGCTGCCACGCGGCTCCAGACCAGCCCCCCCTCCTTGGGCTCCTGGGGCCGATCCCCCCATAAACACACTCCTCCCGAGACCCGGGGGCCCTTCACAGCCAGAGCTTCAGCTGTGAGAGGCGCGGGTGGTGTTTCCCCTTTTCCCAGCGACGCGCTGGTGGAGGCCAACTCACCGCCTGGCTTTAGAGTGGGAGTGGGCACCGACAGGAGCGCGAGGAGAGGAGGGCGCGGAGGCCCTGCTGGGGGAGGCCGGGTGCGGGGCAGACTCCCTCTTCCCTCACCGCCCCAGGGGGAGAGAAGCCGGAGTCGGGACACGGGGGCTGACAGGAGAGCACGTCCCGTCCAGGGACTCCAAGGGGGACAGTCGGGCATGGAAAGCACCCAGGATGCATGGAGCGACCCTGGGAAGCGCCCTCGCCGGGTCTCAGCTGATGTCCGGATGCTCAGCAACACGCTTTCCCGTCCCGGGCCCTGGCGTCACGGGGCTGAGGGTCAGGGCTGCCCCAGGGAAGCGGGAGGACGGGTGGAGGTTCCTGACCACCGGCCTCAGGGCAATGGGTTCGTGGGAATGCAGCTGACCCTCAGGGGAGGGCCTGTCACCAGCCTAGGAGGTGTGGGCCTGGGGCCCCTGCTGGGTGGGCCGGGAGCCCCCACATGGGCCTGTGCAGGCTCTGACCTGGGAAGGCACAGTTTCAATCGGTGAACCTGTGATCGTTCGCTCTGCTCTTATGTCCTGGCTCCGAGACGCTCACCTGGTGTGACCTCAGGTGTCATTTGTTCCGTTTATTACAGCCCTAACGTCCAAGGGCTCCTGACCCTTCCCCACGCTTTCAAGTCTGACCCGAGACCTGACTCTGACCCATGACCTGACTCTGACCCATGACTTGACTCTGACCGGTGACCCTGACTCTGACCACTGAGAAACAGGGGCCAGGGCCCAAAGACCATCTAAACAAATGGACTCAGGCAGAGGTTTTGTAGGATGAGGAGGGGGGCAGAGGGGAGAACAAAGGGATGGAGGGAGAGGTTGAGAGATCTCCGCTGAGGGGATTGTCCCCAAACCCCGTCTGTTCAGATCATGGTCGAAGGTCAGCAAATCTCTGGCAGCCGGGATGTCCGGGGACGGAGCCTGCTTCCTAGGAACCATCTCTAGAATTCTTAAGAAAACAGGCTGAGGTACGCAATCACATGCTACTCAAAGATCATCCTTCACAGGAGAAATGATAAGGGAATGGGGGGCAGTGACTAGCTGACGTAGTTTCTTTGGCTCTAGAATATGATCCTGGGAATGTCTGTCTCCAGCCAGCCTGCCTCGGGGAGCCAGGGGGTGAGCAGGTCCACAGGCAGGCAGGTCACGGGCAGGAGCCGTGTTCATGGCTCGGTCACCTCCCTCGCCCTGGAGGCCTGCGGACCCTCCCTCAGGAGCAGGGCCATCGTCCTGAGTTCTGAGCCCCCGGGAGTCTCCCTCCCCTGGGACTGTCCTGTGTGTGCAGGAGGCTGGTGTGTCCATCTCGCCTGTCACCACCTCCCGCTCCGTGAATGAGGGCAGAGCGAGAAGGTGGGGACCCGCTGTCACATCCGAAACATGACTCCTGCTCCGCTCACCGTGTGGCTCTGCACTGATTACAGAGGCACCTTCCCACCCGGCTGGGAGGTGCGCGTGGGACCTAGGGCTCACCTGGAGACGGGCCCTCCTCCCCCGCCTGGAGCTGCCTCTGATCCTGGGAAGGTAGCAACCTTGTTCCAGAAGCCAGACCCCAGCCCTTTGCAGACCCCCAGCCCTTGCCACCCGCAGGCCTGTGCAGGTCTCCAGCCCCCATGACCTGTGAGCGGCCATTAGCTCGCCCTTTGGCTACTTCCCCTGTCACCTCTGTCCTTCCACCAAGGAAAGCGGTTTACTCAGGGGCCAGAGCCAATGTAAGCAGCCGGCTTACGGGGGGCACAGCACAGGTCTGTGGGCGACGGCTGCTCCCCACGTGCCGGCAGGAGCGGAGTAAACGCTCACCCATGATGCCAGCCTGTCTCTGTGAATGGGCTCAGGCAGGACCGGAGCCCGGGCCCGTGATTGTCCGTTCCATGCACCCCCCGGGGGCTGATATGTATTATTAAATTCCATATGAACAACATCTCTGTGTATGAATCCCTGGGCCTGGCTTCACAGGAAGCGCCTCCCGCTCCCAGGGGCCCTGGCCCAGCAGGTGACTGGCGCTCAGCCACCAAACCAGACGCAGAGAGCACGCTGGATGCCGCTGACCGGCAAGATGACCGGGACATTCTGGGAGCTCAGCTCCCTCCCCCGATCGCTGTTCTGTTTCCCCCTCCCTCCTGTAGAGACCACCCACCCAGGTCCAGGCCACATCTCAGACCCCTGGTGCCAGGGACACGGAGATGGGCCCGATGGACCTCCATCCTGGGTCACGTCGGCCTGGGGGTCACACCTGGACGGGGATGCGGGCCCCACCTGCCTCCTCCGTCTCCCCCAGGTGGGGGCTTCGAGATTCAGCGACCCGATCCCAGGGCGGGAGAGGCGTGGACAGGGCCCGTGCCTCCCGTCCTGCTGGGGCTGCGCCGCTGTCACACGGCCCCAGGGACAATTCAGTGCCACCTGCCCACTCCCCAGTCAGGCTGCTGCTGCCCCAGTCCAGCTCCCAGTCCTGCCTCTGCAGGGCAGTCAACTGCTCCCCTGCCCTCCCCTCCCCTCTGACCACCCTGGACCCCAGGGAGTCCCTAAACTTCTGGAACCGGCAGCCCATTGCATGCAAGTGAGTTCCTGCCTGGCCACCCCTGCCTTCCGGGGAGGGGTCCCCCTGGGCAGAGCTGGGGACGGGAGGGGGCTCCTGGGCTCTCTCTAAGGACACACACAGGCAGCCCTGGCCGGTGTGACTCAGTGGATAGAGTGCCAGCCTGCAGACCGAAGGGTCCCAGGTTCAATCCCGGTCAAGGGCACATGGGCGGGTTGCGGGCTGGATTCCAGGGCGGGTGTGATTCTCTCTCATTGCGGTTTTTCTAGCTCTCTCTCCTCCCTTTCGTCTCCAAAATCAATAAAAATACATCTTTAATAAAAATAATAAACACACACACAGGCCCTCCCCACACAGCCCTCCCCACGCGGGGCATCCGGTTCCACTGAGGGGAAGGGGCCCACTGCAGAGGGGCGGCTGAGGGCGTGGTGGGGGGACGGTCCCTGGGGCTGGGGAGGGAGTGGGCCGGCCAGGAGGGAACTAGAGCAGAGGCGGGGCTCAGGCAGCAATAAATGCTGGGAGCGCCTTGGCAGCGGGACCTGAGATGCAGCCACACGGGACAGCCGCTGCCATGGGAACCGTGGTCCTGGCCCTCGTCCTCCTGGGCACTGCAGCCGCCACGACCAACAACAGTACAGGTGAGCCAGGCGCGAGGCGGCCCGGCCTGACGAATGTCCCAGGGCCCAGAGCCTCCACACAGACCACTGCCAGCCCCCTGCCGGGTCCTTCCAGAACATTCTTCTTCAGACTGAGGCTTAACCACCCTCTGCAGGGGCAGCGGCCTCAGGGTCCTCCCAGGAGGGGCTCAGGTGGTGTGAGGGGGGGAGCCTGGAGAGCACCCCCTCCCCCAGCCCGGGCCAGTGCAAGGTCGCACCCAGCGCTGAGGGCCTTGGGCCTCGGGGGACAGGGGCCCCCACTGATCCCCCAGGTGGCATAGCAAGAGGGCAAGGGTCCCAGGGTCCCCACATGCCCGACCTCCTTCCCTGGCCCAGGGGCTCTCCAGGGGGCTCCACCCCTCCCTCCCGAGTCTCTGGCTGTGGGAGGGGCTGGGACCCAGGACCAGGTGCTGCCTCCCAGGGCCCAGGGGCCTGCGGTGCGGCCTGTGAGGAGGTGGAGGGTGCATGTCCCCTGTGACGGGAGAAAGCCCGCTGAGTCGGGAGGAAGGACACACGGGCCTCACGGGGAACGTCATGCTGAGTCCATGTTCTCCCCTCTGGGCTGGCCCTCCAGCTGAGGCCGGCAGCCCTGGCACAGCCATCTGCCAGGCCGGGTCCCCAAAGTGGCAGGTCCTTTGGGGTGGGCGTGGAGGGGGCAGGGGGCCAGGTCCTCACCCTGACTGGCGCCCACGCTTCTCTGCAGAAGTGAAGGTGCTGGGGCTGGTGGCCGACAAGCTCACCATCCTCCGGGGCTGCCCGGGGCTGCCTGGGGCCCAGGGGCCCAAGGGAGAGGCAGGCGCCGACGGCAAGAACGGTGAGTGCCCGGGGGAGGGGGACAGGGCCTCTTTCCTGCCCAGGGAGAACTGGCGGGCCAGGGTGTGGGTCCCCGTGGGATGGAGCTGGTCTCGGGTCACCCACGGAGCCGGCGGGCCTGTGTGGGCGGCCAGAACGGCTCCTGGTGATGACACACCTGCTGCAGGGGACCCGGCTGGACTGTCCTCCCTGGTCCCTGCTGAGCCTGGGGGGCCTGTCTCCAGGGCGACCACAGCGGGCCCCAGCACACAGCCAATGGAAACGCCCAGGTTCCCCAGACGAGGGCAGAGCTGGGCTCAGGCCTGTTCCCCTGGAAAGGACCCTGGTCGCAGGTCCTGGCCTCTGATTGGACAGTGGGGACTAGGAGGGCTGGGGTCCGGGACTCTCCCTCTGGTTCCCGAGGGTCAAACCTGGGGCGCTAGGGGCCTGGGTCCCCAGTGTTTGCTCACTGACATGTTTGGAATTGCAGGAGACCCAGGCCCAGCTGGACCTCATGGGAATGCGGGACCCCCCGGGCCCAAAGGTAACTCAGCAAGAAGCATGGAGAGCCCGGGCAGGACCCCCCACCCTCGGGGTCAGGGAGGGAGGAGGTGCACTTCCCGGGTGTCACATGGAAAATTCCTAACCATAACCTAATGGTAACCATAAACCTTTCCTTATTTGAAACACTAACACTAACCCTAACTCTATATTACCCCTAACCCTAACCCTAACCCTATCCCTAACCCTATCCCTAACCCTAACCCTAACCCTAACCCTATCCCTAACCCTATCCTTATCCTTATCCCTAACCTTATTCATATTCCCTAACTCCTGTGGTGGGCAAACTGAGGCTCTTTGGCCCCTTGAGTGCGGCTCTTCCTAAGCCTTGGGAGGACCCTAATTAAGTTAATAACAATGTACCTACCAATATAGTTTAAGTTTAAAAAATTTGGCTCTCAGAAGAAATTTCAGTCGTCGTACTGTTGATATTTGGCTCTGTTGGCTAATGAGTGTGCTGACCACGCTAACCCTAACTCTCCGCTTGTCCCTAAAGCTAACCCTGATCCTAACTCTGCCCCCAACAGGGTGCACCCTCACCCAGCACCTGGGTCTGAGTCTGGGTCTGTGTCCAGAGCACCCAGGGTGCCCAGGGCAGATCCAGACCCCCACCCAGCACTGACCAGGGACAGAAATGAGACCCGGCTCCCTTGCCCCATGACCTGTCCCCACCCTGGGCTCTCTCAGCCCCAGGAGGCGGGGACAGGCAAGTCCTCTGGCTGACGGGGTCTGGCATGAGCCTGTCCTGTCCTCGCTGCTGACCCTCCTCTCTCTGCAGGAGACCGAGGGGAGAAGGGAGCGCAGGGAGAGAAAGGTGAGCCCTCCCGCCCTCCCAGGGGTGGCTTCCGGGTCCCTGAATAGAAGGGGGTTCCCAGGGTGTGGAGCAGGGGCTGGGTGGAGAGCAGGCCTTCCCTCTATGGGGAGGGTGTGGAGGGGGGGATGGGGACCACACTCCTCTCCGAGCCTGTGCAGCCCATCCCTCCCGTCCCGGCCTCGGACCCCTGAGCAGGGCGGCCTGTCCTCCCGGGACTCGGCCTGGGGCTCCAGGAAGTTGGCCAGAGGCTGTGAGCCAAGCTGTGGTCACAGACGATGAGCGGATGTGGAACATGTGCCCTGAACTACCCATGACACGCATGTGGCCCTCACACAAGTACACGCTTCACATGCTGGTGCAGAGTCCATGGCACAGAAACCTTCTCCACGTTCCCCGCACAAAGTCCAGGAAGTCAGAGAAGGGCCCGGCCGTGCACACCCTGATGACCCCTCTCTGGACCCGAGACAGTCACCCCCAGCCCCCAGGATCACCCCACTGTGGTCCGAGGTGCAGACGCCCCTTCACTGCCCTCCCCACCGAGCGGCCTGCTCTCCCCGTGTCCCCGAGGCTGCCCTGGGCCCAGGGGGCAGCTGAGGCTCAGACTCCGCCTCCCGGGAGCACAGCCAGGGCCTCCCCAGGGGGCAGGCTGGGGCCTGGCTGGGGGACCAGCCTCCTATGGAAGCATCTAGAAAGGGCCTCCATCTCCTCCTGGTGCGGAGGGACCAGGGCTTGGCCGTCCTGCCTCTCACGGGTGTTTCCTCTCCCGCAGGAGCGCCGAGGGAACCCGAGCGATGTGACACAGGTGGGCGACCAGCCCGGGTCCGGTGCCCAGTTTGGCCCCAGGTGGTGGCTGTGCCCAGTCCCCCCTGCAGGGAGCATTGGCCTGGGGTCCCCCATGCAGCCCATCAGCCTGCAGGCCCAGAGGCCCCGCCCCCTGCCTCACCGCTGGCCAATCACATGGGACAGCACTCAGCCCCCCTCCTCTCCTGCCTTAGGGACCCCAATGACAGTCCTAGTCTCTTTCCCTAATATATTAGAATCCCAAAGGTCCGCTGACCTGAGACCAAGGTGGGGGCGCCCTGGGGGAAGGCCGGGCACACGGGGCCTGTCCGTCACAGCTGGTGGCCTTGGTGGGGTCTCTGTCCAGCCCTGGAGCCTCCTGCCCACGCAGACCCCACTGTCCCGCCCTCCCTCCCTCCTGGAAGCCTCCACATGCTGCTTCCCTTCCCAGGACCTCGGAGCTGCATGGAGCTGCTCACCTGGGGCCACACTGTGAGCGGCTGGCACACCATCTACCTGCCCGACTGCCGGCCGCTGACCGTGCTGTGCGACATGGACACGGACGGCGGGGGCTGGACCGTGAGTGCCCGCGGCAGGAGGGCGGCTGTCGGGCCCGGGCCTCGCAGACCAGGCTCCACCCCGAGGACCGCGCTCCGGGGCCCTTGTCACTGTCCAGGCCCCTGTGTCCGGGGCTGCCCCTTCCCAGGGGACGGAGAGAACCGACGGGGTGGGTGAACCCGACCTTGGGGCCAGGCCCGAGGGAGCCCCGTGTCACCGGGTGTGGGCTCCGGGCCATGGCCTCCCCTCTCCCAGCTGCCACGTCCTCCTCAGTCCCACGTGGGCGCCGTCTGCCCGCCCGGGGTCTGGGCTGTGGGCTGGGCCTTGCTGGGCGGCAGTGCCATCTCCCTCCCCCAGGTGATCCAGTGCAGGGTGGACGGCTCCGTGGACTTCTACCGGGACTGGGCCGCCTACAAGCAGGGCTTCGGCAGCCAGCTGGGCGAGTTCTGGCTGGGGAACGACCACATCCATGCCCTGACCACCCAGGGTAGGGCCTGGGCTGCGGCCTGGGGGTTGGGGGTGGGGGAAACCCTCCTGCCATGACCTCCGACCTGGGCCACCTGGACGGAGACCCCTCCTGCGCCCCCACACGTGCCGCCTCTGAGGACAGGAAGGTCCAGCGGGAGGGGGGCGTCAGGGCCAGAGGAAGTGGGTTTGGGGGTCAGACCTCCTCCGGTCACAGCCCCTGGCATCTCAGAGGCCAACCTGGGGGACACCGAGGCCCTCGTCGGGGTCATGCCCAGCGCCCAGCCCTTCCCTCGCCGCCTACCGTGCCCCTTCTCTCAACACACACGGGAGACGCCCCCTTCCCACCAGGCTGTGGTGACCGCCCACCCCAACTCCAAGTGCCCCTTCTCTCTGGGGCTGGAGGGAGGGCTGTGGTTTGTCTCAGGACTGTGGAAGCATGTGCCCCCAACCCCTCAGCGACCGGGACTTTCTGGGGCCCTCGAGGGTCGTCCTGGGTGCCCAGTGCAGGTCCCCTGAGCATCACCCACATCCTGGCAGCTCAGGATCCCTGCTCCTGGGACTGAGGCCCTGCCCCCCGCAGGCACCAACGAGCTCCGTGTGGACCTGGTGGACTTCCAGGCCAACCGCTACTTTGCCAAGTACCAGTCGTTCAGGGTGGGGAGCGAGGCCGAGAAGTACCAGCTGGTCCTGGGCGCCTTTGTCGGGGGCAACGCCGGTGAGTGTCAGCTGCGTGATGGGTGGTGGGAGTCAGCGGTGGGGAGTGGAGAGCGTCTGGGCGGGGTCCTGGCCTCACCACGTTCCTCCATCCACACGTTGGGATAACCCGCCTCCACCTGGATGCGCCCATGACGATGGCGGGACACACGGCTACAAAGTGCAGGCCCTGAGCGTCTCCCTCCTGACCGCCCGCATTGGAGCAGGTGGACAGGACGCCCGGGTAGCACCGCTCATGGCGCCCGTCCCTCCCGTGGGGCCCGAGGGACCCGGACGTCTTGGGCAGCGGCCTCCCCTCTACGGGGCACAGTGCCCGTTCGCTGGCGGGCACAGAGCAGAGGGGGGATTCCGAGGCCGGGGATCCGCCGACCGAGCGTTCGATGGCGTGCGCGGCACCGTCGGACTTCACAGCGCACGACGCGCAGCTGGACAGCCCGGCCGGACCCGGAGCCGGCACCTCTTGGCGCTGAGTGTAAGCGGCCCCGCTTCTCCCGGCAGGTGACTCCCTGACCCAACACAACAATGCCCTGTTCTCCACCAAAGACCAGGACAACGACGGGACCTCCTCCAACTATGCTGAGACTTACCAGGGCGCCTGGTGGTTCTACAGTTCCTACTGGTCCCACCTGAATGGGCACCACCTTGGGGGTGGCTCTGGGAACGGCATCTACTGGTGGTCAGCACAGAGGAACTACTACAGCTACAAAGTGGCCGAGATGAAGGTGCGGCCCGTGTAGGGCGGTCGGTGCCTGGAGCGTCTCCAAGCAGGTCCCGTGCCCCCAGCACAGGCACATGAGGCCTCCACACAAAGGCCGAGCTCACACCAGCCTCGCCCCTGGCCCATCAGGGACCCTCAGCCTCGAGACCCCAACTGACTCCCGCCTTCCTCTCCCGCCTGCCAGGGTGAGGGTGACCCTGACCTTGTGCACCACACGCATCCTCAATAAAGCTTCGCCTCGCTCCGCAGCACACGATTCCCGTCACATTTGTGTCGTCCGGTCACTGGTCCTGTGCACGTCTGGGTGCCTGTCCGTGCCGCCCAGGCCCTGGCACTGTAGGAGGTTCTGGTGGCGTCAGACGAGGTGGGCTAAGCAGGGCCCGTGGCACCTGCGTGGCAGTGCCTCTCCAGGGCACACAGCCGCTGCCTCCCGCCTGTGCGCCAGCGGTCTGCGCTCCCGGCAGGTTTGCGGCCTTGGGCCACGCGGAAGAGCACAGACTCATAGGGTCTGGCCGCAGGCCCCGCCCCCACCAGCCAACCTGGGAGAGCGTGTGTGCTGACCCCCAGTTCCTCGCGGGAGGGTGGTGGCCAATCAGTGAGGAATCCCATGGGAGCCTTGGCTGGGTTTGCCCGGTGGTTAGAGCACCAGCGTTCTACCGAAGGGTGGATAATTTGACTCCAGGTCAAGGGCACGTACTCAGGTTTGATCCCCAGTCCTGGTCAGGGCGTGTGAAGGAGGTACCCATCGATGTGTCTCTCACATCAATGTTTCTCTCTGTTCTGCTCCTCCCTCACTTCCTCCCTCCCTCTCTCTCTCAAAAGCAGAGGTCCTCAACCTGTGGGTCACAACCCCCTTGGGGGTCAAATGACCCTTTCACAGGGGTCGCCTAGGACCATCCTGCATATCAGATATTTACATGACAATTCATAACAGCAACATGACAGTGATGAAGTAGCAACGAAAATAATGTTATGGTTGGGTCAGAACATGAGGAGCTGTATTTAAAGGGCCAGAAGGTTGAGAACCGCTGTCTAAAGATTGATGGGGAAATGTCCTCCCGTGAGGACTGAACAAAAGAAACAACCCAGTGCAAAGCCTTGAGGGGAGAAGACGGGGATCAGAAGGGGCTGGTGTTGGGGTCACGGCCGTGCCGAGCAGCATGAGACCCCGGCCTCCGCCAGGACCCGTGTGTAGTGTGCCGTGGCCCTGCGTGTGGCGCTGCTGGTCAACATCACCTCCCAAACCCGGCCTTTCCGAAGAGGAGGGGCCTGGGAGGGGATGGACCCGCGTCCTTGTCCAGGGCCTGAAGCCCCCTCTGGGCGCAGAGCCAGTCCTGCCCCCCACCGACATCTCAGCCACCGTGAGCCCTTTAATTCGTTGTCCTTGTCATGGTGACTGATGAGCCATGAGTGTGGAGGGCGGCCGATGACCGATTCCTGGAGCTTCGCCGGAGGCTGGGAGCCCTGCTGCCCACCCCAATCTCACCTGCCCTGACCTCCAACCTGAGCTCCCTGGACGAAGCCCGCATCTGGGAGGGGTCCTTGGCCTTGTGTCAAGGTGGCCGAGATGAATGTGTGGCCCATGTAGGGTGGCCAGCGGCCAGGAGCGTCTCTCTCTGAGCAGGTCCCGCGCCCCCCAAGAAGGGCACACAAGGCCCCCACACAAAGGTGGAGCTCGCCCTAGGCCTGCCCCTGCCCGTCCGGAACCTTAAGCTTGGAGACCCCAACCGACTCCTCGCCCTTCCTCTCCCACCTGCCAGGGTGAGAGTGACCCTGACCTTACACACTGCACGCATCCTCAATAAAGCTTCGCTTTTATCCGCAGGAACACGATGTCAGTCTACAAATATTTCTCTCTGTTCTGCGACCAGCACATCTAGAGAGCACAGGAGAGTCCTGAGTAGGGGCGATGGGGGATTGAGAAAATGAAAGAGACAGACACAAAGACAGTACTGAAAGGTGGGACAGGGTGGGTCAGCTGCCCTCTGACGGAGAGACAGGGACCCAGAGCAGTTACAGCGTGTTTATTTTATATAGTAAGTTACCACAAAGTTTTACTAAAGTTTAAGATAAAGAAAATATGTGCATTCTTGTGGCTTCTTTGTAATCGTCACTTCTGGATGGGCCTGGATAATTGTGTTTGTCCTGGTGCCTGGCTGGAACTCAGGTGCTTGGCACCTGAGCTAAAGGTCAGACAGACAACACACCTGCCTCTGTCAGGGTATGTTTCCAGGTCATGGGTCAGCCAGGCGCCACAGGATTCAGATGACATTAGCTCAGGGACCTTTCTCAGGTGCTCTCTACATCTCCGCCTTCTTTATATTTTAAATGTGGCTTGGACATCTCATTGGAGCCTTCTGACTTGAGATCTCAGGAACTTGCTGCTGACTAAAGGAAAGCAAGAAAAATTAGTGGTACATAAAGGAATCCTATTGGTGCCAGGTGGTGTGTTTTAACATTTTCCATGGATTAAATCCTTTTAAAACATCCAGCAATTCTTTTCACTGGAGATATACTTTCATCATGACTTTCAGAATGGCTTGCACATGTTTGTGTAGCTGTACGAGGTCTATACTCATATTATTATGATGCCATATTCCCTGTAGGTACATCTTGATTTTACTTCAGTCCCATAGAGAACTGTCATAGCGGGGGGGAAGTCACACAAATATATGTAAAAGCAGCATGGCATCGCAGCTGCTGTCTCATCTTGACACTTTCTAATTGATGACCTAGTCCTATCACTACAGCTTCCAGAGCATTTAGCTTTGTTTCTAGCCTTTTGTCTATATCTTCTTGATCATGAAGTGTAGACGAGGTGTTCCGAGCCAATTCATGGACAAGCCTTGAATTCTGGAGGCTCTGGGTCAATGGAAGAGAAGCAGTGACAGCAGATGCGATGACAGTAACGAGGGTAACCAGACCAGGACTAATAAGCCCACAGCACGCTGTTCCTGGGAGAGCTGATTGTGCAGTTCCTGCAATGCCTAGAGGCGAGCACCTGATACCATTTCCCTGTTATGTGGGTAGGAAGCATAATAAAGGAAGGCTGCTTTGAAATTAATATATCTTCATCCAGGTGATGCCTGGAAACATAGCTGGTAAGGTTACAGTGATGGCATTGGACAGCATAATGGGTGTTCAATCTGGTGATGTTCACCTTTCCAGTCACCAATACATATGGAGGCTGGACACAGGCTGGTAAGCCATGGCAAGGGCTCGATGAACACGTTCCTTTAATATCAGCTAAGAAAGAGCCAGTAAAAGTAAGAAAGTCAAGGGCAGCGGCTAAACATGACAGACCTTCCTGTAAACCTCCTGTTTCCGTGGTCACGGCGTTACCCACAAACCCTCCTGGTGATATAGGCTCATGATGGGGACATTTACCATCAAGCCTGTGAGACCAATCCAATACACACACGTCACACTCAGAAATGTTATGTCTCACTAGAACAGGGTTGGCACAATCTTGCCATTGAGGAAATGCTCCCAGCTCAGTAGTGGTGCTATTAGGGCAGGAGGGGAGCGGGGGATGCCGATCAGACAGCCATCGGGTGGCCTTAGGGATCCCCAGGTTAGTAACTGTCTGAATATATTTTCCCATAGCCCAGGGGCCTGCAACGTTAGCAATGTCTGTGCCTCCAAAGGACGTCTTATTTTCTTGGCCAAGCTGCAAACATCCTGAAATCCCCCTTTTACATAAACAAATAGGGGGCTCCCCACTGAAGCCATTATCAGTATAATCACCTTGGGAAGAAGGCTTTATGTGCTTCTGGGAGCTGCCCCGACCATGCTGGTGTTGTTAGTAAACACTGGCACTGATACTCGGTCCAGGTGGCTCGACTGACCACTGAGCCCAGACGCTGTGGATGGTCAGGCCTGGGAGGCACCATCCCGGCACCGTTCGTTAGAGAGAAAACTGAGAAGGGCCCGGCCAGTGGGGCTCAAGGGTTGAGCATAGACCTATGAACCAGGAGTCACTGTTTCATTCGGGTCAGGGCACAGGCCCGGGCTGTAGGCTCGGTCCAGTGTGGGGCGTCAGGAGGCAGCTGATCACAGTGATGTTCTCTCATCAGTGATGTTTCACTCTCTCTCCTGCTCCCTTCCTCTATGAAATCAATTAAAATATCCCATTTAATAAAGAGGTAATATGCAAATTGACCATCAAGCCCTCATGTCACAAGGTGGCTGCCCCATGTCCTTATAAGATAACCGCCCCACGTCATCACAAGATGGTTGGAAGGGGAGATCAGTTGGGGGTGACCAGGCCTGCAGGGGAGGGCAGTTGGGGGCAACCAGGCCCACAGGGGAGGGCATTTGGGGGGGCGACGAGGCCTGCAGGGAAGGGCAGTTGGCGGGGGGCAGACCAAGCTGGCAGGGGAGCAGTTATGTATCAATCAGGTTGGCAGGGGACTGGTTAGGGGCAATATGGCAGCCAGGCAGGTGAGTGGCTAAGAGCCAGCAGTCCCAGAATGTGAGAGGGATATCTGACTGCCGGTTTAGGCCCAATTCCACAGGGCCTAATCCATCAGTCTGGCATCCCCTGAGGGGTCCCAGATTGGAGAGGGTGCAGGCACCAGGCCTCTAGTATTAAATAAATTTTTTTAAAAAAGAGTGAGAAACACTCAGAGGGGCAATCGCCCAGGCAGACTCAGAGGTGGCAGCCTTGAGCTGCATCCCTCCACTGAAAAGTGTTGGTGCTGATGGGCAGGCTCTCCCAGCTGCACAGGCAGGTGTGGGGGCTGCTGCTGGAGGCCAGGCAGGGATAGCAGGTGCAGGAGCAGGCGGCTGGCCGTTTGGGGAGCTCCCACCTTTCAGAGAGAGTCCCCGCCTCCTGCTGGGGTCTCTGGCCCCTGGTGGGCTCATTCCAGGAGCACCCACACCTGTGGGCACAGGGCCCTGGGGGAGGAGCGGCTCTCATTGGAGGGAGGTGCTGTAACTTCAACCTTGAAGGTGAGGACAGTGAGTGGGCCTGGAAGAGGGAGGGATGGGGGTGGGGCCTCAGTGAATCCTGTGGCAAGGCCCTGCAGAGCCCCCCACTTCTCACATCTTCCTCAACCTTGAGGCCTGGCTGTACCTGCCCCTCTGGGCTGCAGGACAGGACCTTCAGGTGCGGGTGTGAGTTTGGCCGGGAGCCTGGGGCTGGTGAGTGCTCCCCAGGGCCAGTGAGTGCTCCCACAGGTGTATCCTGGGACCCAGGCACAGGCGCTGGACTCGGGGCTGCTCTCAGGCCCGGAGCCTCCGCACCCCACAGTCACGTCCCCAACAATTGTCAGCAAGAGCTCACCTGCACCTGCAGCTGCCCACGCGGGCAGGCCTTCAGGACACTCGAGCTGAGATGGCGACCGGCAGGCTTCCCTCCCGTCCTGGGAGAGAGGACACGGTGCCCAGTCTGGTCTTGACAGCCACGGCCTGAGCCCGGGACCCAGTGATGGGCTGAGCCTGGTCCCCTCCGCAGGATAGAGGACATAGGCCCTGCCCGGTCCTAGCTCCAAAGGGGCTTAAGTCCAGGAGCCAGGGGTGGGGTGAGCGTGGTCCCCTCCGAGGTGCCGGGCCATGGCTGCCCTGCGATTCGGCCTCCCAGAGCCTGAGCGTCCCAGCTGTGAGGCAACACCCACCCCTCTCCGTCCTGGTCCGGCTTCCCCGCGGGGGACAGACGGGGCATCGGGCAGGTTGGGAGGGTCTCCCTCACGGGCGTGTGTGGGGACGAGCGTGTGTGGCCGTGGGAGGACCTCGCTGCCCTTGGGGACTTTCTCAGACTCGTTTTCAAACGAGGAACCACTGGCCTGAGAGGCCGCGGCGGCTGGGACGAGGTGGAGACTCCGCGAGGAAGACACACAGAGGAAGAAGCCCTTTAGCGTCTGAACTACTTGTTGCTGCGGAACAAGTTACCCTGTAGGTGTGCGTGGCCCCGAGAGTTTGTCATTCTAGAAAGTTCCCGGGTGTCCCGCTCAGCTGGGAACAGGCAGGCCTGTGGCCAGGCCAGCGCTGGGGCTGCCTCCTGCCTCCTGGCTGCCACGTGGCTCCAGACCAGCCCCCCCTCCCTGGGCTCCCGGGGCCGATCCCACCCTTACACGCTCCAACCCGAGACCCGGGGGCCCTTCACAGCCAGAGCTTCAGCTGTGAGAGGCGCGGGTGGTGTTTCCCCTTTTCCCAGCGACGCGCTGGTGGAGGCCAACTCACCGCCTGGCTTTAGAGTGGGAGTGGGCACCGACAGGATGCGAGGGGAGGAGGGCGCGGAGGCCCTGCTGGGGGAGGCCGGGTGCGGGGCAGACTCCCTCTTCCCTCACCGCCCCAGGGGGAGAGAAACCGGAGTCGGACCCGGGGGCTGACAGGAGAGCACGTCCCGTCCAGGGACTCGCAGGAGGGCAGTCGGGCACGGATAGTCCCCAGGATGCACGGAGCGACCCTGGGAAGCGCCCTCGCCGGGTCTCAGCTGATGTCCGGATGCTCAGCAACACGCTTTCCGTCCCGGGCCCTGGAGTCACGGGGCTGAGGGTCAGGGCCGCCGCAGGGAAGCGGGAGGACGGGCAGGAGGCTCCTGACACCGGCCCCAGGGCACCGGGTTGGCAGGAATGCAGCTGACCCTCAGGGTAGGGGCTGTCACCAGCTAGAGAAGGTGCGGGCCTGGGGCCCCTGCTGGGCGGGCCGGGAGCCCCCACATGGGCCTGTGCAGGCTCTGACCTGGGAAGGCACAGTTTCCATCTGTGAACCTTTGATCATTCACTTCGTTATTATGTCCTGGCTCCGAGACGCTCACCCGGTGTCACCTCAGGTGTCATTTGTTCCGTTTATTACAGCCCTAACGTCCAAGGGCCCCTGACCCCTTCCCCGCGCTTTCAAGTCTGACCCGTGACCTGACTCTGACCTGTGACCCTAACTCTGACCCGTGACCATGACTCTGACCCGTGACCCTGACACTCACCTATGACCTGACTCTGCCGTGACAGGCTGGTGTCACTGACCTGCCTCCGGGCCTGGAAGCATTCTCCCTCCCTCACTGGCGAGACGCTCGGACTCTGTGACCTTTGACCTGCATCTGCAAGACGCATCGATTGGAACGTGTGTCCCCGCGTCCCCACTGTCTGCCTTTAGAAGTTCCTCTGAGCATGCGCTGATTCTTAGAAATGGGGGAACATACACATACTAGGAACTCGGGGCCTCCTCACTGCCACCAAACCCTGACTTGTACATCAGTCACTCACTCCTTCCACAACTCAAGTGCACGTTTTCCATTGGACGAGCAGGATGTCACTCTAACAGGCCGCGTGCTCTGAGCTGTTGCCAACACCCCAAGAGCCGGATTTGGTGCTGAGCCGGGCTCGGCTGCCTGCTGCTGCCGCCAGACCTCCAGGGGCCGGTGCTGCTGGGAGGAAAGACGGTTTATTCAGGAGCTGGCAGCCTGAGGAGACAGCAGACTCGTCACAAAGGTCATCCCTTTTTAAAAATATTTTTTTCATGAATCGTCACCACAGAATATTTTTATTCATTGCTTTTCAGAGAGAGTGGAAAGGAGGAGGGAGGGAGAGAGAGAGAAAGGGAGAGAAACATAGATGTGAGAGAGACACGTCAACCGGTTGCCTACCCGACACGCCCCAACCAGGGGGTATGGAGTGAATTTGCAACCCAGGATCCAGCCCTCGATCAGGAGTCCAACCCGAGACCCATCGGTGCTCGGGCCAACGCTCTAACCGCTGACCACAGTGGCCAGGGCGCAAAGACCATCTTAACAAATGGACTCAGGCAGGAGGCAGGGGGAAGAACAAAAGGATGGAGGGAGGGGTTGAGAGTTGTCCGCTGAGGGGACTGTCCACAAACCCTGTCTGTTCAGATCCTGGGTCAAAGGTCAGCAAACGTCTGGCAGCCAAATGTCCGGGGCCGGAGGCTGCTTCCTATGAACCATCTCTAGAATTCTTAAGAAAACAGGCTGAGGTACGCAATCACATGCTACTCACAGATCATCCTTCACAGGAGAAATGATAAGGGAATGGAGGGCGGGTGGCTAGCTGACATAGCTTCCTGGGCTCTAGAATATGATCCTGGGAATGTCTGTCTCCAGCCGGCCTGCCTCGGGGAGCCAGGGGGTGAGCAGGTCCACGTGCAGGCAGGTCACGGGCAGGAGCCGTGTTCAGGGCTCGGAACCTCCCTCGCCCGGGAGGCCTGTGTCCCCTCCCCCAGAGCAGGGCCATCATCCTGAGTTCTGAGCCCCCGGGGGTCCCCCTCCCCTGGGCCTGTCCTGTGTGTGCAGGAGGCTGGTGTGTCCATCTCGCCTGTCACCACCTCCCGCTCCGTGAATGAGGGCAGAGCGAGAAGGTGGGGACCCGCTGTCACATCCGAAACATGACTCCTGCTCCGCTCACCGTGTGGCTCTGCACTGATTACAGAGGCACCTTCCCACCCGGCTGGGAGGTGCGCGTGGGACCCGGGGCTCACCTGGAGACGGGCCCTCCTCCCCGCCGGGAGCTGCCTGTGATCCTGGGAAGGTAGCAACCTTGTTCCAGAAGCCAGACCCCAGCCCTTTGCAGACCCGCAGCCCTTTGCAGACCCCCAGCCCTTTGCAGACCCCCAGCCCTTGCCACCCGCAGGCCTGTGCAGGTCTCCAGCCCCCATGACCTGTGAACGGCCATTGGCTCGCCCTTTGGCTAATTCTCCTGTCACCTCTGTCCTTCCACCAAGGACAGCGGTTTATTCAGGAGCCAGAGCCAATGAAAGCAGCCGGCTTACGGGGGGCACAGCACAGGTCTGTGGGCGACGGCTGCTCCCCACGTGCCGGCAGGAGCGGAGTAAACGCTCACCCATGATGCCAGCCTGTCTCTGTGAATGGGCTCAGGCAGGACCGGCGCCCGGGCCCGTGATTGTCTGTTCCATGCACCCCCCTCGGTGGTAAATATGTAACCTGTAGGTGAACGACACCTTTGTGTACAATTCCCAGGAGCTGCCTCCCGCTCCCAGGGGCCCGGCCCAGCAGGTGACTGGCGCTCAGCCACCAAACCAGACGCAGAGAGCACGCTGGACACCGCTGACCGGCAAGATGACCGGGACATTCTGAGAGCTCAGCTCTCTCCCCTGATCTCTGCTCTGTGTCCCCCTACCTCCTGTAGAGACCCCCCCCGTCCCGGGTCCAGAACCACACGTTCAGGCCCCTGGTGCCAGGGACACGGAAATGGGCCCGATGGGACCTCCATCCTGGGTCACATCGGCCTGGGGGTCACACCTGGACGGGGATGGGGGCCCCACCTGCCACCTCCGTCTCCGTCAGGTGGGGCTTTGAGATTCAGCGACCCGCTCCCAGGGCGGGAGAGGCGTGGACAGGGCCCGTGCCTCCCGTCCTGCCGGGGCTGCGCCGCTGTCACACGGCCCCAGGGACAATTCAGTGCCACCTACCCACTCCCCAGTCAGGCTGCTGCTGCCCCAGTCCAGCTCCCAGTCCTGCCTCTACAGGGCAGTCAACTCCTCCCCTGCCCTCCCCTCCCCTCTGACCACCCTGGACCCCCAAGAGTCCCTAACCCTCCGGAACCCGCAGCCCATTGCATGCCAGTGAGTTCCTGCCTGGCCACCCCTGCCGTCCTGGGGGTCCCTCAGGGGGGGTCCCCTGGGCAGAGCTGTGGGACGAGAGGGGGCTCCTGGGCTTTCTCTAAGGACACATGCAGGCAGCCCTGGCCGGTGTTGCTCAGTGGACAGAGTGCCAGCCTGCGGACCAAGGGTCCCAGGTTCAATCCCGGTCAAGGGCACTTGGGCAGGTTGCGGGCTGGATCCCAGGGCGGGTGTGATTCTCTCTCATTGCGGTGTTTCTAGCTCTCTCTCCTTCCTTTCGTCTCCAAAGTCAATAAAAATACATCTTTAATAAAAATAATAAAGACACACCCAGGCCCTCTGCACACAGCCCTCCTCACAGAGGGCATCTGGTCCCACTGAGGGGAAGGGGCCCACTGCAGGGGGGTGCTGAGGGCATTGGGAGGGGGGACCGTCTTCTGGACTGAGGAGGAAGTGGCCTGGCCAGGAGAGAAGCTCAAAGGTAACTCAGCAAGGAGCATGGACAGCCCGGGCAGGACCTCCCACCACCCGGGGGCAGGGAGAGAGGAGGGGCACATCCCGGGTGCCACATGGGAAAATTCCTAACCATAACCTAATGGCAATCATAATCCTATCCTTATCCCAAACACTAACCCTAACCCTATCTCTTTCCTTATTGGAACACTAACCCTACCCTAACCTTATCCCTAACCCTAACCCTAACCCTAACCCTAACCCTAAGCCTAACCTTAACCCTAAACCTATACGTATCTATAACCCTCCTTGGACCTCCAGGTGCCAGATTTCCACCGTAAACACGCTCCCTCCCTGGCTTTAGAGTGGGAGTGGGCACCGACAGGAGCGCGAGGGGAGGAGGGCGCGGAGGCCCTGCTGGGGGAGGCCATGTGCGGGGCAGACTCCCTCTTCCCTCACCACCCCAGGGGGAGAGAAGCCGGAGTCGGGACACAGGGGCTGACAGGAGAGCACGTCCCGTCCAGGGACTCCCAGGAGGACAGTCGGGCACGGAAAGCACCCAGGATGCACGGAGCGACCCTGGGAAGCGCCCTCGCCGGGTCTCAGCTGATGTCCGGATGCTCAGCAACACACTTTTCCATCCGGGGCCCTGGCGTCACGGGGCTGAGGGTCAGGGCCGCCCCAGGGAAGCGGGAGGAAGGGTGGAGGCTCCTGACCACCGGCCCCAGGGCGCCGGGTTGGTGGGAATGCAGCTGACCCTCAGGGTAGGGGCAATCACCAGCCCGAGGTGGTGCGGGCCTGGGGCCCCTGCTGGGCGGGCCGGGAACCCCCACATGGGCCTGTGCAGGCTCTGACCTGGGAAGACACAGTTTCAATCGGTGAACCTGTGATCCTTCCCTCTGCTCTTATGTCCTGGCTCCGAGACGCTCACCTGGTGTGACCTCAGGTGTCATTTGTTCCGTTTATTACAGCCCTAACGTCCAAGGGCCCCTGACCCTTCCCCGCGCTTTCAGGTCTGACCCATGACCTGACTCTGACCCGTGACCTGACTCTGCCGTGACAGGCGGGTGTCACTGACCTGCCTCCGGGCCTGGAAGCATTCTCCCTCCCTCAATGGCTCGGCGCTCGGACCCTGCGACCTTTGACCTGCATCTGCAAGACGCCTTGATTGGAATGTGTGTCCCCGTGTCCCCGCTGTCTGCCTTTAGCGGGGCCTCTGAGCATGCGCTGATTCTTGGAAATGGGGGAACATACACACACTAGGAACTCCGGGCCTCCTTACTGCCCCCAAACCCTGACTTGCACATCAGTCACTCACTCCTTCCACAACTCAAGTGCACCTTTTCCATTGGACGAGCAGGCTGTCGCTCTAACAGGCCACGTGCTGTGAGCTGTTGCCAACACCCCAAGAGCCGGATTTGGTACCGAGCCGGGCTTGGCTGCTGCTGCTTCCGCCAGACCTCCAGGGGCCGGTGCTGCTGGGAGGAAAGACGGTTTATTCAGGAGCCAGCAGCCCGAGGAGCCTGGGGGCTCCCACAAAGGTCATCCCTTTTTTAAAATTTTTTTTTCATGAATCCTCACCTTTGGATATTTTATTCATTGCTTTTCAGAGAGAGTAAAAAGGAGGAGGGAGGGAGAGGGAGAGAAAGGGAGAGAAACATCGATGTGAGAGAGACACTGCAACTGGTTGCCTCCCATACACGCCCCAACCGGGGGGCAGGGAGTGAACCTGCAACCAGGAACGTGCCCTCAATCAGGAGTCAAACCCGAGACCCTTTGGTGCTCGGGCCAACGCTCTAACCACTGAGCCACAGTGGCCAGGGTGCAAAGACCATGTTAACAAATGGACTCAGGCAGAGGTTTTGTGGGAGGAGGAGGAGGAGCAGGGGTGGTGGGGGTAGAACAAAGGGATGTGAGGAGGGGTTGAGAGTTCTATGCTGAGGGGATTGTCTGCAAATCCCGTCTGTTCAGATCACGGGTCGAAAGTGAGCAGACGCCTAGCAGCCGGGATGTCCAGGGCCAGAAGCTGCTTCCTATGAACCGTCCCTAGAATTCTTTTATTTTTTTTTTTTAAGTGATCCTATCTTTTTTTTAAAATATATTTTATTGATTTTTGACAGAGAGGAAGGGAGAAGGATAGAGAGTTAGAAACATCAATGAGAAACATCGATCAGCTGCCTCCTGCACACTCCCCACTGGGGATGTGCCCGCAACCAAGGTACATGCCCTTGGCCTGAATCAAACCTGGGACCCTTCAGTCTGCAGGCCGATGCTCTATCCACTGAGCCACACCGGTCAGGCTTTCCCTGGAATTCTTAAGAAAACAGGCTGAGGTACGCAATCACATGCTACTCACAGATCATCCTTCACAGGAGAAATGATAAGGGAATGGGGGGCGGGTGACTAGCTGACAGCTTCCTTGGCGCTAGAATATGATCCTGGGAATGTCTGTCTCCAGCCGGCCTGCCTCGGGGAGCCAGGGGGTGAGGCAGGTCCACGTGCAGGCAGGTCACGGGCAGGAGCCGTGTTCAGGGCTCGGAACCTCCCTCGCCCGGGAGGCCTGTGTCCCCTCCCCCAGAGCAGGGCCATCATCCTGAGTTCTGAGCCCCCGGGGGTCCCCCTCCCCTGGGCCTGTCCTGTGTGTGCAGGAGGCTGGTGTGTCCATCTCGCCTGTCACCACCTCCCGCTCCCGTGAATGAGGGCAGAGCGAGAAGGTGGGGACCCGCTGTCACATCCGAAACATGACTCCTGCTCCGCTCACCGTGTGGCTCTGCACTGATTACAGAGGCACCTTCCCACCCGGCTGGGAGGTGCGCGTGGGACCCGGGGCTCACCTGGAGACGGGCCCTCCTCCCCGCCGGGAGCTGCCTGTGATCCTGGGAAGGTAGCAACCTTGTTCCAGAAGCCAGACCCGCAGCCCTTTGCAGACCCCCAGCCCTTTGCAGACCCCCAGCCCTTTGCAGACCCCCAGCCCTTGCCACCCACAGGCCTGTGCAGGTCTCCAGCCCCCATGACCTGTGAGCGGCCATTGGCTCGCCCTTTGGCTACTTCTCCTGTCACCTCTGTCCTTCCACCAAGGAAAGCGGTTTATTCAGGAGCCAGAGCCAATGAAAGCAGCCGGCTTACGGGGGGCACAGCACAGGTCTGTGGGCGACGGCTGCTCCCCACGTGCCGGCAGGAGCGGAGTAAACGCTCACCCATGATGCCAGCCTGTCTCTGTGAATGGGCTCAGGCAGGACCGGCGCCCGGGCCCGTGATTGTCCGTTCCATGCACCCCCCTCGGTGGGAAATATGTAACCTGTAGGTGAACGACACCTTTGTGTACAATTCCCAGGAGCTGCTTCCCGCTCCCAGGGGCCCGGCCCAGCAGGTGACTGGCGCTCAGCCACCAAACCAGACGCAGAGAGCACGCTGGACACCGCTGACCGGCAAGATGACCGGGACATTCTGGGAGCTCAGCTCTCTCCCCTGATCTCTGCTCTGTGTCCCCCTACCTCCTGTAGAGAACCCCCCCCGCCCCAGGTCCAGAACCACACGTTCAGGCCCCTGGTGCCAGGGACACGGAAATGGGCCCGATGGGACCTCCATCCTGGGTCACAACGGCCTGGGGGTCACACCTGGACGGGGATGGGGACCCCACCTGCCACCTCCGTCTCCATCAGGTGGGGCTTTGACATTCAGCGACCTGCTCCCAGGGCGGGAGAGGCGTGGACAGGGCCCGTGCCTCCCGTCCTGCCGGGGCTGCGCCGCTGTCACACGGCCCCGGGGACAATTCAGTGCCACCTGCCCACTCCCCAGTCAGGCTGCTGCTGCCCCAGTCCAGCTCCCAGTCCTGCCTCTACAGGGCAGTCAACTCCTCCCCTGCCCTCCCCTCCCCTCTGACCACCCTGGACCCCCAAGAGTCCCTAACCCTCCGGAACCCGCAGCCCATTGCATGCCAGTGAGTTCCTGCCTGGCCACCCCTGCCGTCCTGGGGGTCCCTCAGGGGGGGTCCCCTGGGCAGAGCTGTGGGACGAGAGGGGGCTCCTGGGCTTTCTCTAAGGACACATGCAGGCAGCCCTGGCCGGTGTTGCTCAGTGGACAGAGTGCCAGCCTGCGGACCAAGGGTCCCAGGTTCAATCCCGGTCAAGGGCACTTGGGTAGGTTGCGGGCTGGATCCCAGGGCGGGTGTGATTCTCTCTCATTGCGGTGTTTCTAGCTCTCTCTCCTTCCTTTCGTCTCCAAAATCAATAAAAATACATCTTTAATAAAAATAATAAAGACACACCCAGGCCCTCCCCACACAACCCTCCTCACAGAGGGCATCTGGTCCCATGAGCGGAAGGGGGGCCACTGCAGAGCGGGGCTGAGGGCGTTTTGGGGGGACGGTCCCTGGGGCTGGGGAGGGAGTGGGCCGGCCAGGAGGGAACTAGAGCAGAGGCGGGGCTCGGGCAGCAATAAATGCTGGGAGCGCCTTGGCAGCGGGACCCGGGATGCCGCCACACGGGACAGCCGCTGCCATGGGAACCGTGGTCCTGGCCCTCGTCCTCCTGGGCACTGCAGCCGCCACGGCCGAACACTGTCCAGGTGAGCCAGGCGCCAGGCGGGCCGGCCTGATGAAGGTCCCAAAGCCAAGAGCCTCCGCACAGACCACTGCGAGCCCCCTGCCGGGTCCTTCCAGAACATTCTTCTTCAGACTGAGGCTTAACCACCCTCTGCAGGGGCACCGGCCTCAAGGTCCTCCCAGGAGGGGCTCAGGTGGTGTGAGGGGGGGAGGCTGGAGAGCGCCCCCTCCCCCAGCCTGGGTCAGTGCAAGGTCGCACTCAATGCTAAGGGCATTGAGCCTCGGGGGTCAGGCGATCCCACTGCCCCCCGAGGCGGCACAGCAAGAGGGCCAGGGTCCCAGGGTCCCCACGGGCCCCGATCTCCTTCCCTGGCCCAGGAGCTCTCCAGGGGGTGCCACCCCTCCCTCTGGAGTCTCTGGCTGCCGGGATCCAGTCCATCCTTGCTGTTTCAAGGGACCTGGCATATATGGCATACTGTTCTTAATATATTTGATCACCTTCTTGGCGCTGTGTTTTAACCAAGGTCACCTCTCCGAGAAAGGTTGTTTCCCCAGGTAGAGATTTTCCCCTGAAGTTAGGGAGGGAATAAAACCTCTTAACTGCCAGGTGGGTAATTAATCACTTTAACTACAAACAATCATGCTTAAGCTACATAATCTTTACTCCCTGGAATGGAGATAAGAAACACCCTAACCTTTGGAATAGAGATTGATAGGATTAGAATCAACTGGTATAAATACAGATGCAACAAGACAACAGACAGAACTTACTTAGAACTTAGGAGTCAGAACCTAGAGAGGCAGACTGAGAGACAGACCTGAGACACAGAACTCAGAACCTACAGACAGAACTTAAGAGACAGAACTTAAGAGACAGAACTTAGGAGACAGAACTTACACAGAACTTAGAAGACAGAACCTGGCTGGAGATCCTAACCAGAACTTCGCTGGAGATCCTGACCAGAACTCGGCTAGAGGAATCTGGCTATGATGATCACCCGATGGCTGCCTCCGTGTCAAGAGAACCTGACTAGAAATTGGACAGAACCTGGCTGGAGAACCTAGCGAGGGAACATGGCTACAGAACCTGCCTGGAGATCCTGACAAGAGAACCCAACTATGCTGATGAACTGAACACTGCCTCTGTGCCATTCATTCCTTCTTCGCCGACTCCGTCCACACCTTTGGGGACCTCTGGACCTGCTGGGGCTGGACCCCAGCATCTGGCTGTGGCGGGCCTGGACCCGGGACTAGGTGCTAACTCCCAGGGCCCCGGGGCCTGCGGTGTGGCCTGTGAGGAGATGGAGTGAGCATGTCCCCTGTAATGGGAGACAGGCCGCTGAGTCAGGAGGAAGGACACACGGGCCTCACGGGGAACGTCATGCTGAGTCCATGTTCTCCCCTCTTGGCGTCCTATTTTCTTTCTTTGTAAACAAAATTTTTTTTTTAAATTTATTCATTTGCAAGAGAGAGAGGGAGGGAGAGAGACGTGGATTTGCAGTTCCTGCTGCTCGGGCCCTGATGACGATCGCGCCCACAGTCTCCGCGACCTGGATGGCCCTCTGACCGGCCAGGCTCCACCAGGGCCTCTCCTTGTCCCCCAGGTGCCCTGTTGTTAATGAGCAAAAACTAAGCGAATGCAGAAGTGAGGTCCCCCTTGGCTCCGCCCAGGGAGGACCTGCAGAGGAGAGGCCCGCAGACCATGTGACCCCAAGGGGACCCTGCGAGGCGGCGGGTTTCCGGGCCCCTACACCCTCCCTAGAGGCCGTGTATTTGTGATGGATGCACTTGAACTGCAAGAGGCAGGTCCATCTCTGGCTCCAGGTCTGCGGGGGCTGCTGTGTGTCCTCGGATCACAGGGACCCCCACCCTCCACACCCTCCAGCCCGGGATTCCCAGGCCACATGCCCGAGGAATGGGGGTGACACGTGGCACTGACCCGGTCCCCACTGTCTCACAGATGCGGGGGCTGCACTCACTGGACGGGCCTCATTGGGGGAACTCTTCCTAAGGTCTCACACATTCGCATCAGCCACTCTGACCCGCCAAAGCCTCCCTCTGCTCTCACTCTGCAGCCGGGCACAGAGCCCAGAGGGGCTGAGTGACTCCTGAGGACACACAGCTTGAGGAGCGGGGTTCCCCGGGGGCCGGTGGACCCCGAAGCTGGGCCCATCACCTGGGGGAGTACCGACCACAGGCTCAGCAGAGGCGGGACCGCCTCCCCTCCAGGCTGGCCCTCTGGCTGAGGCAGGCGGCCCGGGCACAGCCATCTGCCATGCCAGGTACCCACGGTGGCAGGTCCCGTGGGAGGGGGGGAGCAGCAGTGCTAGCTCGACCCAGGTCTTCACACTTACGGGCGTCCGTGCTTCTCTGCAGAAGTGAAGGTGCTGGGGCTGGAGGCCGACAAGCTCACCATCCTCCGGGGCTGCCCAGGGCTGCCCGGGGCCCAGGGGCCCAAGGGAGAGGCAGGCGCCAACGGCAGGAAAGGTGAGTGCCCAGGTGAGAGGGGATTGGGCCTCGTCCCTGCCCAGGGAGACCTGACGGGGCAGGGTCCCCAGCAGGTCTCAGGTGGGGCCTGGGGCTTGGTCCCATGGGGTGTGGGTCCCCATGGGAGTGAGTGTCGTAAATGTTTCCTCCCACGTCCCACGTGGTTCAGGGTTCAGGATCTGGAAGAGGAACCGCACACAAATGAAACAGAAAAGACAAGAGATAATTTGGGAATATTGGGGGACCAGGTGGGTAAGTCCAACTCAAGAGGAAGGACTTCCACCCGTGCTCAGTCCGCACCGACCTTTTATAGTCTGAAGTAAACAATGCAGTGGTTACCATAGTTACAGTTCTTGTGAGTTTCACCTGTTTTGATCATGTTTACACTCCCTGCCCTTCCCTCAGCTCATTAGCTTCCCAGGTAAGATCTGGGGAGTGTTATAAGGTCAAGCCTCATTATGCTAAGAAGACTGAGCCCTCTAAGCTGGGACTTGTTTGTGACTTTGCCAGCAGTTCAGTCCGAGGCTCAACCTTATATCAGTTTCCCACATCTCACCCTTTTTTTTTAAAAAAATTATTAGCTACTACAATGAAAATAAAACTTAAACATCAAGAACAAAACTCTGGCTATTAAAACAATAACAAAACAATGCCAATCCATAACCCTAAAACATTTTAAAACTTAACCATAACATTTTAAGAACAAAGAATGTTTAAATCCCAATTTCAATGTCCAACAGTTCTGAGTCCAAGTTTCAATGTCCGACAGTTCCTTATGTGTACATGTCAGCAATGGTATTTCAGTTCTGGATGGTGGACAAATGGTGGCAATGCAGGTCTGAACTTCTCTGGTTTGATCCTGGGCAACCTGCAGTGATGCACAGCTGCTGACTGCTAGCATGACAAAGCGTCATCAGCGTCTTCCATCTCTGGATTGTTTTTCCTCTTGTCCTCATGGCTGGAGCATTCCTGAGAATTCCTCGCTGTTGCAGGAATCCACATGGTCTTGTAGTTGTTTTCTGAAAATATACAAACCTATTCTCGACCGAAGGTTAATAAAGGGAATTTTACTTGGGGTCCTTTTTATATTTCCCCAAATGATTTTTCTTTGGCTTATTTTGACACCATGTATGTTTTTCATGGGTGTCTTGCTGTTAGCATTACAAATGAAAAAAATTTTTTCCAGATGTAAATTAGTTACAGGATATTTTTCCTTAAATGGTATTTTTCCACTATCTCCCCTTTTTTGTTTTAATTATTAGGAGGATTTTGGAAAGTTTTTATAAGGCAGTCTAGATAATTTTAAATTTTTAATGTTTTGCACAAAGATATGATTGCTTTAAGTTCATTGCATGTTAAGCAATCTTACCATGAAATGAAAATTTTGGTTAATACTACTTATTTCAATTACTCTCAAAATTAATACTCTAACAACAATCTTAGTTTTCACTATAAATATTAATGGAAAGGATTATTTTGCATCCTTGAGGAGGCCCTGAGCATTCCTGGTGTTAGTCTGGATTTAGATATAGGGTAGCTGTTGTTAGCCAAGTCTCTGTTTTCTGGGCACCGATCTTAGCTGGGCCAAGTCTCTTTCTGTTATCTGGGTCCCGATCTGAGCTGGGCATGGGAAGCGCAGCAGTCATGGGGGCAGGAGACCTCCCTCAGAAGGGGCGAGTGTTCAAGCCCCTGCATAGTTGGGGGGGGGTGAGGATCTGTGCCCCACCTCTGTTGATCCCCAAGTTCTCTCCTGGTGGCCCCGCTGCGACTGTGCCTGTCTTAGGTTGTTCCTTCCCTGAGGAATCTTACCCGTCTTTGACTAACCAGCCATCCTCCGGGGCCAAGCAGGGTGATGTGAGGTTCAGTTCTGTCTCCTTGGTAGCCTATGCCCCTGTGGCCTCCACACCCAGCAACTGCCTTGGGATCCCCTCGCCTGCTGGCGGGGCCCCGGCATTGATCATGGGGAACCCAGGTTTCTTTTCCAGAGAGGGCCCAGCTCATGCCATTGGGCAAGAAACAGATCCATGGTACCAGCCACCATGAGGCTTCAACCTCAGCATGAACAGAGCTAAGGCAACAGCTGTGGGCAATCGGACTGTAAGAAGAGGGACCCTCTTGGCAAAAAGGGCAAGAGAGGTCAATACAGAATGCTCAAGTGCCTTCCCAGGGGGCCTTCCACACAGTGGGAAGGATTAAATCCTTTCATGTCCTTCCAAACATTCAAAGAATTAGTTTGTAAGTTTGTTTGGGACAAATGTACAATATACTGTTGTGAAATATCAAAAATCATTGATGACCTTGTAGAACAGTAACATGTAAGGATATTCTTTGCTCTAGGCCATAGCAATTCAATTTTAAACTGGAAGTGACATTAATTAAATTTCTTCAATTAGTCTTTCAGTAACTTTACTCTAGCTATATTCAGGAAGGCAAAAACCCGAATTATTTACCTTTCTATATTAAACCTGGTACATTTAATTGCAGTCCTCAGATGTTTGAAGGAAAAACCCCCTTTCTATTATTTTCTTGTAGAGTAATTTCTAATCAGCATCCTCGTACTATTTCACTTCAAAATATCTGGTATAAGTTGTTATCATTTGATTCCGTAAACTCCAAGGTCCCAAGTTCCCAGCAGCTCTGGAAAACCACGCTTAAGGCAGGCAAACAGGCCTGGCCCAGCCCTTGACTTTAAAACGACCATAATCTTTTCTGAGGGAAGTCAAGAAGCAAACTTATAGCTACATTGCTTCCTGCCGGTTGCTTGCCAGCGGGAAATTTCAAAATTGGCCACGAGATCGCAGCCTCAGGAAAAACTGTTTTCCCCTGGTCTAACCTGGTCCATTTAAATGTCAAAGAGCTAAGCTAGTTTCTCCCTGGGCCACTGGACCTTCATAACCAATATATTTCAATAATTCTTGAGATTCAAATCCACTTATTATTTTAAGGCATTTACTTTGGAAATCACTTTATTATGGAAAAATACCAATCTTGTTGCTAGAACCAGCCTGTAGTTCTTTCATCCCTGGGTCAAATTCGCCATTTTTCTTAGGAAATAATCAGTCTTGGGTTTTATATGGTACATTTACAAAGAGATTCCAGCTCAAAACTCTATCTAAATGTCCAAAATCAGATGATGTGCGTATTAGTTTTAAGCCAGCTTTTCTCTTACACGTGCACAAAAATCCCAGACGCATTTTTAAATTTTGTAAAACTTGTCAATTCCCCACATGCTCTGGGGGGAGTTTCCCTGGGTAATGTTACCGTACAGATGATCGCTGCTAGATGGCAGGAGAGACGTTCTCAGGCGTCAGGCGTCTGTACCGTCTTCTTTACCATGCCTCGGGTGGTCTCCGGGCTGTTTGTTGTCCGGCTCGTCCTCTTCCTGCCGCTCTTCAGTGGACTGCTTGGAGTCGCTGCTCTCTGTGGCTGAGGGAGTTGATTGTCTGCAGCTGCATGGTGTGGCTCCAGACGCAAGGTCCTCATTAGTCTGGCTAGTTTCTCTCTTGGATCCCTGATGCAGTTTAATATTTCTAGCAGGAATCCACACGGGTTTGGAAAAATTCTCTGGGAATATACAAGCATACCCTCTGCCAGAGGTTAATAATGGGTCAGGTCCCTTCCATAAACCAGATTCTGGATCCTTCCATTTAACTAGACC
The DNA here is from genome assembly GCA_036010255.1 of Myotis pilosus. Taxonomy (NCBI): domain Eukaryota; kingdom Metazoa; phylum Chordata; class Mammalia; order Chiroptera; family Vespertilionidae; genus Myotis; species Myotis pilosus. Next base: position 72,654,703 of record JASKON010000013.1, read on the forward strand.
ATTTTCTTTTGTTTTATTCTGACACCAATGTAGCTCCATAGGTGTCTTTCCATCAGCATCACAAGTGAAAAAATTTAAAGTAATCAAGGCTTGGTGCAGCCTACCCGCAGGTGATTCTCCACCATCCCCCCATGTTGTTTTCCAAGTTGGGACTTTAGCCGCTGATGCTGTCGTTCAATAATGGCCTGTCCTGGGGAATTATATCGTATTCCTGTAATGTGCTGAATTTTCCACCTTTTACAAAATTCCTGGAAATGACAGCTTGTATAAGCAGGCCCATTATCAGTTTTAATAATTTTTGGAATTCCCATGACGGCAAAAGCAGCTAGGCAATGATTAATAACCTGTTTTGCCGTTTTCTCCTATTGATGCAGTAGCCCATAGGACTTTTGAAAAGGCATCCACAGAGACATGCAATGCCCCAAGACGTCCAAAAGGAATATAGTGTGTCACATCCATTTGCCAGATATGGTCCCTTAGCAAACCTCTAGGGTTGACTCCTGTGTTAGGCCCTTGAGGTAGATGCAACATGCAAGTGAGACATTCCTTGATAATCTGTTTTGCCTACTGTCGAGAGATTGAGAATTGTTTGGACAACATTCTGGCAGGCTGATGTAAAAGCTGATGAGACTCTGAGGCCTCTTTTAATAAAGCAACCAATTGATCAGCATGTGCATTTCCTTTAGTTAATGGGCCAGGTAATACACTGTGAGCCCTGATATGAGTGATATAAAAAGGGTATTGCCTCTGCTGCACAATCTGCTGGACTTGTTGAAATAGTACGAATAAACTTTGGTTACTGAGCCATTTCAAACGAGCAGTTTCAATTCTATTTACTAGGCCTGAAGCATAAGAGGAGTCAGAAATTATGTTAACGGGCTCTTGGAAATCTAGCAATGCAGCCTTAATAGCTGCCAATTCAATTCTTTGCACAGAAGTATGACTGGTCAGTATGACTCGGTCTGACTTTATTGTATGATAGGCGGCTTTCCCGTTAGATGACCCATCCGTAAAAACAGTTAATGCTCCAGGGATAGGTTCCTGCCTAGTATCTTTTGGTATAATAATGGGGGTATAATATAAAAATTGTAGTAGTTTATCTTTTAACAGGTGACAGCTAAGTTCCCCTGAATATCCACTTAACCCAATTTGCCAATTTATATCAGTCTGAAGTAACATTTCTAGTTGCTTCCCAGTGAGGGGGAGATAGATGCATTTAGGTTCTTCTCCTCTGAGCTGCCTGCAACGCTTTCTAAGCTGAGATATCAATTGAGCCATCAGTTCTACGTAAGTAACAGCAGTTTTAGAGGACTGATGGCCTAGGTGGACCATTCAATAATAGTGGGAGAGTCTTTATTCTGGAAGAGACCCCAGTGGGACTATGTGCAGTCGGGTTAATCTGTCCCAATAAAGGCAATTCAGGCTGTACCCGTGCTACTTGGGCTGAGGATATCGCCTGCTCAATTCTTAGCAACTCCTTTCTGGCTCCATTTGTTAGTGTTCTGGGTGAGGAGCACTAAGTATATTGAATAAATTTGTCATTTCTCCCATAGAGATTTTTAGGTAAGGTCTTAACCAGTTAATATCCCCTAATAATGTCTGAAAGTCATTTAAAGTTTTAAGGCAATCTTTTCTTAGTTCCACCTTTTGCGGTCTAATGCATTGGTTTTCAATTATGGTTCCAAGATATTTAAAAGGTGTCTCTTTCTGTACCTTTTCTGGAGCAATTTTTAAGCCCCATTTAGGGAGCTCCTTTTCTAATTGGAAAAACATTTCCAAAGTCTGCTCTTCCCGTGGACTTGCTAAGAGCAAGTCATCCATGTAATGAATAATGTAACATCGGGAATATCTGTCCCTTAAAGGCTGAACAGCTTGAGCCACGTATTTTTGGCACAAGGTAGGCCTATTGGCCATTCCTTGAGGCAAAACCTTCCATTGGTATCTTCTCATGGGTCCTATATTATTAACAGATGGCACTGAAAAGGCAAATCTTTGCTTATCCTGAGGTGCCAAGGGAATGGTGAAAAAACAATCCTTAAGATCTACTACTGTAAGAGACCAATCAAGGGCGATTTGCGAAGGCGCTGGGAGTCCAGGTTGCAAAGCTCCCATGGTATGCATAGTAGCATTAACTGCTCTAAGATCATGTAACAATCGCCATTTTCCTGCCACCTTCTTAGGTATAATAAATATAGGCGTATTCCAAGGGCTATTGGAAGGCTCTGTGTGACCAGCTCCTATTTGTTCCTGTATCAATTCATGAATATGACCTAATTTCTCCTTGGTTAATGGTCACTGATCCATCCATATAGGTTTATCATCTTTCCATTGTATAGGATCAGCATGGGGGCGAGGAGACTGAGCAGTGGCCACTCCTAAAGAGGTCGATATCCTAATCCTCGTCTTCCTGGATTTTTTACGCCTTGACCAGTCTGATGTCCCATCTGAGCTATAAGCTGCTGTCCTTTGCCGGTAATAATACAAGCTTGTAAACCTTCTAAAACATCCTGGCCCCACAAATTGACTGCAATTCCAGAGACAATGTAGGGCTGAAACCATCCTGTCTGTCCTTCCTCATCTTGCCACCTTAAGACTGCAGCACTGTGTTGTGTGTTATCAGGAACTCCCACCCCCCTAATTGAGTCCATAGCTTCTACCACGGACCAACCTGGAGGCCAGAATTCTTTGCTGATAATGCTGACATCCGCCCCAGTGTCTACTAGGCCCTTAAACACTTTTCCTTCTATTCTCAAATTAATCATAGGACGGGTTTTGCTAATTTCCTGTATCCAATAGATGTCTGAGCTTCCAAACCCTCGCGCCCCTCTCCTGTGTATAGCCTCGCCTTGCTGAACATAAGGTAAAAGTAGTATCCGAGCAACCCTTTGTCCCGGAGTAATTTGCATTATATGATTACATTCTAATATAACTTTAATCTCTCCCTCATAGTCTGAATCTATGACCCCAGGCAAAACAGTTAATCCTTTCAGAGTGTTTCCACTTCTCCCTAAAATTAATCCTAAAGTTCCCTGTGGCCCCGGTCCCCAGATTCCTGTAGGAACAGCTTGCCGAGCCATATCAGTGGTCAAAGTGACCGCTATAGTACTGTTAAGATCGAGGCCTGCGCTCCCTGGAGTGGTCCGCATCAGAGAGTCCACTTTGGGCTTTGCAGGGCAGATCTCTCCTTTTAATGACGGGGCTGGGGGCAGCCCCCCTGGCCGTTTCCCTGCGGTTGACCATACCCTGTGTCTTGATATAACGGCTGCCTATTTCTATGGAATCTCGATTTACAATGACTGGCCCAATGGTAGCCCTTCTGGCACCTAGGACACCGAGAGGTTGGATCTGTTTTGATCGGCTCAGGAGGCAGGATGTTCGCGCCTTTCCCTAGAGCGCCACCTTGTGTCCTTCTTAGTTACCTACATTCTTTTCTAAAATGTCCTGTTTTCCACAGTTATAACACTTTTTATTCTTTATGGTTACAGTGGCAGCGAATACATTTGCTAGAAAAGTGCCTGACCCCACATTCTGACATGCACGAATCATTTCTGTAATGGTACTACCTTTTCTCAGAGGCATCAAGCATTTCTAACAATCCTCATTGGTGTTTTCATAGGCTAATTGCTGAATTAAAGTATCTCCTGCTATCTCATGTTGAATCTGTCGTCTCACTGCTTGAGTGAGATGAGCCACAAAATCAGAAAATGATTCTAAAGGCCCCTGCATGCACTTACCAAAAGCTCCCTCAGGGTCCCCTTTTGCTGGTAAAGCCCACCAAGCTTTCCTTCCACAAACTCTAATTTGCTCATATGCCAGCTGCACATAATTTAACTGATTCTGCACATCATTATATTGTCCCAGTCCTGTTAGCATTTCATAAGTTATTTGAGCATTCAGTCCACGGTTGTATGGGCTTGCTCCTGGCATTTCTCCAAAAATTCTCCATTCCATAGTAAATAATCTCCTCCATCCAGAGTTGCACGAGCTAGAGATACCAATCATGAGGGATTAAGAATGCTTCAGAAATATTATTCATAATTTCTCCTGTAAAAGGAGCGGTTGGACCATTTTGAAGTACACTTTCACGTAAGGCCTTTTTCATTTTAAAGTCAATTTTTTCATGGTGTCTTGTTATCTGATTCGGGAGCTGTGGGTCAGCTGTCTGCATGATAGGAAATGCAAGCCTTCTTCCACCGGCATGTCCTTCACTCCTTCTCCGATGGCTTTTGCACAGGTGATTCTATTAACGGCGAGTTAATCATTTCAGGATTAGGACATGGAGGTGGAGGTGGAGGGCACCATGAAGGCCAGTCCTCCAGTTTTTCTTCCTGCTCCTCTCTAGGAGGAGCAGAGAGAACCAGGCGAGGAGGCTCCTCCTCATCCTCTCTAAAAGGCTCTAGCAAACGCAATATTGTGTTCCCCGTGGAAAAACAGGTTGTGTGTGTGTGTGTGTGTGTGTGTGTGTGTGTGTGTGTTTTCGTTTGCTTGTTTGTTTTTTGTTTTTTAAGATAAGTTTTTCCCTGCTTGCTGAACTTTTTTCAAGTTCTGACTTACTTTTTGGCAAACTTTCAAGATCTAATGTACCTTCTTCTTACTTTTTAAAGCCGAATCTTTTTTTTTTTAAGCCGAATCTATTTTTTTTAAGCCGAATCCTGCCCCATTAGCCTGGTTGAGAAAACGTTCCAACACTGCCTACAGCTCCGAACTACTGTAGCTGATTGTGGCCGTTTGTGTGTGGTGAAATAACCCCTCACCTTTACGAAGAATTTTCCTACCTTTACGGTGAATTCTTTGTTCCTCACTTTGCCAGTGAAACTTCGTTTTTTCGCTCTAGCGAAACCTTCACTTCCAGAGTCCCTGTTCGGGCGCCAGATGTCGTAAATGTTTCCTCCCACGTCCCATGTGGTTCAGGGTTCAGGATCTGGAAGAGGAACCGCACACAAATGAAACAGAAAAGACAAGAGATAATTTGGGAATATTGGGGGACCAGGTGGGTAAGTCCAACTCAAGAGGAAGGACTTCCACCCGTGCTCAGTCTGTAACGACCTTTATAGTCTGAGGTAAACAATGCAGTGGTTACCATAGTTACAGTTCTTGTGAGTTTCACCTGTTTTGATCATGTTTACACTCCCTGCCCTTCTCTCAGCCCATTAGCTTCCCAGGTAAGATCTGGGGAGTGTTATAAGGTCAAGCCTAATTATGCTAAGAAGACTGAGCCCTCTAAGCTGGGACTTGTTTGTGACTTTGCCAGCAGGTCAGTCTGAGGCTCAACCCTATATCAGTTTCCCATAAGGGAGCTGGTCTCGGGTCACCCACAGAGCAGCCGGGCCTGTGTGGGTGGCCAGCATGGCTCCTGGTGATGACACACCTGCTTCGGGGGGACCCGGCTGGACTGTCCTCCCTGCCCTCCCTGGTCCCACCTGACCTGGGGGGGCATGTCTTCAGGGGCAACCACAGCAGGCCCAGTAGTCACAGCCAGTGGAGACGCCCAGGTTCCCCGACAAGGGCAGAGCTGGTCTCGGGCCTGGTCCCCTGGGAAGACCCCTTGTGCAGGTCATGGCCTCTGACTGGACAGTGGGGACTAGGAGGCCTGGGGTCCAGGCCCCCTCCCTTTGTTTCCAGAGGATCTAACCTGGAGGCCCTAGGGGCCTGAGTCCCCAGAGTTTGCTCACCGACATGTTTGAATTTGCAGGAGACCCAGGCCCAGCTGGAGTCCGTGGGAATGCGGGACCCCCTGGGCCCAAAGGTAACTCAACAAGGAGCATGGAGAGCCCAGGCCAGACCCCCCACCACCCAGGAGCAGGGAGAGAGGAGGGGCACTTCCCGGGTGACACATGGGATAATTCCTAACCATAACCTAATGGTAACCATAATCCTATCCTTATCCCAAACACTAAGCCTAACCCTACCCCTAACCCTTTCCTTATCCGGAACCCTAACCCTAACACTAACATTATGCCTAATCCTATCCTGATCCATAACCCTAATCCTAACTCTATCCTTAATCCTAACCCTAACCTTGTCCCTATCCCTAACCCTACCCTAACCTTATAACTAACTCTAACTGTATCCTTATCCCTAAAGCTAAACCTATCCTAATTCCTAACCCTAACCCTAACTCTATCCTTATCTTTTACCCTACCCCTAACTTATGCCTCATCCTAACCCTAACCCTATCCTTATCCCAAATGCTAACCCAACCCTAATCCTAACCCTAACCTTGTACCTAACCCAAAGTCTATCTTATCACTAACCCTAACCGTAACCCTAACACTAACCGGAACACTATCCTTATCCCTAACACTAACCCTATCCTTATCCTTATCCCTAACCTTATCCATATTCCCTAATGCCCATAGTCTGCAAACTGCGGCTCGCGTGCCACATGCGGCTCTTGGGCCCCTTGAGTGTGGCTCTTACTAAGCTTTAGGAGAACCCTAATGAAGTTAATAACAATGTACCTACCTATATAGTTTAAGTTTAAAAAATTTGGCTCTCAAAAGAAATTTCAATCGCTGTCCTGTTGATATTTGGCTCTGTTGACAAATGAGTGTTCCGACCACGCTAACCCTCACTCTCACCCTGTCCCTAACGCTAACCCTAACCCTAACCCTAGCCATGCTCCCAACAGGGTGCTTCCTCACCCAGCGCCTGGGTCTGGGTCTGGGTCTGTGTCCAGAGCACCCAGGGGGCCCAGGGCGGATCCCAACCCCCACCCAGCACTGACCAGCACAGAAATGAGACCCGGCTCCCTTGCCCCATGACCTGTCCCCGCCCTGTGCTCTCTCAGCCCCAGGAGGGGTGGGAACAGCGAGTCCTCTGGCTGACGGGGTCTGGCATGAGCCTGTCCTGTCCTTGCTGCTGACCCTCCTCTCTCTGCAGGAGACCGAGGGGAGAAGGGCGCACGGGGAGAGAAAGGTGAGGCCCTCCCGCCCTCCCCAGGGGTGGCTTTCCGGACCCTAAACACAAGGGGGTTCCCAGGGTGTGGAGCAGGGGCTGGGTGAAGAGCAGGCCCTTCCCTCTACGGGGAGGGTGTGGAGGGCGGGACGGAGACCACACTCCTCCCCGAGCCTGTGCAGCCCATCCCTCCCGTCCCGGCCTCGGACCCCTGAGAAGGGACCGCCTGTCCCCCCGGGACTTGGCCTGGGGCTCCAGGAAGTTGGGCAACAATTAAAACACAACATTGGCCAGAGGCTGTGAGCCAAGCTGTGGTCACAGGCGATGAGCAGATGTGGAACATGTGCCTTGAACTACCAATGACACGTGTGTGGCCCTCACACATGTAGACGCTCCACGTGCTGGTGCAGAGTCCATGGCACAGAAACCTTCTCCACGTTCCCCGCACAAAGTCCAGGAAGTCAGAGAAGGGCCCGGCCGTGCACACCCTGATGACCCCTCTCTGGACCTGAGACAGTCACACCCAGCCCCCAGGATCACCCCACTGTGGTCCGAGGTGCAGACGCCCCTTCGCTGCCCTCCCCACCGAGCAGCCCGCTCTCCCCGTGTCCCCGAGGCTGCCCTGGGCCCAGGAGGCAGCTGAGGCTCAGACTCCGCCTCCCGGGAGCACAGCCAGGGCCTCCCCAGGGGGCAGGCTGGGGCCTGGCTGGGGGACCAGCCTCCTATGGAAGCATCTAGAAAGGGCCTCCATCTCCTCCTGGTGCGGAGGGACCAGGGCTTGGCGGTCCCGCCTCTCACGTGTGTTTCCTCTCCCCCAGGAGCGTCGTGGGAAGCTGAGCGATGTGACACAGGTGGGCGATAGCCCCGGGTCCGGTGCCCAGTTTGGCCCGAGGTGGCGGGTGTGCCCGGCCCCCCCTGCAGGGAGCATTGTCCTGTGGTCCCCCATGCACCCCATCAGCCTGCAGGCCCAGAGGCCCCGCCCCCTGCCTCCCTGCTGCCCAATCACACGGGACAGCACTCAGCCCCGCCCTCCTCTCCTGCCTTAGGGACCCCAATGACAGTCCTAGTCTCTTCCCCCAAAATATTAGAACCCCAATGGCCTGGTGCACTAGGACCAAGATGGGGGCGCCCTGGCACATGGGCATGACGTCACAGCTGGTGGCCCCAGTGGGGTCTCTGTCCAGCCCTGGAGCCTCCTGCCCATGCAGACCCCACTGTCCTGCCCTCCTCCGTCCTGGGGGCCTCCAAGTGTCGCTTCCCTTCCCAGGACCTCGGAGCTGCAGGGAGATGCTCACCAGGGGCCACACCCTGAGCGGCTGGCACACCATCTACCTGCCCGGCTGCCGGCCGCTGACCGTGCTGTGCGACATGGACACGGACGGCGGGGGCTGGACCGTGAGTGCCAGCGGCGGGCGGGCGGTGCGGTCCTCGGGGGCGGCTGCCGGGCTCGGGCCTCACAGACCAGGCTCCACACCGAGGACCCGCGCTCCGGGGCCCTTGTCACTGTCCAGGCCCCTGTGTCCGGGGCTGTCCCTTCCCAGGGGATGGAGAGAACCAACGGGGTGGGTGAGCCCGACCTTGGGGCCCGGCCCGAGGGAGTCCGTGCCTCCGGGTGTGGGCTCCGGGCCGTGGCCTCCACTCTCCCAGCTGCCACGTCCTCCCTGGTCCCACGTGGGCGCCGTCTGCCCGCCCGGGGTCTGGGCTCTGGGCTGGGCCTTGCTGGGGGGCAGCGCCGTCTCCCTCCCCCAGGTGATCCAGCGCAGGGTGGACGGCTCCGTGGACTTCTACCGGGACTGGGCCGCCTACAAGCAGGGCTTTGGCAGCCAGCTGGGCGAGTTCTGGCTGGGCAACGACCACATCCACGCCCTGACCGCCCAGGGTAGGGCCCGGGCCTGGGCCTGGGGGTGGGGGGTGAAACCTACCTGCCCCGACCTCCTACCTGGGCCACCTGGACGGAGCCGCTCCTCCGCCCCACACGTGCCGCCTCTGAGGACAGGAAGGTCCCAGCGGGAGGGGGGGCGTCAGGGCCAGAGGAAGTGGGTTCGGGGGACAGACCTCCCCCGGTCACAGCCCCTGGCATATCAGAGCCCAACCTGGGGAGACACGGATGCCCTTTCCTGGTAAGGCCCAGCGCCCAGCCCTTCCCTCGCCGCCCACCATCTCCCTTCCCTAAAAACACACGGGAGATGGCCGCCTCCCGCGAGGCTTTGGTGAACACCCCGGGAACGCCGAGGGCCCCATCTCTCTGGGGCTGGAGGGAGGGCTGGGGGTTTGGCTCCGGACCGTGGGAATACGTGCCCCCACCCCTCAGAGACCCGGACTTTCTGGGGGACCTCAAGGGTCTTCCTGGATACCCAGTGCAGGTCCCCTGAGGGTCACCCACGTCCTGGCAGCTCAGGGTCACTGCTGCCGGGACTGAGGCCATCCCACCGCAGGCACCAACGAGCTCCGTGTGGACCTGGTGGACTTCCAGGGCAACCGCTACTTTGCCAAGTACAAGTCGTTCAGGGTGGGGAACGAGGCCGAGAAGTACAAGCTGGTCCTGGGCGCCTTTGCTGGGGGCAACGCCGGTGAGTGTCAGCTGTACGGTTGCGGGTGGGAAGTGAGGGGTGGGCCGTGGGGGTAGGCAGTGGAGAGCGTCTGGGCGGGGTCCTGGCTCTGTGTCCTGGGGCCTGGGCAGGGCCTGGCCTCACCACCTTCCTCCATCCACACGTTGGGATAACCCGCCTCCACCTGGATGCGCCCATGACGATGGCGGGACACACGGCTACAAAGTGCAGGCCCTGAGCGTCTCCCTCCTGACCATCTGCATTGAAGCTGGTGGACAGGATGCCCGGGTAGCACTGCTCATGACACCCGTCCCTCCCGTGGGGCCTGCGGGACCTGGACGTCTCGGGCAGTGGCCTCCCCTCTACGGGGCACAGTGCCCGTTCGCTGGTGGGCACAGAGCAGAGGGGGGATTCCAATGCCGGGGATCCGCCGACCGAGCGTTCGCTGGCGTGCGTGGCACCGTCGGACTTCCCAGCGCACGACGCGCAGCTAGACAGCCCGGCCAGACCTGGAGCCGGCACCTCCTGGCACTGAGTGTAAGCGGCCCACTTCTCCCGGCAGGTGACTCCCTGACCCAACACAACAACTCGCTGTTCACCACCAAAGATCGGGACAACGACGGGTCCTCCTCCAACTATGCTGAGACTTACCAGGGCGCCTGGTGGTTCTACAGCTCCCACTGGTCCGACCTGAACGGGCGCCACCTTGGGGGCTCCCCCGGGAACTCTGGGAACGGCATCTACTGGTATACAGGGCAGTCGAACTACTACAGCTACAAGGTGGCCGAGATGAAGGTGCGGCCCGTGTAGGGCGGTTGGTGCCTGGAGCATCTCCGAGCAGGTCCCTTGCCACCAGCAAGGGGCACAGGAGGCCTCCACACAAAGCCAGAGCTCACCTCGGCCCCGCCCCCGGCCCATCAGGGACCCTCAGCTTCCAGACCCCGACCAAGTCCCGCCTTCCTCTCCTGCCTGCCAGGGTGAAGTGACCCTGACCTTGTGCACCGCACGCATCCTCAATAAAGCTTCGCCTCGCTCCGCAGCACACGATTCCCGTCACATTTGTGTCGTCCGGTCACTGGTCCTGTGCACGTCTGGGTGCCTGTCCGTGCCGCCCGGGCCCTGGCACTGTAGGAGGTTCTGGTGGCATCAGATAAGGTGGGCAAAGCAGGGCCCGTGGCGCCTGCATGGCAGTGCCTCTCCAGGGCACACAGCCGCTGCCTCCCGCCTGTCCCGCCAGCGGTCTGTGCTCCCGGTAGGTTTGCGGCCTTGGGCCACGTGGTAGAGCACAGACTCACAGGGTCAGGCCGCAGGCCCAGCCCCCCACCAGCCAGCCTGGGAGAGTGTGTGTGCTGACCCCCAGCTCCGCGGGGGAGGGGGGTGGTGAATCAGTGAGGAATCCCATGCGAGCCCTGGCTGGGTTTTCCCAGTGGTTAGAGCACCAGCATTGGACTGAAGGGTGGACGGTTTGACTCCAGGTCAAGGGCATGTACCTCAGGTTTGATCCCCAGTCCTGGTCGGGGCGTGTGCAGGAGGCACCCATCGATGTGTCTCTCTCACATCAGTGTTTCTCTCTGTTCTGCTCCTCCCTCCTTTCCTCTCTCTAAAGCAGCGGTTCTCAACCTGTGGGTCACGACCCCTTTGGCGGTTGAACAACCCTTTCACAGGGGTCACCTAAGACCATCCTGCATCTCAGATATTTACATGACGATTCATAACAGTAGCAACATGACAGTTATGAAGTAGCAAAGAAAATAATGTTATGGTTGGGTCACAACATGAGGAACGGTATTTAAAGGGCCAGAAGGTTGAGAACCGCTGTCTAAAGATTGACGGGGAAATGTCCTCCCGTGAGGACTGAACAAAAGAAACAGAACCCAGTGCAAAGCCTTGAGGGGAGAAGACGGGGATCAGAAGGGGCTGGTGTTGGGGTCACGGCCGTGCCGAGCGGCATCAGCCTCCGGCCTCGGCCAGAACCAGCGTGTGGTGTGCCGTGGCCCTGCGTGTGGCGCTGCTGGTCAACATCACCTCCCAAACCCGGCCTTTCCGAAGAGGAGGGGCCTGGGAGGGGATGGACCCGCGTCCTCGTCCGGGGCCTGAAGCCCCCTCCGGGAGCAGAGCCAGTCCTGCCCCCCACCGACGTCTCAGCCACCATGAGCCCTTTAATTCATTCTCCTTGTCACAGTGGCTGATAAGCCATGTGTGTGTGGGGCGGCCGATGACCGATTCCTGGAACTTGGCCGGAGGCTGGGAGCCCCGCCGCCCACCCCAAACTCACCTCCAACCTGAGGTCCCTGGATGGAGCCCGCGTCTGGGAGGGGTTCTGGCCCTGTGTCAAGGTGGCCGAGATGAAGGTGTGGCCCGTGTAGGGCGGCCAGTGGCCCAGAGCAACTCTCTCTGAGCAGGTCCCAGGCCCCCCAGGAAGGGCACACGAGGCCCCCACACAAAGGTGGAGCTCGCGCTGGGCCTCCCCTGGCCCGTCAGGAACCTTAAGCTTGGAGACCCCAACCGACTCCTCGCCCTTCCTCTCCCACCTGCCAGGGTGATAGTGACCTGGACCTTGCACACTGCACGCATCCTCAATAAAGCTTCGCCTCGATCTCCAGGCACACAGTGTCAGTCTATAAATATTTCTCTCTGTTCTGCGACCAGCACATCTAGAGAGCACACGAGAGTCCTCAGTAGGGGCAACAGGGGATTGAGAAAATGAAAGAGACAGACACAAAGACAGTAGGGAAAGCTGGGACAGGGTGGTCAGCTGCCCTCTGATGGAGAGACAGGGGCCCAGAGCAGATACAGCGTGTTTATTTTATACAGTAAGTTACCACAAAGTTTTACGAAAGTTTAAGATAAAGAAAATATGTGCATTCTTGTGGCTTCTTTGTAATCGTCAGTTCTGGATGGGCCTGGATAATCGTGTTTGTCTTGGTGCCTGGCTGGAACTCAGGTGCTTGGCGCCTGAGCTAAAGGTCAGACAGACAACACACCTGCCTCTGTCAGGGTATGTTTCCAGGTCATGGGTCAGCCAGGCACCACAGGATTCAGATTACAATCAGCTCAGGGACCTTTCTCAGGCGCTCTCTACATCTCCGCCTTCTTTATATTTTAAATGTGGCTTGTACATCTCATTGGAGCCTTCTGACTTGAGATCTCAGGAGCTTGCTGCTGACGAAAGGAAAGCAAGAAAAATTAGTGATACATAAAGGAATCCTATTAGGTGCCAGGTGGTGTGTTTTAACATTTTCCATGGATTAAATCCTTTTAAATCATCCAGCAATTCTTTTCACTGGAGATATACTTTCATCATGACTATTCAGAATGGCTTGCACATGTTTGTGTAGCCGTACGAGGTCTATACTCATATTATTATGATGCCATATTCCCTGTAGGTCCATCTTGATTTTACTCCAGTCCGATAGAGAACTGTCATAGTGGGGCGGAAGTCACCCAAATATATGTAAAAGCAGCATGGCATCGCAGCTGCTGTCTCATCTTGACACTTTCTAATTGATGACCTAGTCCTATCACTACAGCTTCCAGAGCATTTAGCTTTGTTTCTAGCCTTTTGTCTATATCCTCTTGATCATGAAGTGTAGCCGAGGTGTTCCGAGCCAGTTCATGGACAAACCTTGCATTCTGGAGGCTTTGGGTCAATGGAAGAGAAGCAGTGACAGCAGATGTGATGACAGTAACGAGGGTAACAAGACCAGAACTAATAAGCCCACAGCACGCTGTTCCTGGGAGAGCTGATTGTGCAGTTCCTGCAATGCCTGGAGGCGAGCACCTGATACCATTTCCCTGTTATGTTGGTGAAAGGGCGAGGACTATGCCCTCCACCTTGCCCCAGGGTAAGGGCTACGCCCTCCACCTTGCCCCAGGGTAAGGTCTATGCCCTCCATCTTACCTTGGCCATGTGCTCAGCAAGGCTTCTCCCCGGAAGCCAAGCCGCTGCTGGCCACGCCCAGGATTTCTCTGGACTGGCCAATGATAGTCAAGGGAAGTGCAAGCCATCACTATGACCACATCCTGTGTAATGAGACACCGACTCGCGCCTGGCCAATCAGCAGGGCCCACAGTCCTTTCTCCTCCCCTTACCCCAACTCCCTATAAAACCTCTCTCCACACAGAGTTTTCCCTCTCTCTGCCACCTGCTGCTGTGCCAGTAAGGGGGGGTAGAGGAGCCAAACCTAGGTTTGAAATAAATGACTCTTTGCTTTTGCATCGGACTCGCTGGCTCCCTGGTGGGCCCTTGGGAATCTTGAAATCTGGGCACAACATTTGGGGGCTCATCCGGGATTCCCAAGACCATCGAGGGACCTCCGATCCGTAGAGTCTGACTGACCGCGGTAGGTGTGTGTCGTTGTGTGCTCTGTTCTGTGTGAGCTCATTTCTGGAATCTGTAATTGCCTGAGGGGTCTAGGCGGACGTGCTATGAAAGACCACCAGCAGGGGAGAGTTGGAAGACGTTCCGCTCCCCAGGAGGGATGGATATGCCCCTCACCCCAGGAGGGATGGATATGCCCCTCACCCCAGGAGAGATGGATATGCCCCTCACAAGGGATGGATATCTCCCTCACCCCAGGAGGGATGGATATGCTCCTCATGAGGGATGGATATGCCCCTCACCCCAGGAGGGATGGATATGCCCCTCGTGTCGTATTTGAGACGAGGCGGGTCACTCCTGCCAGTTTGGTGTAAGGCCAACGTCTAGCTTTCGGGTTTGGCTTCCATTGAATTGGAAGGCTGTATTTTCGGGCCCTGTTTACTGTTCTGCGTTTGTACTGGATGGATGTTATGGGATGGACTCAGACTGCTCCTTTGGGTATTGTGATTGATCATTTCAAGGAGATTGGGGGAGGCTTCAGAACTCCCTCAGGAGTTGGGAAGTTGTTAGGAATTGAATGGATTGTTTAAACTCTGAATGAATGTCTGGTGAAAGTGTGTGAATGTGGAGGGAGGGGGCCTGCCTTCTCCCCTCCTTTGTGTGGCTATCTGAGTATGCCTAGTATGAAGTCTAGATGATAGAAGTTAATCTATTAATTGAAAATGCCTTATATTTTATTTGAAATGTATCCTAAATGTAAAAGTATTGATTTGAAAAATGCTAAGTATTTAATTTGCTACCTAAGATTTAAAAAAGTTCTGCAATATAATGTTGGCCATCCATCTTTTAGGGGTTTGGGTTTGCTCTTCCCTTGTTTATTATGAGAATGAGGAAATCATCTTTTCTGTCAGAGAACAGTTTAGACAGCCACAGTGTTGAGCTGCCTGACTTGGCAGCCGCCATGTTGGCCGCATGGCGTGCCGTGCCCTTGGGGGCCGCCATCTTGGAACAGTAAAGGCCCCTCCCTCTGACTTAGTCAATCACAAAAGGAATGTCTGCTCACTGAGGCAGGATGGGATTTCAGGGGTGGAGTTTTAAGGCGGAGTTTTACTAAGGAAATGCAGATGGGGCAGAAAGTGTGCCTGCCTCTCAGGTTTATTTAATACTAAATTAGCAATCACGGTGTTAATATAATTTTAGTGATATGATAGACCAATGTTTTGAGCAGTTGGCTTTATAAGGGCCGACAATAGAGCTCGTATTTCTTAAAGAGCTTGTAGATAGAGAATTGAAAAGCTTTTACAAATTCATAAATGCATCCGGGATTTCTGTGCACATGTAAAGGGAAAAGGCCAGTTTAAAAACGAGTGCGCATAGTTTTGAGCTGAACTTGACCTTTTGCTGTGTACAGAATAAAAACCAGAGGCTGTTTTGGCCTTAGAAATGGCGGAGATGAACTTGACAAAGAAATAATGGTAGACCAGTGAGCTGGGACTGGTCACTGATGGTGCATTGTGAGAAGGGCTGGACATGACCTAACTTCTCCTTCCTTGGTACCCCTAAAACGCCAAAGGGTACTTCTGGCCTTGGTTTTCCAATGTGTTTACATTGAATGGTTCTTTCCTTCCTCTTTAACTTTTGGGGGATTGTGTGAATGAATTACTGATGTAGATTATCAAGAATCTCTAAGGGACTTGTCCTGTATCTGAAGGAATGGCTTCTAGATGGTATCCACCATCTCTGGGACTTCCGGAGGGAAGTCAAAACTCGGACTGGCTAAGGGTTCGAATCTGGCCTATCTTTTAAAAAGGTAGAAAAGAAGCATTCCTACGCAGTTTTCTACTGCCTCTGTTCAGGGACTTGTTCTGTATCTCGACACAACTGAAACTGATTTGTTGGTATTTTGTGGTATAAATGTGGCATGCACCTCAAAGTTCTTAATGGGCAATGTATCTAGTTATCATGTCTATTTAGTCTTGATTTCCTTGTTCAATATGAGTACCGTTTCTATCTGGATGAGACATAGGTCAAAAGTCCTGTCCTGGGATGTGAGAAAGGGAGGCCTCCACATCTGTTCCTGTCTGCTCAAGATCCCAAGACTGTAAAAGTACTTGTTCACTGAAAGGGTGTAAGTGTGGATGTTTATTTGATGTTTGTATGTCTACTTGGGTATAATCATTTGTTCATGTAAGTGTGGAAGTATATTCTGTGCTGGGTTGGGATTTTGGAATTCTGGGGTAGATTTAAAAGGTATTTGTGGCTTTTCTAGTCTGATTGGGACATTTAAGGGTGGGGCTCACAGTTCCTCAGAGCAGAGATTTCATGGGCCCTTCCCCCTGCCTGTGCTGAATTAAATAATACAGGCCAGTGTCATTTAGCTTGCTGGTTAAAGGAAAACAATGGGCCTTAGAATCTGTAAAGGTGGGCGGGAATGAAGCTGGTCAAATGTACTGAAAGGGTTTGGTATCTGTTGCTGCTGTAACTGATAAACAGGGCTACCTAGAAGCCATCAGGACTTTGAAGTTCTCCAAGAGAGGAGGAGTCTGACTCGGAGATTGGCGTGGACTGTGTGGCTTTTCTTTAACAATCTCTTTCCTTGAGAGGGCTCCAGAGGGCACACGAGGACATTTGGCCGCGCCTCCACGCCATCTATGAGACCAGCCCAACCCCGACTCCTCATCAGCACAGACCAGGAGATTGGGTCTACGTCAGAAGGCACCGCCAGGAGACCCTAGAGCCACGTTGGAAGGGTCCCTACACTGTGGTCCTGACGATCCCCACCGCTCTCAAGGTAGATGATGTCGCGACCTGGGTCCATCCCACTCATGTCCGGTCAGCGGACCCATCCATGACCCTGAAAGACTTCATCACCAAATGGAGCATCGATCGATCGAGATCAACGCAACCCGCTCTACGGCGTGCTTGACCTGCCTGATGCCGGTAACATGGCTCACGATCACTCCTGTCACCAGGAGCCTCCACAATACTGTGCAATACACTTAGATAATGCCTGCATCTTCATGGACATGGCTCATCACATGTTTAGTCTTCATGGACATGACTCCAAAGAGATAAGGACCATTTATAGGATCACATGTTTAGTAGCAGAAGATTTGGCTGCCTGAAGTGGCCATGATGCCAATATTATGTTTATGTTATATTAACCTTTGATTCTTTTGCAGGTTTGAATGTATGTTGGCTGTCCTGGAAGGGAGATGTGTGGGGTGACCCCCAAAAGTAAAGGGTGTCTAGCTGCCAAGAGGGCAGGTGCCCAGCTGGGCAGGGAAGGGTGCCCATCAGGTTTTGTTCTCTGTTGAGAGACAGCTAACAGTTGGCAGCCTGTAATACTGTCTTGCAGGCCTGAGTCACCATGCCCATGTCAGGGGTAGAAAAGCTGGAAAAAAGCCTTTTTAGAATAGACGGTCTGAGGCATGGTTATGCATAGAAATAAGGTTTTATGCCAACAGTTACTGTTTTGTTTTAAATCCATGAAAAGGAATTAGCAAGGAAAGTCAGAAAATCTTAGAGCAGATCAGTATGCTTTTCTCCTTATGTAATTCCTCTGAAATCTGGCAATGCTAAATAAGTCATGGCAAACATCAGGCTTTGCATAGATACAATAAAACTAGTTCCTAATAGTGGTTTTATTAACAGAAAACTTTGACTGGAGTATCATGTTTTAAAGAGCCCTGTCTAAACTCTGAAGACTTGAAGCCACTAAGAATGCCACGAAGAAAGCCTGGTATCCTGCTTGGGAGCCCTGAAGATGGCTGGCGCTGGAGCGTCAGGCCCATGCCCTACCATCACTGGCGGTTGGTAAGAGTAGAAGGGGAGCAGTAAAGATGCCTCTGCATCCCTGCGGAACCCCACACACACTCTGGGCCGCAACAAGTAGGAGGGCTACTGAGATGGGCCTTAAAGCCTGGAGCGTGGGCTCAGGTGGAGTTGCTACAGGTGAGGGATTCACCTAACTCAGCAGATACTGCAGGCAGGCCTGATGGCAGCTGCATGGCTTGGCTTCCTGGCCCTACGGGGCACATTAAGGTTCAACCATGAAATTACAGCAAAGGTAGTCAGTTACCATTCTTGTTGTGTTTATGCAAACATCAGGACAGTAGATAAATTAATCTTGATTTGGCTTTTTGATAGCCATGGAGGAATTTTAAGAAGAAAAATCCTGTTTCAATAGAAGTTGTTAAATCTAAAATGGTTTCTTTCCCTTCCACCAGGACATTTGTTAAGCTTATAGGGATAGTTCAGTTGCTAGTTCTGTGTGCCCAGTATGGGCCTCTAGCAACGGTGGAATAGAGATGCAGTCCGTCTCATGATTGAGCCGGAAGTTCCAAGACAAGGGGGGAATGAAAGGGCAAGGACTATGCCCTCCACCTTGCCCCAGGGTAAGGGCTACGCCCTCCACCTTGCCCCAGAGTAAGGGCTATGCCCTCCATCTTACCTTGGCCATGTGCTCAGCAAGGCTTCTCCCAGAAGCCAAGCCGCTGCTGGCCACGCCCAGGATTTCTCTGGACTGGCCAATGATAGTCAAGGGAAGTGCACACCATCACTATGACCACATCCTGTGTAATGAGACACCGACTCACGCCTGGCCAATCAGTAGGGCCCACAGTCCTTTCTCCTCCCCTTACCCCAACCCCCTATAAAACCTCTCTCCACACCGAGTTTGCTCTCTCTCTGCCACTTGCTGCTGTGCCAGTAAGGGGGGGGTGGGGAAGGGGAGCCAAGCCTAGGTTTGAAATAAATGACTCTTTGCTTTTTTTAATTTATTTTTTATTTATTTATTTATTTTTAGGGGCCATGCTAATCTTCTCTGTATCGTTCCAATTTTAGTATATGTGCTGCCGAAGCGAGCACATGACTCTTTGCTTTTGCATCGGACTCGCTGGCTCCCTGGTGGGCCCTTGGGAATCTTGAAATCTGGGCACAACAGTTGGTAGGAGGCATAATAAAGGCTGCTTTGAAATTAATATATCTTCATCCAGGGGATGCCTGGAAACACAGCTGGTAAGGTTACAGTGATGGCACTGGACAGCATAATGGGTGTCCAATCTGGTGATGTTCACCTTTCCAGTCACCAATACATATGGAGGCTGGACACAGGCTCATAAGTAATAGGAAAGGCTTGATGAACATGCTCCTTTAATATCAGCTAAGAAAGAGCCAGCCAAATTAAGAAAGTCAAGGGAGCAGCTAAATGCCACAGACCTTTCTGTAAACCTTCTCTTTCCGCGGTCACGGCGTTACCCACAAACTCTCCTGGTGACAAAGGCTCGTGATGGGATGTTTAACATCAAGCCTG
This sequence comes from Myotis pilosus, assembly GCA_036010255.1. Lineage (NCBI taxonomy): Eukaryota > Metazoa > Chordata > Mammalia > Chiroptera > Vespertilionidae > Myotis > Myotis pilosus. Next base: position 72,673,784 of record JASKON010000013.1, read on the forward strand.
TGAGACCAATCCAATACACACACGTCAGAGCCAAAAATACTATGTCTCACTGGTACAGGGTTGGCGCAATCTGGCCATTGAGGAAATGCTCCCAGCTCAGCAGTGGTGCTATTAGGGCAGGAGGGGAGCGGGGGATGCCGATCAGACAGCCATTGGGTGGCCTTAGGGAACCCCAGGTTAGTAACTGTCTGAATATATTTCCCCATAGCCCAGGGGCCTGCAACGTTAGCAATGTCTGTGCCTCCAAAGGACGTCTTATTTTCTTGGCCAAGCTGGAAACATCCCAAAGTCCCCCTTTTAGGTAAACAAATAGGGGGCTACCCACTGAAGCCTTTATAAGTATAATCACCTTGGGAAGAAGAAGTTACATGCTTGTCAGAGCTGCCCCTACCATGTTGGCGTTGTTAGTAAACACTGGCACTGATTGTCAATCCAGGCAGCTGGAGTGACCACTGAGCCCAGAGGGAGCGGACGTTCAGGCCTGGGAGGCTCCATTCTGGCACCATTCGTTAGAGAGAAAACTGAAAAGGGCCCGGCCGGTGGGACTCAGGGATTAAGCATTGACCTATGAACCTAGTGTCATGGTTTCATCCAGGTCAGGGCACAGGCCCGGGCTGTGGGCTTGGTCCCAGTGTGGGGTGTCAGGAGGCAGCTGATCATCAGTGATGTTCTCTCATCAGTGATGTTTCTCTCTCTCTCCCCCTTCCTTCCTCTATGAAATCAATTAAAATATCCTATCTAATAAAAGAGAAACATGGTAATTGGCGTACGACCGCTATCCTTCCCATTGGCTAATCAGGGCAATATGCAAATTAACTGCCAGCCAAGAAAGCGGCCGGCAGCCAGGCAGCTTGAAACGAACATGAGGCTTGCTTGCTTCAGTGACAGAGGACTTCAATGTTCCCCGCCTTCCGCTGCAGGCCCATGAGCCTGCAGTTTGAAACATTTTAACAAATATAGAAGCTAAACAAAACCCCAGAAACCAGCTTTCAGCAAGCTGGGATCTCAGAGCTGGAGTCAGAGCTGGAGTTGATACAGAGTTTCGATTATAGAACTGAAACAAACCAGATACCTACTTTCAGCAGAGGAGGCCTAAGAGCTGGCCTAAAGTGGCCCAGAATTTAAAAAAAGAAAAAGAAAAAAGGAGCGGTTGGGAGCTTCCATCACCCACCAGCCTGAAAAGAGCCCTCAGCCCCTCACCCAGACTGGCCAGGCACCCCAGTGGGGACCCCCACCCTCAAGGGTGTGTGACCAGCTGCAAACAGCCATCATCCCCTCACCCAGGCTGGCCAAGCACCCCAGTGGGGACCCCCACCCTGAAGGATGTGTGACCAGATGCAAACAGCCAACATCTCCTCACCCAGGCCTGCCAGGCACCCCAGTGGGGACCTCCACCCTGATCCAGGACACCCTTCAGGGCAAACCAGTCAGCCCCACCCATGCACCAGGCCTCTATCCTATAAAGTAAAAGGGTACTATGCCTCTGAGCACCGGGATCAGTGGAGCCGAGAGGCCTCCCGGCACCGGGATCAGCGTGACAGGGGGCAGCGCCCAAACCCCCTGATCGCCCTGCGGCTCTGTGTGTGACAGGAGGTGGGGCCACAACCTCCCTATCCGCCCTGCTCTGTTTGTGACAGGGGAAGGCGCCCCAACCTCCTGATCAGCCCTGCTCTGTGCCTGATACGGGGGAGCTCCCCAACCTCTGATCGCCCTGTGGCTCTGTGGGTGACAGGGTGCAGTGCCCCAACCCCTCCCACCCCACGGGCCCTGCTCTGTGTGTGACAGGGGACGATGCCCCAACTCCGCTATCGGCCCTACTCTGTGAGTGATGGGGGGAGCTCCCCAACCCCCTGATGGACCCTGCTCTGTGCATGACAGGAGGGAGCTCCCCAAACCCCTGATGGGCCCTGCTCTGTGTGACAGGGGGAGCTCCCCAAACCCCTGATTGACCCTGCTCTGTGCATGACAGGGTAAGGAGCCCCAACCCCCCTGATGGGCCCTGCTCTGTGCATTACAGGGGGCAGCGCCCCAACCCCCTGATTGGCCCTGCTCTGTGCATGACAGGGGATGCCACCACAACCTCCCCATTGACCCTGCCTTGAGTGTGACAGGGGGCAGTGCCCCAACCCCCCAATCGGCCCTACCCTGAGCATGACTGAGGGTGGCGTCGCAACTTCCCAATCCACCCTGCTCTGTGCATGACAGGGGGTGGCGCCCCACCTCCCCAATCAGCCCTGTTCTGAGCCTGACCATGGACTGCACCTAGGGATGGGGCCTGCCCTCTGCCACCCGGGAGCAGGCCTAAGCCAGCAGGACCTTATCTCCCAAGGGGTCCCAGACTGCAAACGGGCACAGGCCGGGCTGAGGGAACCCCCTTCCCCCACAAGTGCACAATTTTTTGTGCACCAGGCCTCTAGTATTATTTAATAAAGAAGTAATATGCAAATTGACCATCAAGCCCTCGTGTCACAAGATGGCCAGCCCACGTCATCACAAGATGACCACCACCACATCATCACACGATGGCCGGCAGGTGAGGTCAGTTGGGGGTGACCAGGCCTGCAGGGGAGGGCAGTTGGGGGTAACCAGGCCTGCAGGGGAGGGCAGTTGGGGGTTATCAGGCCAGCAGAGGAGCAGTTATGTGTCAATCAGCATGGCAGGGGAGTGGTTAGGGGCAATCTGGCAACCAGGGAAGTGAGTGGCTAAGAGCCAGCAGTCCCAGAATGTGAGAGGGATGTCTGACTGTCGGTTTAGGCTCGATTCCACAGGGTCTAATCCATCAGTCTGACATCCCCTGAGGGGTCCCAGATTGGAGAGGGTGCAGGCACCGGACTCTGGTATTAAATAAATATTTTTGAAAAGAGTGAGAAACACTCGGAGGGGCAATCACACAGGCAGGCTCAGAGGTGGTGGCCTTGAGCTGCATCCCTCTGCTGAAAGGTGGTGGGCGCTGACGGGAAGGCTCTCCCAGTTGGGGTGAGCATGGTCCCCTCCACGCTCCAGGGGTTGGCCATGGCTGCCCTACAATTCCGCCGCCCGGAGGCCGAGCATTCTGGCTGTACCAAGCAACACCCACTCCTCTCCGTCTTGGTCCGGCTTCCCGGGGGTGGGGGCGCAGACAGGCCTCGGGCAGGTTGGGAGGGTCTCCCTCTCGGGTGTGTGTGGGGACGAGTGTGTGAGGCCGTGCGAGGACCTCGCTGCCCTTGGGGACTTTCTCAGACTCGTTTTCAAACGAGGAACCACTGGCCTGAGAGGCCCCGGTGGCTGGGACGAGGTGGAGACTCCGCGAGGGAGACACACAGACCAAGAAGCCCTTTAGCGTCTGAACTACTTGTTGCTGAGGAACAAGTTACCCTGTAGGTGTGCGAGGCCCTCAGAGCTTGTCTTCTAGAAAGTTCCCGGGTGTCCCGCTCGGCTGGGAACAGGGAGGCCTGTGGCCGGGCCAGCACTGGGGCTGCCTCCTGCCTCCTGGCTGCCACGTGGCTCCAGACCGGCCCCCCCTCCCTGGGCTCCCGGGGCCGATCCCCCCATAAACACGCTCCCTCCCGAGACCCGGGGGCCCTTCACAGCCAGAGCTTCAGCTGTGAGAGGCGCGGGTGGTGTTTCCCCTTTTCCCAGCAACGGCTGGTGGAGGCCAACTCACCGCCTGGCTTTAGAGTAGGAGTGGGCACCGACAGGAGCGCGAGGGGAGGAGGGCGCGGAGGCCCCGCTGGGGGAGGCCGGGTGCGGGGCAGACTCCCTCTTCCCTCACCGCCCCAGGGGGAGAGAAGCCGGAGTCGGACACGGGGGCTGACAGGAGAGCACGTCCCGTCCAGGGACTCCCAGGGGGGCAGTTGGGCACGGAAAGTACCCAGGATGCACGGAGCGACCCTGGGAAGCGCCCTCGCCGGGTCTCAGCTGATGTCCGGATGCTCAGCAACACGCTTTCCGTCCCGGGTCCTGGAGTCACGGGGCTGAGGGTCAGGGCCGCCCCAGGGAAGCGGGAGGACGGGCAGGAGGCTCCTGACCACCGGCCCCAGGGCACCGGGTTGGCGGGAATGCAGCTGACCCTCAGGGGAGGGGCCCTCACCAGCCCGAGGAGGTGTGGGCTAGGGGCCCCTGCTGGGCGGGCCGGGAGCCCCCACATGGGCCTGTGCAGGCTCTGACCTGGGAAGGCACAGTTTCCATCTGTGAACCTGCGATCGTTCGCTCTGCTCTTATGTCCTGGCTCCGAGACGCTCACCTGGTGTGACCTCAGGTGTCATTTGTTGCGTTTATTACAGCCCTAACGTCCAAGGGCCCCTGACCCTTCCCCGCGCTTTCAGGTCTGACCCATGACCCTGACTCTGACCCGTGACCTGACTCTGACCCGTGACCTGACTCTGACCGGTGACCCTGACTCTGACCACTGAGAAACAGTGGCCAGGGCCCAAAGACCATCTTAAGAAATGGACTCAGGCAGAGGTGTTTTGTAGGAGGAGGAGGAGGCGTGGGGGGAGAATAAATGGATGGAGGGAGGGGTGGAAAGTTCTCCGTGGAGGGGACTGTCCGCAAACCCCGTCTGTTCAGATCACGGTCGAAGGTCAGCAAACGTCTGGCATCGGGATGTCCGGGGACGGAGGCTGCTTCCTAGGAACCGTATCTAGAATTCTTAAGAAAACAGGCTGAGGTACGCAATCACATGCTACTCACAGATCATCCTTCACAGGAAAAATGATAAGGGAATGGAGGGCGGGTGACTAGCTGACGTAGCTTCCTTGGCGCTAGAATATGATCCAGGGAACGTCTGTCTCCAGCCGGCCTGCCTCGGGGAGCCAGGTGGTGAGGCAGGTCCACGTGCAGGCAGGTCATGGCAAGAGCCGTGTTCAAGGCTCGGTCACCTCCCTTGCCCGGGAGGCCTGCGTCCCCTCCCCCAGAGCAGGGCCATCGTCCTGAGTTCTGAGCCCCCGGGCATCCCCCTCCCCTGAGGCTGTCCTGGGTGTGCAGGAGGAAGGCGGGTCCATGACCTTATTCATCTCTCCCTGTCCATTTAGTCTGTGCCCACCTCCCCACTCCCCAGTCAGGCTGCTGCCGCCCCAGTCCAGCTCCCGGTCCTGCCTCTGCAGGGCAGTCAACTCCTCCCCTCCCCTCTGCCCACCCTGGACCCCAGGGAGTCTCTAACCCTCTGGAACTCGCAGCCCATTGCATGCCAGTGAGCTCCTGCCCGGCCACCCCTGCCCTCCTTGGAGTCCCTCATGGGGGTCCCCTTGGGCAGAGCAGGGACACGAGAGGGGGCTCCTGGGCTTTCTCTAAGGACACATGCAGGTAACCTTGGCCGGTGTGGCTCAGTGGATAGAGTGCCAACCTTCGGACCGAAGGGTCCCAGGTTCAATCCCGGTCAAGGGCACATGGGCGGGTTGCCGGCTGGATCCCAGGGCGGGTGTGATTCTCTCTCATTGCGGTGTTTCTAGCTCTCTCTCCTTCCTTTTGTCTCCAAAGTCAATAAAAATACATCTTTAATAAAAATAATAGAGACACACCCAGGCCCTCCCACACAACCCTCCCCACCCGGGGCATCTGGTCCCATCACTGACCTGCCTCCAGGCCTGGAAGCATTCTCCCTCCCTCAATGGCTCGGCGCTCGGACCCTGCGACCTTTGACCTGCATCTGCAAGGTGCATCTATTGGAACGTGTGTCCCCATGTCCCCGCTGTCTGCCTTTAGCGGGGCCTCTGAGCATGCGCTGATTCTTAGAAATGGGGGAACGTACACATACTAGGAACTCCGGGCCTCCTTACTGCCCCCAAACCCTGACTTGCACATCAGTCACTCACTCATTCCATGACTCAAGTGCACGTTTTCCATTGGACGAGCAGGCTGTCACTCTAACAGGCCGCGTGCTGTGAGCTGTTGCCAACACCCCAAGTGCCGGATTTGGTACCGAGCTGGGCTCGGCTGCTGCTGCTGCCGCCAGACCTCCAGGGGCCGGTGCTGCTGGGAGGAAAGACGGTTTATTCAGGAGCCGGCAGCCCGAGGAGACGGCAGACTCTCCTCACAAAGGTCATCCCTTTTTAAAAATATTTTTTTCATGAATCCTCACCACAGAATATTTGTACTCATTGCTTTTCAGAGAGAGTGTAAAGGAGGAGGGAGGGAGAAAAACACCGATGTGAGAGAGACACTGCAACTGGTTGCCTCCTGCACAGGCCCCCAAAAACGGGGTGAGCTGTGAACCTGCATCCCAGGAACGTGCCCTCCACCAGGTATTGAACCCAAGACCCTTCGGTGCTCCAGCCAAAGCTCTAACCACTGAACAACAGTGGCCAGGGGGCAAAGATCAACTTAACAAATGGACTCAGGCAAAGGTTTTGTAGGAGGAGGAGGCAGGGGGGAGAACAAAGGGATGGAGGGAGGGGTTAAGAGTTCTCTGCTGAGGGCACTGTCCGCAAACCCTGTCTGTTCAGATCACGGGCGATGATAGGTCAGCAAACGTCTGGCAGCCGGGATGTCCGGGGACGGAGGCTGCTTCCTATGAACCGTATCTGGAATTCTTAAGAAAACAGGCTGATGTACGCGATCACATGCTACTCACAGATCATCCTTCACAGGAAAAATGTTAAGGGAATTGGAAGGGGTGGGTGACTAGCTGACGTAGCTTCCTTGGCTCTAGAATATGATCCTGGGAATGTCTGTCTCCGGCTGGCCTGCCTCGGGGAGCCAGGGAGTGAGGCAGGTCCACGTGCAGGCAGGCCACGGCATGAGCCGTGTTCAAGGCTCAGTCATGGAACCAGCCGAGTTCAAGGCTCGGTCACCTCCCTCGCCCGGGAGGCCTGCATCCCATCCCCCAGGAGCAGGGCCATCATCCTGAGATCTGAGCCCATGGGGGTCCCCCTCCACTCAGCCTGTCCTGTGTGTGCAGGAGGCTGGCGTGTCCATCTCGCCTGCCACCACCTCCCGCTCCTGTGAATGACAGGGCAGAGCGAGAAGGTGGGGACCCGCTGTCACATCCGAAACATGACTCCTGCTCCGCTCACCGTGTGGCTCTGCACTGATTACAGAGGCAACTTCCCACCCGGCTGGGAGGTGCGCGTGGGACCCGGGGCTCACCTGGGAACGGGCCCTCCTCCCCGCCGGGAGCTGCCTCTGATCCTGGGAAGGTAGCAACCTTGTTCCAGAAGCCAGACCCCAGCCCTTTGCAGACCCGCAGCCCTTTGCAGACCCCCAGCCCTTTGCAGACCCCCAGCCCTTGCCACCCGCAGGCCTGTGCAGGTCTCCAGCCCCCATGACCTGTGAGCGGCCATTGGCTCGCCCTTTGGCTACTTCCCCTGTCACCTCTGTCCTTCCACCAAGGAAAGCAGTTTACTCAGGAGCCAGAGCCAATGTATGCAGCCGGCTTACGGGGGGCACAGCACAGGTCTGTGGGCGACGGCTGCTCCCCACGTGCCGGCAGGAGCGGAGTAAACGCTCACCCATGATGCCAGCCTGTCTCTGTGAATGGGCTCAGGCAGGACCGGCGCCCGGGCCCGTGATTGCCCGTTCCATGCACCCCCCGGGGGCTGATATGTATTATTAAATTCCATATGAACAACATCTCTGTGTACGAATCCCAGGACCTGGCTTCACAGGAAGCGCCTCCCGCTCCCAGGGGCCCTGGCCCAGCAGGTGACTGGCGCTCAGCCACCAAACCAGACGCAGAGAGCACGCTGGACGCCGCTGACCGGCAAGATGACCGGGACATTCTGGGAGCTCAACTCCCTCCCCTGATCGCTGTTCTGTGTCCCCCTCCCGCCTGTAGAGACCCTCCCCCCCACCCCACTCCGCGGGTCCAGAACCACACGTTCAGGCCCCTGGTGCCAGGGACACAGAAATGGGCCCGATGGGACCTCCATCCTGGGTCAGGTCGGCCTGGGGGTCACACCTGGATGGGGACGGGGGCCCCGACCTGCCTCCTCCATCTCCATCCAGGTGGGGCTTCGACATTCAGCAACCCGCTCCCAGGGCGGGAGAGGCGTGGACAGGGCCCGTGCCTCCCGTCCTGCTGGGGCTGCGCTGCTGCCACGCTGCCCCGGGACAATTCAGTGCCACCTGCCCACTCCCCAGTCAGGCTGCTGCTGCCCCAGTCCAGCTGCCAGTCCTCCCTCTGCAGGGCAGTCAACTCCTCCCTTGCCCTCCCCGCCCCTCTGCCCACCCTGGACTCCAGGGAGTCCCTAACCCTCTGGATCCCGCAGCCCATTTCATGCAAGTGAGTTCCTCCCCAGCCACCCCTGCCGTCCTGGGGGTCCCTCAGGGGGATCCACCTGGGCAGAGCTGGGGGACAAGAGGGGGCTCCTGGGCTCTCTCTAAGGACACACACAGGCAGCCCTCGCCGGTGTGGCTCAGTGGATAGAGTGCCAGCCTGCGGACCGAAGGGTCCCAGGTTCAATCCTGGTCAAGGGCACATGGGCAGGTTGCGGGCTGGATCCCAGGGCGGGTGTGATTCTCTCTCATTGCGGTGTTTCTAGCTCTCTCTCCTTCCTTTTGTCTCCAAAGTCAATAAAAATACATCTTTAATAAAAATAATAAACACACACACAGGCCCTCCCCACACAGCCCTCCCAATGCGGGGCATCCGGTTCCACTGAGCGGAAGGGGGGCCGCTGCAGAGGGGTGGCTGAGGGCGTGGTGGGGGATGGTCCCTGGGGCTGGGGAGGGAGTGGGCCGGCCAGGAGGGAACTAGAGCAGAGGCGGGGCTCTGGCAGCAATAAAAGCTGGAAGATCCTTGGCAGCGGGACCCGGAATGCCGCGACCCAGAGCAGCCGCTGCCATGGGAACCGTGGTCCTGGCCCTCGTCCTCCTGGGCACTGCAGCCGCCACGGCCGAACACTGTCCAGGTGAGCCAGGCGCCAGGCGGCCCGGCCTGACAAATGTCCCAGGGCCGAGAGCTTCTGCACAGACCACGGCCAGCCCCCTGCTGGGTCCTTCCAGAACATTCTTCTTCAGACTGAGGCTTAACCACCCTCTGCAGGAGCAACTGCCACAGGGCCCTCCCAGGATGGGCTCAGGTGGTGTGAGGGGGGGAGGCTGGAGAGCGCCCCCTCCCCCAGCCCGGGTCAGTGCAAGGTCGCACCCAGCTCTGGGGGCCTTGAGCATTGGGGGACAGTCGGGCCCACTGCTCCCCGAGGTGGCACAGCAAGAGGGCAAGGGTCCCAGGGTCCCCACAGGCCTGACCTCCTTCCCTGGCCCAGGAGCTCTCCTGGGGGTGCCAACCCTCCTTCCAGAGTCTCTGACTGTGGGCACGGCTGGGACCCAGGACCTGGTGCTGCCTCTCAGGGCCCTGGGGCCTGCGGTGTGGCCTGTGAGGAGGTGGAGGGAGCATGTCCCCTGTGATGGGAGACAGGCCACTGAGTCGGGAGGAAGGACACACGGGCCTCACGGGGAACGTCACGCTGAGTCCATGTTCTCCCCTCGTGGCATCCTATTTTCTTCATTTATAAAAAAAAGTATTTTTTAAAAATTATTTATTTGCAAGAGAGAGAGGGAGGGAGAGAGATGTGGATTTGCTGTTCCCGTTGCTCGCGCCCTGATGGCGATCGCGCCCACAGTCTCCGCGACCTGGATGGCGCTCTGACCGGCCAGGCTCCACCAGGGCCTCTCCTTGTCCCCCAGGTGCCCTGTTGTTAATGAGCAAAAACTAAGCGAATGCAGAAGTGAGGTCCCCATTGGCTCCCCCAGGGAGGACCTGCAGAGGAGAGGCCCGCAGACCATGTGACCCCAAGGAGACCCGGGAGGGGCTGGTTCCGGGTCCCCACACCCTTCCTGGAGGCCGTGTATTTGTGATGGACACACTTGAACTCTGATAAGCAGGTCCATCTCTGGCTCCAGTTCTGGGGGGGCTGCTGTGTGTCCTGGGATCACAGGGACCCCCACCCTCCGCTTCTCCGGCCCTGGATGCCCAGGCCACATGCAAGAAGAATGGGGGTGACACGCTGCACTGACCCCATCCCCTGCTGTCACAGATGCGGGGCTGCACTCACTGGATGGGCCGCAGGGAGGGTGCTCTTCCTAAGGTCTCACACTTCACACCAGCCACTCTGACCCCCCAAAGCCTCCCTCTGCTCTCACTCTGCAGCCGGGCACAGAGCCCAGAGGGGCTGAGTGATTCCCTGAGGACACACAGCCTGAGGAGCGGGCTTACCCGGGGGCAGGTGGACCCCGAGGCCAGGCCTATCACCTGGGGGAGGACCGATCACAGACTCAGCAGAGGCGGGACCGCCTCCCCTCCAGGCTGGCCCTCCGGCTGAGGCAGGCGGCCCGGGCACAGCCATCTGCCAGTCCGGGTCCCCACGGTGGCAGGTCCTTTGGTGTGGGCGTTTGGGGGCAGAGGGCCAGGTCCTCACCCTGACGGTTGCCCGCGATTCTCTGCAGAAGTGAAGGTGCTGGGGCTGGAGGCCGACAAGCTCACCATCCTCCGGGGCTGCCCGGGGCTGCCCGGGGCCACGGGGCCCAAGGGAGACACAGGCACCATCGGCAGGAACGGTCAGTGTCCGCGGGGGGGATGGGGGGGCAGGGCCTCTTTCCTGCCCAGGAAGACCGGACAAGGCAGGGTTCCCAGCAGGTCTCAGGAGGGGCCCGGGGCTTGGTCCACTGGGGTGTGGGACCCTGTGGGTGGGAGCTGGTCTCAGGTCACCCACGGAATTGGCGGGCCTGTGTGGGCGGCCAGCACGGCTCCTGGTGATGATGCACCCGCTGCGGGAGACCCGGCTGGACTGTCCTCCCTGCCCTCCCTGATCCCAGCTGAGCCTGGGGGGGCCTGTCTCCAGGGGCGACCACAGCGGGCCCGGCAGGCACAGCCAATGGAAATACCCAGGGTCCCCGGACGAGGTCAGAGCTGGGCCCAGGCCTGGTCCCCTGGGAAGGCCCCGGGTTGCAGGGCCTGGCCTCTGACAGGACAGCGGGGACTAGGAGGGCTGGGGTCCAGGTCCCCTCCCTCTGGTTCCGGAGGTTCAAACCTGGGGCACTAGGTGCCTGGGTCCCCAGAGTTTACTCACTGACATGTTTGAATTTGCAGGAGAACCAGGGCCATCTGGAGTCCCTGGGAAGGCGGGATCCCCTGGGCCCAAAGGTAACTCACCAAAGAGCATGGAGGGTCCAGGCAGGACCCCCCACCCATGGGGCAGGGAGAGAGGAGGGGCACTTCCCGGGTGTCACATGGGATAATTTCTAATCATAAGCTAATGGTAACCATAATCCTATCCTTATCCCAAACACTAATCTTAACGCAAACCATAAGCCTATTATTACACCTAACCCCTAACCCTAACCCTAACCGTAACCCATAACCAAATAGTAACAATAATCCTATCCTTATCCTAAACACTAACCCTAACCCAAACCCTAACCCTATTATTACCCCTAACCCTAACCATAACCATAACCATAACCATAACCTAATGGTAACCATAATTCTATCCTTATTCCTAACACTAACACTAACCCTAACCCTAACCATATTATTATCCCTAACTCTAACCCTAACTTTGTCCCTAACCCTAATCGTATCCTAACCCTAAAATTATCCATATACTTATCATTATCCCAAACCATAACACTAATCCTATTCTTATCCCTAACCCTAACCCTCATACTAACTTAGGCCTACCCCTAAAACTAAGCTTATCCTTATGCCTAACCCTATCCTTATCACTAACCCTAACCCTACCCTTATGCCTAACCCTATCCTTAACCCTATATATTACTCTATCCCTAAACATAACCTTATCTTGTACCTAACCCTAACTCTATCCTTGTCCCTAAAGTTAATCCTTTCCTAATTCCTAATCCTAACCCTAACTCTATCCTTATCCTTAACACTAACACTAACCTTAAATTTATTCCTAAAGCTAACCCTAACCCTAACCTTATCCCAAACCCTAACCCCAACCCTAACCCTAACCGTAACGCTAATCCAAACCTTATCCTTATCCCTAAACCTAACCCTAACCTTATCCCTAACCCAAAATCTATCCTTATCACTAACCGTAATACTATTCTAATCACTAATACTAACCCAAACTCTATCCTTATCTCTATCCCTAACCATAACCCTAACCCTAACAGTAACACTAACCCCAACACTATCCTTATACCTAACACTATGCCTAACCCTAATCCTATTCTTATCCCTAATCCTAACCCTAACCCTAACCATATCCCTAATCCTATTCTTATCCTTATCCCTAACCTTATTCATATTTCCTAAGGCCTGTGGTCTGCAAACTGCGGCTCTCAAGTCACATGCGGCTCTTTGGGCCCTTGAGGGTGGCTCGTCCTAAGCCTTGGGAGAACCCTAATGAAGTTAATAACAATGTACCTACCAATATAGTTTAAGTTTAAAAAATTTGGCTCTCAAAAGAAATTCCAATCGTTGTCCTGTTGATATTTGGCTCTGCTAACTAATGAGTTTGCCGACCACGCTAACCCTCACTCTCACCTTGTCCCTAAAGCTAACCCTGATCCTAACTCTGCCCCCGACAGGGTGCTCCCTCACCGAGCGCCTGGGTCTGGGTCTGGGTCTGTGTCCAGAGCACCCAGGGTGCCCAGGGCAGATCCCAACACCAGCCGGGCACTGACCTGGCAAAGAAATGAGACCCGGCTCCCTTGCCCCATGACCTGTCCCCGCCCTGGGCTCTCTCAGCCCCAGGAGGGTGGGGACAGCGAGTCCTCTGGCTGAAGGGGTCTGGCATGAGCCTGTCCTTCCTCACTGCTGACCCTCCTCTCTCTGCAGGAGACCGAGGGGAGAAGGGAGCACGTGGAGAGAAAGGTGAGGCCCTCCTGCCCTCCCAGGGGTGGCTTCCCGGACCCTGAACATAAGGAGGTTCTCAGGGTGCGGGGCAGGGGCCTGAGTGGAGAGCAGGCCTTCCCTCTATGGGAGGGTGTGGAGGGCGGGACGGGGACCACACTCCTCTCCGAGCCTATGCAGCCCATCCTTCCAGACCCGGCCTCGGACCCCTGAGCAGGGCCGGCCTGTCATCCCGGGACTCTGAGAACCAAGCTGTGGTCACAGACGATGAGCGGATGTGGAACATGTGCCCTGAACTACCCATGACACGCGTGTGGCCCTCACACATGTACACGCTCCACGTGCTGGTGCAGAGTCGATGACACAGAAACCTTGTTTCTGCACAAAGTCCAGGAAGTCAGAGAAGGGCCCTGGACGTGCACACCCTGGAGACCCCTCTCTGGACCCGAGACAGTCACCCCCAGCCCCCAGGCTCACCCCACTGTGGTCCGAGGTGCAGACGCCCCTTCGCTGCCCTCCCCACCGAGCAGCCCGCTCTCCCCGTGTCCCCGAGGCTGCCCTGGGCCCAGGAGGCAGCTGAGGCTCAGACTCCGCCTCCCGGGAGCACAGCCAGGGCCTCCCCAGGGGGCAGGCTGGGGCCTGGCTGGGGGACCAGCCTCCTATGGAAGCATCTAGAAAGGGCCTCCATCTCCTCCTGGTGCGGAGGGACCAGGGCTTGGCCGTCCCGCCTCTCACGTGTGTTTCCTCTCCCCCAGGAGCGTCGTGGGAAGCTGAGCGATGTGACACAGGTGGGCGACCAGCCCGGGACCGGAGCCCAGTTTGGCCCCAGGTGGCGGGTGTGCCCGGCCCCCCCTGCAGGGAGCATTGGCCTGGGGTCCCCCATGCAGCCCATCAGCCTGCAGGCCCAGAGGCCCCGCCCTCTGCCTCACCGCTGGCCAATCACATGGGACAGCACTCAGCCCCGCCCTCTTATCCTACCTTAGGGACACAATGACAGTCCTAGTCTCTTTTCCCCAAAATATTAGACCCCAATGGCCGGTGCCCAGGAACCAAGGTGGGGACGACCTGGGGGGAAGGCCGGGCACACGGGGCCTGTCCGTCACAGCTGGTGGCCCTGGTGGGGTCTCTGTCCAGCCCTGGAGCCTCCTGCCCACGCAGACCCCACTGTCCCGCCCTCCCTCCGTCCTGGGGGCCTCCATGTGCCGCTTCCCTTCCCAGGACCTCGGAGCTGCGGGGATCTGCGCAACAGTAGCCACACCCTGAGCGGCTGGCACACCATCTACCTGCCCGGCTGCCGGCGGCTGACCGTGCTGTGCGACATGCACACGGACGGCGGGGGCTGGACCGTGAGTGCCTGCGGCGGGCGGGCTGTGCGGTCCTCGGGGGGGCGGCTGCGGGCCCGGGCCTCGCAGACCAGGATCCACCCCGAGGACCCGCGCTCCAGGCCCTTGTCACTGCCCAGGCCCCTGTGTCGGGGCTGCCCCTTCCCAGGGGACGGAGAGAACCCAAGGGGTGGGTGAACCCGACCGTGGGCCCGGCCCCGAGGGAGCCCTGTGCCTCCAGGTGTGGGCTCCAGCCGTGGCCTCCCCTCTCCCAGCTGCCACGTCCTCCTCGGTCCCACGTGGGCGCCGTCTGCCCGCCCGGGGTCTCGGCTGTGGGCTGGGCCTTGCTGGGCGGCAGCGCCGTCTCCCTCCCCCAGGTGATCCAGCGCAGGGTGGACGGCTCCGTGAACTTCTACCGGGACTGGGCCGCCTACAAGCGGGGCTTTGGCAGCCAGCTGGGCGAGTTCTGGCTGGGCAACGACCACATCCACGCCCTGACCGCCGAGGGTAGGGCCCGGGCCGGGGCCTGGGGGTGGGGGGTGAAACCCACCTGCCCCGACCTCCGACGTGGGCCACCTGGACAGAGCCCGCTCCTGCGCCCCCCATGTGCTGCCTCTGAGGACAGGAAGGTCCCAGCGGGAGGCGGGGCGTCAGGGCCAGAGGAAGTGGGTTTGGGGGTCAGACCTCCTCCGGTCACGGACCCTGGCATCTCAGAGGCCAATCTGACAGACACGAATGCCCTCATCGGGGTCCGGCCCAGCGCCCAGCCCTGCCTTTGCCGCCCCCCAAGCCCCTTCCCTGAACACACACCAGAGACGGCCGCTTCCCGCGAGGCTGCCCTGGAAACGCTGAGGGCCCCTTCCCTCTGGGGCTGGAAGGAGGACTGTGGTTTGGTTCAGGACCCTGGGAGCACGTGCCCCCACCCCTCAGTGACAGGGACTTTCTGGGGGACCTCGAGGGTCTTCCTGGGTGCCCAGTGCAGGTCCCCTGAGCGTCACCCACGTCCTGGCAGCTCAGGGTTCCTGCTCCCGGGACTGAGGCCATGCCCCCCGCAGGCACCTATGAGCTCCGTGTGGACCTGGTGGACTTCCAGGACACTCGCCACTTTGCCAAGTACCAGTCGTTCAGGATCGGGAGCGAGGCTGAGAAGTACAAGCTGGTCCTGGGCGCCTTTGTCGAAGGCAATGCCGGTGAGTGTTGGCCTTACGGTGAGGGGTGGAGACAAGGGTGGGTAGTGGGGAGTCGTTAGTGGGGGGAGGGCACTGGGGGGAGGGCAGTGTGAGGTGGGCAGTGGGAATGGGCAGTTGGGGTGGGCAGTGGAGAGCGTCTGGGCGGGGTCCTGGCTCTGTGTCCTAGGGCCTGGGCGGGGCCTGGCCTCACCACGTTCCTCCATCCACACGTTGGGATAACCCGCCTCCACCTGGATGCGCCCATGACGATGGCGGGTCACACGGGCTACAAAGTGCAGGCCCTGAGCGTCTCCCTCATGACCACCTGCATTGGAGCAGGTGGACAGGACGCCCGGGTAGCACCGCTCATGGCGCACGTCCCTCCCATGGGGCCTGAGGGACCTGGACGTCTCGGGCAGTGGCCTCCCCTCTACGGGGCACAGTGCCCATTCGCTGGCGGGCACAGAGCAGAGGGGGGATCCGAGGCCGGGGATCCGCCGACCGAGCGTTCGCTGGTGTTCGCGGCACCGTCGGACTTCACAGCGCACGACACGCAGCTGGACAGCCCGGCCGGACCTGGAGCCGGCACCTCCTGGCGCTGAGTGTAAGCGGCCCCGCTTCTCCCGGCAGGTGACTCCCTGACCAAACACAACAACTCCCTGTTCTCCACCAAAGACCGGGACAACGACCGGTCCTCCTCCAACTGCGCCGAGAGTTACCAGGGCGCCTGGTGGTACAGCAGCTGCCTCTCGTCCAACCTGAACGGGCGCTACCTTGGGGGTTCCCAGCAGAGCTCTTCCAACGGCATCAGCTGGCATTCAGGGAAGGGCGTCAACTATAGCTACAAGGTGGCCGAGATGAAGGTGCGACCCGTGTAGGGCCGTCGGTGGCCTAGAGTGTCTCCGAGCAAGTCCCACGCCCCACAAGCACGGGAACAGGAGGCCTCCACACAAAGTCAGAGCTTGCCCCGGCTGTCCCCCGCTCCCCGGCCCATCAGGGACCCTCAGCTTCAAGACCCCAACCTACTCCTGCCTTCCTATTCCACCTGCCAGGGTGAAGTGACCCTGACCATGGACACTGCACTCATCCTCAATAAAGCTTCACTTCGCTCCACACGGTGCCAGTCTATAAATATTTCTCTCTTTTCTGCGACCAGCGCTGCTAGAGAGCGGACAGGAGTCCTGAGTAGGGGTGACGAGGGATTGAGAAAATGAAAGAGACAGACACAAAGACAGTAGGGAAAGCTGGGACAGGGTGGGTCAGCTGCCCTCTGATGGAGAGACAGGGACCCAGAGCAGATACAGCAGGTTTATTTTATATAGTAAGTTACCAGGAAGTTTTACTAAAGTTTAAGATAAAGAAAATATGTGCATTCTTGTGGCTTCTTTGTAATCGTCACTTCTGGGTGGGCCTGGATAATCGTGTTTGTTCCTGGTGCCTGGCTGGAACTCAGCTGTCTGGCGCCTGAGCTAAAGGTCAGACTGACAACACACCTGCCTCTGGCAAGGTATGTTTCCAGGGCACTGCTCTGCCAGGCGCCACTGGATTCAGATTACAATCAGCTCAGGGACTTCTCTCGGATGCTCTCTACATCTCCGCCTTCTTTATATTTTAAATGTGGCTTGGACATCTCATTGGAGCCTTCAGACTTGAGCCTCAGGAGCTTGCTGCTGACTAAAAGAAAGCAAGAAAAATTAGTGGTACATAAAGGAATCCTATTAGGTGCCAGGTGGTGTGTTTTAACATTTTCCATGGATTAACATTTTCCATTTTCCTTTTAAATCATCCAGCAATTCTTTTGCCAGTTTCACTGGAGATATACTTTCATCATGACTATTCAGAATGGCTTGCACATGTTTGTGTAGCCGTACGAGGTCTATACTCATATTATTATGATGCCACATTCCCTGTAGGTGCATCTTGATTTTACTTCAGTCCCATAGAGAACTGTCATAGTGGGGCGGAAGTCACACAAATATATGTACAAGCAGCATGGCATCGCAGCTGCTGTCTCATCTTGACATTTTCTAATTGATGACCTAGTCCTATCACTACAGCTTCCAGAGCATTTAGCTTTGTTTCTAGCCTTTTGTCTGTATCCTCTTGATCATGACGTGTAGCCAAGGTGTTCTGAGTCAATTCATGGACAAACTTTGGAGGCTCTGGGTCAATGGAAGAGAAGCAGTGACAGCAGATGCGATGACAGTAACGAGGGTAACCAGACCAGAACTAATAAGCCCACTCCACGCTGTTCCTGGGAGAGCTGATTGTGCAGTTCCTGCAATGCCTGGAGGCGAGCACCTGATACCATTTCCCTGTTATGTGGGTAGGAGGCATAATAAATGAAGGCTGCTTTGAAATTAATATATCTTCATCCAGGTGATGCCTGGAAACACAGCTGGTAAGGTTACAGTGATGGCACTGGACTTCATAATGGGTGTCCAATCTGGTGATATTCACCTTTCCAGTCACCAATACACATGGAGGCTGGACACAGGCTGGTAAGCCATGGCAAGGGCTCGATGAACAGGCTCCTTTAATATCAGCTAAGAAAGAGCCAGTCAAAGTAAGAAAGTCAAGGGCAGCGGCTAAACGCGACAGGCCTTTCTGTAAACCTCCTGTTTCCATGGTCATGGCGTTACCCACAAACCCTCCTGGTGACATAGGCTCGTGAAGGGGACGTTTAGCATCAAGCCTGTGGGACCAATCCAATACACACACGTCAGAGCCAGAAATACTATGTCTCACTGGTATAGGGTTGGCGCAATCTTGCCATTGAGGAAATGCTCCCAGCTCAGTAGCGGTGCTATTAGGGCAGGAGGGGAGCGGGGGATGCCGATCAGACAGCCATCGGGTGGCCTTAGGGATCCCCAGGTTAGTAACTGTCTGAATATGTTTTCCCATAGCCCAGGGGCCTGCAACGTTAGCAATGTCTGTGCCTCCAAAGGACGTCTTATTTTCTTGGCCAAGCTGGAAACATCCCGAAGTCCCCCTTTTAGGTAAACCAATAGGGGGCTCCCCACTGAAGCCATCTACACTAATAAAAGAGAAAAATGGTAATTGGCGTACAACGCTACCCTTTTCATTGGCTAATCAGGGCTATATGCAAATTGACTGCCAACTAAGATGGCAGTTAACTGCCACAAAGATGGTGGTTAACTGCCACAAACATGGCGGTTAATTTCCATATGTAGGCACAATGCAGGGAGGCGAAAGGGAAAGCAGGAAGAAGCCCCCTGCCACTGACAGTGATCGGAAGCCCAGGGGGGAGCTAAGAGCCGGGGGGCAGGGCAAAGGCAGCCCTGGGGCCGCCTTTGCCCTGCCCCCCAGCCATGATCGGAGAATCAGGTGCCTTTGCCGCCCTGGCCAGTGATAGCAGAAAGTAGGGGTGGAGCCAGTGATGAGAGGTGGGCATGGTCGAAGCTGGCAGTCCCAGGAGCTAGGGGTCCCTTGCCTGGGCCTAAAGCGGAGCCCATGATCGCGGGGCCGCTGCAGCTGCGGGTCCCCGCTGCCCGGGCCGGACACCTCAGCCAGAGGCGTCCTGCAGGGGCAGGGGCAGAGCCTGCGCAATCGCGGCACCCCCCGCTGCCACTGCGGGTCCCCTGCGGGGCAGCGGCGGAGCCTGCAACCGCGGGGAGCTGGGGGTCCCCTGCCCAGGCCTAAAGCTTCGGCCAGAGGCATTAGGCCTGGGCAGGGGCAGAGCGGGAGATCGTGGCGCTGCTGCCACTGCGGGTCCCCGATGCCCAGGCCAGACGCCTCAGCCAGAGGCGTTAGGCCTGGGCAGGGGCAGAGCCTGCAACCGCGGGGAGCTGGGGGTCCCCTGCCCAGGCCTAATGCCTTGGCCAGAGGCATTAGGCCTGGGCAAGGGCAGAGCGGGAGATCACGGGGAGCTGGGAGTCCCCAGGCCTGGCCTAATGTCTTGGCCAGAGGCGTTAGGCCTGGGCAGGGGCTGAGCCTGCAACCGCGGGGAGCTGGGGGGTCCCCTGCCCAGACCTGACACCTCTGCTGGAGGCCTCAGGCCTGGTCAAGGGGCCGATCCAGTGATTGGTGATCGGAGGGTGATGAGGGTCAACTCCTCTGGCTGAGGCATCAGGCCTGGGCGGGGGGCTGTGGGTCCCCTGCCCCGGCCTGATGCCTGGGCCAGAGGCATCAGGCCTGGGTGGGGGGCGGAGCCGGGGGTTGGGGGGATATGATGGTCCCCTTGCCCAGGCCTGAAGCCTGGGTCAGAGGCATCAAGCTTGGGCGGGGGGTGGAGCAAGCGATCAGAGGGGTCTGGGGGTCCCCTGCCCAGGCCTGACGCCTGGGCCAGAGGCATCAGGCCTGGGCTGGGGGCAGAACCAGTGATGGGGGGAAATGAGGGTCCCCTGCCCAGGCCTGACACCTCTGGCAGAAGCATCAGGCCTGGGCAAGGGGCTGACCCTGCGATTGGAGGGTGACGGGGGTCAATGCCTGAGGGCTCCCAGTATGTGAGAGGGGGCAGGCTGGGCTGAGGGACACCCCCTACACACACACACACACCCAGTGCACGAATTTCATGCACCGGGCCCCTAGTTATAAGTATAATCACCTTAGGAAGAAGGCGTTATGTGTGTGTCGGAGCTGCCACCGACCATGTTGGCGTTGTTAGTAAACACTGGCACTGATTCTCCTTTCCAGGTGCCTGGAGTGACCACAGAGCCCAGAGGGAGTGGACAGTTAGGCCTGGGAGGCGCCGTCCTGGCACCATTCGTTAGAGAAAAAACTGAGAAGAGCCCGGCCGGTGGTGCTCAGGGGTTAAGCATCGACCTACGAACCAGGAGTCACGGTTTCATTCGGGTCAGGGCACAGGCCCGGGCTGTAGGCTCGGTCCCAGTGTGGGGTGTCAGGAGGCAGCTGATCATCAGTGATGTTCTCTCGTCAGTGATGTTTCTCTCTCCCCCCCCTCCCTTCCTCTATGAAATCAATTAAAATATCCTGTTTAATAAAGTGGCAATATGCAAATTGACCCTCACACCCTCATGTCACAAGATGGCTCCCCCACATCGTTACAAGATGACCACCACCACGTCATCACAAGATGGCCAGCAGTGAAGGGCAGTTGGGGGTGACCAGGCCTGCATGGGAGGGTGGTTGGGGGTGATTGGGCTGGTAGGGGAGCAGTTATGTGTCAATCAGGCCAGCAGGGGAGTTGTTAGGGGCAATCAGGCAGCCAGGCAGGTGAGTGGTTAGGAGCCTGCAGTGCCAGATTGTGAGAGGGATGTCTGACTGCTGGTTTAGGCCTGATTCCACAAGGATCGGGCCTAAACCATCAGTCAGACATCCCCTGATGGTGGGGGCCAGATGTAAGCTGGAAAGGTCCTTGCACCTGAAGGGGCTAGCAAGGCGCCCGAACACCCTGAGGGGTCCCAGATTGGAGAGGGTGCAGTCCTCTAGTATTAAATAAATTTCTTTAAAAAGAGTATTAAATACATTTTTTTAAAAAGAGTGAGAAACACTCGAAGGGGCAAACACCCAGGCAGGCTCAGGGGTGGTGGCATTGAGCTGCATCCCTCCGCTGAAAGGTGGTGGGCACTGACAGGCAGTCTCTCCCAGCTGCACGGGCAGGTGTGGGGGCTGCTGCTGGAGGCCAGGCAGGGAGAGCGGGTGCAGGAGCAGGCAGCTGGTCGCGCGGGAAGCCCCTGCCTTTCAGAGAGAGTTCCCGCCTCCTGCAAGAGTCTGTGGCCCCTGGTGGGCTCATTCCAGGAGCACCCACACTTGTGGGCGCGGGGCTCCAGAGGAGGAGAGGCCCTCATTGGAGGGAGGTCCTGCAGCTTCTACCTCGACGGTGAGGACAGTGAATGGGCCTGGGAGAAAGAGGGAGGGAGAGGGGCCTCAGTGAAGCCCATGGGCGAGGCCCTGCAGAGCCCCCCACTTCTCGCATCTCCCTCAACCTTGAGGCCTGGCTGCAAAAGGCACCTGCCCGTAGGGTTCCAGGACAGGACCTTCAGGTGCAGGAGTGCTGGGCTGCATATCTGGCGCTTCGGCCAGACGGGTCATGCTGTGCTGTCTGTTCCTAGAGCACACAGATAGGAAGGTACTAATATCAGGCCAGGCCTTGAGATATGGTCTCATGGCCCCTTCCCAGCATGCAGGCCTTCTTTCTTCGAAGGCCCGGAAGTCTCATTCCAAATTAGGGAGACAAAGGACTGGAAAAAATACAAATAAAGAGAGTTTCCTCCATATTGGGGGGCCCAGAATTTGAAAGACACATTTTTCTCTGGGCGTCCACAGAATTTAATAATAAAATGTAACTCCTGTAGTCATCGCTGCAGCTCAGCCTCTGCTTCGGCAGGGTGCTGTAACTGTAGTCACTGGCCAGCTTCATAAAGGCTCTTAAATTTAAATTCTGAGTCAGTGGTCTATCTCGCTGAGTGAACCCATAACACAGGTGCAGGTGTGGCCGGGAGCCTGGGGCGGTGTGTGCTCCCCAGGGCCGGTGCATGCTCCGCAGGTGTGTCCTGGGACCCAGTCACAGGCAACGGACCCAGGGCTGCTCTCAGGCCCGGGGCCTCCACTCCCCCAGTCAAGACCCCAAAAATTGTCAGCAAGAGCTCACCTGCACCTGCAGCTGCCCACACTGGGTGGGCCTTCAGGAGATTCGAGCTGAGACCGGGCCCACCCTTGCTTCGCTCCCATCCTAGGAGAGAGGAGACATGCCCTGCCAGGTCCCTGCTGCAAAGTGGCTTAAGTCCAGGAGCCGGGGATAAGGTGAGCGTGGTCCTCTCCACAGGGCAGGGCCATGGCTGCCATGTGATTCCGCATCCTGGAAGCTGAGCGTCCCGGCTACGACAAGCAACACCCACTCCTCTCCGTCCTGATCCGGCTTCCCGGCCGGGACAGACGGGGCATCGGGCAGGTAGGGAGGGTCTCCCTCTCGGGCGTGTGTGGGGACGAGCGTGTGTGGCCGTGTGAGGACCTCGCTGCCCTTGGGGACTTTCTCAGACTCGTTTTCAAATGAGGAACCACTGGCCTGAGAGGCCGCGGCGGCTGGGACGAGGTGGAGACTCCGCGAGGGACACAAACAGAGGAAGAAGCCCTTTAGCGTCTGAACTACTTGTTGCTGAGGAACAAGTTACCCTGTAGGTGTGCGAGGCCCCAGAGCTGGTCATTCTAGAAAGTTCCCGGGTGTCCCACTCGGCTGGGAACAGGCAGGCCTGTGGCCGGGCCAGCGCTGGGGCTGCCTCCTGCCTCCTGGCTGCCACGCGGCTCCAGACCGGCCCCCCCTCCCTGGGCTCCCGGGGCCGATCCCCCCATAAACACGCTCCTCCCGAGACCCGGGGGCCCTTCACAGCCAGAGCTTCAGCTGTGAGAGGCGCGGGTGGTGTTTCCCCTTTTCCCAGCGACGCGCTGGTGGAGGCCAACTCACCGCCTGGCTTTAGAGTGGGAGTGGGCACCGACAGGAGCTTGAGGGGAGGAGGGCGCGGAGGCCCCGCTGGGGGAGGCCGGGTGCGGGGCAGACTCCCTCTTCCCTCACCGCCCCAGGGGGAGAGAAGCCAGAGTCGGACACGGGGGCTGACAGGAGAGCACGTCCCGTCCAGGGACTCCCAGGGGGGCAGTCGGGCACGGAAAGTACCCAGGATGCACGGAGCGACCCTGGGAAGCGCCCTCGCCGGGTTTCAGCTGATGTCCAGATGCTCAGCAACACGCTTTTCCGTCCGGGGCCCTAGCGTCACGGGGCTGAGGGTCAGGGCCTGGGAAGCGGGAGGAAGGGCGGGAGGTCCAGACCACTGGCTCCAGGGCTCAAGGTTGGCGGGAATGCAGCTGACCCTCAGGGTAGGGGCCATCACCAGCCCGAGGAGGGGCGGGCCTGGGGCCCCTGCTGGGCGGGCCGGGAGCCCCCACAAGGGACTGTGTAGGCTTTGACCTGGGAAGGCACAGTTTCAATCTGTGAACCTTTGATCGTTCGCTCTGTCTTATATCCTGGCTCTGAGAAGCTCACCTGGTGTGACCTCAGGTGTCATTTGTTCAGTTCATTACAGCCTTAACGTCCAAGGGCCCCTGACCCCTTCCCCGCACTTTCAAGTCTGACCCGTAACTTGACTCTGACCCGTGACCTGACGCTGCCATGACAAGCGGGTGCCACTGACCTGCCTCTGGGCCTGGAAGCATTCTCGCTCCCTCATGAAAGGACGGAACCTGACTGATAGCTGTGCCCCTGACCCCTCTTCCAAGAAAAAAACCACAGAATGTGTCAGTTACCCAGCGCTCCTTAAATCAGCCAATGGGAATGCAAGGGGAACTTACCCAAGGCCAAATGTATGCTGACCACCCCCTGTCTTTGTGTAACCAGACCCTAGCCACATCCTGCCTTTGCGTCACTAGCCCCCAGCCCTCACCCAACCAATTAGAAGTATGCCCACACCTCCCGACCCCAAACCCTATGAAATCTTTGTTCTCTTGAGACTCGGGGCTCTTCGCATGCTGCCGCTGTGTCGGTGAAGCAGAGGGACCAGGCTCGAGCTTGAATAAAGACTCTTTGCTTTTGCATCGGACTCGGCTCCCTGGTGGTTCTTTGGGGATCTTGAAATCTGGGCATAACATCTCACTGGCTCTGCTCTTAGACCCTGTGACCTTTGACCTGCATCTGCAAGACAGGTCGATTGGAACGTGTGTCCCCGCGTCCCCGCTGTCTGCCTTTACAGGGCCTATGAGCATGTGCTGATTCTTAGAAATGGGGGAACGTACACTGCTGGGGTCCAGCCCCAGCAGGTCCAGGAGTCCCCAAAGGTGTGGACGGAGTCGGCAAAGAAGGAATGACACGGAGACAGCGTTCAGTTGATCAGCAGCCTTGCCAGGATCTCTAGCCACAATCTCCAGCCAAGTCCTGTGTCCATGTTCTCTTGCTAGGTTCTCCAGCCAGGTTCTGTAGCCATGTTCTCTCGCTAGGTTCTCCAGCCAGGTTCGGTTTAGGTTCTCCAGCCAGGTTCGGTCGCCAGGTTCTGTAGCCGGGTTCTTCAGCCAGGTTCTGTCTAGGTTCTCCAACCAAGTTCTGTAGCCAGGTTCTGTCCAGGATCTTTTGCCATGTTCTCTCCAGAAAAGTTCTTCTGTCTCTAGGTTCTGTGTAGGTTCTGTCTTCTAAGTTCTGTCTCTGTCTTCTAAGTTCTGTGTCTTGTTGTCTTGTTACATCTGTATTTATACCAGTTGATTCAATCCTATCAATCTCTATTCCATAGGTTAGGGTGTTTCTTATCTCCATTCCAGGGAGTAAAAATTATGTAGCTTTAGCGTGATTGTTCGTAGTTAAAGTGATTAACTACCCGCCTGGCACTTAGTTAAGGGATTTTATTCCCTCCCTAACTTTAGGGGAAAATCTCTACCTGGGGAAACAACCTTTCTCGAAGAGATGACCTTGGTTAAAACACATAGTGCCAAGAAGGTGAGCAAATATATTAAGAACAGTATGCCATATATGCCGGGTCCCTTGAAACAGCAAGGATGGACCAGCTCCCGGCAGTACACATACTAGGAACTCGGGGCCTCCTCACTGTCCCCAAACCCTGATTTGCACATCAGTCACTCACTCCTTCCACAACTCAAGTGCATGTTTTCCATTGGACGAGCAGGCTGTCACTCTAACAGGCCGCGTGCTCTGAGCTGTTGCCAACACCCCATGTGCCGGATTTGGTACTGAGCCGGGCTCCGCTGCCTGCTGCTGCCGCCAGACCACCAGGGGCCGGTGCTGCTGGGAGGAAAGACGGTTTATTCAGGAGCCCGCAGCCCGAGGAGACTGGAGACTCTCTCTAGTAGCAAAGGTCATCCCTTTTTTAAAATTTTTTTTTCATGAATCCTCACCACAGAATATTTGTATTCATTGCTTTTCAGAGAGAGTGGAAAGGAGGAGGGAGGGAGAGAAACACCGATGTGAGAGAGACACTGCAACTGGTTGCCTCCCATACACGCCCCAACCAGGGGGCAAGGAGTGAACCTGCAACACAGGAACATGTGCTTGACCGGACTCAAACCCGAGACCCTTTGGTGCTCGGGCCAACGCTCTAACCACTGAGACACAGTGGGCAGGGCACAAAGACCATGTTAACAAATGGACTCAGGCAGAGGGATTGTAGGCGGGGTGGGGCCGGGGGGCGGGGGCCGAACAAAGGGATGGAAGGAGGGATTGAAAGTTCTCCGCTGAGGGGACTGTCTGCAAACCCCATCTGTTCAGATCACGGTCAGAGGTCAGCAAACGTCTGGCAGCCGGGATGTCCGGGGACGGAGCTGCTTCCTAGGAATCATCCCTGGAATTCCTAAGAAAACGGGCTGATGTAGGCAATCACATGCTACTCACAGATCATCCTTCACAGGAAAAATGATAAGGGAATGGGGGGCGGGTGACTAGCTGACGTAGCTTCCTTGGCTCTAGAATATGATCCTGGGAACGTCTGTCTCTGGCCGGCCTGCCTCGGGGAGCCAGGGGGTGAGGCAGGTCCACGTGCAGGCAGGTCACGGCACGAGCTGTGTTCATTGCTCGGTCACCTCCCTCGCCCGAGAGGCCTGTGTCCCCTCCCCCAGGAGCAGGGCCATTGTCCTGAGTTCTGAGCCCCCGAGGTCACCTTGCCCTGACCCTGTATCCTGTGTGCAGGAGGTTGGCGTGTCACCTGCCACCACCTCCCGCTCCCGTGAATGACAGGGCAGAGCGAGAAGGTGGGGACCCGCTGTCACATCCGAAACATGACTCCTGCTCCGCTCACCGTGTGGCTCTGCACTGATTACAGAGGCACCTTCCCACCGGGCTGGGAGGTGCGCGTGGGACCCGGGGCTCACCTGGAGACGGGCCCTCCTCCCCGCCGGGAGCTGCCTGTGATCCTGGGAAGGTAGCAACCTTGTTCCAGAAGCCAGACCCCAGCCCTTTGCAGACCCCCAGCCCTTGCCACCCACCGGCCTGTGCAGGTCTTCAACCCCCATGACTTGTGAGCGGCCATTGGCTCGCCCTTTGGCTACTTCCCCTGTCACCTCTGTCCTTCCACCCAGCACGCTGGACGCCGCTGACCGGCACGATGACCGGGACATTCTGGGAGTTCAGCTCTCTCCCCTGATCTCTGTTCTGTGTCTCCCTCCCTCCTGTAGAGATCACCCGGGTCCAGGCCAACTCTCAGCCCCTGGTGCCAGGGACACGGAAATGGGCCCGATGGGACCTCCATCCTGGGTCAGGTCGGCCTGGGGGTCACACCTGGACGGGGATGGGGGGCCCCGACCTGCCTCCTCCTTCTCCACCAGGTGGGGCTTCGACATTCAGCAACCCGCTCCCAGGGCGGGAGAGGCGTGGACAGGGCCCGTGCCTCCTGTCCCTGCTGGGGTGCGCCGCTGTCACACGGCCCCGGGACAATTCAGTGCCACCTCCCCACTCCCCAGTCAGGCTGCTGCTGCCCCAGTCCAGCTCCCAGTCCTGCCTCTGCAGGGCAGTCAACTCCTCCCCTGCCCTCCCCCCTCTCTGCCCACCCTGGACCCAGGGAGTCCCTAACCCTCTGGAACCCGCAGCCCATTGCATGCCAGTGAGTTCCTGCCTGGCCACCCCTGCCATCCTGGGAATCCCTCTGGGGGGTCCCCTCAGCAGAGCTGGGGGACGAGAAGGGGCGTCCTGGGCTTTCTCTAAGGACACATGCAGGCAGCCCTGGCCGGTGTGGCTCAGTGGATAGAGTGCCAGCCTGTGGACCGAAGGGTCCCAGGTTCAATCCCGGTCAAGGGCACATGGGCGGGTTGCGGGCTGGATCCAGGGCGGTTGTGATTCTCTCTCACTGCGGTGTTTCTAGCTCTCTCTCCTTCCTTTCGTCTCCAAACTCAATAAAAATACATCTTTAATAAAAAATTATAAAGACACACCCAGGCCTTCCCACACAGCCCGCCCCTCGAGGGGCATCTGGTTCCACTGAGGGGAAGGGGGCCCACTGCAGAGCGGGGCTGAGGGCGTGGTGGGGGGACTGTCCCTGGGGCTGGGGAGGGAGTGGCCCGGCCAGGAGGGAACTAGAGCAGAGGCGGGGCTCGGGCAGCAATAAAAGCTGAGAGATCCTTGGCAGCGGGACCTGAGATGCAGCCACACAGGACAGCCGCTGCCATGGGAACCGTGGTCCTGGCCCTCGTCCTCCTGGGCACTGCAGCCGCCACCGCCGACAACAGTCCAGGTGAGCCAGGCACCAGGCGGGCCTGCCTGATGAATGTCCCAGAGCCCAGAGCCTCCGCACAGACCACTGCCAGCCCCCTGCCAGGTCCTTCCAGAACATTCTCCTTCAGACTGAGGCTTAACCACCCTCTGCAGGGGCACCTGCCTCAGGGTCTTCCCAGGAGGGGCTCAGGTGGTGTGAGAGGGGGAGGCTGGAGAGCACCCCCTCCCCCAGCCCGGGTCAGTGCAAGGTCGCACCCAGCACTGGGGGCCTCAAACCTCGGGGGTCAGGCGGCCCCACTGCTCCCCGAGGTGGCACAGCAAGAGGGCAAGGGTCCCAGGGTCCCCACGGCCCCTACCTCCTTCCCTGGCCCAGGAGCTCTCCAGGGGGTGCCACCCCTCCCTCCGGAGTCTCTGGCTGTGGGAGGGCCTGGGACCCGGGACCAGGTGCTGCCTCCCAGGGCCCCGGGGCCTGCGGTGCGGCCTGTGAGGAGGTGGAGGGTGCATGTCCCCTGTGACAGGAGACAGGCTGCTGAGTCGGGAGGAAGGACACACGGGCCTCACGGGGACCGTCACGCTGAGTCCATGTTCTCCCCTCGTGGCGTCCTATTTTCTTTTTTTGAAACAAAAGGATTTTTTAAAATTTATTCATTTGCCAGAGAGAGAGGGAGGGAGAGACATGGATTTGCTGTTCCCATTGCTCGCGCCCTGATGGCGATCTCGCCCACAGTCTCTATGACCTGGATGGCGCTCTGACCAGCCAGGCTCCACAGGGCCTCTCCTTGTCCCCCCAGGTGCCCTGTTGTTAATGAGCAAAAACTAAGCGAATGCAGAAGTGAGGTCCCCATTGGCTCCGCCCAGGGAGGACCTGCAGAGGAGAGGCCCGCAAACCATGTGACCCCTAGGGGACCCCGGGTGGTGGCAGGTTTCCGGGTCCCCACACCCTCTCAGAGGCCGTGTATTTGTGATGGACGCACTTGAACTCCGAGTGGCAGGTCCATCTCTGGCTCCAGGTCTGCGGGGGCTGTTGTGTGTCCTCGGATCACAGGGACCCCCACCTTCCACACCAGCTGAGGCAGGCGGCCCGGCCACAGCCATCTGCCTGGCCGGGTCCCCATGGTGGCAGGTCCCTGGGGAGGGTTAGGGTGGGGTGCCAGAGGCCCAGGTCCTCACCCTGACGGGCGCCCGCGCTTCTCTGCAGAAGTGAAGGTGCTGGGGCTGGAGGCCGACAAGCTCACCATCCTCCGTGGCTGCCCAGGGCTGCCCGGGGCCCAGGGGCCCAAAGGAGAGGCAGGCACCAACGGCACAAACGGTGAGTTCCCCGAGGAGGGGGACTCGGCCTTGTCCCTGCCCAGGGGGACCCTACAAGGCAGGGCTCCAGCAGGTCTCAGGAGGGGCCTGGGGCTTGGTCCACTGGGGTGTGGGTCTCCGTGGAGGGAGCTGGTCTTGGGTCACCCAGGGAGCCACGGGGCATGTGTGGGCGGCCAGCACGGCTCCTGGTGATGATGCACCTGCTGCGGGGTCACCCGGCTAGACTGTCCTCCCTGCCCTCCCTGGTCCCAGCTGAGCCTGGGGGGCCTGTCTCCAGGGGGCACACCAGCAGCCCTGCAGTCACAGCCAACGGAAATGCCCAGGGTCCCCGGACGAGGGCAGAGCTGGCCCCAGGCATGGTTCCCTGGGAAGGCCCCTGGTCACAGGTCCTGGCCTCTGACTAAACAGCGGGGACTAGGAGGCTGGGGTCCCGGTCCCCTCCCTCTGGTTCCTGAGAGTCAAACCTGGGGTGCTAGGGTCCTGGTTCCCCAGAGTTTACTCACTGACGTGTTTGAATTTGCAGGAGAACCAGGCCCATCAGGAGTCCCTGGGAAGGCAGGATCCCCCGGGCCCAAAGGTAACTCAGCAAGGAGCATGGAGAGCCCGGGCAGGACCCCCCACCTATGGGGCAGGGAGAGAGGAGGGGCACGTCCCAGGTGTCACATGGGAAAATTCCTAACCACAACCTAATGGTACATAATCCTATCCTTATCCCAAACACTAACCCTATTATTACCCTTAACTCTAACCCTAACTTTATACCTAACCCTAAAATCATCCGTATACTTATCCTTATCCTGAACCATAACACTAATCCTATCCTTATCCCTAACCTTAACCCTACCCTTATGCCTAACCCAAAGTCTATCCTTATCAATAACCCTAATCCTTTTCGAATCCCTACTCCTAACCCAAACGCTATCCTTACCTCTTTCCCTAAATTTAACCCTAATCCTAACAGTAACACTAACCCCAACACTATCCCTATCCCTAACACTAAGCCTAACCCTAATCCTATCCTTATCCGTAACCTTATTCATATTCCCTAACCCCTGTGGTCGGCAAACTGCGGCTCTCAAGCCACATGCGGCTCTTTAGCCCCTTGAGTATGGCTCTTCCTAAGCCTTAGGAGGACCCTAATGAAGTTAATAACAATGTACCTACCAATATAGTTTAAGTTTAAAAAATTTGGCTCTCAAAAGAAATTCCAATCGCTGTACTGTTGCTATTTGGCTCTGTTGGCTAATGAGTTTGCCGACCACGTTAACCCTCACTCTAACCCTGTCCCTAACGCTAACCCTAACCCTGTCCCTAACGCTAACCCTAACCCTAACTCTGCCCCCAAAAGGGTGCTCCCTCACCCAGGGCCTGTTCTGGGTACGGGTCTGTGTCCAGAGCACCCAGGGGCCCAGGGCGGGTCCCGACCCCCACCCAGCACTTACCCGGCACAGAAATGAGACCCGGCTCCCTTGCCCCATGACCTGTCCCCGCCCTGGGCTCTCTTGGCCCCAGGAGGGGAGGACAGGCGAGTCCTCTGGCTGACGGGGTCTGGCATGAGCCTGTCCTGTCCTCGCTGCTGACCCTCCTCTCTCTGCAGGAGACCGAGGGGAGAAGGGCGCACGGGGAGAGAAAGGTGAGGCTCTCCCGCCCTCCCCAGGGGTGGCTTCCCGGACCCTGAGCACAAGGGGGTTCCCAGGGTGTGGAGCAGGGGCTGGGTGGAGAGGGAGGGTATGGAGGACGGTATGGGGACCACACTCCTCCCCGAACCCGTGCAGCCCATCCCTCCAGTCCCGGCCTCGGACCCCTGAGCAGGGCCGGCCTGTCCTCCCAGGGACTCTGCCTGGGGCTCCAGGAAGTTGGGCAACGATTAAAATACAACGTCGGCCAGAGGCTGTGGGCCAAGCTGTGGTCACAGATGATGAGCGGATGTGGAACATGTGCCCTGAACTACCCATGACACGCGTGTGGCCCTCACACATGTACACGCTCCACGTGCTGGTGCAGAGTCCATGACACAGAAACCTTCCCCACGTTCCCCGCACAAAGTCCAGGAAGTCAGAGAAGGGCCCGGCCGTGCACACCCTGGAGACCCCTCTCTGGACCCGAGACAGTCACCCCCAGCCCCCAGGCTCACCCCACTGTGCTCCGAGGTGCAGACGCCCCTTCGCTGCCCTCCCCACCGAGCGGCCCGCTCTCCCCGTGTCCCCGAGGCTGCCCTGGGCCCAGGGGGCAGCTGAGGCTCAGACTCCGCCTCCCGGGAGCACAGCCAGGGCCTCCCCAGGGGGCAGGCTGGGGCCTGGCTGGGGGACCAGCCTCCTATGGAAGCATCTAGAAAGGGCCTCCATCTCCTCCTGGTGCGGAGGGACCAGGGCTTGGCCGTCCCGCCTCTCACGGGTGTTTCCTCTCCCCCAGGAGCGCCGAGGGAACCCGAGCGATGTGACACAGGTGGGCGACCAGCCCGGGTCCGGTGCCCAGTTAGGCCCCAGGTGGCGGGTGTGCCCGGCCCCCCCTGCAGGGAGCATTGGCCTGGCGTCCCCCATACACCCCATCAGCCTGCAGGCCCAGAGGCCTGCCCCCTGCCTCACCGCTGGCCAATCACATGGGACAGCACTCAGCCCCGTACTCCTCTCCTGTTGTAGGGACCCCAATGACAGTCCTAGTCTCTTTCCCTAAAATATTAGACCCCAAAGGTCCGCTGACCTGAGACCAAGGTGGGGGTGCCCTCGCGGGGAGGGTCTGGCACACGGGGCCTGTCCGTCACAGCTGGTGGCCCTGGTGGGGTCTCTGTCCAGCCCTGGAGCCTCCTGCCCACGCAGACTCCACTGTCCCACCCTCCCTCGGTCCTGGGGGCCTCCACCTGCCACTTCCCTTCCCAGGACCTCGGAGCTGCAGGGAGCTGCAAACCAGGGGCCACACTGTGAGCGGCTGGCACACCATCTACCTGCCCGACTGCCGGCCGCTGACCGTGCTCTGCGACATGGACACGGACGGCGGGGGCTGGACTGTGAGTGCCGACAGCAGGAGGGCGGTGCTGGGGGGGGCGGCTGCTGGGCCCGGGCCTCACAGACCAGGCTCCACCCCGAGGACCCGCGCTCCGGGCCCTTGTCACTGTCCAGGCCCCTGTGTCCGGGGCTGCCTCTCCCCAGGGGACGGAGAGAACCGACGGGGTGGGTGAACCCGACCATGGGGCCAGCCGGAGAGAGCCCTGTGCCTCCAGATGTGGGCTCCGGGCCGTGGCCTCCCCTCTCCCAGCTGCCAGGTCCTCCTCGGTCCCACGTGGGCGCTGTGTGCCCGCCCAGGGTCTGGGCTGTGGGCTGGGCCTTGCTGGGCGGCAGTGCCATCTCCCTCCCCCAGGTGATCCAGCGCAGGGTGGACGGCTCCGTGGACTTCTACCGGGACTGGGCCGACTACAAGCAGGGCTTCGGCAGCCAGCTGGGCGAGTTCTGGCTGGGCAATGACAACATCCACGCCCTGACCGCCGAGGGTAGGCCCCGGGCTGGGACCTGGGGTTGGGGGGCCCGAAACCTACCTGCCCCGATCTCCCACCTGGGCCACCTGGACAGAGCCACTCCTCCGCCCCCACATGTGCCGCCTCTGAGGACAGGAAGGTCCCAGCGGGAGGGAGGGCGTCAGGACCAGAGGAAGTGGGTTAGGGGGGCAGACCTCCTCCGGTCACGGACCCTGGCATCTCAGAGGCCGACCGAGGGGACACGGAGGCCCTCGTCTGGGTTTCGGCCCAGCGCCCAGCCCTGCCCTCGCTGCCCACCGTGCCCCATCCCTGAACACACATGGGTGACGGCCGCTTCCCGCGAGGCTATGGTGAACCCCCCGGGAACGCCAAGAGCCCCTTTTCTCTGGGGCTGGAGGGAGGGCTGGGGGTTGGGTTCGGGAACGTGGGAAGCACCTGCCCCCACCCCTCAGCGACCCGGACTTTCTGGGGGACCTCGAGCGTTGTCCTGGGTGCCCAGTGCAGGTCCCCTGAGGGTCACCCACGTCCTGGCAGCTCAGGGTCCCTGCTCCCCGGACTGAGGCCCTGCCCCCCGCAGGCACCAACGAGCTCCTTGTGGACCTGGTGGACTTCCAGGGCAACCGATACTTTGCCAAGTACCAGTCGTTCAGGGTGGGGAGCGAGGCCGAGAAGTACCAGCTGGTCCTGGGCGCCTTTACCGGGGGCAGCGCCGGTGAGTGTCAGCCACATGGTGGGTGTGGAGAGTGGGGGTGGGCAGTGGGGTGTGGGCAGTGGGCAGTGGGGATGGGCAATGGAGAGCGTCTGGCGGGGTCCTGGCTCTGTGTCCTGGGGCCTGGGCGGGGCCTGGCCTCACCACGTTCCTCCATCCACACGTTGGGATAACCCGCCTCCACCTGGATGCGCCCATGACGATGGCGGGTCACACGGGCTACAAAGTGCAGGCCCTGAGCGTCTCCCTCGTGACCGCCCGCATTGAAGCAGGTGGACAGGACGCCCGGGTAGCACCGCTCATGGCGCACGTCCCTCCCATGGGGCCTGAGGGACCTGGACGTCTCGGGCAGTGGCCTCCCCTCTCTCGGGGCACAGTGCCCGTTCGCTGGCGGGCACAGAGCAGAGGGGGGATTCCGAGGCTGGGGATCTGCCGACCGAGCGTTCGCTGGCGTGCGTGGCACCGTCGGACTTCCCAGCGCACGACACGCAGCTGGACAGCCCGGCCGGACCTGGAGCCGGCACCTCCTGGCGCTGAGTGTAAGCGGCCCCGCTTTTCCCGGCAGGTGACTCCCTGACCCAACACAACAACTTCCAGTTCTCCACCAAAGACCAGGACAACGACCAGTCCTCCTCCAACTGTGCCCAGACTTACCAGGGCGCCTGGTGGTACAACAGCTGCCTCAACTCCAACCTGAACGGGCGCTACCTCGGGGGCACCCACAGTAGCTACGCAAACGGCATCAACTGGGGTACGGGGAAGGGGTACAACTACAGCTACAAGGTGGCCGAGATGAAGGTGCGGCCCGTGTAGGGCGGTCGGTGCCTGGAGCATCTCCGAGCAGGTCCTGCGTCCCCAGCACGGGCACAGGAGGCCTCCACGCAAAGGCGGAGCTCACCCCAGCCTCGCCCCTGGCCCATCAGGGACCCTCAGCTTCCAGATCCCGACCGACTCCCGCCTTCCTCTCCCGCCTGCCAGGGTGAGGGTGACCCTGACCTTGTGCACCGCACGCATCCTCAATAAAGCTTCGCCTCGCTCCACAGCACGCGATTCCCGTCACATTTGTGTCGTCCGGTCACTGGTCCTGTGCACGTCTGGGTGCCTGTCCGTGCCGCCCAGGCCCTGGCACTGTAGGAGGTTCTGGTGGCGTCAGACGAGGTGGGCAAAGCAGGGCCCGTGGCGCCTGCGTGGCAGTGCCGCTCCAGGGCACACAGCCGCTGCCTCCCGCCTGTCCCGCCATCGGTCTGCGCTCCCGGTAGGTTTGCGGCCTTGGGCCACGCGGTAGAGCACAGACTCACAGGGTCAGGCCGCAGGCCCAGCCCCCCACCAGCCAGCCTGGGAGAGTGTGTGTGCCGACCCCCAGCTCCGCGGGGGAGGGGGGTGGTGAATCAGTGAGGAATCCCATGCGAGCCCTGGGTGGGTAGTCCGATGGTTAGAGCACCAGCGTTCAACCGAAGGGTGGATGGTTTGACTCCAGGTCAAGGGCATGTCCCTCAGGTTTGATCCCCAGTCCTGGCCAGGGCGTGTGCAGGAGGCAACCCATCGATGTGTCTCTCTCACATCAGTGTTTCTCTCTGTTCTGCTTCTCCCTCTCTTTCTCCCTCCCTCTCTCTCTCTCTAAAGCAGCAGTTCTCAACCTGTGGGTCATGACCCCTTTGGGGGTCGAATGACCCTTTCACAGGGGTCGCTGAAGCCCATCCTGCATATCAAATATTTACATGATGATTCATAACAGTAGCAACGAAAATGATGTTATGGTTGGGTCACAACATGAGGAACTGTATTTAAAGGGCCAGAAGGTTGAGAACCGCTGTCTAAAGATTGATGGGGAAATGTCCTCCCGTGAGGACTGAACAAAAGAAACAGAACCCAGTGTGAAGCCTTGAGGGGAGAAGACGGGGATCAGAAGGGGCTGGTGTTGGGGTCACGGCCGTGCCGAGCGGCATCAGACCCCGGCCTCGGCCAGAACCAGCGTGTGGTGTGCCGTGGCCCTGCGTGTGGTGGTGTTAGTCAACATCACCTCCCAAACCCAGCCTTTCCGAAGAGGAGGGGCCTGGGAGGGGAAGGACCCGCGTCCTTGTCCAGGGCCTGAAGCCCCCTCTGGGCGCAGAGCCAGTCCTGCCCCCCACCGACGTCTCAGCCACCTTGAGCCCTTTAATTCGTTGTCCTTGTCACGGTGGCTGATGGGCCATGTGTGTGGGGGGCGGCCGATGACCGATTCCTGGAGCTTCGCCGGAGGCTGGGAGCCCGGCCGCCCACCCCAACACGGGGCAGAGGTCCCAGCCAGCGATCCAGGACCATCTGGAGCCCTCCATCTGCACTGAAGGAGCCGGCCCGGCCCTCCCCCGTCCCTGGGCCCTCCCCCACAGGAGGGTGCGCTCGGCTTAACTGGGTGCAAGCAGAAGTCACGGAGCCTTAGACAGAGAAGGAGGTGCCGCTGCCCAGCGCCCCGGTCCCCACGGCGCAGGGGCCAGTGCCCGCGGCTCCCGACGGTCCGAGCTCTTTTCCTAACGGCCCGCGGGCACGAGCTGCCCACTGCGCCCTGGACCCTGTGCCGGGGCCTGGGGCACCGTCCGCGATGCCGGAGGCCCTTCCTCTGGTCAGGTCGGGCCTGCTTCTGGGCAGAGCGGAACCGTCGTCGGGACGTCCAGAGGGGCTCGCCCATGCCCTCCACGCGGCCTCTGTGCTGGTGGCTCCCTCCATCTCACCCCAAACACCAGCGGGAGCAGCCCGGCCGCCCCTGGGGGCTGCCGCTCCGGTCGGGAGGCCTTTGTGTTTGGGGAAGAGCCTGGTGGGTGCCCTTTGGACTTTAACATTCATGTTTGGCTTCTGGAAGCGACACTTTTTAAACACAGCTTTCCCTGCGCTTTTCCGGTCGGCTCAGAGACCCTGGCTTTGTCTCCCTAAGGCCTGCACATCCGCATGTTCCTTTAACACATTTAAATGCGTGTCCTTTGGTGTGAGAGAGGGAGAGGGAGAGGGAGAGAGACATCCATGTTGAGAGAGCTTCACAGACTGGCTGCCTCCTGCACGCCCCCCACTGGGGATGGAGCCTGCAACCCGGGCCTGTGCCCTGACGGGAATGGAACCCTGACTCAGGACGATGCTCCCCCACCGAGCCCCGCCGGCCCCTGCCCCTCCTCACCCACCAGGCAGGCCTGCCCCTCCTCAGGGTCAGCGTTTAAGGGCCGGCGCCCCCGCTGCCCGATGCCGCGTGTGAACAGCGCTCAGCTGGCGCCTGCCTGGCGGGGCCAAGCCCTGGGTGAGGCACAAACCCTCACCATTAACAGAGGCTTCCGACCTGAGCCGCCGGGCCCGGGGGGAGGGGGTCAGCCCGGGGCTGCAGGGGCCCCTCCCCACAGCGAGTGGGTCCAGGACCCCGGACGCCAGGGAGGGGACGGGCCAGGTCCTGGGAGGGCGTGTCTCTCCGGTAACAGTCCCTCCCCAGCTGTTTTCCAGGCCGGAGGCACCGAGCGACCCCATGGCTAGGCGGGAGGTGGAGGCCGCCGCCCGCAGGGGGTCCCGGCACGGGCTGGGGCCAGGCCCTGACGTAGCCTTTCCCTGAGGCTGACGCGACGGAGAAACTCTCTGAACAGACGGGCCTGGGGCGTCCTTGTCGGGCAGTGGCCTCAAACCCCACCCTTTCCCTGAGTGGTGGCCCCTTTTTTATGGAAGTGAAACTACTTTAAAGAACAGGCTGTCCTAGGCAGAGTAACGCTCTGCAGACTTCCCGCCCGAACCCCCAAACGGGCCGTGCTACCCCGCATGGCCAGACAGACGGCGCCTGCGGAGGGGCCGCGGCCAAGGACTGCCAGAGGCCGCTGGAAGCCGGAAGGGGCAAGAACAAGTCCTCCCTGCCCTGGCCGGTGTGGCACAGTGGTTGGAGCGTCAGCCCTTTGACGGAAGGGTCACGGGTTCGATTCCGGTCAAGGGCACATACCTGGGTTCAGGCTCGATCCCCGGCCCCGACTGGGTGGGGTGGGGGGCAACCAATCCATGTGTCTCTCTCACATCGAGGTCTCTGTCTGCCTCTCCCCTTCCTCTCTCCGTCCACGCCAACAGGCCATGGAAAATGCCCTCAGATGAGGATTAGCAACGGGAACAAAAGGGCCCATTCTCCCCGGAGCCTCTGGAAGGACCCAGCAGCATCCAGGCCGGGGAGACCCACCGCGACCTCTAAGTGCTAAACGCAGGTCAGCTGCTTGAAGCCTCGAGTCTGTGCTAAGGCGTCATGGCAGCAGCAGGAAACTGTCCGTGCTGCTGAGTGACCGGCCGAGCGGCTCTCCTTTCATTCCTGAAGGCCCTTCGGTAAACGGAGGCCGGACTGTCAGCGATCGAGCGGTCAGTCTCTCCCTTCACGCCGGGGCCTCGGACGGCTAGTGGGGAGATGTCTGTCAGCCATACCCGGCGGCGCGGCTCAGGGGTGAGCGTCGACCTGTGAACCAGGAGGTCCCAGTTCAATTCCTGGTCAGGGCACAGGCCCGGGTTGTGGGCTCCATCCCCAGTGGGGGCGTGCGGGAGGCAGCCGATCCATGGTTCCCATCATTGATGTTTCTCTCTCTCCCTTTCGCTTCCTCTCTGAAATCAATAAAAATATATTTTAAAAAGAAAGATGTTTCTGGGGCCCAAGAAACCATGAACTCTTCCAGGTAACCTGTAGGCTGGGTCACCTATAGGCTGGGTCACCTGTAGGCTGGGTCACCTATAGTCTCGGTCACCTATAGGCTGGGTCACCTGTAGGCTGGGTCACCTGTAGGCTGTGTCACCTATAGGCTCGGTCACCTGTAGGCTCGGTCACCTGTAGGCTGTGTCACCTATAGGCTCGGTCACCTGTAGGCTGGGTCACCTGTAGGCTGGGTCACCTGTAGGCTGGGTCACCTTTAGGCTCGGTCACCTGTAGGCTGGGTCACCTGTAGGCTGGGTCACCTTTAGACTAGGTCACCTGTAGGCTGGGTCACCTGTAGGCTGGGTCACCTGTAGGCTGGGTCACCTTTAGGCTCGGTCACCTGTAGGCTGGGTCACCTGTAGGCTGGGTCACCTTTAGACTAGGTCAACTGTAGGCTGGGTCACCTGTAGGCTGGGTCACCTGTAGGCTGGGTCACCTATAGGCTCGGTCACCTGTCGGCTGGGTCACCTATAGGCTCGGTCACCTATAGGCTGGGTCACCTATAGGCTCGGTCACCTGTAGGCTGGGTGACCTGTAGGCTCAGTCACCTGTAGGCTGGGTCACGTGTAGGCTGGGTCACCTATAGACGACCCGCTCCCAGGACGGGAGAGGAGTGGACAGGGCCCTTGTCGCCCATCCTCCTCGGGCTGCGCTGCTGTCACACGGCCCCGGGGACAATTCAGCGCCACCTGCCCACTCCCCAGTCAGGCTGCTGCTACCCCAGTCCAGCTCCAAGTCCTGCCTCTGCAGGGCAGTCAACTCCTCCCCTGCCCTCCCGTCAGACCACCCTGGACCCCAGGGAGTCTCTAACCCTCTGGAACCCGCAGCCCATTGCATGCAAGTGAGTTCCTGCCCGGCCACCCCGCCATCCTGGGGGTCCCTCAGGGGGTCCCCCTGGGCAGAGCTGGGGGACGAGAGGGGGCTCCTGGGCTTTCTCTAAGGACACACGCAGGCAGCCCTGGCCGGTGTGGCTCAATGGATAGAGTGCCAGCCTGCGGACCGAAGGGTCCCTGGTTCAATCCCGGTCAAGGGCACATGGGCGGGTTGTGGGCTGGATCCCAGGGTGGGTGTGATTCTCTCTCATTGCGGTGATTCTAGCTCTCTCTCCCCTTCCTTTCGTCTCCAAAGTCAGTAAAAATACATCTTTAATAAAAATAATAGAGACACACCCAGGCCCTCCCCACACAGCCCTCCCCACGCGGGGCATCGGGTCCCACTGAGGGGAAGGGGGGCCACTCAGAGGGGGGGGTGAGGGCGTGGTGGGTTGACCGTCCTCTGGGGCTGGGGAGGGAGAGGCCCGGCCAGGAGGGAACTAGAGCAGAGGCGGGGCTCAGGCAGCAATAAAAGGTGCGAGATCCTTGGCAGCGGGACCCGGGATGCCCCGACCCAGAGCAGCCGCTGCCATGAGAACCGTGGTCCTGGCCCTCGTCCTCCTGGGCACTGCAGCCGCCACGGCCGACAACTGTCCAGGTGAGCCAGGCGCCAGGCGGGCCGGCCTGATGAAGGTCCCAGAGCCCAGTGTCTTCCGCACAGACCACTGCCAGCCCCCTGCCGGGTCCTTCCAGAACATTCTTCTTCAGACTGAGGCTTAACCACCCTCTGCAGGGGCACCTGCCCCGGGGTCCTCTCACCAGGGGCACCCCCTTGCCCCAGCCAGGGTCAGTGCAAGGTCACACTCAGCGCAGGGGGCCTTAAGCCTCGAGGGACAGGCGGGCCCCACTGGGTCCCTGAGATGGCACCGAAAGAGGGCAAGGGTCCCAGGGTCCCCAGGGGCCTCAACCCCCTTCCCTGGCCCAGGAGCTCTCCAGGGGGCTCCACCCCTCCTTCCGGAGTCTCTGGCTGTGGGAGGGGCTGAAAGGGAAGGGTTTCGGGGTCCCCACACCCTCCCTAAAGTTGATGTATTTGTGACAGATGCACTTGAACTCCGAGAGGCAGCTGCATCTCTGGCTCCAGTCTGGGGAGCTGCTGTGTGTCCTCGGATCACAAGGGACCCCCACCCTCCGCTCCCTCCAGCCCGGGATTCCCAGGCCACGTGCCCCAGGAATGGGCGTGACACACGTCACTGCCCCCGTCCTGGCTGTCACAGATGCGGGGGCTGCACTCACTGGATGGGCCACAGTGGGGGGAGCTCTTCCTAAGGTCTCACACATTCGCATCAGCCACTCTGACCCCCCAAAGCCTCCCTCTGCTCTAACTCTGCAGCCGGGCATAGAGCCCAGAGGGGCTGAGTGACTCCCCGAGGACACACAGCCTGAGGAGCGGGCTTCCCTGGGGGCAGGTGGACCCGGAGGCCAGGCCCATCACCTGGGGGAGGACCGACCACAGGCTCAGCAGAGGTGGGACCGCCTCCCCTCCAGGCTGGCCCTCCAGCTGAGGCAGGCGGCCCGGGAACAGCCATCTGCCAGGCCGGGTCCCCAAGGTGGCAGGTCTCTCCGGAGAGGGTGCGGGGTGGGGGGAGGGGCAGTAGCCCAGGTCCTCACCCTGACAGGCGCCCGCGCTTCTCTGCAGAAGTGAAGGTGCTGGGGCTGGAGGCCGACAAGCTCACCATCCTCCGGGGCTGCCCAGGGCTGCCAGGGGCCCAGGGGCCCAAGGGAGTGCCAGGCGCCAACAGCAGGAGAGGTGAGTGCCCGGGTGAGGGGGGCTGGGCCTTGTCCCTGTTCAGGGAGACGTGACAAGGCAGGTCTCAGGAGGGGCCTGGGGCTTGGTCCACTGGGGTGTGGGTCCCCGTGGGAGGGAGCTGGTCTCAGGTCACCCACGGAACTGACAGGCCTGTGTGGCATCCAGCACGGCTCCTGGTAATGACGCACCCACTGCGGGGGAACCCGGCTGGACTGTCCTCCCTGCCCTCCCTGGTCCCAGCTGAGCCCGGGGGGCCTGTCTCCAGGGGCGACCATAGTGGGCCCAGCAGTCACAGCCAATGGAAACGCCCAGGGTCCCCGGACGAGGGCAAAGCTGATCACAGGCCTGGTCCGCTGCGAAGGCCCCTGGTCGCAGGTCCTGGCCTCTGACCGGACAGCAGGGACTAAGAGGGGCTGGGGTCCCTGTCCCCTCCCTCTGGTTACCGAAGGTCAAACCCGGGGCGCTAATTGCCAGGATCCTGAACATTGCTCACTGACATGTTTGAATTTGCAGGAGAACCAGGCCCATCTGAAGTCCCTGGGAATGCGTGACCCCCCAAGCCCAAAAGTAACTGAGCAAGAAGCATGGAAGGCCTGGGCAGGACCCCGCAGCCCTGGGAGCAGAGAGAAAGGAGGGGCACATCCTGGGTGTTGCATGGAAAAATTCGTAACTATAACCTAATGGTAACCATAATCCTATCCTTATCCCTAA
This sequence comes from Myotis pilosus, assembly GCA_036010255.1. NCBI lineage: Eukaryota > Metazoa > Chordata > Mammalia > Chiroptera > Vespertilionidae > Myotis > Myotis pilosus. The sequence goes on from JASKON010000013.1 coordinate 72,714,608, forward strand.
CTTTAACCCTAACCCTAACCCTAACACCAACCTTATTCCTAAGCCTAACCCTATTCTTATCCATAACCCTAACCCTATCCTTATCCGTAACCCTAACCAACCCTAACCCTAACCCTAACCCTAATCCTAACCCTAACCCTGTCCTTATCCATAACCCTAACCCTAACCATAACCCTAACCCTAACCCTGTCCTTATCCATAACCCTAAACCTAACCCTAAACCTCACCCTCACCCTATCCTTATCCATAACCCAAACCCTAACCCTAACCCTCACCCTAACCCTGTCTTTATCCATAACCCTAACCCTAACCCTAACCCTAATCCTAACCCTAACCCTGTCCTTATCCATAACCCTAACCCTAACCATAACCCTAACCCTAACCCTAACCCTATTCTTATCCATAACCCTAACCCTATCCTTATCCTAACCCTAACCCTAACCCTAACCCTCACCCTAACCCTATCCTTATCCATAACCCTAACCCTAACCCTCACCCTAACCCTATCCTTATCCATAACCCTAACCCTAACCCTAACCCTCACCCTATCCTTATCCATAACCCTAACCCTATCCTTATCCATAACCCTAACCCTAACCCTAACTCTCACCCTCACCCTATCCTTATCCATAACCCTAACCCTAACCCTAACCCTAATGAAAGGACAGAACAGGCCTGATAGCTGTGTCCTTATCCCCTCTTCCAAGAAAAAGCCACAGAATGTATCAGTTACTCAGCCTGCCCTATCTCAGCCAATGGGATAGCGGGGGAAACTAGCCCAAGGCCAAGAGTATGCTGGCCACCCCCTGTCTTTGTGTAACCAGACCCTAGCTGCACCCTGTCCTTGCGTCACTAGCCCCCGGCCCTCACTCAACCAACCAGAATCAGCCAAATCAGTGGTCAGAGTCTGCCCCCACCCCCCGACCCCAAGCCCTATAAATTCTTTGTTCCTTTGGGATTCGGGGCTCTCTCTTGCATCCAGTAATGGAGGTGGGGGGGGACCAAGTCCCGGGCTTGAATAAATGACTCTATGCTTTTGCATCGGACTCGGCTCCCTAGTGGTCTGTCTTGGGAGATCTTGAAATCTGGGCATAACATTTGGGGGCTCATGCGGGACCCCCAAGACCCACGAGGAACCCCGATCCAGAGAGTCTGACTGACCGCGGTAAGTGTCTATGTGTTGTCTATTCTATTCTGTGTGTTCTGTCCTGTATGAGCTCACTTCTGAAATCTGTATTGCCCATAAAGGCCTAGGTGGACGCACTGGGGGCCACGGGTGGGAGGAGGCGGGGGACGTCCCGATCCTCCATCTGGAGGGGCGTAGAAACCCCTCAATCTGAGACGAGTGGTGCATGGCCATCGTCTAATCTGTAGTTTTGCTTCCATGGAGTCGGAAGGTTGTTTTGGTTTTGCTTCCATAAAGTTGGAAGACTGTATTTGTCTGGGTTTGTGTTTTGTGTTTTTGTTTGTTTGTTTCTGTTTTCTGTGGACTTACTGGACGGACGTTATGGGACAGACTCAAACTACTCCTTTAAGCATTATGGTCGTTTTAAAGTCAAGGGCTGGGCCAAACCTGCTTGCCAGCCTCAGGTGTGGTTTTCCAGAACCGCTGGGAACTTGGGACCTTGAAGCTTACTGAATTCAAATGATAAAAAAACTTATGTCTTGCATTTTTGAAGTTTATTCTTAAAAAATGTTACTGGTTGAGAAATGCTGAATATTTGACTTGCCAGCTAAAAGTTTAAGATTCGGATTAAATTGGGAAAAACTGTGTGTTGTGGTAGGTAAATGCCTTTGCTGAATGAATGTCTGGTGAAAGTGTGCGAGTGTGGAGGGAGGGGGCCTGCCCTCTCCTCTCCTTTGTGTGGCTCCACAACTTTGGTCAGGTGGGTACCTGAGTGAAAATCTGTGAAAACAGGTCACCCCTCCCTTGTCTGTCTCTCGTCACCGATCATCATGAGGTCGGGACAAAGTAAACCTGCTGTTCTTAATTACATGTTAAAAAAGATTTTTTAAAAGGGATACAATAGAGATTGTGAAATTAAAATGAATGCTAAAACATTGAGGAAGCATGAGTGAACAGCTGTTTGTTTGTGTGGAACTAGCCAATTTGCTACCGACAGGGGGGACTGGACGCAGTCTTAACTCCTCCGGTAGGTTCTCACCAAAACGTTGGTCAAGAATTTTGTTCTGGGACATGGGTGCCAGGAGTGCCCCCACGCCCGTCTGGGGAGTTGGGCATTGTTTTGTTTATCTGCTCAGCTCCAGTCTGGGCTAGTCTACTGAGAGAGTGTGAATACGAGTGTTTATCTATTTTGGCTGCTCATTACTAGTCTGTGTGAAGTGAAAGTTACTTTGATTTATTTTGCATTTCTGTTCATTCATCTGGCTGAACGTTTGGACTGGACCCGCGATGGGCTGCAAGAGTCTCTAGCAGTTCTCAGAGTCTTTTGCTCGCCATTACAGAAGGAATCAGCCCACTTCGCTAACAAAAATTTCTGTCTATCAGTTGCTCTTACCTGGGTTGTAAATTGCTGTAATTCCAAGATTGCTTAGTTCTGAGATTGCTTATAAAAGAGTAAAAGAAAAAAAAAATCTGTGAGGAAAAGCAGCCTGGGCTGAGAGAAGTGGGGCAGGGGGGTTGGCAGTTATGCTGCTGGCTGCAAACCTAGCAGGTCTTATCAATGAACTTCAAGGTTACAAAAAGTAACTGTAAGCACAGTCTGTCTTTCTCTGCCCTGGTTTATTCTTTTAACCCCTCCAATGCTGAATCAGACCGATACCTGTTCTTAGTTCTATCACAAAAGGTCTAGATATATCTTAAGAGTAAAAGTACATTTAAAATATGTTCATAAATATTAATCTAAAATTGCTAAATGTTCACTTTTGGTAATCATTAAAGGATTAAGGTTTCTAAGAATAAAAAACAAAACAATTAAACTCCGGCTAGAAAAGCGGAGGAGGAACAAAGCTAGAATCCGCAGCCCCCCTGCTGATTTAGAACTGTTTGCCAGGCAGACTCAGCCCCTGAGAGCCAGGTCAAAGAAGGGGGGGCTGAATGCCTGAGCTGCCCGCAAGGCCCGGAAGCCCCTGGTGGAGAAGAAGCGGCGTGCGCGCGGATCAACCAGAGCCTACGGGAGCTGCAGCAGCTGCTGGCGGGCACCGAGGTGCAGGCTAAGCTGCAGGCAGAAGCCAGTGAGCGCTTCGCTGCCGGCTACATCCATGAACCCCCTGCTTGAGTCCATACCACTGCAAAAGAAAAGGGCAGCAGCTTCCGGGATTTGCTGGGAGACGCTCTGGCTGGGCCCCTGGGAGACCCTAGGTGGAGCAGCTGGCTCACAGGAGGGGCTGATATCCCCCTCTAGTGCACTCCCTAAGGGTTAACAAAAAAGCACTCTCCCTGGACCTGGGAGCCATCAGGACTTTGAAATTCTCCAAGAGAGGAGGAGTCTGACTCAGAGACTGGCCGAAACCTTGTTGGGTTAGAAAAACCGGAGGCTGCATATTGAACTTATAGACTACAGTTTGCTGGGCAGAGGTCCAAGCCCAGTTATATAGGGGTTAAGCTACCTGTGTACAGCAAAACAACTTTCTCCTGTGCCAGAATACATTTTAAGAAAATTGAATGCATGATAGGCCAGTAAGCTGGGACAAGTAGAATAGGGGAAACTGAGCAGAAATCCTATCTTCCCTAAACCAATGACACTTGGGAGTAAATGCTTTGCATTTGCCTCCCTAAAACAAAGGTTAAATCGTTTATGTCAATCTGATTAGTGTCATTTGTTGTCCACACCCAGGGACAAATGAAGTTGGAAAATAAACCTTATTTTATTAGTTCTTTTATTCAGGAGGAGCCAACCCAGTCCCTCCCTGCAACATGAGTGATAAAATGTATGTTAAGGAATTTTAAAATTGCTCAAACCTCGCTGCCTTGGACCCAGTTCTGCGTGTGTAAGAAGGGGCAGAGTAAAGGCCAGAAGAAGCTGGCAAGGCCATCCAAACCACCCAGCCGCTATTGGCCAGAGCCGCCTGAGGCAGACCTCCTCGGACTGGCAACAGCTGACTCTGACGAGGACAGACTGGGCTTTTTCCAACTGGGCCCCCATGAGCCGATGGTCAAAATGAAGGTCGGGGGCCAGAATGGGAACTTTGTGATTGATACAGCGGCACAGCACTCCGTGGTTACTCAGAGGGTGGCTCCCCTCTCGGGTCGGGAGGTCACCATTATTGGAGCTACCGGTACCACAGCTGCAGACTGTTCTGCCACCCCCGCCATTGTCAGTTAGGCAGCCATCAGGTGGTTCATGAATTCCTATATTTACCAGTTGACCTGGTCCCTCTAATGGGCAGAGACCTTTTAGCCAAAATGGAAGCAGAAACCACTTTTACCCCAGATGGCTCAGCACAGCCTTGCCTAGGTGAAGAGACCTCTCCAATGATCCTGTCCTTAGCAGTGCCGAGAGAGGAAGAATGAAGACTTTATACCCCCCAGCCAAAGGCCCCCACATCTGTTCTTGTCAGGCCCCCATCAGGGGACTTGGGCAGTGTTCCTGTTATCTGCCAAAATTCCCAAGACTGTAAAAGTACTTGTTCACTGAAAAGGTGTAAATGTGGATGTTTATTTGATGTTTATATGTCTACTTAGGTATAAATATTTGTAAATAAATAGAACCCCCAGTTAATTTTCTGGTGTATTCTGGAGCAGCCTATTCAGTCTTGACAGAGCCAATGGGACCAGTAACATCTAAGAAGACACCAGTTCTAAGAGCCACCGGACAAACTGCCTTTTTCCTTGGACATCAAAGAGGACCGTGGACCTCAGAAAGAACACGGTAACTCATTCGTTTCTAGTCATGCCAGAATGCCTCTACCCATTACTTGGACGTGATCTCTTACAGAAATTACAAGCCACCCATAAGCTTGTTCGAGATGCCCCGCCAGTGCCACCTCGGACTCTGTACATCCTTTCCAGCCTGGGGACTCAGTGTGGGTAAAGAAGTTCACAACCTCAGGACTCACCCCAACCTGAAAAGGACTATACCTGCAGAAAATTGTATAATAGACTCAGATGATGCCTGCATCTTCATAGACATGGCTTCAGACAGACAAGGATGATTTTACCTTATACAGAAAGGTCAAAGAGTGGACTTGAGTCACCTCCCTAAAATGTTTGTATAGCCCTGACATATCTCATGGTTAGTAGCAGAGGATTTGGCTGCCTGAAGCGGCCATGGTGCCAATATTATGTTTCATTGTATTAATATGTTGTATTAACCTTCAATTCTCTTGCAGGTTTGAATGTAGCTCTCAGCAGTTGCTGTAGACCTATGTTGGTCTACAGTCCTTGGTAGTCTTTGGGAGTAACTGGCAAGTGTTCAGTTTCCCATACTAAAGGCCATTGTTATGGCCATATGTTAACTGTCCTGGAAAGGGACTATGTGGGTGAACCCCCAAAAGTAAAGGATGTCTAGCTGCCAAGAGGGCAGGTGCCCAACTAGGTAAAGAAGAATACCCATCAGGTTTTGGTCTCTATTAAGAGACAGTTAACAGTTGGCAGCCTGTATACTATCTTGCAGGCCTGAGTGACCATGCCCATGTCAGGGGTGGTACATACCTCAACTGTAAAAGAAAACTAAAAAAGGCCTGTTTGGAATAGAAGGTCTAAGGAATAGTTATGCATTTTTAAAGGACATAGAAAGAAGATTTAAAAGCTAATTTAAAAGTATAAAATTTAGAAAAATTATATATATAATAAGAAATCCAACAATTACTGTTTTGTTATAACTCTGAAAAGTCCATGAAAAGGGACTAACAAGAAAAATCAGAAGATCTTAGAGCAGATCAGTATGTTTTTCTCCTTATATAATTCCTCTGAAATCTGGCAATGCTTAATAAGTCATGGCAATACATTTCTTTGCATGAAATCAATAAGACCTGTTTTCAATAGTGATTTTATTAACCGGAAACTTTGACTGGAGTATCATGTTTTAAAGAAACCTGTCCAAGCTCTGAAGACTTGAAGCCAATAAGAGTGCCACGAAGAAGGCCTGGTATCCTGCTTGGGAGCCCTGAAGATGGCTGGCGCTGGAGCGTCAGGCCCATGCCCTACCATCACTGGCGGTTGGTCAGAGTAGAAGGGGAGCAATAAGGACGCCTCTGCGTCCCTGAAGAACCCCCACACACTCTGGTTTGCAACAAGTAGGAGGGCTACTGAGATGGGCCTTAAAGCCTAGAGCATGGGCTCAGGTGGAGTTGCTACAGGTGAGGGATTCACCTAACGCAGCAGATACTGCAGGCAGGCCTGATGGCAGCTGGATGGCTTGGCTTCCTGGCCACTACAGGGCACATTAAGATTCAATCATGAAATTCCAGCAAAGGTATTCAGTTACCATTCTTGTTGTGTTTATGCAAACATCAGGCCAAATTAAATACAGTAGATAAATTAATGTTGATTTGGCTTTTTGATAGCCATAGAGGAATTTTTAGGAAGAAAAACTCTATTTCAATGGAGGTTATTAAAACTGAAATGTTTTCTTTCCCTTCCACTGGACCATTTGTTATAGTTTGTCTCTGCCAGGTCACAAGCCCAGCTCCTTCTGTGCCCACGACAGCAGGGAGCCTGACTGGAAGGTGACCTCTGACTAGACACACCCGCTGCAGATCACCCTCAAGAAGACAGCAAACCTCGGCGGACCCCTTGAAACCCTCCTGATGCTGTTGACTTTCGGCCCTTGCATTATCAACAGACTAGTCCAATTTGTCAAGGAGTGTAGAAAAATAGTTCAGTTGATAGTTCAGTCCATCTCATGATTGAGCTGGAAGTGCCAAGACAAGGGGGGAATGAAAGGACAGAACAGACCTGATAGCTGTGTCCTTATCCCCTCTTCCAAGAAAAAGCCACAGAATGTATCAGTTACTCAGCCTGCCCTTATCTTAGCCAATGGGAAAGCGGGGGAAACTAGCCCAAGGACAAGAGTATGCTAGCCACCCCCCTGTCTTTGTGTAACCAGACCTAGCTGCACCCTGCCCTTGCGACACTAGCCCCCGGCCCTCACTCAACCAACAGGAATCGGCCAAATCAGTGGTCAGAGTCTGCCCCCACCCGCTGACCCCAAGCCCTATAAATTCTATGTTCCCTTGGGATTTGGGGCTCTCTCTTGCATCCAGTAATGGAGGCGGGGGGGGGGGGCAAGTCCCGGGCTTGAATAAATGACTCTATGCTTTTGCATTGGACTCGGCTCCCTAGTGGTCTGTCTTGGGGGATCTTGAAATCTGGGAATAACATCTAAACCTCACCCTCACCCTATCCTTATCCATAACCCTAACCTTAACCCTAAACCTAACCCTCACCCTCACCCGATCCTTATCCATAACCCTAAACCTATCCTTATCCATAACCTTAACCCTAACCCTAACCCTAACCCTAACCCTAACCCTAACCCTAACCCTAACCCTATCCTTATCCATAATCCTCACACTACCCTTAACCATAACCCTAACCCTAACCCTAACCGTCACCCTCACCCTATCCTTATCAATAAACCTAACCCTAAACGTAACCCTCACCCTCACCCTATCCTTATCCATAACCCTAACCCTAACCCTAACCCTAACCCTCACCCTAACCCTATCCCTAACCCTAACCCTTACCCTAACCCTAACCCTAACCCTAACCCTAACCCTATCCTTGTCCATAACCCTAACCCTATCCTTATCCATAACCCTAACCCTAACCCTAACCCTCACCCCCACCCTATCCTTATCCATAAACCTAACCCTATCCTTATCCATAACTCTCACCCTATCCTTAACCATAACCCTAACCCTAATGCTAACGCTCACCCTCACCCTATCCTTATCCATAACACTAACCCTAACCCTAACCCTCACCCTCACCCTCACCCTATCCTTATCCATAACCCTAACCCTCACCCTCACCCTATCCTTATCCACAACCCTCCCTGGACCTCCAGGTGCCCGATTTCCACTGTAAACTCCCTCCCTCCCAGACACCCGGGAGCTCTTCGCACGGCAGAGCTTTCAGACCTGAGAGGCGCTGGTGGTGTTTTCCCTTTTCCTAGCGATGCGCTGGTGCAGTGGTCGGCAAACTCATTAGTCACCAGAGCCTAATACCCACAGCACTTCTTCAAATAGAATCGCCCAGGCGAAACCGACTTGTGGGCATGAGCCACGAAGTGTCAATCCCAGTGTACGTGCGCCTGAACGTGGTATTTTGTGGAAGAGCCACACTCAAGGGGCCAAAGAGCCGCATGTGGCTCCTGAGCCGCAGTTTGCCGACAACTGCGTTGGTGGAAGCCAACTCGACCGCCTGGCTTTAGAGTGGGAGTGGGCACCGACAGGAGCGCAAGGGGAGGAGGGCGCGAAGGCCCCGCTGGGGGGAAGGCCGGGTGCGGGGCAGACTCCCTCATCCCTCACCGCCCCAGGGGGAGAGAAGCCGGAGTCGGGACACGGGGGCTGACAGGAGAGCACGTCCCGTCCAGGGACTCGCAGGAGGGCAGTCGGGCACGGATAGTCCCCAGGATGCACGGAGCGACCCTGGGAAGCGCCCTCGCCGGGTCTCAGCTGATGTCCGGATGCTCAGCTACACGCTTTCCGTCCCGGGCCCTGGCGTCACGGGGCTGAGGGTCAGGGCCTGGGAAGCGGGAGGAAGGGCAGAGGCTCCTGACCACCGGCCCCGGGGCACCGGGTTGGTGGGAATGCAGCTGACCCTCAGGGGAGGGGCCCTCACCAGCCAGAGGTGCGGGGCTGGGGCCCCTGCTGGGTGGGCTGGGAGCCCCCACATGGGCTTGTGCAGGCTCTGACCTGGGAAGGCACAGTTTCCATCTGTGAACCTGTGATCGTTCGCTCTGTTCTTATGTCCTGGCTCCGAGACGCTCACCTGGTGTGACCTCAGGTGTCATTTGTTCCGTTTATTACAGCCCTAACGTCCAAGGGCCCCTGACCCTTCCCCGCGCTTTCAGGTCTGACCCGTGACCCTGACTCTGACCCGTGACCTGACTCTGACCCGTGACCTGACTCTGACCACTGAGAAACAGTGGCCAGGGCCCAAAGACCATCTTAACAAATGGACTCAGGCAGAGGTGTTTTGTAGGAGGAGGAGGAGGAAGTGGGGGGAGAATAAATGGATGGAGGGAGGGGTGGAAAGTTCTCCGCTGAGGGGACTGTCCCCAAAGCCCGTCTGTTCAGATCACGGTCGAAGGTCAGCAAACCTCTGGCAGCCGGGATGTCCAGGGACAGAGGCTGCTTCCTAGGAACCGTCCCTGGAATTCCTAAGAAAACAGGCTGATGTACGCAATCACATGCTACTCACAGATCATCCTTCACAGGAAAAATGATAAGGGAATGGAGGGAGGGTGACTAGCTGACGTAGCTTCCTTGGCGCTAGAATATGATCCAGGGAACGTCTGTCTCCGGCCGGCCTGCCTCGGGGAGCCAGGGGGTGAGGCAGGTCCACGTGCAGGCAGGTCACGGCACCAGCCGTTTTCATGGCTCGATCACCTCCCTCGCCCTGGAGGCCTGCGTCCCCTCCCCAAGGAGCAGGGCCATCGTCCTGAGTTCTGAGCCCCCAGGGGTCCCCTCCCCTTGTTATAGAAAAAACCGGACCAGAACCAAACAACGCTCTGAGAGTTTGGAGTTACACTTTTATTCACCGCTGCTGTCACACGGCCCCGGGGACAATTCCGTGCCACCTCCCCACTCCCCAGTCAGGCTGCTGCTGCCCCAGTCCAGCTCCCAGTCCTCCCTCTGCAGGGCAGTAAACACCTCCCCTCCCCTCCCCTCTGCCCAACCTGGACCCCAGGGAGTCTCTAACCCTCTGGAGACCCAGAGCCCATTGCATGCCAGTGAGTTCCTCACCGGCCACCCCTGCCGTCCTGGGGGTCCCTCAGGGGGGTCGCCTCGGCAGAGCTGGGGAACAAGAGGGGGCTCCTGGGCTTTCTCTAAGGACACAAGCAGGCAGCCCTGGCCAGTGTTGCTCAGTGGATAGAGTGCCAGCCTGCGGACCGAAGGGTCCCAGGTTCAATCCCGGTCAAGGGCACATGCCCAGGTTGGGGGTTGGATCCCAGGACGGGTGTGATTCTCTCTCATTGCGGTGTTTCTAGCTCTCTCTCCCTCCTTTCCTCTCCAAAGTCAATAAAAATACATCTTTAATAAAAAAATAATAGAGACACACCCAGGCCCTCCCACACAGCCCTCCACACGCGGGGCATCTGATCCCACTGAAGGGAAGGGGACCCACTGCAGGGGGGGGGATGAAGGCGTGGTGGGGGATGGTCCTCTGGGGCTGGGGAGGGAGTGGCCCGGACAGGAGCGAACTGGAGCAGAGGTGGGTCTCACCCAGCAATAAAAGGTGCGAGTTCCTTGGCAGTGGGACCTGGGATGTTGCCGCCCTTTGCAGCCGCTGCCTAGGGGCCCGTTGTCTGGCCCTGGTCCTCCTGGGCACTGCAGCCGCCACGGCCAACAACTGTCCAGGTGAGCCAGGCGCTAGGCGGGCCGGCCTGACGAAGGTCCCAGAGCCCAGAGCCTCCGCACAGACCAGAGCCTGCCCCTGCCGGGTCCTTCCAGAACATTCTTCTTCAGACTGAGGCTGAACCACCCTCTGCAGGGGCACCTGCCTCAGGGTCCTCCCAGGAGGGGCTCAGGTGGTGTGAGGGGGGGAGGCTGGAGATCGCCCCCTCCCCCAGCCCGGGTCAGTGCAAGGTCGCACCCAGCTCTGGGGGCCTTGAGCCTTGGGGGTCAGGCTGCCCCACTCCTCCCCGAGGCGGCACAGCAAGAGGGCAAGGGTCCCTGGGTCCCCACGGGCCCGACCTCCTTCCCTGGCCCAGGAGCTCTCCAGGGGGTGCCACCCCTCCCTCTGGAGTCTCTTGCTGTGGGAAGGGCTGGGACCCGGGACCAGGTGCCACCTCCCAGGGCCCGGGGCCTGCGGTGCGGCCTGTGAGGAGGTGGAGGGAGCATGTCCCCTGTGATGGGAGAGAGGCCGCTGAGTCGGGAGGAAGGACACACGGGCCTCATGGGTAAGGTCACTCTGAGTCCATGTTCTCTCCTCGTGGCGTCCTATTTTCTTTCTTTGTAAACAAAATGATTTTTAAAATTTATTCATTTGCCAGAGAGAGAGGGAGGGAGAGAGACGTGGATTTGCTGTTCCCGTTGCTCGCGCCCTGATGGCGATCGCGCCCACAGTCTCCGCGACCTGGATGGCGCTCTGACCAGCCAGGCTCCACCAGGGCCTCTCCTTGTCCCCCCAGGTGCCCTGTTGTTAATGAGCAAAAATTAAACAAATGCAGAAGTGAGGTCCCCATTGGCTCCGCCCAGGGAGGACCTGCAGAGGAGAGGCCCACGGACCATTTGACCCCAAGGAGACCCCGGGGGCGGCGGGTTTCCGGGTCCCCACACCCTCCCTGGAGGCCGTGTATTTGTGATGGACGCACTTGAACTCTGAGAGGCAGGTCCATCTCAGGCTCCAGGTCTGCCGGGGCTGCTGTGTGTTCTGGTATCACAGGGACCCCCACCCTCCGCACCCTCCAGCCCGGGATTCCGAGCCACATGCTCGAGGAATGGGGGTGACACGAAGTACTGCCCCCGCCCCGTCTGTCACAGATGCAGAGGCTGCACTCACTGGATGGGCCGCAGTGGGGGGAGCTCTTCCTAAGGTCTCACACATTTGCATCGGCCGCTCTGACCCCCGCAAAGCCTCCCTCTGCTCTCACTGTGCATCCGGGCACAGAGCCCAGAGGGGCTGAGTGACTCCCCGAGGACACAGAGCCTGAGGAGGGGACTTCCCAGGGGAAAGGTGGTCCCCGAGGCCAGAGCCCAGGCAGAACCCCACACCACCCGGGGGCAGGGAGAGAGGAGGGGTACATCCGGGTGTCACATGGGAAATTTCCTAACCATAACCTAATGGTAACCATAATCCTATCCTTATCCCTAAACCTAACTGTAACCCTAACTGTAATACCAACCCTAACGCTAACCCTAATTCTAACCCTAACCCTAACCCTAAACCTAACCCTAACCCTAAAGATAACCCTAACCCCAAACTTAACCCTAATTCTAACCCTAAACCTAACCCTAACTGTAACCCCAACCCTAACACTAACCCTAACTCTAACTCTAACCCTAACTCTAACCCTAACCGTAACCCTAATCCTAACCTTATCCCTAACCCTAACCCTTTCCTTATCCATAACCCTAACCCTAACCCTAACCCTAACCTTATCCCTAACCCTAACCCTAACCCTAACTGTAACCCCAACCCTAATGCTAATCCTAACTCTAGTCCTAACCCTAACCCTCACCCTCACCCTATCCTTATCCACAACCCTAACCCAAACCCTAACCCTAACCCTCACCCTCACCCTATCCTTATCCACAACCCTCCCTGGACCTCCAGGTGCCCGATTTCCACTGTAAACTCCCTCCCTCCCAGACACCCGGGAGCTCTTCGCACGGCAGAGCTTTCAGACCTGAGAGGCGCTGGTGGTGTTTTCCCTTTTCCTAGCGATGCGCTGGTGCAGTGGTCGGCAAACTCATTAGTCACCAGAGCCTAATACCCACAGCACTTCTTCAAATAGAATCGCCCAGGAGAAACCGACTTGTGGGCATGAACCACGAAGTGTCAATCCCAGTGTACGTGCGCCTGAACGTGGTATTTTGTGGAAGAGCCACACTCAAGAGGCCAAAGAGCCGCATGTGGCTCCTGAGCCGCAGTTTGCTGACAACTGCGCTGGTGGAGGCCAACTCACCGCCTCGCTTTAGAGTGGAATTCGGCACCGACAGGAGCGCGAGGGGAGGAGGGCGCGGAGGCCCCGCTGGGGGAGGCCGTGTGCGGGGCAGACTCCCTCTTCCCTCACCGCCCCAGGGGGAGAGAAGCCGGAGTCGGACACGGGGGCTGACAGGAGAGCACGTCCCGTCCAGGGACTCCCAGGGGGGCAGTCGGGCATGGAAAGTTCCCAGGATGCACGGAGCGACCCTGGGAAGCGCCCTCGCCGGGTCTCAGTTGATGTCCGGATGCTCAGCAACACGCTTTCCGTCCCGGGCCCTGGCTTCACGGGGCTGAGGGTCATGGCCGCCCCAGGGAAGCGGGAGGACGGGCAGGAGGCTCCTGACCACCAGCCCCAGGGCACGGGGTCGGCAAGAATGCAGCTGACCCTCAGGGTAGGGGCCCTCACCAGCCAGAGGTGGTGCGGGCCTGGGGCCCCTGCTGGGTGGGCCGGGAGCCCCCACATGGGCCTGTGCAGGCTCTGACCTGGGAAGGCACAGTTTCCATCTGTGAACCTGTGATCGTTCGCTCTGCTCTTATGTCTTGGCTCCGAGACGCTCACCTGGTGTGACCTCAGGTGTCATTTGTTCCGTTTATTACAGCCCTAACGTCCAAGGGCTCCTGACCCTTCCCCGAGCTTTCAGGTCTGACCCGTGACCTGACTGTATCCCGTGACCTGACTCTGACCCGTGACCTGACTCTGACCCTTGACCTGACTCTGACCTGTGACCCAGACTCTGACCCTTGACCTGACTCTGACCTGTGACCCAGACTCTGACCCGTGACCCTGACACTCACCTATGACCTGACTTCCGTGACAGGCGGGTGTCACTGACCTGCCTCCGGGCCTGGAAGCATTCTCCCTCCCTCACTGGCTCAGAGCTCTGAGCCGGCGACCTTTGACCTGCATCTGCAAGGCGCATCGATTGGAACGTGTGTCCCCGCGTCCCCGCTGTCTGCCTTTAGCGGGGCCTCTGAGCATGCGCTGATTCTTGGAAATGGGGGAACATACACATACTAGGAACTCCGGGCCTCCTCACTGCCCCCAAACCCTGACTTGCACATCAGTCACTCACTCCTTCCACGACTCAAGTGCACCTTTTCCATTGGAGGAGCAGGCTGTCGCTCTAACAGGCCGCGTGCTCTGAGCTGTTGCCAACACCCCAAGAGCCGGATTTGGTGCTGAGCCGGGCTCGGCTGCTGCTGCTGCCGCCAGACCTCCAGGGGCCGGTGCTGCTGGGAGGAAAGACGGTTTATTCAGGAGCCAGCAGCCCGAGGAGACGGCAGACTCGTCACAAAGGTCATCCCTTTCTTATATTTTTTTTTCGTGAATCCTCACCTTTGGATATTTTATTCATTGCTTTTCAGAGAAAGTGGGAAGGAGGAGGAAGGGAGAGGGAGAGAAACATCGATGTGAGAGAGACACTTCAACTGGTTGCCTCCCATACACGCCCCAACCAGGGGGCAGGGAGTGAACCTGCAAACCAGGAACATGCCCTCCACCGGGAATCGTACCCGAGACCCTTCAGTGCTCGGGCCAACACTCTAACCACTGATCCACAGTGGCCAGGGCACAGAGATCATATTAACAAATGGACTCAGGCAGAGGTTTTTTGTAGGAGGAGGAGGAGGTGTGGGGGGAGAACAAAGGGATGGAGGGAGGGCTTGAGAGTTCTCCGCTGAGGGGATTGTCTGCAAATCCCGTCTATTCAGATCACAGCGGAAGGTCAGCAAACCTCTGGCAGCCGGGATGTCCGGGGACGGAGCCTGCTTCCTAGGAACCATCCCTGGAATTCCTAAGAAAACAGGCTGATGTACGCAATCACATGCTACTCACAGATCATCCTTCACAGGAGAAATGATAAGGGAATGGGGGGCGGGTGACTAGCTGACGTAGCTTCTTTGGCTCTAGAATATGATCCTGGGAACGTCTTTCTCCCACCGGCCTGCCTCAGGGAGCCAGGGGGTGAGGCAGGTCCACGTGCAGGCAGGTCACGGGCAGGAGCCGTGTTCAGGGCTCAGAACATGCCTCGCCGGGGAGGCCTGCATCCCCTCCCTCAGGAGCAGTGCCATCGTCCTGAGATCTGAGCCCACGGGGGTCCCCCTCCCCTGGGCCTGTCCTGTGTGTGCAGGAGGCGGGCGTGTCCATCTCGCCTGCCACCACCTCCCGCTCCCGTGAATGAGGGCAGAGCGAGAGGGTGGGGACCCGCTGTCACATCCAAAACATGACTCCTGCTCCGCTCACCGTGTGGCTCTGCACTGATTACAGAGGCACCTTCCCACCCGGCTGGGAGGTGCCCGTGGGACCGGGGCTCACCTGGAGACGGGCCCTCCTCCCCGCCGGGAGCTGCCTGTGATCCTGGGAAGGTAGCAACCTTGTTCCAGAAGCCAGACCCCAGCCCTTTGCAGACCCCCAGCCCTTGCCACCCAAGGCCTGTGCAGGTCTCCAGCCCCCATGACCTGTGAGCGGCCATTAGCTCGCCCTTTGGCTACTTCCCCTGTCACCTCTGTCCTTCCACCAAGGAAAGCGGTTTACTCAGGGGCCAGAGCCAATGTAAGCAGCCGGCTTACGGGGGGCACAGCACAGGTCTGTGGATGACGGCTGCTCCCCACGTGCCGGCAGGAGCGGAGTAAACGCTCACCCATGATGCCAGCCTGTCTCTGTGAATGGGCTCAGGCAGGACCGGCGCCCGGGCCCGTGATTGTCCGTTCCATGCACTCCCCGGGGGCTGATATGTATTATTAAATTCCATATGAACAACATCTCTGTGTACGAATCCCAGGACCTGGCTTCACAGGAAGCGCCTCCCGCTCCCAGGGGCCCGGCCCAGCAGGTGACTGGCGCTCAGCCACCAAACCAGACGCAGAGAGCACGCTGGACGCCGCTGACCAGCAACATGACCGGTACATTCTGGGAGCTCAGCTCCCTCCCCTGATCGCTGTTCTGTGTCTCCCTCCCTCCTGTGGAGACCACCCGGGTACAGAACCAACTCTCAGGCCCCTGGTGCCAGGGACACGCACATGGGTCCGATGGACCTCCATCCTGGGTCAGGTCGGCCTGGGGGTCACACCTGGATGGGGACGGGGGCCCCCACCTGCCTCCTCCGTCTCCACCAGGTGGGGCTTCGAGATTCAGCGACCTGCTCCCAGGGCCGGAGAGGCGTGGACAGGGCCCGTGCCTCCCGTCCTGCTGGGGCTCCGCCGCTGCCACGCGGCCCCAGGGACAATTCAGTGCCACCTGCCCACTCCCCAGTCAGGCTGCTGCTGCCCCAGTCCAGCTGCCAGTCCTGCCTCTGCAGGGCAGTCAACTCCTCCCCTGCCTCCCCTCCCCTCTGCCCACCCTGGACCCCAGGGAGTCTCTAACCCTCTGGACCCGAAGCCCATTGCATGCAAGTGAGTTCCTGCCCGGCCACCCCTGCCGTCCTGGGAGTCCCTCAGGGGGGGTCCCCCTCGGCAGAGCTGGGGGACGAGAGGGGGCTCCTGGGCTTTCTCTAAGGACACTCCCAGGCAGCCCTGGCCGGTGTGGCTCAGGTTCCATCCCGGTCAAGGGCACATGGGCGGGTTGCGGGCTGGATCCCAGGACGGGTGTGATTCTCTCTCATTGCGGTGTTTCTAGCTCTCTCTCTCTTTCTTTTCGCCCCCAAAGTCAATAAAAATACATCTTTAATAAAAATAATAAAGACACACACAGGCCCTCCCCACACAGCCCTCCCCTCGCGGGGCATCTGGTCCCACTGAGCGGAAGGGGGGCCCACTGCAGAGGGGCGGCTGAGGGCGTGGTGGGGGGACGGTCCCTGGGGCTGGGGAGGGAGTGGGCCGGCCAGGAGGGAACTAGAGCAGAGGCGGGGCTCGGGCAGCAATAAATGCTGGGAGCGCCTTGGCAGCGGGACCTGAGATGCAGCCACACGGGACAGCCGCTGCCATGGGAACCGTGGTCCTGGCCCTCGTCCTCCTGGGCACTGCAGCCGCCATGACCAAAAACAGTACAGGTGAGCCAGGCGCCAGGCGGCCCGGCCTGACGAACGTCCCAGGGCCCAGAGCCTCCGCACAGACCACTGCCAGCCCCCTGCCGGGTCCTTCCAGAACATTCTCCTTCAGACTGAGGCTGAACCACCCTCGGCAGGGGCAGCGGCCTCAGGGTCCTCCCAGGAGGGGCTCAGGTGGTGTGAGGGGGGGAGGCTGGAGAGCGCCCCCTCCCCCAGCCTGGGTCAGTGCAAGGTCACACCCAGCTCTGGGGGCCTTGAGCCTTGGGGGACAGTCGGGCCCACTGCTCCCCGAGGTGGCACAGCAAGAGGGCAAGGGTCCCAGGGTCCCCAAGGCCCCAACCTCCTTCCCTGGCCGAGGGGCTCTCTGGGGGTGCGACCCCTCCCTCCGGAGTCTCTGGCTGTGGGAGGGCCTGGGACCCGGGACCAGGTGCTGCCTCCCAGGGCCCCGGGGCCTGCGGTGCGGCCTGTGAGGAGGTGGAGGGAGCATGTCCCCTGTGACGGGAGAGAGGCCGCTGAGTCGGGAGGAAGGACACACGGGCCTCACGGGGACCGTCACGCTGAGTCCATGTTCTCCCCTCGTGGCGTCCTATTTTCTTTCTTTGTAAACAAAAAAATTTTTTTTAATTTATTCATTTGCAAGAGAGAGAGGGAGGGAGAGAGACATGGATTTGCAGTTCCTGCTGCTCGCGCCCTGATGGCGATCGCGCCCACCGTCTCCGCGACCTGGATGGCGCTCTGACCGGCCAGGCTCCACCAGGGCCTCTCCTTGTCCCCCAGGTGCCCTGTTGTTAATGAGCAAAAACTAAGCGAATGCAGAAGTGAGGTCCCCATTGGCTCTGCTCAGGGAGGACCTGCAGAGGAGAGGCCCGCAGACCATGTGACCCCAAGGGGACCCCAGGAGGCAGTGGGTTTCAGGCTCCCCACACCCTCCCAGAGGCCATTTATTTGTGATGGCCGCACTTGAACTCCAAGAGGCAGGTCCACCTGGCTCCAGTTCTTTGGGGGCTGCTGTGTGCCCTCGGATCACAGGGACCCCCACCCTCCGCTCCCCCAGGCCTAGGATGTCAGGCCAGGTGCTGGGGAATGGGGGTGACACGGCCACTGCCCCCGTCCCCGCTGTCACAGATGCAGGGGCTGCACTCACTGGACGGGCCGCAGTGTGGGGAGCTCTTCCTAAGGTCTCACACTTCACATCAGCCACTCTGACCCCCCCAAAGACTCCTGCTGCTCTCACTCTGCAGCCGGGCACAGAGCCCAGAGGGGCTGAGTGACTCCCCGAGGACACACAGCCTGAGTAGCGGGGATCCCCGGGGGCCGGTGGACCCCGAGGCCGGGCCCATCACCTGGGGGAGGACCGACCACAGGCTCAGCAGAGGCGGCACCGCCTCCCCTCCAGGCTGGCCCTCCAGCTGAGGCAGGCGGCCCGGGCACAGCCATCTGCCATGCCGGGTCCCCACGGTGGCAGGTCCCTTGGGGGGGTCGGGGTGGCAGCGGCCCAGGTCCTTACCCTGACGGGCGCCCGCGCTTCTCTGCAGAAGTGAAGGTGCTGGGGCTGGAGGCCAACAAGCTCACCGTCCTCCCGGGCTGCCCGGGACTGCCCGGGGCCACGGGGCCCAAGGGAGCGGCAGGTGCCAATGGCAAGAACGGTGAGTGCCCGGGGGAGGGGTACTGGGCCTCATTCCTGCCCAGGGAGACCGGACAAGGCAGGGTTCCCAGCAGGTCTCAGGAGGGGCCTGGGGCTTGGCCCACTGGGGTGTGGGTCCCCGTGGGAGGGCGCTGGTCTCGGGTCACTCAAGGAGCAGCCGGGCCTGTGTGGGCGGCCAGCACGGCTCCTGGTGATAACGCACCTGCTGCGGGGGGACACGGCTGGACTGTCCTCCATGCCCTCCCTGGTCCCAACTGAGCCCGGGGGGCCTGTCTCCAGGGGGGACACCAGCAGCCCTCCAGTCACAGCCAATGGAAACACCCAGGGTCCCCAGATGAGGGCACAGCTGGGCCCAGGCCTGGTCCCCTGGGAAGGCCCCTGGTCGCAGGTCCTGGCCTCTGACTGGACAGCAGGGACTAGGAGTATGGGGTCCGGGTCCCCTCCCTCTGGTTCCCAAGGGTCAAACCTTGGATTCTAGGGGCCTGGGTCCCCAGAGTTTACTCACTGACGTGTTTGAATTTGCAGGAGAACCTGGCCCATCTGGAATCCCTGGGAAGGCAGGATCCCCCGGGCCCAAAGGTAACTCAGCAAGGAGCATGGAGTGCCGGGGCAGGACCCGCCATCACCCGGGGCAGGGAGAGAGGAGGGGCACTTCCCGGGTGTCACATGGGAAAATTCCTAACCATAACCTAATGGTAACCATAATCCTATCCTTATCCCAAACACTAACCCTAACCCTAGCCCTATTATTACCCCAAATCTAACGCTAACCCTGACTCTAATCCTAACCCTAACCATAACCTAATGGTAACCATAATCCTATCCTTATTCCAAACACTAACCCTAACTCTAACCCTATTATTACCCCTAACTCTAACCCTAACTTTATCCCTAACCCTAATCTTATCCTGACCCAAAAATTATCCATATACTTACTTATCCTTATCCCAAACCATAAAATTAATCCTATCCTTATCCCTAACCCTAACCCTCATACAATTTAGGCCTATCCCTAAAACTAACCTTATCTTTATGCCTAACCCTAACCCTAACCCTACCCTAATGACTAACCCCAAATCTATCCTTATCCTTAACCCTAACCCTAAACTTATCCCTAACCCAAAGTCTATCCTTATCACTAACCCTAATCCTATTCTAATCCCTAATCCTAACCCAAACTCTATCCTTATCTCTGTCCCTAACCATAACCCTAACCCTAACACTAACACTAACCCCAACACTATCCTTATCTCTAACACTAACCCTAACCCAAACCCTAACCCTATCTTTATCCCTAACCCTAACGCTCATACTAACTTAGGCCTACCCCTAAAACTAACCTTATCCTTATGCCTCACCCTATCCTTATCATTAACCCTAACCCTACCTTTATGCCTAACCCTATCCTTATCATTAACCCAAACACTAACCCTAACCTTATTCGTAAACCTAAACTTAACACTATCCTTATTCCAAACCCTATCCCTAAACCTAACCCTAATCCTAACCCTACCCTTATCCCTAAACCTAACCCTAACCTTATCCCTAACCCAAAGTCTATCCTTATCAATAAGCCTAATCCTATTCTAATCCCTAATCCTAACCCAAACTCTATCCTTATCTCTATCCCTAACCATAACCCTAACCCTAACAGTAACACTAACCCCAACACTATCCTTATCCCTAACACTAAGCCTAACCCTAACCCTAACCCTATTCTTATCCTTTTCCCTAACCTTATTCATATTCCCTAACGCGTGTGGTCGGCAAACTGCGGCTCGCGAGCCACATGTGACTCTTTGGCCCCTTGAGTGTGGCTCTTCCTAAGCCTTGGGAGTACCCTAATGAAGTTAATAACAATGTACCTACCTATATAGTTTAAGTTTAAAAATTTGGCTCTCAAAAGAAATTTCAATCGCTGTCCTGTTGATATTTGACTCTGTTGATGAATGAGTTTGCCGACCACGCTAACCCTCACTCTCACCCTGTCCTAACGCTAACCCTGATCCTAACTCTGCCCCCGACAGGGTGCTCCCTCACCCAGGGCCTGGTCTGGGTCTGGGTCTGTGTCCAGAGCACCCAGGGGGCCCAGAGCGGATCCCGACCCCCGCCCAGCACTGACCCCAGCCCAGCACTGACCCGGCACAGAAATGAGACCTGGCTCCCTTGCCCCATGACCTGTCCCCGCCCTGGGCTCTCTCAGCCCCAGGGGGGGGACAGCGAGTCCTCTGGCTGACGGGGTCTGGCATGAGCCTGTCCTGTCCTCGCTGCTGACCCTCCTCTCTCTGCAGGAGACCGAGGGGAGAAGGGCGCTCGGGGAGAGAAAGGTGAGGCCCTCCCGCCCTCCCAGGGGTGGCTTCTGGGTCCCTGAACATAAGGGGGTTCCCAGGGTGTGGAGCAGGGGCTGGGTGGAGAGCAGGCCTTCCCTCTATGGGAGGGTGTGGAGGGCGGGACGGGGACCACACTCCTCCCAGAGCCCGTGCAGCCCATCCCTCCCGTCCCGGCCTCGGACCCCTGAGCAGGGCCGGCCTGTCCTCCCGGGACTCTGTGGGCCAAGCTGTGGTCACAGACGATGAGCGGATGTGGAACATGTGCCCTGAACTACCCATGACACGCGTGTGGCCCTCACACATGTACACGCTCCACGTGCTGGTGCAGAGTCCATGGCACAGAAACCTTCCCCACGTTCCCCGCACAAAGTCCAGGAAGTCAGAGAAGGGCCCGGCCGTGCACACCCTGATGACCCCTCTCTGGACCCGAGACAGTCACCCCCAGCCCCCAGGATCACCCCACTGTGGTCCGAGGTGCAGACGCCCCTTGGCTGCCCTCCCCACCGAGCAGCCCGCTCTCCCCCTGTCCCCGAGGCTGCCCTGGGCCCAGGGGGCAGCTGAGGCTCAGACTCCGCCTCCCGGGAGCACAGCCAGGGCCTCCCCAGGGGGCAGGCTGGGGCCTGGCTGGGGGACCAGCCTCCTATGGAAGCATCTAGAAAGGGCCTCCATCTCCTCCTGGTGCGGAGGGACCAGGGCTTGGCCGTCCCGCCTCTCACGTGTGTTTCCTCTCCCCCAGGAGCGTCGTGGGAGGCTGAGCGATGTGACACAGGTGGGCGACCAGCCCGGGTCCGGTGCCCAGTTTGGCCCGAGGTGGCGGGTGTGCCCGGCCCCCCCTGCAGGGAGCATTGTCCTGGGGTCCCCCATGCAGCCCATCAGCCTGCAGGCCCAGAGGCCCCGCCCCCTGCCTCACTGCTGCCCAATCACATGAGAACGCACTCAGCCCCGCCCCCTCCCTCACCGCTGCCCAATCACATGAGAACGCACTCAGCCCCGCCCCCTGCCTCACCGCTGCCCAATCACATGGGACAGAACTCAGCCCCGCCCCCTGCCTCACCGCTGCCCAATCACATGGGACAGCACTCAGCCCCGCCCTCCTCTCCTGTCTTAGGGACACAATGACAGTCCTAGTCTTTTACCACCAAAATATTAGAACGCAAATGGCTGGGTGCCTGGGGACCAAGGTGGGGGCGCCCTGGGGGAAGGCCAGGCACACGGGGCCTGTCTGTCACAGCTGGTGGCCCTGGTGGGGTCTCTGTCCAGCCCTGGAGCCTCCTGCCCACGCAGACCCCACTGTCGCGCCCTCCCTCCGTCCTGGGGGCCTCCACCTGCCGCTTCCCTTCCCAGGACCTCGGAGCTGCCGGGACCTGAGCACCAGGGGCCACACCCTGAGCGGCTGGCACACCATCTACCTGCCCGACTGCCGGCCGCTGACCGTGCTGTGCGACATGGACATGGACGGCGGGGGCTGGACCGTGAGTGCCCGCGGCGGGCGGGCGGTGCGGTCCTCGGGGGGGCGGCTGCCGGGCCCGGGCCTCACAGACCAGGCTCCACCCCGAGGACCCGCGCTCCGGGGCCCTTGTCACTGCCCAGGCCCCTGGGTCCGGGGCTGCCCCTTCCCAGGGGACGGAGAGAACCCGACGGGGTGGGTGAACCCGACCGTGGGTCCAGCCCAAGAAATCCCCGTGACTCCTGGTGTGGGCTCCGGCCGTGGCCTCCCCTCTCCCAGCTGCCACGTCCTCCTCGGTCCCACGTGGGAGCCGTCCGCCTGCCCGGGGTCTGGGCTGTGGGCTGGGCCTTGCTGGGCGGCAGCGCCGTCTCCCTCCCCCAGGTGATCCAGCGCAGGGTGGACGGCTCCGTGGACTTCAACCGGGACTGGGCCGCCTACAAGCAGGGCTTCGGCAACCAGCTGGGCGAGTTCTGGCTGGGCAATGACAACATCCACGCCCTGACCACGCAGGGTAGGGCCCCGGCCCCGGCCTGGGGGGGTGGGGGTGGGGGAAACCTTCCTGCCCCGACCTCCGACCTGGGCCACCTGGACAGAGCCCGCTCCACCGCCCCACATGTGCCGCCGCTGAGGACAGGAAGGTCCCAGCGGGAGGGGGGCTCAGGGCCAGAGGAAGTGGGTTTGGGGAGCAGACGTCCTCTGGTCACAGGCCCCTGGCATCTCAGAATCCAACCCGGGGGACATGGAGGCCCTCATTGGGGTCAGGCCCTGCACTCTGCCCTGCCATCGCCGCCCACCGTGCCCGTCCCTGAACACACACGGGAGAGGGCCGCTTCCGGTGAGGCTGTGGTGACTTCCCCCCGGGAACGCCGAGGGCCCCTTCTCTCTGTGCCTGGAGGGAGGGCTGGTGATTTGGTTCAAAACCATGAGAGCACATGCCCCCACCCCTCAGCAACCTGGACTTTCTGGGGGACCTCAAGGGTCGTCCTGGGTGCCCAGTGCAGGTCCCCTGAGCGTCACCCACGTCCTGGCAGCTCAGGGTCCCTGCTCCCGGGACTGAGGCCCTGCCCCCCGCAGGCACCTACGAGCTCCGTGTGGACCTGGTGGACTTCCAGGACACTCGCCACTTTGCCAAGTACCATTCGTTCAGGGTGGGGAGCGAGACCGAGAAGTACCAGCTGGTCCTGGGCGCCTTTGTCGAGGGCAACGCCGGTGAGTGTCAGCCGTACCGTGGGGGGGTGGAAGTCAGGGGTGGGCAGTGGGTGGGCAGTGGGGAGTGGTCAGTGGGTGGTGGGCAGTGGGGAGTGGCAGTGGGGTGTGGGCAGTGGGGGTGGGCAGTAGGGGGTGGGCACTAGAGGGTGGGCAGTGGAGGGAGTGCAGTGGGGGATGGGCAGTGGAGAGCGTCTGGGCGGGGTCCTGGCTCTGTGTCCTGGGGCCTGGGCGGGGCCTGGCCTCACCACATTCCTCCATCACACGTTGGGATAATACGCGTCCACCTGGATGCGCCCATGACGATGGCGGGACACACGGCTACAAAGTGCAGGCCCTGAGCGTCTCCCTCGTGACCTCCCGCATTGGAACAGGTGGACAGGATGCCTGGGTAGCACCGCTCATGACACCCGTCCCTCCCGTGGGGCCCAAGGGACCTGGACGTCTCGGGTAGTGGCCTCCCCTCTACGGGGCACAGTGCCTGGTTCGCTGGTGGGCACAGAGCAGAGGGGGGGATACCGAGGCCGGGGATCCGCCGACCGAGCGTTTTCTAGCGTGCGCGGCTCCGTCGGACTTCACAGCGCACGACGCGCAGCTGGACAGCTCCGGCCGGACCTGGTGCTGTCACCTAGGTACTGAGTGTAAGCGGCCCCGCTTCTCCCGGCAGGTGACTCCCTAACCCAACACAACAATGCCCTGTTCTCCACCAAAGACCAGGACAACGACGGGGCCTCCTCCAACTGTGCCCAGACTTACCAGGGTGCCTGGTGGTATGTCAGCTGCCATGAGTCCCACCTGAATGGGCGCTACCTTGGGGGCTCCCACAGTAGCCCTTTGAATGGCATCATCTGGTATACAGGGAAGGGGAACAACTATAGCTACAAGGTGGCCGAGATGAAGGTGCGGCCCGTGTAGGGCAGTCGGTGGCCTGGAGCATCTCCAAGCAGGTTCTGCGCCCCCCAGCACAGGCACAGGGGGTCCTCACATTAAGTCAGAGCTTCCCTCGGCCCCGAGCCAGCCCGTCAGGGACCTTCAGCTTTGAGACCCCAACCGACTCCACCTTCCTCTCCCGCCTGCCAGGGTGAGGGTGATCCTGACCTTGTGCACCGCACGCATCCTCAATAAAGCTTCGCCTCGCTCCGCAGGCACACAGTGTCAGTCTATAAATATTTCTCCTTCCTGCGACCAGCACAGCTAGAGTGCGGACAAGTGTCCTGAGTATGGGCGATGGGGGATTGGGAAAATGAAAGAGACAGATACAAATACAGTAGGGAAAGCTGGGACAGGGTGGGTCAGCTGCCCTCTGATGGAGAGACAGGGACCAGAGCAGATACAGCGGGTTTATTTTATACAGTAAGTTACCAGGAAATTTTACTAAAGTTCAAGGTAAAAAAAATATGTGCATTCTTGTGGCTTCTTTGTAATCGTCACTTCTGGATGGGTCTGGATAATCGTGTTTGTTCCTGGTGCCTGGCTGGAACTCAGCTGTCTGGCGCCTGAGCTAAAGGTCAGACTGACAACACACCTGCCTCTGGCAAGGTATGTTTCCAGGACATGGGTCAGCCAGGTGCCACTGGATTCGGATTACAATCAGCTCAGGGACTTCTCTCGGGTGCTCTCTACATCTCCGCCTTCTTTATATTTTAAATGTGGCTTGGACATCTCATTGGAGCCTTCAGACTTGAGCCTCAGGAGCTTGCTGCTGACTAAAAGAAAGCAAGAAAAATTAGTGGTACATAAAGGAATCCTATTGGGTGCCAGGTGGTGTGTTTTAACATTTTCCATGGATTAAGTCCTTTTAAATCATCCAGCAATTCTTTTCACTGGAGATATACTTTCATCATGACTATTCAGAATGGTTTGCACATGTTCGTGTAGCCATACGAGGTCTATACTCATATTATTATGATGCCACATTCCCTGTAGGTGCATCTTGATTTTACTTTAATCCCATAGAGAACTGTCATAGTGGGGCTGAAGTCACACAAATATATGTAAAAGCAGCATGGCATCGCAGCTGCTGTCTCATCTTGACACTTTCTAATTGATGGCCTAGTCCTATCACTACAGCTTCCAGAGCATTTAGCTTTGTTTCTAGCCTTTTGTCTGTATCCTCTTGATCATGAAGTGTAGCTGAGGTGTTCCGAGTCAATTCATGGACAAGCCTTGCATCTGGAGGCTCTGGGTCAATGGAAGAGAAGCAGTGACAGCCGATGCGATGACAGTGACGAGGGTAACCAGACCAGGACTAATAAGCCCACAGAACGCTGTTCCTGGGAGAGCTGATTGTGCAGTTCCTGCAATGCCTGGAGGCCTGCGCCTGATACCATTTCCCTGTTATGTGGGTAGGAGGCATAATAAATGAAGGCTGCTTTGAAATTAATATATCTTCATCCAGGTGATGCCTGGAAACACAGCTGGTAAGGTTACAGTGATGGCACTGGACAGCATAATGGGTGTCCAATCTGGTGATGTTCACCTTTCCAGTCACCAATACACATGGAGGCTGGACACAGGCTGGTAACCCATGGCAAGGGCTCGATGAACACGCTCCTTTAATATCAGCTAAGAAAGAGCCAGTCAAATTAAGAAAGTCAAGGGCAGCGGCTAAACACCGCAGACCTTTCTGTAAACCTCCTGTTTCCGTGGTCACGGCGTTACCCACAAATCCTCCTGGTGATATAGGCTCATGATGGGGACATTTACCATCAAGCCTGTGAGACCAATCCAATACACACACGTCAGAGCCAGAAATACTATGTCTCACTGGAACAGGGTTGGCGCAATCTGGCCATTGAGGAAATGCTCCCAGCTCAGCAGTGGTGCTATTAGGGCAGGGGGGAGCGGGGGATGCTGATCAGACAGCCATCGGGTGGCCTTAGGGATCCCCAGGTTAGTAACTGTCTGAATATGTTTTCCCATAGCCCAGGGGCCTGCAACGTTAGCAATGTCTGTGCCTCCAAAGGACGTCTTATTTTCTTGGCCAAGCTGCAAACATCCCGAAGTCCCCCTTTTAGATAAACAAATAGGGAGCTCCCCACTGAAGCCATTATCAGTATAATCACCTTGGGAAGAAGGCTTTATGTGCTTCTGGGAGCTGCCCCCGACCATGCTGGTGTTGTTAGTAAACACTGGCACTGATACTCGGTCCAGGTGGCTGGACTGACCACTGAGCCCAGACGCTGTGGACGGTCAGGCCTGGGAGGCACCATCCTGGCACCGTTCGTTAGAGAGAAAACTGAGAAGGGCCCGACCGGTGGGGCTCAAGGGTTGAGCATAGACCTATGAACCAGGAGTCACTGTTTCATTCGGGTCAGGGCACAGGCCCGGGCTGTAGGCTCGGTCCAGTGTGGGGCGTCAGGAGGCAGCTGATCATCAGTGATGTTCTCTCATCAGTGATGTTTCACTCTCTCTCCTGCTCCCTTCCTCTATGAAATCAATTAAAATATCCCATTCAATAAAGAGGTAATATGCAAATTGACCATCAAGCCCTCATGTCACAAGGTGGCTGCCCCATGTCGTTATAAGATAACCACCCCACGTCATCACAAGATGGTTGGAAGGGGAGATCAGTTGGGGGTGACCAGGCCTGCAGGGGAGAGCAGTTGGGGGCAACCAAGCCCACAGGGGAGGGCATTTGGGGGGGCGACGAGGCCTGCAGGGAAGGGAAGTTGGTGGGGGGCGGGCCAAGCTGGCAGGGGAGCAGTTATGTGTCAATCAGGTTGGCAGGGGACTGGTTAGGGGCAATATGGCAGCCAGGCAGGTGAGTGGCTAAGAGCCAGCAGTCCCAGAATGTGAGAGGGATGTCTGACTGCCGGTTTAGGCCCGATTCCACAGGGCCTAATCCATCAGTCTGGCATCCCCTGAGGGGTCCCAGATTGGAGAGGGTGTGGGCACCAGGCCTCTAGTATTAAATAAATTTTTTTAAAAAAGAGTGAGAAACACTCAGAGGGGCAATCGCCCAGGCAGACTCAGAGGCGGCGGCCTTGAGCTGCATCCCTCCACTGAAAAGTGGTGGTGCTGACGGGCAGGCTCTCCCAGCTGCACGGGCAGGTGTGGGGGCTGCTGCTGGAGGCCAGGCAGGGAGAGCGGGTGCAGGAGCAGGCGGCTGGCCGTTTGGGGAGCTCCCACCTTTCAGAGAGAGTCCCCGCCTCCTGCAAGAGTCTGTGGCCCCTGGTGGGCTCATTCCAGGAGCACCCACACCTGTGGGCACAGGGCCCTTGGGGAGGAGCGGCTCTCCTTGGAGGGAGGTGCTGTAACTTCAACCTCGAAGGTGAGGACAGTGAGTGGGCCTGGGAGAGGGAGGGATGGGGGTGGGGCCTCAGTGAAGCCTGTGGCAAGGCCCTGCAGAGCCCCCCACTTCTCACATTTTCCTCAACCTTGAGGCCTGGCTGCACCTGCCCATCTAGGCTGCAGGACAGGACCTTCAGGTGCGGGTGTGAGTTTGGCCATGAGCCTGGGGCTCGTGAGTGCTCCCCAGGGCCAGTGAGTGCTCCCACAGGAGTGTCCTAGGACCCAGGCAGAGGCGCTGGACTCGGGGCTGCTCTCAGGCCCTGAGACTCCGCTCCCCACAGTCACATCCCAACAATTGTCAGCAAGAGCTCACCTGCACCTGCAGCTGCCCACGCGGGGGGGCCTTCAGGACACGCGAGCTGAGATGGCGTCCGGCCTTGCTTCCCTCCCGTCCTGGGAGAGAGGAGACGGTGCCCAGTCCGGTCTTGGCAGCCACGGCCTGAGCCCGGGACCCAGTGATGGGCTGAGCCTGGTCCCCTCCGCAGGATAGAGGACATAGGCCCTGCCCGGTCCTAGCTCCAAAGGGGCTTAAGTCCAGGAGCCAGGGATGGGGTGAGCGTGGTCCCCTCCGAGGTGCCAGGCCATGGCTGCCATGCGATTCCGCCTCCCAGAGCCCTAGTGTCCCGGCTGTGAGGCAACAACCACCCTTCTCCATCCTGGTCCGGCTTCCCCGCAGGGGACAGACGGGGCATCAGGCAGGTAGGGAGGGTCTCCCTCTCGGGCGTGTGTGGGGACGAGCGTGTGTGGCCGTGCGAGGACCTCGCTGCCCTTGGGGACTTTCTCAGACTCGTTTTCAAACGAGGAACCACTGGCCTGAAAGGCCCCGGTGGCTGGGACGAGGTGGAGACTCCGCGAGGGAGACACACAGACGAAGAAGCCCTTTAGCGTCTGAACTACTTGTTGCTGCGGAACAAGTTACCCTGTAGGTGTGCGAGGCCCCGAGAGCTGGTCATTCTAGAAAGTTCCCGGGTGTCCCGCTCGGCTGGGAACAGGCAGGCCTGTGGCCGGGCCAGCGCTGGGGCTGCCTCCTGCCTCCTGGCTGCCACGCGGCTCCAGACCAGCCCCCCCTCCCTGGGCTCCTGGGGCCGATCCCCCCATAAACACGCTCCTCCCGAGACCCGGGGGCCCTTCACAGCCAGAGCTTCAGCTGTGAGAGGCGCGGGTGGTGTTTCCCCTTTTCCCAGCGACGCGCTGGTGGAGGCCAACTCACCGCCTGGCTTTAGAGTGGGAGTGGGCACCGACAGGAGCTCGAGGGGAAGAGGGCGCGAAGGCCCCGCTGGGGGAGGCCGGGTGCGGGGCAGACTCCCTCTTCCCTCACCGCCCCAGGAGGAGAGAAGCCGGAGTCGGACATGGGGGCTGACAGGAGAGCACGTCCCGTCCAGGGACTCCCAGGAGGACAGTCGGGCACGGAAAGCACCCAGGATGCACGGAGCGACCCTGGGAAGCGCCCTCGCCGGGTCTCAGCTGATGTCCGGATGCTCAGCAACACGCTTTCCCGTCCCTGGCCCTGGTGTCACGGGGCTGAGGGTCAGGGCTGCCCCAGGGAAGCGGGAGGAAGGGTGGAGGCTCCTGACCACCGGCCCCAGGGCGCCAGGTCGGCGGGAATGCAGCTGACCCTCAGGGTAGGGGCCCTCACCAGCCCGAGGTGGTGCGGGCCTGGAGCCCCTGTTGGGTGGGCCGGGAGCCCCCACATGGGCCTGTGCAGGCTCTGACCTGGGAAGGCACAGTTTCCATCTGTGAACCTGTGATCATTCGCTCTGTTCTTATGTCCTGGCTCCAGGATGCTCACCTGGTGTGACCTCAGGTGTCATTTGTTCCGTTTATTACAGCCCTAACGTCCAAGGGCCCCTGACCCCTTCCCCGCGCTTTCAGGTCTGACCCATGACCCTGACTCTGACCCGTGACCTGACTCTGACCCATGACCTGACTCTCACCCGTGACCCTGACTCTGACCTATGACCTGACTCTGCTGTGACAGGCGGGTGTCACTGACCCGCCTCCGGGCCTTGAAGCATTCTCGCTCCCTCACTGGTTCGGCGCTCTGACCATGGGACCTCCGAACCCCGCTGTCTGCCCTTAGCGGGGCCTATGACCATGCGCTGATTCTTGGAAATGGGGGAACGTACACATACTAGGAACTCGGGGCCTCCTCGCTGTCCCCAAACACTGATTTGCACATCAGTCACTCACTCCTTCCACAACTCAAGTGCACGTTTTCCATTGGACGAGCAGGCTGTCGCTCTAACAGGCCGCGTGCTGTGAGCTGTTGCCAACACTCCAAGAGCCGGATTTGGTACTGAGCCGGGCTCGGCTGCCTACTGCTGCCGCCAGACCTCCAGGGGCCGGTGCTGCTAGGAGGAAAGACGATTTATTCAGGAGCCGGCAGCCCGAGGAGACTGGAGACTCTCCTCACAAAGGTCATCCCTTTTAAAACTGAAGGGGCGAGTCGTCGCAGGGCCTACGTGGGCCGGCCGCCGGGCCCCATGAGGCACAGCCTCTGCTGGCGGCCTCAGGTACCGACTCCCCAGCCCACGGCGGGAGCCCGGTGCAGGCCGCCACCCGCCCGCTGCCCCCGGACCGGACCCACGTGGCAGCAGCGGCAGCAGGGAGGGGCGCGTGCCCTCGCCCAAGGAGATGGAGGAGGAGGCAATCGCCGGCGCCCCAGGAATGAGACGTGGACTTCCTGTCTGGGCTGGAACTGGTCGATCTGCTGGACCCCCGCCAACTGGACTGGCCCCTGGAGCCCGGGGTCAGCTCGCCCTGGGAGGGGCTAGGACTGCGCCCTCCATCTTGCCCTGGGTCCTCCATTTTGGGGGCGGCCACCATGTGCTCAGGAGAGTGCCTTCTTCCCGGGAGCCCAGGCCCCTGCTGGCCACGCCCGGGATTTCTTTGAACTAACCAATGACAATCAAGGGACGTGCGTGCCATAGAGATGACCACATCCTGTACCGACCCGCGCCTGGCCAATCGGCGGGGCCCACAGTCCCCTCTCCCGCCCTCACTCCACCCCTATAAAACCCCCGGTCCCATCAGGCCTCGCTCTCTCTCGGCCACCGGGGCTTGCCGTTGCATCGGTGAGTGTGGCAGGGGAGCCAAACCTAGGTTTGAAATAAACGACTCTTTGCTTTTGCATCGGACTCGCTGACTCCCTGGTGGGCTCTTGGGAATCATGAAATCTGGGCACAACAAAACAAATTTTTTTTCATGAATCCTCACCACAGAATATTTGTATTCATTGCTTTTCAGAGAGAGTGGAAAGGAGGAGGGAAGGGAGAGGGAGAGAAACACCGATGTGAGAGAGACACTTCAACTGGTGGCCTCCCACACACGCCCCAACCAGGGGGGCGGGGAGTGAACCTGCAACCCAGGATCATGCCCTCGATCAGGAGTCGAACCCGAGACCCTTCGGTGCTCAGGCCCATGCTCTAACCACTGACACACAGTGGCCAGGGAGCAAAGACCATCTTAACAAATGGACTCAGGCAGAGGTTTTGTAGGAGGAGGAGGCAGGGGGGAGAACAAAGGGATGGAGGGAGGGGTTGAAAGTTCTCCACTGAGGGGACTGTCCACAAATCCCATCTGTTCAGATCACGGTCGAAGGTCAGCAAACGTCTGGCATCGGGATGTCCGGGGACGGAGCTGCTTCCTAGGAACCGTATCTAGAATTCTTAAGAAAACAGGCTGATGTACGCAATCACATGCTACTCACAGATCATCCTTCACAGGAGAAATGATAAGGGAATGGGGGGCGGGTGACTAGCTGACGTAGCTTCCTTGGCGCTAGAATATGATCCTGGGAATGTCTGTCTCCAGCCGGCCTGCCTCGGGGAGCCAGGGGGTGAGGCAGGTCCACGTGCAGGCAGGTCACGGGCAGGAGCCGTGTTCAGGGCTCGGAACCTCCCTCGCCCGGGAGGCCTGTGTCCCCTCCCCCAGAGCAGGGCCATCGTCCTGAGATCTGAGCCCACGGGGGTCCCCCTCCCCTGGGCCTGTCCTGTGTGTGCAGGAGGCTGGTGTGTCCATCTCGCCTGCCACCACCTCCCGCTCCCGTGAATGACAGGGCAGAGCGAGAAGGAGGGGACCCGCTGTCACATCCAAAACATGACTCCTGCTCCGCTCACCGTGTGGCTCTGCACTGATTACAGAGGCACCTTCCCACCCGGCTGGGAGGTGCGCGTGGGACCCGGGGCTCACCTGGAGACGGGCCCTCCTCCCCGCCGGGAGCTGCCTGTGATCCTGGGAAGGTAGCAACCTTGTTCCAGAAGCCAGACCCCAGCCCTTTGCAGACCCCCAGCCCTTGCCACCCGCAGGCCTGTGCAGGTCTCCAGCCCCCATGACCTGTGAGCGGCCATTGGCTCTCCCTTTGGCTACTTCCCCTGTCACCTCTGTCCTTCCACCAAGGAAAGCGGTTTACTCAGGGGCCAGAGCCAATGTAAGCAGCCGGCTTACGGGGGGCACAGCACAGGTCTGTGGGCGACGGCTGCTCCCCACGTGCCGGCAGGAGCGGAGTAAACGCTCACCCATGATGCCAGCCTGTCTCTGTGAATGGGCTCAGGCAGGACCAGCGCCCGGGCCCGTGATTGCCCGTTCCATGCACCCCCTGGGGGCTGATATGTATTATTAAATTCCATATGAACAACATCTCTGTGTACGAATCCCAGGACCTGGCTTCACAGGAAGCACCTCCCGCTCCCAGGGGCCCTGGCCCAGCAGGTGACTGGCGCTCAGCCACCGAACCAGACGCAGAGAGCACGCTGGACGCCGCTGACCGGCAAGATGACCGGGACATTCTGGGAGCTCAGCTCTCTCCCCTGATCTCTGTTCTGTGTCTCCCTCCCTCCTGTAGAGACCACCCGGGTCCAGAACCAACTCTCAGGCCCTGGTGCCAGGGACACGGAAATGGGCCCGATGGACCTCCATCCTGGGACACGTCGGCCTGGGGGTCACACCTGGATGGGGACGGGGGCCCCGACCTGCCTCCTCCGTCTCCACCAGGTGGGGCTTCGAGATTCAGCGACCCGCTCCCAGGGCGGGAGAGGCGTGGACGGGGCCTATGCCTCCCGTCCTGCTGGGGCTGCGCCGCTGTCACACGGCCCCGGGGACAATTCAGTGCCACCTGCCCACTCCCCAGTCAGGCTGCTGCTGCCCCAGTCCAGCTCCCAGTCCTGCCTCTGCAGGGCAGTCAACTCCTCCCCTGCCCTCTCCTCCCCTCTGACCACCCTGGACCCCAGGGAGCCCCTAACCCTCTGGAACCCGCAGCCTGTTGAATGCCAGTGAGTTCCTGCCCGGCCACCCCTGCCGTCCTGCCAGTCCCTCCGGGGTCCCCCTGGGCAGAGCTGGGGGATGAGAGGGGGCTCCTGGGCTTTCTCTAAGGACACACGCAGGCAGCCCTGGCCGGTGTGGCTCAATGGACAGAGTGCCAGCCTGTGGACCGAAGGGTCCCAGGTTCAATCCTGGTCAAGGGCACATGGGCAGGTTTCGGGCTGGATCCCAGGACGGGTGTGATTCTCTCTCATTGCGGTGTTTCTAGCTCTCTCTCCTTCCTTTTGTCTCCAAAGTCAATAAAAATACATCTTTAATAAAAATAATAAAGACACACCCAGGCATCTGGTCCCACTTATTGGAAGGAGGCCCACTGAGGGGAAGGGGGGCCACTGCAGAGGGGGGGCTGAGGGCGTGGTGGGGGGACGGTCCCTGGGGCTGGGGAGGGAGTGGGCCGGCCAGGAGGGAACTAGAGCAGAGGCGGGGCTCGGGCAGCAATAAAAGCTGGAAGATCCTTGGCAGCGGGACCCGGGATGCCGCGACCCAGAGCAGCCGCTGCCATGGGAACCGTGGTCCTGGCCCTCGTCCTCCTGGGCACTGCAGCCGCCACGGCCGACAACTGTCCAGGTGAGCCAGGCGCCAGGCGGGCCAGCCTGACAAATGTCCCAGAGCCAAGAGCCTCTGCACAGACCACTGCCAGCCCCCTGCCGGGTCCTTCCAGAACATTCTTCTTCAGACTGAGGCTTAACCACCCTCTGCAGGGGCACCTGCCTCAGGGTCTTCCCAGGAGGGGCTCAGATCCTGTGAGGGGGGGAGGCTGGAGAGCGCCCCCTCCCCCAGCCCGGGTCAGTGCAAGGTCGCACCCAGCGCTGGGGGCCTTGAGCCTTGGGGGACAGGTGGCCCAACTGCTCCCGGAGGCGTCACCGCAAGAGAGCAAGGGTCCCAGGGTCCCCAAGGCCCCGACCTCCTTCCCTGGCCCAGGAGCTCTCCAGGGGGTGCCGCCCTCCCTCGGGAGTCTCTGGCTGTGGGAGGGGCTGGGACCCGGGACCAGGTGCTGCCTCCCAGGGCCCCAGGGCCTGCGGTGCGGCCTGTGAGGAGGTGGAGGGTGCATGTCCCCTGTGACGGGAGAGAGGCCGCTGAGTCGGGAGGAAGGACACACGGGCCTCATGGGGACCGTCACGCTGAGTCCATGTTCTCTCCTCGTGGCGTCCTATTTTCTTTCTTTGTAAACAAAAGGATTTTTTAAAATTTATTCATTTGCCAGAGAGAGAGGGAGGGAGAGAGACGTGGATTTGCTGTTCCCGTTGCTCGCGCCCTGATGGCGATCGCGCCCACAGTCTCCGCGACCTGGATGGCGCTCTGACGGGCCAGGCTCCACCAGGGCCTCTCCTTGTCCCCCAGGTGCCCTGTTGTTAATGAGCAAAAACTAAGCGAATGCAGAAGTGAGGTCCCCATTGGCTCCGCCCAGGGAGGACCTGCAGAGGAGAGGCCCACGGACCATGTGACCCCAAGGGGACCCTGGGAGGCGGCGGGTTTCCGGGTCCCAACACCCTCCCTAGAGGCCGTGTATTTGTGATGGATGCACTTGAACTCCAAGAGGCAGGTGCCTCTCTGGCTCCAGGTCTGCGGGGGCTGCTGTGTGTCCTTGGATCACAGGGACCCCCACCCTCCACACCCTCCAGCCCGGGATTCCCAGGCCACGTCCCCGAGGAATGGGGGTGACACGTGGCCCTGCCTTCCCCCCCCCATCCACCGTCACAGATGCGGGGGCTGCACTCACTGGACGGGCCGAAGGGGGGGCGGTGCTCTTCCTAAGGTCTCACACTTCACACCAGCCACTCTGACCCCCCAAAGCCTCCCGCTGCTCTCACTCTGCAGCCGGGCACAGAGCCCAGAGGGGCTGAGTTACTCCCCGAGGACACACAGCCTGAGGAGCAGGGTTCCCCGGGGACAGGTGGACCCCGAGGCCGGGCCCATCACCTGGGCGAGGACCGACCACAGGCTCAGCAGAGGCGGGACCGCCTCCCCTCCAGGCTGGCCCTCCGGCTGAGGCAGGCGGCCCGGGCACAGCCGTCTGCCAGGCCGGGTCCCCACGGGGGCAGGTCCCTCCGGACGGAGGTGGGGGCAGCAGCGCTAGCTTGGCCCAGGTCCTCACCCTGACGGGCGCCCGCGCTTCTCTGCAGAAGTGAAGGTGCTGGGGCTGGAGGCCGACAAGCTCACCATCCTCCGGGGCTGCCCGGGGCTGCCCGGGGCCCAGGGGCCCAAGGGAGAGCCAGGCGCCGACGGCAGGAGAGGTGAGTGCCCGGGGGAGGGGAGCTGGGTCTGGTCCCTGCCCAGGGAGACCCGGCGGGGCAGGGCCCCAAACAGGTCTCAGGAGGGGCCTGGGGCTTGGTCCACTGGGGTGTGGGTCCCCGTGGGAGGGAGCTGGTCTCGGGTCACCCACGGAGCCACCGGGCCTGTGTGAGCGGCCAGCACGGCTCCTGGTGATGACGCACCTGCTGCGGGGGGACCTGGCTGGACTGTCCTCCCTTGTGCCAACTGAGCCCGGGGAGTGGGTGGCCTGTCTCCAGGGGCGACCACAGCGGGCCCGGCAGTCACAGCCAATGGAAACGCCCAGGTTCCCTGGACGAGAGCAGAGCTGGGGTCAGGCCTGGTCCCCTGGGAAGGCCTCTGGCTGCCGGTCCTGGCCTCTGAATGGACAGCGGGGACTAGGAGGGCTGGGGTCCAGGCCCCCTCCCTCTGGTTCCTGAGGGTCAAACCTGGGGTGCTAGGGGCCTGGGTCCCCAGAGTTTGCTCACTGACATGTTTGAAATTGCAGGAGACACAGGCCCATCAGGAGTCCGTGGGAATGCGGGACCCCCCGGGCCCAAAGGTAACTCAGCAAAGAGCATGGAGAGCCCGGGCAGGACCCCCCACCCCCGGGGGCAGGGAGAGAGGAGGGGCACTTCCCAGGTGTCACATGGGAAGATTCCTAACCATAACCTAATGGTAACCAGAATCCTATCCTTATCCCAAACACTAACCCTAACCCTAACCCTATTATTACCCCTAATCCTAACCCTAACTTTATCCCTAACCCTAAAATTACCCATACTTATCCTTATCTTGAACCATAACCCTAATACGAACATACGCCTATCCCTAAACCTAACCTTATCCTTATACCTAACCCTATCCTAATCCCAAACCCTAACCCTATCCTTATCAATAACCCTAACCCTAACCCTATCCTTATGCCTCACCCTATCATTAATCCTAACCATCACCCTATCCCTAACCCTAACCCTAACCTTATACCTAACCCTAACTCTATCCTCATCCCTAAAGCTAATCCTATCCTAATTTCCTAACCCTAACCCTAACTCTATCCTTATCCTTAACCCTAATAATAAACTTATCCCTAACCCAAAGTCCATCTTATCACTAACCCTAACCCTAATCGTAACACTAACCCCAACACTATCCTAATCCTTAACCCTAACCCAAACTCTATCCTTATCTCTTTCCCTAAACATAACCCTAACCCTAATCCTAACACTAACCCCAACACTATCTTTATCCCTAACACTAAGCCTAACCCTATCCTTATCCTTATCTCTAAACTTATCCATATTCCCTAACGCCTGTGGTCAGCAAACTGCGGCCCTTTGGCCCCTTGAGTGTGGCTCTTCCTAAGCCTTGGGAGCACCCTAATGAAGTTAATAACAATGTACCTACCTATATAGTTTAAGTTTAAAAAATTTGGCTCTCAAAAGAAATTCCAATCGTTGTCCTGTTGATATTTGGCTCTGCTAACTAATGAGTTTGCCGACCACTGCTAACCCTCACTCTCACCTTGTCCCTAATGCTAATCCTAACCCTAATTCTGCCCCCAACATGGTGCTCCCTCACCCAGCGCCTGGGTCTGGGTCTGGGTCTGTGTCTCTGTCCAGAGCACCCAGGGGGCCCAGGGCGGATCACGACCCCTGCCCAGCACTGACCCAGCACAGAAATGAGACCCGGCTCCCTTGCCCAATGACCTGTCCCCGCCCTGGGCTCTCTCAGCCCCAGGAGGGGGGACAGGCGAGTCCTCTGGCTGACGGGGTCTGGCATGAGCCTGTCCTGTCCTCGCTGCTGACCCTCCTCTCTCTGCAGGAGACCGAGGGGAGAAGGGCGCTCGGGGAGAGAAAGGTGAGGCCCACCCGCCCTCCCAGGGGTGGCTTCCGGGAGCCTGAACATAAGGGGGTTCCCAGGGTGTGGAGCAGGGGCAGGGTGGAGAGCAGGCCTTCCCTCTACGGGAGGGTGTGGAGGGCGGGATGGGGACCACACTCCTCCCAGAGCCTATGCAGCCCATCCCTCCGGACCCGGCCTCGGACCCCTGAGCAGGGCCGGCCTGTCATCCCGGGACTCTGTGAGCCAAGCTGTGGTCACAGACAATGAGCGGATGTGGAACATGTGCCCTGAACTACCCATGACACGCGTGTGGCCCTCACACATGTACACGCTCCACGTGCTGGTGCAGAGTCGATGACACAGAAACCTTCTCCACGTTCCCCGCACAAAGTCCAGGAAGTCAGAGAAGGGCCCGGACGTGCACACCCTAGAGACCCCTCTCTGGACCCGAGACAGTCACACCCAGCCCCCAGGATCACCCCACTGTGGTCCGAGGTGCAGACGCCCCTTCGCTGCCCTCCCCACCGAGCGGCCCGCTCTCCCCGTGTCCCCGAGGCTGCCCTGGGCCCAGGGGGCAGCTGAGGCTCAGACTCCGCCTCCCGGGAGCACAGCCAGGGCCTCCCCAGGGGGCAGGCTGGGGCCTGGCTGGGGGACCAGCCTCCTATGGAAGCATCTAGAAAGGGCCTCCATCTCCTCCTGGTGCGGAGGGACCAGGGCTTGGCCGTCCCGCCTCTCACGGGTGTTTCCTCTCCCGCAGGAGCGTCGTGGGAAGCTGAGCGATGTGACACAGGTGGGTGACCAGCCCGGGTCCGGAGCCCAGTTTGGCCCGAGGTGGTGGCTGTGCCCGTCCTCCCTGCAGGGAGCATTGGCCTGGGGTCCCCCATGCAGCCCATCAGCCTGCAGGCCCAGAGGCCCCGCCCTCTGCCTCACCGCTGGCCAATCACATGGGACAGCACTCAGCCCCATCCTCCTCCCTGCCTTATGGACCCCATTGACAGTCCTAATCTCTTCCCCCAAAATATTAGAACCCCAAAGGCCCATTGCCCCGGACCAAGGTGGGGGCGCCCAGCTGGGAGGGCCCTGGCACATGGGCATGACGTCACAGCTGGTGGCCCTGGTGGGGTCTCTGTCCAGCCCTGGAGCCCCCTGCCTGCACAGACCCCACTGTCCCGCCCTCCCTCCGTCCTGGGGGCCTCCACCTGCCGCTTCCCTTCCCAGGACCTCGGAGCTGCAAGGACCTGCAAACCAGGGGCCACACTGTGAGCGGCTGGCACACCATCTACCTGCCCGACTGCCGGCCGCTGACCGTGCTCTGCGACATGCACACAGACGACGGGGGCTGGACCGTGAGTGCCGCCGGCGGGAGGGCAGTGCTGGGGGGGCGGCTGCCGGGCCCGGGCCTCGCAGACCAGGCTCCACCCCGAGGACCCGCGCTCCGGGGCCCTTGTCACTGTCCAGGCCCCTGTGTCCGGGGCTGCCCCTACCCAGGGGACGAAGAGAACCCGATCGTGGGCCCGGCCCGAGGGAGCCCCGTGCCTCCGGGTGTGGGCTCCGGACCATGGCCTCCCCTCTCCCAGCTGCCACGTCCTCCTCGGTCTCACGTGGGCGCCGTCTGCCCACCCGGGGTCTGGGCTGTGGGCTGGGCCGTGCTGGGCGGCAGCGCCGTCTCCCTCCCCCAGGTGATCCAGCGCAGGGTGGACGGCTCCGTGGACTTCTACCGGGACTGGGCCGACTACAAGCAGGGCTTCGGCAGCCAGCTGGGCGAGTTCTGGCTGGGCAACGACCACATCCACGCCCTGACCGCCGAGGGTAGGGCCCGGGCCGGGGCCTGGGTTGGGGGGTGAAACCCACCTGCCCCGACCTCCGACCTGGGCCACCTGGATGGAGCCGCTCCTCCGCCCCACACGTGCCGCCTCTGAGGACAGGAAGGTCCCAGCAGGAGGGGGGTGTCAGGGCCTGAGGAAGTGGGTTCAGGGGTCAGACCTCCCCCGGTCACAGACCCTGGCATCTCAGAGGCCAAACCAGGGGGACACGGAGGCCCTCGTCGGGGTCCGGCCCAGCGCCCAGCCCTGCCCTCGCCGCCCTTCAGGCCCCGTCCCTGAACACACACGGGACACGCCCCCTTCCCACCAGGCTGTGGGGACCGCCCACTCCAACACCCTGGACCCCCTTCTCTCTGGGCCTGAGGGAGGGCCGAGGATTTGGCTCAGTCCCTGGGAGCACGTGCCCCCACCCCTCAGTGACCAGGACTTTCTCGGGGACCTCGAGGGTCATCCTGGGTGCCCAGTGCAGGTCCCCGAGTGTCACCCACGTCCTGGCAGCTCAGGGTCCCTGCTCCCGGGACTGAGGCCCTGCCCCCCGCAGGCACCAACGAGCTCCGTGTGGACCTGGTGGACTTCCAGGGCAAGCGCTACTTTGCCAAGTACCAGTCGTTCAGGGTGGGGAGCGAGGCAGAGAAGTACCAGCTGATCCTGGGCGCCTTTGTCGAAGGCAATGCAGGTGAGTGTCAGCCGTACAGTTGCGGATGGGAAGTGAGGGGTGGGCCGTGGGGGATGGGCAGTGGAGAGCATCTGGGCGGGGTCCTGGCTCTGTGTCCCTGGGGCCTGGGCGGGGCCTGGCCTCACCACGTTCCTCCATCCACACGTTGGGATAACCCGCCTCCACCTGGATGCGCCCATGACGATGGCGGGACACACGGCTACAAAGTGCAGGCCCTGAGCGTCTCCCTCCTGACGGCCCGCATTGGAGCAGGTGGACAGGACGCCCGGGTAGCACCGCTCATGGCGCACGTCCCTCCCGTGGGGCCCAGGGACCTGGACGTCTCGGGCAGTGGCCTCCCCTCTTCGGGGCACAGTGCCCGTTCGCTGGCGGGCTCAGAGCAGAGGGGGGATACCGAGGCCGGGGATCCGCCGACCGAGTGTTCGCTGGCGTGCGCGGCACCACGCGCAGCTGGACAGCCCGGCCGGACCTGGAGCCGGCACCTCCTGGCACTGAGTGTAAGCGGCCCACTTCTCCCGGCAGGTGACTCCCTGACCCAACACAACAACTCGCTGTTCACCACCAAAGACCAGGACAACGACGGGACCTCCTCCAACTATGCTGTGACGTACCAGGGCGCCTGGTGGTTCTACAGCTCCCACTGGTCCGACCTGAACGGGCAGCACCTTGGGGGCTCCCCCGGGAGCTCTGGGAACGGCATCTACTGGTATACAGGGCAGTCGAACTACTACAGCTACAAGGTGGCCGAGATGAAGGTGCGGCCCGTGTAGGGCGGTCGGTGCCTGGAGCATCTCCGAGCAGGTCCTGCGCCCCCAGCACGGGCACAGGAGGCCTCCACGCAAAGGCAGAGCTCACCCCGGCCCCGCCCCTGGCCCATCAGGGACCCTCAGCTTCCAGACCCCGACCGACTCCCGCCTTCCTCTCCCGCCTGCCAGGGTGAAGTGACCCTGACCTTGTGCACCGCACACATCCTCAATAAAGCTTCGCCTCGCTCCGCAGCACACGATTCCCGTCACATTTGTGTCGTCCGGTCACTGGTCCTGTGCACGTCTGGGTGCCTGTCCGTGCCACCCAGGCCCTGGCACTGTAGGAGGTTCTGGTGGCGTCAGACGAGGTGGGCTAAGCAGGGCCCGTGGCGCCTGCGTGGCAGTGCCGCTCCAGGGCACACAGCCACTGCCTCCCGCCTGTCCCGCCAGCGGTCTGTGCTCCCGGTCGGTTTTCGGCCTCGGGCCACGCGGAAGAGCACAGACTCACAGGGTCAGGCCGCAGGCCCAGCCCCCACCAGCCAGCCTGGGAGAGCCTGTGTGCTGACCCCCAGCTCCACGGGGGAGGGGGGTGGTGAATCAGTGAGGAATCCCATGGGAGCCCTGGCTGGGTTTCCTGGTGGTTAGAGCACCAGCCTTTTACCAAAGGGTGGACGGTGTGACTCCATGTCAAGGGCATGTCCCTCAGGTTGGATCCCCAGTGCTGGCCGGGGCGTGTGCAGGAGGCACCCATGAATGTGTCTCTCTCACATCAGTGTTTCTCTCTGTTCTGCTCCTCCCTCCCTTCCTCTCTCTAAAGGAGCGGTTCTCAACCTGTGGGTCGCGACCCTTTTGGGGGTCGAATGACCCTTTCAAAGGGGTCGCCTAGGACCATCCTGCATCTTAGATATTTACATGACGATTCATAACAGTAGCAACATGACAGTTATGAAGTAGCAACGAAAATAATGTTATGGTTGGGTCACAACATGAGGAACTGTATTTAAAGGGCCAGAAGGTTGAGAACCGCTGCCTAAAGATTGATGGGGAAATGTCCTCCCGTGAGGACTGAACAAAAGAAACAGAACCCAGTGCGAAGCCTTGAGGGGAGAAGACGGGGATCAGAAGGGGCTGGTGTTGGGGTCACGGTCGTGCCGAGCGGCATCAGACCCCGGCCTCAGCCAGAACCAGCGTGTGGTGTGCTGTGGTCCTGCGTGTGGCGATGCTGGTCAACATCACCTCCCAAACCCGGCCTTTCCGAAGAGGAGGGGCCTGGGAGGGGATGGACCCGCGTCCTCGTCTGGGGCATTAAGCCCCCTCTAGGCGCAGAGCCAGTCCTGCCCCCCACCGACGTCTCAGCCACCGTGAGCCCTTTAATTCGTTGTCCTTGTCACGGTGGCTGATGGGCCATGTGTGTGGGGGGCGGCCGGTGACCGATTCCTGGAGCCCCGCCGCCCACCCCAACACTGGGCAGAGGCACCAGCCAGTGATCCAGGACCATCTGGAGCCCTCCATCTGCACTGAAGGAGCCCGCGCAGCCCTCCCCCCACCCCTCCCCCACAGGAGGGTGCGCTCGGCTTAACTGGGTGCAAGCAGAAGTCACGGAGCCTTAGACAGAGAAGGAGGTGCCGCTGCCCAGCGCCCCGGTCCCCACGGTGCAGGGGCCAGTGCCCGCGGCTCCCAACGGTCCGCGCTCTTTTCCTAACGGCCCGCGGGTTCGAGCCGCCCACTGCGCCCTGGACCCTGTGCCGGGGCCTGGGGCACCGTCCGCGATGCCGGAGGCCCTTCCTCTGGTCAGGTCGGGCCTGCTTCTGGGCAGAGCGGAACCGTCGTCGGGACGTCCAGAGGGGCTCGCCCATGCCCTCCACGCGGCCTCTGTGCTGGCGGCTCCCTCCATCTCACCCCAAACACCAGCGGGAGCAGCCCGGCCGCCCCTGGGGGCTGCCGCTCCGGTTGGGGAGGCCTTTGTGTTTGGGGAAGAGCCTGGTGGGTGCCCTTTGGACTTTAACATTCATGTTTGGCTTCTGGAAGCGACACTTTTTAAACACAGCTTTCCCTGCGCTTTTCCGGTCGGCTCAGAGACCCTGGCTTTGTCTCCCTAAGGCCTGCACATCCGCATGTTCCTTTAACACATTTAAATGCGTGTCCATTGGTGTGAGAGAGGGAGAGGGAGAGGGAGAGAGACATCCATGTTGAGAGAGCTTCACAGACTGGCTGCCTCCTGCACGCCCCCCACTGGGGATGGAGCCTGCAACCCGGGCCTGTGCCCTGACGGGAATGGAACCCTGACTCAGGACGATGCTCCCCCACCGAGCCCCTCCTCACCCACCAGGCAGGCCTGCCCCTCCTCAGGGTCAGCGTTTAAGGGCCGGCGCCCCCGCTGCCCGATGCCGCGTGTGAACAGCGCTCAGCTGCCGCCTGCCTGGCGGGGCCAAGCCCTGGGTGAGGCGCAAACCCTCACCATTAACAGAGGCTTCCGACCTGAG
This sequence comes from Myotis pilosus, assembly GCA_036010255.1. Lineage (NCBI taxonomy): Eukaryota > Metazoa > Chordata > Mammalia > Chiroptera > Vespertilionidae > Myotis > Myotis pilosus. The sequence goes on from JASKON010000013.1 coordinate 72,757,432, forward strand.
CCGCGGCCGGGCCCGGGGGGAGGGGGTCAGCCCGGGGCTGCAGGGGCCCCTCACCACAGCGAGTGGGTCCAGGACCCCGGACGCCAGGGAGGGGACGGGCCAGGTCCTGGGAGGGCGTGCCTCTCCGGTAACAGTCCCTCCCCAGCTGTTTTCCAGGCCGGAGGCACCGAGCGACCCCATGGCTAGGCGGGAGGTGGAGGCCGCCGCCCGCAGGGGGTCCCGGCACGGGCTGGGGCCAGGCCCTGACGTAGCCTTTCCCTGAGGCTGACGCGACGGAGAAACTCTCTGAACAGACGGGCCTGGGGCGTCCTTGTCGGGCAGTGGCCTCAAACCCCACCCTTTCCCTGAGTGGTGGCCCCTTTTTTATGGAAGTGAAACTACTTTAAAGAACAGGCTGTCCTAGGCAGAGTAACGCTCTGCAGACTTCCCGCCCGAACCCCCAAACGGGCCGTGCTACCCCGCATGGCCAGACAGACGGCGCCTGCGGAGGGGCCGCGGCCAAGGACTGCCAGAGGCCGCTGGAAGCCGGAAGGGGCAAGAACAAGTCCTCCCTGCCCTGGCCGGTGTGGCACAGTGGTTGGAGCGTCAGCCCTTTGACGGAAGGGTCACGGTTCGATTCCAGTCAAGGGCACATACCTGGGTTCAGGCTCGATCCCCGGCCCCGACTGGGTGGGGTGGGGGGCAACCAATCCATGTGTCTCTCTCACATCGAGGTCTCTGTCTGCCTCTCCCCTTCCTCTCTCCGTCCACGCCAACAGGCCATGGAAAATGCCCTCAGGTGAGGATTAGCAACGGGAACAAAAGGGCCCATTCTCCCCGGAGCCTCTGGAAGGACCCAGCAGCATCCAGGCCGGGGAGACCCACCGCGGCCTCTAAGTGCTAAACGCACGTCAGCTGCTTGAAGCCTCGAGTCTGTGCTAAGGCGTCATGGCAGCAGCAGGAAACTGTCCGTGCTGCTGAGTGACCGGCCGAGCGGCTCTCCTTTCATTCCTGAAGGCCCTTCGGTAAACGGAGGCCGGACTGTCAGCGATCGAGCGGTCAGTCTCTCCCTTCACGCCGGGGCCTCGGACGGCTAGTGGGGAGATGTCTGTCAGCCATACCCGGCGGCGCGGCTCAGGGGTGAGCGTCGACCTGTGAACCAGGAGGTCCCAGTTCAATTCCTGGTCAGGGCACAGGCCCGGGTTGTGGGCTCCATCCCCAGTGGGGGCGTGCGGGAGGCAGCCGATCCATGGTTCCCATCATTGATGTTTCTCTCTCTCCCTTTCGCTTCCTCTCTGAAATCAATAAAAATATATTTTAAAAAGAAAGATGTTTCTGGGGCCCAAGAAACCATGAACTCTTCCAGGTAACCTGTAGGCTGGGTCACCTATAGGCTGGGTCACCTGTAGGCTGGGTCACCTGTAGGCTGGGTCACCTATAGGCTGGGTCACCTATAGGCTGGGTCACCTGTAGGCTGGGTCACCTATAGGCTGGGTCTCCTGTAGGCTGGGTCACCTGTAGGCTGGGTCACCTGTAGGCTGGGTCACCTGTAGGCTCAGTCACCTATAGGCTCGGTCACCTATAGGCTCGGTCACCTATCGGCTCAGTCACCTGTAGGCTCGGTCACCTGTAGTCTAGGTCACCTATAGGCTTGGTCACCTGTAGTCTAGGTCAGCTGTAGTCTAGGTCACCTGTAGTCTAGGTCACCTGTAGGCTTGGTCACCTGTAGTCTAGGTCACCTATAGGCTCGGTCACCTGTAGGCTGGGTCACCTATAGGCTCGGTCACCTATAGGCTGGGTCACCTGTAGGCTCGGTCACCTATAGGCTCGGTCACCTATAGGCTTGGTCACCTGTAGTCTAGGTCACCTGTAGGCTGTGTCACCTATAGGATCGGTCACCTGTAGGCTGGGTCACCTGTAGGCTGGGTCACCTATAGGCTCAGTCACCTATAGGCTCGGTCACCTGTAGGCTCGGTCACCTGTAGGCTGGGTCACCTGTAGGCTCGGTCACCTATAGGCTGGGTCCCTATAGGCTCGGTCACCTGTAGGCTGGGTCACCTATAGGCTCAGTCACCTGTAGGCTCGGTCACCTGTAGTCTAGGTCACCTGTAGGCTGGGTCACCTGTAGACTAGGTCACCTATAGGCTTGGTCACCTGTAGGCTGGGTCACCTGTAGGCTGGGTCACCTGAAGGCTGGGTGGCCGTGACGCAGCCAGTTGTGCGGCCGCCAGGTGCTCCAGCTGTGTGTGGTGTCACCGAGCCCCAGGGGGCGTTTGGCCATTCTCAGGGCTCAGCTGCCCCAAAGCATCGTCTCCCCTATTGGGGAGTGGGCCCTTTAACGTTTCCCCTCTTTCATGAGAGTTTTCCAGGCTCATGGCGTGGGAAAGTGCTGAGCCAGGATGGGGCAGGGGACTGTGGGGTGAGGGAAGCATCGCCCCAGCCCATTGGGGTTGTCCCTGGAAAAGCCACCTGCCCCCTGCCCCGCCGCCCCCGCCTGACCAGTGAGCACCTGCGTGGAAAGGCTTTGGGCAAAGGCACCAACGACGCTCAAGAGACACAATGAAACCCGGAAAGCCCGACACTTGTCTGTCCAGCAAACGCTTTCACAATGAAACTCCTCCTTCCGGGAGGCAGGGGCACAGGGGCGTGGGAGCGGGGAGGCGGGGAGGCTCCGCAGGCACTGGCCTCGCTAGGCGGGCCGCACCTTCATCTCGGCCACCTTGTAGCTGTAGTTGTGGCCCTTCCCCGACTTCCAGTTGATGCCCTTCGCATAGCTCTCGTGGGGACCCCCGAGGTAGCGCCCATTCAGGTTGGACACGTGGCAGTTGTAGTACCACCAGGCGCCCTGGTAGACCTGGGCGCAGTTCCCTGTGTGCCCATCGTTGTCCTGGTCCTTAGTGGAGAACAGGGAGCTGTTGTGGGCCGTCAGGGAGTCGCCTGCTCAAGGGAACATGGAGGGAGGTGCTGTTGGTGCTAAAGAGAAGGCGCTGCCCGGGGTCCCCACCCAGTTCCTGCTCCCGCCTCTCCTCAGGGCCCTGCACCTCGGAGACCAACTGCCCAGCCCAGGGCCCCAGGAGCCCACACAGGCCTGGGGGCCCCTGACCCGGGGCCCAGAATCTTCCCTGGGACTCAGCTCCAGCCTGTCCCTTCCCCCCCACCCCCCACCCCCGCGTGTGCCTGTTCCCCCAGCCTGTGCCTGTCCCCCCAAGCCTGTGCCTGTCCCCCCCGCCTGTACCTGTCCCCCTACCTGTGCCTGTCCCCCCCGCCTGTACCTGTCCCCCCCCCGCCTGTGCCTGTCCCCCCAACCTATACCGGTCCCCCCAACCTGTGCCTGTCCCCCCGCCTGTGCCTGTCCCCCCAACCTATACCGGTCCCCCCGCCTGTGCCTGTGCTCCCCAACCTATACCGGTCACCTCCCAGCCTGTGCCTGTCCCCCCGCCTGTGCCTGTCCCCCCCGCCTGTGCCTGTCCCCCCCAACCTATACCGGTCACCTCCCAGCCTGTGCCTGTCCCCCCTGCCTGTGCCTGTCCCCCCCAACCTATACCGGTCCCCTCCCAGCTTGTGCCTGTCCTTACAGCCTGTGCTTGTCCGCTGGGCTTCATCCCCATCCCCGGTCCCCCAGGTCCTTCAGAGCAGGGACAGCACTGCCCTTGTCTGGGCCCTGCCTCATCTCCAGCCCTGACCACACACCTCACTGTGGCTCCTGTCCCCCCAGCCCCCCCACACTACCCCAGTCTCAGCTTTACCCACCCCCTCACCCCCGCCTCACATACAGATGGAGAGGCCGGACTCAGAGAGAGAGGCCAGAAACCAGGCCCCCCAGGGACACAGAACCAGGACACCTCACATATGCTCTCCACTGCCCACCCCCATGCCCTCCTTCTACTGCCCACTGCCCATACCCCCTGAACCCCCTCACTTCCCACCACCCACCGTACGGCTGACACTCACCGGCGGTGCCTCCAGTAAAGGCGCCCAGGACCAGCTGGTACTTCTCAGCCTCGCTCCCCAGCCTGAACGCCTGGTACTTGGCAAAGTGGCGGGTGTCCTGGAAGTCCACCAGGTCCACACGGAGCTCGTGGGTGCCTGCGGGGGGCAGGGCCTCAGTCCCGGAAGAAGGGACCCTGAGCTGCCAGGACGTGGGTGACGCTCAGGGGACCTGCACTGGGCACCCAGGAAGACCCTCGAGGTCCCCCAGAAAGTCCGGTCACTGAGGGGTGGGGGCACGAGCTCCCAGGGTCCCGAGCAAAACCCCTAGCCCTCCCTCCAGCCCCAGAGAGAAGGGGGCCCTCAGCGTTCCTGGGGGTGGGGGTCACCACAGCCTGGTGGGAAGGGGCCGTCTCCCATGTGTGTTCAGGGATGGGGCACGGAGTGGGGCGAGGGCAGGGCTGGGCGCTGGGCCGGACCCCGACGAGGGCCTCCGGGTCCCCACGGGTTGGCCTCTGAGATGCCAGTGGCCGTGACTGGAGGAGGTCTGACCCCCAAACCCACTTCCTCTGGCCCTGACACCCCCCCTCCCGCTGGGACCTTCCTGTCCTCACAGGCGGCACGTGTGGGGCGGTGGAGCGGGCTCCGTCCAGGTGGCCCAGGTCGGAGGTCGGGGCAGGAGGGTGTCCCCCACCCCCACCCCCCAGGCCGCGGCCCGGGCCCTACCCTGGGCGGTCAGGGCGTGGATGTTGTCGTTGCCCAGCCAGAACTCGCCCAGCTGGCTGCCGAAGCCCTGCTTGTAGGCGGCCCAGTCCCGGTAGAAGTCCACGGAGCCGTCCACCCTGCGCTGGATCACCTGGGGGAGGGAGACGGTGCTGCCGCCCAGCACGGCCCAGCCCACAGCCCAGACCCCGGGCGGGCAGACGGCGCCCACGTGGGACCGAGGAGGACGTGGCAGCTGGGAGAGTGGAGGCCACGGCCGGAGCCCACACCTGGAGGCACGGGGCTCCCTCGGGCCGGGCCCACGGTCGGGTTCTCCCACCCCATCGGTTCTCTCCGTCCCCTGGGTAGGGGCAGCCCCGGACACAGGGGCCTGGACAGTGACAAGGGCCCCGGAGCGCGGGTCCTCGGGGTGGAGCCTGGTCTGCGAGTCCCGGGCCCCGCAGCTGCCCCCCGAGGACCGCACCACCCGCCCGCCGCCGGCACTCACGGTCCAGCCCCCGCCGTCCATGTCCATGTCGCACAGCACGGTCAGCGGCCGGCAGTCGGGCAGGTAGATGGTGTGCCAGCCGCTCAGGGGGTGGCCCCTGGTGCGCATCTCCCTGCAGCTCCGAGGTCCTGGGAAGGGAAGCGGCAGGTGGAGGCCCCCAGGATGGAGGGAGGGCGGGACAGTGGGGTCTGCGTGGGCAGGAGGCTCCAGGCCTGGACAGAGACCCCACCAGGGCCACCAGCTGTGACAGACAGGCCCCGTGTGCCGGGCCTTCCCCCCAGGGCACCCCCACCTTGGTCCCAGGGCACCGGCCATTGGGGTCTAATATTTAGGGGGCGAGGGAGTAAGACAGTCATTGGGGTCCCTAAGGCAGGAGAGGAGGGGGGCTGAGTGCTGTCCCATGTGATTGGCCAGCGGTGAGGCCAGGGCGTGGCCTCTGGGCCTGCAGGCTGATGGGGTGCATGGGGGACCCCAGGCTAATGATCCCTGCAGGGGGGACCGGGCACACCCGCCACCTGGGGCCAAAATGGGCTCTGGACCCAGGCTGGTCGCCCACCTGTGTCACATCGCTCAGCCTCCCACGATGCTCCTGGGGGAGAGGAAACACCCGTGAGGGGTGGGACGGCCAAGCCCTGGTCCCTCCGCACCAGGAGGAGATGGAGGCCCTTTCTAGATGCTTCCATAGGAGGCTGGTCCCCCAGCCAGGCCCCAGCCTGCCCCCTGGGGAGGCCCTGGCTGTGCTCCCGGGAGGCGGAGTCTGAGCCTCAGCTGCCCCCTGGGCCCAGGGCAGCCTCGGGGACAGGGGGAGAGCGGGCTGCTCGGTGGGGAGGGCAGCGAAGGGGCGTCTGCACCTCGGACCACAGTGGGGTGATCCTGGGGGCTGGGGGTGACTGTCTCGGGTCCAGAGAGGGGTCATCAGGGTGTGCACGGCCGGGCCCTTCTCTGACTCCTGGACTTTGTGCGGGGAACGTGGGGAAGGTTTCTGTGTCATGGACTCTGCACCAGCACGTGGAGCGTGTACATGTGTGAGGGCCACACGCGTGTCATGGGTAGTTCAGGGCACATGTTCCACATCCGCTCATCGTCTGTGACCACAGCTTGGCCCACAGAGTCCCGGGAGGACAGGCCGGCCCTGCTCAGGGGTCCGAGGCCGGGACGGGAGGGATGGGCTGCACAGGCTCGGAGAGGAGTGTGGTCCCCATCCCGCCCTCCACACCCTCCCTCTCCACCCAGCCCCTGCTCCACACCCTGGGAACCCCCTTGTGTTCAGGCACCCGGAAGCCACCCCTGGGAGGGCGGGAGGGCCTCACCTTTCTCTCCCCGAGCGCCCTTCTCCCCTTGGTCTCCTGCAGAGAGAGGAGGGTCAGCAGCGAGGACAGGACAGGCTCATGCCAGACCCCGTCAGCCAGAGGACCCGCCTGTCCCCCCTCCTGGGGCCAAGAGAGCCCAGGGCGGGGACAGGTCATGGGCAAGGGAGCCGGGTCTCATTACTGTGCCGGGTCAGTGCTGGGCTGGGGTCAGTGCTGGGCTGGTCTCAGGACTCGCCCTGCTCTCTCTCGGGGGCTCTGGATACAGACCCAGGCTCAAGGTGAGGGAGCACCCTGTTTAGAGCAGGGTTGGCCCCTAGAAAGCCCCATGTGACACCCGGGACGTGCCCCTTCTCTCTCCCTGCCCCCGGGGGTGGGTCCTGCCCAGGCTCTCCATGCTCTTTCGTGAGTTACCTTTGGGCCCGGGGGGTCCCGCCTCCCCAGGGACTCCTGATGGGCCTGGGTCTCCTGCAAATTTAAACATGTCAGCGAGCAAACTCCAGGTTTCGGACCCCTAGCATCTCCAGGTTAGACCCTCGGGAACCAGAGGGAGGGGACCTGGACCACAGCCCTCCTAGGGCCCCACTGTCCAGTCAGAGGCCAGGACCTGCGACCAGGGGCCTTCCCAGGGACCAGGCCTGAGCCCAGCTCTGCCCTCATCCAGGGACCCTGGGCGTTTCCATTGGCTGTGACTGCCGGGCCCGCTGTGGTCGCCCCTGGAGACAGGCCCCCCGGGCTCAGCTGGCACCAGGGAGGGCAGGGAGGACAGTCCAGCAGGGTCCCCCCGCAGCGGGTGCGTCATCACCAGGAGCCGTGCTGGACGCCACACAGGCCCGGGAGCTCCATGGGTGACCCGAGGCCAGCTCCCTCCCAAGGGGACCCACACCCCAGTGGACCAAGCCCCTGGCCCCGCCTGAGACCTGCTGGGGGCCCTGCCTTGTCCAGTCTCCCTGGGCAGGGACGAGGCCCAGCTCCCCTCACCCGGGCACTCACCTCTCCTGCCGTTGTCGGCGCCTGGCTCTCCCTTGGGCCCCTGGGCCCCGGGCAGCCCCGGGCAGCCCCGGAGGATGGTGAGCTTGTCGGCCTCCAGCCCCAGCACCTTCACTTCTGCAGAGAAGTGCGGGCGCCCGTCAGGGTGAGGACCTGGGCCGCTGCCGCTCCGCACCCCCTTCCCGAGGGACCTGCCACCATGGGGACCCGGCATGGCAGATGGCTGTGCCCGGGCCGCCTGCCTCAGCTGGAGGGCCAGCCTGTAGGCGAGGCGGTCCCGCCTCTGCTGAGCCTGTGGTCGGTCCTCCCCCAGGTGATGGGCCCAGCTTTGGGGTCCACCAGCCCCTGGGGAACCCCGCTCCTCAGGCTGTGTGTCCTCAGGAGTCACTCAGCCCCTCTGGGCTCTGTGCCCGGCTGCAGAGTGAGAGCAGAGGGAGGCTTTGGGGGTCAGAGTGGCTGATGTGAATGTGTGAGACCTTAGGAAGAGCTCCCCCCACTGCGGCCCGTCCAGTGAGTGCAGCCCCGCATCTGTGAGACAGCAGGGACGGGGGCAGTGCCACGTGTCACCCCCATTCCCCGGGCACGTGGCCTGGGAATCCCGGGCTGGAGGGTGTGGAGGGTGGGGATCCCTGTGATCTGAGGACACACAGCAGCCCCCGCAGACCTGGAGCCAGAGATGGACCTGCCTCTCAGAGTTCAAGTGCGTCCATCACAAATACACGGCCTCTAGGGAGGGTGTGGGGACACGGAAACCCGCCGCCTCCCGGTCCCCCGCTGCTGGTTTTCAGGGGCCCCTCTCTCCGCTCTGCCCACCCAGAAGCTGCCTCTATCCGTACGCCGTCACCTTGGCGGCCGGGCTGTGGTCAGTAGCCGGTCCCCCGGCTCAGGACCCGGAGGGAGGCCCCGCTCCCATTTGCACCCGAGTTTCCTGAATCGGACTCGCTGCGGTTGGGGCCTGAAACTGGAATTAACCAGCCCCCAGGAGGCGGGGTGCCCCTGGATTAGAGAGTCTACGGGCGCCTCCCGGGAAGCCCTGAGAATACGGGGGCGAAGGGCTGTTCCTCTTCCCATGGCCAGGCAGCCCTGCCTCACTCTGTGGGGCCGCCCCGGGCTTGAGGGTCAGACAGGCCGGCGTGGACCCCTCTCCTTCCACCCGTGTGACCATGGCCACCTGCCCGCCTGAGGCTAAGCCGGACAGCGGAGCATCTTGGGAAGGACACGCGTGGAGGTGGGCCCGCCCGCGCTGTGCAGGCTCAGTGGGTGGCATTGGCGGCTGCCAGAGACCGGAAGGCTCCGGTCCTTCTCACCTGGACAGGTGTCGGCCGTCTGGGCCGCCAGGGCCTTTAAGGTCAGGAGCAGGAGCAGCCCCAGGGCCAGGGTGGCCCCGCACAGCCCCATGGTCTCTGGTCTTCGACCTTGAGCCTGGTGAGAGGGAAGTCAGGCGAACCCTGGCTGTTTCTCAATCCCAATGACGTCCACTTCCGAGGGTCTCGGGGCCCATGACAGCAACAGGATCCCCAAGGGCATGTCCTTCCCCCGGGGCCCCCCAGGCGCCCTCTGAGCCGCCCGAATTCCCCCCACCCGCCCCGGGCCCCCTGCTGGGACGGTCTGGCCCCGGGGCCTCGGGGGAGCCCAGCCGGAGCCCCATTCGCATCTACACCCGGGGGATCGGCGAGGGGCCTGGGGATCTGCCCTCCCGCCTCTGGTTTCCAGAATATTCCGGTCTGAGCCGGTCGTGGGCACTCGCTGTGGAGGGGAGAAGCGCTCTGGGCCAGCCCCGCGGGCGGCGTCTGTTATCCGAGTTTCACGGGTGGGGAGTGCAGTCACAGCCCATCAGAGCCAGACGTCGGGCCACACCTCCCGCTGCCCGGGCCCTGGGGCTGCTGGTTACACCCGAAGGGGAGGACGTGCCCCCCAGATCCCTGAAACCACCCTCCTGCCCTGTGCCTGGCCCGAGTGCCACCCGAGCACGCTGTGGGCACGGGGAGGGTCCTGAGGGTGCGCGGAAGGGACTCAGGAGAGAGGGGGTGCCCCGAGGGGAGCAGAGGCAGAAACTCCCCCCAGGGTGGCTAGTCCTCCGGGCCAGTGTGAGGGGCTGCACCCCACCACACGAGGTCCCCAGTGGGGGAGAAACGGGAGAGGAGGGCAGACCAGGGCCTAGCAAAAGGGGTGCATTGTCCAGGGACACATAGGACTTGGGGTGTCTCCTTGGGCAGCAGGGACACTGAGCTTCTCCAGCCAGTGAGAGAGAGGCGCCCTGCCGGACCCAGCCCAGAGATCGGCCAGTGCCCCCTGCTCTCCCCCTGCACCTGGCAGACGTCCTCTCGCCGGTGGGTGGGGGGGGCCGTCGCCTCTGCTCGTCTCCTGTGAAGCTGGAGTAGCTCCTCGGGGACCCTGATCCCCCCACGTGAGTCTCAGGGCATCTGAGTCCTGAAGAGAATTCCATGGGCATTGCACGGATTCACGGGTTAATGGGAGAGAGTTGGCACCTCTCTGGCCTGAGCCCCCCAGAGGGCCGGGGCCTCCATGCAGATCCCCGCGCACCAGAGCGGCGCCGTCTGGGCCAGTGCGGCCTGGTGCCCACGCTCTCCGTCCGCGCGAAGCGGCCTCTGGACGCCACCCTTTCTGAAAAGTCGCCTTTGTTGGTGAAAACGAGGCTGTTGCCTTTTGAACGTTCCCGTGTCCAGCAGACACCCACCCGCCTGTTGGTGCTGTGGGCTGTTTTCTAGACAAATCATTTCGTGAGGAAAAGCCTCAGACACTCGCTAACAACGAAGATGAGGAAAACCTAGCTCCCTTCTTCCTGAGAGCGAGAGCAGCTCATTCTAGAAGCCAGACACCACATGCACGCACGCCCGTGCACACGCACACGCACACACGCACACGCACACACACGCACAGACACACACGTACACACGCACACACACAGAGACACACACGCAGACACACGCACGCACACGCGCACACACAGAGAGAGAGACACACGCACACGCACGCACACGCACACACACACACGCACACACACACAGGCACAGACACACACGTACACACGCACACACACAGAGACACACACGCAGACACACGCACGCACACGCGCGCACACACACACAGAGACACACGCACACGCACGCACACGCACACGCACCCACACACATGCATACAGACACACGCACACACACAGAGACACACGCGCACACACACACCTGCGCGCGCGCACACACACACACACACGCACGCACACACACAGACACACGCACACACACGCACACACGCACACACACAGAGACACACAGAGACACACACGCACACGCACACACACATGTGCGCAACAGCCCGTCTCTGTCCTGCAGAGCCCGAGGGGCCTGGCGGCGTCCTGGCCACGGCCTCACCACAGACGCCGGGACCCGGGGGGCCTCCTGTCCTCCGGGGCTCGGGTCGGGGGGGACAGGACATGTGCCCACACATCGTGGTAGCAAAGCAGTAAATTCCACCCTCGCTCCTCCTTCCTGCCTCGCCCTCCCCCGCCCCCCACTCCTGACTCCTGACCCCCACCCCCAGCCGGCAGCCCTGCCCCGCCCCAGGCCCCCCAGGCTTTACACGCCCCCCCTCCAGCCGCAACACCAGCTGCTCAGCAGCCCTTGCGGAGGCAGGAGGTGAGAGCGAGAAGGCAGAGAGCAGCCAGGAGGGGAAGGAGGAGGGACGCAGTCCCTGGGGGTCCCCGGGAAGCACCCCTCACCTGAGGCCGGGAGACACTGTCGCCCGTGGAGAGCCTGCCAGGCCGGGAGACAGGCGACCGGCGTGCGGGGCAATAGCTCGTGTCCCAGTAAATTGGAGTTGATATCTCAGGAGGCAGGTCCCGCCCTCGGAGCCTCTGCGGCCACGCCTGAGGGCTCGGACCGGGGAGAAGACTGCTCCGCTCCACAGTGGGACCTGCGCACCGCGTCCGAGTGTTAGCATCTTGGTCTACAGGCCCTGGAACCTGGGGAGAAAGCGAACCCCGCGGTCACCCTCCGGGGTGCACAGGAGGGAGGTCCCTGTCACCCCGGAACTCAGGGACGGCAGGTCAGTAAGAGGGGTCCGTGGGTCTGTGTGTGTGTGCGTGCGTGCGTGTGTGTGCATGTGCGTGAGTGTGCATGTGTGTGTGCTGGTTGCTTCATTTCCTGCGTTTTCTCGCACAGAAACCCAGGTGTGTTGTCGCCGGCGTTAATCCGGTTGGTCAAGCCCCACCCCTACCTGCTGCCCCTTGTTCCCAGGGGCCGGGGCCCGGGCCGCCCGCTCACGGCTAAGCACGCTGACACGCTGGGGCCGCGCGGAGAACGCGCTCGATGCCCACCCTGGGGCCCCGCTCCCAGAGCCGCTGTGCAAACACATTTGCTCCGCAGAAAAGAATGGGCTGAGGCTGCCCACGACATTTGTTCTGGCCGCGGATTTCATTTCCAAACTGGCATTAGGGCAGGATTAGCCTCGCTGAGGCGTAGCTGGATGTGGGTGGAATGCATAATGCTAATCCCGGGCCCACGTTGCCACGGGAGCAGTGCTGGGTGGGATGAAATATTTATGGCACATAAGCGCCTTCGCCTCGGCCTCCCTCATCCCGGGCATCGCCTTGTGTAGCAGGTTCTCTGCCCAGTGGAGTGGAACAAGGGCTGAGGCCAGGCCCGGACACACAGAGCTTCCTCCCATCCTCCCAGCATCCGTTATCCTGGCCATCCCAGCGACGAGAGGCGGCCGAGGGTAGGTGAGCGCGTTTGCAGACTCACATAAGCACGGGCCCTGCCTCGGTTGCTTCTCAGCTTCGACAGAGGACAGCTCTCTGGCGGCAGGGAGAACCCAGCCATGGTCACAGATGAGCCACTGCCATCCTGCTCTGGGGAGACAAGAGAGAGTATGACCCAGCAACTCCAAGTGAAGAATCCCAGGGAAGCCTCTGATTGGCTGGCCACCTGCCAATCATCATGACAGAGGGAACTGGGGATGGAGCTGCCGGGCCACAACAGGGGACCTTGACCAAGGCTCAAGCAGGCTGACCAACTGGTCCCTTCGACCTGGAACAGTCCCAATTTCAGCCAAGTCCCAGGTCGCAGGAACCCTTCAGTCCTGGGCAAACCAGGTGGTCGGTCCCTCTAAACTCAAGAATCCGTCTAGAAATTTCCAAATGCAGTGAGTTGGCTGAGCAAGTTATAACCTGTTCCTCAAGCGTCCCATTCGGGCAAGTTCCCCTCCTAGTGTTTTAAAAAGAGACACTTCAAAAGGGAACAACTGGGAACTGAAATGGGGTCAGAGGGCACCTTGTGGTCTCCCCTTGCCCCACAGAAGGCATATCCCCGCCTCAGCTCGTGGTTAAGCTGAACCTGCTCTTTGGTAACCCCTGTTGGCCCGGGATTCTCAGGGGGCACCAGGTTCCTCTTTCAGGGGTTTCTGGCCCGCAGCTGCTCAGCTGACAGTTGGGGTCACACGCACCTCGATATCAGCCACCACAGTTCCTCCACTCCCGACGAGGGAAGAGGTCACGCAGCGCCCCTCCCGACGAGGTGGTCCGAGACACCCGGATGGGCAAGTTCCTTCCCCTCGGGACCAGCGCCAAACAGCCCAATCACCGCCTGACCTGCGCAGTCAGCACGGAGGGGCGTTCCGGCGCCCTCGTCCCTGTGAGCTCGCCGATGGCAGGAGTGGCCCTGGCACCGGGCCCCCTTCGGACGCGAGGGGCTGTGGAAGGGAGGGCACGCTGCCAGCCACCCATCCAGGCAGGTGCCAACCTCTGTAACGTGAGGACCATCCGCAATGACGTGACGGTCGGGGACGTCGGCGAGTGTCCTCTCTCCCCACCTTCCAGGGCGGGGGGTCTTCATTCCGTCTGTGCGTCAGAGGAGCTGGGCCCACGGGCACGGAGGGCCGCTGGCCGCAGCTTTGCAAGAGGGAAGGCCTGTCTCTTCCAGGACACGCCGTTGCCCCTCGTGTCCACCCCACCAGCTGCCAACATCCTGGAGGGTGGAGGGGGCGCTCTCCCCGGAGGCTCGGGTTTCAAACGAGGTTTGCTCCTCCGACTAAGCCCCCCTGGCTTAGCCCAGCTGAAGGGCTGCAAAGGCTCATGCGCTCTCTCCTATGACTGAGGCCTGGCCTTTCGGGGGGGCCCTGCATCACTACCACCCGGATGGTTGAATCAGGGAGGAAGCTGATTAAGTAAGGACACCTCCCCCTCGGCCAAGGCCCTCCCTCTGCCTGACCCGGGCTGGAGGGGGCAGCCTCAGGTGCACCCGGTTCTGGAATGCTCCAGGCCTCACCTTCCACTGTGAGCTGGGTGTGGTCCTGGGGTCCAGGTGGGTGTGGCTCAGGTGGGTGGGGTCCAGGTGGGTGTGGTCCTGGGGTCCAGGTGGGTGTGGCTCAGGTGGGTGGGGTCCAGGTGGGTGTGGTCCTGGGGTCCAGGTGGGTGTGGCTCAGGTGGGTGGGGTCCAGGCCAGGGAAGTGTGTTTAAGAGGACATCTTTTGTGCTTGTAAAACCCCGAAGCTCACGATGCCTGGGACCCAGCCCAGCCGAGCAGGCTCCAGTGTCCTGGGGACTCACCCTCGCCTCTGCCCTGTGTCACCCAGCGCCTACGGGTCACAGCTCCCAGCCCCGCCCCACCCCCCGGGCTGCCTGGCTCCCGCCCTCCCCCTGCCCTCAGCCCCTGGCCCCTGTACGTGGACACAGTCCCTGGATGACAAGCAGCGCAGGTGGCACCGGCTCCCCTGACCTTCCCACGAGGACGGGCCTGGGACGCTGTCTGTCCTGGGTGCCTCCAGGGTGCTCCGCCCACAGAGGGGCCGTTAGCTCGTGCCCACGGTGCTGGCGGGGCCTGCGCTGGCTGCTCTCCAGGGGCTGAGGCCGGGCGAAGGGCCTGTTTTGGGGGATGCGCTCCCGAGACGCTGAGCAGCACGCCCCGTGGCTGACAGCACAGCTCCGTGCTCCCTGCTCTCGCACAGCGAACACCCCCGGGGCCGCGGCGGAGTGGGCGGAGGCGGGAGGTGGGGGCCGCGGCGGTGCGCTCGCTCTCCCGGGGGAGCCTGTGTGCCCTCAGCGAGGCGGAGACAGTCACCGCCCTGAGCCCCGATGAAGACGAGACATTCTAAAGGCAACGGGAGCTGCAGGCTGAGGAGCGGGAGGGGTGGGGTTACTGCCCGGGGTCGTCACGGTAACATCCCACCCAACCCCAAGGGAGGCCCTGACGCCAGGACCCGCACCAGGCACGCGTGTTCCCGCATGCCACGTGTTGGCGAGGCTGGGGGCACTGTGCTCGGCACAGAAACACGTGCGGGGTTTGCGCGGTGCCCTCTCCTCTGTGCTGTCCCCCTCCCGGCACAGAGCCCCTCGGGGAGAGGCCGGCAATCGCAGGGGGACTGCGGGGAGGTCCCTGCTCAGAGCCACCCAGCGGCGGCCCCACAACACACAGCAGGCGGCCTCTGCACCAGCTGCGGGCTTTACCTGGGCTTTACAGGCCACGCAGGCAAATCCACCGCCTTAAAGAATCCCACGGGCCCACACACGTGCACACACACCCACAGCCTCACACACGTGCACATGCACACACATCCCACGGGCCCACACACGTGCACACACACCCACAGCCTCACACACATGCACATGCACACACATCCCATGGTTTCACACACGGTCTCATGCACAGGCACACATCCCAGTCTCACACATGTGCACATGCACACACACTGCTCGCACCGTTTCCCTCTAACACTGGGCGCAGCGGCTCGCGTTGCCTGAACAAGGTGAGGAGCCTCCCTCCGTGGGGCCTCCCGTGAGGACACGCTCCCCACGGGGACTAACTGGCCGGCCAGGGCAGGTGCCCGCAGGGACACGGAACGCCGATGTCGGGCGTGGAAATAGAACGGCCGCAGATGAGATGGGGCAGCTAATGAGGGCAGGGCCGCCGGGGCGGGGTGCAGCCAGGCGCCCACGCAGCCACTGGGCGGGTCCCGCGGGCGGGGCGGCCACACGCATGTCCCGGAACCGGTGGCAGGACCTCCCTGGACTCTCAGAGGCTCCTGGTGCGCCTCCATAAGGGCTGCTTCTCTGAGCCCCGCGCCCACCTCCGCGCCAGGTCCTCTCGGACGAGAAAAGACACGCAGAGCGCAGGCCTCGCTGCTATTTGAGTCTCTAGGTCCGCACGGCGGCCTCTGAAACGGGGCTAAAGCACGTTAGAGCAGCCAAAGGCCTCATGTCTCCGAAGGTCCCCCCAGGTGGCTGCCTCTGGGGCTCCCTGTGCTGCTCCCCCTGTTCCCCCCCCCCGCGCTCCCCCCCCCCAGCTCCCGGGCAGAGGCGGGTCCCTGGAGTCCCTCCGGGCGTGCACGGCTCCCTGCTGGTGAGAAGAGCTGGTGCAAATGGACGACGGTGCGGGTGACGCTAATGGAGCCGGACGGGGCGGCCTCCCGGGCAGCGACTGGCCCGCCCGCTAATGGACCTTCCAGGAAAGGCCTCGGGCGGCCCATGTTCCGGGAGGAGCTGAGCACTTAGCGGCCGCAGGCCCAGCGGAGAGAGGACCCGCTTTCCCAAACTCGCTGCCCCTGCCTCAGTCCAGGGCTCATTTCACACCCGGGCTGGTAGGTGGGCTGGCCGTGCGCTGGTCCCCGCCTGGCTCTGGGACGGTGGGCGCCGAAGCCTGGGCAGCCCTACCCTGCTCTTAGCGCCAGGCCCCCGAGCAGGGACGGGGGCGCCAGGGCTCAGAGCACAGGGGCCCAGACCATTTCCTCCTCCCGGACAGAGGCCGGGGGTGGTCTCATGGGCTCTGGGGGCCCCGTGAGGGACTGGCCCGGGGGACACACCGACGTGGAAGGGACCAGTGTGCCCAGTGCTTCCAGCCCAGGCAGGGGTCGCCCGCCGGTGAAGGCAGACGCGGCCCAGACGGTCCCCAATACCGAGCCTCCTGGCGGGCAGCGCATGGCTGGAAGATGGGGGACAACACGGTGCCTCTCTCAGCGCTGCGGCGAGGCTGGGGGCCTGGTGCAGCCCAGCCATGTCCCCAAACGGGAATGCCAGCCGGACGGGAGGGTCTCACAGCCCGCCTCGCCCGCGGGCCTCCCTGTGCCCTCACTGAGCACACACAGCACAGCGCTGGTTCCCGCTCAGCCTGCGCCACCGGCGGCCGCCACGCTGACTGCGACTCCCCCTCCCAGACTCCCAGGCCGCGGAGAGGCCTTCTCCTTCGGTTGTGAAAAGTGCGTCTGTGGCAGGAGCCGGGCCTGGCGTGGGCGAGGTCACGGGGGCCACGCTCACTGCCCATCGGCTCCCTGTCGGCCCCGCACGACCAGCCCGCGCAGAGGAGCCCGCCGTGGGGTCGAAGGCGGAGGAAGGGCTGCTGGGAGGTAGACTTAGTTTTTCCGGGTCTGCTTTCCTAACAGCGTGATGCCCACAGACCGGGCTCTGCTCCGCGCCCTGAGCCATAAGGGGCAGGACCGGCAGCCTCATCCCTCAGGGGCTGCTGCCCAAGAGCCCCGCTCGCTGCGTGAGGGCGAGACCCCACTGAGTCCACCTGAATTCACTGCTCCATCTGCAGACCAGACGGAACGCGCGGCCTAAGGGTTCAGGGTGGCTGTGCACCTCCCGCTTCCGCACCACACGGGACAGAGCGCCGCGCCTTGTGCAGGGCGGGCAGCGAGGACCGAGCTGCGGGAGCAGCAGGAAGCAGGGTCCCAGGCCCCGGGAGGGGCTCGGTGCCCCTGGGCCCCTGGCCTGGAGGAGGCCTGCGAGGCCATGTGTGCTCCTCGCCCAGGCAGTGGGCATCTCGGGGGCCCCTCCGTGCCAGGTCTGGGTGCAGGGTCCAGGCTCGGGGGTGAGTGACAGCTCCCAGCGCGGCCCAGAGGGGAGCGTGCACCCCAGGCCCCGCCCCATTCTGCCCACTGCCTCTCAGGGCGAGAAGCCGGAGCTGGGTCCCGAGCGGCCTCTGGGTCTGGCTCAGAGACTAAAGCCACAGCCGGGGCCCAGGACAAAGGGAAAGTCCCCAGAGGGACCCCAAGTCCCGTCGCTACAAGCCCAGCACCTGGAGCACCAGGGCCCCCGCGAAAGGCCCGGGCCCTGCCTTTGCGACAGCGTGACCCTCGGTGCCTGAAAGGAGGGAGCGGGCGGGGAGGGTGTGGCATGACGTGGCCGGGGAAGTGCTCCGTGGCCAGGGGCGGCGGGCAGACACGAAACCCCGTTGTCCTGAGCATGCAGAGCCCACGGGGGGGTGCTCCGGGCGGCAGTGTGGCCGTGGTCTCAGGCAGGACCTGGAGGGCGGGAGCCATCACCCCTCCTCCCTCCTCTTTGCCCCCCACCCCCACCACATGCAGCTGTGAGAGCTCAGGGCGCTCAGTGCCTCCCTGGGAAGGAGGGGGAGGGGCGGCTCACATGGCATCGCGGGGTCGCGGCTGGGGTCGCGGCTGGGAGGCCGTGCACTTGGGCTGGCTCACAATCTCCCGTGGGAGCGGGCGGGCGCCGGCGGGCGACTCCGTGCAGATGCTGGGGAAGGTCGTGGGGAGCGCAGGCCACTGCGGAGCGGACGCCGCGGCCCTTGGAACAGCCGCCGGCTGCCAGAAGGTCACCTCCCCCAGGCAGCCTGCCCGGACTCCCGTTTCCCCGGCCGTGGCCCCACCGGCAGAGAAGCACCCGCAGGACCCGTCTGGCTCACGGCCCTCACAGCTGGGCCGCAGCCCACAGTCCTGACAGCCATGCTCAGAGCTCCGCTCCCGCTCCTCCAGGGCCCGAGGCCCAGGGCCGAGACCTGTCTGCCTCCCTGTCGGCCACCGGCCCCTGGCGCCTTCTCTCCGAGGGCCCCCAGACCTTCCTCCCGCCTCTGGCCCAGGCTCTCGCCCTCATGGAGTTGGGAGAGGTGGCACTGCCCGGAGTCCCCTGTGAAAGTTCTCCCGCCGTCTCCCTGTCACCCCGTCTCCCCGCAGTCAAGCCCCCTGTACTCACGGGCACCTGGGGTACCTCCTCCAGGCCCGGGGCTCCCCGCAGGGTGTCCTCTGTTGATTGTCCTCCGTCCCCACTTGACTGGGAGTCGGGGAGGGTGCAGGCTGTGTCCTTCTAAACCCGCAGTTACTGACCACGTACGAATGAATGAATGAATGAATGAACACGTGCCTGATGGGGCCTCCCTTGGGCTCCGACAGGCTGGTGCCCACTCAGTTCTGGTCGGGCCACACTGCGCCCAGCACCTGGCGATCTGCCTCCTGCCTCCGGCCTCCATCAATCTGCTTTTAATGACGAGGCGACGGGAATGGGAATGAAGTTCCTCGTGGAGACACTTACAGTCCCTGAGCGCTCGGCAGCTGGGTGTGGGCCCAGGACCCGGCGTAGGCCGAGGGGCCTGCCTGGCACCTGTGACCCCCACGCCGACCTCATTTGCAGCCGGAGTGCCCGCTATTGACTCATCGACTCGCAGGCACAACGGTGGAATCGTTTATCATTCAGTTAACGGTCCGCAGAGCCGTTATGTAAATGACCAGCCGCATGTGTAGACAATCTGTAATGAAAGTCGTGGCACCTCCCGGCCGATGGGTGCCCAGCCGCCCCTAAAACCTCCCGATGGGTATGGTCGCCCGGTTCTGCCCGCAGGGGCTGTGCGGTGGTGGCCTGGCCCTTTCCCAGGCGTTGGGGAGGGTCCGCAGGCTGCGGGGGAGGGAAGAGCCAACAACACGGGCAGAGCCCTCAGTGCCCGCCGGCCAGCATCGCCCCCGCGTCCCCGTCAGAGGACAAAGCCCTTCCCGCACAGACCTGCCTCAGGGGGTGGGACCGGGCACCCGGGATTTGGGGGTCAAGTTCGCCTCGTGTTCACCCATCTCCGCGCCTCGGTTTCCCCACCTGAAAGGAGGGGGTCCTAGGCCCAGGCTCACTCTGATCCTTTGGAGCATCTGGGCTACGGGAGCAGGAGGAGGGGCCGGAGCCGAGGCCCCAGGTGAACCGATGGGCAGGGCCAGGTGCCCTGAGCCACCATCAGCGTGGCCACTTCCTGGGGCCTGGGAGGGGGAGGCTGATCTGGGGGCCCCTCACACCGCCGGCCCCTCCCTCGGCGCCCCTCCCTCTGAGTCCGCCTGTCTGGCCAAGCGCACGAGGCCCTGAGCGCTCCCGCGGGGCCGCCTGGGTGACTTACTGCACTGACTTTAGAGAGAAAAAGTGGAGCTGCTAATGTTTGCAAAATTCATCTCAAATAGTATTAGATGGTGTTAATTAAAATGACTCACGCTGCCCGAACTGAGCCGAATCCATCGTTTTCAGCAAATTAAAGTCAGCGCCCAGGCAGCTGCCCCCAGGGCTGGGGCTTAGTGAGCAGGAGCCGAGCCGCCTCAGGCAGATCGGGAGCACGGCCCATGGCCCGGGGGGCCTGGCCCCCCCAACCCGTGGTGCTGTGTGCTGGCATGTGGAGGTCTGGTGTGGGAGTCCCACAGGCAGAGGGCGGAGCCTGGAGACCCAGACCCCTGAGGGGCAAACTCACCTGCAAGAGGCTGGAGGGCCTCCCAGAGGAGGTGGTGTGAGTGCAGGCTCAGGGTCAGGGTCAGGGTCAGGGTGGGTTCTGGTCAAGGAGCTCCTGCGCCCCAGGAGCTGGGAGGCAGGAAGGACCCTCCAGGAGCCTCCGGAGGGAGCGCGGCCCTGCCCACCCGCATGTTGGACTCCGGCCGGAGACCTGGGCAAGAATAAGCTTCTGTGTGAGTCACAGTCCCGGACACTGGCCCCGAGGCGAGGACTGCAGGGGTCACTGCTCCGAGCCCAGGACCGGTGCTGGGGGCAGCGATGGCCCTGCTGGCAGCTCCTGGGAGGAGGAGCACTCGACTTCCCTCCGCGTCCACCACCCTGCGGCCCCTGTGGCTCCGGGCACAGAGCTGGGTCAGCGGGCGGGCGGGCAGGTGGAAGGGCCTGGGCCGACTGCCCTTGGGACGGAGGGGGCCCCAGCACCCGACCTGGGCTCCCGGGGAAGCGGTGACCTCCTCTCTCCTGGACCGAGGCCCCGGCGCTGGGGGGAGGCAGGACCCCGCCGGGCGGGCCGGGCCAGCACCTTGGGGATTGGCTTTCAGACGCGGCAACATTGTGACCGAGGAGATGACCCCCGAGCAGCCTGCGCTCTGGGGCCGGGAATCATCTGTGACTTCGGAGCTCCTGCGGGATTTATGTGAGTAAAAACCCTCACATAATCACATTCCAATCCACCTGTTCGCAGAGAAATCTTGAAGCTTCCGACATATTAAAACGGAGAAACGAAGCTGGAGTGGCCCCGGTGGCACCCCGACCCCCTCCCCCCCCCACACACACACACACACTGAATTAGCCACACGCCGCCCAAGACCCCGGAGCGCGCGTGCGGGACGGGCTGAGCTGGTTTTCCTCGGGGCGCTGGGCTGTCCGTGAGTTTTCTATTTCCTGATGTAACTCACAGGGAACGGAAGGCGGCATTTAATCAACACAGGCAACTGCACGTTCCGCCGGGTGCTGGGGGTGCGGGGGGTGGCAGCACGGACACAGACAGTGTTGGCTCATACGGTGAAAAGCAGCATCCTGCCCCGCCGGCTCCGTGGCTGAGCGTCGACCTATGAATCAGGAGGTCACGGCTCGATTCCCAGTCAGGGCACATGCCCGGGTTGCAGGCTCCATACCCAGCGGGGGGCATGCAGGAGGCAGCCGATCCGTGATTCTTTCTCATCATTGATGTTCTCTCCCTCTCCCTTCCTCTCTGAGAGCAATACAAATATTTTAAAAATAATTTTAAAAACCGCCTTGAAAGCAAGGGCCTCACCGCTCGTCTTTGCCTCCTGCTGTCTGCAGCGGCCCCGGGTCCCATGCCGCTGGCAGGAGGAGCCGCTGCCCGCGGGGGGCCCTCGTGCCCCAGGTAGCTCGGGCCAGTGCAGGGCTGTGCCTGGCTCGGACTGATCTCCGAGGCAGCGACCCCAGCGCGCGCCTGGTCCTGGCTCTGGCTCCGGCTCCCAACTTCCTCTCGCTGTCTGGCTCCTGTGGGCGGAGGAGGCCCCTGTCTGGGCCTTTGGAGGGAGCCCAGGCCCGTCTCTGCGGCCCCAGGTCTGCTTTGCGAGGACGGGGACGGTGACCAAGTGCAAGGCGAACAGCAGGCGCTCCTGGCAGATGCACGTTTGTCGGCGGGGTTCTGTGCGCCCCAGGAGACCGACAACGAACGGCTGTTGGAGAATCATTGGTCCCGGAAAGAGTTCCCGCGGGAAGGCCAGCGAGTGGGACAGCAGCCTGGGTTAGCAGAGGCGGCTGCCCGAGGCCGTGGCCATGACCGTGGCGACCCCGGTCCATGTGTCCCAGGTGAAGCCACGTGGCACGATGCTGCCAGGGACGAGGTTTCGGACTTTATTGTGACCCCCAATGTCCTCTCTGTCCCCGGACTCCGGCTCAAGGCCCTGAGGCCCCAGGGCCAGGGGGTCCCACCTCCCAGCAGCCTTGCTGGGCGCCCAGGGGCAGCTGTGGGCTCCGCATGGCACGGGACCCGCCCTCCCGGCTCCATCCTGTGAGGGGACCGAGGCTGCGGCCACCTGCTGGGCCAGAGTCCCCGCCTCTGCATCCGATTCTGTGCCTCCCTCTCCACCCGGCTGGGGGGCTGGGGGAATGGGGGTGCGAGGGAGCTGGCTTAGTTTTGTGGGTGAGTTTTTTTCCGTCCGAAGTCAGCTCTTACTGCTTCACTCAAACACAATGACAATGACACGCCTTTGCTATCAGCCGCGTTCCCGCGGGTTTCAAAGAGTTTTCGGGCCGAAAGACAGGACTTTTAGGCAGATCGGGCTCGCCCGGCAGCCCGTCCGTCACGTTCGCGCCCTCGCAATAGCAGTGATTACGCGGTGACGGTCCCATCAGCTCGCGTCTGAACCTTCCCGGCCCACAGAGCGCTGGCCCGTCTCGCATCTCGTTTCATCCCAAAAAGACCCTGGAGACGATGGGGGTGGGAGAGGGCGCCGAGCTTCCATCGCCAAGAAGCGTGAACCCCACAGAGGCAGGGAGACAGGCGCGCGGAGCCCAGGCCGGGGTGCTGGTCTCAGACCCCTGGGCCGGGATGACGTCCACCGCACCTGGGACCAGGCCTCACCCCTCCCTCCCGGCTCCCAGCCTCCTACCTCTCCCTCCCTGCCCCTCCCCCCCCCCACCTCTGCCCTCTGCCTGGGAGCCCCCACCTGCCTCCTGCGACCCCTAAAGATTGCCGAGGTGTGAAGGCTCCCGCCCTGGGCTGCCATCCAGGCCTCACACGTGTGCCGAGCTGCCCGATCATGGACGGGCACTCCCCTGCCGGCTCTGAGCCCCTCACTGGCGCAGCGGGGCTCAGGCTCAGCAGACCTGGTGGTGGTGTGAGGGGACAGAGGGGTAGTGCCTGGGAGCCGGCAGGTGGGAGCCCCGCTCTCACAGCCTCTCTGCGCTCACAGGGCCGTTCCCAATGTTCTCTCGGGGTCACATGTTCTTCCGTGATTGGGGGACAATGGGCACCTGAAACCAGTGCAGTCCCCCTCCTTCTGGTGGGCGTGTCTGGGAGCTGAGCCTGCTCTTCCCTCCTGACGATGCCTCTGCCCGCGCCCGCCCCCCCCCCACCCGCGGCCGGGTCCCCGGGCACTTTCCTGACGCCGCCCTCCCTCGCCCTCCTGTCTGCTGGCGGCTCCCGCTGCTCCTGCCCACGAGGCCCATTGTTCAGCACTGTGTTTCCAAAGGGCCAGTCCGCCCGCTGCCACCTGCTCCCGCCCCCTCACCGCAGACCCGACCTGCTCCTGGAGAAGGAGGTATTGACCGCGTCCCCAGGAGGCCTGGCGGCCGTTGGCTGGCGCCGCCTCATCGCGGCTGTGCTGGTCCTGAGAGCCCTTAAGGGCGTTTGTTCCAGAATTCCTGACAGATCCCTGTCACGTCTCCGCTCAGCGCTCACGCGGCCGAGGCACGTTTTACCAGCAGCTGCCGCTGCCCAGAGGGTCCCAGGAAGCTGGGCCCAGGGCGGTGGGGCGGCTCCTGGAGGCCAGGGTCCCGCTCTCAGGGTGAACTGGATGCAGAGTGCTCCTGGGAGAGGCTGGGGGGGGGGGGGGGGGCAGGAAACTTCCCAGCGGGGCCAGGAGGCAGGAGCAGAGAGAGAAGGGCCAGGAGGGGGCTGGGGTCGGACGCCTGTGGACGGCCGGTGGGGACTGCAGGGCGTCCGTCCGGAGATCGCGGTCCCCTGACACTGACCGTGCGCTGGCCACGGCCCGTGCGGCTCCGTAAAGATGAGTGTGGACCCGCGCCGCCCTCAAGAACATGCAGGCGGCCTGCGTCCGGGCACCTTGGGCTGCGCTGGCCCTGCAGACCTGCCCGCCACCCCTGCAGGCCCCCAGTGTTCGGGGACCATCTCACCTTGGGGAACTGAGGCTTCCGTGGCCTCAGCACCCCCTCGTGACCTCTGTTTCCTAGGTTGATGATCAGCCACCGAGCCACGCCAGCCGGGCAAGACAGGCTGATCTTCCCACAGTGCCTCGCCCTGCTCCCTCAGCCCTGTGTGCGCTTGGGGTGGCCGGGCCCGGGGTACCCAGTACTCGGGCAGTGAGGAGAACGTGCCAGGCGAGGCCGGGTGGTGGGAGGACGGCTGTGTGGGCCCGGGAGGCAGCTCCATCCGCGGCTCGATGTTCAGGTTCGCATCCTGGAATCCAGGTTGGCGTCTCTCCCGGGCGGCTGGCCCCGCGGGGCTGAGTGAGTTGATACCCAGCAAGCCCTTCGAAGCCGTGGGCACATGGAACTGCCACGTGGGCATCGTCTCCTACAATCCCCGCGGCTGTCACTCAGTCACGGGCTGGGAATCCTGACTGGCGCCCGGCACAAAGCTGCACACAGGACAGTGTCTGCAAGGAGCTGGCGGCCCGGCCGCTGTGCGGGGCTGCAGCGTCGTCCCGGCACCAAAACCGAGGCTGCCGGTTTGATCTCCAGCCACGGCACATCCAGGAGGCAACTGATCAATGTTTCTCTCTCTCTCTCTCTCTCTCTCCCTCTCTCTCTCTAAGTCAACAAACATATCCTCGGGTGAGGATCTAAAATAAGTCATTGGTTTGGACAATCCATTCTGAACCTTTTTAAAAAATATATTTGTATTGATTTCAGAGAGGAAGGGAGAGGGAGAGAGAGAGAAACGTGAGTGATGAGAGAGACTCACTGATCGGCTGCCTCCTGCACACTCCCTACTGGGGACCAAGTCCCCAACCCAGATCTGTGCCCTTGACCAGGAATCAAACCGTGACCTCCTGGCTCATAGGTCCATGCTCAACCACTGAGCCACACTGCTGGGCCATTCTGAGACTTCTGAAGCAGAAGACACAATAGCTGCTTATTCATAATTGTGAGCATTTAGTCATTCAGTCTGTCCCACCTCCCGGCACGTCCCGCCTCCCGACAGATCCCACCTCCCGGACGTCCCTCACGCAGGAGTGGCGTCGAGGGTTTGAAGCAGGTCATGAACGCCACTGGGGGCGCGAGGGCTCCGCGTGCCGGTCGGGAAGTTGGTGCCACTGTTGCCTGTGGTTTCGTGGAAACTCAGACGTGAACTCAGTGAGCTCCGTGAGCTGCACGCGGAGCATTCGGATAGAATCTTCCGGGCACGGCCGGCTGCTCCCGCCCCCGATGCGGAGAGAGGGCAGTGAACCGGGCCTGGCGCTGTAAAGGGGCCGCCGGCTGCACGGGAGTGAAATGGCTGCTCCCCGCCCGCAGGTGGCAAGGGGCTCAAAGCAATGGCTGCCGGGCTGGCTTCCGGGGCAGACAAACCACAGACGGAGCCTCTCGCCAGGCACTACGATGCCCGCTGGACGGAGACCAGAGGAGGGTTCGCTGGGGCCCTGGGCGCAGGCCTTCGCGGGGCAGACACGACGGGAATAAGCGCCCGTGGGTGAGCCTCACGCTTGTAAGCTGTGCCCAGAGGCGGGGCCGCGCATGGGGACTCCCAGGGCAGCCTGCCATCCTCCCACCGGAGAAGGTTCGGGGGCGCCCGGGCCGGAGGAGGTGCGGGGGGGTGGGGGGGACACCTGGCGGCGGGGCTGCTGGAGAGGGAAGCTGCGGGAGGAGCAGGAAGCGGCCACATTGTGTGTGAGCACCGAGGGCGCTGGGACTCCGGCTGGACAGAGAGCCCGGGGGTGCGGAGGGAGCCACACAGGAGCAGGCGGGCTGAGAGCTGGGTCCTGGGGTCGCAGGCGGGACTCGGGCTGCAGGTGGGGGGCTGCCGGGGCAGCTGCCTGCTGGTGCCAGCCCCCGGACTGGTGCCCAGATGCAGGGTCTCCCCGCAGAGCAAGCACAGTCTGCAAGGTGTGCACCCACCGAGGAGTCGGGGAGATGGACGCCTCCCCACGGAACCACCCTGTGCTGGGCCGGGTGCTGGATCCCATCAGAACAGGAGCCGCGTGCGCCCTGTGCCCACGAGGAGAGGCACGCGCCTCCCGATGAGTGGAGAGATGATTAAAAAATCAAGCGGAGGAAGAGAACATGTAAACAGCAGCCACACGGAACTGTCAGAACCGAGAACTGAAGCGTGAGCGTCACACGCACCAGATGGGCCTCGTTAGCAGAGGGGAAGAGAGACTCCTCAGCACACTGGAGCCCAGGATGATGGCAACCACCCACCATGAGGAAGGGGTGGCACTGAAGGCAGCGCCTCCATCGCTGGGGACAGGCATCGCTCGCACCCAGGGGTCCCGCCTCCATAAAGGGGCGGAGCCTGGGGCAGTGAGAAGGGGACGGGTCACCTGACGGACAGCGGAGTGAGCCTCGCCCGAGATCCCCGGGGGAGCTGCAGGGCGCCCGGGGGTGGACGGAGGGTGCTGGGCGCGGTGTGGGTCTCTAGGACGAATGAGGGGCATCGGCAACGACCGAACGGACACCAGGTAAAGAGAAAATGACTGTTTTCCTGGCGTGAGTAGGAGGGGGAAGGGAATAAGGTGGGACACCAAGTCCAGGAAATTGGAAACCGACACAAAATAGACACAATTAACGCACCAAGAAACAAAAATGAGAAAAGCACAAACCGTCAACATCGGGAAGGAAGCAGGTGGCTGTTCCAGATCTTTCCAAGAGACTAAGAAAGCATTATGAGTCGCTATCTGCCAATAAGCTCAAGGACATCAAAAACACAAGAGGATTCACGAATAACTTTACGCTAACAAATCTGACAGCTTCGGCGAAAAGGACGAATTCCCTGAAGAAGGCTCCCTGCCCAGGGGACCCTAGACAAGAGCAAGTCCGAAGGTCTCTACAGCTATTTTGTAAAATAAAAACAAACCATCCTTCTCACCTCCCCCCTTTGCCCCCCAAAAAAGTCCAGGCCAAAATGCTTTCGCCGGTGAATTCTACCAACTATTCCAAGAGGAAAATACATCAGATTTACACAAGCCCTTTCGGATGACAACAGGGAAGGGGCCACCTCTCCACCTGTTTTGCGAGGCCAGCCGAACCCTGTCACCAGGACAGACAGGGGCGTCGTAAGAAAACCCGGCCACGACAAACCAGTGTCCCGCGTGATCACCGACAAGAGACTCCTTCACAAAGTCCCTAGCGGTTTCCGGAATCCAGCAGCGTTTGACCGCACAGGGTGGAGGCCGGAAAGCAAGGATGGTTTAACCCTTGACAATCAGTCACTGAAATTTACCATAATTAACAGGATAAAGGAGAGTCCGTTATCACAAAATGACCCGGGCCAGGGGGACGCCCTGGTCCCCCCAAGATGGCCGCAGAGGAACGGACCGAGGTGAGCACCCTGGGCCTCGCAGCCAGAGGCGGGCAGGGCTCCTGACGAGGGGGAGGGGCTGTGCAGGAGGCTCCCACGCACCCAGGCTGGCCCCCCGGGTCCTGCTGGAAGGACAGGCGGTGCTCGTGGGCACCGGCCGGGCAGTTCTGCAAAGTCAGTCCAGGTTCTCAGTTCGATGGCAAAGGATGGGCTTCCTCAGGGGAGGAGCGAGATGTGGGAGACAAATACAGAACAAAACGCAAACTGGTCACACAGTGGAAGCTGGAGAGGGAACCAGGAAGGGCTGGCAACCGGGATGCAGGTAGACAGCACCTAACGGCCACCAGCAAGGGCAGGCAGAGGGCTCTGTGGGTGCGGCTGCCCCCGAAGGTGCCATCCTGCCCTGCGTGTTCGGGAAGCCGGGCTCCTGGGGGGCGTGCCCACAGCCATGGGCACTGCTGTCGACGTGGCGGTTGGAACCCCAGAGGCAGGAAAGTGGTCCTTCTCCGGGGGCCACGGGGGCCACCCCCTGCCCTGAGGCCCCAGCTTCCCTCTGCAGGACAGCGGCTCCCAGGACCCTGTGGGCCCTGGTTCCTGGATGTGGGCCTGGTGAGTTCTGGTCCCAGAGAGCGGGTGACCTGGCAGCTGGAGGTCCTGCATTTCAGCCCAGTCTCTGGCGGTGACTCGGGGTCATGGCTGCCTGGGTCTCGGGCTGCCCTAGTTCGAAGGGGGTGGGGAACAGGTCACCTGTCCCCCAACCCGTCCTGCTGGACCACTCAAGGGTTCCAAGCTTGCTCTTTGCTCCTACGCCCGTGCCAGGCCCGCCATCATCGCTTCTCGTGGCTTCCTGATTCCAAGCGTGTGCTGCTGGTGCCCGAGGTGGGCCTTCACACAGTAGGTTCTCAATTCAGGAGCCTCGGTTTAACAAGAACCGGGGGGCGGGGGAGGCCGGGAAGGGAGGGCCAGGCCGGGCGGGGCCGCTGAGGGGTGCTCCGCTCAGCGCCCGCCAGGAGGAGGGGAAGGCCGGGCAGCCGCCGCTCCAAGCACAGGCCGCAGGACACCTCGCGTGGGTCCGGCCTCATTTGCTAGGAAATTTGCAGAGAGGAGAGAGGAGGGTTAGTGCCGTTACCTTGGCAACTGCTCTGTCACATTATAATGAGGCTGGCGAGGAAGGAGGCTTCTTAAAGCAGCAGGAAGCCCATCCATTGCCGCTCCCTGAGTCAGCGGCCGGCTCCCTCCAGGACAGCAGGAGGGGGGCGGGGAGGTGGAGGGGAGCTGGGACCCGATGTACCAGCTGACGAGCAGAGCGGTGCCCGATGGCTCTGTACTCAATGGGCCACGTCCCAGCACAGCTCAGGGGCTCAGGGCTGGCGTGAAGGGACAGGGCTGCTGCCCGATGGGCCAAACCCCCGGGCCCGGGCCCCACGCCCACCTCCCCACGGAGCCGCCACCCTGAGGTGCTCCATGGCTCCCCAGATGGGAAAGCCGGCTGCTAGGAAGGAAAGCAAGAATCTGACCAGTCGGCAGAGAGCTGTGGCCTGGCCCTGGCTGTGGGCACCTCGTGCCTGGACTTCAGGCAGCCCAAAGGGGCCATCGGAAGCCAAGACCCCCGGGGAGCCTGCTGGCGGCCCCCGGGACCAGCGACCGGGGTAGGGTGAACACAAACATCACAAACCCTAGAGCACTGACCATGCAGAGGCGGGAAGGGGAGGCCAGAGGGAGGGACACGAAACGCCCATCTTTCTGGCCAGCCCGTGGCCGACGTGGGCAAATGGAACAGGTCTCCGCGGACTTTCTTTCCCCGTCTCCATTCCTTGTTTCGCTGCAGTTTTCCATCCTTCGGGCAAGTTCAGGTGCAGCCCAGGCCTTGCCCGCCGCAAAGCACCTGCGGCTCCGTGGCACGGCCGTGGCTCACCCGCCCGGCGGCTGGCAGGGGGGTGGGGGGCCGACTCGCCCAGGGTCACGGATCACAGGGAGGGGGTTGGGGCTCAGAGGACCTGGTCTCCCACCTCCCTTAGCCTCCCTCTGCACTCGCTCAGAAAACGCCAGCCTCACGGTCGCCACGCAGGGACGACACGGGCTGTTCTGGTCTCGCTGTGACATCATGCTCTGCACGTTGCTTTCTTAAACCATCACAATGAGCCCGGCCAGTGTGGCTCAGTGGTTGAGTGTCGACCTATGAACCAGGAGGTCAGGGTTCGATTCCCGGTCAGGGCACAGGCCTCGGTTGTGGGCTCGGTCCCCAGTGTGGGGTGTGCAGGAGGCAGCCGATCCATGATTCTCTCTCATCCTTGATGTTTCTATCTCTCCCTCTTTCTTCCTCTCTGAAATCAATTTTTTAAAAAAATTTTTTTAAAGCAATGCAATGAGTCTTGCCATTTAAAAAACACACAGCAACCCACAGCCTTATTAAGATATAATTCACATACCTTACAATCCGCCCCTTGAAAGTGTGCCATTCAGTGGTTTGGGATATCATATATCATTATTTCTTTCAATTGTGGTTACAAATTGCAGATCTAGTAAAATTTTAACCGTTTTAAGGGAACACTTTAGTGGCAATGATGACATTCACGCGGAGCAGGACCGGCCAGACACAGCCCTCAGCTCCCGGCGCGGGCTCCCTCCATCCCCGTGGGCTCCCTCGGGGCCGGGGGCCACCGCGTGGCTTCCTCTCATCGCTGAGCGTGCGCGCGCTGGGCAGGCACAGGCACAGGCAGGAGAACAAGACTCCCACCGCTCGTCTCTATTCCCAGCTCTGTGTCAGCATCCGGCCCACCCTGCCTGCGAGGCCCCACCAGTAAGTGCCCGCCTGGGTAGGGGGCGGGGGATCTGGCCCCTGAAACCCACCCACCTTGGCTCCCCTGGAGCCCAGCCCTCAGGGCTCAGAGAACAGAGTTCCCCCGGGGAAGAGCCCTGGAGAGGGGGCGTGGCAGCCCCCACACCTGCTCTCTCGAGGTCCCCAGGCCCAGCTCCTTCACCCAATGCCCAGAGGGGCCTCCTCCAGGGCCCAATGGCATGGTGACTGGGTGGCATGGTGACCGGGTGGCATGGTGACTGGGTGGCACGGTGACCAGTGGCACAGTGACCAGGTGGCACGGTGACCGGGTGGCACGGTGACCGGGTGGCATGGTGACCGGCAGGAGTTGGCTGGCATCTGGGCCTCGCTCTGGAACTCCCTGGGTGGCCCTGTGAGTCCCCTCCCCCACTCGCAGGGCTCCTTCCCACCTGTGACCGAGGACGCGGGCCCACGGCACCCACAGCTGTGCCTCCTGTGGCCGGGGGAGCCTCCAGCTGTCAGCACTTTTCCTCATGGAGCTTCTTTGCAGGACAGACATGAGAAGTGAAGGTGGTTGGGGGTTCCTCCCGAATGAAGGATTGACCTGGAGAGCGGGTCCCAGGACCAGCTCCCGTGGTCGGAAGACTTGGTCTCCCGCTGGGAGCTCATGGAAGGACCGGCGTAGGGGGAGGGGGAGACGAGGAAGCTGTGCCCACAGCCCATGGTGGCCAGGCCTGGGGGTGAGGGCGGACGCTCAAGGGCTCAGGCCAGGCTTCTTGGGGAGGCAGAGCTGTGTCCCGTCTCATCCAAACACTCGGGGTAGAACCCAAGCAGCCCCACAGGGTCCCTCACGAACCAGTGCCTACCCACCCCACGTGCACCCACCCAGGACACAGCACCCACCCCCACGTGCACGCACCAACCCCAGGTGCACCCACACCCACATGCATGCACCAACCCCACGTGCACGCACCAACCCCACGTGCACGCACCCACACCCACGTGCACGCACCCAACCCCAGGTGCACGCACCCACACCCACGTGCACCCACCAACCCCACGTGCACGCACCCACCCCCAGGACACAGCACCCACCCTCCCCACACCCTGAGTGGGATCCAAGCCCCCCAGCAAGGCCTGTCCCCACCCACAGGCAGGAGAGGCTGTGTGTCCACCCATCACCCACCCGCCCTGCAGCATCGGTCCTGGGTCCGAGCCTCAGCAGCTCCCTGAGGGCGGGGCCTGCTCTCTGTCCCTCCGGCCAGGCCCTCCCACTCCGCGCCGCTCCCAGCACCCAGGGCCCGGCCCGCGCTGCTGCCTGAGTCCAGGTCCCCAACCCCAGGGGCCTGGAGCGCCCCGCCCCGCGGCCCGTGGGGATGGAATTTCCTGCGAGTTCAAGTCCCCCGCCTCGGTGATGTCACATCCTGTCCCAGCCGCATCCCCGCCGCCGCGCCCTCCGCTCCCGCACCCCAGCCCCGCGCGGTCCCTCCGCGCCCCCCGCCCCGCCCCGCCCGCTCCCTAAAACTTTTGGCTCCGCCGCTGAGCGCCTCCCGCCCGGAGCCGGAGCCGGAGCCCGAGCCCGAGCCGGAGCCGCGGGAGGAGGGGCCGGAGGAGCCGCGCGCCCCGCCCGCCGCCCGCCCGCCGGGCGCCGAGCCGCTCGGATCAATATGCAGAGCGGCCGCCCCGCGCAGCACACCCCGCGCGCCGCCGGCTCCGGGTGCTGAAGGCGCGGGGACACCGCCGGGCGCCGCCGCGGAGCCAGCAGAGCCGGGAGCGCGTCCGCGTCCACGCAGCGCCGGCAGCACAGGCCCCGCATGCCAGGGCGTTGGGGGCGGCAGCGAGACATGCCACCGGCCCGGAAGCTCCTGAGCCTCCTCTTCCTCCTCCTCATGGGCACCGAACTCACTCAAGTACGTGCATCCAACGCCATCTTCCTCCCCGCGCCCGCGCCCCGGAGCCTGCAAAGTCAGGGAGCAGCTCGCAGCAGGCGCCCCTGCCCGCGCAGAGCCCCGCGGTTGGGGAGGACGCCGGGGTGCCCGCCGGCCGCACTTGGGATGGAGGGAGGGGTGCCGATGACAGAGCCCGGGTCCAGCTCCCCAGGACCCCAGCTCTGGCCCAGCTGGGCTGTGGGGGACCCCCTCCCTGCTGAGAAGTTCAAAGGGCACAGGAGGGGGCAGTGGGCTGTGGTCATCTGGGGGGCCGAGCAGGATGTCCAAGCCCCCCCGTTTGCAGAGGTAGAGCTGAGCTAACTCCCCCCCCCAACCCGCTGCTGAGCCCCCTGCCTGTGGGCACAGCACCGCCCTGGGGGCTGCCCAGCCGTGGGGATCCTGCCTTTGAGACTGGACCTGGGAGGGCAGGCAGCGTGCGCTGGGCTGGGGTGCCCACTGGGCTCGATGTGGAGGGCCTGGGGGGTGGCCACATGCTCGGCAGGAAGTGTGAGTGGCAAGTGGCCGTGTGCGTGTGGGACCACGGGGCATGCCAAGGGGGCTCGCCATCCGAACAGTGCGCCCACAGAGAGCCTTCGCCAGCTGGGGTTCTCCATTTTAAAGCTGCTTCTCGGAGCTGAGGTCTGGGAGGAGGCGGCGGCTGGCGGGAGCGCTGCTGGCAGGGCTGCTCTGTCACCAGGAGCCGGGCTGCTGGCAGTGACATTAAAATGCCCTTTGGATGGGGCCACTGTGCCACGCTCTGAGCCGACAGGCCGGCCCCATGGAGCGGCACGTCTGGGAGGCGGGTGGGCGCCCGCACCTTCGCCCCCAGCCCCACTGCCCCTCCCTCCCTCCCTCTCTGCCTGTCTTCCTCTCAGAACAAAAGAGGAAACAAAAGAGAGAGGGAGGTGAGAGGAGGGTCGCAGCAGAGAGGCTCGGAGCAGCCCCCAGGTTTTGCCTGGAGCCCTGCCTACCCCCCAGCTCTGCCGGCAGGTGCGGCCTCCACCCCGCACTGGGGGGCTTTGGTGCCCCTCTGAGCCTCAGAGGCCCCAGACGGGGCCGGGTCCCCTGGGGAGGCTCAGCCTGGTGTCCCCCGAGAGAAGTCTGAGGGCAGGAAGGCCTGGCGGGGGGTGGAGGTGGCTGTGTACTGTGCACGGACAGGTGCACGTGTGGACGGACAGAGACACATGTGCACGTGACTCACACACACAGGAGCACAGCAGGCATTGCCCTCTGTAGACATCGGGGGACATGAAGTCTGGCTCTGGTGGCCCTGGGAGTGGCTGCCCCAGGACCCCCCAGGCCTTCCCGGCCCCTGACTTCTGGGTCCCCTGAGCCTTCACGCCCAGACCACAGAACGTTTCCCTCCCGCGTCCCGCCTGGCGTCTTTGTAAAGATCCCCTGTTCTTGGGGAAACTTTTGGTTCAACTTCAGTCGGAAGCTTCGCCTCGGTGCTTTGGGTGTTTGCCCGTTCACGTCCAGGCTAAGGAGGGCACCAGCCGACCGCATGTCAGCCAGCGCCCCACCCCCGGGCACACCTGCACCCTCCCTGCCGCTGAGGTCCCTCAGGACCCTGGACAGCTCCGGGTCGCGCTCCCCTGGGCCCTGGAGGGAGGGTTTTCCTCTGAGGGTCCTTCCTGAAGCTCAGCTGCCCGGCCTCTCAGGGGACCAGTCCCTCCCCGTGTCCCTGGCCACTAGCCAGGGGACCTCCCACCCACGGGTGGGGGCCCCATCCTCCCTGATTGCGTGGGATTTTAGGACAAAGGGGGACTGAACTTGATGCAGGATTCCAAGTCCAGGAAGCTGTGAGGGTGCATCCGCCTTGGCCACCAGCTCCTGGGACCCCGGTTGCACTGCCCCATCCAGGGGACCGTGTCAGGGTCGGGCCAGGTGACCTCAAGGCCCTGGCAGTGGGCGTGGGGGCAGGGCTGGGGTGCTTGGAATCAGAGAGCTGCATGGGGGCGTCCGTGCCCAAGAATCTCACTTTCTTGATCCCATGGAGGTTCGACCCTAGGGCGCCCCAGGGCGGGCATCCTGTGCCACCCGGTCACCTTCGTAAATGGACGCAGCACCTCGGGGCTCCGGGAAACCCAGAGCAGAGAAGGGCACCCAACCCCCCAGCTGGGTGGCTTCTGTCTCCCCTCCGCCTCCCCCCCACACTTTAGGTAACACGAGGGACTCAGGGCTGACGGAGCAGCCTGTGTTTATGGAAGTGGGAGTAGTGGGGAGCGTGCGCGTGGGTCTTACCTGCACGTTCCAAGCTGCTGGGGACTCGTGGGCGGGCAGGCGGGCGGGCAGGCGGGCGGGCGGGGGAGCGAGCACATGCCGCCATCTGTGCTCCCCACGGCGCACAACCAGCTGCTCAGTCAAATGCCAGGTGCTGATGGACGGCCTACTACGCGCCACGCTGTGGCCCCAGTGAACTCTGACCTCAGACAGGAAGACGTTCCAGGTGGTCTTGTTCTGTGACTGCCATTAAAGGCCTGCGTTTCCCGGCCGGGAGGGGCGTGGATCCCTCTGTCCCAGGGGGCGGGGCCCGGGGTGGCACAGGGCGGCCTGTGCTCCGGGTCCACTCAGCTGCCCTCAGAGAGAAGCGTGGCCCTCCTGTGTGACGGCCTGAGAGGGCCAGGACGCTGTGTAACGTCGACCTTGAGCCCAGCTGCCCTCACACCCCCCCACCCACTCACCCCCCCCCCCCGTCCCACCAGACACTGTCCCCCGACCTTGAGGAGGCTCTTGACCTCCCACCGTGTGGGGGCAGGAGGGCTGCCCGGGATGGGCCTGGGGGAGGTCTCCCTGCGGGAACCCCAGCCCTGCTCTCTCCGCCGCTCCCCGTCCCTCCTTCACACACAGGCTCGGCCGCCAGCTGGCCGGGCTGCATGTGGGCAAATGGGGCTCACGGTGCCGAGCGCGCCTGAGCCTCGCCATCTGGCATCTGAGCCGGCCTCGCGGGCACCGGGGCCCTGCCATCATTGTTTGTTTAAGAGGCAGGAGCGTGTGAGCCAAGCGGAGGCTGCGTGCAGGGAGGGGGGCCTTCTCTCCTGGAGCTGGAGACAGCCCCGCAGGAGGCGGCGGCCCCGGGTCCAGCAGGCAGCCGGGGGGCAGGACTGCTGGGGGCGGGGGGGGGGGGGGGGGCTGCACACAGGGCGCGGCGGGGAAGGCACGCTGCGGGAGCCCGTGCACGGGTGAGGCAGAGCCTCCGTCAGCCAGGCTCACGGGCAGGCTGTGGCTTTTCTTTTTTTCTTTTTTAAAATATTTTTATTGATTTCAGGGAGGAAGGGAGAGGGAGAGAGAGGGAGAAACATCCGTGATGAGAGAGAATCATGGGCCGCTGCCTCCTGCACGCCCCCCACTGGGGATCGAGCCCACAACCCGGGCCTGTGCCCTGAGCGGGAATCGAACGGTGACCTCCAGGTTCATAGGTCGACCCTCACCCACTGAGCCCGTTGGCCGGGCCGGGCCGGGCATGGCCTTTCTTAACGACAGAGCGTCCCCGACACCTGGTGGGGTCCCCGCTGTGCCTGAGCACAGAGCCTCCTGGGTACCAGCTGTGGTTGTCGGGCGATCTCGGGCGTCATGGGGTGACCGCTGTGTGATCAGCCCCCGTGTCTGGTTCGCCGTTCGGTCTGGGCGCCTGAGCAGAGAGGAAACGGGACCCTGGCCTCCCCTCAGGGGACGGGGGTGGGGCAGGGCCACAGAGGAGCCCTCCACCCCCACCCTCAGCTCCTCCTGCAGCGGAGACCCGGCCCAGCCCCCCGACAAATGTAACCAGAGTGAAACAGCACGTGCTGTCACCTGCGGGGCCTGAACTGGGCCCAGAGGACCCATCTGCTGCCGCCCACCTGCCCCGGGGCTGGCCCACAGCTGCCCTGCACCTGAGTGGGGCTGGGGTCTGGGCTCGGGGAGCACAGGGCGCAGGGGGGGGGGGGCTTTCCCTGCACCAGTCCGTTCAGGCCACGGGAATCCAGTGCGCGTTTCCGCCGTCCTGCCCCGGGCGGGAGGGCCGAGCCCCGTAAGCTGTAAACAGCCCCACCGTCGCCCGTCTCCGTCTCCGTCTCCGTCTCCGTCTCCGACAGCAGTTTGCTTCTCGTCCCCGACTCCACCTCCCTCGGAAGGAGAAAGGCGGCTACTGCTCCGGGTGGCATTTATTCCCAAAGTCGTGGGCCCTGGGGTGACACAGAACCAAGACCTGCCACGTGGAATCAGACGCGTGGCCGCGTGAGCCGGCAGCAGAAGGAGCCCGTGTTGGGCTCTGAAGGATGCTCTGTGGGTGTTCACACTCTGAAACCTGCAGCCACGAGGCCACCCACGCGGGCGTGGCCGGGGGAGGGGAGGGAGGGAGGGTGGGGAAACGCAGGCCTCTTTGTTTAGCTCATCTTTCAGGTAAGAAACTGGCCCGGAGCCCAAGGCACTGGGGACGAAGCCAGTCGCCAGGGTGAACACCTTTGGTGTCACCGCGTCAAACCCCGCCCGGAGCTGCATCTGGGTCACGTCTCCACAGTCCCCGGGACCCCGCGTCATTGTCCTCGCCCTGGAAGGACGGAGACCGAGGCTTGGGGGGGGCAGGAGCGGGGCGGGGGGGCGCGGGAGGAGGTGGCAGGCCCCAGCGAGGGCTGGCACCCGTGGCACCAAGTGCGTGTTCTCATTAAGAAAGAGAGAAACGGGGCGGAGAGGAAGCGGCTCGTTATCTCGGCGCCCGTGACAGGAGGCGCCCGGTGTGGCCCGGAGCCTGCGGGCCTCTGCAGGCCACGTCCGAGCACCCGCGGAGCCGCGTCTCCGGCTGCGGGGCGGCATGCTCGCCTGCCCCCGACCTTGAGCCTCGGCCTCTGGCAGGGGCACAGTGGGGCACGGGGAGCGGGCTCGCGGGGTCAGAGCGGGGGAGTTCCTTCCCACCTCCCACTGGGACGGGTGACCCTGGACCTGTCCCTTCACTGCGAGGGACCGAGGTCCGAGAAGGAAGCGCAGGCTAGTGCGCCTGGCTCGGCTCCCAGTCCGGGCGGGTCTCTTGCTCTTCGGTACCCGGGTCACACCTCGCCACAGCTGCCCGGCAGCAGGAGGGGGCTGGGGAGGTTGCTCTCTCCGTGTTTGGGCGCCGTGGCTCCGCTCGCTGGGACCTGGGCGTGGGAAGGAGGCAGACACCGCTGGGGACAGTTCAGGGACCTTGGGGTCTGGCCGGTGGTCGGGGAGGGAGCAGGGCCTGGGCCGGACGGTGCAGATGAGAGATGGAGGGTGCGGACCCCCTGCCTTTGTCCACGGCGCGCCGTGCGGGAGGGCGGCACCTTGGAGAGTCCCTACGGGTTTAGGGGGCTGCGAGGTGCCCTCTGGGGCCCAGACCTCACGCAGACACCCCTCTCGCGGGCACAGGGCTCACGCGGGGCTTCTGGAAAGAGAGTGGGTCCCGTGGCTTCGAGGGAGGCGTGGGGGTCTGAGGGCCGGAAGGAGCAGACGTGCGCTTACCAAGGTGCTGGCTCGGAGACAGCTGGCTGCTTGTGCACAGCTGTGCCCCGCCCCCCACACGCACCCCCACCCGCATCTTTCCTGTGGACACAGTGGCAGGGGGAGGGGGCCCGGGAGTGTCATGTGACTCCACGAGCGGCTCCTGGGATTTCCGCGGAGACGGCGGCAGCCTGTGGTGCAGGCGGCCAGGTCCAGGCAGGCAGGGCCCTGGTTGGCACGATGGTGGGGACAGAGCCCGATCTCGGGACAGGGACCCCGTCGCTAGAATCGGGAGGACGTCCACGTCCCTGCTCCTGACAGATGCTGCATCCGGGCCTCTCCTCCAGCCCCAGCGGGACCCCAGCGCCAGCTCTCAGAGGTTCCTATAACGACGCCCCTTTCTCATTCGCGTGCGGATCAATTACTCATGTCGGGCGATCACTCACTCACAGAGCAGGCTGCTTCTTGGTGGCCACGGCGAGTCTCCTCGCTGCCCGGAGAGCAGGGCCCGCAATGTGTGGGGCCCGAGCCCCGGGGTCCGCCAGCGCCGCCCAGAAGGGGCCCACTCCTCCCGGCGACCAGGAGGATGGCCTGTGGTCCCGGCAGGACGAGGCCACGGGCTGCCCGAGGCCGCGGAACCTCCCCAGTGGCCGTGGCCGTGGTGGCTGTGGGAGGGGCCCGGGGAGGTGCTGCCCACGTCACTGGCCAGCTCTGGCCACGGGCATCTCACCCCGCTGGGCGCGTCCTCGTGGCATCCGGTGGCAGCAGCTGCGGGCTCAGGCTCAGATGCCACAGCGGCCCCCTCAGCGTCCCTGGCCCCGCGGCAGGCCATGCCCCAAGCCCAGCGTCGGACAGGGGGCTCAGCCAGAGGGAAAGCCTCTCACCGGAAGCATGGCCGCCACCCGCCTCCCCCCATCGGCCCGTAGACTCAGAGGCACAGAGGGGCCGAATGAAAGGGACCTTCGGTCGGACCGTCTTTGCTGGTCCCCGTGGTGCTGGAGAGGGTCCAGGACACCTGTGGGCGCCTCCCCAGTGCCCGGCCCCAGACCAGCCCTCTTCCTGCTCCCGGGCTTCCTTCCCAGCAGGGACAGTGCGGGCAGGGGCGGGCACAGGGGGCAAGGGGGCCCCTTCCTCCCCTCCCTCCCCACCCCCTCCCTCCACCCTCCTCCCCTCCCCCTCCCTCTCCCCTCCTCCTCACCCCTTCCCTCCACCCTCCTCCCCTCCCCTCACTCTCCCCTCCTCCCCACCCCCTCCCTCCACCCTCCTCCCTCCCCCTCCCTTCACCCCCTCCCTCCCCCTCCCTCCACCCTCCTATCCTCCCCCTCCCTCCACCCTCCCACTCCTGTCTTTCTCCTCCACCTCTTTCTTCTCTCCTTCCTTCTCTCCCATCCGTTTCCCTGGCCCCCCCTCCCCATGTGCAAGTGGCCTGAGGAAAAGATGCATATTTTAAGCAGCAAAAGGGCACCCACACTGTCCTTTGGGGGGTCACTTTGCCAAGGAGGGGGTGGGGGGACTGGCTGGACCCAGGCAAGTCCCCATGGACCCAGTTTCCTGTCTGTGGGTGGAGACACTCAGAGGCCGCACAGCCGTCGCGGGCTCCGTGGGTCTGCTGGCCCCACACGCGTGTCCCAGGCAGCAGTGCTCCCGTGATGGAGGAAGGGCGGTGAGCCGCAGGGCGGTGGCGCTGGGCGTGGTGTGCGCACGTATGCCGGTGAGTCGGTGCCAAGCCCGGAGCCCGCCGAGGTCCAGGCGGGGAAGGGCTGGCTGAGGACACAGGCCTGGCCGTCCAGTGGGTCACGTCTGGTGGCCCAGCCCCGCGGGCCGGAGCCGGACCATGCGGGGAGGGACGGCCACTCAGCCTTCCCACGAGGCCTGGGAGGCTCTGGCAGAAACGTGCCTGTGGGTGGCGGGCGCCGTGGAACCATGCGGGTCCCGGGGTCCGTGAGGTCTCCAGTGGCCACGTGCTGTGGTGTGAATGTCGTGTGCCCCCCAGTCATGTTGCGATCCTCACCCCAAAGGCGGTCTCAGCAGAGGGGCCTATGGGAGCGCCTGCCCCCTGAGTGGTCGGGGCCGCACCCGCCCCCCGTGTGAGGACAGGACCCTGAGGGGCCCCTGCGTGGCCATGCGGCATCTTGATCTCGGCCTCACAGCCTCCAGAGCTGCAGCCACAGACACCTGTGGGCCACCCCACCCCCAGCCCTGGCTCTGTTACAGCTGCCGAGCTGGCCCGGACACCATGGCGTCTGAAGGGTGGAGGTGGCCCAGGGAACAGCAGTGGCCACGTGACCTTGGACAGGTCGCCATCCTCTGAGCCTCACTGTGAGGGGCTGGCCGTGCCCCGACCCGGCACCCGTAGGGCGGAGGGACGCCGGGCGCTGACGGGGTGTCTGGGCACCGTGCCTGCTCCGTCCTGCGGCGATGGGATCAGAGCTGCAGATCGGAGCGGCGTCCAGGGAAGCCGCGAGCACATTGGGTTTAGACTCCTCCCTCCCGGCCTGTCCTTTCATGCAAACGCTTCACCCTCCAGCGCCCAGCGCTTGCACCGAATGCCCGTAGCCTCTCATCAAATTAGACGCGCTCGCGGCTTCGCGACGACCCTTCCAAGTGCATTACAGGCGGCGCCTCAGATGGCCGCGGGGGGAGGGCTCTGCCTGGGCATGAGACGAGCGAGCGAGTGACTCCCTCAAGCCTCCCAGCTGGTGTGGGCAGCTGGGGTGCGGGCTGGGGGTGTGGGCAGCTGGGGTGCAGGCTGGGGGTACAGGCAGCTGGGATGCAGGCGGGGGGGTGCGGGCAGCTGGGGTGAAGGCGGGTGTGCAGGTGGGGGGTGTGGGCAGCTGGGGTGCAGGCAGGGGTGTGGGCAGCGGGGGTGCAGGCTGGAGGGCACAGGTGCAGTTGGGGCAGCAGGTGCCACCATCACCCACACACCCTGTCCCGTCCACACGCTGCATCTGGGCGGAGAGCGGGCGCAGTGGGTCCATTGGACTCTGAACCACAGACGAGTGATGAGCAGTGATGCCCGGGTGTGAAAGGCTCGGGGCCGGGGGTGGTGAGTCCACTCTTCCTCCCATCGCCCTCCAGTCCTGTGGCCTCCCGGTCGGTCGGTCGGCTGAGTCCCAGGGAGCGGAGGCATTCCCAGGCTCGGGCTACATTTGAGGAGCCTGTGGGAGCCCCCAAGCTGCATGTTTGAGTGGCTGCTTCTTGGCCAGCTGAGGGGCGCCAAGCCCTTCCTGGCTCCCCACTCGACCTCACGCTCAGGAGAGGGGTCGGGGGTCAGGGGTCGGGGGTCGGGATCTCCAGGCCCCAGAGGGTGGGAGGTCCCCGGCCTCCAGCCACTCTCCACGGCCGCCCTCCTTCCCGCGCGGCCGCCCGGACTTGCTCCCGGGAAGCGCGCAGCGGCGGAGGTGCCCTCTGCAAACCTCATACCCACTCCGTCCTCCCAGGACGCTGCTGACATGAAATCAAACCAGACGCTCTCCCAGCCAGACCAGGGGGTTCCCCGCATCTGCGATCAGAGGTGTCGCCTTCCCAGCATGCCCCTGGGCGTGTTGCCAGGCCCGACACCACCCCCTCCAGGTGTAGGCCTCCATCCCCCGCAGTCTTCAGACAAAGCGGCTCTGAAGAGAGCGGGGAGGGCCCGGGGCATAATGCCCTCTGCCCTCTGCACACCAGCCACTCGCCGCGGGTCCTCTCTGGGCGCGCTCCATCCCGTGCACAGCAGGGCTGACAAGGACGGGCCCCTCCCTGGGCGCCACGCCTGCTCCTGCCCCTGCTCCGCCCTCACAGCACCCCGAGAGCAAGGGCACTGGTATTAGACCCATTTCAGAGATGGGGACACTGAGGCTCGGAAGGGCTAATTACCTCGGCAGAGGCAGGGCTGGAGCCCAGGCTGCCCAGAGCCAGGGCGCGGGCACCGCTGACGGTCCTCCTGGTTCTCGGGCACCTGGCTGGTTGCGAGGAGTGTTTGTTCTCGAGGTTGGGCCGTGGGAAGCGCCGGAATGTGGGGTGGGTGTCGCTTAGTAAACACCGTGGCTGCCGAGACGGACGGCTGGGTGGTGCGGCTGGACGGTCCAGCGCGTCCGCGGTCGCTGCCCTTGCTGCCGTGGGAAGTGGCGGGAGCACACGCGGCCTGGGCCTGCGTCCCCTGTGCTGGACGGAGGCGGGTGGTGGGCACCCTGGGCACCCGCGAAGGCAGAGCCTGCAGTACCCGCTCTCACTGGGAGGTGGCGCCCTTCCCCAACAGTTGGAATCTGTGGCTTTTAGGCCTCAGCGGCCACAGATGGGGTATTAGTCAGAAAAACCAACCAGAGACCCCGTCCTCCGCGGTCTCCCCCCCAGCACTGGGCCGGACCCCCTGCCGCACTGAGTTCCCTCGGCAGACGGGGCGCAGCGGAGGGGGGTCCCGCTCAGGTGGGCGTGGGGAAGGCCACCCCTGCCTCCCAGCCCGGCGGGAGGAGGTCACTGTCCACCGGCGGGAGTGCAGGGAGCGATGGGGGAGGGGAGGGGGGAGGGGGCCACCCAATGGCCGGCGAGCTCGGTGCAGGCTGGAGGGGAGCCTGCCCCCCCGGGTGAGGGTGTGGATCCGGCCAGCGAGCCCCGGAGACCCCCGTGGCCTCGCGCTGAGGCCGCCGGGCGGGGACTGGTGCCAGCCTGCCCTGCCCCAGCGCGGGCACGGGACTGTGGCCCAGCCCCGCCCTAACCACAGACCCCAGGCCCCGCCTCACCCTGCTCGTGGGTGGGGCCCCTTGAGCGCCCCCGTTGGGATGCACCCGCTCCCGCTCCGTGTGCACACCCCTCAGCCCCCGCCCCGGAGCCCACAGCGCCGGGTGCCGACCGGCTGCGGCCAGGAGCACCCCTTCTCCCAAGGGCCACCCTGGCACTAGCTGGGGTGGAGCGGGCCCTGGGTGTGGGGTCTCTGAAGGGCCCCCGGCGCCCGGGGGTGGGGGAGGGCCCATCCGTGCCGCTCGGGCCTCCGCCCCAGAGGACTTGGGTGCCCTGGGCGCGGTGGGGTCTGCCCGGCCAGTCGCCCCGGCGGCTCCCGGCGCCTGAGGTTTGCAGGCCTCGCGGCCGGCGCCAGGGGGCGGCGGGGAGCCGGCGGGACGAAGAATCCACCCATTTCCTGGGCTGAGCGCGCCGCCGGCGCCGGCCTTGTCCCCGCCTCCCGGCCGCGGCCCCCGCGCAGTCTGCCCGGCGCGCGGAGCCAGAGCGGCGGCCCTTCCCGGCGGCGGCGGAGGGCGCGGCGGCGGCACCGGCACCGGCACCGGCACCGGCACCGGCACCGGGACAGCGCGGGGCGCGCGGAGGCCGCCGGCGGCCACTCTCTCCGCGCCCGGCGGCGGCGCACCATGGCCGGGGCGCGCGGGGCGGCGGCGGCGGCGGGCGGGCGGCGGCGGGCCGAGGGGGCGCGGGGACGCGGCCGGTCGCCCCTGCCCGCCGCGGTGCCCGCCGCCTGAAGGCTGCCCGGGGCGCGGGGCCGGCGCGGCGCGGCGCGGGCGCAGGAGGCGACTCGGGCGCGATGTCGGTGCCGCTGCTCAAGATCGGGGTCGTGCTGAGCACCATGGCCATGATCACCAACTGGATGTCCCAGACGCTGCCCTCGCTCGTGGGCCTCAACACCACGCGGCTCTCGGCGGCCGGCGGCGGCACGCTGGACCGCAGCACCGGCGTAAGTGCGCCCTCCCGGCCCTCCGACCCCACCGGGCTGGGCGGCGCCACCGGAGCGGCCGGGCGCTCGGGCGCAGGCAGGTCAGGGGGCGGCTCCTCGGGCTGCGTGGGGACCCGCGCCCCAGCCCGGCCGCTCCCGCCCCTCCGGCCACGCTGCCCGGCTCTGCCCGTCCCGCGGGGGCGCTCGGGGACTCGGGGTGGCGTCCTGGGGCAGCGCCGAGCAGGTCGCTCGTGGTGAGGTTAGGACGAGGCGGGGGCCTGGGGACTCGTCCAAGGTCACTCAGCAGGTGCGGCTGGCGACCGCCGCTCCGCCCGGCTCCCGGCGCGCTGGGTCCACCGGACTCGCGCGGAGCCCTCCCTACTTTGTAGCAGCGGGTCCTGCCCCGCCAGGCCTTGGCCGGAGCCGTGCCCTCCCGGCTGCGCGCCCCAAAGCCCCAAGGCTCTGTCCTCCCGTCCCCGCTCGAAGGCCCCGAGTGTGGGGAGGGGCGGGGGCTGGTCCCCTGGGTGCCACCAGCTGCCGGCTCACCCCCTGCCTCCCGCGCGCCCTCCCCCTGCCTCCCTGCTCAAGGCGGGGGAGGGGGCCGGCTTTGGGCAGGGCTGACAGGAGGGAGGCTGAGCTGGAACCCGTGAGTGGGCGGGTGCCCCCCCGGAGGCCCAGGCAGCTGGAAGGAGAGGTGAAGGGCACGAGGCTCCTGAGCTCCCCTTTTTGCTGTCAAGGGCACTGAGCTGGGGGAGGAGGCTCCGGACGCCCTCTGAGTCCCCCGGCACCTGCGGGTTCAGGCACCCCTGCAGTGCTTCCTGCTGCTGCCGCTCCCCTCTGCTTCTAGCTGCTGGGTTTGGAAGTGAATGGAATTAAACGTGCCCGCACTCTCCTTTCTCAGCACCAACTTCTCCCCACCCCCAGCTAAAAATAGCAGGTGACCTGCCTTGGGGCAGGCTGTGCGGGGAGGAGGGGCTGGGGAGTGTGCCCCCGCCCTGCGCACCTGGCCGTCGGACCACCTGAGCCGGCTGCAAGGTGACACCTGCCGTCCGTCCCCAGCTCTGGCTGCCGGCGGCCCTCCGCCACCTCGCCTCGGGACTG
Organism: Myotis pilosus; assembly: GCA_036010255.1. Lineage (NCBI taxonomy): Eukaryota > Metazoa > Chordata > Mammalia > Chiroptera > Vespertilionidae > Myotis > Myotis pilosus. The sequence goes on from JASKON010000013.1 coordinate 72,801,397, forward strand.
AGATTGGGTGTGACGCCTGTCACCAGGAACTCGGTGACATCGCCACACGGAGGGTGGGAGCAGCCGTGCGCGTGGGGGCCTGGCGTTTCTAGGGCAGCCTGCGCCGGGCGGGCGGGGAGGGCGCGGGCTGGGTCCTCGCACCCTGGCTGATAGCGGTTGGGTCGCAGCTATTAGCGGCCTGACGGTGGGTGCTTCATCTCCAGCGCGGGGAGGCACGGGGGGAGCGGGGAGCGGCTTCGGCCGTGAGCCCCCCTGCTCACCCGCCCTCAGGGGAGGGGATCGTATTTCTCAGTTACGTGCCCACTGGGTCCACCAGCGGCCTCCCGCCTCCCTCCCCTTCCAGCTCCGGCCCCGGCTGCCCCTCCCTCTGCCTAATGGATCGATTTGGTCAGACGCCAAAACTCCACTATCCCTTGAATTTAAAAAACTGTAAACAGCCGTGCCTGTCGGACTCCCGTCCAGCCCCGGGGACCCTGACGGGAGACCCTTTGTTCTTGGGGACCGTTCCCCCCTGCCATCCCACCACCACCACCACCACCACCACCACCACCATCAGAACATCTTCAGATCATTTCTGTCTGCTTTGCCCCGGGGTTGGCGTGGACAGTCCTCCCCATGTCCCACCTGATGTCTCACTGTCTCTCCTCCCCCCGCCCCCGCCCAGGTGTTGCCCACCAACCCGGAGGAGAGCTGGCAGGTGTACAGCTCCGCCCAGGACAGCGAGGGCAGGTGTATCTGCACAGTGGTCGCCCCCCAGCAGACCATGTGCTCGCGGGACGCCCGTACGAAACAGCTGCGGCAGCTGCTGGAGAAGGTGAGTCCGTGCGGGGCGTGTGCGTGTGCGTGTGTGTGCCCACACCGCCGCCGCCGAGGCGTGGCCAGCCCGCAGGGTCCGTTCCAGCTCCACGACTCAGTCTTCCCATTGAGACTATTTGTGAATGAATGATGAGTGAGTGAGTAGATGGGGACTCCCCAGCGGCCCAGGAGATGACAGACCCTCCCCGTCACTGCAGGCTCCCCACATGCCGCCTCCCCCAGGGGCGCCTTCACCTGCGGCCTCAGGCTCTGGCCCCGGCAGCAGCGTTCCGGGACCCGGGGTGCAGGCCACGCGGGTTTGCCCACGGGGATTTTCCCTCCTCTGAGCGGTTGGACCTGGCACGTGGCAGGCTGGGCATTGCCCACCGAGGAGGCACCCTCCCCCGTGGGTGCGCTCCTGGCATAGAAGCAGGTTAAGCTGTCACCTTCGTCGCCCACCTGGGAACAGCCCTGCGCAGTCACATAGACATTTTCCGTCCGTTATTTCACTGAATCTTCACAGAACCATGTGATGTAGATGAGGTCTCTCACACCACCTCGGGCAGCGGAAACGTGGGTCGAGAGAGAGGCCCCGGCTCCTCCCAGGAGACAGCCGGTGAGTGGGGCTGCGCTCACCCCCGGTCCTCGCGCCCACCGGCCCGGCAGCCTCTATCCCACAGGGCGGCTGCGGCAGGCGGCACAGCCAACTCGGCTCCTGGCACATTCCCTCCACACCCCTGGGTTCCCGGAGAGCCCGGGGGGCAGGGTTCATGGGAAGGAGAAATGGGGCCTCTGTTCCACTCATCACCCTCCCCCCAGGCGAGGGGACCCTTCCCACCCTGAGAGAGTGGGTCACACCACACACATACCACACACACATAGGTACACACACACTGCACACACCTCACACACACACAGATACACACACACTGCACACACCTCATATACACACAGATACACACACACTGAACACACCTCACATACACACAGATACACACACACTGCACACACCTCACACACAGAGATACATACACGCTGCACCCACCTCACATACACAGAGATACATACACACACAGATAGACACTACACACACCTCACATACACACAGATACACACACACTGCACACACCTCACATACACACAGATACATACACACTGCACACACCTCACACACAGAGATACATACACACACACACTGCACACACCTCACACACACACAGATACACACACACTGCACACACCTCACACACACAGATACATACACACTGCACACACCTCACACACAGAGATACATACACACACAGATACACACTGCACACACCTCACATACACACAGATACACACACACTGCACACACCTCACATACACACAGATACACACACACTGCACACACCTCACACACACACAGATACACACACACTGCACACACCTCACATACACACAGATACACACGCTGCACACACCTCACACACACACAGATACATACACACACACTGCACACACCTCACAAACACACAGATACACACACACTGCACACACCTCACACACAGAGATACAGAAACACACACAGATACACACACTGCACACACCTCACATACACACAGATACACACACACTGCACACTCCTCACATACACAGAGATACATACACACAGATACACACACTGCACATACCTCACACACAGAGATACATACACACATAGATACACTGCACACACCTCACATACACACAGATACACACACTGCACACACCTCACACACACACAGATACATACACACACACTGCACACACCTCACATACACACAGATACACACACACTGCACACACCTCACACACAGAGATACAGATACACACACAGATACACACACTGCACACACCTCACACACACACAGATACATACACACACACTGCACACACCACACATACACACAGATACATACACACTGCACACACCTCACATACACACAGATACACACACACTGCACACACCCCACACACACACAGATACACACACACTGCACACACCTCACATACACACAGATACACACACTGCACACACCTCACACACACACAGATACATACACACACACTGCACACACCTCACATACACACAGATACACACACACTGCACACACCTCACACACAGAGATACAGATACACACACAGATACACACACTGCACACACCTCACATACACACAGATACACACACACTGCACACTCCTCACATACACAGAGATACATACACACAGATACACACACTGCACATACCTCACACACAGAGATACATACACACATAGATACACTGCACACACCTCACATACACACAGATACACACCACATACAAATACTCATACACACAGATACACACACAGCACACACAACACACATAGATACTCCTACACACACACAGCATGAAGCCGAGGCTTTGCCCTCAGTTGGGGGCAAGAGAGGAGCCTTGGGGAGGGGGTGCTGGAGGGCGCCGTCCCGGGGCTGCCCTCCCCCCCCCGCCCCCAGGAGAGGCCGGAGCCTGCAGGAGGCCAGGCAGCACTGCTGGGCCTGAGCCCCGCTCACTGAGACCCTCGCTCGGCTGCAGGCGGAGCTGCGGGTCCCTCGCTCGGACCCGTTTCCCAGCTGTGCCGTCGGGGCCCCCAGGAGGGCCTGGGAGGGACCGTGATTCCTGGGCAGGAGGCGGCGGCGGGCAGGCAGAGCCGGGCAGCAGCGGCCCCTGGGGCTGCGCCCTTGGAGGGGCAGAGCTGTGTTCTTTTCCCATGAGGAAGCCACTTAAAAAGAAAGTCAAAGCCTTAGCCGCTTCGGCAAACATGTATTCACACAAGCCGGCCCAGAGCCTCGCGAGCCTTAATCATTCAGAACCGGAGGCGGGTGGAGCCTGGGGCCTCTGCTGCGGGGGGGCAGGGCGGGCGCCGAGACCCCCACCTCCCGCTCCTGACAGGAAGCCAGTCAGGTCCAGAAGCTCCGGGAGCCCTGGCACCGCGGCTCTTCCTTCTGCCCCTGAGCCAGGGCGTCGCTGCTTAGCCGTGTGCGGCCCTCGGTTACCCAGGGCACTGCTCTCCCAGGGCACAGCCATTTGCCCAGGGCCTGGCTGCTCTGTACCTTCTGCGGGCAGAAGGGGCAGGGCCTCCTGCTTCCCCTCCCCCTCCCCCTCCTCCTCCTCCCCCTCCTCCTCCTCTTCCATCCCCTCCCCCTCCTCCCGCTGCTCCTCCCACTCCTCCTCCTCCTGCTCCTCCTCCAGCCAGGTTGCCCCAGCCTCCCCTCCTCTTTCCTTATGGAGGGGCTGGGGCGGGGGCAGGGCGAGGCCAGGGCGCTGGGCGGAGCAGGGGTGGGGGGGGAACGGCCCAGCACTGTGGCCCCTGTGCCCTGTCTCTGGGCGCATCCCATCCACCTCCACTTCCGCACTAGGCTCCACCCTACAGTCCCCTACGGGCGCCCCATGGCGAGCTGGTCCCTCGCCCTCAGCTCTGGTTTCCATGGGCCTGGGGTCCTTGGGAGGTGCCTGGGGTCAGGGCTGAGGACCACAGAGACCCTCGGTGGTGTGGGGCGGGCAGAGGGCGGGCAGACCCCCGCTCTGTGCTCTTGGAAGACATGCGGGGCCCTGAGTTTGAAAGTGCGGGCGTGGGAGTCAGGCAGGCCTTGGATGTGGCTGACCGCTGCGGTGTGAGGGCAGGCACGTTTCCTAACGTCGCTGAGCCCCATTAGACGCTGAGACCCAAGCCTGTGACCAGCAAGTGGTAGGTGTCACCTGCAGCCCGCAGTCAGGAATGTTAGCCCCGGTGGGGCGGGGCTTGATGGAACCACCATTGTGTCCCTTCCTCCCAGCCACAGGGCTGCAGGGGGCGCCCCTGTGCACGAGGTGGCTGAGTCCCGTGCTGAGGTGACAGGTGTGAAGGGGGCCAGTGCCCCTCCCTCCACGAGTCTCCCCGTCCGGCAAGGTGGCGGAGACAGCTGTGCAGGTTACTCCTGGGCAGGCACTGTGCCGGCAGGGTGAGGTGGTTTCCAAGTCGTGTGCAGCCACTTCTGGCTTAGCTCATCAGGGAGGCCTGCCTGGAGGAGGTGCCGCTGGGCGGGGCCTTGAAGGGCAAAGGAAACCGAGCATTGTAACTTTTCTCAAAAGAGGTGCTGCAGTCATTCAGAGTGACAGAGTAGGACAGGTGAGGGGACAGGGAGGCTTCGGGTGCTAGAGCACATATATTCTAGGTCATCCAGCGTCTCAGGAGAGAGGCCCGAGAGCACCGGAGCCACCCACGTGTTGTACTTGACGAGCCGGAATTTCTCGCAGAATCTGTGTGTGCCGCTTTCAAATAATGTCCTAAAATCCCCGGCATTTAAAACGCCGAGGTGAACAATGCCGGCTTCTCGTGCTGAGAGGCCTTTGCTGGCCTCTTATTTTATTGGGGGAGGGGGGGGGCAGGAAGAAGTGGAAGCCCTGCTCCGTCTCCTCTCGCTGAGGCAAAGCTGAGCCTCACACCCAAATGATTTTGTTCCTAAACGGGGAGAGGGGCGGGGGGGGGCGATATTCTAAACCAGCAGAAGCTCAGAAACGAAGATTTGCGCCCCTGGAGGTGCCTCCCTCCCTCCCTCGCGATTGGACTCGATTCCGAGCCCACGCGCCCGCGCCCGCGCCATTGCGACAGCCTGAGCTCGAGCCACCGCCCCAAACACATTTGCTCAGAATCGCCAGCCAGTTTCCTGGAAACAAAAAGCGCTGGCAGGTGGCTGCGCCCAAACGCGTTCCTGTTAGCTCCCTGCCCCCCATGGAATATTAAAGTCCGCCTCCAGGCGGGACTCCGTTCCCACGGGCCTGGAGGGTGCGGAGCAGCCGTCCGTCATTTGCGGGTGATTGACTCCCGACGCGGCCCGAGTGTACATGTTTGCAGAGCAGTGTGGGCCTGGGATGGCGTTGGGGTGATGGATGGCCACGCGGTGGGGGAGGAGGGCCCGACGCCGGATCAGACTGAGCGTCCCGGTGTCTCCGTTCCCGCCCACGCTCCACCCGCCTTTCTCGGGGAGGCACCCAGGGAGATTAGGGGCACGAGAAGCTGTACCCGGGCTGGGGGACCCCCTCGATGCTGTTCCTCTTCATGGATGTTTATGTCTGACTGACTGGGTTCGTCCTGCAGGATAGAGGAGGGACCGCTCCCCCAAAAGAAGGGAAACTCGGCCAGCCGCACTGGCCCGGAGCTGTGGCCCGCGAGGGCGGGGCTCCTGCCCTGGTTTGCATCCGGGCTCTGGGAGGAGGCAGGGGGTGTTCACCAGACCCATTCGCTGTGTTTGGGAAGCGCTCGGTCCTCACCATCCCCGATGCTGGTGATGAGCGAGTGAAGAATGCCTCGGCCGCTCCCGGCTCCCTGCTCGGCGCTGGGCCGTGTGGGAAGGCCCCTGCGCGCATTAGGAGGCGCGTGAGGTCGGCTGCCCTCCTTGACCATGGCCTCTTTGCAGGTGCAGAACATGTCCCAGTCCATAGAGGTGCTGGACCGGCGGACTCAGCGGGACCTGCAGTACGTGGAGAAGATGGAGACCCAGATGAAAGGCCTGGAGTCCAAGTTCAAGCAGGTGGAGGAGAGCCACAAGCAACACCTGGCCAGGCAGTTCAAGGTGCGTGTGTCCTCCTCCCAGGCAGGGCTTGCTGCCCTCGAGGCTCCCCCTCCCTCTAGAGCTAGCGTTTGGGCGGCGGGGAGCCGAGCGAGGTTTGCTCTCTGCTGTCCTCGGAGACAGAGGCAGCTGCCTGCACGCGCCCTGAGAGGGAGGCCGGGCCGGGCCGGGCCGCGGTTCCCAGCACCTCTAGCGTCAGAGGCCAGGGGTCCCGGGTCCGAGCTCCGGCCCAGTGCCAGCTCCGCAGCTGCTGCCGGTCAGGCCCCTCGGCCAAGGACTGGCTTCCTGGGTCAGAGCCGTGTCCGGGCAGGGAGCACGCAGGGCCATTTCCCCATCTGACCTCAGTTAGCTGTGGCGCGGCCACTGTAGGGTCACAGGGAGAGAGAGAGAGACACCAACATCTTTCTCACTTTGTGGTAAGTGTTCCTGCTCTCTGGGTGACTCTGGGCCGGAAGGCCGGAGTGTGACCTGAAATTATATATACATACGTATGAATATGTATATATACAGACACATAGATATTCCCACACCCAGAGCAAACGCAGCTTCAGAACTCCTGAATTGAGGAGCGCTATGCACCTTAATTAAGGTAGACATGCATGCTAATTAGAACTCTGGCCCGGATGTAAATGAGCGGGTCGATAACACAGCCCGCGCGACTGGAAATTGCTGACGCGGTCAACCTGTCCCCTCCACGCCAGCGTCTCCCTTTGATGAGCTCTGCATGAAGCAGGAACGGACTCGCTTTTAAAAGCCACCCGTTCTCTAGACGAAATGGCGAGCCGATGACGTTACCGATCTATATCACAACCTGCATAAAACAGCGCAGGCTGGGGGAGAATGAGCGGTCGCTCTGGTCCGAGGCAGGCGGGCGTCCCATCGTCCTCGCTTCTGCCGCGTCATCGCGAATTATCCGGGAAGAGATTTTGACCTGCCTGACCATAAAGAGTTTGTGTCTCTCCGTCAAAGGCCAGCACTCCCTTCTCAGGGGCGCGAGGGGGGAGGGATAAGGCAGAGTCCTCTCAGGGGGCCAGGGGCTGCTAGCTCCTCTCTGCTAGTGCCGCCCACACAGCCGTCTCCCCCAGGCCCCGAATCGGGGCGCTGTGGCGCTGGGGGAGACCAGCAGCCCTTGCCCTCCGCCGGCTTTAATGGCATTAAACGTGCCAGCGCAGAGCGGTGAGGGATTTATGTCGCTGGCAAGGCCGGCTGCTTGGACGAGCCCTAGCACTGAAGTGTGGTTTTTTGAAGCGGTTTGTCTGCGAATGGCTGTGTGTGTGAGGCAGGCTGGTGAGGTAGTTCTTCAACGGTATTTCGTTTTCTTGCTTGCAGGGCTAACTTAAAAGCGTTTTTTCAGAGCCGCAGTGACTGAAGAGGCATGTGCCCATGCACCCATGACCGAGGGCCAGACTGCTTTTTGCACCCTGCATTTTTACTCTCCTTCCCCGACACTTAGCGCCATTTCACTAAGGAATCCAACCACGACCCTCCTTTTTGCATGCGACTGTAGATGCATTTCACGAACCCTTTGAACCCTTGTCAATGCATTTTTTTTTTGAAAAAGAAAAAAAAAAGGAAACTGTGTGTATGTGACCTAAAGCATGTAACCTTAAGATGTTGCATTCTACCTGACAATAAAGACCTTTCCCAAAGATGCTGGTGTTCTGAAGACTGTTTCATACGCTCTCCTCACGCTGGGGGCCGGAGGATCAGCCAGCCTGCGAGAGGCGGGAGCGGCCAGGCCCAGGCAGGGTGTGACGAGTTTTTGCACGCATCGCACTGAACCTAGCTTATTTTAACCTTGCAGGCGATAAAAGCGAAAATGGATGAACTTAGGCCTTTGATACCCGTGTTGGAAGAGTACAAGGCCGATGCCAAATTGGTTTTGCAGTTTAAAGAGGAGGTCCAGAATCTGACGTCAGTGCTTAACGAGCTGCAAGAGGAAATTGGCGCCTATGACTACGATGAGCTGCAGAGCAGAGTGTCCAATCTTGAAGAGAGGCTCCGTGCGTGCATGCAAAAGCTAGGTAGGCCCAGCACCCTGCGGGGCGGGCGCGGGGCGGGGCGGGCCTGGCCCCGCCCACCGCGGTCCGGCCCCGCCCACCGCCGCCGCCCCCGCCCACCGCCGCCGCCCCGCCCACCGCCGCCGCCCCGCCCACCGCCGCCGCCCCGCCCACCGCCGCCGCCCCGCCCACCGCCGCCGCCCCGCCCACCGCCGCCGCCCCGCCCACCGCCGCCGCCCCGCCCACCGCCGCCCGCGCTGGCTCCGGGCGCGGTGCTGAAGTGGACAGCGCCCGCCTGGCTTCCGGAGCGGCGGCTGCGCAGGGCCCCGGGCAGGGCCCGTGGAGGCTACCCCCGCGTGAGCGTGAGCGCGCGGTCCCACCCCGGGCGGGCCGGGCGCAGACCCCGCTGAGCGGCGCACGTGGAAGAAATAGGAGGATTAGTTGTTGCAAACCGGCTGGAGAGTGTGCGTGCGCCCGCGCGTGCGGGTGTGTGGGGGTGAGTTCCCAGGACGGAGCGGCTTAGGGCTGCAACCTGCCCCTCCGCGTCCCTCGCGGGTGGGCACCAGGCGAGGAGGCGCCTGGGGCACCGTGCCCGGCCCGAGGAGCAAATTCAGCCCCGCCGGGGGGTGGCCATTCAGGCGAGCGAGGAGCCGCTCCCACAGCTGCCCGCTGCCCGCTCCCTTCGCGCGCGCGTGGGGGCAGCGTGAGTTCTTAGTCGTGATTGGACACCCACTCGCCTTAGCAACCTTGCTGTTAATTGCTTTTATAAGTCTTTCTTTTTTTTAATACTTGCCAGAGGATATTTTTCCCATTGATTTTTTTTTTTTTTTTTTTTTAGAGAGAGAGAGTAGAAGGGAGGGACGGAGGAGAGAGAAGAAAACATTGATGAGAGAGACACACCAATCAGTTGCCTCCCACACTTCTCCCCCCCACCCCCCATGGGGGCCTGGGATGACCTGCAACCCAGGTACGTGCCCTTCACTGGGAACTGAACCTGCGACCCTTCGGCGTGAGGGCCGCCGCCCCAGCACCGAGCCTCACGGGCAGGGCCTGCGTCTACATGTCGGTGCCCGAGCCCCCCTACCTCCCAGTTCCACTTCTTTGACCTTCTTCCCGAAGGTCGGCTGGCCCTTCTCATCACGGGTTTAAACAAAGGTTGCTCATTCCGTAGTGTGCTTTTTAGGGTAACTCGGGGTACGTTTGCTTTATCCTTTGGTTTTACCTGATGTCCTTGGCTCCCTTTTTATTCACACCTCCCCCCCCCCCCCCCCCGCCACACACACACACAATGTGAGACATCGCCAAAGAGTCCGCCAGTGCCGTTGTCTGTGAACGACCGACAGGTGCCAAGGGCGGGGAAGCCGCGTCGGCCGGCCATTCTTTGAACAGGTTCCCGAGTCCAAAGCTGCCCCCCGCACCCTTGGAGGCACACGTGCTAGCCCCCGCTCTGGAGAGAAGCCTGTGAGGCTGGCGTGGAGCGGGAACGCGTGCCATGTGTTCACGCTGGCTGTCACAGGAGCGCGTGCTGCTGCGTGTTTTCAGCGACATGCTTCCCAGCACCTACGTCCTGGTGTGTCGGGCTGAGGGACCTGGGACAGTCCCAGGAGGGTCAGGGTGGACGGCCGGACCTGCTGCCCCATGCTGGCACCCAGGAGCGGGCGGCGCCGGAAACGCAGGGACACTGGGCTCTGATTATTTCCGCGGGGCGTGGTCTTGGGGTTTCTGCCCGGAATGACCCCGAGCTCCCTGCCACCTCTCTCTCTCCAGACCCTCCCCCGGGGGTCCCTCTTGGCCTCTGATGTCCAGAGCATGTGGGGGGAAGGGTATTTGTTATTTTTGCCCCAAGATAAAACCTCCACACTTTTCAATGAACAAATCACGGAGCAAAAGGGAAATTCAGAGCAAAATGTTACGCATGGTGAGAAGCGAGGGCCTTTGGGGGGGGGCGCCCCACCCAGACGAGCAGGCTGCCCGCCCAGCCCGGCCTGGTTCAGAAGCTGCCTGAGCTCAGCCGATGGCGTCAGCGCTCAGGGCTGTCACGTGGTCCCCGCAGGCTGCTGAAGGGCTCGCTGGGGAGTAGAGGGAGGATGACGAGGCCCTTGGAGGCGTTCTCCTCGCTGGAGGGCAGCCACCTGATGTCACCTCTGGTGTCTTTTTTCAAAAGACCTTGATGTTTAGAGAGACTGTGAAGTGGGATCTGCAGGAGGGGTTCAGGGTCTGCAAGTGAGGCCCGGGGTCTGCAGATGGGGTTCAGGGTCTGCAGGTGGGGTTCGGGGTCTGCAGGTGGGGTTCGCGATCTGCAGGTGGGGCTTGGGGTCTGCAGTTGGGGCCCGGGGTCTGCAGATGGGGTTCAGGATCTGCAAGTGAGGCCCGGGGTCTGCAGGTGGGGTTCGCGGTCTGCAGGTGGGGCTTGGGGTCTGCAGTTGGGGCCCGGGGTCTGCAGGTGGGGACCAGGGTCTGCAGGTGGGGTTCGGGGTCTACAGGTGGGGCCTGGGGTCTGCAGGTGGGGCTTGGGGGTCTGTAGGTGGGGCCCAGTGTCTGCAGGTGGGGTTCGGGGTCTACAGGTGGGGCCTGGGGTCTGCAGGTGGGGCCCGGGGTCTGCACTGAGCCAGCACCGGGCGGACGGGGATGAGCCAACTGTGAGACCAGCTGGGGAGGCAGGACGCGTGGCCGACAGCCATGTGACTCTCCCGAGGCAGTAATCAGCTTGGGGGTCAGCCTCTCTCCATCTGAAGAAGGCGGAGGGGTCCCTGGGCCCTGGGGTGACGGTGCGAGGCCATGGGTGTCATTTACATCACTCGCTCCTCGCCGGCCCAGGAAGGGGGGGTTAGGTAGGTGGGCAGGTAGATAGATAGATAGATGATAGGTGATTAATAGAGTTAGATAGATGAGAGGTAGACAGATGGCAGATGATTGATAGAGATAGACAGATAGACAGACAGAAGGACAGATGATAGACAGCCGACGGATAGCTGATGGACAGATAGAGACAGACAGCCTGGCAGGTGTTCCTTCAGCTCAGGAACCTGGGACCCAGCTGAAGCCGTGGCTGCTTGATCGAGTCTTTCTTTTAGCCTCACGAGCAGGCGCCCTCAGCAGCCGGGCTCCTGGCGCGGAGGTCGCCGAGGGAGCGGGACAGGAAGGCAGCCCCGCGTGGCGCCCGCGCTGACAGCTGTCCGAGGCCGCCCTTCCTCCCCGCCCTCTGCTCCTGGGGGCTGGGGGCTGAGTGCAGTCTGCCGGGCGCCCAGGTTCAGGGCGTGAGAGACACCTACACGGGCGCTTCCCAAGCCTCCTCTCCCCCGCCCCTCGCCCTCCTCCGCATGTGTCCTGGCACGCGCCCTGGCACACACGCACAATGAGAGAGGGACACCTTCGTGAACTGACGTGCCACCCGCCCCCGCGGCTCTGCCATGGGTTAGAGCCTGTGGTTCCCCAGGTCCTGGCAGAGCCGTCTGGACAGAGAAACAGAACAGCTCCTGACTCAGGCGTACGGAGCGGCCCGGGCAGGTTCCGGGCTCCTCTGGGGTGGGCGGGGAGGGGCCTGGGAGGGGGCAGAGCAGGCTGGCCCTGCGGTCACACCTGGCCCTCCCCTTCAGAGCAGCCACAGGCCGGAAGGTCCTGCGCGGGCGGGACGCAGTGACCGGCCCGGCAGCCCCTGACCTGGCTTCGCTGAGGTGAACCCATGTCCTCTACATCCCTGGTCCAGACAAGAGTAACAAGAGTAGCGGGGCCTCCACTGATCACTTGCCATGTCGGGCGCTTGCGTGTCAGGCATGTCCCCGGAGTCAGGTGTGTGCCGTGTCGGGCGTGCGGCGGCTAGAGGCTCCCAGTGCCTCCCGCTGTGACCCCACCATCCTCCCAGGCAGTGTCGTCTCTGCCACAGGACACTGTCTACGCCACACGCCGCCCCCGTCCCTCTGCTGGGACAGATGGCGAAGCCGTGGCTGGTGAGATTTCCTGAGGGACGGATAATTTTACCTCTAAGTGCCTGAGAGATGAGTCACTCACTCACTCACTCATCTACTCATTCACTTATTCATTCATCCACTCACTCATTCACTCATTCATTCTGGACCACTCCCAGCCGAGTCTTGGGGAAACAGAAAAGGGCAACAGGCTTCTTGCTTGGGACCAGGAGACCACACACTATGTCTGTGGCCGCAGGAAGTGTGTGGTCGGGGAGGACGGGGATGGGACTCAGAGGGGGAGGTCTCTGGAAGAGGCATCCGTTTGGGTCCAGCCAGGAAAGGCAGGCGGGGAGGGGGTGGCATTCCAGATGGAGGAGCGGCTAGAGCCCGGTGTGGGGGCCGGCGTGGGGCCTCTAACTGAGCGGGGCGCTGACCCGCCCTCTCACCTCGGAGTGTGATGCGGAGGGCAGAGTCGGTCTCCTGGTCCCTGGGCCAGGCCTGGAGAGAGGGAGGGCGGGACAGAGGCCGCCTGTCCCCTAGCGAGGCCACCGCCCCGCAGCTCAGGGCTCAGAAACGCGCTACCCTGGAGGCCGGCGGAGGTGCAGCCACTCTGCCCACTGCCGCGGCTGTGCACATGGGTCCGCGTTGGCGGGACAGGTGGGGTGGGCACGGCGTGGGGGCCGCCAGGGGCAGCCTGGGAGGCCACGGGCTGTGGGGAGAGCAGGGCTGAGTCAGGTGCTGGTTCTGGCCGCAGCCATGCTGGGGGCCCTGCGAACGCCCACCTCGTCTCCAGCCTCCATCTGAGCGGGGGAGGCCCGAGGTCCCGCCCAAGGTCTGTCCGATGCTCGCTGACCCGTCAGTGCCCAGAGCCCCGGCCCTTCGGCCTCCGCTCCTCCTCCCGCAGGAGACCACCCTCCAGGTGGCCCGTGGGAAGGTGGCGGCCCTGCCCAGGTCTGGTTCTACGCGACGGGAGGGGCCGGAGCAGGGGCTGGACAGAGCCACCTGCTTCTGCTTCCTGACCCCGTGGCCAGTGTCCTGCGTGGAGCCCTCCGCCTGCCACGGGCGCCAGACAGACAGCACCTTCTCCCTGCCCCCATTTCCCCGAGAAAACCAAGCTTGGCTGCTGACCGCCCCCCAGAGGCGCTGCTGGGGCTGCCCCTCCCCCACCCCCACTGCCCCGCCTCAGCTGCTCTTGGTTCCGGGGAGGCCCCGTGTCTGCAGGAGGAGCCAGGGCGTGAGCCGCTCGCTGTCTAGCTGAGGTCCCAGGCCAGGAGCGAGGGGACCCTGCACCCGCAGCGGCCTGGCGCCGGCTCACCTGCGCCTGCTCTCTTGCAGCCTGCGGCAAGCTGACGGGCATCAGCGACCCCGTGACCGTCAAGACGTCCGGCTCCAGGTTCGGGTCCTGGATGACCGACCCTCTGGCCCCCGAGGGCGACAACAGGGTGAGTACCCCTTCGTCGGGCCGGGGTGGGGTCGTGTGGACCAGGTGTCCTTGTGGGGCCCGCTGGTCTCCCGCCCGAGTGTCTGGCTCTCACGCCGATGCCAGTGCGTCCACCGCCTGGCAAAGCAGCCAGGGCCTGTGCGCGCGGAGCGTGGCGCCTGGGGGGGCACCGACCAAGGGCAACCCGAGGGTGCGGTGCGGTGTGGGGAGGAAGAGACCCACCTCCTACCCGCACCCACCGCCCTGCGCACACAGCCACGCCCGCAGACCTGGTGGGATCCGGGGAACCAACAACGCTGGCGCTGCAAGCGCGCCTCTCGCCCAGCGCCCACCCCCTCGCTGTCCCCCTGAGAGCGCGCTCTCTGCCCAGACAGGGGATCGGGCTCTGAGCCCGCTGTGTACCTCCCCGCACGGGTGGCAAGGGCGTGGATTCGCCTGCCGTCCAGGTGGTGACGGGCGCGTTTGGTCATTAGAGAGCCACTTGCTGCTGGATGGCTTGCTCACCCTCCAGGAAAGGCGGCCGGTGATGGGCAGGGGAGGAGGGCTTGTGGCGGGGCGGGGTGCTGGGCAGCAGTGGGCGGGCCAGGAGCTCAGGACGGCCTCCACCTCCCCCACGGAGCGCCATGTCCCCAGGCCCTGCCATTGTTTGTCTGTTTGATTGTTTCCGTCCTCCCGTCCAGTTCGGATTGCACACACACCGGAGACCAATAACTCGCTTCCTAAACACACAAAATCAATGTCAGCTCCGCACAGGCTGCCGCGGAGGGAGGGCGTGGTGGGAGGGGTGTGGCCAAAGGCTGGGGGCGAGGGAAGGGCAGGGGACCCTGGTGGGGCCGCCTAAGCTCCAGGGGCCCCGCTGCCCGTGTGCTGAGCGGGCAGAACAGGGTCGCTGGGCATGCCTGGCGTCCGTGCTTCCGTGGCTCATTTATTAAGTGCCAGCTGGATGCCCGGTGCATGCTGGGTGGGGCGCTGGTTTCCTGCACCAGGTCTCAGCAGGGACCTGCCCACCGGCTTTGTTGGCACGGAGGCCCGGAAGCTCCCTCCCGATGCCAGGCTCTCGCCCCCTGGCCCCTGCCAGGCTGTGCACCCCCAGGAGACACGTGCGCTCCAGGGACCCTGATCCCCCACACTAAGACCATAGCTCGGACTGTGGAACCTTCTAGAGCAGCGGTTCTCAACCTTCCTAATGCCACGACCCTTTAGTACAGTTCCTCATGTTGTGGTGACCCCCACTTTCATTGTTACAAATTGAACATAATTAAAGCATAGTGATTAATCACAAAGACAATATGTAATTATAGATGTGTTTTCCGATGGTCTTAGGCAGCCCCTGTGAAAGGGTCGTTCCACCCCCAAAGTGGTCGCGACCCACAAGTTGAGAACCGCTGCTCTAGAGTCTAGTGCAGGGGTGGGCAGACTTTTTGACTCGAGGGCCACAGTGGGTTCTTAAACTGGACCGGAGGCCGGAACAAAAGCATGGATGGAGTGTTTGTGTGAACTAATATAATTCAAAGTAAACATCAGTACATAAAAGGGTACGGTCTTTTTTTTTTAGTTTTATTCATTTCAAATGGGCTGGATCCGGCCCGCGGGCCGTAGTTTGCCCCCAGCTGGTCTAGCATCTGCTTCTGCTGGCGACCTTGGAAATGGGTCAAAGCAGGCACCCACAGAGGGCTGCCTGGGGCCTTGCCACCCACAGGGGACTCGGTGCCCCGGGCCGTCAGTTCCACCCCCCCTTCCTGGCCGGTCCCTTGAAATGTGCCCGAGCCTCTGGCCGGTTTGGCTCAGTGGATAGAGCGTCGGCCCGTGGACTGAAGGGTCCCGGGTTTGATCCCGGTCAAGGGCACGTACCTCGGTTGCGGGCTGGAGCCCTGGCCCTGGTCGGGGCTGATGCAGGAGGCACCTATCCTGTGTCTCCCTCCCCCTTCCTTCCTTTTTATAATCCTCACCCGAGACCCGAGGGTGTTTTCCCATTGATTGTTAGAGCGGGAGAGAGAGGGAAAGACAGAGGGAAACATCCATGTGAGAGACACACATCGATGGGTTGCCTCCTGCACGTGCCCCAACCAGGGCCCGGGCCGGGGAGGCGTCTGCAACCGAGGTACGTGCCCTTGACCGGAATCGAACCCCCAACCCTTTGGTCCCAAGGCTGACGCTCTATCCACTGAGCCACACTAGCCAGGACTCCCCCCCATTTCCAGTCTCTCTGACAATCAGTGGAAAACATCCTCAGGGGAGGATGAACCGAAAAGCAAAAGGCAGTGTGTGCCCTGAGGGTGTGGGAGGGGCCGTGCACCCTTCCCTCTCCATCTTCCCCTCCCGGCTCCTCTCGGGGGAGAGGCGCTGCCTGGGGCGGAGCCGCCGGCTCCCTGGGCACCGCTCACGGCGTCTGCTCTGCCCGCAGGTGTGGTACATGGACGGCTACCACAACAACCGCTTCGTGCGCGAGTACCGGTCGCTGCAGGACTTCATGACCACGGACAACTTCACGTCGCACCGGCTGCCGCACCCCTGGTCGGGCACGGGCCAGGTGGTCTACAACGGCTCCATCTACTTCAACAAGTTCCAGAGCCACATCGTCATCCGCTTCGACCTGCGCACCGAGAGCATCCTGAAGCAGCGCAGCCTGGACTACGCCGGCTACAACAACATGTACCACTACGCCTGGGGCGGCCACTCGGACATCGACCTGATGGTGGACGAGAGCGGGCTCTGGGCCGTCTACGCCACCAACCAGAACGCCGGCAACATCGTGGTCAGCAAGCTGGACCCCGTGTCGCTGCAGGTGCTGCACACCTGGAACACCAGCTACCCCAAGCGCAGCGCCGGCGAGGCCTTCATCATCTGCGGCACGCTCTACGTCACCAACGGCTACTCGGGCGGCACCAAGGTGCACTACGCCTACCAGACCAACGCCTCCACCTACGAGTACATCGACATCCCCTTCCAGAACAAGTACTCGCACATCTCCATGCTGGACTACAACCCCAAGGACCGCGCGCTCTACGCCTGGAACAACGGCCACCAGGTCCTTTACAACATCACCCTCTTCCACGTCATCCGCTCCGACGAGCTGTAGGGCCGCCCGGAGCCAGGCCCGGCCCCGCCCGCGTGGAGACCCCGCCACCGCGGCTGCCAAAGTGACCCTCGCAATACCGACCGCACGGATGCGGGACGCCCGGCCGCCGCCTGGCGCGGGGCATCGCGCGCGGGCACGGCCTCCGCGTTCCTCCGGCTCTGGCCGGAGGGCGACGGATTTGGAGAGAGGCCCCCCCACAACTTTGCAGCTGGAACTGCAGCCCAGGGCTCCCCTCGCCCCCCACCCCTTCAGCCCCCTTTTCGGTCACATGACATACTAGAGAAGTAAGGCGTGTCCGCGGCCAGTTCTCGCCCAGGACGGCCCGCTGTTAGGATCGCATGGACTTTCCTTAGGTCGAGGTCGGTGCCGGTGGGCGGCTCGGCGTGGCCCCCCGGGCTCCCGGTCGCGCTCGGCGTCCGGAGGCTCGACGCGGGCTCCTCTAGCGTGTCCCCGTCCCGGCGGCTGCTCCTCGACCACGTGTCGTGTCTTAGATTCCCGTGCGAGGCCCCGTAGCCTGTGCCCCTTGTCCGTGCCCGCGGCGGCCGGGCGTGTGTGGCGGTGCCTGCCGCGCCCGCCGCAGTGTGTTGTGCAGTGTGTCTTGTTCCTTGAGGTGGTCCCTGTGCGTGGTTTGAAGTGGGTGTTGTCATGCGATGCCGTAGTTTGGACCCGTAAGTGGGTGGTTCTTGTTGCTACAAAGAAAATTAATCCTCAGTGTTCGCCCTTGTAGAGAGAGAGCCAAGTTCACGGCGAGGTGGTCAGAGGGACGGCTCTCGTCCAGTCCGACCTCTGACCCGGTGACCCCGGGGAGCGGGCTCGCGGGGGGGGGGGACTCCATTTCCGGCCGGAAGGAGTGTCCGGGGCACCGAGTGCGGGACGCACCCTTTTAGGTAGAGAGAGGGGAACTCTGTGCTCTCCAGTTTCCTAAGGAACAATAAACGTAGTCGGAGACTTCGCGTGGCTGCCCTTTCGTGTCCGAGGGTGTAACCGATGGGTCTCCCGGGTCCTCGCAGACGCACGTGGCCCCTCAGAACGGGGAGGGGTCCCCCATTCCGGGAGTTGACAGTGGACATGTTCCCTCTGGGTCTCTGACCACTTGTCCCCCCGAAATCTGGAGCCGAACGATCATCTAGGAGCTCCCCTCCCCCCGTGGGTGAGCGGGAACCAAGGCTCCCCCCAGCACCCCCTACCTGCCAGGCTCCCCCAAGGCTCAGCGGGAAGGAGTCGGGACAGGCGCCCCCTGTACACGTGGCTGGGGCACCGGCAGGCCTGTCAGCGGGTGCAGGGGACCCAGGCCCTCCCTCGCTGGCCAGGGGCTCCCCAGGGGCTGTGTGGGTCCAGCAGGGCAGCGGCCGGCCCGTCTGGGGTCTGGGCCCCCCCGCCAGGGCCGTCCTGAGCAGGCCCTGAGGGTTCTGCGGGGCCACGCCCGGTCCCCCGGCCCATCGGAGGGGCCGGAAAGGAGCATTGCACGTCCTTCCACCAGACAGCGCTCGCCGCCGCGGAGGTCCAGGTGGGCGCGGCCCCCCTCCCTCTGCCCAGGATGGGGCACCCGGTGCCAGGACAGCGGTGCGGCCCCGGGAAACCCAGCAGCCCCGTGAGCCAGGCCCAGCCGCACGGCCCTCAAACCAGGAGAAAGGAGCCAACACGTGTCCCCACCGTCTTCCCAAGCTCCCCGCCTCATCCCGGAGGGGAGCTGGCCCGCGCCGGGCGAGTGGGCGGCGGCACGGAGACAGGCGTAGCTGACGGTCACGGCTCCGCCCCGTGGAACCTGAACCTGCGGTGGGTCCCTGTGCCCGTGGAGCCGGAGCTGGTCAGGGAGCGGGCGGCTGGGTGCGGGGCCATAGAGGCTCGGCCCCGGGTGGGGCCGGGGGGTGGGGGGGGAGGGCCTTGGGACCAGCCCTGCCCCGTAGTTGGGAAATTGTGGATGGAAATAGAGCAGAGATTCCCAGGCTCCCCGCCCCCCCACACACCCACCCACCACCCCGCACAACCCACCTGCTGGGCAAGGCGCCCCCACAGAAGGAAGGCTGCCCGGCCGGCGTGGCTGGTGGTTGAGTGTCGCACCCACGAGGGACCAGCGCAATGACGCGGGGAGGGGAGGTGCCTCTCCCACTTCCTGTTCACAGACCATAGCGGGGACGCCCAGATATCCCCCCTCTGAGACAGAGCTGGGGGTTCCCAGGAGCCCGGTTTCACTCACAGGGTCCCGAGGCCCCCGCCCGCCCTGTGACGGGCCCTGTCTGGAGCCACCGGCGGGGGGTCTTGTCACGAGCGCCGCAGCCACGGCCGGCGCCTTCGTCATCCCCCCGACGACGGAGGGAGACACAACGTACAGACACCCGCTCTGATCCCCGGAGAGAGGAGCGGCCGGTGGGCGGGAGGGCTTCCCCGTCTCAGGCGGGGCGTGTGCGAGGGAACAGTCCCAGGATATTAAACGCGCAGGGAGAACGGTCCCCCGCGAGCAGATGGAGCGGCCGGCCCACCACTGAGCCTCCCGGCTCTGGGACAGGGAGTGTTACTAATGGCAGGAGCCTGTGGGTACATTTTCTTTATTAAAAGTTTGGCCGGAATCCAACCCTCAGCCCTTCTGGGTGCTCAGGGGCCAGCGGGGTTCTCAGCTCTGGCGCAGCCGGGCCTCAGGGTGTCACTTCCCCAGGTGGCCCGGGCAGGCGCCCCCCCTACAGGCGCCCACAGTCCCCTTCCGGCTCCCAGCGCGTCCCCACACCGCCGAGTGGACTGTGTGGGAGGCCCAGCTCGTCCGAGGGGCGGGGAGGAGGCCGCTGCCTGGCAGACGGGGAGCCCGGGGCACCAGGCACGTGCCAGGCTCCTCCCGAGGGAAGGGAAGGCCCAGGACTCATCTCCGACAGCGGCCACTGCGCTCACCACGGCCACGCCTGACTCCACTCCACTCGAAGGTGCAGTGGGAGCCACGGAGCCACGCGGGTGCCTCCCGGTCCCTCCGACTCCTGCTCCGCAGGGGCCCGGCTCCCTCCTCAGGCGGGGACTCTCCCAGGGGCCGAGCTCCCACCCGAGAAATAGGGTCCGTGGAGTCTCACCCGCCCCCGGGCCCGAGGCGATGTTTGCTGGCGGCTGTTTTGTCGGATCCGCGGCGAGTGGTTTGGGGCGAGGCCTCTCCGCTCTGACCAAGTGTGGAGGCCCCGAGACACCGGGCTCACACGGGGCGGGCCCATCCCCCGAGGCAGTGCTGGGGGGTCCCTGACCGAATTCCCCCCCCCCATTTCACGGATGTCACACACGGAGTCCGCGCAGCTGGCCCCTGGTCAGCGCCGGCCGGCCCTGCACCCGCTGCTCTCCCCGCCCTCGCGGCCCCTGGCACACGGCGGGCGCCCCGGTTGGTGAGTCACCGGACACGTATTCATCACACGGCAGGCGGCGGAAGGTGCTAGAACGGTGAGCCCGGCAAGGATCTGGCTCGTCCTCCAGCCCCGGGCTGGTGAGTCACAGATGCAGCCGCTGAGGGGAAGCGGGGGAAGCGGGGCCCGGCCAGGGGAGGCCAAGGGCTGGCAAACGCTCCTGCCCCACCTGGGCCGGGGCACCCACAGATAGGGGGCTCCCCCTTGCCAGTGTGCCCTCCATCCTGCTGCCCCGCCCGTGCACACACATACATGTGTACAATCAACAACACACATGCACACGTGTATACCCATGAACACACGTGCACACACATACACACACACATACACACCCCGGCTGATTCTAAGCCGACCGGGCAGGGGCCGCGGGGCCGCTCCTGTGGGCGAGCCCCTCC
Source organism: Myotis pilosus (assembly GCA_036010255.1). Lineage (NCBI taxonomy): Eukaryota > Metazoa > Chordata > Mammalia > Chiroptera > Vespertilionidae > Myotis > Myotis pilosus. The sequence continues at coordinate 72,821,994 of JASKON010000013.1, forward strand.
CTGTACATGGGGCAGCAATGCACCTGCCCACATGGGGCCACGGCCCGTCCCAGCCTCCTCCCACCTGGCCCGGGCCCTAGGCCTCCCAGGCCCCCGCCCAGCCCGCACCGTGTCATCACGGGAGGGAGGGCACGGTCACGCGTGATGTCCCATCTCCCTCCACAGTCCACCCCCATCGGGACCTGGGCTTCCTCCTGGCCCGGGCCTGCGGGAGGGGCACCGGGCACTTGGCGATGCTGGGGGTGCCCCAGTCTTGGGGGGGTGGTCGCCAGGCTTCCCGTGGGCCGGCTCCGGGGGTCCAGCCCGGGCGGAGCGCCTGTGCCCTCTCACCGCCCCTGTTGCGTGGAGCCTGCGTCTCGGGCAGGTGACCCACGGCCTCACTTCCCTCTCAGAGCCCTGCCGTCCGCCCTCCACGGTGAGGACGGCCGAGTGGCTGGTCCGTCCGCACAGGCCAGCACCCCAGCACCGCCAGGGAGGCGGCGGGGCCTGCGGAGTGGCCCCGCGGTCCAGCTGTCTGCCATCTGGCCAGCTGCCAGGACGGCAGGTCGGTCGGCTCCCCCGCACCTCCCCCCCACACCCGGCGTGTCCTCCTCGCAGCCCGGCTGAGAGGGAGGGCGGCCCCAGCAGCTGACGGACGCTGTGAACAGAAACAGTGATTTCCTCATTGATCTCCGCCGCCGCGAAGGGCTTGAAATAAGGTCTCGGAGAGCATGTTGCCGGTTCTGCGCTGTTTCATTTCGCTGATTGAATTCCCGGCTATTCCTGGAGGACCCTCTGCGGCCTCCACTGCGAGGCATCAACAGCACTCGCCCCCGCCCGCCCCCCAAAGCCCTTGCTGTGCCAGTGACAGGAGCGCAGCCCCATGGCTGTCCTCGCAGCAGCAACACGACATGGTGCCCACCACCCGCGGAGGCTGCCCGCCCCAGCCCCTCCCCCTGCAGCGTCTCCTCCATCAGCTGCCCGCGGCTGCGTGTCCCTCTGCTGGCGCTGCTGTCCCACTAAATTGGCCGTGAGAGCCCGTAATGAAGAAGGACCGGCTGCGTCCGCCGTTGCAGGAGCTGCGCTGACCTGGGCAGAGCCCGGGGCGGGGCGGGGGGGGGGGCGGGGAGAGAGATGCCCAATTACAGCTTCGCGCTGCTAGGCTCGGCCTGGCCTGCAATGCCTGCGGCTTCAGGGACGGCGGTGGCTACAGCCGAGAGCACCCCCTCCTCCTCCCAAAGGCTGTCCGCCCTCCGTCTGGTCCCTAGACCCGCGGGAAAGCTGCCCTGGGTGGCACCCCGCAAGGCAGTTCTGCAAACGTACACGGTGCACCCAGCTCCTGAAGGGCACAGACCCCCGGCCCTGGGCGTCCACTCTGTGAAGGGCACGGCCCCCAGCCCTGGGCGTCCACTCTGCGAAGGACACGGCCCCCGGCCCTGGGGTCTCCGTCAAGCGGAGACAGACTCAGCAGTTCCAGACGGAGCTCAGAGCCTCAGGCCTCGGGTACAAGCCGGCGGCCAGCCTCACCCGGACGGAGGACTAACAGAAACGCCTGGGCAGCCCCGTGAACCCTGAAGGACGCCCGGCTGAGAGCGGCCTGTGGGGCACCGTCTGTGAGGAGCACTGGTCTGCACCCCGTCTCTCCTCTCCCCGTGACGAGGAGGAGGGGTCGGTGCCGAAGGGCAGCGTGACCCGTCACATCCCGGCTCCTGACGGCCGGTGGGTGACGGCGGCCACTCCACTGGCCCTCGAGGGGCATTGATTCCCAAGCTGTGACCTGAGGTACAGACGGGGCCCACGCCCGGGTACAGAGGGGACCGGAGCCAGTTTGGAGGGCCCTGGGCGGGCAGCCAGATGGGCGCTGGGGCTGCGGGGTGCAGGGTGGGGACAACATGGGTGCTGGGCGCTGCCCGGCCGGGCCAGCAGGTCCTCAGGTTCCTGTTAACAGCGCCCCGCCCCAGAGGCCCCCCAGCTGTCATCACAGCCGTGCCCGCTGCCTGGGCTGGGGGCTCAGGCTGGGGCTCAGGCTGGGGGACTCAGGCTGGGGGACCGTGCAAGTGCTGGGGCCTCGGGGTCCCCAGGGCGTCCGGCTGCGATTCTCGCTGAATCTCGGCTCATCTCACACTTTCCGCTTCTCAACACGAGGAGTTGGGCGAGGCTGGCGTGGCTGGGCGGCTGGGCGTGGACCCCTGAACCAGGAGGTCACAGGTCTGTTCACGGTGAGGGCCCGCGTCCCGGCTGTGGACTCGATCCCCCGAGTGGGGCCTGCAGGAGGTGATGTTTCTTCTGTGTTTCTATCTCTCCTTTCTTCTCCCTTCCTCTCCAAGAATCAAATTAAACACACACACACACACAATAAAGAGTTGGGTCACAACACAGACAGGAGGGGAGGACCCGGGCCCCCTGAGCTCTGGGGGCTGCGGGCCTGTCACACACCAGCTCTGCCTTCTCACCCACTCTCGCCCCCACCCCACCCCGAGTGGGGAGGCCAGCGGACTGCCCTCCCAGTCCCTCCCCGACACCCAGGTCGCAGGCACAGGGAGCCGCGCTCGGGTGTGAATTATTCAGAGCAGCCAGGGAGACGAAGGCTGGAGGCGGCTGTGCAGACGGAGACGCCGACAGATCCCGACGGAGCGAGCATCGCGCATCGGGTTCGTCTCAAAACAAATTAGCGGTGAGTTATGGCAACATTGTTTCATTAGACGCAGCCCGGCGTCTCCAGAACAATCCCCATAAATTGCTTTCCTGCAAACAGGGTTGGCCTCGCTGTTCCGCAGGCTCGCGGGGCGCTCGCTGGCGTCGCCTGTGACTCACACGGCGGGGCCCCGGGCCTCACCCCACCCTCGCGCATCAGAGGCGCCCAGTGGGTCCCCCGATTGAGTCCTACCTCCTCGCGAACATCCCACCCCGGCCCCGGCCTGTGCCCACAGCCCCTGGGTCAGCCCGCACTGCGACCCCTGAGCGCCTGCTCTGGGCACGGCCAGATCTCAGCACCCTGCCTCCTGGCAAATCCCTCCAGGGGGCAGGACGGAGGCCCCTTGGGATCACGCGACCCCATGACTATACAGTTATCCCCGCCAACCTCTGAACCAGGAGGTCGGGGTTCGATTCCCGGTCGGGGCACAGGCCTGGGCTGCAGGCTCCATCCCCAGTGTGGGGCGTGCAGGAGGCAGCCGGTCCATGATTCTCTCTCATCATTGATGTTTCTCTCTCTCTCTCTCTCTCTCTCTCTCTCTCTCTCTCTCTCTCTCTCTCTCTCTCTCCTCCTCTCTGAAATCAATAAAAATACATTTTAAAAAATAAAAATAAATGGAATACTGTTGTCCGCAATGGGTGCCGCCGGCCTGGGGTCTGGGCACGCTGGGGGCGGTCCCCAAAGACACGGCTGGGCCCCGCTTTGCCACGGAGGCTCGTTCAGCCCAGAGACGGCACCCCTGTGGGAACCTGGGAGCAGAGGGCTGGACTGACACGGAAACCATTAGGCACCAAGCGAGCCCAGCAAAGGCCTCAGGGTTCTGGAATGTTCCCTGCTTGGCGGTCAGGGCAGCAGGCCACTGGGCCCGGCCCTGGAGAAGTGGACAATGACCCTCCTCGTCAAGGTGGCCTGGCCATCGTGCCTGGGAAAACCTCTCCAGGCCTCCAAGCATGAGAGAGAGAGAGAGAGAGAGAGAGAGAGAGAGAGAGAGAGAGAGAGAGAGAGAGAGAGGTGGGCATGCCCGGGAGATGGGGCGTGGCCGGGGCCCCCTCCTGGGCAGGCTGGCTGAGCCGGCAAGCCCCCCCACCGCCCGCAGACCAGCTGGAACACTTTGCTCAGGGACTAAGGCCCTTCTGTGCGGCCGTCCTGGGGTCGGGTCACTCGTGCTGCCGTGGGGCCGATACCGCTCACCCGACGTCTGCAGGGCCCCCCGCTGTGCACGCTCTGCGGTGCCGCTGGATCGGGGTCCTATCTCCCCACAGCAGCCTGTGGGTTCAGGGGCTTCCGAGCAGAATCGGGGCGCGGGGGAGCTCACGGAGCCCACGTGGGGCAGACACAGGGCGAGGACAGAGGGAGGCGAGTGGGGCCCTGCGGGCGTGGAATGCAAGGAGGCCGTGGGTGCGAGGCCGGCCAGGCCCGGTGCCCCCGGGGGAGCTGGCTGGCCACCTGGGTCTGGCCTCCGTCCTTGGCCTCCCTCCCGAATGAGCCACCCCGGGGCAGGCGCAGGGAGGGGCCTGGCAGAGGCAGGAACAGCCCCGGGGGTGGGGGGGGGGGGAGCTCCCGGCCCTGGCGAAATGCAAGCAGAGGGGAGAAGTGAGCCGCGGGGTGTCGGCAGATTGCCCCCCATGTGAAGGGAGAGGCCGCACTGGGTCGGTGCGTCCAGCCCTCCTCCCCAGGCACGGCCGCCCGGGCAGGGCAGCGTCCGCGCAGCGGGATGGGAGCCCCGGGCCTCGGCTCAGGGCCCAGGAGCCTCTCCCGCTCCCACGGCCCGCCCCACCCCGTCCGCCTGTCTCAGCAGAACATGACGCTATTGATCGGAGACGCGCTGTCGGCTGTGCGGGTGAAGCATGCACTCCCCTCACTTCTCCCGCAGTAAAATGGATTGTGCGCCCAAGAGGGCGGCATAAAACACGCGCGAGCTCCCGCTGCGAGTTTATAAATCAGGCGCGGGCGTGACAAGGACGCTCGGCTCCCGCCGGATGTGCAGTGGTGGCCGCTAAAGCCGGCCCTGGCGGACTGAGGGCGCGGGCAGGCAGCCCCCGGGGGGCGGCGGGATCTGAAGGGCGAGTGTCCCCGAGCCTCAGCGATCCAGGCAGGTCACTCCCCCGGAGGCGGGGGCCGGGCACCGGCCTCCCCGAACTGGGGCTCAGCACCCCCTCCGGGCGATGAACCCCGTGGGGGAGGGGCTCGCGCCGGCCCCCGGGCCTCAGCCAGCGTGAGGAGTGGACAGATGCCGCTTCTGTTCTTGGACAAAGCGACTACATTTTCCCAGGAGACCGAAGGCGAGGCGGGCGGGCGGGGAGGGCAGAGCTCACACCTGGGGCCCTGGCAGAAGACCCCAGTGGGCAGCTCCTGGCCCCGTGGGCACCTGTGGGAGGAGCCGAGACCCCTGACCCGCACCCACAGCCCCGTCACCACCTGGACCCACTGGGCAGGGAGTGGGGGGCTGGCACTGGCTCAGAGCACCTGGCTGTCTCCTCTGTTGCTAATGGGCGGGAGGAGGGGGAGGGATCAGCGTGTAGCATGTAGCATGTAGCGTGTGGCGTGTGGCGTGTCCTTTACTCTGAGCCCTAATTAGGTTTGTTATGTTTTCATCGAGTCACACAAGCGCCGGCTCTTCTGAAGCTGCCCGTGCCTCGGCCTGAATGGGGCTCAGCCTCGCAGCCGGCAGGGGCGGGTGGGGGGGGGTGTCAGCCAGGCCAGGGGTGCTGTTCCCAGGCCGAGCTGAGGCTGGGGCGACGGGGTCACGCGGGGTCACACGCAGGCAGAGGAGCCCGTGAGTCTGGAGGGCAGAACAAGAGCCCCCCCCACCCCAAGACGCCCACGTCCGACTCCAGGAGCCTGGCCACGTGGCCGGACACGGCCTAAGGGACTTTGCAGACGTGGCAGAGTGGAGGGTTCTGAGATGGGAGTGACCCGGGGCCACCGGTGGGCCGATGCCATCCCAGGGCCCCCTGGGGGGGGGGGGCAGGAGGCGGAGTCAGAGAGAAGAGGTGAGGCCAGAGCAGAGGTTGGAGGAGAAGAGCCACTGCTGAGATGCTGGCGGGAGGGGCTGGGCCCAGGAGTGGGGCTCCCGGGACTGCCCCCCTCAATTTCCCTCTCCGCGCAGTCACAGGGCTAACAGAACAGGATGGTCAGCGTGATCCCCTCTCCCGGAGGCCGGTGCTAAATTGTGAGGGTTCCCCAGGTTCCCATGGCCCTCACTCAGCGCCAACCACCCCAGGCACCGGCCTTAGGCTGGGCTCGCCCTCCTGCCAGAGCCACACCCACTCCCTAAGGCGGGTGCAGGTGCTCTGACTGTAGAGCAGGGGGGCTGGGGAGCGGGCGGGGTCGGGGCTGGCTGTTGGGTCTCCCTCACTGTGAGGGGCCCCGGGGGGGACTCGGCTCACTGGTGCGTGGGGGCTGGGGCATGAGGGGTGGGCCCAGTCCTCCCTCAGGCCCTCACCTGGCCTCCAGGTGCCCCTCATCAGGAGGCTGGTTACTGCCCGGGTGCCACTCAGGTCCACAGCCCCCATCCCCACCCCCCGCCCCCCAGCACAGGCCTGGCTCCGAGGAGGCAGGGGGTGGAGAAGGGGAAGGGCTGATGGAGAGATGGGGAGACGGGGAGGGGCGGCCCTCCTGCCTCCTCCCACCCCCCCGGTTGCACTGCGGTGACGCCCCAGCAAGGACAGAGGGGCGGCCGCCCCAACACCCAGATAGCCCCGGCAAAGCCCCGCAGGGCGTCTCAGGCGATGCCAATGCCGGGTCGATAGTGTCACCATGGTGACCTTGGTTTCCAGCTTCCGGCCGCTCAGGGCTGAGCCCCGCCCCTGCGGGAGGAAGGAACGTTCTGGTGGATCCGAGAGCATCCTGACCCCAGAGCCCAGGCCGGGGCCAGGACAGCCACCTGGCGGGAGGGATGGTCCGCCCACCCGGAGGTCCCACCTGGAGGCCAGAGCGTCCGGAAACCCCAGCCCAGCTGTTCTCCCGGAGACCTGCATCCCCCAGGACTGGGCTCAGACACCCGGGGGCTGTCGGCAAAAGTGCTGAGTCACCTGCCTGCTTGGAAAACAGCGAGCTAATTAGCTAATTAAGTTACCTGGGGAGGAGGCTGCAGCGAGGCCGAGGCCGTGGAAAAACCTGCTGAACTTGGCCGAGCCCCCACCCAGCACAGAGCCATGGATCCCAGGGCCCCATCCCCCCGCCTGGCAGAGGGCTGGAGGGGGCGGGGAGCCCAGGGCAGCCCCCCGCAGGCCACAGACAGGGGATGGGTGCAGGAGGCCCACGGGAGGAGCAGCCCAGGTCCCAGCCCCTCCCCCACCCAGGAAGAGCAGGACGGAGACAACTCCCAATGTCTGGTGTCTGCTGGTGAGTCCAGCCGCCCTCCTGCTGGGAGCCCTGCAGACAGTGGGCTCCTGGAGGGCAGACCCAGGACGTCGTGCCAGAAGGCCACGTCTGAGCCCGGCATCTGCTCAGTGCTTCGTGGCTCACAGACTGGCCACGAGGACGCCTGGGGGCTGTGGGGGGGGCGGTGCGGAGGGGGCAAGGAAAACTGAGGACGAGGTGCTGGCGCCCAGCGATGAGGGTGAGTTCACGGTGAGCCCGGGTGGCAGGAGGCAGGCAAGGATGGTTAGAGCCCGGGTCTGAGCAAAGGCAACGTGTTTGACTTCCCATGGCTCTCCTAACACACGCCTGAAGACAGACACCCCTTCTGGGGCCAACGGTCATGGGGTGGGCAATGCAAAGACCAAACCCATCTGCCCCCAAGGAGCCCAAATCCAGGGGGATGTGCCCCTCATTCTAACATGTAACAGACAGAATGAGGCCATGAAGCCAGCTCCTCCGCTCCCTGGACCTCCCCCCCCACCCCCGCATCTTCTAGGCCCCCCAGAGGCAGACTCAGCGTGGGCATGGTGTGATGCCAGTGCCCTGGGTCACCAGACAGCCTGGGGGCACAGAGGGCGGACTCACGGAAGGACTTCCACGCCGGCGTGTGGCAGAGGCCGGGCCCCCACTGTGGAAGTGGCAGCACAGAGATGGCCCGGCCCCAGAGGTGGCTCACAGGCGGGCAGAGCCCCGCCGCCCCTTGCGGACAGCTCAGGAGGCAGCCTGGGGCGGGGCTCGCACGGGGGTCCAATTCATCCCTGTTTCACCAGAAGTTCACGGGGCAGAAGGCGGTGGGCGGGTGACCCACTTCTGCGGGTTGGTGGCACCGGCACTGGCGGCAGCGCCATGGCAACCAGACGCCCAGCTCGATCACATCAGCCCACGGGCTCCCTCCCAAGGAGCAGCGGGGAGCAGACGCCCTCCCTCCCACGGTCACGGAGGAGAGAGAGAAAACCCGGTGCCCAGGTACCTGCCAGGAGCCCGGATGGACGGAACATGCCAGCTGGCCCTCTTCCGTGCGACAGCCGTGCCCAGGGGCCTTGCTTATCCTGTGTTCACCTATTTTCTTTCTGTTAGCTGGAACACGGAGATTTAGAAAGCTTAGAAACTTGACCCGACTGAAAAGAAGTAAGAAATGGTTGGCCTTGAAAATGACCAGGTTTTCTCCTGCACAGAAGATAGTCAGACACGGCCGCAGTTACATATTCTACCCTTTGTTCTTCCTGCGTGATCTACAATAATCTGCTTCGTGTTGATATTTATTGCTGTGTTGCTGACAATTACCTGGAAGGGAAGTTGGGGTGCTTCTCTGGGCTGGAAAAAGCTACATCAGAAAGCAGGTCTGATTAGCAAGTTTATTGTCTGTCTATAAAAGGCTAAGTTGACTCACGCATGCGCGATACATGTAAGGCTCTCGCTGGCGCCAATCGCACATTCGTTTCAATATGTCACTGTAGATCATGAATTTGGCTGACACTCCTATTATAGAGAAAGGGCGAATAGCGATATTAAAACACTAGAGGCCTGGTGAACGAATTTGTGCACGAGTGGGGTCCCTCGGCCTGGCCAGTGATTGGGGCCCACTGGGGCCGAGAGAGGTTGGCTAAGGGGAGGGCCCATAGGATGTTGGCCAGCAGGGTGAGGGGCCGAGGGAGGTTGGCTGTGGGGATGCACCAGGGGGCAGCCTTTGCATTTAGCATCTGCCCCCTGGTGGTCAGTGCATGTCATAGTGACCTGTCAACTGGTCATTTGGTGGCTTAGGCTTTTATATATACAGATCTCTTCTAATTTCTTTTCAATGTGCACAGATTTGTGCACCAGGCCTCTAGTAATAATAACAATAATAAAGGATCAGGAGTGCCCCAGCTGGGCCCTGCAGCACCACCCTGTGCCTGCTGGCGGCTTTCACACCTGCCTGAGGAAGTAACACAGTGGCCTGAGCACGGCTGGGTGCAAACCCCGACCCCGGCCAGGTGTTGCCACCGATGTCAGGGAGCTGGCCCCACGGGGCTGGTGGCCACCTGGGCGACGGCGGAGGCTGTGGCTGTGTCATAATCAATGTCCCCGACACCCGGTGAGCCCCGAGGCTGTGTGAAGGCGGAAGCCCCAGGTGTCCACAGAGGGAGCCCCACCCTGTCCGCAGGTCTCAGAGCCACGGCCAGCACCCGCTCCGGGAAGGGGGTGGCCCTGGGTTCAAATCCCAGCGCTTCCCTTGGGGACACCAAGTCTCCACGGCAGCCTGGGCTCGGCCCGGGGACAACTCGACCCTGGCTCTTTTGTGGCGTCCACACGACGAGGGATGTGCGATCTCCAGCTCACGGCTGAGCACCTTGAAGAGACACAGTGGTTGTCCCTGGAGATGACTTTGTTAACGGCTCAATGACATAGGTCCTGGCTGGGTTTCACCATCAGTATCCAGCTCACAGCAGAGCGCCCGGGATGGACTAGTGAGTGACCTCACACAGGCATGCACACACATGCACATGCATATGTGCTTACACGTCTCACGTGTGTGCATGCTCACACACAGAAGGGCGTGAGGAGGGCTCTGAGCCCCTGGGGCCAGTGCCTGAGTCCGTGGCTGGCGGCTGACCCGGGAGGAGGACAGATGGGCTGCCGGCCGCCAGGAACTGCAGGGGCAGCGTTTTCCCCTCCAGCCCGTGAATGTGGGGCTTGTTCCACCCACGCATCCTCGCACTCTCGGGGGGAAGAGGAGGCGCTGACCTGCAAAGGTCACCAGGAGACGGAGCTGCGCCAGGGAGGGCGGCCTGGCTGAGCTGCCCAGGTGCAGGCGCGTGAACGGGCCTGGGCCAGGTGAGGGCTGACAGCAGAGGAGGGGGGGGAGTGGCGTTCCAGATTGCGCCCTGGCCAGGAGAGTCCAGCTGCCCGGGCATCCGGTCAGCACCCCCCCAGGGACCTGGCGCAGGCAGCTCCCAGCTGGGCGTGTGGAGGTCCCGGGGACCTGCCAGGCCAGGCGTGTAGCCCGCTGCCCCTGGGAAGGGGCTGGGCTTCCCTGAGGCCACAGGGCACCGGCCCACCGCCCCGGGACACATGGTCTCCTCACTCCTGGAGAGTCACCGGGTTTGCACTCTCGCCAGCTGCCTGGGAGGAGGGGAAACTGTGTGGAAAGGACAGGGCAGGGGCTCCGAGAGGGCGGGGCTGGCACCTCAGGCTCCGGGAGCCCCGGGGGGTCCCCCCCCACGCCCCAACGCAGCCTCCCGGACCCGCCCTGCAGCCTGGCAGCCACAGCGGTCAACCCAGCAGCTCCTACGCCACCCACACCCCTCACAGCTCTGCGCCCGCCCAGGCCGCCGCCACCCACCGTGGCCTGAAGTCAGAGCTGGGCCCCCTGGGGCTGGGCTTGGCGCCCTCTCTCCAGGACGACGGAAACTTCTGGAAACAACTCTCAGAGGATTCGAGCTCAAGTCCCAGCTCAGGCCTTCCTCCGGTTTGAGATGAGGGCAGGTGGCTCCTCCCACGTGAGCCTAAATGTGGGATGTTTTTGAGACGTTCCCTCCTCCCTCCTCCCTCCTCCCTCCTCCCTGTTTCTCCATGAAAATAGCTCAAGTAGCCTCGGCTTCTCAAGCTTCCGTCTGTGCGGGGCCCCCTGAACGCCCCCCACGCACTGGCCCGCGTTTGGTTAGGACGCAACTGGGGTCGCTGCGGTCACCGCCCCGCTTCACAGTGGGGAGCAGGGCTAGGGCTCTGATAGGGGTCCCCAGCCCCCCGCCCCCGCAGCAGGTCTGACCCCACGCCATCTCGCTGTAATGTGCCTTTAACATTTTCTTTCCAAAGTGGTCATTGGAAAATGCAATAAAACTAAAAAAAAAAAAAAATCAAGCCAGCAGGTTCTTTCCAAAAACACAAACCCCACCACCTGGTGAGAATGCGATTTGTCCAGCAGCCTCTCGGGGCTGGACTCAGCGGGGAGGTCGGGGAGGCGGGCAGAGAGGGGCTGGGGGGGCCTCCTGGTGCTCCGTGGGGTGCAGAGGTCAGGCGCCTCCAGGTCATCGCTCTCTCAGCCACAGGCACCTGCCCAGGAGAGGGGCTGGCAGCCCAGCACCCCCTCCGCTGGCGTCAGCAGCCCAGCACCTGGTCTGGACCTGGTGTCCTCAGGGCCAGACCCCTGGGCTGCCGCCTCCCCGGGACCCCACGGGCCCCAGACCCCGAGCGCCACCCAGTCCCCAACCCCATGGGCTCCTGGCGCCAGACCAGGGGCACGGCAGCTTCTGTCCCTCAGATGGTGGGAGGCTGTCCCTGCCCCGCCCCCCTTTACCAGAACAAGCGACTGGCCGCAGGGATCCGGCTCCCCAGGGGGCCAGCGGACACAGTGCCGCCACCCACGAATCCATCACCAGCGCCTCCGCAGTGGACAGACACGGTGCTTTGGGGGAAACGGTTTGATTTGGCAAGAAGGAGAGAAACCACCTGCAGCCCATTGCAAGGAGCCCACAGGCCTGGGGAGGCCCAAGCCGAGTTCCCGCCCAGGTTTGGGCCGCTGTCCACCTGCCCACGTGCAGGCTGAGGGGTGAGCAGGCTGTGCAGCGGCTCATGCATCGAGGCTGGGTCACCTACCTCCTGCTGAGGGCGGGAGGCAGCGATGCGCCCCTGCTCTTCCTACATGGAAGGAGGGGGTGTGAGGACAAGGGCTGGCTCCTGGCAGCCACGCTGTGAGCATGAGGCCAGCCCGAACGCGAAGCCAACACATGGAGGAGGCAGAGCCGGAGACAGGCGGGCAGGGCCCCCTCGGTGCGTGGGGCCCAGTTAGAAGCTGAGCTGCATCTGCACTGGAAACCACTTGCACTTGGAGTTTACATCTCCTGTCACTGTAGCCTCCTGACCGACGCAGGGCCCTGCTATGAGCCCAAAGCGCCTCCGGGCTCTGGAAGGGCCTGGCGGGCATGACCCCGCTCCTCCCGGGGGCATCCTGGGACCTGGAGCAGCGCATGTCCCATTTCCCAGATGAGGAGACTGAGGCGGAGGGAAGCTCAGCGCACGTCGGGAGCTCGCACCCAGGACGCAGAGGAGCCACGGTTTGGATGCGGTTCCACTTGGCGCCACCATTCCGACTCTGACTCCCACCCACTCGGTCCGGAGCGTGGGAGCAGGGCGGTCCTTGGAGGCAGGGGTCCTGAGCCCAGGTCTCCCCCGGAGACTCAGCAGGGGAGACGGGAAGGCGGCCGCCAGCAGCCAGGCGCCCTTGCCAACCAGACATCGTCGCCTGGCCCCTGGTTGCCGCCTGGACAGTAGCTGGCAGGGAAGGTGGGGGTGCTGTCCATGTCGGGGGGCGGGGACACACGGCACCTCCCAGGGATGGATCAGGAATGGCCACTTGTGGCTGGAAATGAAGCGTCTTCATGCCTCCCTCCCGCAGAAATGCAGACAGAGGCCGCCTGGGGCCTGGAGCCAGCTTCCAGCAGGTGGTGGGGCGGGGGGCGGGGGTCTGGGGGGTGAGTAAATGCCGTTCCAGCTCAAGGCCCTCACACCTCTCCCGGAGTGTCCAGGACTTCCTGCCACCGGACCCCACTTCCTGCCACCGGACCCCACTCTGAGACGGACGCCGACAGCCAGCTCACCTCCTCCCTGGCCAGCAGAGGGGCTGCCGGACCTGGCAGGCACCCCCCTGTTGTGGCCAAGGGTAAACTGAGTGGGGGGGGGTGAGAGGATTAAGGAAAGACAGACAAGAGAATGAAAGCTGGGTCTTGGTGGGACGCCGCTCCCTGATGAGGCGCCGGCGCCCACAAGCCGTGTCTTTATTTGATAGCAGATGCCACGAGGCACAGTAGGGGCGTGATCACGTTGTCCACAGCGTTCTCGTGAGCTCCAACCTCACTCAACTACATGCACCTGAACTCTAGCACAAGGCACGTGGGGCCACGTGTTCGGACCACAGGTTCAAGCTCACAACCAGAGCCGTTGGCTATAATTGTGCTGGGGGGGCCCTGCCCTCCAGCTGGGACTTGCACGTGGCAATGAGAGGACCCTGTCCTTTCATTAGTCCGAGGTTTGAACCTGGCCAAAACACTGTAACCGCGCCCCACACTCCCCCCCCCCCCGAAACACAGGACCCCTCGTGAGCGGGACAACTGAGCTGACACCCCCCAGGGGGCCGCTGGGACTTACTGCACACCCTGCAGCCGCAGGACCTGCCACAGGCCGCTCTCTGCGGCAACAGCAAGGCCAGGCACACAGTGTGGCAGCAGGCACCTAGTGTGGCAGCAGGCACACAGTGTGGCAGCAGGCACACAGTGTGGCAGCAGGCACATAGTGTGGCAGCAGGCACATAGTGTGGCTGCACAGAGAGGCTTCACCCTGTCCTCGCCTTCCACGTGGCCGGGGCGGTAGAGGCACCCTCGCTGACCCAGCCTTGCATTTCCGGGCAGGGAGCGGGCCGCCCCTCACCCCTCACCCCTCACCCCCTCCGGGTGGGTGCTGGGGGTGGGCGCCTGCAGCAGCCCCGTGCAGTGCGTGGCGCGAGGAGCCTGAGACAACGTGCATCTCATCTCACAGCAGAAACTCCTCTCCGGCTGCTTTGCCTGGAGGCTCGTGTGGGTGGGAACCCCCCAGGTTCCTGGAGCCACAGGTGACTTAATGTGCTGGGGCTTCTCCACGTCTCACTAATGAGCTCCGGGCTGAGGGGAGCCTGCAGCCACACGTCTGCCGAGCGGATGATGGACGGGAGACGGGTTTCCGCGGTGGCTGTGGATTTCCACTTTATCGGGGAGCTCGGGGCCTGGAATCCGTCTGGGGGGGTGGGCTGCTTGTCCGGAGAGCGGCTCACTGGGGGCCTCTTCCTGGGCCGTTTCTCTCCTGGCCACTCGGCTCCTGAGTCCCGGCCGAGCAGGGTCCTGCCGCCACTCGAGCCAACAGAAGGGCCGCCCTCGGAAAACAAAGTATTTAAGGGGCTCGTATTTCTGTTCCCATCCCAACCATCCTGCTTGCACTTGATCGCGTAACAACGGACGCATTCCCCTGGCGGAGCTCCCGTCCTCGGCCTGGGAGCAGCCCCCACCGGCTGAGTGAGCCGGTGCCCCCGCGCCCCTCAGGGCCGAGATGGTGGGGGGCCCGTGCAGCCACATTCTGGGTGCTCTGAACGTCTCTCCTCTGTGACTCCAGGGCCCGCGGGGAACAGCTATGGATGGAAGGGGGGGCTCCAGCTGCCTGCTCCGGCTCCCCACCTCTCAAGGTCAACCCCGCAGGCCTGCCCCCTGCAGACCAGCCCCCGCCCCCGGGCAGCCCAGGCGCCCTTCACTGGCCTGCGGAGGCTCCAGGCCGCTGCCGCCTTCCGCACCGGATCCCGGCTGTGAGCCGCCCGCGGTGCCCGGACTCCCCACCTGCAAGCAGCTGCCCTCGTCCCACGCGTCCCGCCGCCATCCCGCCCCCTCCCGCTCCAGCTGTCAGCCCGAAAGGTTAATGCGGGAAATGGCTGATTCCTTTCGCTTCATTAGCCCTGTTGTCAGCGAACACTCCCATTACCCGCAATCACCTTCATTATCCGCTAACGCCTTCATTAATAGTCAACGCCTCTGCCGGGAGCTGGCAGCCAGAGCGGCTGTGGGCAAGGCGGCTGCCGCCAACGGGAGGCAGGGGCCCTCAGAGGGTGCCCAGGGCATGGCCGGGGCCTGGCTGGACCTGGAAGTCCTGGGGGAGCCTGGGGGGCCCCCTTAGACCTGGAACCCAGGGCCACTGTGAGGCCAGCACCTGCGGGCCGAGCCCAGCAACTCCGCGCTCAGGGCACTGCCCATGGTGGGCCCTGGCGTGGCTGTGACCGGGAGCTGCGCGGGGCCTGGGGACCCTTCTGACCCCCAGCTTGTGCGCGGGCCGGAATATGTGAGCCAACCGAGGGTGTGCGCCAATAAACTCGACCTACAGAAACTGGTCGGGCCTGGAGCCCTCGGCCGCGAGTTGCTGAGGCTCAGGACCTGGCCTCCATGGGGTGTCCTCTGACCTAGCTCCCTCGCCTGGGGCTCCCCCGTCCCGTCCGGCTCAGCCGCGGCCCGAGTAGGGGCAGCCCTGGAGGGGCCTGCGCTGGGGTCTGGCGCTCCTCTCAGGGGCATGTCCTCCTCTGCTGGCCTCTGTGCCACGTGGCCCTGCCCACACCTACAGAGCCGGAGCCGAGCCAGCGCCCAGGAGGCTCTCGGGACCCTGGCCCGGACAGACCGCCTCCGGCCCCCACCAGCACCGAGAGCAGAAGCCACCATTCCCACTGGTTAGAGTGTCAGGGGTCACCCTGGGAGGGGAGGCGCCGCACGGGTGGGGAGGGGCACCTTGGTCACAGATGGAGTGGCTGGAGTCGCTGATGCCGGGAGAGGACATCAGAGCAGGCGCTGACTGGGGACCCTTAGTCCTCAGGACACCGTGTGGTCTCGGGACTGCGCTGCCCCCAGTGTCCCAGGGCTGGGCACGGTCTCGTCATTGCCGCGTGCTGCTGCCTCACCTGCATGCCCCATGTCTCCAGGTAAACCAGAGCCCCCTGGGCCAGAGACACCCCTCCCCCCAACTCCCGGGTCCCTCAGAGCCTCCTCCATCCTGGGGCAGGTTTGGGGCTCAGTGAACAACCGGGGTCACCGGGCCGAGTCCCCAGAGCGGTGGGTCCTGAGAAAGCAGGTCAGTCGCTGTGCCTGGCGACAGAGCTAACGGCGCCTGCAGGGCCCCAGAGGCGCAGTAGAGCCCCCGCTCCTGGGCCGGACGTGCTCACTCCCCGCCCCGCCCTCTGCTCAGTGGCTGGCAGGAGGCGTGGCCTAAGCACCCTTTTCTGCCACGGCGACCCTGTGCCTTCTCCCCACGCCCAGGGGACCCTCGCTGGGACAGGCCTGAGGAGCAGGGGAGGACGCTGGGCTGCAGGGGTGGCAGGCGCTGGGGTCCCGTCCAGCCCTCCAGAGCCGCCCAGCCCGAGCCTGTCCCTCTGCCCTGAGGCTTGCAGAGCCTGCTGGGCCGGGGCCCTGGGGTCCTGCCACTGACCCACGGGCCTGGGGGGCGGGGCAGGTTCCTGCCTCTCCCGGCCCCCCCTCTCCCACCTTACCAGGCCCCCACATGGGGTGGGAGAGTAGAGAGTGCTTGTTGGAGCCCAGTGGCTGGGCCGTGTGGGCGGGGTTAGCATCTGCCATTTCCCAGCAGCTTGGTCGTGACACCCAGGCACCCGGGAGCGGGGAGGGCCGCCCTCAGCCCAGCGCCCTGCTGCTGGCACACCTGGCCCGCCTGGGCTGCAGGGCTGAGCCGGGTCACGGACTGAGTGAAGCGTCCCCACCTGCCCCTCCACGGGGTCCTCCTTCCGGGAGGGAGGCGTCCGGCCTTGGAAGGCCGCCCGGCCATCTGGCCTGTCAGCTGCGGTGACAGGGAGTCGGGAGAGGCCGCTGGCCCGGGCTGGGATCACTTTTGGGGCTCGCGGGGCAGGGGAGGGGGGCCTCAGAGGCTGAGCTTTCCGGATCACACGGTGCTAATTACTCTGCAGTTGGCAGGAACCCGGGGAGCTGCCGGCAGTGTGACCCCCAAACGCATGTGGGGGGACGGACGATCCAGGAGGGCTGCCCAGGTTCCAGGATCCCTGCACCCAGCGTGGCAGTGGCAGTGGGGGAGGGGCAGACCCTGGCTGCGGGTGGGGGTGCAAATGCTGGGCACCAAGTTACACTTCCTACGAACCATGACAGACAGTCTTTTTTAAAAAACATATTTGTATTGATGTCAGGGAGGACAGAAGAGAAGGAAAGAGAGAAACATCAATGATGAGAGAGAATCATTGATCAGCTGCCTCCTGCTTGCTCCCTACTGGGGATCGAGCCTGCAGCCCGGGCCTGTGCCCGGACCAGGAATCAAACCCGTAACCTCCTGGTTCATAGGCTGACGTTCAACCACTGAGCCACACCAGCCGGGCCAGCCTGACTCAGCAGTGGCACAGTGTCACCATAACGTGGCCACGTGGAGCAACATCTACGGATGATGGCGTCCACTGACCGCTCAGTGAACAGCAGGTCGCAATCCATGTGTGCAGGCCTCCCCCACGCCCCCGCCTGGCACAGGCCACAGGCCTCCCCGCGCTCCCGCCCGGCACAGGTACACAGGCCTCCCCGCGCCCCCGCCTGGCACAGGCCACAGGCCTCCCCGCGCTCCCGCCTGGCACAGGCCACAGGCCTCCCCGCGCCCCCGCCTGGCACAGGCCACAGGCCTCCCCGCGCTCCCGCCTGGCACAGGCCACAGGCCTCCCCGCGCCCCCGCCTGGCACAGGCCACAGACCTCCCCGCGCCCCCGCCTGGCACAGGCGCACAGGCCTCTGCACAGACGGGGCAGCGGAGGCGCCGGGAGTCCTTCGGTCCTCCTGGGTTTCCTGAACTTTCTCGCAGTAACTAGGGATCCGTTTTATAACCAGAAGAAAACAATGCGGCTATTTTAAGGCGGCTCATTGGCACCTCCGGGAGGGGGCTCATTGGCACCTCCGGGAGGGGCGTGTCGCCGGGGCGATGAGTCACCTGGGCTCCCGGCCCAGCAGCTGAGGGACTCACCGAGAGGCCAAGGGCTGCCCCTGTCCTGCCCGCACCGACCAAGCCTGGCCCAGGCGGGAACCCAGGCCCTCGGGGAGGGGCCCGGACCCAGGGGTGTGGATGGGAGCGAGGAGGGTACTGGGCCCTGACGGCCAGGAGACAGCTTGTCACCAACATATGGGACATCCCTCCACTCTCCCTGCCTGCTCTCTGCCAACAGAGAGATATCAGCAGCCCACGCACACGCACCCACACACACGCGCACACACGCGTACACACATGCGTGCACCACACACGTGCAACACCTCTGCCGGGAGGGCGGGTGGGCAGCAGTGCAAACACAGTGTCCGTTTTTGGAAAAGGAAAGGGGGAAGCACACAGCCTGGCCCGGAGGGAAGGTTCTGTCCTGTGTTCAGACACTGTCCTGGTTGAGCTGGGTCTGGGCCTGGGGGAGGTCGGGGCCTGGGGCAGGTCGGGGCCTGGGGGAGGTCGGGGCCTGGGGGAGGTCGGGGCCTGGGGGAGTTCGGGGCCTGGGGGAGGTCGGGGCCTGGGGGAGGTCTGGGCCTGGGGGAGGTCAGGGCCTGGGGCAGGTCGGGGCCTGGGGGAGGTCAGGACCTGGGGGAGGTCGGGGCCTGGGGGAGGTCAGGACCTGGGGGAGGTCTGGGCCTGGGGGAGGTCAGGGCCTGGGGCAGGTCTGGGAGAGCCACCCACGCGCCCCGGGTCTGGCCCAGCAGGGACCGGCCCAGCCTCTTTGCTGTTGAAGGAATAGCCGGACGGATGCCGGGGCCCAAGGAGGGTCCTCCCGTTGTGCGAAGCCCCATCTGGCCCCTGAGAAGCGCTCACGTCCGCCCCTCCCCCACCGCCCCCGCAGTGAAACCGCACGCACCCTGACCTCCCGCTGGGTGATGGATGGCCGGGCCACGGAAAACGACGCGGCCCCGCGAGGACGCCGCGCTGGCGGTGAGGCCAGGAATTAAAGCCGCTCCGTGGGCCATCCATCACTGAGCCTGGCTCCCTGCCCCCTGCCCGGGGTCAGCGTCGCTGCCCAGCAATCCGTCAGCCGCGGCGGCGCTGTCACAGGATGGGGGGCGTCCCCCTCCCCCACTCAGAGGCCCCCAGGCGCTGTCACAGGACGGGGGGTGTCCCCCTCCCCCACTCAGAGGCCCCCAGGCGCTGTCACAGGACGGGGGGCGTCCCCCTCCCCCACTCAGAGGCCCCCAGGCGCAGTCACAGGACGGGGGGCGTCCCTCTCCCCCACTCAGAGGCCCCCAGGCACTGTCACAGGACGGGGGGCGTCCCTCTCCCCCACTCAGAGGCCCCAGGCGCTGTCCTCGCTGAGGATGACTGACGGGTCATCAGGCTCGAGTGTGTGTTAAAGGACAAGGTCTCTGGGAGTTACGCCTCATTTGCATAATCACTTTGCACAGCCCCACCCCCATGCTGCCCGCCCGGCCCACAGGCTCCGGTTTATCTGCTCAGTTACCATACGTGGCCCGGCCGGCGTGGCTCAGCGGTTGAGCATTGACCCAGGAACCAGGAGGTCACGGCTCGATTCCTGGTCAGGGCACAGGCCCGGGTTGGCTCGATCCCCAGTGGGGGGCGTGCAGAAGGTAGCTGATCCATGATTCTCTCTCATCATGGATGTTTCTCTCTCCCTTCCTCTCTGAAAGCAATAGAAATATTTAAGAATATGAGACATGTGAGAAGCAGACAGTCCTGGTGGTCACCAGACCCCATCCTGTAGTCCTCCTGCGGGAACTGGGGGGGTCCCCAGGCTATCTGTGGGGTCATGTGACCAGTTCTGGCCAATGAGGCGGGAGCAGTCTTTCCGGGTGGAGTGGCTGCCACGCTCAGGCTTGCCTCCTCCCCGCCCTGCACGCTGCCGGCACCCGGAGAGGGGCTGGCGCAGGGCGGTCTCTGTGTGGGGACTAGGTTCCGAGAAAGGGGGGTCACCCCAGCTGGCCAGCAGCAGAGCCCAGGCTCCAAGGGCCCGGGGGGGGGGGCGGGGGGACGATCCAGGGGCTCTGCACTGGGGGTGGACTGGGGGTCAGACGGAGCCGCTGGGAACACAGGACCAGCTGGAGCCAGAGGCAAGAAGTCCCGCTTCCCCGCTGGCCACCTGGTCCCTCTCTGTAACGTCATCCCCTGAAGGCGCTGGCCGAGGTGGAGCAGGCGAGCCCGGTCACGGTCACGGTCACGGTCAGGGTCAGGGTCATGGATGCCGTCTGTGAGCAGCAGCTGCAGGGAGCGAGGGGGGGCAGGTGTGTCCCCAGGGAAACTCGCCAGGGCAGCAGGTGGGGTCTCAGCGGGCGCTCGGGGACAGCCTGGGTGTGACGGGCTCCGTGCCCTTGACGCCTGCTCCGTGGGAGGGAAGCCCGGCTTCTTACTGGCGTTGTGTCATCTCGGGGCTCCAACGCCTGGGCCCCTCGCGAATCCGGGAGGACTTGGAGGACACTCGGTCGGACCTGCCACCCGGGAAGCGCCGACTCCCTGCCATGTCCAGGGAAGTGCCCATCGGCCCCCAGCTCCCCCGGCAGCAGCCAGCTGCGCCCCAGGCGGGAAGCGGGAGGGTGTGTCCTCCTCAAGGCCAGGGACTCCCCGCCTCCGTTCAGGGGAAACGTGTCTCAGGGACTCAGCGCCCACCCCACCCCCCTGTCCAGAGTCCAGAGCTGGGGAGGCCATCGCCCCCTCACCCGCCTCCCGAACCCCAGAGCCCCTGGGAGGATGGCACTTCCCTCTGAGGCGACCGTCCATGTCCATCCACAGACAGCAGAGGCCAGTGGCCGGCGGGTCTCCCCGAGCCCCCACACATACTCTCCTCCCCACGAGCCCCCCAGACCCCCTCCTCCTCCCCACGAGCCCCCCAGACCCCCTCCTCCTCCCCACGAGCCCCCAGACCCCTCCTCCTCCCCACGAGCCCTCCAGACCCCCTCCTCCTCCCCACGAGCCCCCAGACCCCCTCCTCCTCCCCACGAGCCCCCAGACCCCCTCCTCCTCCCCACGAGCCCTCCAGACCCCCCTCCTCCTCCCCACGAGCCCCCAGGCCCCCTCCTCCTCCCCACGAGCCCCCAGACCCCCTCCTCCTCCCCACGAGCCCCCAGGACCCCCTCCTCCTCCCCACGAGCCCCCCAGACTCCCCTCCTCCTCCCCACGAGCCCCCAGACCCCCAAGGTGCTAGGGAGCCCTCCCGCCTCCTCATGTGCAGCATCTTTGCCAGTTTCCAACGTGAGGAATAGAAATCACAGAAGTGTGGACAGGCCGGTTAAAAATAGTCCGTCTATTAAAAGGTGAAGACGCGGTGAGAAATGCAGGGGACAGGGGGTGGGGTGTAGGGGTGGGGGTGGGTTGGGGGGGACTTTCTGGGAAAGCCAGCCCTCCCCACAGGCCGGGGTCCATCTGACGCCCTGACCTGCCAGCTGCCTCAGAGCCGCACAGGGGAGTGGGGTGATGACCGTCCCCCCAAAGCAGGAGGGATGCCCTCGTGCTGTCATCTCATGGCCTTGAGGGAGCTCAGGGTGTAGGTCGAGGACTGAGTGACCTCCCAGTGACCCGGCTTCAGGGCCCATCTCCTGCCCCGAAAAGAGGAGGGAGCCCGAGTCCAGCTCCGCCCGCTGCATCCGCCGCCAGCACAGGCCATCCTGCATGGAGACACCTCCCCCCGACCTCCCCCGCCAACATCAGCCAGGTGTCCCCAGGTCCCGCCAGGGCGGCGTGCTGCTGGGGAGGGGGCGCCCGCACAGATCGGCAGCAGAAGCTGAGAGCCATGCCCTGGGGGCCGACAGGGAGCTAAGCCAGTCCCTCCTTTCCACAGATGCCTGGTCCTCGCTGCCAGGGTGGCCCCAGGTTTGGGTGCTGGGCTCACTTTTCGCTGTGGTCACTGTGAATCATCACTGCAAGCGTTTTGCATTTTTTAAAAAATATTTTATTGATTTTTAGAGAGAGAGGAAGGGAGAGGGGGAGAGAAAGAGAGAGAAACATCAATGATGAGAATCATGGATCCACTGCCTCTTACATGCCCCACACTGGGGACTGAGCCTGCAACCCAGGCCTGTGCCCTGACCGGGAATCAAACGGTGGCCTCCTGGTTCATAGGTCGACGCTCAACCACTGAGCCACGCCGGCCAGGCACAGTGAGAGTTCCTTGAGCCTCGCAGGCCTGGGCTGAGTTCCCGTGGCTGTCGCCATGGCCTGGGAGGCCGGGAGGCGGGGCCCAGGCCGTGGCTGCGGGGGGTCCCCTGTGTAGGCTGAAGGGATGCTGAGCTGTGGGTGTGACTGAGGGTCCTGAGCAGGTGCCTGCACTCTGAGGGGTCGCAGGGGGACACAGGGAAGCCAGTGCAGCTGGTCAGACACCCACGCGCCCCCCGCACACCCTCCTCCGTGCTCTGGGCCCCGGTTCCTCCCGCTGCGCTCAGCTCCCCGCGGCCGGCCCTGCTGCCCACCGGCTGGAGGGGACGCAGGGATGGGCCAGGCTGCCGGAGCCCGGACACCGCCCAGAAGCTGCACTTGAGCTGCACTCAGCTGCCAGCTGTTAGACGTGGCGGCAAGAGCTTAACCACGAGCCAGCAAAATGGCTGGGAGCAGACGTATCAGCAAGTGTGCAGACTAATTCAGTTCCTCCTCCGGCTCCGCGGGGAGCCCACTCTGAGCCCAGCTGCTGCATGAAGGCAGGAGGAGGGGAGAGGAATGGGGGGAGGGGAAGGAGAGGAGGGAAGGCGTGCAGAGGGAGGCAGAGGAAGAGAGGGGAGGCAAGGGGAGGGGAGGGGAGGGAACCAGCCAGCAACTCAGGTGGTCCCCGACGTCTACTCTGCTATCACCCCAATTCCCAGCTCCTGTGGGGTCATGGGTGTGAGATCTGCCCCAGAACCGCTGACCTGGGCCTGTTTGTCATCTTTTCAAAGGAGCAGTGACCCCCGTGCCATGATGCCCCCATCCCCCACCCCACCCCCCCCCACCTGGCATGACAAGGGCAACGGACAGGAAGTTTGGGGACCAGCACTTGCCCCCAACAGGCCTGCATGGCTGGCAGGGAACTGAGGGAGTCAGCCCTCCCGTCAGGGTGGGGCTAGATGTCAGGTCGGGGGGGATCCTGTGTCCCCAAGGCCACACAGCCCCTCCCCGTGGGAGCGTCACCCGCGGCTGCAGGGGGTGGGGCGGCAGCCAGGGTCCTGAGCGCGGCTGCCCTCACGGAGCGCCCCCACCGAGGGCAGGTCCTGGGCCAGACACGGATTCATGTCTCCCTGGGGACGCAGAGCCCTCCCCAGTGGAAGCAGGGGTGCAGGCCGGGCAGAGGGCGTGGCCTGTGCCAGCCTGGCTGCCCCCCTCTGCCCGCCCTCCCGTCCTCGGTGGCCAGGGTGAGGCTCGGGGCCGAGGAAGGGGCTGACCCGTCCCGGAGAGCGAGCCTGGGCGGGACTCGGATTCACGCCTTCGCCCACCAGCTCTCCGCCTGCCACCAGCCGCTGAGGGTGGCCGTCACCCAGGAATCTTCCTTCCGCGTTGGAGGGACCTTCCCTGGTGTCCCCACCCAACCCCAGGGCCCCTCTGCCTGTGGCCGGGGTGGGGAACCTTTTTCCTGCCAAGGGCCATGGGGATATTTATAACAAAACTAGAGGCCCGATGCACGGGATTCAGGCAAGAGTAGGCCTT
The DNA here is from genome assembly GCA_036010255.1 of Myotis pilosus. Classification (NCBI taxonomy): domain Eukaryota; kingdom Metazoa; phylum Chordata; class Mammalia; order Chiroptera; family Vespertilionidae; genus Myotis; species Myotis pilosus. Next base: position 72,845,151 of record JASKON010000013.1, read on the forward strand.
CCGTCCCCTGGCTTCCGGGACCCGGGCTTCCCTCGCAGCCCCGGCTTCGTCCGGAAGGTCGTCCGGAAGGATGTCCGGCCTAATTAGCATATTACACTTGTATTATTATAGAAGATTACCAGCGTAACCATGAGCCTGCTCTATTTGGTCAGACATTTCATGAACTCAGCCCTGGTGCCTTGGCAGGGCCAGGCCAAATGGTTTCATGGACCTTCTACGGCCAAGGGCTCAATGCTCCCTGGAGTGAGTCCTGTGATCAGGAAGGTGAGCCATCCTCCTCTCGGACACTCAGCCCGTCGCACGGACGCCAGGAAACCCTCACCCCGTGGGACTCTGCAATGCAACATCGGAGACACGACATTGTCTCAGCCCGGCTGGGCCCAGTCACAATGTTACATTGTATCCATCGGGCTGGGCTGTAATACCATCGTGTTGTATCAGTCAGGCTGGGCCAGGCTGGGCCCAGTAACAAACAGCCCCCTAATCCGTGCTTCCCAGTGGAAGCTCATCCCTCAGAGGTGCTGTGCACGTGGTTGCAGAGGAGCTCGGCCTGCTGGACCCCGGGGACCCCGGGATGGAGGCGCCCTCCTTGCTCCCACTCCCTCACCCCTCACAGAAGAGGGCGAGGGAGACACAACGGCCTCTGGCTCTTCAGGGGACCGTCCAGAAGTAACTGCTCCCTCCTGGCCCGAGTCTCATTGGCCAGAGCAAGACGCAGCGCCACGCCCACCCGAAGGCCGTGGGCAGGGCCTCACCTGTGCCCAGAGAGGGGGCTGTTACAGGAAGAGGGCCCCACAGCCCACACCTGGGAATGCCACCTTGGTTCTTTGTTTTTAATATATTTTTATTGAGTTCAGAGAGGAAGGGAGAGGGAGAGGGAGACAGAAACATCAATGAGGAGATTCATGGATCGGCTGCCTCCTGCACGATCGAAGATCGAGCCCACCGCCCGGGCCTGTGCCCTGACCGGATCGAACCGCGGCCCCTGGTTCACAGGTGGACACGGTCCTGCGGACTTAAGCCCAGCGTTTCCGGGGACACAGTCACCAACGTGCACACACACGGGCTGTTTTCTGTTTCCCCTCAGACACAGGTTTCTGCTCATTCTCGCGTTTTGCCTTCTCACACTTACTCGTACGGAAACTGTTTCCCGGCCACTGTGACAGCGGCTGTGAGTCACGGCTTCCGTCACCGCCGTCGCGCACAAGACGGAAAACACCAAACAGACATGTGGACGCCGAGTCCTGCTGTTTCCTGGAAGCAACTTTTAATTCACGACTAACACGGAATGAAGATGAGAACGCCGTCCCCCTCTCTCCCGGGAACGGGGTGCGTGGCTCCCTCCGGGGCGCAGTCCAGGGACACTGGAACCCATCGCCGGGCCCACAGAGAGCCCGGCCACCGGCCGCCTCCCCGGGGGCTCCTGTCCCTCCAGGCTCAGTCAGTCCATCAGGGGACCCCCCCCAATCTCTCTGGTTTCCCTGGCGATCGAGTGCTGCCTCGGTTTCCCGGCCGTGCCGCGGGAATGGCAGCGCCTGCCCGTCGCCCTCCTCCTCTCTCTGCGGAGGGGAAGCCCTCCCCCCTCGCACACGCCGTCCCTGACAATGTCCTCGCACCCAGGGCACTGGCTGTCCTCTCTGCTCCTGCAATTGGGTCAGGCCGCACCGTGGGCCGTGGAGAGGGGGCCGGGGCCTGGAAGGCGTGTCACCGCGCCAGCGGCTGTCTGCGCACCGAGGCTCAGTTACGGCCGTTTGACCCCAGGTGACCTCACTTTCCTGCTCCGCAAACCCTCGCAGCTCCTGCCTGAACCCGCCGAGCAGTCTCCTCGGCCTCCCGCGGAGCCTTAACGGACCGGACCGGACCGGGTGGACGCGGAGGAGCAGGATGGAGGCTCGGTTCCCGCCCTTCTCCCTCACACCTTCTCCCTCTCTGAGCCTCAGTTGCTTCGTGCAGGAATGGGAGAAGCAGGAAGGCTTGCTGGGACCTCCCCGCTGGGCCCAGGCACCCCCCCCCACCCCACCCCGTCCTGGGAGCTAGGGCTGCCCGCCTCCCAGGCCCCAGGACGATTCCTGCCCTCCCAGGATGTGGGCGGCGACCGGCTGGTCTCAGCGTCCCTCCGAGCGTCTCCCTGCGCCCCGCCGGCCACACTGTGAGCGCTGGATGGGTCCCCGGGTGGCCCCGCCCCGCCCCCACCCAGGGCACGCCCTTGGGCACAGAACCCCTGGACGCCCAGGCGCCTGTCCACACGCCACGGAAGAGTCGCCTGAGCCGGCGGAAGCAAGCGGGGGCCTCCCCACCCGGGGAGCGGGGGGCGGGCGGAGCGGGTGGAGGCAGCGCCGGTCCTTAGCTCACGGGCCCTGATTCACCCGCTCGGCCTCGGGTGTGGGGCAGCGTCTCCTGGGAACCGCCGGTTGCCCTGCGCTCAGTTTGTTACCGTAGCGAACCCGCTCGGGAGAAAATGAAAAAGCCCAAGGAGAGGCTCTCATCCTGGCCGGGGGCATGGGGGGTGCGGGATGGGGCGGGAGGGGGGGAGCAATCTGCAGGCCGCGTGCCCAGGATGAAGGGCACAGAGGCCTGGAGCGAGGCCCGCGCAGAGCCGCGCCTGGCGCTGTCCGCAGTCTGTGCAGTGCGGGTGCAGGAGAGGCCGGGCGGGGCTGCGGCCTGTGCCTGGCCTCCGTGCGGGAGCCGAGCGCCGGGGAGAGCGGCCTCCTCCATCCCGCGGCCGGGCTTCTGGGCTGCACAGCGCGCCCCTTGGTCCAGGGCGAGCACCCCCTCCCCGTCCCCATTAGCGGGCCGGGCACCGGCCTCAGAGAGAGGAGGCTGCCCAGGAGGTGGCGCAGCTGCGGGGCGTGGAGGGGCTGCCCCCACCCACCGGGATCAGGGGGTGGAATCCCCGTGGGCACGGCCGGGGCCCCAGCCTCCCAGTCCACCTTCCAGCTGTTGTGCTGACAGACCAGGGGCTGGTTGTGGGGAGCGTGGGTATGGCCACAGCGGAGCCATCGCCCAGCTTCCAACAGACCAGTCTCTCTTTTTTTTAAAATATACGTTTTTATTGATCCCAGACAGGAAGGGAGGGAGGCGGGGAGAGAGAAAGAGAGAGAGAGAGAGAGGGAGAGAGAGAGAGAGAGAGAGAGAGAGAGAGAGAGGACATCAGTGATGAGAGAGAATCATGGACCGGCTGCCTCCTGCACGCCCCCCACTGGGGATGGAGCCTGCAACCCGGGCCTGTGCCCTGAGCGGGCATCGAACCCTGGCCTCCTGGTTCACAGGTGGACGCTCAACCACGGAGCCACGCCAGCCGGGCCCTGCCTGGTTTCTTTCCTCCCGCCCTGTCAACCTTCCTCCCAGGCACCCCAGCCCACCTCTACCCCCGAGTTAGGCTCCCAGGTGCCTCTTTGCAGGGGCCTGCGGAGGCTGGGGGTGGCCGGAGGAGCTGGCGCCTCGATGTGGGCGGCGGGGCCCTTGTGACAGGGGTGGCACGTGAGAGCAGGCGGCCAGCTTTTATGTGAAATTACAGATGCACCAGCTCAAAGCACGAACGTCAGCAAATAAATACACATGGCAACACCTCCTCCCATGTCCATGCCCGCCCCCGCGCCCGCCTCCCCGCCGTCCGCCCCACCACCCGCCCCCCTCCCCCCACCGCCGTCCGCCTGCCCGGTGGCTCCATGCCGGGGCTCCCACCACCTTTCATCTTCCTGACTCACTTCCCTGCCTTCCATGGGGCATGTTAATGTGAGGTCAAAACACATTTCCTCCGTGATTCTGAGGATCTTATTTCATTTTTATTCAAGAAAGTGTGATCCTGCGAAAAAATAATTACATGTGAAATCAACCGTGAAGCTCTGACCCGAATTCTCAGAATCCGCAAACCTCAAACCCAGAGCGAGACGGCAGGGCCGGCCCTCTCGTTCCACAGCCGGGGAAACGGAGGCCCAGACAGACGGGAGGGCGGCGGCTGCCCCACCCGGCGGGGAGTCCGTGCTGGAGCCAGGCCTGGCGCCTGCTCTCCCGACACCCCTCCCAGAGCCCTCAGACCAGGTGGGGACGGGCCTCACCTGGGTCATCTCCTAAGAGAGCAAGCTCCCGGGGACTGGAGGGGATCCGCAGACCAGACGGCCACCACTCAGAGGTGCCGAAGTAGCCAGGGCCCCTGCTGTCCACGGAGCATACCTGGACCCGGCCCTGTGCTGGGCACCATCCACAGCTGATGTGGTTGTTCCCATTCTACAGATGGCGACACTGAGGCGCGGGGCCCTTGGGAAATGCACCGAGGCCACACAGGAAGTGATGAGCTGCGGGGGGCTGCGCCCACGCCAGTGCTCTTGGCCGGGGAGCCGCAGGCAGGGCCAGGCGCTAGGCGGCGGGTCCAGTGCAGCCGAAGAGCCAGGAGACACCTGAACAGGTCGCTCAGGCCCTGGGGACGGTGTTGGGAATTGTCTGCCACCCCAGGGTCTTGGGTGTGGGGGTCGGAGGAAACGCAGGTCCCGTGTTGACCCTGACAGAGAACTGGGGGGCCCCTGGGGGTGTGGGTGCGTCCCTGTCTGCCCAGCATGTGGCTTTCCCTGGGTGTCGGTGGCAGAAGGCGCCTCCTTCACACACAGGTGCTGGCCTCAGTTTCCCCACCTGCATGGTAGTCGTGGGCGTGCTGATCTCGGGGCCTCAGCCCCCGGCCTGCCCCGGAGACCTGCCCAAGGACGTCACTGGGTTTCGAGAGCCGGGTGGCTGGATGTGCCACCCACGGGCACCTCCTGAGAAGCAGCCCCAGGAGGCAGGAGCCACGGCCCCGCCCACACCTGTCCCCCAGCCCTCTCTGTGGTTGGAACTGGTCCTGGTCCCAGGAGCTACACATGCACGCATACACATACATGTACACACACACACATGTACCGCACACACGGCCTTCTAGGACCCCCTCTCTCTGACAAAAACCTGATCCTCTGAGCCAGCTCATGACCATGAGCGACCTTGACTGCCCTTGAGGCCCTGCCTCTCCCGGGGCTGCTCTCCCCACCCCAGCTGCTCCGCTTTGCCCCAGGCCGGGAGCTGCCTGACTGAAGAGCTCCCCCCGGGCGGTCTCGCCAGCCCCACATCTGCCAGGCAGGCTGGCGCCCGGCACTTCGGTTTAAGAGCAGCCAGCGCTCCGGCGCCTCGGGAAGGCGCTGAATAAATTCCCCTTTATCAGGCGCCAGCATGCCCGCTGCAGCCTCGCTCCCCTCGTTGCTGCTGCATTAGCCGGTATAACGGGCCTCAGCGCCCCCACTGCGTTTAGAACCCTGGTCCCCAGAGGAACCGGCCTCGCGTCCTTGGGCATTGGCAGGAAGGTTGCTGGAGCTGGGGGGCTCCCGCTCTTACCCCAGGCTTTCCCCGCACCTCGGGTGGCTGGGCTTGGCTAGGCCCTCCCAGTGGGGACGAATCCCCGGCAACATGGGGGTGGGCTGTGCCCCTCACAGCCCCAGGGCAACAGGCAGAACAGCCATAAAATGCACGTGGACTGGAATGAAATCGTCACGGTACCCACTCCCGGGCAAGGTGTGTGGGCCGGACACCCACGGAATACACTGGCGCTACCTGAGCCTCACAGCCACCAGGAAACACCATTGGCTGTATCTTATCTCTGGGGCTGGCGGCAGACAATCGAACGCTGACATTCTTTCCAATGCCGTGCCCAAGAGCGTTACCGAAAGGCGTGGGCACGAATTCACCACGTCGTGTCCTGCATCCGTGCAGGGGACCGCGGGGGGAGCGGGAGACAGTGCTGCTGAGACAGCAGTCGCCCCCAGACCAACCTACGGGCTCCTGCGACCCGTCAAAGGCCCATCGTAACCGACAAAATGCGCCAAAATGTACACGGACAAAACACAGGATCTCCCCGAGGAGCCCGAGCGGCTTCAGGAAACATGATCAGACATAAAGACCTGCCCGGCCGGCGGGGCTCGGGCTGAGCGGCGACCTATGAACCAGGAGGTCAGGGTTGATTCCCGGTCAGGGCGCAGGCCCAGGTTGCGGGCTCGGTCCCCAGTGTGGGGCGTGCAGGAGGCACCCGATCATGATTGCCTCTCATCACTGATGTTTCTCTCTCTCCCCCTCTCCCTCCCTCTCTGAAATCAATAAAAACATATTTTTTAAAGACCCACATAAAGCACGTACATGACCCGCTTCAAGACTTGTTTGTAAGTGAGCGTCATGAGGACAGGGAGGGACCGAGGACAGACAGACTCACGGACGGAGGCGCTTCCAGGACGGACCCACTGGTTTCACAGAGAGGCAGCCGACACAGTGGGGAAAGCTCATGTTTCCAACCAGCAGCACTGACACCATCGGCTCTCCGTCTGGAGGCAGAAACTAGATCCCCCCAACCATCCACTCAAACACTGGGGTGCCCTGTCCTGTGCCCGGAGGCACATCTTCCTAAGGACGCATGGAGCCGGCCCGCGGCACCCGGGGCACTTGGCAGAGAGCCTGGCTCAGGGCGGGACTCCCCCCACGGAGACTCAGCTGCCTTTAGCTCCCGGGGTCCCCCAGGGGCACCGAGGCTTCGGGACGAGGCCAAGCACACCCCTCCCAGCCTGAACGTCACGCACCCGCTCCCACGCTCGGCCTGGTGCCCGCACCGCACGGACCCCGCCCCCTTCTCGGGAGCAGACGGCTCTCCTCTCTGCGCACCCGCACCAGGAAGCAGGTGGAGGGGTATTTTGGGGTTTGAAGGGCTCCACAGCCTGTGAGATCACACCCAGTAGGTGGCCACCCACCCGCCCTAAATAGAAAGCCTGTCTCAGCCGCTGAGCCGCCTCCGCCGCCGCCCGCTCTGCCGTCTCCGGAGCTGAGAGCCACCCCGGCCGCCGCCCTGTGCCCGGTCCGATCCTCGCGGGTGAGGGGCGGCTGCTGGGCGAACAGCCATGTGTCTGTGAGACGTAAAAAGCCCGAGAAAGCAGCCGCCCGGGGCCGAGGCCTGGGACCCCCGTTTCAAGCCCGGGGTCCTCGGCTTGGTCCTTCTCCAGGGCGTCCTGGGCCCTCCCCTTCCTTTCCCCGCCCCAGGGATGTTCGAGGCCACGTTGTGCCTAATTCCGGGTGTGGCAAACTCATCCTGTGCAGACCATGCCCCTGGCGCACTCACGTGCACACACATACGTGCACACACACGCTCCCCACACATGTCCTCATATACACGCAGGAGCACACACACAGGTGCACACACACGCACACACATGTCCTCATGCACACGCAGGAGCTCACACACGCCTCCTGCAACCTGAGCTGCGTGAGGGGCTGGTGCTGGCCTTGGTGAGACCAGAGGCCACCTCCGCTCAGCGCTGGTTTGACCGTAAAGTGCTGGAAGACTGGCCCTCCCCCCCAAGCCCGGGAAAGCAGGGCGGGCGCCTGGGAGCCGGTGTCCCCCACTGGCGGGCCCGCACAGGCGGCTCTCTGGTCTGGCCTGTGCCCGGGGAAGCGTTTGATAAACCTTTGACCCGTGTTGGGCAGGCCCAGGGGCTCTTAGCGAGGTCTGGCCAGGGGAGCCCCAGCCCACACCCCTCTGATCAAAGCCAGGGCACCTTGCTGGCTGCCAGCCACTCTGCCAGGCCTGGCTTCCCTGGCACCACGCAACCCAGGCCCACAGGCGCCAGGAAACCCACCCGCTCCTGCCCCTGTGCCCGCGGCCACAGGTTCACCCCGGGCTCCCTGACCCCCGACCACCAGGAGGAGGGGCCGGCCGCACCACTTTGCTGATGGAAATGAACCGAACTTCACAGGTTCCATGGCACCCCCAACCACAAGAGTCCACACCCCAACCTAACTGCCCACCCCCAACCTAACCACCCACACCCCAACTACAACTGCCCGCACCCCCAACCACAACCGTCCGCACCCCCAACCTAACCGCCCGCACCCCAACCTGACCACTCACACCACACCCCCAGCAGCGCCTGGCCCGCCAGGAGCTCCCACACTCAGACCCCAGGGACGGGCCTGAGCCTCAGAGGCAGGGCCGCGGGGGAGTGAGCTGCCGCCTCCGGGAGGACCCACAGCCCCGCCTGCTCCCAGCCGGGCGGCCGGAGACGGGGTCTGTCCTCATGGGGGGACCCGGGGGTGAGTCAAGGAGAGGGGGCAGCTCCCAGCAGCCCTGCGAGGCCAGGGAAGCAGGCCTCACGGGCACCCCACGGCCACGGCTCCCATGGCTCCTCCCACGTCCACGGCTCCCACAGCTCCTCTCCACGGCCACGGCTCCCACGGCTCCCACGTCCACACCTCCCACATCGTCTCACTCACCAGGCGGGACCGTGTCCGAGCTGCCCCCGGAAGACACTGGAGCCTCGCCGGCACTCGGGCAGGAGACAGCCTCCCTGCCCCCGGCCTCCGCACTCCCTGCTGCACTGGCTCCCTGCACGCCTCTGATTGGCCGAGCCAGGTCACATGGGCTGCAAGGGCGTCTGGGAAAGCGGTTCTTGGAAACACGGGGAAGGAGGGCTCCCTGTGGAGGACCGACCAGCTCAGCCCAGGATGCGGGGCAGCTGTGCTCGGCGGGTGTGCCTTCATCCCACGGGCACGAGGGCAGCCCCGGGGGTCACCTGGGCCTGTTTAACGGGTTAATAGCTAATCCGAACTCCTAACCGGTTAATAGCTAATCCACACTCTTAACCGGTTAATAGGTAATCCGAACACTTAACTGGTTAATAGCTAATCCACACTCTTAACCAGTTAATAGGTAATCCGCACTCTTAACCAGTTAATAGCTAATCCACACTCTTAACCGGTTAATAGCTGATCCACACTCCTAACCGGTTAATAGCTAATCCGCACTCTTAACCGGTTAATAGCTGATCCACATTTTTAGTCCGTTAATGATGCAGATTTTGTCCTCAAAGAAAACACGGTAATTTCAAGAGAAACATCGGAAGTGCTTTATTCAAAATAACGTCCGTCACTGGCTACACATCCCCCACCTTTCAGGTCATTTGTGGGACCGTCCCAATAGAACTTTTCCTGTTTGAGGCAGACCATTCAGAGACCCAGTTTTCCTCTTCTTTGCACGTTGTGAGGTGCCGCTCAGAAAGTGCGGGTGCCGTCGATCGGAACAAGTGGGAATCTGAGGGAGCAGGGCTGGTGCACACGGCGGGCGGGTTCACACTTCCCAGGCAGGTCTGTCCACGTGTCCGTAACTGGGTCTGAAGTGTGTGATGGTGGGTCATCATGAAGCAACGTTACTTTGCCGTGTCCTCTGGCCCATTGTGGCTGTTTCACGATCAAAGCGGGGTTCAAATCGATTACCTGTTGTCGGTAGCGATCAGTATTAACGGTCTCACCTGGTTTGGGAAGCGCATATACACCTTCCTGGTCCCACCGAACGCAGAGCACTGTCTTCTCTCCGGAGCGATTTGGCCTTGCGGTCGATGCTGACGGTTGACCTGGATCAACCCGTGATTTTGTGCGTTTGGGATTCTCAACATAAACCCACTTCTCATCGCCAGTCACCATTCGATGCCAAAAAGCCTTCCTTTCGTGCTGTTGAAGCAACGTTTCCCTGATGACTTTTCGGTTTTCCATTTGTCTTTCGTTCAGTCGATGTGGCGCCCGTTTTCCTTCTTTTCAGCGGTTCTCAACCTGTGGGTCGCGACCCCTTTGGGGGTCGAACGCCCCTTTCACACGGGTCGCCTAAGACCATCGAAAACACATATATAATTACATATTGTTTTTGTGATTAATCACTATGCTTTAATTATGTTCAATTTGTAACAATGAAAATACATCCTGCATATCAGATATTTACGTGACGATTCATAACAGTAGCAAAATCACAGTGATGAAGTAGCCACGAAAATAATGTTATGGTTGGGGGTCACCACAACATGAGGAACGGTATTAAAGGGTCGCGGCATCAGGAAGGTTGAGAACCACTGCTTTAAAATCTTCCCCATTGCTTGTAAACGATCAGAAATGGTTTGCTGAGCAACGTTTCATCTTTCTGCAAGTTGGTTTTGAGTTTGACACGCATCTTCACCCAATAATGCTTGTCATTGTTGGTCTTCAACCTTTTTCGGTTGACCTGGACATTCTTTGTCTTTCACATCGAAATCATCACTTTAAAGAGTTTAAACCAGCGTTCACAAGTATCTTGAGATGGAGCACGTTCACCATAAGCTTCCCGAAGGATACGATCACTTTCAGCAGCGCTTTTCTTCAAAATGAATTAAAATTTCCCACAATGCTCTTTTTTTGTCACAAAATTCGACATTTTTAAGTGTAAAAACATCTATGATGTTAACACCTTTAGCACATTTAACATATGAAGTTTTGAAGCTTGCTGTCAATACAACAAAACAGCACACGTATCAAATCGCATATATATCAGCATGTGTGTAACTCCAGCTATTGAGAGAACCCGCATTATTAACCGGTACACCTAGCACACCACACTTATGCTCCTGCATGTACAGGCATGCACAGGAGCACGTGCTTGCACACACACAGATACACCACACACACGTATTCCTACACACACATACATGCACACATGCAGATGCACCATGCACACACAGATATACCCACGTGCACATATGCCGTGTGCAGGCACCCACGGCCTCGCCAAAGGTCACTCCGTTTCCCGCTGCCCGGCACCCTGGCTCTCGGCCCGGAGAGAGAGCTCAGACTAAGCTGTCCTCATGGGATTTGCTGGGCGCCCCCCCCCCCATCGCGCTGCGTCTGGCCCCGCTCCCCTCCCCGCTCCCCGGCACTTTGATATTCTGCGCGCTCCGCTCCCTGCTCACCCCGATCCTCCACAGCCTCAGATCGCCTCCTTTCATCCCCAATATCGCGGCTGAGCTGCTGTGGCAGCGCCGTGCTCTGAAGCTGCGCTTTGACCAGACGAACGCCATGGTGGCAGCTGGTACTCACAGCCCCACCCGACTGAGGCCGCACTTTCATCCTCCCAGGAAAGCCAGCCGCCCCTCCAGCACCGTGCCCCCTCCCCGACCCGCGCCCCCTCCCCGACCCCATCTCCTGGCAGCAATTTTGTTCAAAGCCTCCTCTCTCATCACATCTGCTCCTCGGGGCTCCTCAGTGGCCTCTTTATACTCGAGGGAGGACAAGACCTGGCAGGGTGCCGGGGACACACTCCTGCCCCGCACCCCGCACCCCCACCCCGCACCCTGCACCCCGCAGCGGCCGCCCAGAGCCTCTCCGAGCGAGGTCAGAGGCCACGAGTCCTGCCCGGCCGGCATGGCTCAGTGGTTGAGCATCGAACTATGAACTGGGAGGTCACAGGTCAAGGTTCAATTCCTGGTCGGGGCGCAGGCCCGGGTGGCAGGCTTGATCCCCAGTGTGGGGTGAGCAGGAGGCAGCCGATCAATGGTTCTCTCTCATCACTGATGTTTCTATGTCTCTCTCTCTCTCCCTTCCGCTCTGAAATCAATAAAAACGTTTTTTAAAAAGAGGCCATGAGCCCTGCCCGTGCCCTACCCCACCCCGCTAGGCCGGGGCCCCCCGAGTCTGACCCGTGTCTCCGGCTCTGGGCTGTGTCCAGAGAACCGCGCCTCACAGGCCTCACCGGGCCGCGGGGAGGGGCCAGCGGACAGCAGCCCAGAGCCTCAGGAGGAGGAGGAGGAGCCGGGCCACACCTGGACCACTGAGCTCCAGAAGGTTCCCGGCCTCTCGCCTCCCAGGCAGCGGCTGCCATCCGGGCAGCGGGCACCCAGACCCTCCGACGCAGCGGCCGCCCTGCCGGGGACACTCACTGACACGGGGCCTCCACGCTGGGCTGGCATTTCTCTCCCGAGTCTGAGCTCAGGAAAAAAAAAAAACTCCGAAATATGAATTATGGATGAACACCCAGCAGAGCAATCAGGGGCAATAAATAATTCCGCGCTACAGACACACAGTTAGCCGTGCAGCCCGTGCCGCGGCGAGCGCCTCGCCAACCCCGGCAGCGGGCGGGCCTCCCTCTCCCTCTCCCTCTCCCGGGCCGGTGGCCGCTCTCAGGGCCACAGTCGCTGGCTCGCGCCCCTCTGCGTGGTCCCCGGGGCTGCGGGCCAAGGAGCGGGGGTGGGGACTCCGCCGTGTCTGACTCAGACACAGGGGCGTCCACGGAACACTGCCCTGTGGACAGCGAGCGTGTCCAGTCCCCTCGTCCTGACATGTGTCCTCCTCTGGCCCTCCTAGAGGGTGACCCAGGGTCCTGGCCGAGCAGAGAAGTCCGCGTTTGAAATTAGCGCCTAAGTGATGGGCGGCCCAGGTGGACATCCTTTTTTTGTTTTAATGTTTTTATTAATTTCAGAGAGGAAGGGAGGGAGAGAGAGAAACATCCATGATGAGAGAGAATCACGGATCGGCTGCCTCCTCCACGCCCCCCACTGGGGATCGAGCCCGCCACCCGGGCCTGTGCCCTTGACCAGAACTGAACCCGGGACCTTTCATTTCGCAGGCCGGCTCTCTGTCCACTGAGCCACACCGGCCAGGGCGGGGCGAGCATCTTGCCCGTGGGTGGAACCCACGCTGGGCCTCCCGGCGCCTCCGGCGTTTTGCTCCCTTAAAAGCCTCGGCGTTCTCTCGGTCAATTTTCTTGCAGCAAATACTCCAGCCGGGCTCCGACAGCCTGCGGCGGCCGCGCTCGGAGGCCAGACCGCCATAGGGCTCGGCCCCGTCTCCCGAGTAAATATTTCAAGAGACGCTGGGAGCAGAGGGCTCTCGGGGCGCGGGGCCGAAAGGACGTCTGGAGGTGTCTGAGGTCGCCCGGGGAACTGGCAGGGACCGTCCGGCCCAGGTCGCTCCTGACACCAGCCGAGGAGCCAGCCTGGGGGCGACAGCCACACTGGCCCCGGGGAGCAACACACCCCGTCTCCTTGGGGCCAGGGAGGGGGGTGCCCTACGGACCCGATTGACAGAGGGGGAGACTGAGGCCCAGGCTGGTCCAGGGAGGTGGGGGAGGGAAAAATCAAGTCACATTTTGTGTCTCCAGCGGCTGGGAGCCCCCAGTGGGGTCAGGGGTCAGGAGAGGGCCAGGGGCGAGGCCGGGACAGTCTGCACGGAGGTCAGGGTGGAGCAGGGGAACTTGCCCCTGACGATCCCTGTGGCCTAGACAAGCCCCACAGCCCACCCGCAAAGTGGGGGCAACAGGCACCCCACTCCGATGTGCGGTGAGGCGGGTGCGAGCCGCTGGGCGGAGGGAGGAGCTGAGTCCTCCCCGTAGGTCATGGCTGGGAGAGGCGGCCGCTCCCTCCGGCAGGCAGAGCGCAAAGGCGGTCATAACCCAGCCTCGGCCACGGCCATGGCCGGGAAGTGCGGGCAGCCATGGGCGGGCAGGGAGCAGCCGCCTCCATCTCCGCTTAAAGGCTGGGGCGCGGGGAGACTCGGGGAGATTAAGCTGAAAACCCGCTTCCCTGCGCAGGCTCCGGAGGAGAGACGGTTGCCATGGAAACCGCACCTGGCCCGCTCCTGGCGTTTGGGAGACGAGGAAGCGGATGAGGAAGGATGAGGAAGGCCGGCAGCCCCCACGCGTGAGGCCCCCGCGCTCCGGGACCGGGAGGGAGGGGCCGGGCAGAGGGGACGCGCTCCAGCCCGGAGCCACCCTCTGTCCTGGCTCCGCAGCCTCCGGCCTCCGTGGCGGCTCCGACTGTTCTGTTGCCAAAAGGCAGCGCAGATGTTTGGCGCCGGGACAGGCAGAGCCACCGGGAGGGGCCGAGCTCCGTGCTGGGCGCCAGCTCCTCGGGCCTCGGGCAGAGACCGCGGGCACCATGGCACCCAGGGCACGGGGCTCCCACGATGCCCACCGCCCACAGAGCATGGGGGAGGGGCTTGCAGTGAGCTCTCTGGTGCCCGCCACATATGTGCACAGGACACATTCAACATACAAGCATGTATCTGTTCAATTCACGCGTGTGCCCCTACATGCTCACAACGTAAACCAAGTATTTACCCCGCGGTATTCCAGGTGCCCTGCCTGCCAGGCTCGGTGCCAGGTGCTGGCGAGGCCCAGAGACGCATGGCGGCTCCTCGGGCAGGGCAGGGGCGAGCCCAGGACAGGAGCTCCTCGCATGTCTCGGGCGGCAGGGGAGAGGCCAGGCAGGCTTCCTGGAGGCGGCGGCATCCGAGCTGAACTCTGTGGTGGGAGAAGGAGCAGGTGGAGAAGCGGGCGACACAGGACAGGGACCCCCAGAGAGGACCCGAGTGCTGTGCAGCCTGGCCAGAGCCGGGAGAGGGACAGCACCACAGGCCTGGCCTCGGGCCTCCTGGGCAGGAAGGAGCTTGGCCCCGTGGCGGGGGAGGGGGGTTCAGCTGTGAGAACCATCCCCAGCTGCCGAGGGGGTGGCTCCACGTGTCCCCGGGTGGGACGGAGCTGACGCCAGGCAGAGGTCCTGTGAGGGACCAGCCTGAGCCCCAGGAGAAGGTGAGGGCCTGAGGGCCTGTGCTAGGGCCTCTGCAGGGAGGCGGGCATGGGCACTGGCCTCGGCCAATGAAAGCCAGCGAGCTACGAGGGGCGCCGTGGGGACAGCCATGGCTGGACCTCCCCGGAAAGGTCGGGGTGCAGGGAGGTGCTGACCCAGCCCTGGAAACACGGGGAAAGCCTTAGGCCTTGAGAGGGAGGCCCGGGAGGGAGCAGGCGGTGAGGGGACCCCAGGTTCCGGCTGGGCTGGCGGGAGGCTGACACCGAGGTCCCTGGGTAGGGGGTGGGGCGGAGAAAGAAAAGCCGTATGCTTCCCGCAGCGCACCCTTGTTTATATGCAAATGGAGGCACACTGAATCGCACTTATTTCCAAATCTAATTGTGTGAGCCACGTCATCTCTCACAGAGCATCATGGGACACGTGTGAAAGCCCAGACAAGACGGAAATGCCCAGGATCCCACCCACGCCCGCCCCAGGGAGCCGGGCCAGGGCTCTGAGCAGGCGCGGAGGTAGGGACTGGAAGGGCCGATGCCCAGAGCCCGGCCTCCGGTCTCAGAGGGCACAGCAGCGGGTGAGGGGGGTCCCCGGGGAAACCCGCCCCCAGGCCGGGGACAGGCAGGAAACCGGTCGCACCCCTAGCTGCTCGGCCCGGCGAGGTTCCTTCCCTCTGAGACTGAAAGAGGCAGAGAGGCCACAGGCCGGTCCCTGCTCACGTGCCCCCCATCCCCACTCCCCAGGGCCCTCTGACCCCAGACCTGAGCCCTACCCCAGGGTACAAGGTCTAACCCCTATGTGACTGGTAGGCCAAGCCCGTCGCAAAATCAGCGGGGACACGGGGTGGGGAGCGGGGGGCCCTGGTTAACCCGACCTGCTAGCGGCGATGAAAGCAGCACCCCGAAACGCCAGCGCACACCGTCCCTCCCCGAGAGAGAGGAAATGTTTTAAAAATGCGTGGCCTCGCGGGACGCACGCCCTCTGCCAGCACGGACGCTGCAGGGACGCCCGGCCCTCGCTCTGCCCAAAGCCATGACGTGGGCAGCTGGAGACAAAACCAGGGGGAGGCGGCGAGGAAAAGGTGGGGATCCAGGGAAAGGCGTCTAAGGCGCGCCGGGCGCAAAGACGGTACCAACACGGACACGAGAACATGCTTAGTGCCGGGAAGCAAATAAAAAAACGCTTTCTGTCAAAACCGCAGGAACGCAGCGGAAACATCGTTACAGGGATTGGCGAGGTGACGTGGTTATTTTGGAACAACTGAGAAGGCGTGAGCTGAGCATCCATCTGAAACCGCAACGAGCTGCAGCCAAGTCGCTCCGGTTAGACACGCAGCGACGCGGAAACAGACGCCCCGAGAGCGCGCCACACGCAGGGCCAGCTCGTGGCGGCTGGCAGCTGCAGCCGTGGCCCTGGCCTGTCGCCCACGGGTCAGGTCAGGAGGAGACCTGGTCCAGGCCTTGTCCCCCCCCCCAGGCAAAAGGGGGTCCCTGAGAGTCAGGGCGCCCAGGCTTCTGTGGGAACTTCTTCCCCACGCCCTGCGCTCAGCCCTCCTTGGCAGCATGCTGCCCCCCAACCCTGGCTCCCTCCGGCCCAGGTGCCCACTGCCCCCGAGAGCAACACCTGGCTGTGCAGAGGGCACGCCTCCAAGGGGGGGGCTCCTCCAAGGGGGACGCAAGCTCCTGGCTGCCGCGTGGGGCCTGAGGCCTGTCCGGGAGCCGGCAACTGAGGGCGCACAGTGGGTGGGGGCGTCTCACAAGCCCCGATTGCTCCCCCAGAGCCCCCACCCCCCGCCCTCCGCACCCAGCAGCAAGGAGCTGGGCCTGGGCTGTGGGACTGAGGCTGTTGGCGGGTTTACGGGCTTAATTCAACCTATTAACCAGCCAGAAGCCACGCACAGGGCGGGTCCCGGGAGGCCGTGTGGCAGCGTGAGAGCGGCCGGTGGGGCTGCCCATGTCACTGTGCTCGGCTGGGACGGGCGCGGGCTCGTTCTGGCGGGAAATAAACGTCCCCGGTAAGGAGGTGCCACAGAGCTCAGTGCTCCCGGGGCAGGGGCAGCAGGCACCCTCCTCCCAGGACCCTCAGCGCCTCCCGGGACCCTCAGCGCCTCCCGGGACCCTCAGCGCCTCCCGGGGACCCTCAGCGCCTCCCGGGACCCTCAGCGCCTCCCAGGGACCCTCAGCGCCTCCCAGGGACCCTCAGGCTGGGGTCCCACCTCAGTTTTAACCCAGCACCATTGCTCACTGGCCCAGTGGCCTTGGCTGCCCGCTCAGCGCTGGGCTTTCTCGTTTCCGTGGGTGCTGGGGAGTACATGGAGGGGGGTGGGCTCAGCCTCGGGGCTCAGGGGTTGAGCATCCACCTAGGAGCCAGGAGGTCAGGGTTCATTCCCATCCGGGCACAGGCCCGGGTTGTGGGCCCCATCCCCAGTGAGGGGCAGGCAGGAGGCAGCCAATCCATGATTCTCTCATCACTGATGTTTCTCTCTCCCTCCCTCTCCCTTCCTCTCTGAAATCCATAAAAATGTATTTTTTAAAAATGATGGGAGGATGTGGGGAGGCGTGTTCGAGGCTAAAGGGAGCATTTCCAGGCGCCCCAGTGGGACGGGGTGGGGGGCACGGAGGGTGGCCTCACGGGCTTGGGTCCCCATCCTGGCAGCTGGGAGCCAGGGCACCAGGGGGCACGGCGTTTCCCCAGGAAGGCCCGAGTTTCCCGAGCGCTGCCCACTGCCCTGGGACCGGGAACACGCGGAGTGGACGCAGGCCGTGGGGGGAGGGGCCTCCTTCCAAGAGGGGGGCTCAGGCCCTGGCCACAGCTCCGCCTCCCCGGGACCTGCACCAGCCCTGAGGGGCTGCTCGCCCGCTGTGCTGGGGCGGGGGGGGGGGGGTGGCAAGGACCCAGGACCCCAGGGCCTGCTGTCTGGGCTAGGACCCCCCACCGGCTGCCTGCCCGGGGACACCCCCAGACTCAGCGCCCCGTCGCGAACCCGGGGGCTCGCAGCGGCGCCCCACGCGCCCCAGCCGGACAAATCTTATTTACGTTTGCTCTTCCCTGCGCGGTGGCGGCTGTCAGCGCCGTGATAGATGGGTCCGCGCGATGGATTTTTCAATCTGTTAACCGTAAAAAGATTGCATTTTGACTGGTTTAATGCCCGGCTGTGGAGTGTGCAATGCTGGCGCGATAATTACTGCATAAACATCCACAGCCCACGAGGCTGACAGCACCGACCCCTCCCTCCCGGCGCCCGGCCCCCTCCCTCCAGGGAGCCTGAGGCGCAGGATCGAGGTTCGGGCCAAGGGCAGCGAGGAGCCAGCCTTTCCCGCTGTCACAGCTCCTGCAGCGCACCCCCTTCCCCCCCCCCCCGTCCCCCATGAGGCCTCAAAGGAGATGGGGTGTGGGCTGGAGGAGGCGGGGGGGGCGGGGCAGGGCCAGTTGCTCACATGCAGCCCACACTCAGTCCCTCCCAGGCCTGGCCACACACGGGAGGCCAGGGGAGGGATGGTGCACACATATGCACACATGCATGCACGTACATGTGTGCATGGGACACACATCAACATGTGTACACCAATGCTTACACACTTGCATGCAGACGCACATGCACGCACAGACGTGCACAATATACATACACATGTGCATGCAGATATCCACACGTGTACACACACATGCACACACACAGGCACACCAGGTGGCCGCTCAGTGGGGCCCTGGATGCAGCTGACCCCGTCCTGCAGAGCCACGGGCTTAGGGCTCACAGGCGGAGCAGTGCCTGGACCGGAAGGGCTGGTTCTGGGGGGAGACAGGGAGCCCTGAGAGGACGGCTGGGAATGGGCGGGGCTCCAGCCGGGGGAGGAGCCACAGGGGGTGCGGGGTAGGGGGTCCCGAGGGTGACTGGGGCTGAGCACCATACACATGTTATGGTTTTTAACCTTCCCCAGCCCTCGGGCCACAGACCAGCACCGCTATCACCCCCACTGTGCAGAGGAGACGACAGAGGCACGGCGAGGGCAGGACCTTCCCAGCCACACGGCTCAAGGGCTGGGCCAGGGCTGCACCCAGGAGCCTGCAGAGCCCGCCCGCACCCAGGGGGCGTGTGAACATGCCAGGACTGGCAGCTCTGCACCGCCCCCCCGAGTGGAGCCGCCCTCCTGCGCTCCGAGCCGGTCTGAGGCAGGGCCCCCCCAAACCCCCGAGGCATCACTTCTCCCCAAATTGCGGAAAAGGCTCATGTCACCGGCCCTGTGTTCTCAGCACCCGAGCACCCAGTGACCAGCCCAGCGGGGACCTCCCCGGCCACCGCCACAGCGACACCACCAACCAGAAGGACCCAGTGCCCCCCAGCCGGTTCCGAGGCCCCCGTCCCCGCCCCCTCCAGCTGCTGAGGCTGCAGCACGTCTGTGTGCCGCTGGAGGGTAATTCATCATCTGCGAGCGAGTGAGAGGGGGGGCGTAAGAACACCCACCCACAGGCACACAGCACGCGTGCGCGCCTTAAGCCGGTTGAGCTGCCCGGGTCCAGTGGGCAGTGAGTTACCCATCAGGAAGGGGGTGGGCCTGCAGGCAGCGCGGTGAACCCCCCGTGGCCCCACACGGGAGCTCAGTGGGCGGCGGGCAGGTGTCATCTGTTATTGTTTTGAACAGGTTGCTCATGTTTTAATACAAAAACAAGATTTATTTCTAAGAACACAGTATACAGCCGGGTCTGGGCCTCCCGGGGAGATGTGTGTGGCTGCTCGGGGTTCGGCACTGGGTTCTGGGGGTTCTCTAGACCTGGTGCTGGGGGAGGAGACAGAGACCGGCGGGGGGGCGTCCACTGAAGACCCCCCCAAGGTCGCTGGTCCAGCAGCCCTGAGCTCCTGTAGGCCCCCCCAGAGTCCCAGGTCCTCACGTGGACACTGGGGGTCCCAGCAGGAACCCCGACTCTAGCCTCACTCCATTTCTAGGGACATCTGTCAGAGTGGGTCAGGGCCACCCATGTGACTCCTTTTAACCGAGCTACAGCTCTACAGGCCTCTCTCCCAGTGCAGCCGGGGGGTCTGGGGTTACGGCTGCGACACGTGAACTGGGGGGTGTCAGCCCCTTAGGGCATGCCTACCCCAGGCGGGGCCCTGTGCACCCCCCATTTCAACATCTCGCCGAGTCGGGAGGAGGCTGAGGAACCAGCCCTTTTTCCAAGTGAAGGAACCGAAGCTCAACAAGCCCGAGACCGGCCACAGGCCACCAGCCAGACCCGCGGGCCGGCCAGCCCAGCCCGCGTCGCCCGGAACCGGAAGGCAGGGAGACAACGTAAGCATAACATCCATGCAGATGCGTGCGGACGCGTTGTCACTTTAAAAATCCATAAACGCGAACTCCCGGGCCCTGTGTCCTGGCTTTACTGGCGGGAAGGCCCGTCTGACTTCCCGGACGGCGGGCACTTAGCATGCATTTTCGAGAAGCCCCATGTAACCCCGGGGTGGGGGCGTCCCGGCAGGATCCTGGCACAGGGGATCCCCCAAGTCCCTGCAGAGCCTGCCAGGTGGCGACCGCCAGCACCACCCACCGGCACCGGGACCTGGACCCAAGGAACCGAGCTCTGGGCCACACCGGGCTCGGGACGCCGGCTCGGCCATCCGCCCGCCCGCCGGCGCCCCTCGAACACGCCAGGCCCCTGGTGGCCTGCCCGCCGGCTGCCTGCTCCTGGCTGAGCGGCTGCATGAGGAGGCCCCAGTTGTGCGACCCGAGACCCCCAAGAACAAAGGGTTCTCGAGGTTTCACAGCCGGTCACTCGGGCAGCTCCGGGCTCGGACTCTGCCACCTGCACCCGGGAGGGGCGGCCGGCTCCTCGGGCAGCGCTGGGCGCCCACAGAACGAGCTGGGGATCTAGGGCGCGCCCACCACTGTGCAAAGAGAACGGGCGCAGGACAGAAAAATCCAAGGAACTGGCGGCACCCGCTGTCTTCCCACCTCCCACGCCCTCCGCGGCCCACTCCAATCTGGCGCCCAGGCCCAGCGAGCCTCCTCCCAGAGCAGCGCCGGCTCCCGGGACCTGGCAGCGGGGGCACAGCTCACCGCTCGCTTCTGCAGCCTTGGGGTGACCCTGGGCCCGCCCCCCGGGAGCACGCCCTCCCTGGGCTTGGCTGAGGGCCCCAGGTGGGGTCCTTGCACCCCCCAGCCCTTCCTCCTCCTTTCAAAGTCCCAGCAGGTTCAGACACAAGCCTCCCCTCACGGCGATCCATCACCAAGGCCACGCATCCCTCCCTCGTCCCCCGTCCATCTGTCCCAGCTGCCTCCTCCTCCCAATCCTGCTCCCCCTCCTCTGCCTCCTTCCCTGCCCGCCCCCCTCCACGTACCCCACATGCAGAGATCTGGTCACCGCACAAACCTCCTGTGCCACTGCCCTGCTGGGACCTCGTGACATGGCCTCTTCTCAGGACTCCTCATGTCCCTGCTGGGCCCCACCCCAGTCTCCCCAGCCTCCAGCCTCCCCAGCCTCCCCAGCCTCCCCTAGCACCCCTGCCTTTCACTGTCTCTCCCAGAGCCCCCATCCTCCCCCTTCCGCCCCTGCCTCCCACAGCTTTCTCCTGCCTCTCACTGTCCCCCCGCCCCCCTACATCCCCAGCTGCCAATGCCCCAGCCTGGCTCCCAGGGGCCCTGCCCAGCCTGCTCCAAGCACGGCTGCTGGCCTCTGCATGAGAAGGGTGCCGGGAGCAGCCAGCCACTTCCACCCTCGTCAGCTCGTGGTGTGTGGACAGATGTTCCTCCAGCTGTGAGAGCAGCTGCCGGGACCAGGATGCCCTCGGAGGCGTGTCTTGGCCTCGTAGGTCACCCAGAGGTGCCTGTGCCTGAGGGTCCCAGTTACACACGGCCCGCAGAGCAACAGCACAACTTCCTCAAGGAACCGGCCCACCCGGTGGCTCCGTGGTTGAGCATCCACCTATGAACCAGGAGGTCACGGTTCAATTCCCGGTCAGGGCACAGGCCCGGGTTGTGGGCTCCATCCCCAGTGCGGGGCGTGCAGGGGGCAGCCGGTCCATGATTCTCTCTCATTATTAATGTTTCTATCTCTATCCCTCTCCCTTCCTCTCTGAAATCAATAAAAAAATTTTCTTTTAAAGAATTAACATGGGCCAGGTCAAGTCTGAGTCTGGAGCTGGGATCAGGGATCAGCCCCGGGGCAGGATCCGGTCTCAGCTTAGAGCTGAATTCAGGGTTCAGCGTGGAGGTGGGATCGGGGCTCAGCGTGGAGGTGGGATCGGGGTTCAGCGTGGAGGTGGGATCAGGGCTCAGAGTGGAGGTGGGATCGGGGCTCAGAGTGGAGGTGGGATCGGGGCTCAGGGATAGAGGCTCAGTGTGGAGGTGGGATCGGGGCTCAGGGATAGAGGCTCAGCGTGGAGGTGGGATCGGGGCTCAGGGATAGAGGCTCAGCGTGGAGGTGGGATTGGGGCTCAGGGATAGAGGCTCAGTGTGGAGGTGGGATCAGGGCTCAGCGTGGAGGTGGGATCGGGGCTCAACGTGGAGGTGGGATTGGGGATCAGCGTGGAGGTGGGATCGGGGCTCAGCGTGGAGTCGTACTGGGACTCAGCATGGAGCTGGGATTTGAACCAAGAGCTGCCGCTGGCAGAGGACTCTCCTGCCCGCACAGCCGGCGCCCGGCCAGCACGTGGCCACCGTGGTGCTGGGAGCAGCAAGGCCGCTCCGCCGCTGCCCGCGCAGTCCCGTCAGCCGTAAAGCAGGAACTGACTAAAATGGCCCTTTCTCCGCCTGGATCCTCAGACATAAATTTAAACAAAATGGCCATTTAAACGCCTGCGACACGGAGGCCGTGTGGCTGTCTCTGGGCTGCGCGGGGAGATGGATGCAGCCAAACCCGCCCTGGCCACGCGGTGAGGTCGGGGCTGGGGCAGCGGGAGGTTGACTCCCCCACCCCCCACCCGCGGGCAGACGGAAGGGCTCCTGGGACTGTGTCCTCCCCCACCTCCAGCCACTGCTGGTCCTGCTCCCAGGGGGTCGGAGGAGCAGGTTGGGGCATGGGGGAAGGCTGCACCGCGGCCTGGGGTCCACCCGGGAACGGGGACTGGGTCAGGGCTGGGCTGAGCGCTGGGAGACGGACAGGGATGCCATGTCCCGCCCACAGTGAGCGCCAGGAAGGCCCTGCCCCCACCAGCCGTGGGGGGGGGGGGAGCCCCCGGGACTGTGCAGGGACTGGTCCTGGGGCAGCGTTGCCAAACCCCAGGCTGTGGTAGCCCCGAGGGCGCAGGGCCCACCCAGCCTTTCTGGTTCTTTTCTTTGTTGTAATATTTTTACTCAGTTCAGAGGAGAGAGAAGGAGAGAGAGATAGAAACATCGATGATGAGAGTCATGGATCAGCTGCCTCCTGCACGCCCTCCACTGGGGATCGAGCCCACAACTCGGGCCTGTGCTGAATGGGAGTCGAAACCTGACCTCCTGGTTCCTAGGTTGATGTTCAGCCCCTGAGCCCTGCGGCCGGGCCCTCCCAGGGTTTCTGACCCAGCAGGTGTGGGGGGAGCTGAGCGAGCTACTGGCCGGGACCACACGGGGCCACAGAATCCCGAGACCAAGCAGGGGAGAGGGGAGCAGGGGAGCAGGGGAGAGGGGAGAAGGGAGCGGGGAGAGGGGAGCAGGGGAGAGGGGAGCAGGGGAAAGGGGAGCGGGGAGGGGCCACCTGCTCGGTCCTGCCCGGCCCCCGGGACGGGCCCCGGACTCACCCACACGGAGCCGCTCAGTCATGGTATCCCTCAGCACCAGGCGGTGTCCATGACGGTGCTGCCTGGCTTGGGCTCCTGCCCGCTCTGGTCGATGGCAGCTCACTTCGTAGCCACAGCCCGGCCACGGCTCCGCCTCGGTCAGACCCTGGAGGCGGAAGGGCGTCAGCGGAGACAGCGCCGGGTCCGTGGTGGTGAATGGCTCACGCTGTTTGGAGACAATCCTCCCGCTGTTCGCTTTCCGGCCGCCTGGGGCAGGGACTCAGCATTAGCAGTCGGGGGAGACTCAGAAAATCTCTCCTGTTGGGCGACTTCTTAAACAATTATCCTGAGTGAATGAAGCCTCTCCGTGGCCACGTTGTGTGGCCGCCCTCCCGCCGAGTGGCTCCGCCCCCCCCTGCCTCCCCCCTCCCTTCCCCACCCCACAAGCAGCTCGATCAATCAATCAATGGTGTGGCCCCAGGTGCAGACAGTTCCTTCCCGAGGGGAGCTCTGCCACCAGCTGCACAGGAACTGGCCACCGGCCAGGCAGCCCCGGAGGACGCCCACTCCCACCGCCCAGCGGGACCAGCTCCGGGCTCTGCGTGTGGTGTCCCTAAAAGACAGGCCAGCCCGGCGGCCAGTGCTGCAGCACGAGGCCAACGCGTAGCCGCTGGCAACCCGAAGTGGCTGCTCTGGGGTCAGATGCCCCTCCTCGGCCAGGATGGCTGACCGCATGGTACATATAGGGCAGCCTACACATACAAATGTCCTTTCAAAAAACTTTCCCGCCCAGGTGATCCTACCGTCTCCCACCTCCCTTCTCCCTAACCCATCTCAAATATTCCGTTTAGAAATGTCTTTAAAGAATTTCCCAGTGATACCCTGCGCTCCCCCCTTTCAGGAAACTTGGTCAAGAGAGGCAGGAAAGAGAAAACCAAACCACCACCCGTCGCCTCCTGTCCCCGCGCTCCGTCCAGAGGAGCCCTCCCAGCCTCGGGGAGGCGAAGCTCCCCCCTGTCCCCCGCTCCCAGCCCGCTCCCCACCCCGTCCTGCAAGAACTGAGCCCCTAACGAACCAGCGCAGGGCCGAGTCCTCCGATCCAATCAAGGCAGCAGCGGGAGGCTCTGTGAGGCCGAGTGACTCCGCACGGGAAGTAGATTAACGCGCCATTAGGAGCAGCCAGCTGATGATTCGCGGGCAGGCGGCTCTGGACCTAATTGAGCCACCCAGCAGGCTGCCACACCGTCCGGAGATGAAATCTTCATCGCAGCCAAGCCCACGGAGGCGGGCTTGTTCGCGGCTCCCCACATGGCCGAGCCCGGGGGTGGCTGGGGTCACCCTCTCGGGGGCAGAGGCCCGGGGCTTGGCCGCAGATGCAGCCGTTTCTTGCTCCGTTTCAAGACGGGAAAGAAATCCTTGGGAGGGTAGGGGTTCGGCCCCCACTCTTGGGGGGTCTCGGCAGGCGAGGGGACTGTGTCCTGGGAGGAGGGACTGAGAGCCGTGAGGTCCCCCCACCACCGGCCCTGGGACTGTGCACCAACCTGGAGGCGAAATGCATGAGGATTTAGAAAATAAATGGATGTTCATCCTGAAAAGGTCATGTACCTGCACACACCCCCTCAGACCCAGTGTCCCCGCTCGGAATTCCCCTGAGGAGGTCGCCACGGCGGGCACACGCGTGTCCGTCCGTGTCCAGCACAGGGGCCTGGCTCGCAGGCGCAGCCCCCGGCAGGGACCCGATGGCGTGGCCCCAACGCGCTCCGCACAGACCGGCGTGGTGAACTGCTGGGGGGGGGAGGGGGCACCGCACCCGCCAGTGTGGCTGCGGGAGCATCGTGGGCCCTGCCTGGAGGGAGGCCCCCCATTAACCCAGGGCCACTTCCAGGGAGGGGCTCAGGGTCTCCCCGCTTCTCTGTGCTCAGGATGGTCTGTTTCTGTGACCGGCGTCGGTGTAACCATCCGAGTAATTGTCTGGAGATGGAGGCGGGGGCGGGGGAGCAGGAATCAGGGGGTGGTGTTGCTTTGAGCAGAGCTGGGGGGAGGGGAGCAGAGCTGGCCACTGCGATCGACAGATCCCCCGGAATCCGGCTCCCGGGGGCGGAGGGGCAGCTGTGGGTGCGGCAGCTCCGGGGGGTCCTCGGCCGCCGGGGCACCCCGCCTGGTGTCGCGCTCGGCTGGGCCGCTCCCTTGGCCTTCACAGGGCTCCTGCTAACGGGCGTCATGGCCCCAGGAGGTGCCCCCAGAGCCCACGGCTGCTCTGCTTGCAGCTCCGGCTCCGGCTCCGGCTCCGGCTCCGGGCACGCTTGGCCGCTCCGAGGGGACTGAGCGTAAGCCGGGCTGACAGCCATCTGCTGCCTCCGGGCACAGAGCCTGCGCCCCGCCAGGCCCAGCTGAGGGGCCGCCCTTCAGCCCAGCCCAGGCCGCCTCCCGCCGGGCCCTGCCGGGCAGGCGACAGAACACACCCACACCAGCCGGCGAGGGGAGGCCACGCCTCGATGGGCACGGCTGGCACCAGGGACAGTGACCACCGCGAGGACAGAGCCGTGGCCGTGGCTGTGAATGAGGCTCGCTCCATGAGTGCTCTGCGGCTGTTCCCTCGACCCTCGCGCCACGGGCACCCCTCACAGGTGGGGAGACTGAGGCACAGGCGGCGGTCGGCCAGCTGGTCAAGGGCAGAGGGGCCCAGACTCCAACGGGAACCTGTGCTCACAGGTGTGTGAGGCCCTGGGTGCCTGAGTCCGGGAAGTCACCGTGGACCACAGGCGCCCCAACCCGCTCCCCTCCACAGCCTGGTGCGTGGGGACGGCGCACAGTCAGCGCTTCTAAGGGGCTGTCCGAGCCTCAGCCGCCTGCCGGGCCCGGGGCCTCTCACCGGGCAGGTGGGCGCCGGCGGGAGCCCCAGGCCCGTGTCCTCGCGGGAGGTGGGTGGCCCTGGGGCTGGGAGTGTAGCTGCGACCTCGTCCGGAGGGAAAGCTCTCAGGACACTGGGTGGCGGGAGGGAGACCAGCCGAGGCGCGGAGGCGGCCCCACGGTAACCTGTTCCTCCGTCGACAGCTGTTTCTCAGCTCCAAATTACTTTCTTTCCCCCTGAAACCGTAGAGGCACCAGCCGCCCATCAGCTGTGACACTTGGAAGAAACGCTATTGGAATGTCCGGGCCCGGGAGGCTCTGCGTCCTGTTTGCTCAGTGGACGGCGGCGCCAGCGGAGAGAGAAGACAGAGGAGGAGCTGATGACGGTGCCTGGGCCTCAGCCATGGCCCCGGCGGGGGTCCCGGCGAGCACAGGGCCCAGCAACCTGCGGGGCCTGCACACACGGCCAGCGGAGGCCAGAGGGTGGCCCTGACCTTGTCCCTCCCGCCATGGACCCCGCACACTGTCCCCGACCTGAGCCGGGTGTGCACTGGGTCCCTACTGCAGAGAGGACGGGGAGCAGCGTGGGGCGGGAGGCCACACGGAGGCACCTCTGGGGGCAGCTGAAACCATCAAGGTGGGACGTGCACCCCGTGGCCGGGCAGCCAGAGCCAGGGTCGTGGTGGCAGAGCCGTCACCGCGGGCGAAGCCGGCCCCACATCCAGCCGGGAGGGAGCAGGGACGCCGCCCCCGGCGCCTCACGGTCTGTGCGCCCGGCTTTTCCAGGAGGTGAATGCCCTCTGACGGCAGCCCAGCAGCAGCGGCAGGGCCGGCCAAGCTGTCGTGCCGGCTGCAGGCTGAGCGCTCATCACCCTGACATCCAGGCGGCGCTGCCAACAAGACGCACCTGGCAGCGCAGGGCACAGGGCGAGGTTGTGGCCGACAGCCCCTCACCCACGGGAACACACGCAACCCCCCCCCAGCCCCCCAGCGGAGCAACGAGGCCCCTGCGTGGAGCCTCACAGCCCGTGGGCCCCCTGCACCACCACCCCCAGCAGCTTCCCCAGCCGGCAACACCCTGCACCTGGGCCCGCCCCCCACAAGGCTGCCAGGCCCCAGCCCAGGCCACTGCCCTCGAGGCGGGCGGCCCACAGGGGTCTCCACACTCTGACTTCCCCCGGCAGCCCCTGCTTGGCCCCGCCTCCAGTGTCATTCCCGAGCCCTCCCAGGGCAAAGGCACCCCCATCCCGGGCCGAGCCTGGCCCTGGTCCCCAGGACTGACGCCCTTGGAGGCCGCCCGCTGCCCCTGAGCGGCTCCCGGGAAATGGTCTCCGTGTAATGAGGGCCGGGAGGCTCATTAGTCCCGGCGCCGCTAATGAGGCCTGTGATCAGCCGGGGGCGGCACAGGTGACATTGCCTCCACAGAGCGCGAGTTAACCGGGGGACGGGCCTTGCCAAGCCCAGCCGCTCCGACCCGCCTCAGCACCAGGCGCTCATTACCGTCTTTCCTCCTTGTCAGCAGGGTGGCCCCACAGGGTGGCCCGGGGCACGGCTGCCCCCCAGGAGGCCCACTCCCAGGGCAGTGGGCGAGGGGAGGGGAGGGAGGGGTGTAGGCCTGGAGTCAGACCCCTGAGGCCGTGGGTGTGAACATCACCCGCCAGCCCAGCGTGAGCTTTGCTCTGTGCAGCCGGCGGGGCAGGTGCAGGGGGCCAGGTGCGAGCTGGATTTACCAGGTTGGGGTTCGCCAGGATTGCACACGGAGGGAGCAGGGCAGGGTGGGCACAGTGAGGGGCCTGGGCTCTACGCCAGGGCCGAGGGCCAAGAGGGCAGACAGGGATGTGATGGGTCAGCCCTTCACATGGAGACCTGCTCCCACAGCGCCCGGCCTCACCTCCGTGCCCGCGGCCGAGGGACTCGTCTCTGCTTCACAGGGTCTGGGCCTGAGAGCAGCGCCCCTCCCACCTGGCCCCCCAGCCTGGGGGTCTGCACTCACTCACCCTCCCCAGGTCCTGCTGGGGTGGGCAGGCAGCTCCGAGGAGAGGAGGGCGGAGGGCGGAGGGCCGGGCAGCATCCCCACAGAGCGGGCCTGACCCCGGCCCCGCCAGCTCATCCAGCCTGAGAGCCCTCCCGCGTTCTACCCCGTGTGGGGGCGGAGGGAGCCCCTGCCCTGGGAGCAGCCGTCCCCACTCTTCTCGTTTCAGTCGCTCTCGCAGCCCCCGTCGTGGGAACAGTTATTCTTCCCGGAACGAGACCATTAGCGGCTCCACGACACTAATCCCCGCCATCTGCGCTGAGATTAGCTGCGCGCCCGCGAAGGCCTCCCCAGCTCCCGTTAAATCTGCTCCTGATCATCGGCCGAGGACAGGGCCTCCGCGCGACCCGCCACCACCGACCCACCACGGCAGCAACAGATCATCCTCGCAGTTTCCGGGGTGCAGTCCGTGGGCGTGTGCACCATCCCCCCGAGGGTCCTCGGCTCCGGCTCCGACAGGCAGGCCCCGCGGTGCTGGGCAGGCGAGGGGGGTGCAGAGCTCAGGGGAGCGCCCTGCCCCCACCCTGCCCTCAGGTTCAACACCGTAGCCACCAGGGCCTCCAGGAAAAGGAGGCAGTGCCGGCCGCCGGCCCGTTAGACCAGCTCCATCGCCAGCCACCTGCTCGCCCATTGCCCTGGACACGGAGTGATCTGTCCCTCATGACAGGCCTCAGGGGACCACGGTCTGGAGGCGTCAGGCACAGCTGTGGCCTCTGAGAGCCCTCCCAGCCTTGACCAGAGGCCCAGGACCCCCCACGCTCTGGTTTCCTGGGCCCTCAGAGGACGGTCCCCCTGCCGGGGGGCACCGAGCACCTGCCACCTGCCAGCACCTGCCGCCTGCAGGACAGGCCTGTCGCCCAGTCTAGCTGTGAGCACGCAGCCAGGGCACAGGCCCGGGTGGCGGGCTGACCCCCAGTGTGGGGCGTGCAGGAGGCAGCCATCCATGATCCTCTCTCGTTGATGTTTCTCTCTCTCTCTCTCACCCTCCCTTCCTCTCTGAAATCAATAAAAATATATTTTCAAACATAAAGTTAACATGTTGAATGTCAACGGTAGTGAAAATGCTTAATCACACTGGGTAAGACGCATAGAAGAGGGGGCGTGGCAGGTCCCCCCACCCCCGACCACCTGGGGTCGGCACGTGACGGCCCCTGGGACACCCAGTCCTCGTGCCAGGGACACACACGTGGGACCTGGTGTGGGAAACTGTCTTTGCAGGTTGGTTTGGAGGTGGGAGGTCACCTGCCCGCAACGCCCCCACGTGTCCGGAGAGGGAGGCCCAGGGCAACTGACTCCACGGAGGAGCCACGGAGGAGCCACGAAGGAGCCACGAAGGAGCCACGGAGGGCGGAGGCAGAGGCAGGCGATGCCCAGGGACGTGCAGGGCCGCAGCACCTGCCAGAGGCAAGGAAGGCCCCTCCCGCTGACCTTGACCCCAGGCTTCTGGCCCCAGAGCCGCGGGAATCAACGCTGCTGTGAGAGTTGGGGAGCACCGGCGGGGAGGGTGCCTGAGCTGACGGGGGCGGGGATGGGGGGGCGGGGGCCGGGCGGCAGCAGCTGGGGCTGAGCCGGTACTGATGGGCCCACGCCTGACTGCGCACGGGTGACGAGCCGCCCTCTGTCTGTGGGACCCTCCAGTCCCAACCACGACACACAGAAGAGACACCACACGGACGGGAAAGGGAGGCCGGCAGTGACATGACGGGCGGGGCACAGGCCAGCGAGTGGCTGAGCCGGGAAGGGAACAGGGGGCTCTGGCTTCAGAATCCATGCAGCTGCCTTGGGGCCGGGCCCGCCTTCCTCCCGCCGCCCAGGCCCCCGTCCACCCAGGGCCCCGTCCGCCCAGGGCCTCCGTCCGCGAGGTGCTGAGGAGCCGGCTCACATCCGTCACATCCGGGCCGTCCATTCAGAGCTCAGTGGGGGGGAGGGGGGCCGTCCATTCAGAGCTCAGTTGGGGGGAGGGGGCGCTGAAGGCGGCGGCCAGGGGAGATTGTTGGGAGAGACAAGTGCACATCAGGGAAGCTTCCTGTTGTCGTGGGGCGAGGTCAGGTTACAGTGGCCAAGGGGGGCGAGGGAGGCACCACACCCCACCCCTCCCCCCTCCCCCCACCCTCTTCCCCTACCCCCTGCTGTCCCCGGAAGCCATGGGGGGCCAGCCTGCTCTCCTCCACCCAGGGCGCTTGGAGGGTCCACCAGAGCTGCTGTCCCCACACACACACAGCAGGGGGCAGGCACGGAGCAGCTCAGACAGGAGCCCCGGGCGTGTGGCCCAGCACCCACCACACGGCCCCCCCAACTCTCCCGCCTTCCTTGAGGCCCCTCACCCGCCCCCGCCTGGCCCTGCCCCCAGCTGCCCACCACCCACCCACCCACCCACGAGACGGCGTTCGCTGGTCCGCACAGAGGGCCTGGGGCGCCGGGGTGGGGCTGGCAGAGCTGGGGGCAGGGCCATTGCTCCGCCCTGATTTGGGGGCCAGTGGCACTAACCACCCCGCAGCCCCCACCGCACTTACACGGGCGCCCACCAAGCCCCCGCTGCCATGAGCCCCACGGGCAGCTCTGTCCGCCAGCCCCGGCCCGTCCTGACGTTTAATTACGGTCAGATGTGGAGCACTGAGTCGTGTGAGGCATGTCAGACGTCCACAGAGATTTCTTTCTAATTACGAGATCGTACGTTCCTGACGGCTCACGTGTGGTGGTTACTGAAATGTGTGCGAGGGGAGCCCGGCGTTGGACGCCTCTCCCCTCGGGGCCCGGGGAGCGAGGCTGGCGATGCCAGATGCCAGTGAGAGGCCATCCCCCAGCCGCAGGCAGCCTCGGCCGAGATGACCCAGGTGAGCACTCGGACCCTGCACGGACCTCACTCACCTGGGCAGCCTCTCCCCCTCCCCCCTTGGCAGGGGGAGGCTCCCCGGGAGCACCCACACCCTCCCTGCAGCCCCAGGGTGGATTCCGGGCCGGGGTCTGCAGGCACTCTGAGCTGGCCACACCCCTCCCGAAAGTGAGGCACCAGGGGGTCAGGGAGGGGGTTCAGCACTGTGACCTTATTTGAAGGGCGTGTCCCAGCACCTGTGACCGCAGGACCCACAGCACTGCAGCCGCTGGGTTCCTGCCTCTGGGGGTGCCCGCCCCTGGGCACATGTCCCCCAAGGCGCCCACCTCATCTGCCCCATCAGCATGTCGTCCATTCAGGAATCGGGGGGGGGGCACTCTGTGGGGGTCCAGGCACCTCACCGTCTATTGTGACCGAGGGGCAGAGTGAGCTCAGCCGGCGAGAGATGGAGGGGTGTCTCGCTGTCGCCCCAAGCGAGCTGAGTGCAACCACAGGCAGGACTTGGGGGGCCTCTGGGGCACCTCCCTCCCCCTCTCCCCACGCAGGGCAGCCAGGCCCCCAGAGCAAGGCCCCCCACAACCCGGGGGAGCCGCCAGCTTCCTGCGACCCAGGCACCCCGGTCACAGCCTCCCGCCGGCCCCCTGCCCACAGGAAGTCACGAGGAGGACCCGGATTTGGGGGGCGGGGGCCTTGAGGGGACCTCTCAGTGGGAGCATGAGCGGCCAAGCAGGGTCAGCCCACTGGCTGGGTCACGGATGAGCACACACGCCCCTCCTGGTGCAGGGCCTGCCTGGGGTCCCTGTGCACACCACCCCCCCGGGCTGAGACCTCCCAGTCCCCAGGAACAGTGGCCCCCGACCGGCACCCCCAGCTCCACACGGAGGCGAGGGGGCTGCTCCCACGCCAGAGAGCACCCGGGTTTCCAGCTCGCCTGGCGCTGGGCCACCAGCCCCGAGCAGCCGCCCAGAGCCGCCCTCCGCGCCGCCCGCCCCTCCGCGCCGCCCGCTGGGCTACAGCATCGCCTTAGGCGCTGATGGCGCCGAACGACCAGCCTGATGGATGGCTCTTTCCTGGCGAAACTCAGCCGGTTCCCTGTGGACCCCTAACTTCCCTTCTGCAGGTCCATCCATCACCTGCTCCTGCGCGAAGCCGGGCCAGCCCCCCTCCCCCAGCGGGGCTGCCAAGGAGCCCCAGGAGCCCAGCCTGGGGAGGGCGGCAAACGGACCCGGCTCCAGCCTCCAGCTTCCTGACCATAAACCACAAACCCGGGCAGTGTCCCCGCGGCCGGCGGGTCCCCAGTCGATCTGTTGACCCGGAGGCGTCTTCAGCCGGTGGGCTGGCCCTTTGCTGCCCCTGAAGCACGCCCCGTCTCCTCTCCCCTTCTGGTGCGGCTCCCGCCCCCCCCAAACCCCCCCGCCCCCCCAAACCTCCCCCGTCCCCCATTCCCCCCCCGCCCCTTCCTAAACTCAGCACAGCCGCCCCTGCCCCTCCCCCCGAGCCCTGCCCAGTCTCCGGTGAGGCTCCTCCGAGGCAGACAAGTGCCTCCTTGTGCCCCCTTCCGGCCGATGTGACCTCTTTGAGGCTGTGGCTGCGTCGGGAGCCAAAGTGAGAACCACAACCCAGCGTCCACCCGAGTCCACCCGAGGCCCATGCAACGCACTCCACGTGACAGCACATCCCTGAGCCGGGGGCCAGACCACCCGCGCAGGGGCGGCCAGGAGGTGGGAGATGGCCCGCCACCCCTGCCCCAACCCGCACCTGTCCCCGCACCTGCCCCTGCACCTGCCCCCCATAACAGCCCCCCCACACCTGCCCCCGATACCTGCCCCAACCCCCACCTCCAAACCCTGCCAGGGGGCGGGAGAGGCCACTGGAGGTTGGGAAGCAGATGGCACCCCCTGGAGCAATGCTGCCATGAGCCCCTCCTGCCCCTGCCAGGCCAGTGAGGGGGCCCGGGGCTGGGCGCCCCACCTGCCCCGTCCGAGGTGAGGGCTGTGGTGGGAGCAGTGCGTGTGGCCGACAGGCCTCGCCGCCACGTCTGAGGACAAGGACTGGGGGCTCCCAGGAGGGAGCTGGGCTCAGGTCACCATGACAGAGGCCCCTCGCGGGAGGACCTGGCAGAGGGGCCAGGAGACCCCGGAGGGGCCGTGGCGGATGAACGGTCACAGAAGGTGGCTGACCCCACGACAGGAAGGGGATTCTGGTACAGCTCGGAGGAGCCCCGAGGTCATGGTCCCGAGTGCCGTAAGCCAGTCGCCAAGGACAAGTCCGGATCCGCTGCTGGGAGGGTGGGCTCCACAGACAGGCTGAGGCCGGTGGGGGCTGGGGCTGGGGAGGGGCGGGGAGCAGGTGTTTAAGGGGGACAGAGTCTGGGAAGACAGAGTCCTGGAGAGGATGGGGTGGCGGCTGCACAACCATGTGAACGTCCCTCATGCCCTGAGCCGTGCGCTCAAAAATGGTTAAAATCGTCCCCTTTGTGTTGTGTATTTTACCACATTTTTTTAAATTTTAAATAAGCGTATTACACATATATGTGTTTGCTGTTGTTAATCCTGACCGGAGAGTATTTTTTCCATTGCTTTTCAGAGAGTGGGAGGGAGGGGCGGTGGGAGGGGAGAGCATCAACCCTGCCCATCGAGCGCCGGCCTCCGCACGCTGCCCGCTGCCCGAACGGGGTGGCGGGGAGCGAACCCTACACCAGGGACCTGCCCTGGACGGGAATCAAACCCCAGACCCTTCAGCGTGGGCCGACGCCCCAGCACCGGGCACCCCAGCCAGGGCCACAGGCATTTATCCGCCCTTCCCTGGAGGCAGGGCCCGAGGGAGGGCTCGCTCACACCCGTCAGGGCAGACGGCTGGCAGCGGTGGCTCCTCGTCTCAGGGCTGTTCCTACATGAAGGCGCACCACCGGAGATGGAAACCGAGGCGGCGGCCAATCGCTCAGTGGAGCGGGAGGGGGACAGCCAGCCGGGCCGCTGGGGCCTCCGAGATGGGAGCTGGGGGGCCGCGCGGGCGCACAGGCAGGGGGTGGTCTTTCCTGCGGGCCGGCTGTGGCCAAGCACTGGAAGCAGCAGCAGAAACCAAACGGTCCTTTCTAGTGCCGGGAGGACGGGAAGGGGCCGAGAGCGGGTCACAGAGCCCCCCGGCCCTCACCCGCCCTGCCCCCCCCCCGCCTCCCCCTGCCCCCCGCCCTGAGCCAGAGCCAGAACGGCCTGTGGGCAGAGCCCGCTGCTGAGCGGAGCCAACCAGCGGGAACCGCACCAGCAAATCACTCCCGGCCGCTGAGCAAGTGGGTTCCAGGGTCATCAATAAATGATGAGTGGTTGCCACGGCAACAGCCCCGGCCCATATTTCATCTCCCAGAGACTGGGGAATGCTCCGCAGTGCTGCGAAGCCGGGCTGGGCGGGGAAGGGGCTCCCGCCCCCCCCCCTTTGCCTTGGCCAGACCCCGGGGCCCTGAGCGTGGGGCAGACACATCTGGATGGACAGGTTCCCAGGAGACAGAGGGATGGATGTGAGGCCAGGAGAGGGGGGGACAGCAGGGCTTGGGGAGTGAAAGGGAGAGGAATCCCACCCTGAGCTGACTCGTGCTCTCCGCCCCGCGTCCAGGCCATGTGACCCCTCTCAGGCTCCACGTCCTCTCCGGTGAACGGGAGGCAGGAGGGGGCCTGCCCCATCGGTTTGTGAAAATGGAAGCGAAGCGTGGGGTGCGTGAGAGGCCTTGGCCGATGCCATCCGTTGTTGCTGTCGGTCGGGGGTCCCGTGATGAGCCTCTGTATCTGCTAACATCTGGCCCCATTGGTCCGTTGGCGGTCGGATCCTGTGTGTAAACCCCTCGTCCATCAGCCTCCGTTCCGTCTCCGGAAAGCCACCCTTTGGCATCCCTCGCTGCTCGGCCCTCCAGCTTTGTGCGCCCGAGAGGTCACCTTCGTTTCCAAAGGACCCGCCCGGGGTGGCATTCCAGGGTGACGAAGTCTCCATCCGGCTTCAGAGGCCTGGCCCCACAGGCCCCCTCGTTCCCACAGAGGCGTCTGCTCCCCATCTTCGTTCCCCTGAATCGGTGCGTCTTCCTCCAGTGGCTGCTTCCAAGGTTTTCTCGTCGCGGGGTGGAGCCATTTGATCACCGAGCGTCTGGCTGTACTTTCCTTCCTGCTTCTTGCGCTTGGGGTCCACCGAGCGCCCCGCACGGACCTGTGGGAGCCACTCTGTCTTCAAATCCCCTCCCTCCGTCCTCTCTCTCCTTCAGGGACCCCGAGTGCGCGTGCCGTGGGCGCCCGGGTCCCGCCCGGCTCTCTGGCGGCGGCTCATATTGTAGAGGCCTTTTCTCTCTCGGCTTCACTTCGGACACCTCCTACCGCTGTGTCTTCAAGCTCACTGGCCTTTTTTTCTGCCAAGTTTAATCCCATCCGACGGATTTTCCATCTCAGACTCTAGAAGTTTGATTTGGGTCTCTTTTATATATTTTTTTTATTGATTTCAGAGAGGAAGGGAGAGAGATAGAAACATCAATGATGAGAATCATCAATTGGCTGCCTCCTGCTCGCCCCATACTGGGGATCAAGCCCATAACCGGGCATGTGCCCTGACT
Source organism: Myotis pilosus (assembly GCA_036010255.1). Lineage (NCBI taxonomy): Eukaryota > Metazoa > Chordata > Mammalia > Chiroptera > Vespertilionidae > Myotis > Myotis pilosus. Next base: position 72,880,506 of record JASKON010000013.1, read on the forward strand.
GGGAATCGAACCTGGGACCCTTCAGTCCACAGGCCGATGCTCTATCCACTGGGCCACACCGCCAGGGCGATTTGGGTCTCTTATAGTGTCCGTGCCTCCACGTCACACATTCCACCTTCCCCTGGCTCTCTGAGCGGCTGGAGTGCAGCCATAGCAACTGTGTCCACATCCCGTCCGCCCCTCTGACGACGGGGCGCACTGGGTGGATTCTCTCTCCTCGCCGAGGCCGCACCGTCCTGCCTGGTGATTTTCACAGACCCCGTGTTCTGAAGCGCACGTGGTTGGGCGCCGAGTGCTTTCCATTCATACGAACAGCGTGGGGCTCTGTCGGACCTGCCGGGTGCTGCTTCCAAGCTTCCGTGTGCAGCCGGATGGGGGGACCTGGGTTCACCGTTCCTCCTGGCGGGGCAGCCCCTCTGTGCCCTCCCCCATGACCCTGGAATGGAGGCTTCGAGGCTTTCCGTCTGCCTGTCTGCCCAGCTGGGGGGGCAGACCGACTCCCGCCTGGAGCCCGCCCAGGGCCGTTTCCTCAGGTCCTTCGGGGGGTGGGGCCTCTCTGGGCTGCAGGCACTTCACTCACATGCTCGCAGCCTCCGCCCGCTCCAGTCTGCACAGCCTCTGCCCGGGTCCAGCTCCTCCTTCCGGGGACCCCCCTGCCAGGCCTGGAGCCCCCCAAGGCAGTGAGCTGGTACAACCGCAGGGCTCACCTCATGCGTGTGCACGCTCAAGAACCACTGCCCGGCCTGTGTGGCTCAGTGGTTGAGCATCGACCCATGAACCAGGTCACAGTTCAATTCCCAGTCAGGGCACAGGCCCGGGTTGTGGGCTCCACCCCCAATGTGGGGCATGCAGGAGGCAGCCAGTCAGTGATTCTCTCTCATCATTGATGGTTCTGTCTCTCTCTCTCCCTTCATCTCTGACATCAATTAAAACACTAAATAAGTAAATAGATGGAGACCAGGAAAGGGGGGTCTCACGCCTCCGGGCCTGTCCTCCGGCCTCCTTCTCCCCAGCAGATGGAGGGGGCGCCTCAGCCATCGGTGCTCCTGCAGGTGGCGCTGGGTCTCAGGCTGTGTATGAGCTGGCAGCAGCTGCGCCTCCCCGATCACAGGGAGGAGAGAGGGCGGCCGCAGGCCCCGGGCGCGGGAGCGTGTGGCCCACCGGGAGGACGGGGCCCAGGGCAAGCTGGACGTCCGTCCGTGCCCCGTGACCCTCAGGAGGAGGTTCTGGGACTCAGCCCGGGCGGCCGTGAAGGTAAGAGGCCTCAAGAACACGGGGCAGCCCCAGCCCTCGGCTCAGTGGTAGAGCGCTGGCCTGCGGACCGAAGGAGGCAACCAATCGATGTCTCTCTCACATGGCTGTTTCTCCCTGTCTTTCCCTCTCTCTTCTATTCTCTCTAACAATCCATGGAAAACACCCTCGGGTGAGGATTTAGAAAGGAAAGTGCACGGGCTCCCACACATGCCGTTCTCCCCGTCACCATCACACCGTGGACCTGCGCTCCGCCCGCCCGCTCCGCCTCCGCCGGCCCCACGTGCTCCTCTGGACCAGGGTCCCCGACGTCCTCCCCCCCCAACCCTGTCCCAGCCCCTTCGGGTTCCCTGACCCCAGGTCAACGCTGCGTATCACCGTCACGGGCGAGGCAGAGCGGCGCCTTCAGAGCGGGTCCTGCGGGAGCAGACGGCGTCTCACAGCGAAGCCACGCGAAGACACAGGTGAAATCAACGTGACCCTCGAGCCGGGAGGAGCGGAGGTTCCATCCCAGGAGCTTCCTCGGAGACCCCGGTGTGAGGGCAGCGAAGTTCTGCTGGGAGGCAGCTCCTGGGGCCGCCCTGCCCACAGAGGTCACAGGTCACGGCCGTTCCGACTCAGCACCATGGGCAGCCCCTGCCTCCACGGGATGGGCCCAGCTGGGGGCTGTTAAACGGGGCCCGGGAAGGCGTCCCTCTGGTCCCGTGGGCTCTCCGGACCCGCCTCCCCGAGGGCCCCAGGCGCCGGGTGTGCTGGGCGGACGGGAGCCCACGGTGCAGCTGGTGGCGGCGGCAGCCAGGCAGCGGGGCTCTGGTGCTCGCCGGGAGGAAGGAACGAGGCAGATGGCGTGTGGGCACAGACTGCTGCGTGCTGCCTCCACTCTCCCACATCAGGGCCCACGGAGAGCTGGCCGGCCCGAGACAGGCCTCCCCCTCAGCCCGCCGTCTCCCCTCCAGGGAGCCCCCTGGACCTCTCCCCACCCGCCACCTCCATGAGGCAGGGATTCTCTGGCTCACTGAGCCCCAAGCTGCCCTCACGCCCCCCCATCCCACACCCGTCACCCCACGGACTGTGGCTCTGTGAGGCCAGGGACAGAATCTGCTTTCTCCCGTGGGATCGCTCCTGACCTGCTCCCAGCTTCCTAACAGCGCGTCCACTTACTCACGAAAAGCACTTCTAGAATGAGGGGAGGGAGGGAGGGATGGTGGATGGATGGATGCATCCACGTGGATGGATGTAGATGAATAGACACATAGATAACTGGATGGATGGTGGATGGATGGATGCGTCCACATGGAGGGATGTAGATGGATAGACACATGGATAACTGGATGGATGGTGGATGGATGGTGGATGGGTGGATGGATGATGGATGGATGATGGATGGATGGATGATGGATGGATGGTGGATAGATGATAGATGATGATGAATGGATGGCAGATGGATGGTAGATGGATGGTGGATGGGTGGGTGGATGGATGGATGGTGGATGGGTGGATGGATGGGTGAGTGGATGGTGGATGGATGGATGGATGGATGGATGGATGGATGGTGGATGGTGGATGGTGGATGGATGGGTGGATGGATGGATGGATGATGGATGGATGGTGGATGGATGAATGATGGATGGATGATGGATGGATGATGGATGGATGATGGATGGATGATGGATGGATGATGGATGGATGATGGATGGGTGGTGGATGGATGGTGGATGGATGACAGATGATGATGGATGGATGATGGATGGATGGATGGATGGATAGTGGATAGAAAAACAGACAAATGGACAGAGAGATGAGTGGGAGGACAGATGGACACACAGACACACACATGCTCAGCACGTGAGTGGAGGGTGGTGGTTGGTGCCAAAAAGCAGAGGTGGACAGAGGCAGGGCCTGGGCCAGGGGCGAGGCAGAAGCCCCAAGGGCAGCGCCCAGGGAAGCAGGACAATGGCCATGGCAGGCAGGGCTGGGGCGAGGGTAACACAGCGCGTGCTCACCCCGGAGCCCACAGCCCATCTCCATGAAGGAGCTGATGGGGTCGGGTCAGAGACAGAAGTCGAGGTTTGAGCTGCCCCGGCCCCGGCATCGCTGATGAAGTGCCCCCCGTGGTCGCCCACAGCCTGGGCCACGCTGCCTGCAGAGAGGCCTGTCCTGGCCCAGAGCGGGGGCCCCTGCCCAGGCGATTCAAACGCCCCTAAGGCCCGCCCCCCGCCCCTCCTGCCACCACGGAAAACTCACAGCTCCAAACACCAAGGACTTTCAAACCCTCCCCCGCCGCCCCCGCAGCCCTGGCGGTCAGCTGCCCAGAGCAGAGGGCAAGCCGCCCTTCCCCAGGTGGACGGCACCGAGGGCTGAAGCACTTCCTGAAAGAGGAGCTGCGGTCAGTGGTCAGCGTGGAGTGGCCGGGAAGAGGGGATTTCTGCGCTCAGCCTCGCCTCCCCAGGGCAGGGGGGCCGGGGCGAGGGCGGATGGGGGGACTGGTTTTGCAAGCATTTGAGCTTGGGGGACAGCAATTCTCCGCTTTGGGCCTTAGTCTGAGGCAGAGCGCGGCTGCCCCCTGCTGGGCGCTGTCCTGCCTGCGCCCGGCCTCTCCAGTGGGGGAATCCTGGCACCCAGAGGCCAGAGTGGGCATCTCTGCCCCCGGGGGACCAAACCCCGGGAAGGGGGGCCGGGCCCGGGGAGGCGAGGGAGCCCCGTGCCCTGAGCAGAGTGAGTTAAGGGGACGCCAATAAACTCAACAATCAAGGTTTTTCACAAAATGTTTTGTGTCATTATTTTTAAATCAAAATCAATGTGAAAATATCCGTGATGTACAGAATATCAAAGGTTAAGTGAACACAGGATCCGCCCTGGCCTGGCCGGTGTGGCTCAATGGATAGAGCGTCGGCCTGCGGGCTGGAGGGTCCCGGGTTCGATTCCGGTCAGGGCACAGGCCCTGGTTGCGGGTTCAGTCCCCAGTGAGGGGCGCGCAGGAGGCAGCGATCAATGATGCTCTCATCATAGATGTTTCTGTCTCTCTCCAACCTCCCTTTCTCTCTGAAATCAGTAAAAAAACATTTTAAAAAATGGAACTTAGGCTCTGACCTCGCCTGGCCCTGGAGGTGGGGTGGGGTCCTCGGCTGCGGGGAGCCCCCCCGTCCTGGAGGCCAGACGCCCCAGACCCAGGGGCTGTCGGGAGGCCGGAGCCCTGGTGCACGGAAGCGGCCTTCTCACTGTGCCCTCGCTGTGCCCTCACGTGGCCCCTCCTGTGCCAGGGGACAGCCGCCCCGTGAGCTGCCACCCCCCGCAGGCCCGGCCTCCGTGCGGTCACCTTGGCGGTGAGGGCTTCGAGGTGCGAACGCTGGGGACGCGGTGCGGCCCATTAGCTCCAGGTACAAATACAGGACGCAGACAAAGCCGCCTGCCCCCCGCCCCCACACCCCGGCTCTCCCCGGCCGGACCTGGGGCACCCAGCACCCTCCAGCCCCGTGGCAAAGACGGGGGTCGGGGGGGGCTCAGCAAGGCGCACGCCCCTCCTGGGTGCCCCCACTCTGCAGCGGGCCTCCGGATGCAGGGCTGACGGCGGCAGGGGCCCTTTCTGCCCCACGGGGACCCCGTGCTGACAGGTGCTGGGGCTCGGGGGCCCACAGTGATGACCAGCCTGTGCGACTGGCCCCCTTGCTCCACGCCCCTCGCCAGGCAGACCGTGGTGTCCGGGCACCTGCGGCCCCACACGCTGCCCGCCCTCCTGGGGACTGTGCGGAGGCCCATCCGGGGGGGCATCTGAGCCCCGTGTCCGGGGGGCGGGGGCAGGGGCAGCGGCAGCGGCAGGGGCAGGGGCAGGGGCAGGGGCAGCGGCAGGGGCAGGGGCAGCGGCAGGGGCAGGGGCAGGGGCAGGGGCAGGGGCAGCGGCAGGGGCAGGGGCAGGGGCAGCGGCAGGGGCAGGGGCAGGGGCAGCGGCAGGGGCAGCGGCAGGGGCAGGGGCAGGGGCAGGGGCAGGGGCAGGGGCAGCGGCAGGGGCAGGGGCAGGGGCAGGGGCAGGGGCAGCGGCAGGGGCAGGGGCAGGGGCAGGGGCAGCGGCAGGGGCTGGGGCAGGGGCAGGTCTCAGGGCTCCCCCGAGGCCGAGGCAGAGGCTCAGGAACACGCCGGCGGCCAACGGGCAACGGCCCACGCGGCCGACCTGACAGCGAGGGCTCCGTCCGCACCCAGTGCCTGTCACTGGCCCGGAAAGGGACGGGTTCTCTTTTTCCCGTAATCCTCACCCGACGGTGTTTTAATGGCGTGGGGGGGAGAAACTCCATGACGGAGAGAATCGCTGATCGCTGCCTCCTGCGCCCCCGCCCCCGGGACCGAGCCCGCACCCCGGGCCTGTGCCCTGACCAGAATCCAACCCGGGCCCGTCAGTCCGCAGGCCGGCGCTCTGCCCGCTGAGCCGCACCGGCCAGGGCCCTCATTTCATTCACGAGTGTCCGCATCCTGGCCGGGCGCGGAGCTCCAGCAGGGACCCCGCTCTGAAGCTGGGGGTCGCGAACCTGGGGACCTTGGGTCTCCCGGGGCCCCCGGGCCTCACCGTCCACTCCTCCGGCCGCGAGCAGGTCCTCTCCGTCCCCGGACGCGAGAGCAGAAGGGCCTTCGTCACGGGTTTGCGCGAGGCCCCACGTGTGGGCCTTGAGGAGGTGCGGGCACGCGAGTGTGAAACGTGGCCCCAGAGTCAGCAACGGGCGGGGCCCCGTGTGCCCGGAGGCGGTCAGCACCGCCAGGCGCTCACCCGGTGCCTCCGGAGCCCCTGCCCCCCGGACGCTCCCGCCGGATGCTCCCGCCGGACGCTCCTGCCTGGAGGCGGGCCTTCGCCTGGGAGAGGCCTCTGCCACGTGCAGGGGCCACGTGCGGGGGCAGCGAGCGGGGGCCGTGTGCAGAAGCCACGTGCGGGGGCAGCGAGCGGGGGCCGTGTGCAGAAGCCACGTGCGGGGGCCGTGTGCAGAAGCCACGTGCGGGGGCCGTGTGCAGAAGCCACGTGCGGGGGCCGTGTGCAGAAGCCACGTGCGGGGACCGAGAGCAGGCGCCATGAGCAGGCCCCTGGTCAGCAGCTGCGGCTGAGCCAGCTGTCCTCACGCGGCCGCTGGTCCCCCTCGGGTCCCCGCCACCGCAGCGCCCACGGAAGAGGCCAGGCTGCCCAGGGCGTGGCCGGAGTCCTGACCCCCTCCCCGGGGAGCGTGAGGCGAGGGGCGGTGCACAGGTGCCGGTGCCGGCCATGGAGGGCGTCGTCCGCTGAGGCTGCGCCCAGGCGGAAGCGCCGCAATGGGCATGGCTTCGCTTTTGCAAACACCTGAGCTGCCCCGTGATGGCCTGGGAAACAGCGACGTTCTAGGGGCGGGGGTCCGCAGGGAAGTCTACTGGTCAGACCCCCGTCACCAGGCAGAAACCTGACCCGAACCCGCTCCCCCGCTCCCCCCAGGGGGTCGCAGCCCCGGGGGGCGGCTCAGCCTGGGCCAGACTCGGGGGGCCGGCCGTGCGCTGCCCCCCTCGCAGCCTCTCCCGGGGCCAGGGGAGCGGACGGCGGGGCCGCAGGGGTCCGGGCTGACAGTGTCCCACGTCAGCGACCCGAATGGAAAGTCTCCCCTTTCAGGGCATGTCACCCGTGCAGATGAGCACCCGCACGCACACCCGTGCACGCACATTCACACAGGCATGCACACTCATACAGGCATGCACACTCATACACGCATGCACACTCATACACGCATGCACACTCATACAGGCATGCACACTCATACACGCATGCACACTCATACAGGCATGCACACTCATACACGCATGCACACTCATACACGCATGCACACTCATACAGGCATGCACACTAATACACGCAGGCACACTCATACACGCAGGCACACTCATACACGCATGCACACTCATACAGGCACGCACACTCACACAGGCATGCACACTCATACGTGCATGCACACTCATACACGCATGCACACTCATACACTCATGCACACTCACACAGGCACGCACACTCACAGGCATGCACACTCATACGCGCATGCACACTCATACCCGCACGCACACCCGTGCACGCACACTCACACAGGCATGCACACTCATACAGGCATGCACACTAATACACGCAGGCACACTCATACACGCAGGCACACTCATACACGCAGGCACACTCATACACGCATGCACACTCATACAGGCACGCACACTCACACAGGCATGCACACTCATACGCGCATGCACACTCATACACGCATGCACACTCATACACGCATGCACACTCACACAGGCACGCACACTCACAGGCATGCACACTCATACGCGCATGCACACTCATACGCGCAGGCACACTCATACACGCATGCACACTCATACACGCATGCACACTCATACACGCACGCACACTCACACAGGCACGCACACTCACACAGGCATGCACACTCATACAGGCATGCACACTAATACACGCATGCACACTAATACACGCAGGCACACTCATACACGCATGCACACTCATACAGGCACGCACACTCACACAGGCATGCACACTCATACAGGCATGCACACTCATACAGGCATGCACACTAATACACGCAGGCACACTCATACCCGCACGCACACCCATGCATGCACACCCGCACATGCACGCACACTCATACAGGCACGCACATTCATACACGCACGCACACTCATACACGCATGCACACTCATACACGCAGGCACACTCATACACGCAGGCACACTCATACAGGCATGCACACTCATACAGGCATGCACACTCATACACGCATGCACACTCATACACGCATGCACACTCATACACGCAGGCACACTCATACACGCAGGCACACCCATGCATGCACACCCGCACATGCACGCACACTCATACAGGCATGCACACTCATACACGCATGCACACTCATACACGCATGCACACTCATACACGCATGCACACGCACATACCCTGCTGGCCTGTGAGGTGTTGCAACCCCAGGCGGCCGCCCGTCACCCCCAGCGACACTTTCGAGGCGGCTCACTGACCTTTGAAACGGACGGAACTGTTTGCACTGAAACGGAACAGCTGCGTCTCCGAAGCTGGAGAGAGGAGAGGGGGCACGGGGGCCAAGGCAGGCCCTGGAGGCGCCGCTACACCCACTCAGCCCTCCCGGCTCCCGCCTCGGCCTCGGCCTGCCCACTTGGGAAGGGAGATGGAGGCTGGACTCCGCCCGCCCGCCCCCAGCCTCCTCGTTACTCCGGTGTTCACTGGCGTCAGATGCGCATCCATGGGGCAGCCTGCCTTCAGGTTCCAACACTTAAGCCAATTGCTCTCCGCGGGCCCTGCACCAGCCCTGATGGGGGGGGGCTCCCCCTGATAACGTCTGTGCACGGAACTCCCATCTGGCTGCTGCCCCGGCCCGACCCGCTCCCTGTCCCTGGAGGGCCCGCCAGCAGGGTGGGCGCCGTGCAGTGTCACGGGCACCGGGTCGTGTGTCCTGGGGCCGGGCAGACACGGCCACATCCCAGGAAGCTGCGACCAGCGGCCAGGAACCACCGGCTTAGAGAGCACCCTTTCCTAGATTTTATTATTATTATTATTATTATTATTATTAGCGAGAGAGAGAAAAACACTGATGTGAGAGAGGCACATGGCCTGGTTGCCTCGCACACACTCCCCAACAGGGGCCTGGGGTTGAACCTGCAACCCAGGTACCTGCCCTTGACCGGAAATCAAACCTGAAACCTGTTGGTGCTCAGGCTGACGCTCTAACCCAGCGGTTCTCAACCTGTGGGTCGCGACCCCTTTGGGGGTCGAACGACCCTGTCACAGGGGTCGCCTAAGACCGTCGGAAAACACATATAATTACATATTGTTTTTGTGATGAATCACTATGCTTTAATGATGTTCCATTTGTAACAGTGAAAATACATCCTGCGTATCAGATATTTACATGACGATTCGTAACAGTAGCAACATGACAGTGATGAAGTAGCAACGAAAATAATGTTATGGTTGGGGGTCCCCACCACATGAGGAACGGTATTAAAGGGTCGCGGCATGAGGAAGGTTGAGAACCACTGCTCCAACCACTTTGCACACCAGCCAGGGCCACTTATTGATTTGAGAGAGGTGGCGGGAGAATGAGAGAGAGAGAGGTGTCAGGACAACGCTCGGACCAGCAGAGCCGGGCCGGCCTGGCCCTTGGAGCCGGCGGCGGGGGGTTAACCCGTCCCCAGGCTCCCGCGCGGGAGGCTCCGCGAATCATTTGCCCGAGCCCCCTTTCTGGAGGGGAAGCCGCCTCGCCCAGGACGCTGCTCCCTGGGCACTTCCTGCACGTGGGCAGCGTCTGCCCGTGAGCTCCAGCCCCTCGTCCCTCCTGACCGTTAGCGTCCCCGGCCCCCCACTTGGCCAGCTCTTCCTTCCTGGCCTTTCCCCAGCCTCGCCCCAGGGCAGGGCTGGGAGGCGGGTCCCGTGGGGGGATTTCCACGCGGCCTCTCTGTACACACAGCCTCAGAGAGGGGGGCTGGGGGCTGGGGGGGGCCTGGGGGGCAGGAGGGCCCCACCCAAAGACACAGGGTTTGACTCCTCTAGCTTCTGAAGTGGGGGGCCCTTTGTGAGGCCTGCGAGGCCCGGGGGCGCTGGTGCCCGTCCCCCCCTTCTCCTGGACACTCGCCTGCTCTCCTTCTCTAACGCTCCCACCGGCTGCTCCGCCCCCCGCCCCCCGCTCGCCTGGGTGTCTCCTGGTTGGAGGGGGGACGGCCAGGGACCCGACGCCCGCTGGGCATCCGCTGGGCATCTCCCGGAAGAAGCCAGGCTATTGTTCACGGCTGAAGCTTGAAGTCACCTGACCGGGAACCGAACCCTGACCTCCTGGTTCACAGGTGGACGCTCACCACTGAGCCAGGCCGGCCGGGCCCTGCTCGCTAGAATAAGCCGAGGTCCCGTGCCCGGGTTTGTGTGGATGATGCTCCCGAATCGTTTCCTCCTTTAGTGCGAACTTCTGTGACGTCAGCCTGAACGGCACGAAGGGCCCAGAAACGGTGAGTGACAAACGGGTGAAATTCGTGCCAGGAGAACCCTGAGGACCTGACACTCGGAAATAAAGCTGATAACACGCGAGGAAAAGTCCCTTCTGAGGCGAGAGGTTTTAAAACTCGGGCAGAAACAGAAACGCCAAAGATCGAATCCAGTGGCGGCTCCCTGGGCCTGGCTCTGGGTGGAATATGCATAGGACGTCATTTGCATACATGAATATTCACGGTCCCCTGGGCTAGTATTTGTATATATGAAAACCATGCTCATGGTTCTTAACTGAAATGGTGTGAAGGGAACAATGACACCCCTGGGCCGGCCCCCTCCAGGCCACACCCAGAGACCATCCCAGCCTCGGGCTCAGCCCCAGGCAGGACCCTCCTCCAGGCAGCGGCCACCTGCCCGCCCTCCCCGCCCCGCACGCCTGGCTGAGGCCTCGGGGACCTGCTCCCGTGGGCACCACTGGTCTCCTTCCACCGGAGGCTCAGCCACGCCCGGACGCACCGCCACGTCCCCGGCCCCTCGTGCTGGTCGCTTGGGGTTTTCTGCTTTGAGGAGCGCAGAGCAGTCTTTGTGGAGACCCACCTGCACGGGGTGTGCGCAGGACTTGGGGCCAGTTCCCCGCCCCCACCCCCCACCCCCCACTGCCCCCACCCGGGATGTCAAAACAGGCGCCAGCTGCCACTGGTGTCTTCGACTGTGAGCGTCACCAACGCCCTAAACTTTAGGTTCTCAACCTGTGGGTCGCGAGCAATGAAAATCCATCCTGCATATCAGATATTCACATGACGATTCATAACAGTAGCAACATGACAGTGATGAAGTAGCGACGAAAATAACGTTATGGCTGGGGGGTCACCACAGCACGAGGAGCTGTATGAAAGGGTCGCTGCGTCAGGAAGGTGGAGAACCGCTGGGACACAGGCAAGCCCTTTCCTCGTTTTGAAACGTAGCCGTGAAATCGGTGGACACGTGTGAGATCTCAGCGTGGCGAGAGCGACCACAGGCCTCACCCCAAAGCCAGAGACCGGGAAGAAAACCTGGTGGCTGTGGCCCCATAACCAATTTAAAACTTGCACGTCGCAAAGAAAACAAGCAGAAAGCTAAACCCTACCCTAGCCGGTGTGGCCCAGTGGGTAGAGTCCCGGGTTTGACTCCAGGCAAGGGCACAGACCTGGGTTGCAGGCTCCATCCCCAGCAGGGGGCGTGCAGGAGGCAGCTGACCCATGATGCTCTCTCATCATTGATGTTTCAATCTCTCTCTCCCGCTCCCTTCCTCTCTGACACCCACCAAAAAAGTAAAAAGTAAAGAAGACAAGACTAATGTTCTAAAAATAAAGAAAAAGCTAACCGCCAGCGGAAAGAAGAAATAAACGGTTAGCGCACCAGCACATGGTGGAGACGGACTCAGACCCCCAACAGAGGAAGCTCTGGGAGAAGGGAAAGTCACACGGAAGAAAAAGGAAGAAAAGGAAAAACACACTACGAACGCGGACGGGCAAGTTTCCAAACGGCCGACAACGAGAGGCAACGGGTACGGCTCACAGCAGCCGAGTGAGGAGCCCTGACCGGCCGGGCTCCGTGGTGAGGGCGTCAGCCCAGGCACCCGGGGGTCGCAGGTTCCATTCCAGGTCAAGGGCACGCACCTGGGCTGCAGGTTCCATCCCCGCACGTGTGGGAGGCAACCAACTGATGTGTGTCTCGGGTAGATGCTCCTCTCTCTCCCCCTCCCGCCCTCCCCTCCATTCTCTCTAAAAGTCGCTGGGAAAAGATCTCCTCGGGCGAGGATTAACAAAAAATAAATTTAAAAGCGTGTGACGAAAAGGCTGTCTTGCCCGGGAGGCTGCCAGGGAGGGAAGGGCCCGGCCAGTCCAGGACGCTCACCCTCCGTGGCCGGCGGGGCCTGGGTGGCACTTTGGCAAAACGCACCGCAGCCTTTGGCCCGGGTGTCTTTCCTAAGCACCGACCCTGAGGACATACTCAGGCACCGTGTTATCGAAGGTCACCTGCACTACTCCGCCACCAGGGAAGCTCACGCGGAAATATTACAGTCTGTATTTCCGGACTGTTAGCAATCCATGAGGTACCTTCCCCAAATCCTGGGCAATGACGATGACTCCTTTTTGGGGGGAGGGGGTATTCTTTTTTTGTTTGTCTTTATTTTGGGGGGTTTTGTTGTTGTTTACTTTTTTCCCTCCTTATTTTTTCAGTTGATGTTTACAGAGCGGGAGGGAGAGGGGAAGAGAAGCATCAGTGAGCAGAACATCCATCAGCCGCCTCCACACGCCCCCTCCTGGGGATCAAGCCCGAGACCTAAGCATAGGCCCCGACCGGGAATCGAACCGGCGACCTTCTGGTGCACAGGACGAAGCCCAGACAACTGAGCCACGCCAGCCAGGCAAGAATAGGGCTCTTATAATGAGAAAGCATTGTTTATGAAAACAGCCCACTGAAGCATTAAAACCGTGTTTCGTGGGTTTCCTGACCCTTGGCCGCCACAGTTCCCCGACGGCTGGAGACCAGAAATACCCCTTCCTCGGCCGGGAAAAGCCTGGTTTTTATTTTCCCAAACGCTGGCGTTTTCAACACGGGGAACGGACGCCCCGTTTACCCCCAAATCCCATGTTGGCCGCAGAGGCAGCCGGAAGGATGGACAGACGGACGGAGAGGGGACGGGGCTGTCGTGCTGTTGTCCTGCCCCGTGCACAGTGGGGCTCACCCCCACGGCCCTGGCACCCTGCGCAGCACCCTCGACGCCGCAGGCCGTGGGCGAAGGTCTCTGTTTGTTTGAGAAATAAAACTGGGGAAGCGTCCAAGCCTCCGTTCAGTGACAGAACCCGAGGGTCCCTCCGCTCCCCATCGGGCCAGGTGTGGGGACAGGAGGCGTGGGGTGTGGCACCAGGCCCCCCGCTCCCTCCTCCAGCGCCCACACACGCTCAGGGGCCCTGTGGCCAGTTCCTTCCTTCCTCCTTCCTCTTTATTGATTTCAGAGAGGAAAGGGGAGAGAAACCCCAATGATGAGAGAGAATCTTTGATGGGCCGCCTCCTGCACACCCCCAGGGGGATGGAGCCGGCACCCCGGGCCTGTGACCTGATCCATAGGTCGCAGCTCAACCACTGGGCCACACCGGCTGAGCCCAGGGCCAGTTCTTGAGTGACCGCGGGCGGCTTCTGCGAGACACTGGCTGGAACCCGCCGGCCCCGCTTCCTGGGCCAGGACCCGGAGGAGGCCGGGCGGCGGCTGGATGGAGAGCCCGCCCTGCGGCGCGCGGCGGGGGGCACCGGGGGCGGGCAGAGGGACGGCTGCTTCCAGGGGGGAGCCAGGCTCAGCCTGCCCCGAGCGGGGAGCTCCCGCAGGGGGAGGGGGTGCCGGCTCGGGCGCGCACACGGGGACCCGGACTTGCCCGAGCTCCTCGGGACGCGGCAGCTCAATCCCAGCCGCGACCCCCCAGCCCAGCAGCGCCGGCGCCCGCCCGCGCCCCACCTCCCAGCGCGCACGCCCACCTCGGGGCGCAGAGGGCGGGCCTTCCCGACTCCCGGCGCCGAGGGGTCGAGGGCAGGGCGGCCCCCACCACCCCCCCCGGGGCCGCCTCCGCAGGGGTGCGGGGTCCGACGTCACGCCCGCCATCAGGTCACCCGCGGCGCCAGGACCCGGGGGGCCCGTCCGGGGCGGGAGGGGGGCGCCCCGGCTCCGGGCGGCCGGCAGGTGGGCGCGCGCTCGCCGGGCGGGGGTCCGGCCGGGCCGCGCGCCTCCCCCGGAACTGGCCGTGCCATTCCCATGATGCCCAGCCAGCGGGCACGGCTTCCGGAGCGCGCCGCCGCGCCGCCGCCGCCGGTAGGTCCGGGGAGGGGGCACCGGGGGTCGCCCCGCCCCGCGCGCCCCGCCCTCCGCGCGGCCCCGGACGCCGGGCGGGGGGCGGGGAGCGGCGCCGGGAGCGGGGGGCCCACCCCCTCCGCGCGGCCGAGGGGCGGGGCGCCGGGACCCCGCGGCCCCGCGCGCCCCCCGCGCGCCGCTCCTCCCCCGGGACGCGGGCCGGACCGGCCGGCGCTGGGCGGGGGCGGCGAGGGGCCGGGGGCGGGCGGAGGGCGCGCGGGGAGGAGGGCGCCGGGCGCCGGGGAGGGCGCGCGGGGGGAAGGAGGGCGCCGGGCGCCGGGGCTGGTACCGACGGGCGGGTGTCGCGGCGCCCGAGGCAGCCCCGGCCCCGCCTCCGCGTCGCGGGCCCTGCGCGTCCCGCGGTCCTGGGGGCCGGCGGGGCGCGGGGCGCACCTGGAGAGGCGCAGGTGAGGGCCCGCGGGCAGCTGCCGGCCGAGGACCCCCCACCCCGCTACCCCCGACCCCGCGGAAGGACGGTGGCGTCTGGCGCAGCTTCCGGGAGGTCACTGGCGCCCCGCCGGCCCCGGGACCCCAGAAGCAACCCGGTGCAGACTGCGCGGGGCTGCCCTCCCCGCGGGGGTCTCACCCTGACGTGGCTGAGGACCTGGTTGCGGCCCCAGCAGAGGCGGTGCGGGCAAAAGCGCCCCCAGGAAGGGAGCCCCGTGCTCGGGGTCAGAGGGCACAGGGCACGGTGGGGTCAGCTGGGAGGGCCTCACCTGCTGGGCTTGGGGAGACCGAGCTGCAGGATTGAGGTCTGACCTCCTACCTGGCCCACGGGCCCACCTCGCACCTGCCGTGGGCCTGCCGGGCCCTCCCCTCCATAAGCCCGGGGGACGCCCCCCTGGCAGGCACCAGGGGCTGGACCACTGTGGGTGATGGGGGGGTTGCATTAGGTGATGTGGGGGGGCATTAGGTGATGTGGGGGAGCATTAGGTGATGTGTGGGGGCATTAGGTGATGTGGGGGGCATTAGGTGATGTGTGGGGGCATTAGGTGATGGGGGCATTAGGTGATGTGGGGAGCATTAGGTGATGTGTGGGGGCATTAGGTGATGGGGGCATTAGGTGATGTGGGGGGCATTAGGTGATGTGGGGGGCATTAGGTGATGTGGGGGGGCATTAGGTGATGTGTGGGGGCATTAGGTGATGTGTGGGGGCATTAGGTGATGGGGGCATTAGGTGATGTGGGGGGCATTAGGTGATGTGGGGGGCATTAGGTGATGTGGGGGGGCATTAGGTGATGTGTGGGGGCATTAGGTGCAGGGAGCCGGGCTGTGCAAGATCCGCAGCCGGTGTTCTCCGCCCGGAAGGGGGTGTCCAGGCTCCAGCCCGAGAGGATGCCCAGGGCCCGCCACCACTTTTCAGTCTGGCAGCGTGGCTTTGGGGTCCGGCTGGTGTCCTCCCGCAGGCTCTGACCTGGCCTGGCCTCTGAGGGGGGGGCAGGGGCAGTGTGATCGAGGGAGTTCTCCTGAGGGGTTCCCCTCGGGCCATTGCTAAACACAGGCTGTTGCTGCGGACAGACGCCCCTGAGTGTTTGGCCTCCATCTGGCCCTGGGCCGGTTGACCGGTCACAAAACCGTTTGCTAGGAGGCCAGGCCCTACAGCCAGCCGCGCGCCGTCCGCTCGGTGAACACCGGCCACCGGTTCTCTCCTGCTTCGCCTGCTGGTGTGGAAACCACTGCAGCCTGTCCCCCCCCCCCACCCCACCCCCCCCGACAGGGCCGCTTTTAGGGGAGTGCTTAAGGGTTAGTTAGCCTTCTCCCCTAGCTCTCCACACCCAGGCCCCTCCGTCGCTGGGCCCACTGCTCTGCGGCTGAGACTTGAGGGCAAGGACATGGGCGGCAGGGACGGGGGCTGGGCCACCTGCTTCCACCAGCGTCCCAGTGTCCGACTGTGGCCAGGGGGTGGTAACCTAGTTGTGATGAATCCTATTTGGCCTCAGGGCAAATCTTCCAACATTTAATTTGGGGCCCTTAAATTGATGCTATTTCTTTCCATAAAGATATACATATAGGGTCGCCTGTGAATTCAGTGTCTCTGCCTCTCTCTATCCTGGCAGCTCAAAGTCTCTCTCACACGCGGGAAAGGACCCCACGCGGGCAGGTGGGGCGATGGAGACCTCAGGCCCACGACGCCCCAACGTTGGCCGCTTTGTCCAAACTCTGAACCTGGACTTGAAGAGAGTTTCAAGTAAGTGCAAGAAATTCCTTGACACTGTAGTTCCTGGTCTGTGTGTGTGTGTTTAATAGATATTTTTTATTTCAGAGAGGAAGGGAGAGGGAGAGAGAGAGAGAAACCTCAATGATGAGAGAGAATCATGGATCGGCTGCCTCCTGCAGGCCCCACACTGGGGATCGAGCCCGCAACCCAGGCCTGTGCCCTGACCAGGAATCGAACTGTGACCTCCTGGTTCATAGGTCAACGCTCAACCACTGAGCCATGGCAGCTGGGCTACATATATAAAAGACTAAAATGCTAAGAGTCTGACCGTCCGACCGGTCACTATGACGCGCACTGACCACCAGTGGGCAGACACTGACCGCAGGAGCTGCTGTGACGCGCACTGGCCACTTACAGAGAAACGGCACCGCGGACCTGGCGCCCACAAAGCAACACTCAGCTTCCCCCAAGTGGGACACAGGCTCCGCCATCACCCCAGAGTGACAGCCACCAATCGCAGCTGATGCTGCCGAGACCCCATGGCGCAAAATGCGGCCCACAGCCCAGCCTTAAACGGTCATTGTAGGCACTGGGTAATGACGTCACATAGCAACGCCCGGCTTCCCCTCCCTAGCGACTGGCCTCCTTGCAGTTTCTTCAGCCCAGGAACAGGACTTGCTTTATAGCCAGGTGCAAACATTTCACACTGTAACCAAAATTCTGTGAAGGCTTTTCCCGTGCCTCATCTCACGTAATCCTCACAGAAGTCCTGGAGTAGGTAGATAGGAGACTCGATGGAATCCTATTTTCTTTTCATTAGCCGGAAAATGGAGATTTAGAAAGCTTACAAACTTGACCCGACTGGAAAGAAGAAATGGTGGACCTTGAAAATGACTTCAGGTTTTCTCACTGCGCAGAATATAGTCAAACACGGCTGCCGTTCAGTATTTTACCTTTGTTCTCCCTGCGTGATCTACAATAATAATCTGCTTCGTATTGGTATTTACTGCTGTGTTGGTGACAATTACCTGAAAGAGAAGTTGGGGTGCTTCACTGGGCTGGAAAAAGTTTAGCTACGTCAGAAAGCAGGTCTAATTAAGCAGGTTTATTCTATATCTATAAGAGACTAGTTGACTTGCGCATGTGCAAAACATATAAAGCTCTCGCTGGCACCAATCACACCCGTGTGTTTCGGTCTGTTGTCGTCCACCATGAATTTGGTTGACACTTCTGTCAGAGAAAGGGCGAATAGCGATATTAAGATATTTCTTCTAATTAACTTCCTTTTAATGTGCACGAATTCGTGCACCAGGCCACTAGTTTTTAAATAAAAAGTGACTCTTTAAAGATGTTTGGGGAAGCGATTGCTGAGAATAGAATTACGGTTCACCTCTCGTAATGTTCTCTCTCAGGGGCTCGCTGCTCCCGTCAAGAATGAACCGACCCCCGGGGTCCCTCCCGCTCACCCCCTAGCGTCTGAGTCCTCCTGCCCTTGAACCTGAGAAGGGTGTGCGGCCTTCATCGCCTGGACCCCTGGGCAGCCTCCTAAGGTACAAGCAGCCTGTTCCTCTCAGAGAAGGTGGAGGTGCCAAGTGGGCGTAGGGACGGGAGAGGGCAGTCACGTGGGCGCTCCTGTGGGTGCTTTCCGGCGGGCGGCTGACAAAGACGCGTCTTCCTCCTGAGCCCTCCCGGCAGTCCTCCCTGCACAGCCCAGGACGCGGAGGCCATGCGGCCACCGGCGCTGCCCCTCCCGCAGCGCGTCTCACCCGTGTGCTCTCTTCCCCGCAGGATGTGAAGCTATTGGCAGCCAGACTGGCCCCTGCATCCTGCGTGCCTCCGGTCGGTCGCTAGGATGTTCCTCATGAACGTGCCTCCTGTGCTCCCTCTCCAGTCCGCGTGGGAGGCCTGCGGGCCGCCGGGGAGCTGCAGGTTCCCGGGCCGCCTCTCGGAGCCGGAGGGCGCAGCGGTGAGCGCCCGGGTGCAGATGCTCATCCGCTCGCTTCGGGGTGACCGGGCAGCGCGGGGCCGGAGCCAGGAGCGCGCCCTGCACCGGGGCCACAGGGGCCGCCACGCCCAGCCGACCGCCACCCCCGCCTGCGGTCTCGCTGCTCATTTTGACCCCAAGAGGAAGGAGGAGGCCTCGGACCCCGGCCCCTCAGGGCGGGACTCAGACAGTGACGACTCCGTGGACCGGGGCATCGAGGAGGCCATCCAGGAGTACCTGAAGGCCAAGAGCGGGGCCGCCCAGCCCGCGGCCGCCGACCAGGGCCCTCAGTGCACGCCGGAGCCTCCTCCGAACAGCACCCCGACTACCCTGTGTCCCCCAAAGCGGGCCCCTGGCTCAGGAGGCATCCCTGGTGGCCGCATGGGAGCCAGTGGCCACGTGGGAGCCGGTGGCTGCGTGGGAGCTGGTGGCCGCGTGGGAGCCAGTGGCCGCGTGGGAGCCAGTGGCCGCGTGGGAGCTGGCCAGGCCCCAGGCTCCGCCTCCCCGGGCAGCGTCAGCAGCGAGGACTCCTTCGAGCAGAGCATCCGGGCGGAAATCGAGCAGTTCCTGAGCGAGAAGCGACAGCACGAGACCCCGCCAGGTGACAGGCCTGCGGACAAAAAGCCCGACCCCGGCGACAGCCTGGCCACACCCGCCCTCAGGTCCAGCAGAGAGCCGGTGGGCAAGGCGCCCCGGCAGGACGCAGCGGGAGCGTGCAAGGAGTTTGTTCTCCAGAATCCTCCCCGCTTGGCCACGGCCGCCGCGCAACCCAGGAGCCTCAGATCCAAGGTCACCGCCGAGCCGGAGAGCGTGGGCGGCCCGCAGCCCGCACCCCCCAGGCCGGCCGCCCCCTGCCGCACTGCGGACGCCCCGGGTAAGGGCCGGCTCAGGAGGAACCTGGGCCCCGGGCGCAGGGGACAGGGAGGCAGGAGCGCGGGCCCGGCCCCCGTGCGCGCGGCGGCCGACTCCAGCAGCGACGACGGCATCGAGGAGGCCATCCAGCGGTACCAGCGGGAGAAGAGGAAGGAGGCGAGCAGGGACCTGCCCCCCAAAGCCCCGCCGGGGGAGCAGCAGCCCGGCCCTCCCGCCCACGGCGCCAGCCACGGCGCCAGCCACGCCACGAAAAGTGCCTTGCCCTTCACCCCCAGGAAGACGCCGGGCAAGAGGAAGCCAGTGGCCTCGAAGGCTGTGGACCTGGGCCCGGGCGGGCTTGACCCCGACCAGCCGTCCGAGCCGCCAAAGGAACCCCAAGCCCCCGCCGCCCCGGGGAGCACAGCGGCCAGGAGCCAGTCTGCGGACGGGGCCTCGTGCCGCGCAGACACCTCCGCCGAGCTGATGTGCGCCGAGGCCATCCTGGACATCTCCAAAGCCATCCTGCCGGCCCCCGGGGAGGGCGGGGACGGACCCCCGGCCGCCAGCCCGCTCCCTTGTCCCTCCCGTGTGCCTTCCCGCTCGGACGG
This sequence comes from Myotis pilosus, assembly GCA_036010255.1. NCBI lineage: Eukaryota > Metazoa > Chordata > Mammalia > Chiroptera > Vespertilionidae > Myotis > Myotis pilosus. The sequence continues at coordinate 72,900,252 of JASKON010000013.1, forward strand.
TGACAGCAGCTCTGTGGACAGTGACGACAGCATAGAGCAGGAGATCCGGAACTTTCTGGCGCTGAAGGCCCAGTCGGGGACTTTGCCGGCCAGAGCGGACAACTGCCCGCCGACCGCACAGAGCCCCCTGCCGCCGCCGGGCCCCCGCGGGCAGGCTGGTGCCCCCAAGGCTCCCGTCTCTCGAACGCTGGAGCCTCCGCTGAGTTGCAGGAGGAAACGCAGGGGAGGCGGCGGCACCCTGTGGTCGTCCACACCCAAGAAAGCGAGAGAGGCGGTGAAGGAGGGCGCCCCGGACCCTGGCCCCGGCGAGGCCCCTGGCAGGGACAGCGAGGCCAGGGGGCTGCGCCCCCCCTGCAGGACGGCCGGGCTGGGGGGTGAGCACGGAGCCACGGACGCGAGGGGCGGGGTGTCGCCGGGCCCCGGGAAGGTGGACGGGAAGGAGAGCTCCGAGGACAAGAGCAGCTCACTGGACAGCGACGAGGACCTGGACTCGGCCATCAAAGACCTGCTGCGGTCCAAGCGGCGGCTCCGGAGGCGCGGCAGGGACCCCCGAGCCGGGGGCCGGAAGAAGGTCCGGTTCGGCAGCACCGAGGCGCGGGCCCCGGGTCCGCGGGCCGGCCCCCAGAGAGGCGGCCAGGACAGAAGCCCGCCCGTGGTGCTGAAGAGCTGCCTCTCCAGGTCCAAGAGGGACAGCGGGGCGGGCCCGCCGGGGAGACCGCCCCGCGGCTTCTGCAGCCCCACGGAGGGCGCCAGGCCCGCGGACCCGCCCCAGGCCCTCCCGTCCGTGCAGAGTCCTTTCCCCAGCGAGGCCGAGGCCCGCCCCCGCCACGGCCCGGCCGCCAGCCCCGGCCTCCGGTCTGAGGACAGCAGCTCCGTGGACAGTGACGACAGCATCGAGCTGGAGATCCGGAAGTTTCTGGCCGAAAAGGCCAAGGAGACGGAGAGCGGCCCAGAAACTCCAGGAGCGGGTCCGGGGAGCGGGCCCAGGCCAGAGCCGCTGTGCCGGAAGGGGGCGGCCCCGGCCCTGGCCCTTCAGCCGGGCGTGTGCACCCGGAGCCAGAGGGGCAGGGGGGCCCCTCAGCCCACATCGGGGCCCTGGGGCGGGCCCCGCATGGACCCCGCCTGCCTCCCCGCTGCTCCGCCCAGAAGCCAGCCGGCGCCTCCCCGGGGCAGCAGTGGGGCGCTCTCGGCCAGGGGGTCCCCCGCGGGCAGGAGAAGCCTTCACCCTCACAGAGACCAGGGCCCGCGAGGGGCGTCCGGGGCTGCGGAGGCAGATACCCGGGCGGCCTCTCAGAGCCGGGGCGCACCGACCCGGAGCCCAGGAGCTGACCGGGAGGGGGCGCCCCAGGCCGGCCTCACCCTCCCGTGGGGCGACTTTGCCCAACAGGCTGCACTGCAGAGCACGTGGGCGCTGAGCTCAGAAGGCAGGGGCGTGGCGTGGAAGGGGGGCCTGGGGAGCGAGAAGGAGAGGGGGCCAGAGGGCCAGGCCCGGGGCCCCGCCACAGACCCCAGGAAGGGCCTGCCCTTTGCGGGCTTCTCCCCGCTGCTCCCCGCGCAGCTGTTCCACTTCGGGAGCAGCGCGTCCTGGGGGGCCCCGGCCGCCGGGCTCTTCAGCCCCGGGCTGAGCCTGCCGCTGCAGGGCCCGGCCTTCTCGGCCTTCAGGGAGGCCCCCGGCCACGCGGGCCGGTTCGGGCGCTCACGCCTCGGCAAGGAGGCCCGGCCCTGGCCCCGGAGGAGGGCGCTCGGCTCGCGCGGCGGCGGCGGCAGAAACTCGGGCTCCGACGAGGACGTGTTAGCCCTGCGGTATGGGCGGCGGGCGGACGGGGACGAGGACCAGGCGGCCTGGGGCAGCGACACCAGCGAGCTGAGTGACACCTCCGTGGAGGACGGCAGCCCCGCGGCCAAGGGCACGGTTCTCCAGCTGTGAGCAGGCGTCCTGGTGCCAGCGCCCCTGGGCCGCGTGTGGAGGGACCCTGGGTAGGGGGACGGGCCGCTGGGGCCGCCCTGTACATATGTACACTAACGGGCAGCCGTGCCCTTATTTAACACGTGTGTCCTGGTAAATATGATTTTTGTAGCTTCTTTTGTAAATTATTTAAGTGCTGTAAAAACTATTTTTGGAAACGAGAGCTGTTGGGTTTTGTAGGGCGTCCCCGGCGGCGGTCCCGTGGCTTCCCCGGCTCGCCCTCGGTCCGCCCGCCACAGCCAGTGCCCATGACTCCGAGCTGGCACGCGGGTGCCTGCTGTGGAAACGTCTGCTGTGCCTGGGGGGCAGCGATCGCACCCCCTGAGCCCTGAGGTCTCCGTCCGGAGGTTCCTGGACATCGCCCGTTAGCGGGGACCCTGAGCACCGCGGCCGCAGCCTCCCACCAACACCCCCAAAGCACAGACGCCAGCGAGGACCCCGCCGCCCGGGGCCGTGTTGTCTCCCGGCCTGTTCCGTGGCCACGGGCAGCAGCTCAATAAACCGCTCTGTGCACGGAGCCCCTGCCCTCATTCTCTGTCTGGGCCTGCACATGGCAGGCAGCCCGTGCGCTTCTGTGTCCATGTCCGAGCATGATGAGGTCTCAAGTGCCCGGCCAGCGCGGCCCAGTGGCTGGGCATCGAATCATGAACCAGGAGGTCAGGGTTTGATTCCCGTCAGGGCACAGGCCCAGGCTGTGGGCTCCATCCCCAATGGGGAGCGTGCAGGAGGAGGCAGCCGATCCATGATTCTCTCTCGTCATTGATGTTTCTCTCTCTCCTCCTCACTTCTCTCTGAAGTCAAATTTCTTAAAGACACATTTTTTAAAAAACAACAAAGGTATTGTCACCTTGACCTCCCGCCCCCCAGAGTTCATTGGAGGGGCCGTTAGAGGGTGAAGCAGGACAAATCCCACGCTCCCGACCTGCACCCCACAGGCAGGCTCGCGGGCAGGCTGCCGGGAGGGGCTGGCGGGCGAGGTCTGCAGGCCCTCGAGGTGCTGGCCACTCTGGTGCTGTTTTCACGTTGATGTATGTCACAGTATATCCGAAACCTCTTATCCTGATCGACTATAACAGACAAAAGGCCACTGAAGACAAATGCAGAAGCAGAGATGGAAATAAGCTTTCGGAGGAAGAAGTTACTGGTTTTAAGCAAACTCAGCAGCTAAGTGAAATGACTGCAAAGTGCCACGGGGTTTGCTCTCTGAGGGGGGGAAGGGGAGGGGAGATGAAGGAGCTGGTGGGCGGAACGCGGTTTCCAGGAGCCTTAGGGACCCCATCCAGCGCCCTGTGGAGCGGCTGCTGTCGCCCCATGTTCCGGTCACCCCCATGTTCCGATCGCCTTGTCTGTAGTTGTTCTGGTTGGGAATGAACTCAGTACACGGCCCGAAGGGAGGTTTCATTTCTCCTCGGCCGGCCGCGCTGTGCGATCACCCACACGGGCGAGATCTGGGAGCATCCAGCTCGCCCTGTGGGTCTAACTCTTTCCCCTCAGGACACAGATTCCCGTGTGAAAAGAGGCTAAAGAGGTAAAAGGTTCCAGAACCTTTTTGGCTGGAGCCCCTCTGACTTGTGTGAATTTGCAGGAAGTTAGGGCCAGGAGATGGGGCAGACGCTGGGACCTCGCCCCTCCCAGCACACCCCCAAGGCGGACCCTAACCTTCCCATCGGAAAGGGGACACAGGGGCAGGAGTAAGACTTGCCCCAGGTGAGGGACTCAGAGGAGGGGACAGCGGCAAAGCCCTTTGCAAACCGCAGGCGGCAGGAGGACGGGGAGGAGCAGGCCGGTGGCGCCAGAACGTGGACGCGGAGCCAGAGCCGCAGACAGACCGGGTGGGGAAGACGCGTGTGCACAAAGGTGTTTGTTCCCTCCTTCAGACACCCCTTCCGCTTAGAATAGACACAGTCTAGCGCAGTGATGGCGAACCTATGACACGCATGTCAGAGGTGACACGCGAACTCATTTTTTTGGTTGATTTTTCTTTGTTAAATGGCATTTAAATATATAAAATAAATATCAAAAATCGAAGTCTTTGTTTTACGATGGTTGCAAAGATAAAAAAATTTCTATATGTGACCCGGCACCAGAGTTCAGTTAGGGTTTTTCAAAATGCTGACACGCCAAGCTCAGAAGGTTCGCCATCACTGGCCTAGCGCCACCTCATCGGTAGCGGCTGTTAGAAATGGCAGTCATTGGCCACGAGCAACTACGGCCCTTCGGTGCCCACCGTGCCAGCACCCACGGTGACGCCGGCTGAGAGCTTAGCACCCATTTTCATTTTTTTTTTTTTAGGAAAATAAATATGGCTCGCTTATTTTATTGTTCATCCTCACCTGAGGATATTTTTTCCATTGCTTTTCAGAGAGTGGGAGGGGAGTGGGTGAGAGAGATCAAGGTGAGAGACACGTCGATGGCCGCCTCCCACCTGGGAACCCTCAGGCTTGAACCTGCAGCCCAGGTACGTGCCCTCGAACTTGATCAGGAATCGAGCCTGTGATCCTCGCTGCGTGGCGGACGCTCCGACCACTGGGCCGGGCGGGCCGGGCTCAGGCTTGTATCTTTTTATTAAATGTACTGGTTTTCTCTGGAAACCACTGTCATTCCAGATTGGACACAAGAGTGTTGCCAAGATGTTTACTTCGGGTGCCAATAACCAACCGTTTTAATGAATAAACTGGGGTCTGATTCCTTCCCAAATTCAGTTGTAAAATCTCTTCGGGTAAAAGTCCCATGAAGAAGGCGCTGTGGGTGGTCTGTGGCCGTGGCTGCTACTGTCTGGTTTCCAAGGTAACGAGCGCATCTCCTGAAGGCAGGGGTCCTCCTGGAGGCGGGGGGCGGTCCCTGTGGCTGCTGGAGAGGCTGGGTGCTCCCTGAGGACCCTCTAGCTCCGGGCCCCGGCCTGAGGACAGGCCACGCAGGTGAAAACCCGCCACTGCGGCCGCAACTCCTCCTGAGGAAGCTTACTCCCTGCCTGCTTGGGTTTTGGGGTTTTTTTCCCACTTTTCATTGGAAAGTTTAAATGAACCGAAGGCAAGCACTCCCGCGGGTCTCGTCTATTGTGCCGCCCACCCAGGCTGTTGGCTGGGACCCCGAGTCTGTCCTCTGAGGCTCAGGGACCGACAGGCCCTCCTGCCTGGCTGCCTGGCACCTTCCGGGGGCTCCGCAGCGCCTCCTGGCCCAGCACCCGGGCGGGGCGACCCTCCCGCACAGCCGAGCAGCAGGAGCAGGAACAAGGCTGCACAACAGACACGGGGACGCGCTCAGGGCGACGCGTGGGGACGCGCTCAGGGCGACGCGTGGGCCGCCAACCTGCTCCTCGATCCCAGGTGAGTCGGGGACTCAGGATGTGGCAACATTTTAATGCAAAGGCAAGGCAGCGGCCCCCTCTCCACCTCCAATGTCAGACGGGAAAGTGGGCCTCACGAAGGAAAGACGTTTTGAGGGACAGCAGTGAGCTCGGGACCGTCCTGTCCCGAAGCTACGGGGGAGGGGGAGGGGGCCGGGGGGGCGGCCTCAGTCGTTGCAGATGGAGGGCCTGCGGATGTTGTAGCTGGGGTGGAAGTTCAGCCGGTTGTAGGAGGTGATGCAGTTGTCGGCGCCTGACACGGAGCTCTTCTCCACGTGGACGTTGAAAGAAGTGTTCCGGAACATTCCCGCAGCCGCCAGTTGTCTGGAGAAGCTATTTGAATATGCGTAGAACGCTTTCTGGAAGGGCAAAGGGAACACAGCGGTGCATGGGGAGACGCTTACCCGTTCGTCATTCGGTATTTTGGGGAGAAAAAGAATTCGTAAGGAAACATCTCTATTCTTGCGAAGCAGCGAGGCCAGGGCGACCGGAAGGCCTAGTTGCCCCCGGCCGGCCCCGGCCACGCCCGCCTTCCGGACAATGACCAGTTGTGCCTCCTCCCACTGTCACACGGAGGGAAGAGTCAGCTCGGGCCGCCTGCGCGTGGCATGGCCACCCCAGGTGTGGCCGCGAGCCCTGACTGGGGGTCCCGCCGCCAGCCACCCCAGTTCCTGGTTTACAAACTGTGCCACCAGGCCGGTTATCGGACGTTTCTTTGTTTGCCTCAGACTGACATGCGTGTGTGCATAAGTGTGTGTGTGTGCGCGTGCGTGTATGTGTATGTGCGTGTGTGTGTGTGTGTGTGTGTGTGTGTGTGTGAGAGAGAGTGAATGGGGCCGGTCCCTCGAGTACCGCAGGCAAGTGCACATGCACTCTGCACCCTTGAACAATTTCACCGCCAGATCTCAGGGCGAGTCCTTCATTCCTACCCGCCCTGCTCCAGAGGGCTCCGCGGTCCCTCCCACTTTGCCACCTGGAGCCTTGGGCCCTCCCAGCCCTCCCCCCAGGCGTGAGGCCCTTTGAGAAATCCAGGGTTCAGGTCTCTTCTAGAGACGCCCCCCCTCCCCGGGCTCTTGCCCGCTTACCGGCATCTCGTGCACAGTGGGCGCTCTGCTCCCATAGGTCTGGTTACTGGTCCTGTACACCGAGGGGGGCTCCTTGGTCCTCCTGGCAGGTGACACACACCCTCTGTTTTCCGTGCATTCGTGATCACCCTGCCTGAGCCCCGACCTGCACCGGTCTGCCGGGTGGAGCCTTGTTGGAAGTGCCCCAGGTTGGAGGTGCAGCCCCGGATGTGGGCTCCCGGGGAGCGCAGTGCGGCCTCCTGGTCCCTCTGCCCACCTCTGCCCCTGCCCTTCCCAGAGAAAAGCCCTAGAGAATTTCCCTGGGTCACGTGCTGGGCCTCAGCACCCGTCGGCCGGGCACACCTGGTCGTTTCCCGGTAGGCGGGTAGGCCCGGGGCTGTGTGTGGCTCAGCCTCCAGACCCCGCCACCCAGGGGGCCTCCACTCCCAGCCTCCAGAGAAGATGCCTGCAGTCCCTGGTGCCAACTCTACTAACCGAACAGGCTGACCATGGGCCGTAGGCCCCACACTGTGAGGTCCCGGCACCCGCCATCTTCCACCCTCCCAGCCCTCTCTCCAGGAGCAGATCCGGCTCTGGGATTGTGGGGGGACTGGAGGGCGAGATGAAGGGTGTGGAGTTTGCAGTGCACTGCAACGGCCCGCAGGCCACCCACTCCGCTGGACTGGAGCCGGTTCCCACTTTCCAGGGCTCCTCTGTCCGGAGAGGAGTGGGGCTTCCCCCAGCCTCCGAGGGGCTTCCAGACTCCTGCTGGCACCCACCCCCCACTGCGGCTGGACCCACGGACGTGTGCCCAAAGCTCTGGGCAGCACTGGGCAGCTCATCTGGTGCAGAGCTGACCACGCTCTTGGCTGAGGTGCCAGGCCGGCTGGGGACCTGGGCTCCCGCACGCAGGCGGGGACCGCCCGCTGGGGTAGGTGGCCTCCCTCTCTCCCTCCCGCGTGTGCCCGGTGGACCCACCTGTGGCGCTCACCTGTAGCCCCGGAAGCACGCGGGGTGGTTGAACCGAGCCGGCAGGTCCTTGTCCACGCGGTAGTAGTCGCTGGTTTTCTCCAGGGGGGGCTGGGCCTCGGGCTCCGCGGGCTCCGCGCCCTCCACCGGCGCCCCGCACTCCACGGGCGCCCCGCACACTCCGGGGTTCTCCTGGGACATCCCGCCGTCCGTCCGCGGGAGCTGCTCGGGAAGAAGGAACGGCACGGCCTCCCCGCGGCCCGCGCCACCAGCGTCGCGCGGCGTCCCGTTGCTAAGCGACGGCTTGGTCGCGGACTGGGTGGGTGGGGTCCTTAAAGGCGCCGCGCCTCTGCGGGCCGGCGGGGCTGAAAAGCGGGGTCTAGACCTTCGGGGCGAGCACGCAGGGCCCCCGCGGGCCGGGGTAACAAGCCCTCACTTCCCGGGGTTGCAGTGCCGGGTTCCGGGGATGCGGGCCGGGCGGGCCTCGTCCCAAAAGCCGGGAAAGCGGCCACCGCGGGGTTCCCGCTCCGCCAGGCCCGCCGCCCGCAGGGGCCACGCTCCCGCGCTCGGGGCGCTCCCGGACCCCGCCAGGTCGTGCCGCGCGGAGCCCAGAGCCTGCATTTCGCCTCCCGGTTGCCGAACGTGACGGAGCCCTCCTAAGCCGAGCGGCACTGAAGCCCTAAAGCGGTGTGGACAGAGCGGCTGGTGCGCCCGGCGGGCCGTGCAGGGGGCGCCGGCGGCTCCCGGGAAGCGGATGATGCCGGAGGCCGCGCCCGACCCGCGCCCGGCGGGAGGCGGGAGGCCGGGGAGCGGGCGCGGACGTGCAGTGGCCCCTCCGGGCCGGCAGGCGGCGGGCGGCGGGCGGCGGCGGCGGCGGCGGCGGAAGAGGAGGCCGCTCTGGCACCGCGCGCGCCTCCTCCGCACCATGGCGCCCGCGCCCGCCCTGCCCCGGCTGCTGAGCGCGGGTGAGCGCGCCGGGACCCCCGCCCCCGCCCCCTGCTCGCCTCCCGGGGACCCCCGCCCCCGCCCCCTGCTCGCCTCCCGGGGACCCCCGCCCCCGCCCCCTGCTCGCCTCCCGGGGACCCCCGCCCCCTGCTCGCCTCCCGGGGACCCCCGCCCCCTGCTCGCCTCCCGGGGACCCCCGCCCCCTGCTCGCCTCCCGGGGACCCCCGCCCCCGCCCCCTGCTCGCCTCCCGGGGACCCCCGCCCCCGCCCCCTGCTCGCCTCCCGGGGACCCCCGCCCCGCCCGCACGGCCGCCGCACGGAGACTGGGGGCGGGAGGCCCCGGGAGGCCGCGCCGCGAATCGCCCCGCTCTCCCCGCAGGTGCGTGGCCCCGGCCGCTCCGGCTGCACGTCCTCCAGGCGGCGACCCCGGGGCCAGCCCGGCCGAGCGGCAGGACGCTGGGAAGTGCGGCGGCCGCCGCCGTGAGCGACCCCCAGGCCGGCAGCGGCAGCGACAGCGCAGGTCCGGGCTGACCGGGAGGGGGCGCGGGCCTCCCCGTTGGGGTTGGACTCGCCCGTCGCCGGGAGTCTGGGCCCCGCTGTTTCAGTTGTGCAGCCTGGAGGGTCCGAGCCCGGGAGGAGGGGCGGCCCAGCCCCGCGGGCGCGGTGGGCCCCGGAAGCGGACCTCGGGGTCCCCCACCCGCCCCCGAGGACGGGGCGAGGCCGGCTGGGCTCCCTCGGGAGGGGCGGTCGGCACCGGCCTCCTGGGGGGACCCTGTGGCCCTGCGCCCCGCGAGACCCAGCACCCTGTCCCCCCAGACCTCCAGGCCCGGGTCCTCAGCGAGCCCCTCAAGCACGCGGACTTCTTCAACGTCCGGGAGCTGTTCTCCGTGAGGAGCCTCTTCGACGCCCGCGTGCACCTGGGACACAAAGCCGGCTGTCGGCACAGGTGGGCGCGAGCCGGGGCCCTCTGCCCTGGTCCTGGGTGCAGGGTCACGTGTCAGCTTGAGGACAGCCCCTTCCTCTTCAGAGGGGGTCCCTGCGCCCCAGGAGAGGCCGGGGGTGTCCTCGGACTCAGCTTGTATCCAAAGGGGGTGCCGCGGCCTGACTCCCCAGCAGCGCTGGACGTGAGGTGGGGGCCCTATACCGAGATGACCAGAACCAGGGGGGCCTGGGGACGTCCGTACCGCGAAGGGTGACGCCTTGGCCACTCAGGGCACTGTCACGTGGGTGCTGGGAGGGAGCGTCCTGGGCCCTGAGAGGAGGGCCCCACGGGCAGGAGGGCAGAGAGGGCAGGAGGGCAGCTGCACAGTGGAAGCTGGGAGCAGCCTGGGTGGGGGCGCGAGGAGACGGGCCCTGTGGGCCTTGGGCAGAGTCTGTTGAGAGGAAGGGACAGAGCCAGGTGGGCGTGAGCGCAAGTGGAGCTGAGGGGTGACATCTGTCCCGCCCACTGGCCCTCTGCCCTCGGGGCTCCCTCCCAGGCCTGGCTGCTCCCGTCCCGACCCCTCGCACTGCAGCCTGGGCCCCTCCTTGCTCTGCTGGCCCCTCGGCCCATCCCGGAAGGACCTCGGCCATAAAACAATGACAGCCCGGCCGGCGGGGCTCGGTGGTTGAGCGTCGACCTGTGAACCGGGAGGTCAGGGTTGGATTCCCGGTCAGGGCACAGGCCCGGGTTACAGACTTGATCCCCAGTGTGGGGCGCGCAGGAGGCAGCGGGTCCATGACTCCTCATTGATGTTTCCATCCCTCCCCCCCTCTCCCGTCCTCTCTGAAATCAGTAAAAATTTTTTAAAAAAAACAAAAGTGACAGAAGTGGCCGCGACGTGAACAGCAGAGAGCGGGGCACGCTCTTGTGTTCAAACGTCCAGACGGCCAAGGAGGATGAGCTGTTGGGGTCCCCGGGGGACGGGGTGCAGGTTCCGCAGCCACGCCACCTGCCCAGCCAGCACGCACGGGAAGGGTCCTCACTGTGTGTCGTCGCTGGGAGGGGGGCCCCCACAGGAGAGGGGGGCCCTGCTCACTCGCGGGGCGCGGGGGGGTCTCCCGCAGGTTCATGGAGCCCTACATCTTCGGGAGCCGCCTGGACCAGGACATCATCGACCTGGAGCAGACCGCCGTGCACCTGCAGCTGGCCTTGAACTTCACGGCCCACGTGGCCTACCGCAAGGGCATCATCCTGTTTGTGAGCCGCCATCGGCAGTTCTCCTACCTCATCGAGAACACAGCGCGGGACTGTGGCGAGTACGCCCACACCCGCTACTTCAAGGGCGGCCTGCTGACCAACGCGCCGCTCCTGCTGGGCCCCGGCGTCCGCCTGCCCGACCTCATCGTCTTCCTGCACACGCTCAACAACGTGTTCGAGCCCCACGTGGCCGTGCGGGACGCCGCCAAGATGAACATCCCCACCGTGGGCATCGTGGACACCAACTGCAACCCCTGCCTGGTCACCTACCCCGTGCCCGGCAACGACGACTCGCCGCCGGCCGTGCAGCTCTTCTGCAGGCTGTTCCGGACCGTCGTCAGCCGGGCCAAGGAGAAGCGAAGGCAGGTCGAGGCCCTGTACCGGCTGCAGGGCCAGGAGGGGGCCGAGGGCCGGGGTCCTGCCGACCCTGCCCTCCCGGGAACACAGGCCTCGCTGGACGCGGGTCCTTCACTGTGACGGGTCCACCCTCCTCCCAAATAAAATCAGCAGCCGAGCCTGGTCCCGAGTTCGAGTCATCCCGACCTGGCGGCCCGCTATGGTCGCCGTTCTGGCAGCGCCTCCCGTGGCCCACGGCCCCGCAGGTGCAGAGGATGAGCAGGGACCTACGGGAAACACGCTTGTCCGGGACTCTGCTTCCGCCCTGAGATCCGCCCTCTGTGTGTGAGGTTCTCACACCGGGCAGCCTGTTTCCTACACCCGAGTGGCCCTTGGCTGGGCTGTTGGTCACACGAGGTTGCAGGCGAGTCCCCCACTGGGTGGGCAGACAGCACGATCCCGACGTAACAAGCTCGGGTCCAGCAGCACGTGGCTGGGAGCCCTGTTCAGCAGTGTGGTCCGTGGACAGCTGTCTGTGTGGCACTTCCCTGCTGCCCCCCAGGCCCCGGGTCACCAAGGTCCCTGCCCTCGGGGTCCTTGGGCCTTGAGACAGGCAGGCACATGGACGTGTCGCTTGGGTAGGGCAACCGGGGCACCTGCCCTCGGGCCACCGTCAGTGCTGGGCTCAGGCCCTCATGCTGCCCCCACAGGCCAGGCCCCTCCCCCGGGGTCGGGACGGGCCCCCTGGCCACACTTGTATCCCCGGGATGGGCGGGCCCTCTGACCTGCCTGCCTCCTCAGGGTCAGCACCTACCCAGGTGCGGCCCGTCTGCCAGGGAGTGAGCAGCAGGGTCTGGGACAGGGTAACCCACAGTGGCTGCTCCATGCCCACCTCTGCCAGCCCTGCCCACTCGGCACCTTCCCAAACTGTAGCTGAGCGTGCGCGCGCGCGCGTGTGTGTGTGTGTGTGTGTGTGCACACGCGTGCACGTGTGTGAGGCTGAATTTCCTCTTCCCTCCCTGACCTTCTTACCTCAGAGCACAAACCCTAAGAGGCGTCAATGACAGTTAACGTCACACAAGTGCCTAAGCGACAGGCTGCCCAAGGGCGTGAGCACCACCGGACCCTGCAGCCTCCGGACAGTGTGTTCTGGTCATACACAGGACGGCTGCACCGGGTCTTGAATATTAAATATGGCTCAAGGACACTGGTGGTGACACGGGTGCTGGCTTCGCCAGGCTGGCTGTGCCATCTGCGTGTGGCGGGAATGGGTCTGAAGGAGTGAGTGCAGGTGTGGGCAGCGTGCACGGCCAGGTTCAGTGACCCTGAGGGGGCGGTGAAGGATGGAGGAAAGACGGACAAGAGAAGAAAGCTGGGGCTGGGTGGGACGCCGTCCTCTCGGATGGAGAGACAGCACCCCGGCCTGCAAGCCGAGTCCTTATTTTATCGGATTCCACAGGCAAAGTAAGGGCGTGGTTACAATTCGTGGGTTTCGAATCCACTCAGTTACATGCACCTGGTCAAGCTTTGTTGACTTGCTGCACCTCCACAGCCCACAACACTCAAGCCACGTGGGACCACAGGCTCGGACCATAAGGGCAAGCTCACAACTACAGCCTTTGGCCATCATTGTGCTGGGACTTGCCTGTGGCTTTGCCATGAGAGGACCTGCCCTCTCATCAGTCTGAGGCTTGAACCTGTCCGAACGCTGCAGCCGCTCTCACACCCCTGTCCCTGTAGAATCGCCGGGACCTACGGGCCTCAGAAGCGCGGACCCAGAGGGTGCCTGCCACCAGGGCCCGTCCACCCAGAGCAGCCCAGCACACTGGGTCCTGTGGGCACTGCCCAAGGGCTCTGGGCAAAGCCTGGGTTGACACTGCCCAACTGGACACACGAGTGACCCTCAAAGCCCTCTGACCTGTACCCGCCAAACCGCAGAACAGAAAGCTCCCTCGAGAGACCGGCCAGCCACACGGTCAGCACGTGCCTCCTGAAACAGAAAAGCGGGTGCATGAGGCCTCAGCAAATGTCCCCCCACCCCCCAGTGTTTACAGAACGCGGCTCCGTGGCAGGGAGGCCTGCCCAGGATGCCCCCTCTGGCTTAGTCTAGCTATGAGCCAGAAGGTCATGGTTCAATTCCCAGTCAGGCACATGCCCAGGTTTCGGGCTTGATCCCCAGTGTGGGGTGTGCAGGAGGCAGCCAATCGATGATGTTTCTCTCCCATTGATGTTTCTCTCTCTGTCCCTCTCCCTCCCTCTCTATAAAAATCAGTCAAAACATACAGTGGGGCCTTGACTGACGAGCGTCCCGACTAACGAGCTTTTTGAGATACCAGCTGTCTCTTGGCCGATTTTTTGCATTGAATTGATAGAGTGATTTGAGTTAATGCGCTCGGTCTCAGAACGAATTAAACTCGTAAGTCAAGGCCCCACTGTATTTAAAAGCCCTAGCCGGTTTGGCTCGGTGGATAGAGCATCGGCCTGCAGACTGAAGGGTCCCAGGGTCAATTTCGGTCAAGGGCACATGCCTGGGTTTCGGGCTCGGTCCCCAGTGGGGGACCTGCAGGAGGCAGCCACCAATGATTCTCTCTCATCATGGATGTTTCTATCTCTCCCTCTTCCTCTCTGAAATCAATAAAAATAAATTTAAAAAATATTTTTAAAAAAAATAGGATTTGAGCCCTAGCCAGTTTGGCTCAGTGGATAGAGCATGGGCCACAGACTGAAAGTCCCAGGTTCGATTCCCAGTCAAGGACACATGCCTGGGTTGCAGACTCCATCCCCAGCCGTGATCGGCCTGTTCGGGAGGCAACCAATCGATGTTTCTCTCTGTGTGTCCCTCCCTCCTCCCTTCCACTCTCCCTAAATATCAATGGAAAGGATACCCTCTGGTGAGGATTAACAATAAACAAACAAACAGGCCTGGCAGTGAATGGCGTTCCTGAGCGTGGCTCACCGGGCACCAGGCAGGCCCCCTCGGGTGCACACATCCTCCCGAGACCAAGGAGTGTCCAAGGTCGCCCAGGCACCGTGGCGACGGGGAGGAGCCGCACGTGGCAGTGAGGGCAGGCGGGGGGGCGGGGGGGCTCTGCTCCATGATCGGCTCCCCCATTCCCCAGCTTAAGGGGGAAATGCGGGCACCACCTGCCACGGCTGCAGGAGCATCAGACTGAAGGCCAGCAGCTGTCAGCACTCACGCCCACCGTCCCAGCCCCACTTCCCCAGGAGGCTGAGGCCCAGGAGGGAGCCGGCTGGCCCCAGGGCATGCTGGGAGCTTCTCTGGCGTCTGATCCCGGGCCCTTTCTCATTGGGAACCTGAGAAACCCCCTCCCTCCGCCCAAAACGGGGTGCTCACCACATACGACACGTTCACCGAAAAGTGCCCCGTGACCCACGGAGTGGCCCTCAGGCCAAGTGAAGGTACTGACTTTCTGTGGGGGGGGGGGGGGTTCCCAGACGGTTTCTTTGTGTTTTTTTAGTGAATCCTCACTTGAGTATATTTTTCCATTGACTTTTAGGGAGAGGGAAAGAGAGAGGAACATCAATTGGGTGCCTCCTGCACGAGCCCTGACCAGGGCCGGGGCGAGCTTGCAACGAAGTACAGGTGGGCGCCCACCACCAGGTCATCCTCACAGGAGAAGGGACGCAGGTGGGCACCCCCCACCAGGTCATCCTCACAGGAGAAGGGACGCAGGTGGGCGTCTGCCACCGGGCGCCCAGTGGGGGCAGGGACAGTGGCGGCAGCGTGGCGCTCCTGTGGTGACCCGGGTCAGCTCTCCCTGCAGGGCTGCTGGGCACAGGGTCCATGTCCTAGGGCGGAGGGGACGTGGTGCAGCTGGTCTTGGAGCGGGTGCCCTGGTCCCCCGGAGGCAGCAGGCAGGGCTCCAGGATCAAGGGCCAAGCCCCGAGCAGCGCTCCCTGCGGAGCCAGCTCACAGCAGGAAGCAGTGGGTCCCTGGGGCTCAGAGGTCAGTCGCTCAGGCCCTGGCGACTGGAGACGGGGAGACGCCTTCGCACAGGGGCGGCCTGCGGTGCCAGGGCCGAGTTCTCAGACAGCTGTCACCCCACACTCCGTCCTCCACCCCACGGCGCACAGGACGAGGCCCCCAGGACCCTCCAAATGCCTCCGCGGGTGAGGGGGTACAGAGGAGGTGGCCTGGACCCGGACACGGGACCAGCCGGAGCTGCGTTGCCATGGGGGGGGGGGGAACGCCATTGGGATGGTGCATGCGCGCAGCGAGGTGGGGTCATGTGCACGCTCAACTGCGGGCCACGCCTAATTGTCTCTGTGGGATCCACCTGAGTCCACCGGTGTCCACGGAGGCTCGTGCGCCCCTCCCCTGCTGCGTGGGAACCCTGCCCGTGTCCTCGCTGAGCTGGGCTGAGGCTGTTGCATATGCAACCCTCGGGGGACAATTGGGAAACTGAGGCAGGGCAGCGGGGTCGGGGATGGCAGGCCCACCTCAGCCAGGTCTCCACCCTCCCGTGGGGGTTGCTTGGGGAATGAGAGTCCCTAAGACCCTGGGGGACCCTGCTTCCCCAGCCTCCCGAGTCCTCTCTCCCCCAAATCTGGTGGGACACAAAGACCCAGAGCCCAACCGACGGACCCTCCTAGAGGCAGGGCCGGACCCCGTGTCAGTGAGTCCTCTCTGCACGCCTGAGGCCACGGGCAAGGACACGATGTCCTGTCGCTTTGGGGGCACTGCACATGCGCATTGGCTTAGGGCAGGAACCCCCCAATTCTGACGTCCTCAGGGGAGACTGTGGCCCGGAGGAGCGGCCCACGGTCCGGAATGGTGTCCCAGTGTCAGCGCCGCCCACACCGAGGTCCCCGAACCTCAGAAGCCGTGTGTCCCGCCCACCGCTCCCTTCCTTCCCGGCCCAT
Organism: Myotis pilosus; assembly: GCA_036010255.1. Classification (NCBI taxonomy): domain Eukaryota; kingdom Metazoa; phylum Chordata; class Mammalia; order Chiroptera; family Vespertilionidae; genus Myotis; species Myotis pilosus. The sequence continues at coordinate 72,915,941 of JASKON010000013.1, forward strand.
GTTCTGGGGCAGCTGGTTCTCATACGAGGCTCCTCCCTGGTGTTAGCCGTGTACACGCGTGTTGCTCAGGATGAGGTCACGCAGGGCACCTGGTCTGTGCAGTGCGCCTTCACTGCACGAAACTAGAAAAAGTCAAAGGTGCCGTGGAGCCCGTAGAGCAGCGGTTCTCACCCTCGGCTGCACATTAGCATCACCTGGGGATCTTCTTAAAATCCTGATTTCCGGGCCTCATCCTCCGGAAATTCTGTGTCTTTGTTGGGGGGGGGGGGGGCACAGGATTAGTAACAAAGAAACAGAATCTCCGGAGGATGAGGCCCGGAAATCAGGATTTTAAGAAGATCCCCAGGTGATGCTAATGTGCAGCCGAGGTTGAGAACCACTGCCCTAGAATGACCCGAACCCCAGCTCCGATGTGCCCCTCCAGCTGGGGTGCCTGGGCCGTGCTGGGGGCCCTCAGCAGGCAAGCACCAAGCCAGGGACTCCCACAGGCTGGAGCCACCTTGCTGAGCTGGGTGTGACCGGCTGGGTGACGCTGCCCGTGCGCCCCAGGAAATGTTTTAAAAGGGGGTGCCCGCCACTGTCGGAGCCCCTCTGGTCCCAGCAGGACAAGACAAGGAGCACCAGGCCTCCCACCTACCGGCCGGCACCCAGGTCAGCAGTGTGGCCGCTGCTTGGAGCCCCGGAGCGTGGGGGGCGGGGGGGGGGGGCAGGACAAGAGGGTGCCCCCCGGATCCCAGCGGCCGGGGAGTCACGGGAGGCCCCGGGTCCCTCTGCAGAGTTCTAGAAACTTCGCTATTTTGGAGAATCAGGTCCCTCCCGCCCGGAGGCAGCTTCCTCCAGGCTGGTGGGTGGAAAGGAAGGGGGCGTCCTTCTCCCACCCGCCCAGCCAGCCCGTCTGTCTGTCCCCCGAAGTCAGGACCCTTCCGTCTCTGCACTGCAGTCCCCAGGGGAGGGCACCCCTGCTCAGGGACTGGGCACCGCAGGGGATGCCCAGACTTCGGCCCAGTGGCCGGCCAGGTGCCCCGGGTGCTCCCTCCACTCGGCCCCCGCAGACGCGCTGTCCCAGAGCCCTGCGGGGTCTCCTCGGTGCCCTGTCCCGCAGCCAACGAGAGCGCCCCGGCTCAGGGCCACCGCGCGCCGGGCGGGGCGCGAGCGCCGCTGCAGGTGCTCCGCACGGGCCGGCCGATCCCGCATCCGCCACCGCGGGGGGCAGGCTCCCCGAACCCCGTTTTGCAGGGTCGCACCCCCCAGGAGCCCTGCAGCCGCCACTATCCGAACCGAGCCGCCGGCCGGAGGGGGGTGTCCGGGCCGCGAGGGGGCGCTGCGGCGGCGGGGAGCGGTGGGCGCGGCTTGGGCCTCGGGGCGCCGGCCGCGCTATAAAGGGCGCCGCTCGCTCTCTCGCGCTCTTTCCGGCGGCGGGGCGGCGCGGATGGCTGCGCCCGTGGCTGTTCCGCGCGGCCCCGGGGTCCGCGGCCCCGGCGGCACCCGCCTGCCGGTTTGGAGCCTCCGGGTGGCGCGCGCCGTGGAGAGGCGGCGGGGACGGTGAGGGAGCGGCGGGCTGGGGCCTGCGGACGCCTCCGCGCTTTGGGCCACGTGTTCTTGCCGGAGAAGGGGGGTCGGCGCCCCGGCCGGCGCGGGGTCTGGTGCCCGGTCGCCTGCGGTCCGGCGGCTCCCCGGCCGCGTGCCTCCCGGTCTTGCATCCGCCCCCCTGCGTGGGGCCTCGGTGACCGCTCCGGGGGGGCGTCCTGGGCCCGGTGAGCCCACGGTCGGCGCTGGAGCAGCGGGGTCCCCGGTGCAGCTTGCCGATGAGGCCCCGCCGTGGAGGCCTCGGTGGCCGGGGGTGGGGGCGCGTGGGCTGTCCGCGCGCACTGGCACTGCCCCTCGAGGCGTTGCGGGTGTGGCTGCCGTGCCGCGCCTGCGTCATGAGGCGGCAGAGAGCAGACAGGCCCGCCTACGCCCCGCGTCCTGGCCGGGGCGCCCGGGTGGTTGACGGCCTGACACGGGGCGCTCGGGGCTGCTGGCGGGGTGGCGGCCGAGCCCGTGGGGTAAACGCTCCGGATTCTCCTAGGTCGCGGCCGGGCCCCGATCGCGGCCCGCGTGCGTCTGCCGGCAGGAGGTAGGAGCCGCCCCGGCCCGAGTGGGGAAGGTGAGTAGGGTTGGGGCCGCTTGGTGACGGTCTGAGCATCGCTTACTGCCACGTGGATAAGAATCGTGGCAGCGAAATTTTCCTTGGGGGCGAAAAATGTCACCTAGCGACCCGATCATTCAGAGCCTTCGGTGGGTGTGAATGTTGCGGGGTGTGGGCGGGTAGCTGCTCTGCCGCTTATGCAACTCCATGGCTGTGCACCCAACGCCCCCGACATCCTGCTAGAGGTTCCAGCCGGTGCCGCAGCCAGGGGCACCTCGGGCGAGTGAGGCCGGAAGTCCCCGAGGACGCATTTCCTGGGGACACCCTCCCCTCGGTGTGGGGACCTCACTGGGAGGCCCCCAGGGGTGCCGCAGTCTGTAGGGCGAGCCCTCCTGGCTGCACGTGTTCCCCAGGCTCTTCAGACCCTGAACCGCGGGCCAGAGTGGGCGGCCGGTGCTTGCTTTCTGCTCTGGGTGCCGGTCTGGGGTCAGAAAGGCGCCAGTGGGGGGGCGGGGGGGGGCTGCCCTGCGGGTGCTGGACCTGCCGGCACCACAGACGCGGCTGCCTGCTGCACCTGTGACGCCCGGGCACAGAGGAAGTGGCCATTTCTACACTCGGTGCTCAGAACCGTGGGCACTGAGAATGGTTTGTGGCCTGACATTCCTGGCGCGCCCGCCGGCTGGCATTTGGGGTCCGTGTGTGGGACCTGTGGTCGGCAGGTGGGTGGGTGCAGGTGGCAGACGCAGTGGGGCTGGCGGCACAGGGCTCCTGCCTGGAGGGTTCAGAGGGCTGGGCATGTGCGCTCCCTGGCCCTGGGTGGGCGGGCGGGAGCCACCTGGCACATGAGCACCCACACTAGCGACCCTGAGGCAAGCAGAGAACTTCAGGGAGTGGGAGGGGCTTGGTCAGTTAGGGGTGGGGGTGCCAGAGGTCGGCGCCCAGCATTTGCCTGAGTTGGGAGTCGGGCCCCACGTGGATGCCCTCAGTGGGCCGATGGTAACTGACCGTCCCAGCCAGGCGCTGGGGAGGGGGCTGCAGGTCACCCTCCTGGGTGGAGGGGTGACCGCTGTCCTTGTCCTTTGCAGTTGAGAGCTCGGTGCTTGGCAGCCAGACAGGACGGGGCCACGTGCTCAAGGCAGAACCACCTGCTTCAAGTCAGGTGAGACGCTGGTACCTTGTTTCCTAAAATGTTTCCGGGTGAGAGTTGCCCCGTGTGGCCCTCCCAGGACACGCGGCCCTCGGTCAGCAGCGCATGTGTTGGGGGCACAGTGGCCCTGGGGGAGGGAGGGCTGGCTGGCAGTGCTGGGTGGGGGGGCTGGTGGTGAGGCCCCTGGACCTCCGGAGGCCGAGCTCCCTGCCTGTGCGGTGGTGTCGGTGACCGGTGGCCGGTGGCCGAGGACGAGGACGGCTCGCCCAGGAGCGCTGTCCTGTAGGACAGCGAGGACTCGTCCCCTCGCCGGCCTGTGGTGATTTCTGAGGTGCAGGCTCTGGCTGCTGGCAGGAGGCCGAGTCCTCACAACACCTGGCGCCCCCAAAGCCGTGTGACCCTAGTGGGGAGCAGGGGCTTCTGGGAGATGGCAGCACATGTGTTGTTGCCCTCGATCTCTGTGGCCCTGGGTCCGGGTTTAGGAGGGAGCATCAGTGAGAACGTCTTGCTGCCACCGGGGGGGAAGGGGGGGGTTAGCTGAGGGTGACGGCCCAGCCCGGGCGCGCCGCAGGGTCCTCAGAATCGGCTGGTTTTCTTTCTACAGATGGGGCTCCTGCGGACCAGCCCGGCGCCGCCTCTGGTTGAGAGCAGAGCGCGTGGAACAGGCTCCTGGCTCACATCACACGGGTGGACAGACAGACAGATGGACGCACCTCGTGCTGCTGGTGGCAGCATCTCCTGCGGGCGGGCGGGGCTGGGAGCCCTGGCAGAAGCGCGGGCGGGCGGAGTCCTTTGTGCCGGATGCTGGGGAGGCAGCGGATGCACCGCTGGCCGCTGTTGCTGGGGACGCTCATTCACATGTTCCGAGGGGCGAGGTGCCGGGTGACCCTGCAATTACACGTGTGTGTCCAGGTTCTTGAATAAAGGAAGCTGTTCACTGACTGCGCGTTGATCCAGGGAACGGAGGAGACGCCCTGGGCGGGGTGGTCTTTCCACGGTGTAGTGTTGGGGCGTCACGTGGTTTTAAGCTGCCCTGTGTGACGGACTCCAGCACGAGGCCCACTGTGTGGCGAGGGGACTCGTTGCCCGTTTTAAGTGAAGTGTCACCTCGGCCCTGTGGGAGGGCACAGAGGACGGGCTGCCCGTGTCCGTACCAGTTGGGAGGGGGCGGGGACAGTGTCGTGGCCCTCGCCACAGGTGACACCAGACAAGCTTGGTGGACTTACTCAGGAAGTGGGTCATGGGAGAGGCGTCTTCCCAGGCTTCAGAGGAGCCTGTGACCGCTGCCCCTTCAGCCCTGTGTCCCCTCCAGGGAGCCTTGCGGGTCCAGAGGGGCAAGTCGGCCGCCAGGCCACTCATGGGTTCCAGGTGGCCAGGGCACTGCAGTGTCCGCGCCTGAGGGACTGACCCTCAGGCCGGGTCCTTCCAGACTTCAGGCACCAAAGCATCGACAGGGCTGCCTGGGGAAGGTCCTCGCCTCCTGTACAGCCCGGGACGGGCAGCTGGGGGTCCTGCTCAAAGCCCGTTCCCTCCTGCCCAGTCCTGTGCTGCTTCCCGGCCTGACACGGGGTGGGGACCCTGCTGTGTTGGGAACCTGGCCGGGCGAGCAGCCTTCCTCTGACCCCAGTGGGGTCTGGGAGGGTCTCACTGTAGTGACCCTGCCCGAGTTGCTTGGGGTAGAGGATCTTTCACCGGGAGCACCCGCGGCTGCACACACTTCCCTGGGCACATGTCAGGCAGGCCCACTTGTCCTTGTGCCGGCCTGGCTTCTCTGCTCCAAGGGGGCACCTCCAGCATCCTGGTGTCACCAGGGGTCCCCATGTCGCTGGGGTTACGTTCTCACCCTAAACATAATGGACACACAAGAGGCCACTTCCAAATAGAGTAACTTCAGGCACTCAGTGCACCTTTTCCTGGGTTTTTTCATACCTCCAGGCCAGTGGTCGGCAAACTCATCAGTCAGTAGAGCCAACATCCACCGCACTTCTTCAAAATAGACTCACCCAGGCCGAAAGCTGACTTGTGTGCCTGGACCGCGAAGTGTCACTCCCAGTGTATGTGCGTGCCCGTACATACAGTGGTATTTTGTGGAAGAGCCACACTCGAGGGGCCAAAGAGCCGCATGTGGCTCGCGAGCCGCAGTTTGCCGACCCGGCTCCAGGCTGTGGTTTGGCTGTTTTCTTAAACTGGCAAAATCACCATTTCCAGTATAGTCCACTGAGGAAAGTCCACTGCTAGCCCGGCCAGTGGCTCAGGGCTGCGGTCCACCCGCGAACCAGGAGGCCAGGGTCAGAGTCCCAGTCGGGACACATGCCCGGGCTGTGGGCTTGATCAATGGGGAGATCAATGATTCTGACGGTTCTATCTCCCTCTCGGAAATCAATAAACATATTAACACTTTCAAAAATCCACATCTGAGTGGCCCCACACATTAAGGCAGTGGCTCTCAACCTTCTGGCCCTTTAAATACAGTTCCTCATGCTGTGACCCAACCATAACATCATTTTCGTGGCTACTTCATCACTGTCATGTTGCTACTGTTATGAATCGTCATGTAAATATCTGATATGCAGGACGGTCTTAGGCAACCCCTGTGAAAGGGTCGTTCAGCCGCCAAAGGGGTCGCGACCCACAGGTTGAGAACCGCTGCTTTAAGGCGAGTGGAGCCTCTAACTGCCCAGAGCGCAGTCCTACACATGGACTCCACCCCAACGGGGATCCGCGGGCAATCGTTACACCGGAGTCTGAGGGTGAGCGCTAGCAACACGGGTGTTAGTTGGGCCCAGGCCCTATCCAGGTGGGGGCTGGACCAACCAGGAAGGTCTGCCTCCAGCACCCTGTCACCCCCTCATCCCAGATACTACCCAGGGCTGGCTCTAGGAGTGGGCCAGGCAGACTCCGCCCCTAGGCCTCCAGTAGCCTTGACCCTGGAGTGCTCTGTGCAGGAGGAAAGGGCAGGCCCAGGCGGCCAGGGGTGGTCCGGACGGCAGGGGGCCTGGTCCAGGGCACAGTGAGGGGAACAGCACTCACAGAAAAGCTATTTATTTACATCCGGTGATCTTGAAAGTAACAAAACCCAATCGGCCTGGGCGGGTCGCCTTGGCCAGCCCTTGGTGGGTTCCAGGTCCTCCTTCCTGCCTCCCCTTCCAGCCCCTCGTTCCTGCTCCACAGTCCTTCCATGTGGGCTGCTGGACCCTGGGGAAGGGCGGGACGGTGAGGGGGCCCCTGGTCACAGGAGCCACTGGGCTGGACACGACAGCCCGGCCCAGCCCCTGCAGCCTCGCCTTGGCCCGTGACGGGCGAGGAGGGAGGCGGCTCGGGGCCAGGGCGGCTGAAGGCCCGGCGGGGGACGGGCAGTCCTGTCCGGCAGTCCCGGTCAGGAGTACTTGGTGTTGGAGATGGTCTTCCAGAGCAGCGTCTTGAGGTGGCTGAGCACCAGCGAGTGGTGCGCCTCCACCTGGCTGGCCAGCCCGCTGAGCGTGGTGCAGGTGCGCAGCTGCCGGCCCAGCTCGGCGCGCAGCTCGCGGGGGGCGCCGGGCAGCAGGTAGTCGCGCAGCAGCTCGCACACCTTGGCCAGGTTGGGCTGCAGGAGGTCGCCCTTGCACTGGCGCAGGAGCTGGTCGCAGGGCGCCCGGCAGTCGCGCCCGTAGGTGCAGTCGGTGCTGTGCTCGCAGCGGCGGCCGCGCAGGAAGCGGCGCACGGCGGCCTCGGGCGCCACCTGCTGCAGGTCGGCCATCCGGAAGTCGTAGGTGGCCGTGTAGCCCACGTTGGCCAGCGTGGTCTCGCACATGTAGAAGGTCCCGTAGGCGCCGTGGAACAGCTCCTCCACGAACTCCAGCAGGCCGATGGCCACCTTGGCGCGCCAGGGCCACGGGGGCCCCAGCCACTGCTGCAGGGCCTGGTGCAGGGCGGGGGGCAGCAGCGGGCGCAGCAGGGGCGCCGCCCCGTGCCAGGAGCCGGGCGGGACGCCCTCGGTGACGTACAGGTCCCCGCAGAAGCCCAGCAGCCGGGCCGCGTGCTCCTTGTCCTGCAGCGACAGCAGCAGCAGGACCTCGTGGCGCTGCAGCAGGGCCCACGCCGACCTGGCCTCGGCCAGCGACACCCGGCTGTCCTGGTTGAAGTCGGCCAGGAGCAGGACCTGCCCCACCAGCGCGGGCAGCGAGGGCAGGTCTCCCAGGTTGGCCTGACGTTTGGGACAAACGAAAGGGGGGCAGTGGTTCAGAGCCAGGGTGTGGCTAGGGTGGCAGGACGCCGGCCTTGGTGTGGGTGCCAGGCCCTCAGGTGCCCCGGTGCTGGCCGGTGGGCTGCACCCAGGACCCACCACATCCAACAGCTTAGAGGAGCCCAGCCTCCAACTGCCGCCTCCTGGAAGCCCACCCTGACTGCCCACCCACCAGCATCTCTTGGAGCTGCTCTGAGGACTGTGTCCCCGTGTCTCCATCAGGGCTCAGGGGCTGGGGGCGGGCACCTTAGCACGGAGGCGAGAGCCTGCTGGGCAGGGCCAGTCGCTTCTCTTCTGCTCTCATCCCACCTCCCGTGCACACCCAGCTCCCTGCTCTCCCTACTGACACCCTGGGGGCAGGGTGCTCCCTGCCTCGTGGGTGAAGCTGATGCTTGGAGCTGGGGCCCAGCCAGAAGCCTGACCCCCGGAAGGCCCCACCAGGCCTGCCTCCTGCCCTGTGCACACGTCCCTGGGCATGAACTGGACACAGCCCCCCCGAGAGCCGCTGACCTTGAGGAAGCTGAGGGTCATCTCGCGGAACTCGTTGATGGAGGTGCCCCGCGTGGGCTTGTCAAACAGCACCAGCTCCCGCCGGGGCGCCGCCTCCGACCCCTCCTGGGCGCTCCGGCTCTCCTCGATGCCGCACTTGATGGTCACCTCCTTGCCCTGCCAGAGCCCGCTGTACACCTGGGTGGGCACAGGGTCCCCATGTAGAAGTCGCCCTCCCGCTGCACCCAGGCCTCTAAACCAGGCCCCCAGACCGCAGGGGAGGCCTCCCGGCCCGGCCCTGGCCTGGCTGCCCCGGGCTCACCTGCTGGCTGGGCACAGAGGACAGGCAGGTCCGCCACTCCACCTTGTGCAGCTGGCACAGGTCCTGGCACAGGGAGCCCGAGATGATGCCCTTGTGGTACTGGTCACACTAGGAGGAGGACACGCGGGGAAGTGGCCTGGGAGACGGGGCTCAGGGGCTCCAACACTGGCTGCCCCGAGCCCCCCACCCTTTACATGCTGTAACCCCTGAGCGGTGGCCGAGGCCCTCATCACGTCTGCCAGGGCCCCTGGCTCCTGGGCCACACACTCCTCAGAGGGCCCAGATGCTGCAGCCCAGAGCCAGGCGGCCTCTGGCCACACGCCGGCGCCTGCCCAGCTCACTGCGCTCTCCGCACTGAGCTCTCCGTCTGTCCCTGCACCATCCCTCCGTCCTGGAGACACCAGCTTCTCCTGGCTCAGGTGCTGAGCGGGACAGCCAGGCCAGGACAGACACCCTCACCGCTGCCCAGGTGCCCGGTTAGAGCCCACAGCCGGCGGGCACGTGCCAGCTGGGTAGGCGATGCGGTCCGGCTGCCTCCCCCTCCCCGTCTGTCCCCTGCAGCCCCTCCAACCTCCACCACGCATCAGCCAGAGGCACAGGGGGGAGGGTAGCTGCTGGGCAGGAATAGGGCGGGGGTGAGGGAGCCGAGCCGGCCATTCCCTCTGCAGTGGATTCTGAGGTGCCCTCGGTTGCCATGGAGCCCAGGCCTGGCCAGCCAGGCCCGGAGGAGGCAGAGGCAAGGGAGCACAGAGCCACCCATGCAGGGAGGAGGGAGGACGGGACAACACCAGGCCGAGGCCTGGGCTCCATGTGAGGGCGGCGTCGGCTGTGGCAGACCCAACGGGGAAGGGAAAACAGAAAATCCAAAACCGGCCCTGGCTGGTTTGGCTCAGGGGATGGAGCCTTGGCTTGTGGACTGAGGGGTCCCGGGTTCAATTCCGGTCAAGGGCCACATGCCTGGGTTGCGGGCTCGATCCTAGTGGGGGATGTGCAGGAGGCAGCCGATCAATGATTCTCTCTCATCATTGATGTTTCTATCTCTCTCTCCCTCTCCCTTCTTCTCTAAAATTCAATAAAAATATATATATTTTTTTAAAAAAAACCGCACCCTCCACCCCCAGGAGGGAGGCCCCACCCCAAGGGGTCTGCTCTGCAGCAAACCCCAGGGTGGCCACCAGCGACCGTGGGCGGTGGGCTGCTCTGAGAGGCGCCACCGGGGCGGGCAGGCGTGCACGGAGGCCGCGGTGGGCGGTGTGTCCTCGAGGCCGAGGCCCGTTTCCCATCTGCAGTCTGGGCCGCGCTGGGGACTCGGAGAGCAGCTCCCCCTCCCTGAGCCTGGGGCCTGCCCTCCTGCGGAGCCTCTGAGACGGCTAGGAGCCCTCAAGGTCACCAACATCTGCCCGTTCCCGTCTCCCTCCCAAACCTCTGGAGTCCGCCCATCTGTTCATCCCTGGCACCAGCCGTGCCCCCCCGGGTGCCTGCAGGGCCCCTCCAGCCCTGCCCTCCTCCCACCACCCCACCTCCTCTTCCGCCAGCTGGAGGGTCCCTCCTAAACCCACTTCAGGGCCTCAGAGGACGGCGGGTCCCTGCCTGGCCCACGCCCAGCCCACGGGGACACTTACGATGACCGCCTGGCACACGTGCCCGCGGCAGAGTTCCGTGTAGGACGAGTAGTTCACGTATGCCAGCCAGCTGCCCGCAAAGACGCCCAGCCAGACCAGAAAGACGTACTTGACCCTGAGGCCCGGGAGCCGGCCCTGCCATGGGAGGGAACACGGGGGGAAGCACCACATTTGGGGGAGTCACCCCCTCTCAGACCCAGCCTTCCGTGGGCCCCCCTGCCCCAGCACCTGCACTGCGCGGTCCAGGAACGCTCGGGGGCCTCCCCCACCTTCCCACCCCTTGGCTCACACACTCGGAGGTGGGGGCAGGTGCCCAGGCTGTGACTGTGAATACATGGGCAGCCCGGCCAGCATGGCTCAGGGGTGGAATGTCCACCTGTGAACCTGGAGGTCACGGTTCGATTCCGGGTCGGACATGCCCGGGTGCGGGCTCGATCCCCAGCAGGGGGGCGTGCAGGAGGCAGGAAGGGAGAGGGAGAGATGGAAACACCAATGATGACAATCACTGATCCACTGCCTCCTGCACGGCCCCCCCTGGGGATCGAACCCGCACCCTGGGCCTGTGCCCTGACCCAAAATCTAACCGTGACCTCCAGGTTCACAGGTCGACGTTCAACCACTGAGCCACCCGGCCAGGCAATAAAAATGTATTTTAAACAAACACACGGGCAGGTAGAAAATCAGTTTCAAAACGGGGTCACAGGGGAGTCAGCTCTTTACTTTGCCGAATGAAGAGGTTTTACACATCTCCCTCCTGCCTCGCCCTCATTTCCTAGTGACCTCTGATGAGAGTGGGCGGAGAAGGCCGGGCAGGCGCCGGCCTCCAACCGGGGAGAGTTCCCGCTGGGCCTCGGAGGCCGCTGGGGCAGAGGGCAGGGCCCCGGCCGCTCACACACCCACACTCCCGGCAGCCAAAGGGGGGGCACAGCCCAGGGCCACTGACAGGAGACCGGACAGACTCCGCGGGCCGCTCCAGGCGGGAGTCTCCCCGCCTCAGGAAGGAGGGGTCCTGACGCCCGCCCGCCCGCCGCGATGGACCCTGCAGGCCTGACGCTCCCCGGAGGACACCGGGCACTGCCCGGCCACGTGGCTGACACTGGGCATAGCCAGCCGGAGTGGCCGTGGCTGAGCACCGACCCGTGAACCAGCTCTCTGGTTCGATTCCCGATCGGGGCTCAGCCTGGGTTGTGGGCTCATCCCCAGCAGGGGGCGTGCAGGAGGCCGCCTACTGATGCTTTTCTTTTCTTTTCTTTTCTCTTTTTAAAAATATGTTTCCATTGATTTTTAGAGAGAGGAAGGGAGAGGGATAGAGATGAAAAATGATGAGGGAGAAGCATCATCGATAGCCAGCCTGTCCTCGGAGGAGGCACCATGGCCAGCACTGACCACGCCCCTAACCCTGCAGCCTGGGCGCCTGGGGGACACTGAGGAGCAGCGGGCGGGCCCTGGAGCCCCTGGGGCCCCTGAGCGGGTGAGGAGGTTGGGCCTGAGGCCACTTGTCCCTGCCCGCGCCTGTTTCCGTCACATTTGTTCACAAGGAAAAACAGGAAAAGAGGGGGGGGTGGGGGGGCGAGCAGCTGGGGGCGTTGTGGCCCACGGGGTACTTCCCACTGGGCGGGGCCTGGGTGGGCTTTCAGCACCGGGGTCCTGGGGGGCAGGAGGGCAGGCCGGACCCGCGGGTGGGGGTGGGGTGGGGGAGACCAGGCGTCGCAGAGCCATGCAGGAGCCTGCAGGGGCCCGCACAGCCCTCTGCCCACCCAGCCCTCCAGGCCACTGACCCTCTGCCCGACCAGGACTGAACCCCAGGTCCTCATCTCCCGTGGGCACTTCCGCCAGGAGCAGCCCGACCCCCGCCTCCTGCCCCGAGGGAGCCCTGGGCGGGGCAGCCTCCCTCCTGTGCAGGAGCCACGGGAGGGGGGAGGGGGAGGGGAGGGGGGAGGGGGAGGGGCCTGGGGGGACAGGCCAGCACCATGACTGCGCCCACAGGTGGCGCCCCACACGCACCGCCCACCCGGGCCGGGTTTCACTGACACTGGGGGCGTGGAGCGGGGCTCAGACCAGGGGACCCCCGGATCCCTCCCGCTGCAGCCGCTGTCCCCCCCACTCTGCAGGGCTGGGCCGCCCCTCCATCAGAGCTGGGGCCAGAGCTTGGGGGGGGCTCAGGGCCCTGGCTCCCCACGGGCCTGGCGGGCACAGGGCGTCTGGCACAGACACCTCACCCACACGGCCCGGGGCTCCCACAGTCTCCCCGGAGCGGAGCAGCTCAGGGGGCCCTGGGCCAAGGAGGCCGCCCCGGGGCAGCCTCGCGCTGGGCCCGAAAGGCTCGGACCCGCCGACCTGCAGGCCTGGCTCGGCCCGACCCACCCAGCCGGCGGCACCGGGCTCCCTGCAGACGGAGGGCCTGGCTCCGACCGGCCTTGGCAAGGTCAACGCGGGGTCAGGCGCCCCCTAAACGCCCGCGGGGTGCCTGGGGGAGGTGGCGGCGGTCCCTCTTGGGGCGTTTCCGCGCCCCGAGTTCCCGCTGCAGAGCGAGCCTTGTCTTTCGGGGGCGGACAGGGAGCGGCTTCTGGGCCTCGGGGCGCGGCCCCCCGCCGCCCGGCCCCTCCCCGGCGGCCACGCACCCGCGTCCTGAGCCCGACCCCGCTCGCGCTGGACCCCCGCGCCGGCCTCCGCCCAGCACCGGGGGGCGGGGGGCGGGGGCGGGGGGCGCCTACCTGCGGGCCCCGGGCGAAGGGGCGGAGGAGCACCAGGTGCGCCAGGCGCCGCAGCCGCCGCATGGTGGGCGCCGGGCTCGGCTCCCCGCTGCCCGCGGGCCGCTCCGCAACGGCCGCGCTCCCGCCGCCTTCTCGCGAGGGCGCGCTCCTCCGCGGAGAGGGGGCGGGGGGCGCTGCTCGGGGACGCGGGGGAGGGGGAGGAGGCAGGAGGGCGGGGGAGGGGCGGGGGAGGGGAGGAGGAGGCAGGAGGGCGGGGGAGGGGCGGGGGAGGGAGGAGGAGGCAGGAGGGCGGGGAGGGGCAGGGGAGGGGAGGAGGCAGGAGGGCTGGGGGAGGGGCAGGAGGGCGGGGGAGGGGATGCTCAGGGGCGGGAAGGGGGGGAGGAGTGGGGACCCGAGAGGAGGGAGGGCGCCGCGGCGGGAGCTGGTCCGGGTGGAGGTGCCCGCCCCGCCCCGAGCCTCCCGCACACCCGGGGCATCGCCGCGCCGGCCAGGGGGGGGGCAGGGAGCCCGGGGGGCAGGGAGCCCGGCCCGGCGCTGTGGGGCAGGTCCCGAGTGGGGCTCCCTCCGTGTCTTAGAGGACAGGTCCCCGCACCGTTCCCCGCGCAGCCGTGGGCGCTCGCACCGGAGGCGCCTGGGCAGAGCCCTGAGCAGCCCGCCCCGCGGCCTGGGCACCTGGGCACCGACGCTGGGCGCCCAGCCCCTCACCCTGGGGGGGGGGGGTGCCACTGGCTCCAGAGGCGCAGCCGAGCCCTGTCCCTCCGCGGCGGGGAGCCCGGGTCCTGGGCGCTCAGCCCTGAGTCCAGCGCGTCCCCCAGGCCCGTCCCCGCCGCCCGGCCTGGCCTTCCCCGGGGTGCGGGGCGGCCGGTGCCCTCTGGGGAAGTGTGCCCCCTCCTCCCCTCGGCGCTGGCTCCTGGCTCCCGAGCTGCGAGGTGCTCTGTCTCCTGATGCGAGTCCACACCCCACGGGGGATCGGGAAGGTTTTCTCCAGGCCTCTGGGCTGTCCCTTCCGTTTTCTCTTTATTGATCTCGGAGAGGAAGGGAGAGGGAGAGACAGAAACATCCACGATGAGAGAGCCATGGATCAGCTGCCTCCGTGCGCCCCTCACTGGGGATGGAGCCTGCCACCCGGCCTGCGCCCCGCGGGAACCAAGCCGGTCATCAGCGGCCGCCTTTCCCGCCTCTGGGGCAGGGCCATCGCCCGCTCACTGAGCCGCCGCCCGCGGGCTCCTTCCCGGGCCTCCGGGAGCACAGGGTGTTCCTTCCGTGGGGTCCTGCACTCATGTCCTCTGCCGGCCGCGCCGTGTGTGTGTGTGTGTGTGTGTGTGAGTGTGTGTATGTATGTGTGTGAGTGTGTGTGTGTGTGTGTGACAGATCGAAGAAGGCTTGGCCTCACCTGCGACCCCCACACCTTGAATCACGTGGCCCACACTTGGACACCCCGTCCTCAACGGAGGGCGCTGCCCTCCGGGCCAAGGCCACGCTGGTCCCACAGGAGAAGCCAAGGGGCCTCCAGGGGAAGAAGGGCCTCTCAGGAGGGGGGTGGGGGGTCTGGAACATCCCAAAATCTGGACAGCACCCCTCCAGAGGGCCCACCCGACAGAGGCCCCCTCTCTGGGCAGCCACATTCGGGACCAGGAGGGGGGGTGGGGTGTCAGAAATCTTTTTTTTTCTTTCTTATTGTGGGGAGAGGGGTGTAGATCACAGAGGTAGGAAAAGTAATTCCTAGAAGAAACGGCTTCGGAAACAAGTTATGGAAGGCCTGGGAGGTGGGGGTGAGGCAGCTGATGGTAATGTGCCTGGGGTGGGGGGCAGGGGGTGGGTAGGGGGGAGGCCTGGGGCCGGGCCGGGGGAATGTGACGAGCGGCTACAGGGTTTGGACAGGTTCAAGCCTCGGACTGATGAGAGGGCACAGTCCTCCCATGGCCACGTGCAAGTCCCAGCGTGGAGGGCAGGGCCTCCCAGCACAGTGATAGCCAACAGCTGTAGTTGTGAGCTTGAACCTGTGGTCCGAACACGTGGCCCCACGTGCCTGAGTGACGTGGGCTTGATAGAGTTCAGGTGCATTTAGTTGAGTAGGATCGAAACCCCTGAGAACGTTGTAAACATCTTGGTCACGCCCTTACTTTGCCTCGTGGCATCTGCTATGAAATAAAGACTCGGCTTGCAGGCCGTGGCGCTGTCTCTCCATCTGGGAGCAGCGTCCCACCGAGACCCAGCTTTCTTCTCTTGTCTGTCTTTCCTCCATCCTTCACCGCCCCTCTCGGGGTCACTGAACCTGGCTGAGCTGGCGGCATATCAGGCGCCCTGGAGCTGAGCATGCCATGGCCGTGCTGGCTCCCCACGGGGAAGGCCTGGGGCCAGGAGGGGGAAAGGCCTGGGGGGAGGAGGCCTGGGGCTGGGAAGGGGGGAAGGCCTGGGGGGGAAGGCCCAGGGGAAGGAAGGGGGGGGGTGCTGGAGGTCTGGCCCAGCTCAGGAGGGAGAGTCAGAAATCAGCCAGGGCCTGTGGGCAGTGGGGGGTGAGGCGGGCCCTACGGCTTGGCCCCGGCCCATGATGGGGAGGCTTTTGCAACCAAAGAAGCACCAGACCATCACTTAGCCTCAGGGGACGGGAGACGGCGCCCAGGGCGGCGGGAGGGGGGGGTGCAGCCCACGGCCTGAGGCGCTCACAGGCCCAGGCCGTCAGCTCGCCAGGAGCCGGGTCAACGCCGGGCCTGGCCCTCTCCACCCACATCCAGGGATCTGGGAGGACAGATGTGGGCAGACCGTCCCCCTCATTGCAGCCCAGCATCACCCCGCACTGTGCCCAGCATCACCCCACACTGTGCCCCAACATCACCCCACACTGCACCCCAGCATCACCCCGCACTGTGCCCAGCATCACCCACACTGTGCCCCAACATCACCCCACACTGCACCCCAACATCACCCCGCACTGCCCCCAGCATCACCCACACTGCGCCCAGCAGCGGGGAAGCAGAGAAGGACCTGGACACGCCAGCCTCTGCTGCTCACACCCATTGGCCTGCGCTCAGTCACATGACCTGGCTTGCTGCGAAGGCGGGAAAGTCTTTTCTGAGCAGCCACACGTCCGGCGAACTCCAGGGTCTGGTCCTCAGCCTCAGGCACAGTCTGAGCAGGAGAAATGGTGACGCCGGCCCGGGCACATGGCCCTTCCAGACAACGCCCAGCCCACTGCCCCCCCATGACCTCTGACTGAGGTCATAGTCACCCCGTTCCCTGCAGGCAGGTGTTCAGGGAGGCGTGGCTCAGTGGTTGAGCCTTGACCTATGAACCAGGAGGTCAGGGTTCGATGCGAAGTCAGGGCACAGGCCTGGGTTGCAGACTCGATCCCCAGTAGGGGGCGAGCGGGAGGCAGCAAATCAATGATTCTCATCTTGATGTTTCTATCTCCCTCTCCCTTCTTCTCTCTGAAATCAATAACAATCTGTTTTGTTTTGTTTTAAAAAGGGGGAAAGAAAAGAATGGGGAACCCACTGTGGTGGGGATGCCTTCAGGCCAGGCCAGGCCTAGGAGGGTGATGTTTGCATTTCGACCCAAAGGAGGGGGCGGGGGGGGGGCATGCAGCTCCCGGCAGGGGGACGGAGTGTGCAGAGGCCACAGACTGGCCCACATGGACCCTGCGTTTTGTACAATGAACGTTGGTATGTGCAGGCCGTCACCCCAGGTCTGGATGAGCCCGAAATAGGACGTGAGTCATGGTTCCAATTTGTGGCCACAGGGGCCTACCCACGGCCGCCCGCCCCCTCCTGCAGGCTCTGGAGGGTGGAAGCCCGTGGGGGGCGGGGGGGGAAGCTGAGGCAGGGAGAGGGCTGGGCAGCTTCCTCAGCCAGCCCTGCCGCGACCACGTCCGCCATCCTCCGTGCGGAGGGCTCAGCCTCACGGTGGAGGCACAGGCAGCTGCCACCCAGGACGTTCCTCTGTGTGACCGGAGCCACGCACACAGCGGAACGTCACTCAGCGTCTGGGAATGGATCCTGACACACACTACTGCACGCGCCCTTCACGCTCCCAAACACTTTCAGCGAAGGAGGCAGACACAAAGGCCGCATGTTGCATGCTTCCCGTGTTGCATGCTTCCCGGAGTGCATGCTTCCCGTGTTGTATGCTTCCCCGTGTTGTATGCTTCCCATGTTGCATGCTTCCCCGTGTTGCATGCTTCCCCGTGTTGCATGCTTCCCGTGTTGTATGATTCCCCATGTTGCATGCTTCCCCATGATGCATGCTTCCCGTGTTGTATGCTTCTCCGTGTTGTATGCTTCCCGTGTTGCATGCTTCCTGTGTTGTATGATTCCCCGTGTTGCATGCTTTCCCGTGTTGCATGCTTTCCCGTGTTGCATGCTTTCCGTGTTGCATGCTTTCCATGTTGCATGCTTCCCCGTGTTGCATGCTTTCCCGTGTTGCATGCTTCCCATGTTGTATGCTTCCCCGTGTTGCAAGCTTTCCCGTGTTGCATGCTTCCCGTGTTGCATGCTTCCTGTGTCGCATGCTTCCCGTGTTGTATGCTTCCCCGTGTTGCATGCTTTCCCGTGTTGCATGCTTCCCGTGTTGCATGCTTCCCCGTGTTGCATGCTTTCCCGTGTTGCATGCTTCCCGTGTCGCATGCTTCCCGTGTTGTATGCTTCCCCGTGTTGCATGCTTTCCCGTGTTGCATGCTTCCCGTGTTGCATGCTTCCCGTGTTGTATAATTCCCCATTTTGCATGCTTCCCCATGTTGTATGCTTCCCTGTGTTTTATGCTTCCTGTGTTGCATGCTTCCCGTGTTGTATGATTCCCGTGTTGCATGCTTCCCATGTTGTATGCTTCCCCATGTTGTATGCTTCTCCTTGTTGTATGCTTCCCGTGTTGCATGCTTCCCCATGTTGTATGCTTTCCCGTGTTGCATGCTTCCCGTGTTGTATAATTCCCCATGTTGCATGCTTCCCCGTGTTGCATGCTCCCCGTGTTGCATGCTTCCCCGTGTTGCATGCTTCCCATTTTGTATGATTCCCCATGTTGCATGCTTCCCCATGTTGTATGCTTTCCCATGTTGTATGCTTCCCGTGTTGCATGCTTCCCCATGTTGCATACTTCCCCGTGTTGTATGCTTCCCCGAGTTGTATGCTTCCTGTGTTGTATGCTTCCCGTGTTGCATGCTTCCTGTGTTGCATGCTTCCCCGTGTTGTATGTGTGCAAGTGGATTGTGGGTATGTGGGGCGTCTCAGGGACGTCACCCAGCCCTGCTGTCACGCCTGCACGCCCCGTCCAAGCCGCAGAGTGACAGGAGGGTGTCGGCCGCGCTGGGAGTTCCCCCCCACCCCCGGGTCCCTATGAAGGGAAGGCAGCCAGCTGTCTGCAGCGTCCGGACTGCTGCTCTCAGAAGGCAGGTCCCCCTGGGGCGCAGCGCAAGGGCCAGGCGCACAGGGGACCCCGCAGTCTCGCTGAGCTGGAGGCTGGGCCTGCCGGGCTTCTGTGCTTGTCCTGCAGGCAGCACCCATGTGGGCTTGCCCCTCGGGGTGCTGTGGGAACAGCCTCCAGGGCCCGGCTTGGCTCAGTGGGCGAGCGTTGAGCTAGGAACCAGGAGGTCACGGTTCGATTCCCGGTCAGAGCACAGGCCCGGGTTGTGGCCTGGATCCCCAGTGGGGGGCGCGCAGGAGGCAGCGATCCATTATTGCCTCTTGTCACTGATGTTTCTCTCTCTATCCTCCTCCCCTCCACTCTGACATCAATAAAAATATATTTTAAAAAGCCCTGACCGGTTTGGCTCAGTGGATAGAGCGTCGGCCTGCGGACTCAAGGGTCCTGGGTTAGATTCCAGTCAAGGGCATATACCTTGGTTGCAGGCACATCCCCCGTAGGGGGCGTGCATGAGGCAGCTGATCGATGTTTCTTTCTCATCGATGTTTCTAACTCTCTATCCCTCTCCCTTCCTCTCTGTGAAAAATCAATAAAATATACTAAAAATATATATATTAAAAAAAAGACCCACACAGCCTCCAGGGGCCATGGCATGGAGCCTGGGGGGCTGGAGACCTGTTGGCTGGGCTCCCTGCTCCCGGCCCTGAGGGGACAGGGAGGGGCATCTGAAGCTCAAATGGGACAGAGAGGAGAAAAGCGACACTTCGACCTGCAGTGGCCTGGGCAGAGCCTCGGGTGCCTGCACCCCGGCCTCCAGGCGGACAGCGGGGGGCACCAAGCCAGGCCCTGCTTGCAGTCCAGGGGGGCAGTGTGCTCACTGAGGGCAGCCGGCCCGGGCGGTGGGAGGCCAGTTAATTATCAGGTGGTTGCTTCTCTTCCCCCCACACCCCAGACCCCCTCCCAACCCCACGGGGGAGGGGGGAGGTCCGGGAACCCGGAGCCCCTCCCCTCATCCTCCTCCACTGCCGGCTGCTTCCTCCCTCCCGGACTGTCCACTAGAGGGCAGTGCCGCCCAGCCCAGTGGGGTGACAGTGGAGAGAACCTGGGTGAGCACAGGGCCCGGGCCCTAGTCAGGGGGTAGGGATGGGGGAGGTGGGGGAAGGTGGGGGGAGGGGGGCAGACCAAAACCAAGGGGTTCACCCTCCACAGAGGACACGCAGAGGACGAGGGACATTTCTCAGGACTGGTACGCCCCAGCTGCTCGGGCGTATTTGTGCTGAACGTGCTCCCTGGGCGGGCGTCCCCCCTGCGGCCTGTGCTGTGTTTGCTGGGTGGGGGGCCCCTCCTTGGGGCCAGCGTGAGCCAGCGGGGCCCCTCTGGGTGCGGCGGAAGCTGCAGCGCATTCCACGCTCGTTAGCTCAGTGACTAATTCGCCCGGATGGGTCCCCGGGAGGCCGCACCTGCCCTGCTGAGTCAGGTGAGCGCTGACGGCGGTACCTGCCGGCCCCTGGCCCACGCCCCGTGACGTGGGACTCAGCTGTCCAGCCTCCGTGGTGGAGGGTGTGCTGAAGGTCAAAGGCCAGAGGGCCGGGTCTGCGCTCTCCGGGGGCCGGGGGCAGGTGCAGTCCGCGTGGTTGGCACCGTGCCCGGTGGTCCCAGGCTCCCCCCGCTCCCAGCGGCTCCCCCTCGGCCCCCGCTCCGCTCCGGAGGAGGCCCCGTCTTCTTCACGTTGTGGACGGACGGGCAGGTTGTGTGGGAAGCGGCCTCGCCGGTGATGCTCACGCATTCCTGGGGGCCAGCTCACAGGGCGCCACGCCCGGACCTGCCGCCTCTGTACTGAGCCACCCCGGCCTTGTTCCGTCCGTGCACCTCGGTGAGGAGGCCGGAAAGACGCCCGTGAGGGGTGTCACCCTGAACCGACCGAGCACAGCACCTGTTCGCTGCCCTGCAATCCCACCACCTCCATGTCGTCTTCCTTCCGGCCTGTCCTTTTTAAAATGTTTATTGTTTTTTGTATTGATTTCAGAGAGGAAGGGAGAGAGAGAAAATTAATGATGTACTTGTTCTTCAATAGATCTCCACCTGTGCTCTAAAGAAAAAGAAAAGGAAACATCAGTGATGCGAGGGAATCGTGGATCGGCTCCCTCCTGCACGCCCCACACTGGGCATCGAGCCCACAGCCCGGGAGTCGACCATGGCCTCCTGGTTCATAGGTTGATGCTCAACCACTGAGCCACACCGGCCAGGCCAAAGGAAACTCTTATCAGAATTCTCTCCAGGTTTGGATGTGTCGCCACCCGGCTTGCAGCAGGAGGGGAGACCCCGGGAGGGCCTGTGTAGGTCCCCCGGGTCCCCCCAGGAGTGTGGCTCTGGGACTGAGGACGCCCGCTGCCAAGGAGACCTGGGAAGTGACCACGGTGAGGGCCTGGCCTCCCCGAGTGCCTTCCTCCCACGTGGCCAGGAGCCGGCAGCCCGGAGGGTCTCTCGGCCAGAGCTGGGCAGGATTCAGGCCCGGTCCCTGCAGAGCCCGGCGCCCGGCCTCCCACCTTCTGCCTCGTCTCACCAAGAGGGGACATTGCTCCCTAGATTGGCGAGTCCGGGTCCCCAGACTGGGTTTGCCGGGTGTGACACCATGGGCAGTGCCCAGAGAAAGGACGTCCTGCCCGGCCACAGTCCTGGTGGGGACAGCAGGCGGCTCGGAGCTCTCCAGGGCAGCGCGTGAATTCGGGGGGGAGGGGGGGGAAGGAGGCTGGTCAGCCCAGAGCCCGCCTCCCCACCCCAGGGTCAGAGGCAGGTTGCGGCCTTCAGAGTGGAGAAGACACCCCAGCCCGGCCCCTTCCCTGGGGCTTGCTGCCCCGCCTGCCAGTGGTGCGGGGCAGGACAGCAGGGCACGGGCACCTCTGAGGCCCCTTGGCCCAGAGAGGCTGCCCCTCGGCCAGCAGCCCACACCAGGGGCGGTGGGGCAGGCAGAGGCCCAGCAGCGCCTGGGGCTGGCCAGGGAGCCCTGGGGCAGCTGACTGGTCCGGACGCCAACTGGACCAGGGGTGAGGTGGCCGAGGGCAGCCAGCCTGGGGCAGAGCTGCTGACGGCTGGCATCGCGCACACAGCCTGTCCCTTTCACCTCGCCAGGCCCCTGAGAGCCTCCGCTGTCCCTGGGCACAGAGAGGGAAACTGAGGCCCGGAGAGGAAGGGCTGGGCTGAGATCCCCTGCGGGGAGGGGGCTGGGCAGGGCCCTGGGTCTGGTCCTGGGCGCTCAGGCCCTCACCTCGGTCTCCCCCGTCCCCCCCATCCTGCTGGCCAGGGGCCTGGGGGTACCTCTCTACCTCCTGGGCCCCTCTGTTCCTTCCTGTTCCTTCCTGGCAGTGGGGGTGGGTGGGGCCATCTCTGAGGACCCATCTGAGGCCGGGTGCCCACCAGTGTCAGAGCAGGAGCTGGGGGCCATGATGGGCCTCACCGGCCGGTGCCCAGCCTAGGAGCCAGCCATGCGACCACACTCCCAGGGGTCTCCCCCAGCCTCTGCGCTGGGTCGTGTGCTCCCAGCCGCCTGCCCGCGAACAGCCCTCCGTGTGGCCGGGGGGGAGCATGTGGCCCCAGCCCGAGCGCCCCAGGAATCGGCCCGGAGGCCTCACCTCATCTATTTTTAAACGCCAGCCCATGAAAGATTCACAGGCGCTTTATTTACAGGTGGAGGGAGAGCGGCTGCTCCTGCGGCGCCCCCTCAGGAGCTGGCAGCCAGGCCTCTCCCCCAGGCCCGGCTCCCCCAGCCGCCTCCCTGCCCCCATTCAGCCTCCAGGCCCGGCTCCCCAGCCTTCACCCAGGAGTGAGCCTCCTAGAGGCCCAGAGGCAGCAGGGGCTCCCAAGGGCTCCACCCCTGCCCCCCACCAGCCATTTGATCAGCTGCTTCCCGGCCCACACCCCCCTGGTCTCGGGGACCTGAGGCCTGCTCCCCGCCTGGCCTCCGCCCTGGCCTCCGTCCTGGCCTCGCTTTCTCGGGCAGGGCAGTCAGGCGTGGCCTTGGGGACGGGGGACGGGGGACGGGGGATGGGGGACGGGGGACGGGGGACGGGGACCGGGGACTCCTCTCATCCCAGCGAGGAGGAAACGGGCTCAGGTGCGGTCGGTCGGTCGGGTAACCTGGAGACGGAAGGAGGTCGCAGACTTCAAAGGCTGGGCACCCGGCCCGGCCCCTGGTGCCACGTGCCAGGCGGGAGGTCGCACATCATCGCTTCCAGGAACCCAGAGCCTCGCCCCTCCCTCCAGACCCCAACCAGCCCCACGCCTGAGCCTGGCCCCGCAGGAGGCGGCATGGTGGACAGGCGGTGGCCTGCTCAGCCTCGGCCAATCCCCACGCGGAGCTGGAGTGCCCTGTGCCCACGTGCCCTCCCCTGGGCCTCGGGCTCCCAAGGGCCTGGGAGGTGGTGCTAGCCCAGCCGCGACCGTGTCACCTGATGCCCTGCGCTGTCTGGCGGGGTCCCAGCAAATGCCCGGGAGGCTCTCAGCTGATGTCCGGCCGGGGGTGGCGCTGACTCTGCCCCGAACCCACCCGCAGCTTCCTGAGCCGGTCAGACGGACGGTGTGCCCCCCCACCCACCCCGCCCAGGCGGCAGCCCGGCCCTTCGTCCCACAGGGTGGTGGGAGGAAAGTGGGCAGAGCCCATGCCAGGCCCTGCTTAGCTGAGAATCATGGACGTTAGAGACGCCTTTCTCAGCGTCTCCACGGCCCCAGAAGGTTCTCCAGGCTTCTGCTTCTAGAAACAGGGACACTGTCCGCTCGCTCCCAAATGGAGCGTCTCAGTCAAATACTGGCTATTTGTCTCGGGCCTGGGAACCCCTCCGCTGGCCTCTGCAGGCCCAGGCCCGGCCTTTCCTTCTTGTCGGAGGAAAAGGGGACGTTTTCTTTCCACATGTCCCCAGGGGAGGGTGGAATTGGGGAAGGAGGTGGCGTTGGGTAACAGCCTCTCATCCGTCTGAGGATGCAACAGCCTCGTCTAGAACCGCAGCCCGGGGCGCGGGGACGGGGCAGCTTGCCCAGGGCCGGCAGTCTTCCAGGGCAGTGGGCGTGGGACCCGGCGATGGGGTCAGCGTCCTCCCGTCCCTTCCTGCCCGGTGAGGGTCAGCTCTGGGAGCCCCGGTTTCCCATCCGTGAAGTGGGGGCACCTGGGCTCTGGAGGAGCATTTATGGAGCACCCACTCTGTGCCAGGCATCGATGGTTCTCATGCTGGTCATGCACCAGAGAACAGGACGGACAGGTCCCAATCGGGTGGCCTCCCAGTGGAGGGGGACAGCAAGCGCCCCCCCCCACAAGTGCAACTAGGATCCAGAGGTGGTGGGAAGTGTGGGGCCGGCACAGGCCGGGAGGGAGTGATGCGGGGGTGGGGGGCCGGGTAGCACCACCCTTTTTGAGCTTGGTGAGGTCTGGTCCCACCCACCCCGTACTGACCCTAAGGTGCTGCTCCCCGTCCTGCGAGAAGCCGGCCTGGCCAGCCCACCCTCTGGCCCTGCCCGCTCCCCGCAGACCACTGGCTGCAGGGCACCCACCCGCACCCACCCGCACCCACCGCATTGCTCCAGCACTGCCGCCTGCCCAGGGGCGGCAAGGCCTCCGGGCTCCTCCGGGGTCCTCCAGGGGCGGCAGTATCGGCTCCGCCGTGGAAAAATGGACAAGCGGTCTCTTTATTGTTTTGCTTTTTTTTTTTTTTTTTTTTAAAAAGAATTCTTTGTGGTTGAAAACATTACATATGTCCCCTTCCCCCTCCCCCCTTAGCCCTCCAGCCCGTCCCCCAGCCCTCCCCACC
Organism: Myotis pilosus; assembly: GCA_036010255.1. Lineage (NCBI taxonomy): Eukaryota > Metazoa > Chordata > Mammalia > Chiroptera > Vespertilionidae > Myotis > Myotis pilosus. The sequence continues at coordinate 72,939,735 of JASKON010000013.1, forward strand.
CTGGTCTGTGGCCACAGCCACGCAAGATGCTACAGGGTCCTTGGCTGGCTGGCCACCTCCCACCCGCCGTCCCTCCGCACTGTCCCAGCCACTCGTTCATCCGTGTGTTTTAGGACTTGGATTCCACACGTGAGTGTGATCATGTGACACTCGTCTTTCTCTGTCCGATTTCAACAAGTGGTCTCTTTAAACTGATACAAAACGATGGCCAGATGGACCGGAGACCGACCCAGAGGCTGCTGGGAGCCTTCACTGCAAAGCGCCTGCAGGTGCTGCCAACAGGCCCCGCCCTGGGTGCCGGGCACAGCTGCCACCTGTGAGCCTGCCCAGCCCGGGCGGCCCCACCTGCCAGGGCCAGAGTCCCGGCTCAGCCCCAGGAGGAAGGGGGGGTGCCGTCAGTGACTCATTCCAGCCACAGGTCACCTCAGCCTTTGGAAGGCGGGAGAGGCGGTGAAGTCCCAACCCGCCGGCCAGGCTAACTGCTCCGTCCTCAGGCCTCGCTGGCCGATCGCCGAGCTGATGTGGACACAGTTGCCTGGTAGCTGCCACTGGCCCGGCCCCAGGAGCAGCCGGGTGACAGTTCCTGGCACGGAGCTGGCACCCTCGCCCGCCCAGAAACACGCCCCATTCCGGCTGCCCCCCCTCCTAACTGGGGTGCGCCCCCCAGGACCCTCAGGGGCGGTCGCCCAAAGGCCGGCCGGGTCTCCCTGAATTGCCCGAGGGTTCCCGACGGGCAGTGGCCTTTGGTCACTCGAGTGCGGCCCGAGGGCCTGTTTGTGTGGCCACCGGCTGGCGAGGGCGGCCGCCTTTGGAGCTGTGGTCTGGGCTCCGGGGCGGCGGGCGCTGGGGGCCGGACACCGGGCGGCGGGGAGGCCCAGCCTGCGGGGGGCGGCGCCACAGTCCCAGGGCCCGGCGCCCAGGACGCGGGGGCCGGCAGGGGGACGCGCGCCCGAGGGTAGGTGACCCGGCGGCGGAAGGGGGGCGCGGCGCGGGGCGGGGCGGCGCGGGGCGGGAGCGGAGGGCGCGCCGCACCTAGGCGCTCTCCTCTCCCCGCCCGCGCCGCCCGCCCGCCCCGCCCCCCGGTCCTCGCAATAAGGGGCGCGGGCGGGGCGGGAGCGGGGCCAGCCGCCGGCAGCCGGGACTCGGCTTCGCGCCCGCGGCCGCAGCTCAGGCGGAGCCCGGGGCGGGGAGCCGGAGCCAGGCCGTCGGGGCCCGGGCGCGGGGAGCGCCGCCATGGAGCTGTGGCCGTGGCTGACGGCGGCGCTGCTGCTGCTGCTGCTGCTGGTGCAGCTGAACCGCGCCGCGCGCTTCTACGCCAAGATCAGCCTGTACTGCGCGCTCTGCCTCTGCGTCTCCGCCGTGGCCGCCGTCGTGTGTCTGCTGCGCCACGGCGGCCGGACGGTGCAGAACATGAGGCAAGGGGGCCGCGGGGGGCCGGGCCGGGGCGGGGCGGCGGGGGGCGCCCGGGCGCGGCTTCCGCTTCCCCAACTTTCTTCTCTCCTTTCCCTCCTTCCTGCCCCGCCCGCGCCTCCCCGGGCTCCGGGCTCCGGGCTCAGGGCTCCGGGCGCGCGGCGGGGAGGCGGCTCGGGCGCGCGCGGCGGGGAGCGCAGGGGCCCCGGGACCTGGCGTCACAATGTCCCCGCGCCCTTGCCCGGGAGGCCCTGACGGCTTCAAACGGGGCGCGGCCTCCGGCGCCGCCGCGTCCCTGCGCCCGGCCGAGGGCGTGCGGGGTGCGGGGTGCCGGGCGGAGGTGGCGCAGCTGCTTTGCCGGAGGAAGGGGCCCGGGCCACGCGGGGAAACCGAGGCCGGGACGGCGCCACACCGCCCCCTGCTGGGCCGTGAGCGCGGGGGCACCTGACGCCCCGCCTCTGCACCCCGCCTCCCGCCTACCTGGCACCTGGTCCCCGGCTCCGGCCGGTCCCTCCTCCGTGTCCTTCCGCTGCCCTGGAAGGGGAGGCTCTGCGATGGGGGGGCCAGGGTTGGCCCTTGGGGTCCCGCCTCGGGCCGGGGAAGGAAGGGGTGGCGGCTGGAATTTTCCTCTGGGAGCGGCGCGTTGGGGCGAGGGCAGGGCGTGGAGGGGCCGCTGGCAGCGGACGGAGGAGCCCATGGCCGCTCGGGGTCAAAGGCTGGGGCGGGGCTGCAGAGAGGGGCTCCCTCGTGCCCTTTCACCCCGTTTCTTTTTTTCCGATTAGCAATAACCGCGCCTGGGATGAACCTCATTGGCTGCCCGTGCGCAGAGCTCACCCCATTCCCGAAGCGGGTGCTGCTGTGTGTGGCTCACGTTGCGTGGGTTTTGCAATAACCTCTTGGCTGCGACCTTGTGTGGGGACACGGGCCGCGCCCCCCACCACCCAGTGGCCACAGGGCAGTGGGTGAGGGGTCCTGGCCTGTGCCGCCTGTCCTTGTCCCGGGCAGGCCAGTGCGCCCGGACCAGCCCTCCCTGCGTGGATCCCAGGCCCGTCTTCAGGGATTAGTGACCGAGAGGGGGCTCCAAGTGGGGGTGCTCAGGGAGACTACGCCCCCCGCCGGCACCCCCATGGCCCAGGCAGTGTCTTAGGGAGCCAGGCCAGGGGAGGCCCGTCCAGCCACCCTCTTCCCAGGCGAGTGTCCTCTGGGCGGGCAGGGTGGGGGGCTGTTTTCAGGAACAGTAGGTCCCGGAGTTGGGCCGCCGCCCCAGGGCACTGCCCCAGTCTGCTGCCCCAGGGCACTGCCCCAGTCTGAGTGCAGCTCTGCAGGGAGAGGCTCCCAGCTGCCTGTACCCTGGACGGGCTGGGCTGGGCCTGGAGGAGCAGGAGAGGGTGCTGGGTCAGGGTGCTGCCCAGAGCCAGGCCCGGGCGCTGGCCTGTCTGGTTCAGAGGCAGGAGGGGCCCTGGGGTGCAGGGGAGCTGTGCTCAGAGCTGGTTTCCAGCGAGAGTGACAGGTCCCCGAGGCGACCCTCCCCCTCCGCTCTCCTCCCCGGCCGCAGTGTTATCAGGTGGCCTCTTGCTAAGCGGCTCCCTTGTCTGTTAAAAGGCCCCACTGGCTCTGTCAAGAGGAGCCTGCACTTCAGAACTGCTTCCCCGGGTCAAGGGGTCAAGTCCGAAGTTTCTGAGCGGTGGTTGGGGCTCTGGCCGGCCTTGGCCCTGGCCGCCTGGGTGGGCGCTCCTCAGCCCCGGGCCCCACGTGGGCCCCAGCCTCCCCGAGGTTCTGTGCAGCGGGGTGTCCTCCTCGGGACCCTGGGGGCCCTGACGGTGCCTGGTGGGAGCCCTCTTCCCCTCCCTCCCCGGGGGAGCCCCCAGACTCAGGCTCGGCCAAGGGGCCCCTCCAGGCCAGAAGGGCAGGTGCTGTCCTCCGTAGGGAGAAGGGGGCCTGGGGGCCCGGAACCCACAGCCTGTACCCCAGACCCCACGGGCGGGTCACAGTGATGACCCCCACGGCAGGCGGGGGACTGTACACCTGAGTTTGCAGAGGGATGTGGAGAATGAGGAGGTGCTGGTCGCCCCAGGGGCTGGTCCGGGCCCAGGAGGAGGAGGTGGCGGTGTGGGGGGCTGAGCCTCCGCCCCTCTCATTTCTGAGTCCCCGGGTGCTGGGTGCCATTCTCTTCAATCCCAGCCCTCGCTGTGCTCCCTGCCCCCCAACGCCCATGCCCTGAGCCCCACTGTGTGCTCTGTGAGGGCACCTGGGGGGCCCCTGCTGTTTAGCCTGGAGCTCTGAGGGTGCTGGGAGCCGTGACGGGGCTAGGGGTGCCTGTGCGCAGCCGCTTCCCTCGTCCTGGAGACGGGTGTCATCGCGCCCATTTGACAGGGAGGATGGTGGAGGCCAGGGAGGCCGTGTGGTGGGTTCGGGTTCAGCTGAGGATCAGGAAACCCCAGGAGCGGCTTAACCAGAGTTAACTCTCTCCTGCATCACAGTAGCCCCAGCAGGCGGCCCGAGGCCAGGCGGCCCCCAGCTCCTCTGCCCGCTGTTCTCCGGGCCCGCGGCCACCACAGGGTCCTGCGGCCTGGACCGCATCGCATGCTTCTGCGTCCACCCTGTGGCCACGACCCGGGGCCCGGCGCCGAGCTGCAGGAGAGGGGCGGTGCGGGGCTGGGCCTGTGTGGGCCGTGTCCACGCAAAACATCGAGGAGGGGTTGGGCCACACTGGCCCGGGGGCTTGTCGATGCTGCTCCGGGTTTGACCTCAGAGTGACCAGCCTCTGAGCCCGTGCTGCTGGAGCCTGTGTGGCCCTGGGGGAGGGGGGGCGGCCCCTCGAAAGGATGGCCACCCTTGCTCTGCTGGGACCAGCTCTCCCCTGGGCCCGGGGCCCGGAGCTCCCAGCAGCCCCCGAGGCGCTCCTCGACGTGGGCTGGAGGGCTTTCCGGAGTCCCCTCTGCACACCCCCTCTCAGCACCCGGGCCTCTGCACCCCACACACCCCAGTTCTTGTCCCCTCCTGGTGCCCCAGCTCACATGACACTTGTTGGAAAACACCCCAACTCTGGCAGGTGGCTTTGCTGGGGCCTCCCGTCCCCGGAGCAGATCGGGGCTCTGCTGCCCTCCTGGTGGGGCTGCCCCCACGTGAGTGCCGCCACTGCCCTGGCTCTGGGGGCTGGCTGAGGGCAAAGGTCACAGGCAGCCTGGCCTGGCCTTGAACTGCCTCCCAGCCACCCAGAGTGGAGGGCAGGGGTGGGGGGCGGCTGCGGGGGCGGAATCTGCTCCCTTCTCTTTGGGCTCTTTTCTGCCCGGGGCCTTGTCCTCACAGCCACCGTGTATTGTCCGCCCAGGACCCCCCTTGTCCCGGGGACCCCAGCCTTACCGAGCTCAGTCCCTCTGCACACTGAGGGAGGTCAGGTGTACCGCCCAGGTTCACGGGGGTGAGAAGGGTCTGTCTGGCCGAGCGCACGTGTCCCAGGAGGCTGCTGCTGCGAGGGCCGCTCGGGGCTCCCACGGGCCCCAGAAGAGCTTGTGATGTTCATGGTGGGGCCTGCGGTGCAGCAGCGGCTCCTGAAAACCCCCAGGAAGGAGCCTGGAGGAGCCGCCGCCCCCCAGGCAGTTGGGAAGGGCCTGCTCTAGGGCTGCCTGCCCTGCCCGGGAAGCCCACCCCAGTCACCCCCGGGGCAATGCTTCTAGGCCACTGCTGGGCACCCTACCCATCTCCTGGGCGCTTGGTCTTCAGGCGACCATGGCTTCACCCTCTGGCCTCCTTTGGGAACACAGGGTCATGAATTGGGGGCTGGAGGATGTGGGACAGGGACCGGGGCTGTGTGACCATGTCCCAGGCCAGCGCTGCTGCCGGGCGGTGGAGGCTGGTGCAGGGGGAGGCCTGGTGGAGGCTGGCGCAGGGGGAGGCTGGGCAGGGGCCGTCGAGGTGACATTGCTGGGTTCCCGCTAGGAGAGAGGCAGAGCACCCCCGCCTGCTGCTGGGGGGAGGGGGCTCGGAGGGGCCGTGGAGTCTTGCCGTTGGGGGCTGGGCCCCTTGCCATCCCCAAGCCGCTGCCCCAGCCCCTGGTGGAGAGGTGGGCTCTGGCCCGTCCTGGCTCCCGGCTGTGTGGCCGTGGGCAGGTCACTTAACTGCTGGGCCTCACCTTTGTCATCTGCCGGGTGGGTATGGTGAGTGCGTGGCCTGTGGGGTGACTGTCGGGCACAGCAGAGGTCAGCGAGGGGCCGTCCCCACCCCCTGGCTTCTCCGCCCGGGGCCCGGGGCACAGGGTGGGCACTCGGAAACACCTGCTGTGGAAGTGACCACACATCCCTCCCCACCGTGTCCACAGGGAACCGTGGGAACGGGGACACGGGAGGGGAGGAGTGGCCCCACGTGGAGGGGCGTGGAGAACGCTGTGCCTTCCTTCCGGCCGTGGGCTTTCAGCTGTCGGAGTGCAGTCCCCATGGCAGTGTCGGGCTGCTGCCTGGAGCCCCCCCGCAGCTCCCTCTGCCCTGATGCCGTCCCCCCTGAGCCTCCGGTCCTGGGAGCGCCACCCGGCTGGGCAGAGAGGCTGGGGGCAGGCAGAAGTCTGGGGGCAGGCGTAGAGGCTGGGGGTGGGCAAAGAGACCATTTCCCAGCCCCACGCGCCTGCCGCCGCCTTTCCTCTGTGCCCGTCGAGGGGAGCGGCGTTCTTGCTTTTTTTAAATATATGATTTTTTACAGAGAGGAAGGGAGAGGGAGAGAGAGGCGGCGTTCTTGCTTTGACTGGCTCTTCTTCCCGGCGAGATGGGGCTCTCTCCACGTGTGTTGGACATTTATGTGTTTGTTTTGTTAAAATGTTTTTATTGATTTTAGAGAGGAAGGGAGAGGGAGCGAGAGAGAGGCATCAATGATGAGAGAGAATCACTGATCGCTGCCTCCTGCCCCCCCCTCCCCGGGGATGGAGCCCTCAGCCGGGCCTGTGCCCTGACCGACCATCGAGCCGTGGCCTCCTGGTCCACAGGTCGATGCTCAGCCAGGAGCACGCGGCCGGCCGTGTACCTTTGCTCTGTGAATTGCCTGTTGGTCCTCCCCTCGCCCCCTCTGGGCCCCACGGAGACCCGAGACGCCGCCTTTGGCGGGTGAGCGAACGGAGGGCCCCGAGGCGCCCCGGCCGGCGGCTCCCCAGGGCGCGTGGCAGGAGCCGCCCGAGCCGCCCGAGGCTGATAGCTCTGAGAAGGGCCCGGCTGGGCTACGGCTGCGCCTTCCCTGAGCCTCGGTTTCCCCATCTGCACATCAGACAAGGAGCTGTGCCCGCTGTCCCCGCGGCTGTTCTGTGGGGCTCCGTGGGGCGCGGCAGCGACTCCACAGCTCTCGCCGTGGCCGTGGCCGTGACCGTGGCCGTGACACGGGGAGGCCACCTTCCCGCCGGGTCTTCTCTGGGGAGGACCTGGCCCTGCCCCGAGGCTGGCGTGGCCCGAGGGGCGGAGCCGGGGCGCTGCCCACACGGCGCCTCCCAGGCCTCCGTGGGTTCAGAAGTAGCGTTAGCTGCTCACATGCTCCCCACTCGGTGCCAACGCTCACTTCCTGGTGCGGCACGGCTTTGAGGGGCCTGTCACCTCCCCGAGGGGTCGCGGCCCCTAGAGGGTGTGGGCTCGGGCCCTACAGCCCCCTTCCAGCGGGGTCCCCGCTTGCTAGCGGGCAGGGGTGCGGGCCGAGGGCTGGGCGGCCCCTGGGATGCAGACGGGGAAGCAGGGCCCCCCTTCGTTGGGCATCTGCCCCCAGCGGCCTGGCTCCCTCTTGTCTGGTCGCGATGGCGGAGGCAGGGCAGCCTCCACGGTCCCCTGGAGGGAAAGGCCGCAGGGCCTGGAGCCGGCCCGCGAGAGCGAGGGGTCCCGGTGTCTCCTGTACCCCTCCCAGCGGACCTCCGCTCACAGCACCGTCTCCCTCTCCCCTCAGCATCATCAGCTGGTTCGTCCGGTCCTTCAAGTACCTGTACGGCCTCCGCTTTGACGTGAAGGGCCGCCAGCGGCTGTGGGTGGACCGGCCCTGCGTCATTGTGTCCAACCACCAGAGCATCCTGGACATGATGGGTAGGCGCGGGGCTGCGGGCCTGGTCCCCTGGGAGGTGGGGCGGAGACCGGCCCAGCGGAGCTGGCGGGGAGGGGCTGACGCAGGCCTCGAACTGGGGGACCCAGGGCCCCCTCTCGCCGACAGCCGGGCGCTCCGTCCACCCCTCCCTTCCAGGCAGGAGGCCGGCTCGGGGCTAAATGACCCATCTGGGTGGCCGGATGGCTGGTGGGCAGGCGAGACCCGAGGCGAGCCGGTGGGTGGTCCGGGCGCAGGGCCGCTCCCTGCACCTTGGGGTGGCGGCCCCAGGTCTGAGCCCCCTCCTCCTCCCCGTGACCACGCGACAGGCCTCATGGAGATCCTGCCCCCGCGCTGCGTGCAGATCGCCAAGCGGGAGCTGCTGTTCACGGGCTCCGTGGGCCTGATCATGTACCTGGGGGGCGTCTTCTTCATCAACCGGCAGCGCTCCAGCACCGCCATGAGCGTGATGGCCGACGTGGGCGAGCTCATGATCCGCGAGAACGTGAGTGGGGCCTGGGCCTGCGGGGGGCGCGTCGGGCTGCGGGCGGGACGGGGCAGGTGTGAGAGCAGCCCCACAGGGCAGCCCCCTTGGCGTAAAAGCCGCACGGCAGCCCCGGCCTGTGCGGCTCAGGGGGTGAGTGTCGACCTGTGAACCAGGAGGTCAGGGTTCAATTCCCGGGCGGGGCACAGGCCTGGGTGGCGGGCTCCATCCCCAGTAGGGGGTGTGCAGGAGGCAGCCGGTCCATGGCTCTCATCATGGATGTGTCTCTCTCTCGCCCTCTCCCTTCCTCTCTGAAACCAATAAAAATGTATTAAAACAAATAAAACGCACATCTTCGGTGCCTGTCTGCAGGAAGGCAGGGAGCAGGGCTGTGCCGTTGGGGGTCCCCACCGAGCCGTGGGCGGCCTCCCCCCGCCCCCCCCACAGCTGCCTCCTTTCTTCCTGCAGCTCAAAGTGTGGATTTACCCCGAGGGCACGCGGAACGACAACGGGGACCTGCTGCCCTTTAAGAAAGGCGCCTTCTACCTGGCGGTCCAGGCCCAGGTGCGCAGGGACGCCCCCCCGGGGCAGCGGGGGAGGGGTGGGCAGCGGGGGCGGGGGGTAGGCACAGAGCTGGGCTTGGCGGTGACTGCCAGGTTAGGTGGGAGCCTCTGGCGCTCGGGGACCCTCCTCCTGGGCCGGTGGCAGGGCCTCGCCACCCACCCCGGGCCCTGCCCTGATGCGGAGGGTCCTTTTCTGGGAGGGGCGGTTTGTCCCAGAGGTGCCCTGGATCGGGCTGGGTCTTGGGGAGGTGAGGCCCCACCCCTGCCCTGTGCTGGGGTTCACGTGGGGAAACATCAGGGTTGGGGCGGCTATCCCCTGCCCCTGGGGTCAGGGTGTGGGTGGCAGCTTGTCTATCTTCCACCCGTGGTGGGTGGCCTCTCGCACCCCCTCGTGCTGGCCCTGAGCAAAGCCACCCCCTTTCCTGCCAGCCCCCCTTTCCTGCCAACCCCCCTCCTGCCGGCTAATGCCATGGGGGTGCAGACGCTGGCAGGTGGGTGGCGGAGCCCCAGGCTGGGGGCCGAGCCTAGACTGTGATCCCAGCTCCGTCTAAGCGAGGCTCTCCCACCCGCTGGGCCTGTGGCCCCCGAGCCGGGAGGTGGAGGGCACCCTGCCAGGTGCCTGGGGCTGATGTCACTTCCCTTTGCTGGTGGCATGGGGGAGGGGTTGTGGGAAAGGAGGTGGTGGTGCTGGGATGGGTGGTGCTGGGACAGGGGCAGCCACAGCCTCGGCCAGGGGGATGGGTATCATTTCCTGTCATCGCCCGCCACCTCCCCTTGGGGGCCTGCTAGACGGTGGCTCCCTGGGTTCCCAGCCTGCCCCCCAGACCTCCGCCGGTGCCCAGTGCCTGGGGAGAGGTGAGGGCTCCCCAACCGCAGGGTTAATGATTAGCACAGGCGCCATTTCCGACGCTGCAGGCACCGGTGGACTTGATCCTGGTGGTTTCTAGGAGCACCAGCTGGCCCTGCCCCCTCCCCTGCTGGTGCTGCCCCCCCTCCCCCACCTTCCTGGGAAGGGGGGGAAGTTGGGGAGGGTGGTCAGGGCCCTGTCCCCCTAGGAAATCTTAGGACCCAGTGGAGGACACAGATCTGAATCAGGTGGACATGTGCCAACCTAGGAAGGCTTCCCGGAGGCGGCGACACGTGGGCGAAGGCGTACAGGATGAGTTTATGGCCTGGGGTTCAGCGTGTGGCAGGGCTGAGGCGGGACAGAGCGCGTGCCTGGCAGCCATGGGTGCTGTGGGCAACCCCGGGCGCGGGGGTAAGGCAGGCCCCCCGGGAGCTCGCCCTTGGGAAAGGGGGGATCGGCCCCTCTCAGGATGCTTGTCTCCCTGCGCACAGGTGCCCATCATCCCCGTGGTGTACTCCAGCTTCTCCTCCTTCTACAACCCCAGGACGAAGCTCTTCACCTCAGGTAGCGCCCGCGCACACGGCCTGTGCCCGCTGCGCCCGGGTCCCCCCCAGAGGACAGTTCCCATTGCCGGGGCTGCTGTGGCCAGACCCTGCCGCACAGCGACCGCTGGGGGCGGGGAGGGACGGGGGGGCGGAAGCTGGAGTCCTGGCAGGGCCTGGGGTGAGTGGTCCTGGGCCACGTCCTAGTGAGGGAACCGAGGCCCCAGCAGGTGGGTTGGGTCCAAGTTCACACCACAGGCCCAGGCTGTGCACACAGCTCGGGGCTCAGCGGGGGGCAGCTCCTGGCGGAGGGGGCTTCCGGGCCAGGCCCCACCCCCAGGACAGCAGCCTCCAGGCACCCCCACACCATGGGCCTCAGAGCTGGGGCCCTCTGCCCTTCCCTCCAGACCAGCGGTTCTCAACCTGTGGGTCGCAACCCCTTTGGCGGTCGAACGACCCTTTCACAGGGGTCGCCTTAGACCATCTTGCATCTCAGATATTTACATGACGATTCATCACAGTAGCAACATGACAGTGATGAAGTAGCAACGAAAATAACGTTATGGTTGGGTCACAACCTGAGGAACGGTATTTAAAGGGCCAGAAGGTTGAGAACCACTGCTCCAGACCCTGCACCTGGTCCCCAGGTGGGAAGGTGTGAAGGGCAGCGGGGGAGGACCCCGAGGATGGCATGGAACGGGGTGGGCTGCCGGGGAGGGGCACGGGCACCTTCTGGGGGGAGGAGCTCTGGGCCTGGGTGGTGGTGAGAGGGAGGCACACTTGCCCTGACCCCGGTGTGCACTCAGGAGCCAGCGTGCCCGGGTCAGTTACTGCAAACCAGCCACCGAGGGGGGGGAGTCGCAGGGCCGAGCGGCAGGGGGAGGGTTCGGCTGGCCCCAGGCCCAGGAGAGGCCGCCGCGGGAGCCGGGCCGCAGGGACGGTGGGCGCCCCCCAGGCCGCTGACGCCCGGCCCGCCCACAGGCACCATCAAGGTGGAGGTCCTGGACGCCATCCCCACCAGCGGCCTCACGGCGGACGACATCCCCGAGCTCATGGACACCTGCCACCGCGCCATGCGCTCCGCCTTCCTGCGCCTGTCCAAGCCCCACCAGGAGAACGGGGCCGCCCCGGAGCAGGCCGCCCAGCCCGCCCAGTAACCGCGCCGCAGCCGCGGATCGGGGGCAGAGGATGGACAGAGGGCCCGGGCCTGCCCCGTCGGGGCCGCCCAACACCCGCTCCCGCGTCCAGCCCTGCGGCCGGCGCTGTCCTTCGGCCCCACAGCAGGGCCCTTCCGGCCCCGGCCTCAGGTCCCAGCTGCCCATGTCCCTGCGGGTCGGCCGGGCCTCCCCCAGCTCTGAGGGCAGGGCCCCCCCACAGGGCCCGCGCGGACGCCCCCGCCTGCATCAGGCTGGGGAGAGGCCGTGGGAGCGAACACTGAGTCAGAACTGCACGCGGCTTTTCTGTGTGGTTAATCCTCCCAGGATATTCTTCCCATTGATTTTCAGAGAGTGGGAGGGAGGGGCAGTGACAGAGAAACAGCGGCTGGTTGCCTCCCACACGCCCCGACCCCCACACGCCCCCGACCCGGGCTGCGAGGTGAGCCTGTCACCGAGGCGCCTGCCCTTGACCGGGACCCGAACCCGGGACGCTTCCATCCGAGGGGGGCGCGCTAACCACGGAACCACCAGCAGGGGTGCACGGGGTTGTTTTTATAAATGGACTCTTGCAAGTGCCTGGTGAGCTGTGGTCACTCAGAGGATGGGCAGGGCTGCCTCGGGGCCACAGGAGGGCCCAGCCGGGCGGCGCACGGGGTCTTCCAGGCTGCGGGCCTCCTGCCCGGGGCCTGGGGTGGGAGCCCTCCAACCCCCCAACCTTCCAGGGCTGGGCCCACAGTTGAAGGGGGCAGCCGCGCCCAGAGGCCTGCAGGCACTGGGGAAGGAGGCTGAGGGTTGCTCTTTGGCCACTGGCGAGGGGTGGGCCACCTTGTCACCAGGAGGGAGCATCTCTGGCCTGTGTCACTTTCCCAGAAGCCACTGCTCCAGCCCCTTTTGGAGGGGGACTGAGACCCCACCTGGGTGGGCCCAGTGGGCTGGACGCCCCCCCCCCCACCCTGTGGCCCCCCATTCCATCCCACCGGCCAGCACACAACCGCCCCCCCACAATCCAGCCACAGACACGGCAGCTCTTCAAGTCTCGTTTTATTCTGACAAAGGTCAGGGGTGGGGCTCCCAGCGGACAGGTGCCTGGTCAGGGCCCCAGGCTCTGGGCAGGGAGCTGTCGTACCTCCCCTGGGCACGGGCCTGCCGGGTGCAGGGGCTGAATTCACAGGAGGACGCCTCGGCCCGCCCCGCCCTGTTCCCTCTGTGAGAGGTGGGGCATCCTCCCAGGAGAGGGGTGCAGTGCAGAGTGGGGAGGGGGGGCCTGTCACAGCTCCTTCTTGCAGGAACCTGTGGGAGGGTGAGGGCCAAGGTCAGAGGTCACTGCTCCCACCGCTGGCCAGGCAGCCCCATGTGCCCCACCCTCGGCCTGTGGGCACAGACTGGGCCCGCTCAGGCCCCCGGGGGGCGCTGTGGGTGGGGAGTAGGGGACGGGGGGGGGGGGGGGGCTCAGGCACTCACAGGACCCCAGCTGCTCCTCCAGGAAGGAGACCTGCTCGCTCAGGGAGTCGATGCGGTCCAGCTGCTGGAAGGAGTGGGCCAGGAAGCTGCCGGGGTCGCGGAGCCCGTGGTCCAGCGCCCGCGAGGCCAGGCTGTGCAGGGGGCCCAGCACCAGCTGCAGCTTCTGCGGGGTCAGGGCGGGGGTCAGGGTGGAGGTCAGGGTGGAGGCGGGGTCAGGGCGGGGTCAGGGCAGAGGCCGGGGTCAGGGCAGGGGGCCCACAGGCGTTAGGAAAACTGCTGAGCCCACCAAGGGCTCTGCTGGCCCCGGCCCAGTCGCAGCTCTAGCTGTGGGGCCCCGGACGGCCACCAGGGGGAGCGACTGCGCCAGGGGAGCCAGAAGCCTGTGGGCACAGCCGGGCCAGCGGGGCCCAGGTCCCTGAGGACAGGAGCCTCTTGGGTGTCAGGTGTCAGGCCGATGGCTGGTGGGAAGGCCCACAGGGCACTGTCCCCCCAGGGGCAAAGGTGGGGGAGCAGGACCTGGGTTCAGGTTCTCTGTGGCCTGAAGGGATGGGGCTGAGCTCTCGGCCCCTCCTGTGGGGTCCCAGTCCTCTCCCGTTGCCCCGCCCGGCAAGGAACCCAGGTCCAGGGGCCCCCTGGGTGTCAGTATCGGGGTGCCTCCCCAGTGAACACAGCCGACCGACCACAGCCCCAGCCCCAGCCTCACCTGCTCCAGCATGTCCACCCGCGACCGCAGCCTCCGGACCTCCTCCTGCACCTCCCTGTCCACTCCTGGGGAGACGCGGGGCTGAGTCGGGGCCCCTGCCCAGGTGTGGTGAGCCCCTCCCCTCGGCTGGGTTCCCACCGTCCCCCAGGGCCGGCCTGGAGGTCTGGGGTGGCCCTGGGCAGACAGCCCCACCCGCCGGCCCCCTGGTGCAGGTCCCCGCCGAGTCCGTGACGCGCTCCTGGTGCCGGGCTGCCGACGGCGCATTATTACTCACGGTACGAGTTTGAAGTGTCACAGCGCGTACCAAAAGTAATAATGGCCCGTCGCCAGCGAGTGCGGTCTCCTGGCGGCCCCGGCGGCGGGCCTTCCTCCTCTCGGCCGAGACGCCCCCCAGCCACCCTCCCCCAGAGCCCAGAGCAACCGCCGCCAGCCCCTCCTCTGAGGACGGCCCCTCCCGCCCGGCCCCCCAGTGAGCAGCAAGCAGGGGGCAGGGGGGCAGTTTACCTCTGGTGGGGGTCGGGGCCACCCTGTCCGCAGAGGGGCCGTGCCCCTCCCAACACTGGCACCAGTAGCTCCCCGCCGTGTTGACACACCGCTGGGCACAGCCACCCCCTCCGGCACTGCACTCATCCACGTCTGTGGGAAAGGGGTGTCAGGCAGGGGCCACCCGAGGGCCCTCCCCGTGGGGGACCAGCCTCACCTGTCTGACAGCTGCCTCCCTGCCACCCAGCCGGGCAGTGGCAGCGTCCCGGCCGGACACAGCTCCCTCCGTTTTGGCACGGCGGCTGGCATATTGCTGTGTGTGGGGGGGGGCTGTCACTCACTCAGGAGGGTCCCTGGGTCCCGGGGAGTGAGTGGCAGCTGGAAGGGGTGTTGTGCAGCAAAGAGGTGGGGGGCTCGGGGTTTGGGAGGAGAGCAGGGGCTGTGGCTGCCTCACCGGCCACTGTTCTCGCCAACGCACGGGCGGGGCTCACCTGCTCCACAGGCCCCGGGGAGCCCGCGGGTCCTCTGCCAGCCGGGGCAGCAGGCGTAGCGCGGCCTGGCGGGGGCCGGCCCGGGGCTGCGGCGGTAGGCGGTCTTGTAGATGGTTCTGGGGGGCGGGGGGGGGGGGAGGAGCAGCTCAGAGGGGCCCCACCCTCACGGGGCTCCTGGGCTCGGGTCAGGCTCCCCCAGACGCCTGTAGGCACCCCCACCCCAGGCCCCTGCCTTCCTGGTCTAAGCCTCCGAAGCCACACCAGTCTCCCCGAGTGGACAAGGCCCCTGCTGGGTCCCCAGAGCTGCCCGTCCCCAGGGACAGCGTTAGGGGCCCCGCACAGCCATGGCCCGCCCTGTGCTGCGGGGCTGAGCGGGACTCGGGCGGCAGGAAGCCGGCTCTGCCTGGCACAGGGCGGGGCAGCCCCGGGGTCCCCGAGGTCAGTGCAGAACCCGCTGGTCTCCCCGACTTGCTGAGGGTGCTCCCTGCCCCGTTGCGGCCAAACTGCCTCGTGGGAACCTCTGAGCTGGGACCTGAGCGCGGCCTGGAGCGGGGCTAAGTGGAGAGCCCTCCACACCCAGGCCCGGCCAGCAGCGGGGGGAGGACCGAGCCGCGCCCAGGGACGAGGACTCTCCCCTCACTGGGCTCAGGGCCCCGGGACTCAGAGAGCCCGACAGAATACGAGATGTTTTTAAGGCGCCTCTCCAACCCCGAGAACTGGGGATGCGCGCCCCTCGCAGGGCCACAGGCGGTGACCGCGGGGCTGCCAGGGAGAGGGGTGCCCACGGGAGCGTGAGGGCAGGACCTGGGCAATGGAGGTGGCATCACCCCAGGGAATGAACCTGAAGCCAGTGGTGCCAGGGTGGGGGTGGGATTTTCACCCCAACATGAAGGGAGGCACACAGGATGGGAACCCCTCTAAAAACGAGGGGGGAGAGATGAGCGAGGCCTGATGTTTGAGGGCACCACGGCACCCTCACCCCATTGGTCAGGCAGGGCAGTCCGACACCGGCTCTGCGTGGCCTCGGGGAGCCCTTCTGCTGCCCTGGCCCGGCTCGGGGTGAACTGCCCCCCCCACCCCACCCCCCGCGCACGGACAGCGGCGGGCACTCACCGGTACGTGCTGCAGACTCGGTGCCCGCCGCAGGTGGTGAGGAAGGGCTGGTACATGCGCTGCACGAAGGACTCGGTCACGGGGCCCTGGGGAACCCCAACGGCACACACCCGGCGGCTGGAAGGGGGGCAGGGGGTGAGTCAGCGGGGGCTCTCGGAGCTGGACCCTCCCAGCTCTGGGACCCCAAGAACCTGGGGAGGGGGCTGCGGGGGGGGCTCACCCAGGCCTGTACACGAGCTCCGTGCCGCCCGCCGCCAGCACCAGGGCCCACAGCAGCAGCAGCTCCCGGCAGCCCCCCATGGCCCGCGCCTGCAGGCGGGACGGCCTTCTCCTCAGGGTGGCCTGTGGCACAGGGCACGGCCCTGAGTCCTGTGCAGACTCCCCGGCACCCCAGCTCCTCCCCAAAGCCCCTCACCGCCACCCACAGTCCCCCCGGACCCACAGGGGACGGCTGGAGCCGGACGGAGCCAGCGCCCTCGCTCGCGGCCGGAGGCACCTGACCCCACAGGCCTCGTGCTGGACGGAGGATCGAGGCTCCGGGGCAGGCGCTGAGGCAAGTGGGCGCCTAGCGCCCCTCCCCGCAGGGTGCAGCCTCCTGGCCATGGCAGGGCGGGGGAGCGCCTGCACCCCAATCTCAGCCCGCAGAAGGGGGTTAGTGGGCAGAGCTGGACCCCAGCCCAGCTGGCCTGGGCCTCCTGGCCTCAGCGTCCCCCCCTGGGAACCGGCCATGGCCAGTGGGAGTCCACCCAGGGTGTGGGCACTGGGCACACAGAGGCTCTGGCCTCAGAGGGGGTAGGGGCTTCATTTAGGGGGCTCACAGACTGGAGTACGTGCAAACAGCCCCCAGGCTCCCAGACAGCGCCCGGGGGCACCCCGGCCGGGACTGAAGCACCCCCCCCGCCCCCCATGCCAGTGGATTAAGGCCACGGGCCAGGAGGCCCGGCTAGACTCCTGGGAATGCGAGAAGCCGCCCGGAGTTAATGGTCTGCAACGCGCCCAGGGGCTGGAGGGAGTCCGCACAGTCGGGGGCAGGGAGGGGCCCTGCATCTGTGCAGCCAGGGCCTGGGGAGCCGGGGAGCTCGGGGCTCCTGCGTTCCGGGGGCCCACCCGAGGCCCCCCAAGGGCCGGAGTCCCCCCTGCCAGCCCCCAGCAGGAAAGGCTGGGCCCTTCTGGGGGCTGTTTCCGCAAGGACACCCCGGGTCTGGGCGCTCCGTGGCTCTGCGGTCAGTCCCGTAAACGGTGACCACGTGAGCAGCTACGAGCCCTCCCGCCCACCAGCGGGCTGAGGGGGGCGGTGCCGTGTTCCTCCGTGTGGTCACTCAGCTGGGAGCTCGCTCCTCACTCTTGCCCACCAGGGCAGAAAGGCAGCTGGGGGAGGGTTCCCCCTGCACCCCCTCTTCTCTGTCGCCAGGCCCGGGGCGGCGGAGGTGGCAGGACTTAGTGTGGGGGCAGCGCTGTGAGGGGCGGGCCTCGGGCACAGGTGGCCTGGGCGCAGGCGGGGAAGGCAGCGGTGGCTGGGCTGGGCAGGGCAGGGCCATGCCAGGGGTCGAGAGACCCTGGGCCCATCTCCCCAGACGTACCTGCCCTGCGCGCAGACGCCCCCCTTGTTCCGGCTGGTTAGCGAGGCCGTGTTTTAGGAAATAGTTTCTGAAAGTCATGCCGCCCAGTGTGTGCGGGGCTGGCAGGAGCTCATTCCCCTTTGGGGCTGCAGCCCTGCGGGGCGGCGGCAGGGCAGGGGGGCCAAGCCTAAGCAACAGGGTCCGTCCCCCCAGTGTCAGCGTGGGCCCTGCCCGCCGCCGGCCTCCCCGCGCCTGGCCCGCACCCCGGAGCCCCCGGCCGGGAGGGAGGCGGGGCTCAGAGGGCGCGGCCGGCTCCCCGAAGGGAGATGGTCCGGGTGGCCCTGGCACCGGAGGGGCGCTCGGCACGTCCGGACCCAAGGGGGGCGGAGCGAGCCCAGACGGACCCCCTGGGATGCGCCGCCGCCGCCGCCCCGCCTCCTGCTCCCTGTGCCGGCTTCGCGACGGCGGGGGTGCGAGCGGCGTGACCCCCCGGGCTTCGGGGCGCGGGCTGCGGCGCCCGCCACCAGCAGGGGGCGCCCGTTCCCGCGGCCGCTGGGCCCATTCTGCAGACCCAGCCGCCGGCCGGCCCGGGGGAGGCGGGTCCCCGCGGTGGCTCCCGGCGCCCCCGCCCGCGCCCCCCTCGGCTCCCCGCCGTCGCTCGCCTCGCCCCGCAGCGTCGCGCGCGGCCAGGTCCCCGACCTCCCCCCCCCGCCCAAGCGGCGCGCGCCCGGCCCCCGGCGCCCCCCGCGCCCCCGGCCCGGCGCCCCGCTCCCTCCGCACTCACTGCCCGATCCCGGCGCGCACGCGCCGCCGCGGCCACCACCGCGCCGAGGGCCCCGCCCCGCCCCGGCCCCGCCCCGCCCGCCCCGGCCCGGCCCGGCCCCGCCCCGCGGCTCCGCCCCGCCCCGGCCCGGCCCGGCCCCGCCCCGGCCCCGCCCCGCCCCGGCCCGGCCCGGCCCCGCCCCGGCCCCGCCCCGCAGGGGCTCCGTGCCCCGCCAGCCCCATTGCGCAGATGGGGAAACTGAGGCCCCGCAGCGCCGGTGCCCCCGCGGGGCAGTGAGTCGGCTGCAGCCGCGGCTCCTGGCGCACAGCGGCCCCCTCCCGCCGCCGCCCCTCCCGCCGCTCTAGTCCGGCCGCGGGGTGCGGGCCGCGGGGCGCGGGGCTGAGACGCGGTCGGGCACCCGGAGGCCGCGTGGGGCCACACTGGCCACTGGCTCACGGCGACACCCCCCAAGGCTGAGCGCCCCCCTGACCGGAGGCCGCCCCCTAGCTAAGCCGAGGCGCTCACATGACCCCCGAGGCCCGGGGACCCTTTATTCCCTCGAGGTCACGCTGGGCCCGTGTGACCCGGAGCTTCAGCCCCTGCAGGGGCCGAGTCAGCACCCCTTTGTTCAGGACACTCGGCCAACTCGGAGCGCCCCTCAGGCCCCGGGAGCTCCCCCCCAAACCCCAGCCACCACTGGGGCCTCCCGGGGCGGGTCCCCTCTCCTTGGCTCCATTTCCGCATTTGCCAGAGTGGCCAGGAGCGGGGTGCCCATCCAGGGCCAGGGGCTGCACAGGGGGCACCAGGCAGAGCGCCCTCCCGGGAACTGGGGGGCTTTGGTCCTGTCTGTGCCGGGGCCCTGGGGCTGCCCCTTGGCTGCGATTTCTGTCCTCAGACTTGATTGCCCCCCCAAACCCCCCAGCCCGTCCCCTCGCGCCCAGAACCCCCGGGCTGCTGTGGGACTCACCTGGAGAAGGGGGCTCCGTCATGCCCCAGACGCTGGCGGCTGCTCTCCTGGGTGATGGGGGCCCCCCAGGCCTCCCCTGTGCTGGGCTCTGCGGGGCAGACAGTGTGGGTGATCGACAGCCTTGGTCACCCTGAAGGGGGACAGGGGTCAGCTCAGAAGCCACTGGGACCTCCGCCCCCGCCCCCCATGGTGGCCCACGCTGAGTGGGGCTCCCAGGTCTGCGGGTCAGTCCCATAAGCAGTGACCCTGGAGGCCGACGGGTTTCCTGTCTGGGGCATGGCCTGTTGGCTCCTGCCCTGGGTCCCCGATGGAAGCGGGGTGCGCAGGCAGCCCAGCGTTTCCCGGCAAAGCCCAGGTGTGGAGAGGGTCCAGCACCCCCCAGGGAGGGAGGGTCGTCCTGCAGGGCCAGCAGCTGCTGGACGCCTGGCTCGGGCCTCCTTTGGGAGGGGACCCAGATCGCTGGACAGGAGTCCCCAGAAAGCGGCCGCTTCGTCCTGCCCCTCAGGGGTACCGCCTTGGACCGGGGGGCCCAGGACCCCTGGCAGCCGGTCGGAGGGACAGCGGCCGCTGCGAGTCCTCCTCTGGGCCCTAGGTCTCCTGGCCCCAAATCCAATCAGGGGAGCCCTCGTCCGGCCGCAGGCAGGAAAGAGTTAAGAGCTCGACCTAGGCGGCCCTGTCCCCTGCCCCCATCCTGTCCCTGGAGCTGCGGTCACTTGACCCTTTGACTCCTGCCTGAGCAGAAGGGCCGCCTGGGGAGCTGGGTCAGCTTGTCCTCTCGGCCTCACCTCCCGCTTCCCCATCTGAGACATGGACGGCCCTCAGCCGGTCAGACCGCTGGTGGGACGCCAGGCTGCCGGCGGCCAGGGCCGGCTCGGGGCTTTGGGTGGGACTTGAGCCCTCTGGGTGGGGCCGGGAGGGGGAAGCCAGGGCCTCCCCTACGGTCCCAGGTGGGCAGGCAGAGCGCCCACACCCCAGGCACCAGGCCGTCCCTCTGCCTGCGGACCCCGAGGCCAGGCCAGCGGGCTCCGTGCCCCCAGCGTGCACACCTCATCCCGGCTGCAGGTTTGGCTTTGGGGTTCCTGTCCCCCCTCCACCGGGAGTGCTCGCCCAGCCTTGGGGTCTGAGGAGGGGTGAGGCGAGCGGGGCCTCTCCGAAGGCAGGGTGCGGCCGGGAGGGCAGCCGGCTGCCCCCACCTGCTCTTTCCAGGCCACCCACCCGTGGGCGCCCTCGCCTGTGCCCGAGGGTCCTCTGCAGTGGGGCGCACAATCGGGAGGACCAGGAGATGGCGCCGGAGCGGAGTCGGGGTGCAGCGAGCTCAGCCAACAGGTGCGGGGCCCGGGGGGCCTCGGGGTGCTCACCCCACGGTGCCTGCCTCCTGCCCCTCCACGGCCGCTCCCGCCATACCTGACGCTGCCCAGGCCCCCGCTGGGCCATGGCCACCACCGCTGCCTCCGTGGGCCCGGGGCGGACCCTAGCCCTTGCCGGCCGCCCCGACCCCGCGGCACCTGCCGAGGCCGCCCGCCCGCCCGCCCGGCCCTGCATGCTGCACGGCGGCTCCGCGGAGGCGCCTCCCGGGCGGGGAAGGGCGGCTTTTTATGCTCCCTCCCGAGCCAGTCGGGATTGGGATGGGCCCTTCCCGGCCGGACTTCCTGTGTGTGTTCTCCGCTGATAAGGGGTCTGCCGGCACACAAACAGGAGGCCGGCCGTGGGGGGCCGTGGGGGGAGGGGCCGGGCCGGGCTTGGGGCTTGGGGAGGGGAGGCGGGCCAGTCCCCGGGGCTTCGAGTCTGGTCCTGAAGCAGCCGGGCCGGTGACCCTGGGCCCAGCTGGCCCCACGTGTGAGGGAGGACATGGCTGGCGCCGGGCCCTGCTCAGAGCCGTGGGCCCACCAGGCTGTGGGACCACAAGCCGCGTTAGTGGACCCAACAGGGGGGGCCTTGGTTCTGTGACTCTGACTCCGCCAGGGCACGCAGCAGCCCCCCCCCCCAATGTGTGTGGGAGCCGGGGGTGGGGGCCCAGCACGAGAGGCCCGGGATGGGCCCAGAGGCTGGTGGTCTGAGAACAGCGGTTTGGGGGCCCCTGGAGCCCAGAGTGGCCGTGGAGGCGGGGCCTCCCCTAGGAATCAGGCTGTCTTCCCTAGAGAGGGTGCCCCTGGAGTGGACAGCCCCCTGCCCCTGTAGGGGTGCCCGCCGGCCCCTGGCTCCCCTGCCCCGGCCTCCAGCAGGCTGAGGGGTGCAGGGCTGGGCGTGAAGGCAGGAGCCTGTGGGGTGCTTCCTCAGAGGAGGGGACCCCAGGCCTGCAGGCTGAGCATCGGGGACCGCAGTGCTGGGTCCCAGGTGACCAGGGAGTGGGCAGCTGTGGGGACCTGCCCGGCCACACAGTGAGTGGACCGAGGGCCTTGGGAGCTGCAGCCACGCGGAGCATGGCGGGCCTGGGCGGGAGCCCTGCGCGAGCCCGGCCTTGACCTCTCCGCTGGCCGCCCCTTCCTCCGGCCCCCCACCCCCGATGTCCTGGCCGAGGGGGAGGCAGGAGCAGTTGGGGAAATTCCCCACCGGATCGCTGAGGGCAGGAGGGGGTCCCCACAGCCTGCAGGGACCTGCCCCCACCCCCACCCCTGGCCAGAAGCGTGTACGTGGCAGCAGGGCCGGCAGGGCCAGGGCTTTCCCTGGGTCTCAGTTTCCCCGCCCGTTCCACGGGGGCCAGGGAGGGGCGAGCCCCCAGGGCTGTGTGGCTCAGGTTCCTGGGACTCAGGTGTTGCTGGTCTGAAGGGTGAGGGGCCGGGGCCTCCGTGGCGAGGTGCCCCCCCCTCTGCCCTCCAGCCCGCAGTGGCCACACTCCAGCCACCCTTCCGCCTGCTCAGGCCCCTGGGCTCTCCCCCCGGAGGGCCCGTTTGCCCAGAGGGCTGGGCCAGTGGTCGGCAAACTCATCAGTCAACAGCCAAATATCAACAGGACAGCGATTGAAATTTCTTTTGAGAGCCACATTTTTTAAACTTAAACTATATAGGTAGGTACCTTGTTATTAACCTAATTAGGGTCCTCCTAAGGCTCAGGAAGAGCCACACTCAAGGGGCCAAAGAGCCGCATGTGGCTCTCGAGCCGCAGTTTGCCGATCAGGGGCTGGGGGGGGGGGTCCTCCGAGGGTAATTGCCAGAGAGTAGGGCCAAGTGGGCTCTGCCCCCTCCCAGGAGGTGCCCACACCACCCAGCCCCCAGCCCCCGGGGTGGACCCTGCAGACACCAGGCCTGGCTGGACCCATCCCCTTCTGTGTGCAGACGGGGACACTGAGGCCCAGCGAGTGGGAAGGGGAGCTGGCGGCGGCCGGGGCGAGAGCAGCCCCTCCCTCTGCCTCTCCCAGCAGCACCAGGGCCTCCTGTGCCCCGTCAGACATGGCCCCGCCAGGGACGGCCTGCGACCCGGACAGCTATGTGGGCAGGGAAATGGGTCGCCCCTCCCTCGAAAGCAGGGGCATGTGAGGGAACTTTCTGGAAAGACGCCAGGTTGCCGAGTGAAGCCAGGCGCGGGGGGTTGGCGGGGGGAGGCAGGGTCCTGGGTGCCAGCCCTGCTTGCTGCCCACTGGTTCTGGGGTCCCTGCTGCCCCTGACCCCAGCCCCCCCAGAACCAAGACCAGAACCAATCCGAGGAAGGGCCTTGGCTCAGCACCCTCCGCCCCTCTCCCCACCCCCAGCCTCGTCCTGCCCCATCACCAAAATCCCACCTGGACGCCACTATCAGGGCCCGGAGCCTCAGGGGCACGTGGGGAGGTGGCTGGGCCCCACCTCTGTCCAGGGGACAGGCAGGGGCGCCCGGCGGGGTGAGATCAGGGAGGCTCGGGGGGCTCTGTCTGTCCCCTCAGATGCAGCAGAGCCCCTGGGGCCTGGAGCCGAGGAGGGCACTTGGCACCCATGGGGCCTCGGGCACTGGAATGCTGGGCTCACGCTGAGCTCTGGGCTGCAGGGGCTCATCCTGGGCCGGCCAGGGCCATGCCCGCCTCTCAGGCCTGGAGCACACCCCTGCCCTGCCCGCAGGGTGTCCGTCCCAGGCCTCCGTCCCCGAGGGCACAGCATGGCCCACCCCGCAGGCCCAGCACAGAGGTGCCCACTGGTGGGATCGGTCAGTGACCTCCAGGGGACCCAGGCTATCCACACTGGGTGGCTGAGACCTGGCCTGGAGCCCGCCAGCCTCAGGGGGCACCCGAGGGGGGCCTCAGCTCCCCGGCTCCCGAGGCCCCGTGATCGGAAGGGGTCGTGCTGCCTTACCTTTCCCCAGCGCGCTGCGCAGGTGGTGGGCGTGGCGGGGTCAGCAGGGCCTCCGGGGCCTCCTGGGACCCTCCTGGGCCCCCTCGCCGCCCAGCATGTGGCCTCTGCTGCCCCAGGAGAGGACGGACCGAGCCCCCGGCAGAGGCCCAGGGGCCAGCGCGGGCGCATGTGAGCTGCCGCGGGAGGAGAGCGCGAGCGCGGAGCCGAGCGATGAGTTTCCTGTTTATCTCCCAGCACCGTGGGCGCCGGGCAGGATGGCCGGCCCAGCTTCCCGCCAGGTGCGGCCCAACCTGCCCCTCGGCTGGAAGGGCGGCGGCCCGGCTCCCGCACCCCGGGGCCCCTGGGCTGTCTGCACCTGAGTGGGGCCAGGCCCCGAAGGGAACAGGTTTGGTAGGGAGCACGGGGTCTGTCCTGGCTGCAGGGGTCCTTCCCTCCCCTCTCCCCCCCCACCCCCCCATGCCTGCCTGGCACATCAGCTACAAGTGCCCTGTGCCGGGCGCCCTCCTCAGCGCTCACGGACACCTGGGGTTGAGCATCGCCCGTGGACCCACAGCTCACAGGGAAGACGCCAGGTGGTCAGCAGACACGGGGGTCCCGCACCTACCTGCTCCCCGGCCTCCCTGCCCGGGACCCCCCATGGAGGCCCAGGACCCGCCATTTGCCCGTCCTGTTTCCCAGCAGGTCCCCGTGGGTTGGCCTCCAGAACACATCCCTCCGGCCACTGCCCCAGCCTGGCCCAGGCCACCACGCTCCCCTCCAGGATGGCGTCCTCCTCAGCTTGGTGGGCCCCGGCCCCGCCCCAGTGGCCAGGGAGCCTGTGAAGGGGGACATCCCTGCCGTGGCTTCCCCGCGGCTCCCCTCAGCACTGGGACCAAGTCTGACCCCTCGCCCGGCACCCCAGCATCAGGTCCACGGAGGGGAGAGGGGCTCGTCTTGCTCGCTGCTGCCCACCCTGTCGGGGGACCCAGACAACCCCCTGCAGGTGCACACAGGGCAGTGGGAGCCCTGCAGGTGCCCCCACCCCGGGGGCCTGCAGACGTGCATTGCAGACAAGACTCCACGGGACCGCAGTCCCAGGAGAGGCGCGGAGCTGGCACTGCCCAGCGTGTGGGACGGCCCACCGCCCACTCCCTCGCCAACACTTGCTATTGTCCATCTCATCCTTTTAGCCACTCTGAGGATTTTGCGGTGGCTGTTGCGTGATTATTTCTTTATTTTTTGAACCACAGGTTTCCTCCTGGGAAAAGATTCCTAGGAGGCAACGGGTGGAGGTGAGGGTGGGCTGGGGCCCCTGGGGAGCAGGGCAGCCACCAGGGCTGGGTCCTGGCTTCGCTTGCGGAGCAGTGTGAGCTGCAGGCACTGAGAGGGTCGGGGCAGGGCCATTTGGACGTTTACCACCTCAATCTCGGGCCACACAGAATGATCCGCTTAAAAACTAGCTGCTCTGTTTGCTCAAACGTGTCATTAACTCCCCCAATGCCTTGGCAGGGCCAGGCCAGCTGGCTTCGCGGGCCCTTCGGCCTCAGGCTGGGCCTTCCCACCCCTGGTCCAGGGCCGGGCGAGTCGGGGTGCAGAGAAGAGGCTGCCTGCTGGGCCTGAGACCGGGGTCCGGCTGTGATTTCTGCTGCGGGGGCCCAGCGTGCGCCTGGCTCCCGGGGCCCCTGAAACGCCCGTCCCCGCAGCTGTTGGCCAGGCCGGGGTCACAGTGCTGACTGCGGCCACGCGGTGGGCATCTGGGTGGCCGCCCACTCCTGCAGGGGCCTTGCTGAGCGGGGAGAGCCCCGCAACTGAGTCCGAGGCCCACCAGTGCTGTGGCCAGACCCGCGAGGGTCCCCCAGCCCACCCCCACCCCCTCCCTGCTCGTCCTGGTGCCCGGCTCCCTCCCACTCAGGCTCCCTCAGGCCACCCCCCCCAGCTTCCCCTCATGTGAGGGCTGAGGAAGGGGGGCTGCCCTCCCCCTGGCACCCCGCACGGAAGCCCCCCTCAAATCCAGCTGCAGTTGCTAAGCTGGGCGGATGGGGCAGCCGTTAAGGTGGAAAAAACACTTTATCTCCCGGGGACGGAAAAGGAAGTCCCCGTGAACGGGGGTGAGGGGAGGCTCACGGAGGGGTCCGGGCTCAGCAGCCCTCCGCTCCCGCCCTCGCTGGGCCATCCTGTCCCCTCCCCTCCCTGCCCCCCGGGGGGAGCGGGGCCAGGCCCTCGGGGAGCCCGTGGGGTGGGGGGTAAGGAGACAGCGCCTGAGGCTGCAGGCTGGTGGCTCCCTGGCGGCTGTCACCGCCCCTGAGGGTGACACCACAGGCCGACCCATTCGGGGAGGAGAGACTTCTCAGGGTCATGGAGCCTGTCGGGCAGAGGGTGACCCCCGCCCAGAGCCGCAGCGCCCAGCCGCCAGCTGGAGGGAGGGAGGGGCGGGCAGGGGCGCGGTGGCCTGCGGGGTGCCGGGCAGGCCCTTGTCCCCAGCATCCCTAGGAGGTGTGGGGAGGCCCTCCCTGGGCTCCAGGGAGCTCCTGGGTCTCTGCCTCAGTGTCCCCAGTGTCGGATCGGGGGGTGGCAGGTTTGGGGGGCCCTGGGGAGGTCTGGGGGGTCTCTAAACTCCGTCATGGTAGATAGTGTGTGCCCGGGCCTTCTGTGGGGGAGGGGGGAAGAGGCATGGTCTGCAGCTCCCACCAGACTGTCCAAGGGGCCCGGGACCCCTCACGTCCAGAGCAAGCCCCGAGCCCTGGTGGGTGGCCCCGGGTCCCTCCAGCCCTGCCCGCCCACCGTCCTCCGTGCCGAAGTTGCCTATCATCGCCATTATTTCTTAATATCCTTCAAAACGTAGAGAGAGAAAGGAAAAAAATTCGCTGCCTGGCCAGAAATCTCTGTTTCCTCTCGGCCAGGAAACAGGAAGTGAGTGTGGGGGGAGGTTGGGGGGCGCGAGAACAATAGGAGCCCCCCCAGAGGGGAAGGGGAACTGCGTCAGGGCGGGGGGGGAGGGGGGAGCCTGACCTCCCGCCGGCTCTGGCCCCACGTGAATTTATTCTTGGTTCTTTTCCTGATCCCAACTCAATGTCGCGTGTGTGTGGGGGGGGCGGGCAAGGCCAGCTCGGCCCGGCTGTCAGGGCTCCTGGGTCTTGGGGACCCTCGTGCTGTGGCCTCTTTTCCCTGAGCCACGGGGGTGGGGCTGCAGGGCCTCCCTGGAGAGGCCACGGTGCAGGCAGGGCAGCGAGGCGGGGGCAGGGGGCACGCCGGCCCCTCCGCAGCCCGGCTCTGTCCCCGGAGCCACGGGACCCAGGCTGCAGGCGGGCCTGGCGCCGCGAGAACCGGGGCTCAGCTGGTTTCTTTAAAAAAACAAAACAGTTTTTAAATCTTCACTCGAGGAATGAGGACATGCTTTCCTTCGAACTTTAGAGAGAGTGGAAGGAGGGGGGGAGAGAGAGAGAGATCGATCGGCTGCCTCCCACACGCGCCTGACCGGGGCAGACATGGAACTGCACCCCAGCCACGCGCCCTTGGCCGGGAATCGAACCCGTGACTCCTCAGTGTGCGGCCGGCGTCTAACCACTGAGCCACCACCAGGGCCCTTTCTCTTTTTCTCTTTTTCAACATATTTTTATTGATTTCAGAGCGAAAGGAAGTGGGAGAGAGAGACAGAAACATCAACGATGAGAGAACCAGGGTGCACCCCACACCAGGGTCGAGCCCACAACCCAGGC
Organism: Myotis pilosus; assembly: GCA_036010255.1. Taxonomy (NCBI): domain Eukaryota; kingdom Metazoa; phylum Chordata; class Mammalia; order Chiroptera; family Vespertilionidae; genus Myotis; species Myotis pilosus. The sequence goes on from JASKON010000013.1 coordinate 72,966,265, forward strand.
ATGTGCCCTTGATGGGAATCGAACCCGGGGCCCTGCAGCCCACAGTCTGACCCGCTACCCACTGAGCCACACCAGCCAGGGTTCTTTTTATTTTTTTAATTTAGCAGCTTCACTGAGATGTCGCTCACATACCACACAGTCCCTGCCCCCCGCCCCCGTTCCTCCCGTGCGGTTCGTGGACTTTAGCCTGTGACTCAGGCTGAGCGGCCAGCACCAGTCAGTTCGAGGACAACTCCGTCCCCGCAAAACAGCCCCGCCCGGCCGGTGGCTCAGTGGTCAGAGCGTCGGCCCGAGGACTACAGGGTCTCGGGTTCGATCCCAGTCAGGGGCACGTACCTGGGTGGCAGGCTCAATCCCGGGCCCTGGTTGGGGCGCGTGCGGGAGGCAACCAATTGATCTCTCTCCCTGTCTCCCTCTCTCCTTCCTCCTTCCCTTCCTCCTTCCCCTCCGCTCTCTAACAAGCAGGGGAAATACCCTCAGGTGAGGATTAAAAACTAAAAAAGCAAAAAACCCACACCCTCCGTGGCCACTGCCAGGAACCACACGCCCCAGCCCCAGGCGGCCCCGCCACCTCCGCCTTGTCCATGTCGGCTCCATCGCGTGGGTTCTGCCTCAGAGCGTGTGCATGTGCGTGTGCGTGTGTGCGTGCATGTGGAGGTGTGCCCCCCCCTCGCTGAGCCCTGCCTCCACGCAGTGGATGGGCCACTTCTCGTTGGCTCGCTCCTTTAGCTGCTGTGAACACGCGTGCAGTCTGCGTGCACATGCATGTCCCCCTCTCTCGGGTCCACGCCGGGAGCGGGTCATTGGAGGAGCTGCCCCATCTCACCTCCGGAGCGAGTGGTGTCTGACCGCACTCCGCGCCCCCCCCCCCCCCCCGCCAACCCCAGGGCCCAGGGTGGCCGGGGGCCGCTCCCACCCGCCAGGAATGGGGGGACTAGGAAATACACATGGGAGCCGCTCTGAGCCTCCTCCTCGGCCGGGTTCGGGCGGAACCAAGGCCCTTCGGGCTCTCGGATGGATGGCACCCAGCCTGTGGACTGGCCCTCACAGCCTGGGCGCCAGGGTCCCACCAGGGCCCACGGAGCCTGTCTCTCCCCTGATGTCCTGGACTCATCCCCGAGCCCCCGGGGGGCGGGCAGGGGTCGCTGGGACAACCTGGGAATGTTCCCCGGCCCCCGTCCTGGCTGCTGCCGGGAGACCGCACAGCCCAGCTTCCTGCCCCAGCCGGTCGGGTGGTGGGACCAGGACCAGGGAGGCAGGGCCCCCCAGTTTGGGGAGCAGTGGTCTGGTCTGGGCTGTGGGTCTAGGGCCCCGGGTTCCAGGGCCGCTCTCCCCAGACCCTAGCCCCTCGCTAAACCTTAGGGTTCCACTGTGGCACCCCTGCCCCGGGGGAACCGAGGCTCAGAGGGACCCCCACGCGCTGGCTCACGGCCCTCTCCCCGCCGTGCTCTAGGGCTGGGGTGGCCCCAGGCGAGCGGGCGCTCCGGGACAGGGTCCTCGGCCTCCCTGGCTCTGCTCACTCTCCACCAGCACCCCCCTCGCTGTTCGGGGGCCTAGTCTGTGCGCCCCATGAGTGCCCAGTGTGCCCGAGGGCAGGGCCCTCCCAGGCCCGGCAGCAGCTCGGCTGGGAGCGCACAGGCACGGGGGTCGCCCCAGTCGGGGTGTCCGTGCTGCTGCCACGGCCACCATCCCGGCCCCCCTGACGCCAGCTGGACCCTCAGCCAGGATGTCCCCCAGCCCGCCTGGCCCGGCGGCCCCTCCCGGGTGGCGGCTTCCTGTGCCGGCCTCGGGACAATGGCAGGAAACGCCTCGCTCGCTGGGTCAGGCCAGGCCACGTGCGGCCCTGGGAGAGGTGGGAGGCTGCCCTGCGCCAGCCAGGCCGGGGGGCCGGGCTGTCCCCCCCACTCCCCCCCTGCACCCCCTGCCTCCAGGAGGCCCCGTGGGCTAGTGCAGAGCTGTGGGCTCGGAATGTCACCTGTGACGACGATGATCGATGATCGTGATTTACTGCGTCTGGCTCCCGAGGCGCAGGGTCTCCCCCAACCCTCGCCCCACTCAGCACCCCATTTTAAAGGAACAGCGCGCAGAAGGAAGAAAGCCACTGTGCCCGGTGACTGCCTGGAGGGGGGCTGCGGGGCCCCAGTCGGACTGTGACGGGCAGGACAGGGTCCCTGTGGGCCCAGCGTCACGGATTCCTGGCGCCGCTCACAGTCCCCACGTGCAAATCCGTGTGTGTGTCGTCCGGGCTCCGACGTGCACGTGCTCCTGTGGACAGTCCGGTGCATCCGAGGCATAACAGGACCCGCCACGGGGCGTGTGAGCTGCCGGCATCTGGGCGGCTGCTGGGCCTGTGGGCGCTCCCCGCCCCCCACACCCGCCCGCTGAGGGTGCGAGAACCAGGGCGCTCCAGGCAGGCCCTGACAGCCCTGGGGGGGGCCCACCCGAGACCGCCCTGACTGAGGACTCGGTTCCGTGCGGTCCGTACAGTAAGACAGGCACCGTTCCCCTGGGCTGGGCTTTGGGGCCGCTTTAGGCTCCGGCAACGTTGAGAGGACACCCCGGGCCAGGGCGACCCGCGGCTCCGATCCAGGACCTGCACCGACGCGCGTCCTCACTGGTCACTCTGGGTGCCGTGCACGCGAGGGCTCAGTCCCAGTCAGGCCACTGCTCACCCCCCTCTGAGATGCCACAGCCCCGTGGGCAGCTGCCTGGTCCCATGTTCCCCCGTGTTCTCCCACAGCAAGCGATGCCGGGACCCCTCCCCGCCTCCAACGCCCCCACGCCCGCTGGCTGTCGCCCTGCCGGGCCCTTCCTGGGACCACACAGCAGCTCGGGCCTTCGAGAGGGTCCACGCGTGTGCGGATCTGTGGCCCGTTCCCGCCCATGACTGAGTCGGACCCCCCGCGTGGGCGGGCCAGTGTCTCCCCAAGTAACGGAGCATCCCCCCCTGCCCAGCCATGCCACTGCCCAGTGGGCACACAGGGGGCGCCGCGGGGACTCAAGCAGACGCTGGGACACCCAGGGCCCCCTGCGCACACCAACCAGGAGGTGACCCCCAGGGGCCCGCCAGCTGGCAGTGGGCAGACAGCGGGCACCGTCCCATGAATGGACGTCACTCAGCCACAGCGGGAGCCACATCCGACACTCGCGTGACGCCGGAGCCTTGGAGACGAGACCCCGAGTGAGGGAGCCAGACACAAAGACAGACGCCATCTGGGCCCAGTTACGTGGCATGTTGGACGGCAGGCCCGGCAGACACGGCTCCGCGGGCGGGCGGGGCCGGGCGGGCGAGCTCAGCGCGTCTGTGATTCATTCCACCAAACCGTACACGACAAACGCAACACGGCCAGCTTCATGTTACATGCATGTGTGAACACAACTTCAAAGCATTAAGCGTGTGGTCCACCAAGCTCAGGGGAGCATGCACTTCGCACGGGGGGGCGCGTGCTGGGTGTGACCTCCCAGGGCAGCCGCGGAGGAGAAGGAAGGCCGAGGTCCCAGGGCTGCCCGAGCTCGGCCCCAGTGCCCGCCCGCCCTCCAGGTACTGCCGACGGACAGAGGGGCATCTTGCCAACCCCACAGACGTGGTGGCATGCTTCAGGGGCACCCCAGACGCAGCGGGGGGTCAGCACTGAGGGCTCCAGCCCGGGTGGGTGGGGGAGTGTCTTCAGGGCCGTGTCCGTTTCCCCACACTCGCGGGGGCTGCGGGAACAGAGGGCAGGGTGGGCCCTTCCCTCCTGGGCCAGGTCCCCCTCACCCCAGCCAAGGATCACGCCTGGAGTTCAGAGGGTGGGAGGGGTCCCGTCTGGGGCCGGGAACCCCCATCAGGCCAGCTCACCAGGCCTGCTGTGAGGCCGGGAGCCGTGTGGGCTCCGTGAGCGGTGGGGCAGGGCCGGCGGGCGGTGTGGGGTCGGCTCACGCTGGCGGCTCTCTCCAGGGCAGAAGCAGATAGAGCAGCGTGGGGCGGGCCCTGGGGCACAACCTCAGGTTGAGCCTGGTCGTGACTCAGGGACCCGGGCAGAGTCTGAGCCGCCTGAGCCACGGGAGGGTGGGACCCGCTCCCCGCTCCCCTGCCCTCCCCTCCCCCAGCCTCACTGGCCTGGTGCCCGCCCCCCCACCCCCGGAGGGAAGCCTGAAGCCGCTGCTGGCCAGCTGGGTCCAGATTCCAGGCCTGGACCTGAAGCCCCCCACCTGGGACCCCCAATCCCTCCCGGCCCTGGGCCTGGGCGTCCGGAGGGGGAGGGGAGGGAGGCCGCCACCGCCTGGGCCTCCCCCCCAGCAGGAAAGGCTGGCGGAGCCGGGACAAAAGGCGGACGTGCCGCCGGCCATGTGCGCCCTTATCAGGCCCTGCACTCGGTGGGCGCTGCCCCCGCGGAAGCCTGTGCTCGCCGCCTTCCTGCCTCCCCACCTCCGCGGCCGGTCCCGGCAGGGCGGGGGGCCGGCGGGGTGACACCTGCTCCCCGGGGACACGCGGGGCTGAGGGCCCTGGGCTGTGGCACGGGTGGAGGGGGCACTGTTCCCCCTGCTGTGCAGGAGTGTCGGCACAGACCCCCCTGGCTCCCGTCTGTCACCCAGGAAGCGGAGGCCGCAGCGCAGTGACCCGCTGGGGGTGCCCAGAGCTCCACAACCCATGTGGGGGCTGACTAGGCCCCCCCTCGGGGCCCAGGGAATGCGGGGGGCGGGGGGACAGGTAGGGCCGTGCCCCTGGGACAGGCCTGTCACAGCCACCGCACTGCACCCAGGAGCTGTCACTTCCTGTTACCTGTGAACAGTGCGCCTGACGGGCGAATGAGGGGGTGGCCGCAGGCAATGGGCCGGGGTGTGGGGGCTCGGGGGTTCCCACAAGGACCACAGTTGGTTGGGTGATGGGGCAACAGCCCGGACCCTGGTAGCTTCGAGTTCGAGGTTGTGCCCCAGCTGCCGGCTTCTGCTACGGCTCCAGGAGGCCAGGCGTTCACTCTGGAGAGCAGGTGGGATCCCCCCCGCACCCCCGCACCCCCTTGGCCTGGGGAGCCTGGTCTGGAAGGGCCCGCGGTGCTCATGGGTTCGCCCTCTGTAAACCCCCTGTTGGCCTGGTCACCCCATTTCCCGAAGGGAGACAGGAGAGGGGACCTGTCTCAGCCGGGGGACCTGGGGTCCCGGGTCAGGGCCAGGCAGTGGAGACTGTGACAGCTCCCTGGGGTGCAGCGTGAGGCCAGAGCAAGGGCCCCGTCTCCGTGGGAACAGGCAATGGGACCTGGGGGGACAGAGCGGTGGCGGCAGGTCCTGCAGGCGCGGGCCCTGTGGTCACCAGAGCCCTCTGCATCCCCCCCGACCCCCCGTTTCTGCAGAAAGAGGCCCCGCGAGGCCACTCCCCTGTGACCGTGGGTGTTTGGCTTGGTCGGTGGCCAAACGTCCCCATCGCGTCAGGGACACACGGGAGCCCAGGCTCGAGGCCCAGGCCGTGGGCGTGCGGGGGCGTGGCCTCTGTCCTCGCCTGAGGTCGGGGGACAGGGCCCTCTGTGGGCGGGGCCGTGGGTGTCCTTGTGGCCCCGGCGGGCCTGTCACACTCAGACGGAGAGGACACGGCTCCGGCCAGGCCCCTGGCACCCGCAGCGCCGGCCACGTCCTCCACCGTCGCCGGGCCCGTCTGTGCCTCCGTTTCCCATCACAGGGGCCCGGCTTGCAGCTGGCGCGGAGCTGGCCCGGCCCCGGGGGCAGCGGGGCTGAGCTGGCGGGTGGACGTGCTCAGAGCCACAGAGGGACCGGCGTCTGCGTCCTGAGCACGTCCACCCTCGGCCGTCCGGCCTGGCCCGCGGCCCCGCTGCCGGGGGAGCGGCCGGAGGAAGCCCTGGTGGCTCCGCTTCCTCGCTGACCCCCCCCCCACCCCCCGTCGGCTCTGCAGGATCCCGGGGCTGGGGGCCTGCGGCTCGGCCCCAACGCCTCGCTCTCCCAGGAGGGCGAGGGGCTTCTGTGACCCCCACTCTCACCTCCATGCTGGGGGCTCACTCATGGGGGGCTCATCACTGGGGAGCTCACTCATGGGGGGTCACTCACTGGGGGCTCACTCACGGGGGGGGTCACTCACTGGGGGCTCACCACTGGGGGTACACCCACGGGGAGGCTCACTCACGGGGGGCTCATCACTGGGGGCTCACTCAGGGGGGGCTCACTCACACGGGGGGCTCATCACTGGGGGTCACTCACGGGGGGGCTCACTCACAGGGGGGTCAGCACAGTCACCGCTGCCTCAAGTCCCAGACACTGCGACCTGAGCTGTCAGCATTGTGCTGCCCATGCCTGTCCCCTCGGGGCCAGAGGTGGGGCTGCGGGGAAGGGACTGCGGGGGAGGGGCTGCGGGGGAGGGGCTGTGGGGGAGGGCCCTGGCACTCTCTTAGGGTCTCCCAGCGGGCGAGGACCCGTCCTGGACGGTGCGGACGTGCCCAGTGCCACTGAACGTGCCCTTAGACATGTGGGGAGGTCAGTGTTGTGTCGGGGCTTTTGGCACAATTTAAAAAGGTCATTTTTAAAAAGTTAAGCAGAGCCCGGCTGGCGCGGCTCAGTGACGGAGCATCTACTGAAAGCCGGGGTTTGACCCCCGTCGGGGCACATGCCCGGGCTGTGGGCTCGATCCCCAGTGGGGGGTGTGCCGCCGACGGTTGATTCTCTCATCATTGACGTCTCTCTCTCTCCCTCTCCCTTCCTCTCTGAAATCAATACAAATAATATTTTTTAAAAAGTTAAGCAGAGACATGGAAGGCATGAACCCGGAAAGTTCCACAGCCCCCTGACCGCCCGTCCCCCATCCAGCCTGCCGCCAGCCCTGGGGATCGGACGGCGAGCCCTCGCCTGCGTCCCTGGCTCAGCACGGCTCTGGGAAACTGGCTCCCATCTGGAGTGTTACGACCACAGCGTCTGGGTCCCACGGAAGCCACGTTCCACTTTGGAGACGGGATTTCGTACAAGCACGAGGCGGCTGCACGGATGGAGGACACGCTGATACAGTTGGAGGAGCTCACGGAGGGAAGGCAGTCGGGTCGGGGACGCAGCGCCGGCCGCCGGCCGCTCAGTGGAGGAGGTGGCCCCTGCAGGGGGCGGGGGGCGGGGGGAGGCCACGGGCACACGGCGGCCGAGAGCCACAGACGAGGACACTTTTGGTGAGCCGCGTGGGAGGGGACAGCAGAGCCCGGCCCTGGCCTGAGCACGGGGGACCCGGCGTCCACGTGTGTTCTCAGCTTGCTGTCTTCCGCCCACAAGCACGTGTGTCGCATGAGTTCCAGGAACGGCGCTCGGAGCTCATGGCTCTGCTGCCCCCCTCGACCCTGCTGCCCGCGCCGGCCGCGTCCTGGAGGTGTGTGAGCGAACCTTTCCATTCAGAACAGATGGGACTCGGTGTCCAGCGTTCAATCCACGCGGTGTCCCTGTCTCCTTCTCGCAGGAGATGTAGTGACCCCACGCGGACACGGGGTCAGTAACCGGAGTCCGCACTGTATTCAGATTTCCTCCATTTCCCAGGCCCCTCTCCTGACGCAGGAACCCTGTGAGCCTTTGTTGCTGCGTCTCTGTGGGCTCCTCCGCTGGGACCCTTTCTCAGGTGCTCCTTGTTTTATGATTTACTAGAGGCCCGGTGCACAAAATTCGTGTAGGGGAGGGGGTGTCCCTCAGCCTGGCCTGCACCCTCTCCAATCTGGGACCCCTCAGGGGATGTCCGACTGCCGGTTTAGGCCTGGGATTGGGCCTAAACTGGCAGTCAGACATCCCTCTCACAATCCAGGACCACTAGCTCCTAACCGCTCACCTGCCTGCCAGCCTCATCGCCCCCTAACTGCTCCCCTGCTGGCCCGATTGCCCCCAACTGTCCTCCCCTGCCGGCCATCTTGTGGTGGCCATCTTGTGATGATGTCACACGAGGGCATCTCTCGAGGGCGTGATGCCACCTAGGCTTTTATTATATAGGATTTATTTATTTTTATTGCTTTCAGAGAGGGAGGGAGAGGGAGAGAGAGACACATCAATGATGAGAATCATGGATTAGCTGCCCGTGCCCTGACCGGGAATCGAACCCTGACCTCCCGGTTCATAGGTCAGTGCTCAACCACAGAGCCACGCCAGCCGGGCTCAGACGCTCCTCGTTTTGACGACCTTGACGGCTTTGAGGACTGGCCGGGTTTTGAAGGATGTTCCTCTGTGGGGTCTGTGGGATGGACGTTCATGATGGAGGTGGCGGGTTTGGGGAGAAGACTGTGGTGGTGGGGGGGGACTTGCTGTCCACTCATGGCGATGCTGACCGTGGCCACCTGCGGAGTGGCTGTGCGCTGTGCGGCCCCTCCCCCACCGTCCCCCGTGGAGCCTGTGCCGTGCCCATCCCCACCCAGTTGCTCCGGCCTCCTGGGCGCTCACACTCTGGGTTGGAATCCGAGACGAGATGATTGGCTGTTCAGCTTGTTCCAGCGCGGGGCCTCCGGGGGCAGCCAGGTGGGTGTCTGTGTCCCTTCGACATGCCCCCCATCAGCGTGGGGCTGGGGTTCTGGCACCACAAGGAGCCCCAGGCTCATCGCGCATGTCTCCTGCCCCAGCCCAGAGCCGGCACTTCTCCAAGGAGCGATGCCTGTTCCTGCAGCGGCGAGAGAGCAAGGTCTGGGCCCTGGGTGTGCTCGTAGCCACTGGTTTGAGAGGGAGAGGGAGAGAGGGAGAGGGAGAGGGAGAGGGAGAGGGGAGGGAGAGGGAGAGGGAGAGGGAGAGAGGGAGGGGGAGAGGAAGAGGGAGAGGGAGAGAGGGAGAGGGAGAGGGGGAGGGGAGAGGGAGAGGGAGGGGAGGGGAGAGGGGGAGGGAGAGGGGGAGAGGGAGAGGGGGAGGGGAGAAGGAGAGGGAGAGAATCGATCGGGTGCCTCTGCAGGCACCTTCGGTATGTGCCCTGACTGGGAATCGAACCCTCGACCTTTTGGTGCATGGACTGATGCTCAGCCAGGTTGGCGGCCCGGAGCAGGGCTCTCCGTGGTCAGCCTCTGGCTGTCGGCTGTCGGCGGTCAGCGGGTGTCCTGCCGGCTCCCGTGGCTTTCATTTGCGTTTCCCTGAGGCCTCCGCATGGGGCGCCTTCGCATGTGCTGTGCTCACATGTACATCTCCTTGTCTGAAACGTCCAGTCTCTTACTTCCCCCATCTAAGCAAGTGGGGTTGTCTGTATTTTGATTGTTTGCTTCCCGGCGCTCTTTACATATTCGGAACACAAACCCTTGGTCAGAGATTGTTCTGCGCCCCCCCCCGCCCCCGCCCCGCGCCCCCCAGCTCCTGGATTGCCTGCTCACTTTCTTACCGGTGTCTTCTGACGAGAGAAAAGGTTGATGTTGATGGAAACCAATACATTGATTTCTTTTCTTGTGCCCCTGGTGCTTTTTGACCTGAAAGAAATCTCGGCCCAGCCCAAGTTCATGGGGATTTTTCTCTGAAGTTCTCTTCCAGAAGGTCCTGGGTTTTATGTTTTGGCCTGTGATCCAGCCCGAATCCATTTTTGTTCAAAGCGTGACATACAATTTGAGGTTCTTTTTTTTTTTCTATATGAATATCCAGCTGTGCCAGCTCCATTTGTCAACCAGATTCTCTTGCCAATTGCATTGGCTCGGCCTCTGAGCTGAACATCCATGGGCTGTGCGTCTGGGAGTCTATTCCTGGGCTCCCCTCCCTGCTTCCCATCAACCCGTTTGTCTAGCCGTCTGCCCGGACCACGTTGCCTTAATTATGACGGCTTCAAAGCGAGTCTTTAAAGTGTAGGCCTTCGACTTTGTCTACTTTTTCCCAGCCCTGTTGGCTGTTCTAGATGCTTCACATGGCCGCCCAGTCACAGTCACCGGGAGGAGGACGGGGCGGGCGCCCGCTGGAGCTCCGCTAGAACGCGCGGTGCGTGTGTGCGTCACGTGGGGACAGTGGCTCCTTCGTGGCGTTGCGTTTTCCCGTCCGCACACCAGCATATCCAGCCAGCTAGGCCCTCCCGTCCTTTCTCCTCAGCAACGTTTCCTGTTACGTTTTCCCGTTATTTTGATTCCTACAAGTTTGATGGTTTTGACGCTATTGTAGATTTTTAAAAATGTAACTTCCCAATGGTTCATAATTAGCATATAGAAATGTAACTGGTTTTCCTAAATTGACCCGTTCCTCCTCACTCTTGCTGAATTTACTTATTCGTTCCACTAGCTACTGTTGTAATTTCAAAAGAATTTTCTACCAATAGAATCATGTCTTCTCTCTCTCTCTCTCTCTCTCTCTTTCTCTCGGTTAATCCTCACCCGAGGATATTTTTTCCATTGATTTTTAGAGAGAGTGGAAAGGAGGGAGGGGGGAGAGAGAGAAAGAGAGAGAGAGAAACATTGATGTGGAAGAGAAACATTGATCAGTTGCCTCCCGCCTGCACCCCCACGGGGGACGTGGGGCGGGGGGATCCAACCTGCAACATGGACCCAGAATCAAGCCCGAGCCCCTTTGGCGCAGGGGCAGCGCTCCAGCCACTGAGCCACCGGCCAGGGCGATTTACTCACATTTTGTTAAAATCCTCCTGTGTCCACGTTTCTGGGGGGTCTGGGGCTATGATTTCACTTTCTTGTGATTTATTGACTGGCTTGGCCTCGGGATAATGGAGTTTATTTCCTGGAGGAGGCAGTGGGATCGCTGCTTCCCCCAGGATGTGTGGTCGCTTCACCATGACCCATCGGGGCGGCGACTTTCTCTGTGGCAACATTATAAATGGCAAGTGGAACCTTTTTCATAGATGCGGGCGATTCTTCTTTTAAAAATATATTTTTATTGATTTCAATGAGGAAGGTAGAGGGAGAGAGATGGAAATGTCAATGATGAGAGAGAATCATGGATCGGCTGCCTCCTGCAGGCCCCCCACTGGGAATCGAACCTGCAACCCGGGCCTGTGCCCTGACCGGGAATCGAACCGTGACCTCCTGGTTCAACCCCTGAGCCAGGCCGGCCGGGCAGATACACGGCGGCTCTTTCTTGCCTGTTTTGATCACTCGTGTCTCTCAAGGAATTTCCCATCTGTTGGAACGGCCCAGCGTGGGCCCTGGAGTTACTGATGTGGAGACACCCCTCTCCTCATGCCGTCGGGCAGGGCGTGGCGGCCCCTCTCCGCGCCTGGCAGCGGTCACTCCTTTTATCCGTCTTGGTCAGTCCCAAGGGGACGTGTCAGGGTTATTGACCTTCCCGACCCCCGGCGTGCGGGACCATCGTCTTCTCTCTCCCATCGCTACCGAGTTTGTGGGGTTCGCTTTCCGTCCTGCAGTCCTGGGCCGGGCCTGCGTCCAGAGGGACAGGCCTGGGTCCCACAGCTTCTCTCTGGGAGGGGATCTGGGTCCCCTTCCTTCTGCACTGGCCACGGGCTGGGGCACGGCCAGGGCTGGAACCCAGGCTCCCAGGCCCAGCCCAGACTGACCGCGGGGGCTTGGGGGGCAGAGCAAGGGGGCAGTGGTGCCAGGCTCTGCCCTCACTCAGATCTGGGGGTCCTGCCACCCTGCATGGCCCAGGCCCCACCCTGCTGGGCCTCCCTGCCTGGCCCCCGGGGACTGGGCTGCTGAACTGGCTCCATGTGGAGCCACCGGTGGCCACTGGGGGGCAGTGCGGCCCCTGGAATGTGTGTGTGTGTGTGTGTGTGTGTGTGTGTGTGTGTGTGTGGCCACCGACCCTCCTCTAGCCGCTCAGGGTCTCACAGGACTCCTCAGACCTCCCCATCCGCGCCTCCCCGCCTTGGCCCCATGTGGGGTCAGTGCAGCCGTGGGCAAACTACGGCCCGTTTGAAATGAATAAAACTATTGAAAAAAAAGACCGTACCCTTTTATGTAATGATGTTTACTTTGAATTTATATTAGTTCACACAAACACTCCATCCATGCGTTTGTTCCGGCCTCCGGTCCAGTTTAAGAACCCGTTGCCCACCCCTGGGTCAGTGGTTAAGCGGGTGGAGCGCCGCCGGGTCCACTGGGCCCAGCAGGTGGCGCCAGAACTCAGGGAACAGCCGGTCCACTGGCTGCAGGGCTGGGGGGGCTGGAGGGGTGGGAGGGGCAGGCTCTGGGGAAGAGCTGGAGTCTGTCCACCTCCCCTGCCCTCCTGGGGGGCGAGGGGCTGGGCTGAACCCTGAGCCGGGGTCTGGAGTGTGGGGGCCTTGCTGAGCTCAGGTTCCACGTCCCACAGTCACGTACTAATCACTGCTGGGGGGAGGCCGGGAGGCCGGGAGGGGGGGAGGCCGGGGAGGCTGGGAGAGACTGGGGGAGGCTGGGGGAGGCTGGGAGAGGCTGGGAGAGGCTGGGAGAGACTGGGGGAGGCTGGGGGAGGCTGGGAGAGGCCGGGAGAGACTGGGGGAGGCCGGGGGAGGCTGGGAGAGACTGGGGGAGGGTGGGGGAGGCCGGGGGAGGCTGGGAGAGACTGGGGGAGGCTGGGGGAGGGCGGGAGGCTGGGAGAGACTGGGGAGGCTGGGGAGGCTGGGGAGGCTGGGGGAGGCCGGGGAGGCTGGGGAGGCCGGGAGAGGCCGGGGGAGGCTGGGGGAGGCCGGGGGAGGCTGGGGGGGGCCGGGGGAGGCTGGGGGAGGCTGGGGGAGGCTGGGGGAGGCTGGGGGAGGCCGGGGGAGGCCGGGGGAGGCTGGGGGAGGCCGGGGGAGGCCCGGTGCCCATTTCCTCACCTATGAAGGGACCGTCACCCCGAGTCAGGCTGTGAGGGGTCTGAATTGTCCAGCACGTACTCTGGTCGGGGGTCTCCCAGGCTCATGGGATGGAGGGCTGCAGCTGCCAGGCCCGGAGTCCTGGCTCAGGGTCCACAGGGCCTCTGGGCACCTGGGCTCCCCTGAGTCGGGCAGAGGGTGGGCGGAGGGTGGGCAGGCCCCGCAGGGGGTGGCGGGCAGGGATCGTGGGAATGAGCCACAGGTGTTGCCGGCCTGGGGATGGCGGTTTGGCCAAGGGAGCTGGAGAGGGAGGGAGGCACGCAGCTGGGAAACCACAGGCCGCGGGCCCCTGGGGTGGGCAGGGCGGTGGCGGGGGGGGGTGGGGGGAGGGAGCGGCAGAGCTCTGTGGCTGGGAAGCTGCAGTGTAGGGGGCCAGGGGGAGCTACCCTGCCCTCCCACCCCACCCCTCCGGGAATGCTGGGTAAAGACCCCTCTGCCTGAATGACCCCCCTTTGCCCCATAACTGGGTGATGTGGGGCTGAGCACCCATTTCATAGCTGGGCAAGCAGAGGCTCCACAAGTGACCCTGCCCAGGCTGGTGACCCTCCTGCCCGCCCCACCCCCCGCCAGCAGGCTCCCCAGCTCCTGGGGCCGAGCAGCACCCCGTGTGGCTGTGCCTGGGGCAGGCCCTGCCTCCTCCCGGGGCGGTGCTGTCCTCAGCCCCAGCCAGTGCGGGTGGCAGCCGGGGGCCCGGGCCGGGACCTCCCAGGGGACTTTCCCACATTCCGGTGTGGGCCTCCGCGTGGGGCGCGTGGCCGTGGCTCAGGGCTTCCCATGAGAGGGCCGGGCTGGCCGCACCTCGGGGCCGTCGGAAGCCGTCCTCCAGCTGGGGAATGTCGACAGCGCAGGCCGGCAGCTGGCACCTGGTGCCCGCGGGGTCCTCCACGCCGAGAGCCTGCGCTATTTATAGCCCCGGGTGCCGCCTGCAAACACTGTCGGCCCCTCCCCCGGCCCGCGGCCCAGCCCGTGTGTGAACTCTCGATGGGCAAACACGCCAGCTAAGCGTGGAGATTAGAGCTGCCAATAAGGGGGGGCAGATTCCCGGCGGACCCTGGAAGGCGCAGGGGACTCAGAGCCCGGCTGACCCGCCCCGCCCCGGCTGGGACCCAGCTCTGACTCGCCAGCCCGGGGTCTCCCACACCCTCCCCCGTGAAGGGCCCACCCACTGAAGGCAGCTTCCGCCCCCAGGGGGTGTCGGCGGGGTCAGGTGTGGTCCGTCTCCAGCACCTGGCCGACTGGGCTTCTGGTCAGACCGACCGGGGTCACGTGTGGGCACGTCCACAGTCACGGTCCCTGTCTGCAGGGAACGCCCGCTGTGGTGGAGGGGACCTGCCAACGCCGCGGGGCTCACAGCCCTGGTCCCACCAGCCGCCAGGCCTCTGGGCACCCCCAGGCCCGCAGTCTGTTCTCCCCCAGCCCATCCCCCTCTGCCTGGTCCAAGTCCAGGAGAGGCCACGACACCCAGCAGGGGGTCCGCCCATCACCTTCCCAATCCTGATGCGTGGCCTCGCCCCTGTCAGAGCTCAGCCTACAGCTGGGATTGCGGGTCAGTCTGTGGATGGGCTCAGGGCTCAGTCTGTGAATGGGCTCAGGGCTCAGTCTGTGAATGGGCTCAGGGCTCAGCCTGAGACTGGGATTGGGGCTCATCTGTGGCTGGTATCGGGGCTCAGTCTGTGGCTGGGCTTAGGGCTCAGTCTGTGGCTGGGCTCAGGGCTCAGTCTGTGAATGGGCTCAGGGCTCAGTCTGTGGCTGTGATCAGGGCTCAGTCTGTGAATGGGCTCAGGGCTCAGTCTGTGGCTAGGATCAGGGCTCAGCCTGTGAATGGGCTCAGGGCTCAGTCTGTGAATGGGCTCAGGGCTCAGTCTGTGGCTGGGATCAGGGCTCAGCCTGAGCTGGGGCCAGGACTTGGTCTGGACAGTGTGTTTGCCCCCAGTGGTTCCAAGTCGAGTTGCTGCAGCTGAACTTTGCTTCCTCTTGGTCGGCACCCAGCAGCGATTCCCGGGGGAGAGGCTCCATTCCCGCCAGTCACATTCCCACGCCTGCCTGGGGGCCTGCCAGGGAGCGGTGGGGTGTCGAGGGCTGCTCCCGGGGGCGTGCATCCCCAGCCTCTGCAGACGGAGCTCTAACCTGCGGGGTCTGTGCCCTGCTGCCCACGGGGTCTCCTGGCGCCCGTGGGGTCTGGGCCCTGCTGCCCGCGGGGTCTCCTGGCACCCGTGGGGTCTGGGCCCTGACACCAGCAAGGCGGGTGGGGCGGTGGAGCACTTGGGGGGGCTGCTTCCGCGGGGCCTGGCCTGGCTCATACTCGAGGCCCCCCTCTAGCCTGCCCGGCATCCACTGCTCCCCACGCCCGTGTCTCACTGGGCACCCGTGACAGGCCGGGCCTCGGGGCTTTGGCTGTGCCTGGGCTGCATCGGCCTGTGGCCGGTGTCCAGCGAGGAGGGAACCTGTTGGTCAGGACCCGGGGCTGGGGAGACACACAGGCCGGCCCGACCCAATGACACAGACTCGCTCGGGACTCCGGGTCTGTCACCAGAGGGGCCCAGACACGGCTGCGGGGACTGGCCGGCCGCTGGGCCCTGGGAGACCCCAGCTCGGCTGAGAGCGGCCTGCCCAGTTCTGCTGGGCCGAGCCGAG
Source organism: Myotis pilosus (assembly GCA_036010255.1). NCBI lineage: Eukaryota > Metazoa > Chordata > Mammalia > Chiroptera > Vespertilionidae > Myotis > Myotis pilosus. The sequence goes on from JASKON010000013.1 coordinate 72,981,587, forward strand.
GTCGCAGCACGGGCCTGGGCGAGGCCCGAGAACCAGGTGCCACCGGCCTCTGTCCCCCTGCCCCTCAGACTCGGGGGCCCCTAAGGATCCCCGACTTTCAGAGAGGCCCCCACGAGGCCTGGAGGACGAAGACCCAGCTGCGAGGTTTTCCTGTTGAGCCTCCCACCGGCCGGGCAGCCGGTCCCCTTGTCCCAATCCGCAGAGGGGACACTGAGGCCAGCAGCGCTGACCACAACCCCAGGGTCTGACAAGTGCTGAGGCTGCGCCTGCCTCACTCCCCGCAGCTTCCCCCTCTCTCGATTCCCTGCGGGGGGCGTGCAGGGCAGCCCATGGCTGCTTCTCTCCCATCCACGTCTCTGTCCGTCTGTCCCTCTCCCTTCCTCTCTCTCCAACATCAATAACAGATTTAAAAACAAAAACCGAAAAAACAGACGAAGGAGGCAAACTGAGGACCACAGGGTGGCCAGGCCTTGGTCCGGGTCCCTGGGCCCAACTGTAGGAAGGCCGGAGCCTGCCCCCGCCCGCCCTGTCCTCTGCCCTCGGGGGTGCATGCAGGCCGGGACACGTGCCCCCCAGGGCCGCTCTCCGCAGCTGCTCAGCAGCCCGGCTCCCACTCCGGGCCGTGTCTCGACTTGCAGGGCCCCTGCCCCGGCCCCGGGGAGCCTCACCCACCTGCGGATCAGGAGGGCAAGTCCCGGCGCGGCCCAGCGCCCGTGCCAGCTCCGAGCGTGAGAAAATGCCGTGCTGCCGGAGGAAGGTGTGGCCGGGGGCCGGGCACGAGTACCGGCAGCCAGTGCCCCCTCCTCGCCCTTCCCGGAGCCGGCCTGGGGGCCACCCATCCCCTCAGGGCAGGGGGCAGCCTCTGGCTGCAGCACCACCTCCCCCCAGCTCTGCCCCCTCAGCACCACGCCACTGACCACGGCTGCCCTCCACCGCCCACTGCTGCCCACCACTGCCCACCGCCAATGGCTGCCCACAGCTGCCCTCCACCTCCCACTGCTGCCCACCACTGCCCACCGCCCATGGCTGCCCTCCACCGCCCACTGCTGCCCACCACTGCCCACAGCTGCCCACCACTGCCCTCCACTGCCCACGGCTGCCCACCGCTGCCCATAGCTGCCCTCCACTGCCCACGGCTGCCCATCACTGCCCACCGCCGCCCACCGCTGCCCACCACTGCCCACAGCTGCCCACGGCTGCCCACCACCGCCCACGGCTACCCACCGCTGCCCACCACTGCCCACAGCTGCCCACCACTGTCCACGACTGCCCACCACTGCCCACCACTGTCCACGGCTGCCCACCACTGTCCACCACCGCCCACAGCTGCCCACCACTGCCCTCCACCACCCACCGCTGCCCACCGCTGCCCACCACTGCCCACCACCGCCCACGGCTGCCCACCACTGCCCTCCACCACCCACCACTGCCCACCACCGCCCACGGCTACCCACCGCTGCCCACCACTGCCCACCACTGCCCACCACTGCCCACCACCGCCCACGGCTGCCCACCCCTGCCCACTGCTGCCCACCGCTGCCCTCCACCGCCCACGGCTGCCCACCGCTGCCCACCACTGCCCTCCACCGCCCACGGCTGCCCACCGCTGCCCACTACTGCCCTCCACCGCCCACGGCTGGAGCCCCATGCATGTCCCACCAGGAGGCTGAGCTGGGCGGTGTGGCCACGCGGCCGCCGGGTCTGCTGAGAGGCGGGTCCCAGGGCACTGCCCACCCCTCACCATCAGGGTCCCTGAAGCCAGCGCTGTGCCGGCCCTGGGACTCCCCGAGAGGCCCCTGCTCCCCGACAGGAGGGCAGAGCCCCAGGCGCACGTGGTCTGGCCTCTGGGTCCCGGGAGTGACCTGGGTCCTTCATGGGCTCCTGGTTTGTGCAGAGAAGGAGGGAGAAGGAGGAGGGGTGACCCGTGGCTGGGCGGGGGCTGCCCGGGCAGGGGGCAGGGAGGTGCCGGGGCCCCTGTGCAGGGGGAGGGGAGATCCAGAAGGTCTGCCCCCCCATGTCTGTGTGGGACGCAGCGCAGGAGCAGTGCTGAGGGGCGTGGGGGCTGGGGGTGCAGGGGCCTCCGTGGCTGACAGGGGCCCTGCGACCTCGTGTGCTGCCCCAGCCCCGAGGACGGCACCAGGCCCTGACCTGGGGCTCCCCGCCGGCCTGCTCCCCACCCCTCGGTTCACTCACCATCCTGGTCCTGGGTCCCACAGCCCGTGCCCCCCTCCCTCCCCACCCCCCCAAATCCCTGTGGGCCCCAAAGTGGTTGTTTCAGGCCACCCCCCCCCCCCCCCGCAGAGCCCACAGCCCCAGGGCAGGGGTTCTGGGAGAGAGGCCCCGGGGCCAGGCAGGGCACAGCCCGTGTGGCCAGGACGCCGATGGGCACAGCAGGGCAGCAGGAGCACGGAGGCGGCAGGGCCCACTCGCAGGGCAAGTGCGGCCGAGACCGAGGGCCGGGGGGTCACAGGGGTCACGCAGGGTGAGGGACAGAAGGTGGCGGCCCGTGGAGGACCAGCCTGCCTCCTGGGTTCACACCGGCGCTCAGGGAGACCCCGATTCATCTCCAGAAAGATGCCTCGTGTTACGGGCCGGCGTGCTCAGTGGTTGGGCGTTGGCCTAGGAGCCCGGACGTCACAGTGCGATGCCCGGTCAGGGCCCAGGCCTGGGTTGCGGGCTCGGTCCCCAGCGGGGGGCGTGCAGGAGGAGCCGGTCCCTGGTTCTCTCTCATCACTGATGTTTCTATTTCTCTCTCCCCCGCTCCCTTCCTCTCTACAATCAATAAAAATATATTTTAAAAAAAGAAACGGAAGATGCCTGGGGGGACAGGCCGTGGCCCTGACCCTCAGCCGTGAGCGCCCAAGCTGCGCACCACACGGCAGCCCTGCCGGCTGGGTGTGCGGAGCGGCTGGAGGGCTGGAGGGGCCCGGCCCGCGTGACACGGCCTGCCCCCAGGAGCCTCTGCCGCGGGGCCAGCCCCCCTCCACCGAGCCCACCAGCCGCTCCCCACAGGGAGGAGGCCCATCGCCTGTGCACCCCCTCACCCCGCTCCCCCACCCTCTGCGGGAGAGGAAGGCGGCCCCTGTCACGGCCCCTGTGCCGGGAGCAGGAAGCAGGGCGCCAGGCTACCTGCCAGCCCCTCCCCCGCCCCCCTACCCCTGTCCCCAGCCTGCCCGGCTGGAGGAGCAGAGGGGTCGGCGAGGTTGGGACGGCGCAGGTCCCGGGGTCAGCAGCGCCCAGGGCCCACCCAGGCCGGTGGCTTCTCTCCGCTCTGACTGCCTGGTCCTGAGAAGCTCGGAGGCCCGACATGCCCGGGCAGAGCAGCCATCTCCCCCGCACCCGGGTCCCCTCCCCGGGCCCCCTCCGAACCCCAGTCCCGGGAGACACTGGCCTTGCACTGAGAGGGGCCGGCCCTGGAGAAGGCAGGACCCCTCACAGGCCCAGCCCGGGGCCCCAGGTCCCGGGAGAAGCGGACGGTGGCAGCAGTCCTGTCACCAGGAGGGGCAGTGGATAGACCCCTCTGAGGTGCCCAGACTCAGGGCACCAGCCCCAGGCGTCTGAGGAGGGTGGGGGGCAGGTGGGAGACTGAGCTGTGAGGATGGAGTAGGCTTGCCCAGGCTCCTGCCACACCCCTGCCCAGCTGGGGGATGGGGGCCCCTAGTGTTGCTGTCGCCCCTCCTGAGGGCCCGAGGGCTGGAGCCATGGGGCCTTGTCCCTGGCTGACCCCCGGCCCCCCACTCCCCGGGGGAAGAGCCCCATGAGTCGGGGTGGCAGGGACAGGTCGGGGCCTGAGCCCGAGACTCAGGTGTCTGCCATGCACTCAGCCGTGTCGCAAGAGCAGGCAGGAAGCCGGCCACGGGCGCTGGGAGGGTCCGGGCAGGGGCCCCGGAGGCCCTGCGTGTGGGAACCCAGAAAGTCCCCATTCCCCCCCCAGAGGCAGGCCCACCCCCTCTGCTCCCACGAAGCCCAGGCCCCGGGGCCCTGGTGGGTGTGGAACAGGTGTCTCCCCTCCCCTCCCCTCCCCTCCTGTCCTGTCCTGTCCCTTCCCCTCCTGGGCCACACGTCACACGCTGGGCCACACATCACATGCTGGGCCTGGCACAGAGGCGGCCCCGCGGGCAGAGGCTGGAGCCAGCAGGTCCCAGGCAGAGCCAGGCAGCTCTGGGAGCCCCGTGCGGGGGGTCAGCACCCATGGGCGCACCCCTCATCCTGCGCCTCCCTCCCAGGTGGAGAGAGCCCAGCCGGCCTGCGGCACGGCCGCAAGAGGCCCCAGGAGGAGGCGGGGGGCAGGAGGCAGGAGGCAGGAGGCCGACCTGTGCCCCTCTCGCCTCAGCTTTCTCCTTTCTCTAAGGGATGCTCGAGCTCCGCCCACAGCGCTCTCTCTCTCTCTCTCTCTCTCTCTCTCTCTCTCTCTCTCTCTCTCTCGGCCAGGCCTCTGCCTGCCTCCCGGCGACCCAGCCCTGCACACCGCCTGGCCTGGCCGTGCCTCCCTCCAGGCTGGGAGCGGGCCCTGCGACCTGGTTCCCAGCGTCTATCTCTGGGCAGTTATCAGGGACAGGCGAGGCCACCCCAGATAGCGGGCACGGGCGAGCTGGGAACGCCTTGGGCACCCGTCCCCGTGCCCAGCCCGGCCTGGTGAGCTCAGCTAGCGGCGCCGGATAACCGGCCTGGTGGGGCTCTGGGCTCTGTATCCAGCGCCTGTCAGGGAGCCCAGATAAGCAGGCCCCATAGCGCCTCCCACCCCCAGACCCGGTGTCCTGGGGGCAGGGCTGCCACCCCTCCCTCCCACATCCAGGGGGCTGTCCTCTGGGGGGCGGTCACTCCTGGGGGGCCAAGGGAACATCTCGACTCCTCCCGTCTCCCCCACGGTGCAGCCGGAGCTGTGGGAGGCCACCCTGTGCCCAGCGCCTCCCGCCTCCTCGCTGGGTTAACGCCTCACTGGCTCGTCTACTCAGGGAATCGCCCCCCTGCTGCCGGGCCCTCGTTCCCCAGCCCCCGGGGCCTGCAGTGACTGCGCGGCTCCTGCCCAGTGTGGTCGGCCGGAGCCTCTCCAGCAGGGGCCCCGGGGTGGATCCCCGTGTACAGAGGAGGGAGGGTCTTGATCACGTGCCTGGGGGGGTGCGGCCGGGACCCACCCCAGGGCGGCTCTAGGACCAGAGCCCCTCGCCTGGGCCAGGCCTGCTCTGCCTTGGGGGGCAGGTTTGGGGTTTGGGACACAAGCAACGGGCGGGGGCTGGGCTGGGTCAGGTCGCTCTGGGAGGAAGGGCAGTGGGACGGGAGCGAGGGCAGGTGTGGGCCTCACCGCAGGCCTAGGGAGCCGGATCCCAGGGCCTGCCCGGGCCCAGCTGGTGAGGCGGCCTGTGACTGTGGCGGCCTGGGCCACCCCAGCCAGTGGGCTGCCTCCGGGTGACCCTGCGGCCGGCCTGTTGCGTGCGGCCAGCCTTCCGGACCCACGGCCATTGCGCAGGCCCATGAGGTCATTGACACAAAGGGCTGATTGCACCACTGGCCTTCTTGCTGCTTCCTCTTTGCTCTGTGGCCGCCTCGGCGGGGTGGGAGCTGGGCCCGGGGCAGGATGCAGAGCTGTGGCTGCTCCATCCCCTCGGCGGGTCCCAGGGCTGCGCCCCGGCTCTGTGAGCTGGGCTAGGGGGATCCACAGCCGGGGTCTGCCCGGACCCGGCCTCCAGGCTCACCAGGGAACACGGGGCCACAGAGACTCGTGCAATCCTCACAGAGGAGAACTGAAGGCCCAGAGAGGCGCCTAGCCTCCAAGGCCCCCGAGATGCCTCCTCCAGGGAGTCCTCCTGGACTGCTTACCTGGCAAGGGCTTAGCTTCCCTAGGCAACGGGGGAGGCAGGGAGGGAAGACGGGGCGGCCTCACCTGGAGACCCCCCTTTGCTGCCGCAGCCCTCGCCCCACGTTCTCACAGGACCAGGCGGCCCGGGCGCATTTCACAGCGTCTGCCTTTTTTTTTTTTTTCCATTTTACAACCCCTCTTGCCGGATGATAAATCTGAGTTCACATCATCTTTTCCTTCAAAAGAAGGAACCTCGCTCTGAGCAGACCCCCTCCCACACGCCTCTCCGAGGTCGTTGGCCGGACAGCATCAGTCCCCTGACCTCCGCCCGCCCCCGCTAGGGGAGACCAGCACCCCCTCCCCCATCCCCCCCGCCCCTCCAGCGGCTGGGTGGGGGGGGCGTGGGCTGCAGGCCAGGCAAGCAGGCGTGGCTCCGGTAATAGCATCGCTTCGGGCTGAGCAGGCCCGGCCTCGCCTCCTCTCTCGGCTCCTTTCCTCCGGGTTTCGGCTGGTGGGGAGTTTATTGCCCTGAAACGCAGGGGCCGTCCCCAGCGCTGGCCCGTCTCCCTGCACCTGTCCCGGCTCCGGCTCCGGCTCCCAGTGGCCCCGCAGTGCACAGAGGTCCCCGACGTGTTCCAACAAGGGGCCCAGGAGCAGCTGCCGGGGCCAGGCTCAGAGCCCACAGCCCCGACCCCCAAACCCACGCTGCTCCCTCAGGGGCACCTCCGCCATCCGGGCTCCTTCCCTTGCAGCCACCAGGGGGGCTGCCATGGCCAGTGTGCTGGCGAGGCCCTCAGACCAGAGAACCCGGGAGACTCACTGAAGTCCCCCCGCCAGGCGGGCTGCCCCCCCCCCCAGTGTCCTCTCCCCGCCACGGCCTCTGCGAGGCCTGGGACTCACCCCGAAGCCTCCCCCGTTCACCCAGGCCCAGCCTCCCCCCAGAGGCCCGGCAGCTGGCCCCTCGGTGAGCTCTGCTGCTCCCCAGCAGGCACATGGCAGGGGGTTGGGGGGCGGGGAGCTGGGTCGGCCAGGCTGCCAGCAGCTGCCTCTCCCAGCGACCCCACCCCAGAACCCCGTGGTACCCTCCAGCCTCCCGCCACCCCCACCAGCTGCCTGTCCCCCGCCTTTGACCCACGGGGCCCCTTCCTGGCACCTTCAACCCCGTCCCTCCCTGCCCACTCCTGTCCCCCTGCCCCGAACAAGACGGCGCCTCTCTGCCCCGGGTGCCCCTCCGCCTCTCCAGCTCCTTCTGCACCTGCGGCCGCCCTGCCTGAGGACCCCGTTTCAGGAGACCCCCCAGACCCCCGGCTACAGCCCACGTGTCCCCTCTGCACTGTGCTACCTCCTGAGCTCAGTCACGTGCTCCACCATGGAATCCCTGGGCCCAGACCCCCCAGAGCCCCAGACCCCAAGGCTGAGCCCCGCTTCCCCCAACTTCTCCCTTGAGAGTCTCCCCAGGCCCCCCTCTGGCCACCTCCTGAAGGCCACCGATGGTGACAGGCTCTGAGGTGACGGGCTGGCCAGGGGTCCCGGGCAGGATGGAGTCCAGGCTGCTCAGGGAGGGGGCCCCAGCCCCAGGCAGCCCCCCCCCTGTCCCAGTCAGTCCCCCAGGCAGCGGCAGGCCTGGTGTTTGGACAGCTGGCGGGGCCGGGGCTGGCGGGGCCTGGTCGCTGTGACGCTCTTTCTGGAGGCGAACGTGAAGGCGGCCTCAGGAAGGAGCTCAGCTGGAGGGGGGACGGGGGAGGGGGGGGCAGGGCCGTGGGGCGGGGGCGGGGGCCTGGAGGAGGCTCTGGAATGTGCTGCCGCTGGGATCCCGGAGGCCTCGCTCCCGTGGGGGAGGCAGCTCCTGTGGCCGGAGGAAGTGAAGCCCCCCATAGCCCCTCTGTGGCGGGAGAGCTGGGGGCAGAGACATGTGGACGATGTGATGGAGAAGCTCCTGGGCTGGGGGCTGAGCAGAGGAGGGACTCCCAGGCTGGGGTCCGGGAGGCAGCGGGGTGGGGTGCTCAGGGGCAGCAGGAAGACAGTGAGGCCCCCCACGCCCAGCCGGGACCCAGGGCACGGCTGGTGCTCACGGGGGACCCGGGGGCCTCGGGGTCCCCTGAGCAGGAGAGGCCCCTCATGGCGCCATCTGCACGCGGCCTTCCCAGGCCCTGGGCAGTCCTGAGGGCTCAGGGTCACCTTGCCCGACGGGAAGCACGTGACCTTCCTCCCTGAGCTGTGAGGTCTGCCCAGCCCCACGAGCCTCAGTGTGACTGCCGCCAGGTGGGACCCGCCCGTGGGCCTCCTGGGGGCGGGGCTGACGCCAGCACCCCGACTCAGCCCCCCTGGTGACCTGGACGAGCCACTGCCCAGCGCCTGCTCCAAGCGGCCCTCTCCTCGGGCGTGAAGTCGCCAGGCCAGTGCCCCCACGTCCCCACCCCACACCATGGTCTGAACAAGTAGTGGCAGTCCCCCTCCCCAGGAGCAGGGGCGGTCCCCGGTTGGAGCTGAACCGAGAAGCCAGCCCCGGAGAAGGGGGGCCTGTGGGGCGGGCAGGGTGAGGAGGAGGAGGAGGAGGAGGAGGGTGGGCAGCTGGGATCTGAGCACGCGGAGGGGTGGACTGTGTCGGACACACGGTCCTGGGAGGTGGGAGCTGGCAGGTGTCTGGCTGGGCACCTTGCTGGCCTCGCGCCCACCGGCCTAACGAGGGCTTTGTCCCGGGAGCCTCTGGGGTACCTCCAGCTCTGAGCGCCTACTGTGCGCCAGGCCGGGTGTTGGTGGCATTGCCTGAGCCTCGGTCTTCCTCAGAGCAGCGCTGTGAGGCCAAGGCCTCGGCCTCCTCCTGCCTGGGGAGATCCTGGCTCAGAGAGGTTAGGCAACGTCTCCAAAGTCCCACAGCCCACAGGGTCGACTCTGAGTCTCGCCTCCCAGACTGTGTCCCGGATCCCAGAGCGGGGGCAGAATAAGACCAGAGCCGAGGGGAGCCCCATCCCTGCCCCCTCCCCTGGCCCCGGCCCTGCATCTCAGGCTGGGAAGCTGCTGGCAGAGGGAGGGGGCTGGTCCCGAGTCCAGCGTCAGCCCGTCAGGAGGAGCCTGCCTGGCCGCGGGCCCCATGCCGGCCCTCACAGGGCGCAGCCGCGTCCCCAGCACGTGCAGGGCGGTGCCCCAGGCCTGGGCCAGGCCCCTGAGGCTGGGGAGCCGCATTTTCCGGGGCCTGGGCACCGTTCCTGGGACCCGGGTTTTCCTGCCATCGCCCGCTCCCTGGAAGCGCCCAGTGTGCCGTGGGGTGAGCCTGGGCGGGGGTGGGGGTTAAGGATTAAAGAGGACGGACAAGAGGATAAAGCTGGGGCTGGGTGGGACGCTGCTCTCGGACGGAGAGACAGGGCCACAGCCTGTGAGCCGAGTCCTTGTTTAATAGCCCGTTTCCATGAGGCAAAGGAAGGACGTGGTCAAGATGTTTACAACGTTCTCGCGGGTTTCGAATCCACTCAATTACATGCACCTGAACGCTATCAAGTGCTGCACCTCCGGCAGCCCCTATCACTCAGCCACCTGGGGCCTCAGGTTCGGACCATAAAGTCACACTCACAGCCACAGCCTTTGGCCATCATTGTGCTGGGAGGGCTCTGCCCGCCACGCTGGGACTTGCACGCAGCTTTGCCACAAGAGGACCTGCCCTCGCATTAGCCCGAGGCCTGAACCTGTCCAGACGCGGTGGCCGCTGTCCACAGTCCACATGGCTGGTGGGAGAGGGGTCTGAGGTCTGGAAGCCGACGGAACAGGACTGCGATGTGTGGAGCCGGCCCCAGGCTTGCTGTGTGGCCTTGGGCCCCCGGCTTCCCCTCTCTGGTCCCTGCGGCTCTCATGTCCAAAGCCGCTGTGGAGGGCCGGCCGGGTTGGTTGGGGGACGGCCGCTCCTCCCGGCCTCCTCCTGGCTTCCTGGGAAACACCTGGCCCGGGAGCCCTTGGGAAGCCCCCGCCACACGCCGTGGCCACCAGGACGTGGGAGCCGGCGAGAGGCAGCCTGGCCCCTCCTGCTGAGTCCCACACACTGTCCCTGCGGAAGCTCTTCCCCACACCGTCCCCGACGGGCCGCCCTTCTCTCTCCCAGGCCCACCAGAGCCCCCTCCTCCCAGGCGCCTGCACCCCCAGAGTTCAGCCGGGGGCCGTGGTGCTGGCTGCTGACCGCTGCTCCCGCCCACCACGCCAGGCCCCCGGGGGGACGGGTGCAGAGGCGCTTGGTCGGCCCTGCGGCGTGCGTGAGTGGCCTCCTGCTCTGTGGGCCACACTGCGGCCCAGTGGTCAGCTGGAGGGGCTGGACAGGAGGCGGCCACTTCCTGGGCTGGCGGGTGACTCACAGCCCATTTCTGGGAAAGCTCACCCCAGGCCCCCGCCAGATCCGGACGGCGCGGAGCTCATGGGGACCAGCTGTGGGAAGTGTGGGTGTGATTAGAGCAGTGATGGCGAACCTTCTGAGCTCGGCGTGTCAGCATTTTGAAAAACCCTAACTGAACTCTGGTGCCGTGTCACATAGAAATTTTTTGATATTTGCCACCATAGTAAAACAAGGACTTCTATTTTTGATGTTTATTTTATATATTTAAATGCCATTGAACAAAGAAAAATCAACCAAAAAAATGAGTATGTGTGTCATAGGTTCGCCATCGCTGGATTAGAGGCTGGGCCTGGGACGGAGGGGGCCGGGAGGGATGCGATGCCTCCTGGGGCCAGGACCCCTCCCGCCCTCCTGTGCCCCTGGCTGCCTGGACCTTCCCAGCCGGCACGCGGGCCCCTCCGGGCCTGGGTCTGGCTGCAAACGTGTCCCCGCAGGTCCTGCCGGAGCCCCTGCCCGGCCCCTAATGACAAGAACACTCTCACGTCCTGGGGGTGTGTGTGTGGGGGGTCAGCTCTGCTCTGGGCCTCACCCGCCCTGATGCCCAGGGGGCCGCCCTGCGATCCGATCCGCGGCTCAGAGGCCGGAGAAGCGCCGCGCGGGTGGGACGGTCTGTCCCGGCGAGGCCCCCCGGCCAGCGGCCAACGGCCGTCCGCTCAGCAGGTCCCTGGGAAAACATCCTCCTGGGAGGAGCCTGGGGGGCGGGGGCCCCTGGCCAGGCCGGGAGCAGGGCCCCAGCTCCTGAACAAACACCGGGTGACCCCAGCAGACGGAGCCAGGCCAGCGGCCCCTCCCAGGCCAGCGGCCCCGCGGCCGCCCTGCAGGGAACGTGCTGATGGAAGGGACCGCTGCCGGCCGGCCGGCGGGAGCGGCCTGGCCAGGCCTCTGTCTGTTTTCTGCCTCAGCAGCTCCTTGCGCTAATTCCATGCTCACCGGCCCCCTCTGACCTCTGGCCTCTGACCGGGGCTAGTGGTCGGGCTTGGTGTGTCCCCGGGGACGGACAGGCAGCGCCACACCAGCCTGGGCCGTGCGCACCTCCTGGGGCAGCCTCGGACCAAGAAGCCGCTGCTGCCCTGCGTCTGTGGGCCCATCTGCTCCGGATGTTTGGTGAGTGGAGCCGCCCATACGTCACCCTCTGTGACCGGCTTCTTCCACGCACCACAGTGTCCCCCGGTCACCCGTGCCTCTCCGGCTCAGTGATACCCACGCGTGGCCGCACCCGGCGTGTTCACCACCATCTGTCTGCGGGGGCAGGGGCGGGTCCCCCTCTGCCCGCACTGACCAATGCTGCCCTGCACACGCGTGTGCAGGTGCGGGTGTGGATGCGTGTTTTCGTCTCTCCTTCGTGGCATGGCTCACGTGGTAGCTCCTGTGGAATCCGTGGGGCACTGTCCCCTGACTCCCAGGCTCTGCCCATCCCACCCTCGCCCAGTGGGTGAGGGACCCGATCTCCGCACTCACCAGCCGCCCTGGGTCGCCTCCACGCCTCCCGCCTCTGGGGGCGGCTGCTCTGGGTGGCACGTGTAAGTGAGCACTGGGCACGCCACACCTCTGAGGGCTAGTCCCACCAAGACCCTATTTCACCGGGGCCTGCTGGGCCAGGGCAGCTTCCCTGTGGGGGGCCCTGGCATTGGGGTGCAGGCCGCCTGGTCCCGCCTCCTCTGTGGTCAGCCACGGGGGAGCGCAAGGAGCGCTGGTCCCTCCCTTAGTAACCACTGCACCTGCCCGGGGCTCGAGTCGGCCATCGGGCCTGAGGGAGAGAGCGTTCAGGCGTGAGGGTCTGGAGGGTCTGGGGCCTCCGAGCTCCTGGGACCACCCAGCTGTGTCCCCAGCCACCTGAGCTCACCCCACTGGGCTCCCACGGATGCACATGGCGCCAGCCCCCTGCTCCCCACACTGCTTCCTTTTGGCCTGACCGTCCTGTCCCCCAGCCCCCGTCACACCCCGGCCCCGGCCCCTGGGAGCCTGGAATCCGGGCGCTGGCCGTGTGGCCGAGTCCGCATTTGGTCCCGGCTGGTCCTGGCTGGTGCTGGGCTCTGGGAAGGGGCAGGCAGTGGGCATTTGGGGCATCGCCCACAGAGGGAGCTGACCTGGGCAGCGGCGGGTGGGGCAAGGCAGGCCTGCGGGGTGGGCCCCTGCCAGTGTTGTAGGTTTTCCCCAGGAACGCCATCAGGGGCATCTGCAGGGCGGGGCTGGCGCTGCGGGGCAATCTCCGGCCCCCTGGCCCTCGGCCTGCCCGCTGGTGCCCGCCAGCCTGGCCCCGCCCACAGGGTTCCCACGATGGGGCCGGGAGTGGGCTCCGTCCAAGGCAAGGAGAACCCCCACCGTCCCCGGGACCCCTCCTCCGAGCATGGAAACCCGAGGACCCGCCTGGTACGGGGCCCCCTCTCAGCCCCTGCGAGTCCTGGCCCCGGAGGAGCCGTGGGTGGGCCGGGCGGGCAGGGAGGCGCCCACACCATTTGCTGAGGCTGCTGCTCAGCTGTCGGCAGGAGAGCCTGGCCCAGTGGCATCTGTCCCTGACCACCGAGACCCCGCGGCTCCGTCTTCCCAGGGAGCTCTGCCCGCGCCCGAGTCAGAGACAGACACAGGCTTCGGGAGAGGGATGCACAGAAACTTCCAGAGACAAAGACGGGGCGAGCGATACAGAGGCCCAGCGAAGTGGGGGGGGGCAGCCCCCAGAAAGAGGGTCCTGGAGGCAGCAGGCTCTGTGGGGGGGGGCGCGGAGGGACAGGTGACTTGGGAGCTGGCGGGGCGCACGCGCCAGCCCAGCGGGCACAGGCTGGGACAAAGCCTCTTTGAAATCTAGATCAATGCTGAGTGTTATGTGCGCGCAGGAGGCAGCTGGTCGTGCTCCCGGGGCGTGGGGCGTGGGCCAGGTGAGCTGCCCAGTGGGCCCACTTCAAAGGCCCACGGACCCTGGGAGCCTCCCGCCCGCCCGCCCTCCGTCCTTCCTGGGGGTGGAGGCCGGAGGGAAGAGGCTGCTTGTCTTCACTGAGCCAGCACGGCCCCTGCACCTGGGGGCAGCCCTGGCCCTGGCCGCGGCCCCTGCACCTGGGGGCAGCCCTGGCCCTGGCCGCGGCCCCTGCACCTCCGGGCAGCCCTGGCCCTGGCCGCGGGGCCCCCAGGCTGCCGGCAGCCACGTCTCCACACGCGGAGGCAAGGCCGGGGCAGGGTCGGGCCGGGGGCTTGGGACCAGCCTGCAGCACGAGCAAGGTCTGGCCTGGGAGACCCCGTCCGCGCCAAGGCGAGGAGAGCGCCTCCCTGGTTCTGGCGCTCGACCTTCACTAACGTCCCCGGCAGGCAGGCCTCCCTGCCCCGCGTCCTCCCTGGGCCGCAGCTCTGCTTAGGTCCCGGCCCCACGCGCTCCATCCCTCCCGGCCCCATGGGAACCAGCAGCTGCGTGGTCGGGGGAGGGACGTCACCGTCAGGCCTGCCCACGGGGCTGTCTAATTAGCCACCCATTCCACCTGCTTTGATCCCTCGCCTGGGAACCGGGCTCTGCCCCTCCCCGCCCCTCCCCCACCCCGTCCAGAGCCGCCCACCTGGGCATCCTCCGGGCACCCTGCCTGAGCCCGTGGCCGGGCCTGCCCTGCCCCCACCTGCCATCTGCGGTCCGGCTCTCCACCAGCTCCAGGCGGCCATGTGCTCGGTGTCTGTGGCCAGAGGACCTGAGGGTGATGCCTGGGCTCGGGGACAGCCCATAGGGAACTCAGGACAGACCTGAATGCAGGAGGGCCACAGCAGGTGGGGGGCCCGCTGCACTTGGGGGGCAGCCTCCTCGGAGCAGAGCTTCCAGGGCGGTACCTGGGGGTGGGGGGCAGGCCAGGCTCCCAACCCCCTCTCTGTGCCAGAGCAGCTGGAGAGGGGCTGGCTGGGTGGTGGGGGGTCCTGAGCTGGGTGCCCCCCTGCCAGCAGGGCCGGGTCAGAGCCCCCAGGAAGGGTGCAGGCCTGACCCGGGCTCCCTGGCTGCGCACCCGGCCCCCGGGACACCCAGAAACCTCCTCTCCCTGCCGAGGGGCCTCGGCCTTTGAAGTGGGAACAGGGGTGGGGGGTTCAGGGTGTAATTAGAGACGGAGGTTTCACTCTCACACAAGTAGAACCGGCTGAGCTCTCAGACGGGCAGCCTTGCTCCCCAAGCAGGACCCGGGCCTCAGGCTCCGTGGCCCCTGGTTTCAGTCCCCAAGTGGGCAGATGGCTGGACCTGCTCCCCCCAGACCAGCCACCTGTCTCCTGACCGTGCAGAGGGCACAAGCAGAGGGCACAGGCGGAGGGCACAGGCAGAGGGCACAGGCAGATGGGGACAGGCAGAGGGCACAGGCGGAGGGCACAGGCAGAGGGGACAGGCAGAGATACAGGCAGAGGGCACAGGCAGAGGGGACAGGCAGAGGGCACAGGCAGATGGGGACAGGCAGAGGGCACAGGCGGAGGGCACAGGCAGAGGGGACAGGCAGAGACACAGGCAGAGGGCACAGGCAGAGGGCACAGGCAGAGGGGGAGGGGTGACTCCCCGCAGCTCTTTCCTGCTCTCTTGGTCTCCCTGCTGCCCGCTCAGCGTGGGGCCCTGGGCAAACATTCAGGCTCAGCGGTGCTCCCCTCGTCTCCCAGCGCCCTGCCATCTGTGTCCAGCTCCCATTTCTAGAACAAAGGGTGGGGTGGGAACCCTGGGGCTTTAGGCGGGAATCGTGGCCAAACCCTGGTGAGTGTCCTTCCTCAGGAAGCCGGGCGCTGGGAGGAGGCCAGGGTGCCAGGGCTGCCCGTCACCGCCATCCTGGCTGCACAGCTGCCCTAAGGGCTGCACTCCCTGCTGGGGGTCTGGGCCCAGGGGAAGGTGAGGATGGGCACAGGCCAGGGCATCAGAGTCTCATCGGAGGCCGGTGTGGAGCCAGGACCTTCTTGCAGCACCACGGCCACCCCCGCCCTGGCTGGGCCCGTGCCATGAGGGCGGCCCCAGCAGTGCCCCCGGGTCCTGGTCAGGAAGAGCTGGGGAGAAGCCAGGCTGCAGGCCCACCGCCCTGGTCATGCCTCCTCAGCATCTCATCCTGGCTCCGCCCATGCCCCTGCCCACACCCCTTCCGTCCTCTGCCTCTTACCCCTTTTCAGGTCCCAGTGTGGGTGGGGGCTCTGCCAGGCCCTCCTGAGCCTCCGCTGGAGTGACCGTCCCCCATCTGCACCCACAGTCCTGCGCGCCTCCCTCAGCACTGGCCACGCCGTGCATGAGGCCTGGCGACTGCCACTCTCCATTGCTCAGAGGACACACCAGGGCCCGGTATTCGTCCACTCGTCTTTCCATCCTTCCTTCTATCCACCTACCCACCCTTCCATCCACCCATCCATCCATCCATCCACCATCCATCCATCCATCCACCATCCATCCATCCATCCATCCACCCATCCACCATCCATCCACCCATCCACCCATCCACCCATTCACCCATCCATCCACCACCCATCCATCCATCCTTCCCTCCATCCATCCAACTGCCATCCAGCTATCCACCCTCCTACCCATCCTTCCCTCCATCTCCTTCCGGCCAGCCATCTTGGTCAGGCTCCACCCTGGGAGGGGCTACAGAGAGTGCCGTGGGTGGGGTGATCTCAGGCCTCCTGCAGCCCGCCCTGGAGTGGCCCTCTGGTCCCTGCAGCGGATGCTGAGCCAGGGCTGGGAAGGACTGGGTGAGGCTCCCGGCGACGCTCTGGAATGCCAGGCTGGGCCATTGTCCCGGGGACACTGGTGTTGCCAACAGTGTGAGGTCACCTGCAGCACGTAATTCCAGGGAGTGATCTAGTATAGGGGTGGGAAGGGAAGTGGGTGCCCTCCCAGCAGGTGTGGGGGCGTGCACACATGCACACACACACATTCTCGCACCTCCTGCCTCCCAGACCAAGCCCAGCCCCCAGAACTGAGTGGTGTCCAGAGGCCTGGGGAGGGGTCGCTCTGCAGCTGGTGACAGGGCCCTGCTGACCAAGGGTGGGGCAGGGTGAGGCCAGGGCTGGGGTCCTGTCCCCCTGAGCAGCCCAACTCCCCCTGCCCCTCCCTGAGAGGAGGTCACCAGGCGGGCCCCTCCTCCTGCCGCCAGGCTGTCCCAGCAGCACCGGCAGGAGCAGTGGACGCTCCCCCCACAGCAAGGGCGGGCTGGGGTTGAGAGCCAGGGCTGTCCCAGGACCCGGGAGCCCCCTCCGAAGCCCCTTTAGGCATCCAGAGCCGGGGGCTGGGCAGCGGCCAGGACAGGCCCGCCTGGGGCAGCAGCTTTCACCACTCGTAGGGGACAGCGCCCGCACCTCCTCACTCCCCACAGCCTGGCACCGATCTGCTCCCTCATGCAGGACGGGCGCTCATGGGACAGTGGGCGTGAGGCGCAGGCTCAGTGAGAAGGTCCAGAGAGCAGAACCGAGAGGGCAGGACGGGGGTGTGCACGGCGGGTGTGCAAGGAAGGTGTGCAAGGAAGGTGTGCACGGTGGGCCCATGCCTCGCCACCTCTGCGAAGGGGATGGAGAGGAGACCAGAGGCCTTGGGGGCAGGTCGCAGCTGAGGTCTAAGAGGGACAGAAACCTGCCGGACAGCGGGGAGTGGGGCACAGGGCGCGGGAGCGCGCAGAGGAAAGGCGGGTCTGGGCCTGAGCACCAGGAGTGGGGGCTGCCGCAGCTCAGCGAGGGGCCTCCACTGAGGGGGACAGTGGGGCGCAGCCTCGGGGCGTGGGGGAGCTGCCCCTGGGCCTGCAGCCAGAGCGCCCAGCGAGTAAAGGGCCCCGCGGGGCCGGGCCTCTGGGCAGCTGCTCACAGCCAGTCCTGCCTGGGCTCCCGCCCTGCCTTCCAGCTCGGCCTGGGTCTGACCTGCCGGGGGGCCTCAGAAGCCCCCAGATGGGGTGAAGGCTGGCTTCCTGCGGAGGAGGTGCTGTGGTCCTTTAAGGCGGGAAGGCGGCTCCTGGTGGGAGGGGGCGGTGCACGGCGAGGTGCAGGACACAGCAGCTGGCGGGAGAGGAGGCCTGGTGGGGGCTGCCTTGGATCTTGTGGGCAGAGGGGACCCGGGGCGGCTCCTGAGCGGGAGGCCTGGGCCGAGGGGATAAGGCCTGTGGCTTGCTCTCCCTTCCTTCCTCTCTTCCCAGGACCTGCCCCGCCGCGACCTGGGGCCTTGGGAGAGCCCCACGCGGTGGGATTGGGGCGCAGCTGTGACACGGAGTCCCTCAGGAAGCCCTGGCCCAGGTGACCCCCGGCTAGGAGGCCAGAGCGGGGTGGTCCTGTGGCCCAACGCACAGTGGTCCTTTCTGCCCCCTGCCCCCCCCCGCCCCCCAGCTGCATGCACAGCCCTCCCTGCCCCCCACACAGAGCGACACCCTGGTCCCTCTCCTCCCTCACTGCGCCCCTCACCCCTGCCCCCCCAGCACCCCCACCTGCCCATCCCCGCCTCCCAGTGCCTCTGGTGCAACCGTAACCCACTGTCACAGGGTCCTGAGGCTGCAGACCCCTCGGACCCCAGGCACCTGATGGGCCCCCCGAGAGCACGCAGGACGGAGCTGAGCCCCTTCGAAGACACCTCCGCGTGGCCGTCTCCGAGGACCCACGGGCCTCAGGCTGAGCCTCAGCAGGGAGCAGGAGGGGAAACTGAGGCCCAGAGGGGACAGAGACACAAGGGTGTCCCAGGAGTGGTTCCCAGCCAGGCTCCGGGGCTGCTCAGAGGCCAGACTCAGCACAGCGCCCTCGGGCCTGGAGGTGCGGGGGCGGGGGAGGGGCGGGGGGGGGGCGGTGGAGGTGGGGGAGGGGGCGGTGGCCTGAGCGGGCCTCTCCTGAGCACCAAGCCGCACACACCAGGGTCACATCTACCTCCTGCAGCCCCACCTCCGCTCTCGCCAGGTGGATGCGCCTCAGGGGGCGGCGGAGCCCCAGCCTCAGGCCCCTGTACCTGGGAATGAAATGCCGGGCCGTAGGCGGCGTCATCAGCGCTCTGACTGCAGGCACCGCCGTCCGCGACCCCCTCTCCCAGCTGCCCCCTGGGCCCGCGACCCTCAGCCAGAGGGGCTTGTCCGGTGTGGGGTCATCAGCCGGGCGGGGGTCACAGATGAGGGGTTCCGGGGCCAGAGGAGGCTGTCGGCCCTGCGGGGGGTGGAAGCAGGCAGAACTTTTTCCCTGAAGCTCGAGGGACTGGCTGCTAACGAGCCCCGCGCAGTGACCTTGCGGGCAGCGGGCAGCGGGCAGCGGGCAGCGGGCAGCGGCTGACCCTAAGCCACGGAACACTGGAGGGGGGCACTGGGGCAAGGCCGGACCCTCCCCATGGCCTCCAGGGGGTATGGGCTCGGCCGGCACCCTTTCTCTCCAGGACAGAGTCGGGGGCGGGGGCGGGGGTAGGGGGGGGGTCAGCTGGGAGCGCCACGGGCTGTGCCTGGAGGCCAGCTGGGCCCTGGGGGAGGGTAGCCAGCTCAGGGGCCGGGCAGCCCATCGAGGCTGCGGACCAGGGTGCCCGCCCCTGAGTCCTGCGGGAACAGGGCTGTTCGCAGGGCCCGGCCAGCTGCGTTCCCACGTTCCGGGCTCCGTGGCAGGTGTTCCTCCCACCGGCACCTCCCTCCCTGCCCGCCGCCCCCGCATGCCCAGGGCCCTGGGGACCCGCCCCTCCCTCCTGCCCACGCTCCAAAAATCACTGCCTGGAGACACCCGGCCCCGCAGGCTTGGTTCCCATCCTCTCCCACCGCCGCCACCTGCCACCTGCCAGGGCTCAGGGGGGGACAGAGGGCGAGACAGCCTCCAGCGAGCCGGGCCCAAGTCACAGCCACCGTGGCCACCTGGACCCAAGGGGGGCACCTTCCAGGCCGCCCCCTCCAGGAAGCCTACATGACTTCTTAGCCCTGACTCCACTCAGCCTGGGCCCTGGGCCCCGCTCTCCGGCCTATCACCACTGGCTCCCCCGTCCCCCGTCCCCCTGCTGCCTGGTCAGGCTGGAATGAGGGGGCACAGGGCACCTGAGCTCCAGCCAGATAACGAGCCCTCGCCCTGCCCCCTCCCTGGTCCTCAGCTTGGGGGCCCCGGGTTCTTGGGGGAGGATAGTGATGAACCTGCGGGACCCGGGGCCAGGCTGCCGCCGAGGTTCCGTAGGACAGAGCTCCCAGGGGCTGGAGGCCCAGCCGGGAGAGAGGGACCTGCCCGGGCAGCGCACCAGCAGCACGCGGATGCCAGGCCAGGGCGGGGGTGGAAGGGGCAGAGTTGTGCCCGGGCAGGTGTCTGCACCGGGCACAGGGCACCTAATTGCCCGTGAACTCCAGGTGCACCTGGGACTCCTCCGTCCCCATCCCCACCTGCCCCGCCAGGGGCCGGGGCTCCCGGGTCTGAGCGCTGCCCTGGGTCTGGGGGCTGCCCTTAGGGGTGGTGGGTTGTCCCCCGAGAGGGAACAGAGGCCCCCGAGCGGCCAGGGTAGGAGGGGTGCAGGGCGAGGCCAGGTTCCACCTGCCGCAGACGCTGCCCGGCCTCGATGGCCTGGAGGACAGTGTGGGCCCTGGCCACTCCCAGCCAGGCCACAGGCCACGTCCTGCCCGAGCCCGGGTGAGGGGCTGAGTGTGCCCTCGGAGGTGCCCCAGCACCCTGTCAAGGCCCAGGGGGCCAGTGGCCGTCACCATGGCCCCGTCTCAGGAGGCTGGTGATGAGGGGGTGCTGGACCCAGGAGTCTCCGCCCCACACCCGGCATGCAGCCTGGGCACGGGGTGCCCCCTCCACTCCCTACCCCGGGCACCAGGCCCCACTGTCATCAGAGCCATGTCAGCCCAGGGGCCCTGGGGGTCCTGGGGGGGGGCTGGGGGTCCTGGGGGGCTGGGGCTGGGCCGAGGACACTGGGAGCCAGCGGGCCTACGGAGTGGGCACCACGCAGGGGCCAGCAGCTGAGGGACCACCTAGAAGCCAGCCCCTCCTCTGTGGGGTCTCCTGGAGCCCCTTAAGGACAGGAAAGGGGGGTGGGGGTGGGGAGGCCCTGTCTCCCGGGCACAGGGAAGGGGGGCACTGGCCTGTGCATGCTGGAGGCCGGAGGAGGGACCCCTGCTCTCCGGGTGTCCCTCCCTGAGCACCTCGCTTTGGGCCTGCCCCACGCCGGGCCTCAGTTCCCATCTGTCTATGGGGCAGCATGGGCCCAGCTCCCAGAGCCCCTCCCGTTCTGCTCTGGGCGTTCTGGTCTGGGGTTGAGTCGCGGGGGGGGGGGGCGGGGGGGGGCAGGGGATAGAGGGGTGCCCTCCCAGCCCCACCATCCCCAGCTCAGCACCACTCTGACCCCACAGACTCAGAGGGGCTCAATGTTGCAGCCCAGACAGGGACCCGCCAGGGAGGTCGGGGGCCGTGCACAGCGGTCTTGCTCTCAGGGTCCTGCAGAGGCAGCCCCGCAGCCACTCCTCCCGGTGTCCCCTGGTCCCGCTGAGCCCAACCTGGAGGCGGGTTTGGGCTGAAGGTGGCCCCGGCCTGTCCAGACTCATCCCCGTCCTGGGGCGCACGGCTCCCCAGCGACCCGGCCCCACAGCCCTGGCACCCCCTTCCCGGAGCCGGAGCCCAGCTGCAGGGGGGTGGGGGGTGGGGGGGAGGCCCCAGCCCCCAGGCTTGGACACGGTGAGACTGAAACTGGGAGTTTCGGGAGGGAGCGGGCTGGGCGTGGGCCAGGTGGGCGGGGAGCATGCAGACAGGTTCTGCGATGCCCCCCAGGGGTTCTTCACCTGACGCCGCCTGGGTGGTCTGAGCCCCTCCTTCCACATCACCCCTTCCCAAGGCAGGCAGAGTCCCACCTCCGCCCAGGGATCCCGGAGAGCCACAGGGGGCTGGGGGGCGGCGGGCAGCTGCCTGTCTGCCTCAGTTTCCTCATCTGTAACTCGGGGCAACAGCGGCTCATTCTGCAAGGCCACTGGTCTCCCCTCGTCTGCCCACAGCTCCACTGCCAACTGCTGGGAATACGGCTGCCGCCTCCAGGATGCCTGCCAGGATGGGCAGAGGGGGCCCACCACCCCAGCCACGTGGAAGGGAGCCAGCCCGCCTAATCTTCGGCTGAAAAGATAATTTCTTCCCATGAGATGGCCGGGCGCTGGGGGGGAGACAAAGGGGCTTTTGTGCAGGCCCCTCCGGCGACCCAGCGAGGCCGGCATTGCCCTCCAAACGCAGGCCCCTGTGACGGGAGCTTTTCCCAGAACCCTCCCCGTCCCCCAGCACAGAATCCCTTATTGTTGCTGGGGCGCTGCCGCCTCCCCTCTCACCCCTGCAAGATGCCCTGGGTGCCAGCGGGAGGGGAGGGCGCAGCGAGGGGGGGGCTGCCCGCTGGCCCCTCCTCCTCGGTCCCCCCTCCTGGGGTTGGTGCTCAGTCCTTGGTCCTTGGTGTTCAGGGCGTCCCTCCTCCCTCCGATGGCCATCCGGCCTGGCCAAGGGCCAGAGGACGCAGCCCTGAGGCCTCCACCCTCACCCCGGCCAAATGCCCATCTACTTGACCTTCCCTCCGATGGCAAAGCCCCACCAGCTCCAACACTTGGGAGAAATGCAAGAAAGGGGGAAATCCCGCAAAAAAAAAGAAAAGAAAAAAAGATAGAAAGCTCCTCCCGGTAGAGGTAGCCTGGTAGGAGCTGGGGATGTCCTTCCGGTGTCTCCTCTACGGCAAGCGTGTCAAACTCGCAGCTGGTGGGCCGCATGCCTCGCTCACGTGGCCCGCTGCCGGATTCAACTGAAAAAAAAAAAAAAAATATGGCGCTCGAACAGGGACCCCTAGGTAAGCACCCCGCACTCAGGACGGATAGGACTCCACCGTAGGAAGAGGGTGGATAGTCTTCGCCGACTCCATCTAAACCTTTGGGAACCCCTGGACCCGCTGGGGTTGGACCCCGGCATCTGGCGCCCGAACAGGGACCCCTAGGTAAGCACCCCACACTCGGGACGGATCGGACTCCACCGTAGGAAGAGGGTGGATAGTCTTCGCCGACTCCGTCCACACCTTTGGGGACCCCTGGACCTTCTGGCACTGGACCCCGGCATATGGCGCTCGAACAGGGACCCCTAGGTAAGCACCCCGCACTCAGGATGGATAGGACTCCACCATAGGAAGAGGGTGGATAGTCTTCGCCGACTCCATCCACACCTTTGGGAACCCCTGGAACAGGATTCCCATAGGTAAGCCCCCCCTATTGAGAACCCCCACGTTCGGGACGGATAGGACTCCACCAGGGTACTGCAGACCCCCCTATAGAGGATAAGTAGGGTAAGAAGGTGGATAGTACAGAACTTAGATTGAGAAGATGTGCCATACTGAGTCCAAAGAAATAAGACTCTGTATTGATCTTTAGATTAAGAAGATGTGCCATACTGAATCTAAAGAAAAAAAGACTCTGTATTGATCTTTTAACACATATGCTTGCTAGCAGAGGAGTTAAGGTTACTCCCAGTTAGTCGGAACGTTTTATACAAGAAGTATGTCCATGCTTTTCTGAGGAAGGAAAGGTAAATGTAATGGCATGGGAGAAGGTAGGCCCAAGGAGCCTTATCCTTAACCCCACTGCAGCCTTTCCACCCCGGGAAAGTGCAGGATTGGCAAGCTCTCCCTGGGGTGATAGATCAGGACTCAGGTAATAGCAGAAAGCGCCAATCCTACTCTTAAAATGGATACAAGAGAGCATTTGGGATTTTTTCTTTTTAATGCCTGTTTTTAAAAAATAAAAAAGGGGGAATTTGCCGGGAGCCAGTCCATCCTTGCTGTTTCTAGGGACCTGGCATATATGGCATACTGTTCTTAATATATTTGCTCACCTTCTTGGCACTATGTGTTTTAACCAAGGTCACCTCTCCGAGAAAGGTTGTTTCCCCAGGGAGGGATTTTCCCCTGAAGTTAGGGAGGGAATAAAACCTCTTAACTAAGTGCCAGGCGGGTAGTTAATCACTTTAACTATGAACAATCATGCTTAAGCTACATAATCTTTACTCCCTGGAATGGAGATAAGAAACGCCCTAACCTTTGGAATAGAGATTGATAGGATTAGAATCAACTGGTATAAATACAGATGCAACAAGACAACAGGAGACAGAACTTAGCGGCAGACCTCAGAAGGCAGACGTCAGAAGGCAGACCTCAGAAGACGGACCTTAGAACACAGAACTTAGCAGACAGGACCTACACAGAACCTAGAACTTCTCTGGAGAGAACATGGCAAAAGATCCTGGACTGAACCTGACTACAGAAATTGGCAAGAGAACCCGGCTACAGAACCTGGCGACTGAACCTGGCTGGAGAGCCTAACCCGAACCTGGCTGGAGAACCTAGCGAGAGAACATGGCCACAGAACCTGGCTGGAGATCCTAAGCAGAACTTCGCTGGAGATCCAGACCAGAACTTGGCTGGAGATCCTGGCTAGGCTGCTGATCAACTGAACGCTGTCTCCGTGTCATTCCTTCTTCGCCGACTCCGTCCACACCTTTGGGGACCCCTGGACCCGCTGGGGCTGGACCCCGGCAGCCCGCGTTACCTTTGAGTTGGACATGCTTGCTCCACAGGCTCCTAACGTGCGTCTTGCTTCACAAAGTTGGGGTGCTCTCTCCTTTTTTTTTTTTTTTGGTTAATCCTCACACGAGGATATCTTCCCATTGATTTTTAGAGAGTGGGAGGGAGAGGGAGAGAGAAACATCAATGTGAGAAAGACACACTGATTGGTTGCCTCCTGAATACCCCCTACCAGGGCCCAGGATCCTGCAACCCAGGCACGTGCCCTCGACCGGAATCGAAACTGGGACCCTTCAGTCCGTGGGCCGATGCTCTACCCACTGAGCCAAACCAGCCAGGGCAGAGCCACTATTTATTCCCTCACTCGCTCACTCACTCACTCCCTCATTCCCTCCCTCCCTCACTCACTCACTCACTCGCTCACTCGCCCATTCACACATTCCACAAGCAGCGCGGGCCCGGCCAGGGGAGCTGCTGACCACGGCAGGCCTGGACCCGCCTCACCCTCCAGAAGGTGCGAGGGTCCTCGGGGGAACGTCACGCGTCTCTCATAGCGCCTTCCCACCTGCCCGTCTGCCACACGTGTCCGCGCTGTTCCGTGGCCCCGCTCGCTGGGCTCCTCCACGGCCTTGTCCGCGGCTTATCGACCAGGCTTTCAGGGAGCTCACTTTGTGTTTTTAAATCCTCCCCCAAGGGTATTTTTTATTGATTTTAGAGAGGAAGGGAGAGAGAGGAACATCGATGTGAGAGAGAAACACTCATCGATTGCCTCCTGCGCATGCCCGACTGGGGAGGGGACCCGAAACCCAGGCATGTGACCTGAGCGGGAATCGAAACCTGTTGGTGGCGAGGACGACGCTCCAACCAACCGAGCCACGCGGCCGGGCTGTGCGGGTCCCTTTAGGAGCTGCTTCTTCGCACCCGGAGCTGGGTGGGCACGGTGTCCCAGCCTGTGGACCGGGTGCTGGTATTAACCCCACGGAGCTGAGGAAGAGACTGAGGGTCAGAGAGATGCCCTGCGGGCCCCCAGCGAGGGCGGCCGGTCCGTGCGACTCTGCAGCCGATGTGCCCGCTCAGCCCCCCGGGAGGCGGCCTCTCTGTCCCTGAGCGACTCAGTCTCCTCTGGGTGCCTCTGCCCCAGCTCTCGGGGCCTCATTAGAGCAGCAGAAATGCGGCCGCAGGACCAGGCAGGAGCCTCCTTCACACCATTACCCCATCATCTCGGGGTCCCCCACATCGTGAGGACTCGTCGCCACCGCCAGGCCCGTGGGACAGAGGAGGAGGCCCCGCTCGGGCCGGGCCACCGCAGCCACGGCACTAAACCCGCTGGTGTCTGGCTGCCCTGCAGGGGGCACTCCGGCTGGACCCTCCGCCGCATCCCCGGGGTGCGCCCCCCAGCGAGCCTGCTCTGCTCTGGACCGCCTCCGAGCACCTGGGTTCTGTTGGTGGTGAGATGCCCCCCGCCCCGGCCGTCCTCACCACGTCCAGGCGCACGGCTCAGCGGCATCAGGTGCAGCCACACTGTGTGCAGCGACCGCCACATCCTCTCCGGGGGGTGGGGTGGGGCCTCTGCACCTTCCCACACGGCCTCCACTGGACACCAACTCCCCGCCCCCCGTCTTTAGGAATCTGACTCCTGGGGGGCCTCGAAGGAGCGAAATCATAGAGTTTCTGTCCTTCTGAGACGGCTTCTTCCACGCATCACAGTGTCCGCAGGTCCGTCCACCGTGGCCGGTGTCGGCGTCTCCCTCCTCTTCCAGGCTGAGTACCATTCCGCCCGTGGCGGGACCACGTGGTTACCCGTTCCTGTGAGTGGCTGCTCATGTCCCTCCAGGCTGGGGTGGCTGTGGGGCCGCTGCCGTGGCTGCGGGCGTGTGAGTCCCGCTCAGTCCCCGCGGGGTCACCCGGAGTGGCTGCCGGGCCTGGTCCTGCTGTGACCTCTTTATTGAGAAACCGCCCCGCTCTCCGCAGCGGGCGCACCGCTTCACAGCCCCAGCGCGGGGAGCCAGGCCCCGGGTCCCCACATCCTCGCCAACGCCGGTTCTTTCCCGCTGTGTTAAAACATAGCACCATGATGCCCTCGCCGGTGTGGCTCAGTGGATAGAGTGTTGGCCTGCGGACTGAAGGGTCCCGGGTTCGATTCCGGTCCAGGGCACAAGCCCGGGTTGCGGCTCGGTCCCCAGTAGGGGGCATGCAGGAGGCGGCCGGTCCCTGATTCTCTCTCTCATCATTGATGTTCCTTCTCTCTCCCCGCTCCCTTCCTCTCTGAAATCAGTAAAGATGTATTTAAAACAGAAAAGAAGTGACTCCGTGGCGATGGCGCGAGGGGGGCGCTCGCTGAGGTGGTGATGCGCGTGCCCCCAGCGATCAGGGAGGCGGAGCGTCTTTCGCGCTTGTCGGCCACTCGCCTGCCTTTGCAGAAACGGCTGTGCGATTCCTCTGTCCGTGTCACTCGGGCTCTGTGGTCGTGGGTTGTTGAATGTTAGTTCTTTACAGACAGGGCGGGCACAAGTAGGTTTGCAGTTGTGGGCACGTGCAGCACAGAGTTTATTCTTACGTGATTACTAGAGGCCCGTGCACGGTTTCAGCCGCTCCCCGCAGGCCAGGCCGAGGGGCCCCACCCGTGCACCAATCCGTGCACCGGGCCTCCAGTGTGCATATAGATCTTTGGTCAATCTCTTCCCGCCCTCCCTGCCCCCTTCCCTCTGAGATTCCTCAGTCTGTTCCATGTCTCCCTGCCTGCGTTGAGCGCCTGCCTCCTGGTGGGCAGAGCGCGTCATAGCTGCTGGTCGATCGGTCGCCTGGGCTTTTGTATACAGAGATGTATTAGTTATTCTATTATTTCCACGTCAACAACTGCAGACCTACGTTTGCCCGCCCTGCGTTCCGGGTTAACGCCATCGCGCGTCCGCGAGTGCACAGGTCTTCTCGGGTCTGTGGGCTGCCTCTTCGCTCTGGACGGTGCCCTTGGCCGGCCGCACAGACCTTCTCCCCTTTCATGTAGCTCAGTCGTCCACGTCCTCTCGTCGCCTGTGCCCCCACCCGGAGCCTTCGCACAGGCCGTGCCTCTGCCAAGACCTCCCTAGGCCGCGCCTGACCTTCTGGGGGCCGCTCGGCCGCTCTACAAACGTCCCGTCTCCAGTCCTGAGGAGGCCAGAGGCCTGCCCGTACCCGGAGGCCCTGGGCGAGGAGTGAGCGGCACAGGAGCCCCCCTCGCCCGCGGGGACAGCTCTGCCCCCCACCCTGCAGGGCCTGAGGAGACCAGATGGCTAGGAGCTGGAGGAGGGGCGGCCCAGGCGCCCTCTGCCCGCCCCAGGGCCCCGCTTGCCCTGCCCCTCTGGGGTTCAAAGGAGCCTTGGGGGGCAGAGCGGACCAGCAGGAGGAAATCCTTGTATTTTTTGAGGACAAATGGAAACAAACGCTTCTTGTTTATTTCCTGGCGGATTGTGCCGGTGGGAGTGGGGCTGGGGGCCGGGTTAACTCCTTCTCCCCCGGATCTGATTGTCTCTCTTCCGCTGGGGCTCCTGGCGCCTGGGGAGCTGCTTTCCTGAGCCGCTGGGGGGCGGGGGCCCCCCCCAACACAAATCAAAGCTTCGGGCATAAATCAGCCGGGGCCTGGGAGCCTGGGAACCGGGACGGGAGCCGCCGGCCCCTTAGCCGGGATGTGGGGGCTGGGCTGGCCCCCAGGTGGGGAGCCCTCGGCGTCTGCCCCACCCCCGCAGCTGGGAGGAGCTGCTCTCCGCTCGCAGGCGCTCCGGGGACCCTGGGCTGGGGGACGCCTGCCGCAGCTTTTTCCCATGACCTCACCGGAAGGGCTGAGCCGGGAGGGGGCCGCCGGAGCCACTGTCAGGCCAGCGCCCGCTTCGGCCTCAGCCGGGCCACACCGGGCCGCCCCCTCGCCTCTGCCCCACCTGCCAGGCGTGGGGGGCGGGGAGGACCCTGCCTGGGCTCGCACCCAGTACCTGAGTCCTCTCTTGAGATTCCAGCCGGGTTCCCCGCAGCCTCAGGCTGTAGAGATGCAGATGAAGGCTGATGGCCCAGCGGGGTGTCCACTCCGGGACAGGCGCTCTGCTACGTGGAGGGGGGCTCTGGACTGGGCAGGGCTGGCCCCACAGGCCCAGGTGGGCACCAGCTGGGTCTCCCCACTTTACAGGAGATGAAACTGAGGCTGGAGAGGTAGAATGACAGCTGCAAGTCCCACAGACAGTGGGGGCCGACCTGGGGTGGGGGGATGGGGACGGGGCTGGGGCCCTCAGTGACCTGGCCCCTCCTGGACCCCTCCCTGCGGAGCCTGAGAAGTGGTCCCCCGCCCACCTGCCCAGGCACGGCTTTGGCCTGGTCACCTCCCCCAGCCCTCCAGGGTCTGGCTGGACTCCCCCCATGCAGGTTCTCACAGCCCAGGCGGTGACTCCCACACTGCTCCCTCAGCCGGCTCCTCCTCCCGGCCTCCTGCCTCCCACCCCCAGCGCTGGGAACACTGTCCAGATGTTGGAACACCGTCCAGATGTTGGGACTGTGGCCTGTGGGGGTGGGGCCTGCAGGGATCAGACCTGCCGGGGCTGGGAACACGGCTGGCCCGGCCATCAGCGAGAGGGAGATGCCAGCCCCGCCCCCTTGCCATTGCTGATGGGGAGAGAGAACCGAACCCCCAAAGACTCTGGGAAGCTGACCCTGCCTGGGCCTGGGGGACACAGACCTCCTTCTGGGCCTGGCCCTGCCCAGCCTCCCAGAGCCTGGCTCACTGCAGCTGGGCACCCTGGCGGGTGCTGGGACCTGGGCGGCTATGGGAGCTCCACACCCAGGGCCCCGCGTGAGCCACTGTCATCCTGGAGGACGCCCGCAGCACTCACTCCGTCCGGGGCCACCCCCACCGTCCACAGGCCACTAGTGTCGATCCCCAGGAGGCCACCTGGCCACAGAGCCCGGGACAGCCCCGCTCCTGTCCTGCACACACACACGCACAGCTGTGCGTGCACCCACATCACACATGCATGCCCAAGCACACACATGTGAACACACATGTGCACAGTCATATGCAGGCATGCGTGCACGCACATGCACACGCACACACCAGCATGCATGGCTGTGGGCCAACACCTTCTCATGCTCGTACACACGCACACGTGTGTGCACACATGAGCACTCATGCAGCGATGCTCATGCAGTTATGTTCTTGTGCCCCAATGACACATGAGCACACAGACACACAGACACAGGCACACACACCTGCGTGCAGACACACTCTCACATGTGCCACATGCACGTGGAGGCTCCTCCTTCCCAGGCAACACTCGCGGGACCCCCAGCTCCCCTCCGCACACGCCCCAGGCCTTTCCCGGGCCCAGCGGGATCTCACCAGGCCGTTTCCCGGTCAGAATTCCAAGTGGGTCGCCAAGGGCTCTGCTCAAGGCCAGGGCTGGGGACGTGGCCGTGGGCTGCCAGGTGCCCTGTGGGGAGGGGGAGGGACGCATCTGCCGGACCCGAGTCTGCTCAGCCTCAGTGCCGTGGGCACCAGGATGCCCCAGCCAGTCCCTGCACACAGGGGCCGGGCCAGCCCTGGGGGACCTCGGGGGCACCCTGCTCCCCAGCACAGACCCCAGGCCCGGGCCGGAGCCTGGAGAACAGGCCCCCCAGGCCCACGACGCTCAGCCCACCCCAGATTCCGGACTTGGTCCACGTGTCACCGGATAAACATTTATTGGATATTTCCTGCCTGGCCCCAGCCCGTCTCTGCCATTAGTGTGAGAATGTGTGAGTGTGTGTGAGTGTGTGTGTGTCAGTGTGTGTGTGTGTGAGTGTGTGTGTGTGTATGTGTGAATGTGTGTGTGAGTGCATGTGTATGTGTGTGAGTGCATGTGTATGTGTGTGTGAGTGTATGTGTGTGTGTATGTGTGTGTATGTGTGAGTGTGTGTGTGAGTGTGTGTGTATGTGTGTGTATATTTGTGTGTATGTGTGTGTGTGAGTGTGTGTGTTTGTGTGAGAATGTGTGAGTGTGTGTGTGTATGAGTGTGTGTATGTGAGTGTGTGTGTGAGTGTGTGTGTGTATGTGTATGTGTGAGTGTGTGTGTGAGTGTATGTGTGAATGTGTGTGTGTGTTTGTGTGAGAATGTGTGTGTGTTTGTGTGTGTGTATGTGTGTGTGTATGTGAGTGTGTGTGAGTGTGTGTGTGTGAGAATGTGTGAGTGTGTGAGTGTGTGTCAGTGTGTGTGTGTGAGTGCATGTGTGTGTAAGTGCGTGTGTGCGAGTGCGTGTGTGTGTGAGTACGTGTGTGTGAGTGCATGTGTATGTGTGTGAGTGTGTGTGTGAGTGTGTGTGTCAGTGTGTGTGTGTGAGTGAGTGTGAATGTCTGAGTGCACCCCACTCACTGGCTGGCCCAGGACCCATCTCCTGGTGTGTGGCGTGGGGGTGGGGATGGGTTGTAGGCTTGGCCCCTGCTCTGCAGCCCCCTCCCCTGTCCTCCTGGCCCCTGGCTCCAGCCACACTGGGGTCTGCCCTCCCCAAAGCCCTGTCCTTGCCCCCAGACCTCTGCCTGTGTCCAGTCCCCGGAGCACAGCCGGTCCCTCTGCGGCTCAGGTGCCCCGTGCCTCCTCCCAGCCTCGGGCC
This sequence comes from Myotis pilosus, assembly GCA_036010255.1. Taxonomy (NCBI): domain Eukaryota; kingdom Metazoa; phylum Chordata; class Mammalia; order Chiroptera; family Vespertilionidae; genus Myotis; species Myotis pilosus. Next base: position 73,011,786 of record JASKON010000013.1, read on the forward strand.
GCCGCCCTGCAGGGCTCGCCTTTCCAGCGCCCTCGTCCCGGGGGTGAGCTCCCAGAGGCCCCGGCTGGGCTCACGCGTGTGCTCACCGGGCGCAGGTGGAATGAGTGAGCGAGTGAGCGAGTGAATGCGGGAAGGAATTGAGCTTGCCTGGGAAGAGCCTGAGGGAGCTGGAAGGTGATGCAGGGCCCAGGGGGAGACCCTGCCCTCTCCCTGCCCCCCCCCTGAAATGCCCTCTCTGCACCCTCCCCCGCCCGCCAAGGGGCCATCCAGCCATGTCAGCCTGTCTCCACCCTCTTCCCATCGCCCTCGCCTGCAAAGACCAAGGTTCCCACCTTCAACTGCTCAGGGGGGACCGGGGGTGTGGCCGCCTCCGGCACCCCCGTGCTGGGCCTGGAGGGACCAGGGCGGCAGAGACAGAGCCTGGGTGGCAGGGAAGCGAGTCAGGCATCGGAGGCCTCACTCACCTGCCGCTTGAGCTGTGTGACCTGAGGAGAGGGGAAGCCCTCTCTGTGGCTCCGTGAGGCTGCCCGGCCTCCAGCTGCTCCCGCCACAGCGGCCGGTGACCCCGCGGCCGGAGCGTGGGAAGCCGGGCAAGGTGGGAGGAAGGCCTGGCTCCAGCCAGCCGGGGGAGGGTGATGCAGGGACGCCGGGCCGCTCATTGTCACCAGGGCCGCAGGGGAAGGAGGGAGGAAGTTGGGGGGGCCTGTGGACCCCCATCAGGGAGGGGGCGGGAGCAGGTGGGGCCAAGGTCAAGCTCCCTGGAGACCAGCACCTCCCCGGCTGCCACCACTCAGGGCCGGAGGGGCCAGCAGGACTGTGGCTGCTCCCGAGCCCTGTGGTGTGACCCCCAGAGGCCGGCACCGAGTCAGACGGAGGAGGGGGAACCCCCAAGCCCAGGCTGGGGCCCCGGAATGGGGGAGGCTGTGCCCGCGGGGCGGGGCGTCTGCTGACACGCTGAGTGTCCTGCGGCTGCCTGACAAAGCACCACTCACCCTGTGGCTTCACACAACGGAAATGGGCTCCCTAGTTCCCAGGCAGAGCCTGCAGCCGCCGGCGGGCAGGCGCTAGGGGCGGCCCTCCCGGCCTCTGCAGGCCCTGGCGGTGGCTGGCGGCCTCGGTGGTCCCAGGCTTGTGGCTGCATCGCTCCCATTCTTTGGGGGCCACAGCTCAACCCACCGCGCCCCCAGGAGCCTCTGTGCAGCCCAGGACATCTGTGCAGGACACGTCCCCCGTGGTCCCTCCCCAGGCCACGTCCAGGTCCCAGGGCCCTCCGTCAGTCAGCTGGGGAAGGTGCGGGGCAGGTGCCCTGGCCGAGGGCACAGCGTGGGCAAGGCCCAGAGACAGGCCTGGGTGTGAAGGCCCGCGCCTGGGAGCAGGTGCCTGTGGGCTGTGCCAGGCTTCCTGGCCACGTACCTGCCCCCCAGCCCGCCCTCCTGTGGAGGCGGGTGGCCCTGGGCCCTGCCGCCAGGAGCTGGGCAGCGGACACCAGTGGCTGCGGGCAGGGCCAGGCCGGAGCTCAGAAAGGAGACACCGCCCGTGGGCCCGAGGGCCTGGGAAGCCCGCGGCAAGTGCGTCCCCAGCCGCCCGGGCAGCCGGCGCGGGGCTAAGGTTTCCGAGCTGGTGCCGGGGATGGGCCAGGGCCTCCACGGCGCGGGCCAGCCGCGGCCCGGCTCCCAGGGCGCCGCAGAAATGTCCTTTTGTTGCCTGAACAAAGCCGCTTTGAGCCGGGCCCTTATCTAGGGCCGCGGTGAGACGAGACACCAGGATCCGGCGAGAGCCAGCCGGTCAGCCCGCATGGGCACCCCCTCGCCAGGCAGGGCCGGAGAGGCTGCCGGAAGGGCTCGGGGCGGGGAGTGAGCGGCGCTGCCTCCCACCCGCAGGGCTCTGGGCTCCCCCCAGCGACATGGCGGCCCATCAGATAAGGGCCAGGTAGACACAGGTAGGCCCGGCAGGCCCAGGGGGCACAGCGGGCACAGGCATCCATAGTGAGCACAGGGGGGCACTTAGGGGCACAGCTGGAAAGGGATGGGGTGCCCTCCCTCGTGACAAGTGCCAATGGGTCAGGGGCTGCTGGCCCTGGGCCCACGTCTGGGTTCCTCTGCAGACAAAGCCCCCGACCCCGGGCACCTGGAGGGCAGGGCCAGGAGGATGACCTTCAGGGGTGCCCTGCACCTCGCTCACAGCCAGGATCCCCGGGACCTCGGAAGCCGACCCAGGTGGCAGGATGGGGGGCCAGCCAGAGTGAGGCCTGGGGGTTCAGGATGTCGGGTCAGGTGACTGGGCCCTGCCCGGTGCCCACGTGGCCCTGGGACTCGGTTCCCCACCCGTGAGGTGACTGAAGGGCCGGGAGCCGCAGACACCCTGTCCTGCTGCCCCAGGCCCCTCACGAGAGACCCGGTGCGGACAGAGGTCCGACCCCACAGCCCGACACAGGGACATCTCTGTGGCCTTGCGCCTGCTCGGCCTGTGGGTGCCGGACACAGGTTGGTCACTCGACGCCTCACCCTGCCTCCCCTCCCTGCCTGTGTGTCTGGAGCAGGAAACATCTACTGAATGAATGAGTGAGTGAGTGAGTGAGAAAGACAGAGAAGGAAGAGGAGGCCAGGGGAGCCCCCCAGCCCAGGACCCCTGGGGGCCCAGCAGGACATTCTCCCATTTCTTGGCCCAGATGCTGCCTTTATTAATTAAGTAATTAATTTATTTATTTCATTGATTTCAGAGAGGAATGGAACAGGAGAGAGAGAAACATCAGTGATGAGAGGGAATCATTGATTGGCCGCCTCCTGCACACCCCCCACTGGGGATCGAGCTCACAACCCGGGCCTGTGCCCTTGACCGGAATCAAAACTGGGACCCTTCAGTTGGCAGGCCGACACTCTATCCACTGAGCCACACCAGCCAGGGCCAGATGCTGCCTTTGGAAGAGACGGGGTCGGGGCTGAAGGGTTTGGGCTGGAGCCCAGGAAGGGGGTGAGCTCCTTGCCTGGTGAGGCTGCTCTGCAGACACCACATCGCCCCCACCCCCCGGCCCCAGACTCCTCGGGGGCTGCCAGGCCACAGAGCTGCCCCAGGGCTCCCTCGGGCTGGGAGAGGGCGAGACCAGCGGCCGGCCTCTCAGAGGAGGCCTGTCTCAGCACCCGTGGGGGGCAGGGCCCGCCCCGCAGCCAGCTCTGCGGCCATAATCAGCCCGCGGTGGGAGCCAGGGCATAGAGGACCAGAGTGTGTCACGCACAGAGCCCCTTCCCAAACCCGCTGGCGCTCGGCCCGGCCTGGGGCGGCCTGCCTGTCCCTCCCCGGCCCTGAGGACGGGGTGGGCCTCCCTGAGGACAGGGTGGGCCTCCGGAGCAAAGGGTCCCTCTCGCCTGGGATTAGGGTCTTTCTGTTTTCCTGTCCTCTCGCCTCCCCCTGACTTTCCCACAAGCATTTGGGGCACAAAAATAACTTCACTGGGAAGGACAGTCCCCGACGCCTCCGTCTGAGCCTCCAGCCCGAGGGGCCCACGCGGGACGGAGTTCTGAGCCGTGGGCACTGGCAGCCGTGACCCTCCCGCACCCCCCACCCTGCACCCCCGTTTTTCCAACAAACATGCCCCGGCTGGGCGACTCATGGGTAGCGAGTTGGGGGCGTCTGCGTGGAGCTGACGGGGAGTCTCTGGCGGGGCCGCCTGTACTGCCGCGGGGTCCCCCCCCCAGCTTCCTCCTGGCTAGTGGAGTAATTCAGGGCGCGCAGCAGGCGTGTAGGAGGGAGAGGGTGGTGTGGGCACCGGGCGTCACAGAAGCGCAGGAAGCCAAGGACAGTGCGGCTGGGAGCGGCCAGACCCCGCAGGTGAAATGGGCACCCTTCGCCGGGCGTCCTGCAGGGCGGCCGGGCCCACGGGCACCTCGGGCCACACCCCAGGCCTCAGCGCACAGGTGCGGGGCTGCCACCCGACTTCAGGCAGGTGAGCGGCAGGGGACACTCTGAGACTGGGGGTCCACTGAGCTCGGCTGGCCAGGCACACAGCCTGGAGCCCGGGGCCTCCCCCCAGCGCCGTCCAGACCTCAGGCCGGGACGTGACTGTCCCTGAGAGCAGGTCCTCAGAGCCCTCATGCTCCTCACCCCCCAGCAGCCTCACACACGCGCGGCCCGCCCGGGGAGGAGGGGTCGCAGGGGCATCCCCGGGGGCTCGGGGGGCACCGTGACCTCTCAGCACCTCCTTGGGGATCACCAGGAGAATCCGAGCTGGGGGTGGCAGACGGCCCTGAGCCTGGCCCGGTGCCGGGAGCCCCCAGGCCCAGCCGGACTCGGCGGGAGGCGGCCCGGCAGGTGCATGGTACCTGGGCGGCCGCTGCGCCAACGCAACGGTCATTATCGGCCCCGGTGCAGAGAGGAGCGCCCGCCCCGCCCGCCCCGACGCCCGCCTCACCTCGGCCCGCGCCCCCGCGGCCGGAGCCCTCCGAGGGGCCGTGTCACCGGCTGTCCTAACGCAGCTTCGCCTTCATGCCGCTGAGGGATCCCGCGGCTTCGGGCGGCTGTCTGCCGGGGACTGCGACGTTGTCATGAACCCTGAGCCCTCGGGCCTGACGGTGCCGCCCGCCCCCTCAGCCTGCCCGGCCCTGGGTCACCCACGGGCCGCATCGCTGTGTTGGTCGCTCCCTCCTGTGTCCGCGAGCGCTATGGGAGCCTAAGGGTCGCCAGGCAGCGTCCCAGGCCCTGGGCCACATGAGAGGGAGCGGCCCAGGGGGTCTGGCACCACAAACACGGCTCTGCTGCTCCTCAGAGTGCGCTGGGGCCGCCAGGGGCTGGGGCCTGGCATCCAGCAGGTGCTCAATAAATGCAGAAGCTGCCCGGCCGGCGTGGCTCAGTGGCTGGGCATCGACCTGTGAACCAGGAGGTCACAGTTTGATCCCCAGTCAAGGCACAGGCCCAGGTTGGGGTTGTGGGTTCAATCCCCAGTGGGGGGGGCGTGCAGGGGGCAGCCTGTCAACGATCCTCTCTCATCATGGATGTTTCTCTCTCTCTCTCCCTCTCCCTTCCTCTCTGTAATCGATACAAATATGTTTTAAAAAAATAAGTAAACGCTGGTGCTGATGGTGTTGTGCCGACTCCTCCTCTGCCTTCTGTGCGGACAGGCGGCTCTGCTCTGTGCCCCGGCTGCCCCGTCGGCACCACGTGTCTCTCGGTCTCTCTGCAGCAGCAGCTCTGCGGTGGGTTCAGCGGACGGACTTCGATCGAGGCTCTGCGCCGGGGCGCAGCAAATGGCCGGGGACGAGCCCCCAAACCTCACACCTGCCCCGGTGGGGGGCGGGAGCTTTCCATTTTACTTTATGGAAACAGCACAGTAGAAACGCCAAGCCCAGCGAAAACTGCACTAAAATAGACAAAACTGCCAAGTTCACTATAAAAATATGCATAGTTTTGTTAATTTCAGAGCAGATGGGAGAGGGAGAGAGAGAGAAACATCAATGATGAGAGAGAATCATGGATCGGCTGCCTCCTGCACACCCCACACTGGGGATCGAGCCCACAACCCGCCAAGTGCCCTTGACCAGAATCAAAGCCGGGACCAACACTCTACCCACTGAGCCAACCCGGCCAGGGCCGCCATTCACCTTTGAAAAGCAATGCGAGCACCATCCACTGGCAGAACCTGGTGGCGAGTGAGAAGACGGGACCCTTTCTCTCTCGCCTCTCGCTCCAGCCCATGGACTCTTCCTGCTCCTCTCCTGCGGGCGGGGGCTCATCCCTGGACCAAGGGGCCTGAGGGCCGGCCTCCTGTCAGGTTCCCACGCTTCCTCATCCTCCCCCGTCAGGCCTGCGGCTCCTGTGGCCAGCTGCACGCCCCTGTGCCCTAACCCCCACCCCACACCCCTGTAAGCAGTCCGCCCGGGCCTCCAATTCCCTCGGCGGGCACACCATCCGTGCTCTGTGCCCTGAGTGACAGGGTTATACTTCGCCTTTGATTAGCTCCAAGGAAACAAAACAAATACTCGTCTCCACGGAGGCCCAAGAGGCACCTGGCAAATTCAACCAAAATCCTGATTTAAAGAAATCATAAGCCGGTTGATGTGGCTCAGCAGTTGAGCGTCGACCTATGAACCAGGAGGTCAGGGTTCGATTCCCGGTCAGGGCCCAGGCCCAGGTTGTGGGCTCGATCCCCAGTGTGGGGCGCACAGGAGGCAGCCGATCCATGATTCTCATCGATGTTTCTCCCTCTCCCTTCCTTTCTGAGATCAGCACACACGTATTTAAAAATGGACAGATTCATGCAGGAGGAAGTGCCAGGGGCTCCTGAACCTTAGCAAAGGGCTCAGCCTCACTCTGGTGACAGAAATGCCGATGAAAACAGCTGGCAGGGCCGCCCGCCCGACGATGAGCACCCTTGACTGCACCCTGAGGACACGGGGACACACACATATGATTGCAAAGGGTCACGACCCCAGCAGAGGATTATTTGGCAAACTCTCCCAGAATGAGGAGCGCACATCTTTGACCCAGCCGTCGGCCCCTGGTAGGAAGGCTTCCGGCGCACGGGACCCAGGCCCAGGGAGATCCCCCCTGCCCCTCCACCCCCGGCCCATCAGGGGCGTGTGCCACCCACAGCACAGCCCAGGGGAGGAGGGCCTTTCAGGCTTGGCCATCTCCATGCGGCGTGAGGGAAGACGGGTGCCCAGCGGGTGCTGACCGTGGGAGAACAGAGGCGTAGAGAAATCTCCAGGGCAGGACCCGGCGCCTGGCTGCTGTCCTCACGCCCCGGGCCTGGCTGAGCTGTGAACACGGGGACCTGTTCCCTCTCAGCTCCTGGGCGGACGGAAGGGGGGAGAGGTTGGGTCGGGGCTCCGTGTGGGAGCAGCAGGGGGAGGAGGAGGTCGCTTAGTCGTTCATCAAGCACCGCTGTGCTGGCCCCGCAGGTCGGCCCTGACCACGTCGGCCGCATCCTCTCAAACCGGACCTTGGCAGAGGCCACGGGTGGCAGCGTGGGAGGGGCAAGGACCGGCCGGGGAGGGCACCACCAGGCTGGGCCCAGACAGAGGAGAGAGTGAGGAGGCTGAGGCGGGGTGATGGGGGCGGGGGGGATGGACGGGGGCGCCCCCCCAGGAGCTGGCTCAGTTCTCATCCCAGAGGTGGGCGTGGGGCGAGGGCAGGTCAGCCCGCCCTCTGGGCTTCGGTGGGGGCAGCTCACTGGACTCCGGTTCATCAGCATCTCATTTGCATGGCCATTCACCCTCTCCCAGCCCCCCAGCCCCCAGGAGCCCCCTCCTGCCCTGGAAAAAGGGACAGGGCCTGGGTCCCCCTCCCAGCAGCCCCCACACTGTCTCCCCCAGAGGAGAGGACAATGGGGTGGGCGGAGGCAGAGGAGGGGGCTGGCCCGGAGTGTGTGGAGTGTGGTAGCTAGTGCCTGGTGAACTGCCGGCCGAAGCATCCCAAGAATGCTGCCAGCCCAGAGGCCGGCCCTGCACCGTCCTGTGAGCTCCTGCCACTCACACCTGCGGTGGCAGAGCCGGAGGCCAACAGGGATAAACTGGCCATCGGGGCACCAGACCAGGAGGAGGGACAGAGGGCCACGGGGCGGGCGCAGCCGCACAGGTTGGGCCACTCACACCACCAGGTGCACCCGCACATGGGCAGCGGCTAACCCTGCGGCCTCCCCACTGGCCTCGGTGCAAAACAGGACTGAGACCCCTGCCCCGAGAGCAGCAAGGGGCTGGGGGGACGGGGGGAGTGATGGGAGGGAAGCTGAGGCTGAGGGGAGGACGGGAGAGGGGGAGCGAGGGATCGGCTGAAGCTGTGGGAGGGGTGCTCGGGCTGCTGTGGGCAGGGTGGGGTCCCAGATGCTGGTGGGATCCACCCTGCAGACCCCGGGGTGACTGCTGGCGGCTCAGAGGCTACACGCGTCCCTGTGGGCCAAGACCTCTCCCTGCTGCCATTGGTGCAGGAGGCCGTGGGGGTCAGCACCCCAGACACCGCAGCCGATCTGATGGCCGCTGCCCCACGCAAGGTGCTGGGCTGGGCTCCAGGAGCAGGAAGGGGGGTGCACCTGGCGCGGGAGCAGGAGGCAGGCGGCCCGAGGAGGACACGGGAAGAAGAGGCCATCGAAGAGGCACCGAGGGAGAGGAGGCCAGGGGGCAGCCGGGAGGCCCGGGGTGGGGGTGGGGGGTGTCTGTCCCTCTCTCTGTCCCAGCCATGGGACATCACACTGTCCCCAAAGAGAGGTCGGGGGTGCGGGGTCCTGATCGGCCCTGTCCTGGCATTCACGGCCCCACGAAGGGGACACTGCCAGGCAGTGGGCAGCCAGGACCAAGTAGCCATCAGGCCAGGGGCCCTGGGGCCCGCTCAGAGGCAGCCCTTCCCTCCTCGTTGAGGACTGGACAGAGAGAGAGACAGGCTCTGAGACTCCAGCTCCACGGAGTTGGCCCCCTGGACCCTGTCAGTATTGGAACAAGCCAGGAGGGCTCCCTGGTAGAGGCAGCGATGGGAGTGGGAAGGTGGCCAAAGGCAAGTGGTCCCTGGTGCTGGGAGGACCAAGTTCTCCCTGTGAGAATGAGGAAACTGAGGCACAGGGCGTGGCGGGGGCTGCCAGGGACACTGATGGAGGAAGGGAGGGGGGAGGGAGGGAGGACCCTCTGGGGGAGGATTAGGGCCTGAGCTGTGTGGGGGTGGGGGGCGGGCAGGGGCCCCAGATCTTCCCAGGCTGCCTGCAAGTGACCAGAACACCCAGTCAGGACAGAGGGGGATCTGTGCCGCAGCCCCCCCACCCCCCGCCGCCGCCCCCTCCTCCGCTTGGCTTCCCATTAGGGGGCCTGGCAGGAAGTGGGGCCCTGGGCGACAGCAGGGGGATGGGGAGGGGAGGGGGAGGCCTAGTGGGGTGAAGGGCCAGAGGGACGGGAAGGGCAGGGCCGGAGCTGCTGATACGCAGGATCAGAGCCAGACCTTGGCCATCAACCACCCGGAAGTGGGCGGAGGGCTGACCGTCGGGACGGAGCCCGAGGCTGTGGCCCCACACACCGGCCTGCTCCCCGACCTGCCCCCGGCCTGGCCCACCTCTGCCTGCCCCCCAGGACGCCTTCGGGGACACAGCCCTCCGCCCAGACGGGCCCTCACTCATCCCCACACCCAGGCTGTTCTGCAGGTAAAGCCGCCAGGTGCCTCCCCGGCCTGCACCGCGTGGAGGGAGGCCTGGGTTCGAGCCCCCACCGCGGTGCCCTTGGCCAGGCCGCCGCCCTCCTGGCCGGGGCCGTGCCTCTCGGGCAGGGGCAGGGCGGGTGGGGTCTGCTCCCCGAGGCCCTCTCATCCTTTTGGTTTTTCAGTTGAGGTGAGAGTCACAGCACGTGGACTTGGACACGTCAAAGTGGGCAGTTGAGCCCGGCCGCACGGCTCGTGGCTGAGCATCGACCCAGGAACCAGGAGGTCACGGGTTTGATTCCCGGTCAGGGCACAGGCCCGGTTGCAGGCTCGATCCCCAGTGGGGGGCGTGCGGGAGGCAGCCGATCCATCGTTCTCTCTCACTGATGTTTCTATCCTCTCTCCCTCTCCCTTCCTCTCTGAAATCAATATAAAAAAAAAATTTAAAAAATGATAAAGTGGGTAATTGAGCGGCGTTGGGCACATTCTCTGCCCCGACCCAGAGCACCCCTCCCCACAGGAGGCCGTGTCGCCAGCAACCCTCCCAGCAGCCATTCAGCCCCCGCTGCCCCCTGGGCTTCTCTCTGGGGACGTCACGGCCGTGGGATCCCGCGACACGTGCCCTTCACGCCACACGCGAGTGGAGGCAGCCACCCCGACATCCCCGGTTCCGGGTGGTTGGAACGGTGGTTTGGGTTCCGCCATGTTCTGCTCTGGGTCACGGTCCCCAGAGGGGACCTATGTGCTCCCAAAACTGAGCCACAGCTCAACCCTCACCGCACGTTCCTCACAACCCCCCCAGGCCCCCCAGACCCCCCACAGGTCCCCCCACACACCCCCAGACCCCCCAGACCCCTCCACAGGCCCCCCAGACACCCCCACAGACACCCCCAGGCCCCCACACACCCCCAAAGACCCCCCCAGACCCCCCTAGACCCCTCCACAGACCCCACCACCACAGACCCCACTGCAGACGCAGACCAAGGACACACCCTGGTCCCAGCCCGGGGGTGGGGCGGGCAGAGGGTGTCTGAGCTGCGTGGAGGGCACGAGCCGGCCCTGCCTCCCAGGCCTCAGTGTCCCGGGCCCGGCTCCAGCGGGGGCGCCAGGCCAGGGCCGGCGGGGGAGCCTGGGCTTCATGGGGGACGTGGCAGGGGCCCGACCTCGCCCGGCTGTGGGCTCCCGAGGGTCACACGTGCCGGGCTGTGGGGGCGCACTGGCCAAGCCGGCTCAGCACCGCGGGGAGGACACAGACACGGAGAAGCCGTCGCTTCCGGCCGCTCCGAACGTTCTGCGCAGCATCTGACCCGGCCCTTTCCTCTGTCGCGGGGGCTCCGGCCCCGTGGGGTTTCCTGTTTACGCACCCCAGGGGCCAGCCTCGGCCTGGCTCCGCAGCCTCATCCCCACAAGAACTGTCAGGCTCCATCTGCAGCCTCGCCGGGCCTGGGCGGCTGGGGGGCAGGTTTGCAGCTGGGGGGCTGGTCTGCGGCTGGGGGGCTGGTCTGCGGCTGGGGGGCAGGTCTGCGGCTGGGGGGCAGGTCTGCTCCAGCCCTGCTGGCTGCCCACACGGCCCCCCACCCCGTCCTTACGTCCCTCCTGCTCTCAGTGGCCCACGCTGCTGGGCTGTGGCTCCTGCAGGAAGCTGCCTGTCCCGCACCCCACGGGGCAGCGGGGGTGGGGGTCGCCGCCTGTCCCGGGCTGCCCGGAGCTGCAATGAGCTGCCCACTGTACTCGCCCTGAGGCCAGAACCAGGGCCTGTTCCCCTGCGGGGCGGGCCCGGGGTGGTCAGTCCCTGCTCTCGGGCTGAATGGCAACTGGAGTTCTCAGGGCTGGACCCTGGGGGTCCCGCCCACATTTCCAGGGCGTGCCTTTGGTTTGGGAGCAGGGTGGTGACCCCACCTTCCAGGTCCCAGGAAGCTCCCAGACGGGGGCCGGAGCTGGGGGGGGCCCCTCAGGGGCTGGGGCTGGGGCGCTGCAGGGAGGGTCCCTGTAAGGACTCACTCGCTGCGAAGCGCCTGCCCCTGGTCTGTGAGTGACACACGCCCAGGGCAGCTCCGGGTGGGGCCTCCCAGGCGGCGGGGCCCTGAGCCGCGCAGGTCACCTGGTGGGCAGGTCTACACCCCGCATGGCTCCCCCAGCGTTTTCACCCGCGTTTCCTGTCCCGCCCAGGCCGCCTGACGGGGCCAATGGGCAGAAGAAACAGCCCCATTTTCTGGGGGAGAAAAGCAAGGCTCAACCAGGCAAGGAGCCACGGCAGGAGGGTGTGAGGCCTCATCTCCTGTGAGTCAGGAGGAGACAGTCCCTGGGGCATCCCCCCTGCAGGCCTGGCCTTCCTGGGGCCCCTGGGGGCAGCTGGCCAAAGACCCCCGTGCCCGGAGCAAGGCACCCTCCGGGGTGAGGCCCCAGGCGCCCACCTCTTGCCCCCACCTTCTCTCAGCCGCCTGCTGGCCTGGGGGGCATGTCCTCCCCCTCCCCTGCCTGGCCCCCTCAGCTCTCTGTGGGTTGGGAAGGGGAGCGGGACCTACCTGAGGAGCTAGGACGTGGGGGTCAGGGGCCCCTCTCAGGGCCGAAAGGAGCCCCCACCAGGGCCAGGCTGGTCTGTCGGTTCCTGCTGGCCCCTGGGCTGGACGCAGGGCCGCGTGTCCGGGTGATGGAGGCCTTTTTCTAAAGTAGACAAGCCGTGGGGGGCGGGGGTGGGGGCCCCTGGGAGCCCCTGAGTCCGGCTGCTGTGAGGCTGAGGTCCCGGAGCGCCTGGCCACGGAGACACCGGCCCGCCTGGGGTGGAGGGAGCCCAGCTCAGCGCTGGGAGCCGCAGGTCAGGTGGGGCCCTTCCCGGCCGAGCTGGGCTTCCCCCACCGCCGCCAGCGACCTGCCAGATGGCCCCGGAGTCCTGTGAGGAAGCATCACGGGAACAGGTGGGGGGCCAAAGGGGGCTCTGGGACCCTGGGGGCAGGTGGTGTCCCCTCAAACGGCTGGACCACCCAGGAGGAAGTGGGGGTGGAGGGGGGGTCAGCGTGACCGGCTGTGGGCTGGGGAGGGTCTGCTCCAGGTGCTTTCCCACCTGGCATGGCAGCTACAGGACGCTGGGACGGAGCAGCGGGGGGCAGGTGGGCTCCTGGGGGGTCAGCCCGGAAGCCTGCACGGTCCTTCCCCTGACACCCCACAGGCGGCAGCAGTTTAGCTGTTACCCAGCCCCCGCTGGGGTCGCGGCCTGGGCTCCCGTGCTGGCTGCGCCGCCCACTCCCTGCGCCCTGAGCACTGCCCCCTCCGTCCCAGGCCCCGGATCCCCACGGTCCCTTCCCTGCGCTGGTCCGGGCTGAGCGTCTGCACCACCGGCTCTGGGGACACCTGGCAGCGCCCAGCACCCGCCGCAGGAGCACGTCCCGCTGCGGGGCTGGAATGAGGAGCCGGCGGTCAGGGGGCCGGGGTGCAGGGAGGGCCCGGAGGAGCCGAGGCGGAGGAGCTGGCTGCCCCCACGCAGGCGCCCTGGTTAGACTGGCCTGCGGGTCCCCCTGGAGAGCAGAGAAGGCCTGTGTCCGAGGACTCGGGGGTGCCGGCGCTGTGACTGCCCCCCTGCACCTTCATCCTGGAAGGGGCCTGTCCTCCCCCCAGGTGCAGCCGGCGGCTGGTCGAGCAGGGCCGGGGGCCGCGGGGATTCCAGGGCAGCCTGGGAAGCCACGCACCACAGCCCGAGGGCGACGACTGGCCTGGGAGACGTGGGGCGAAGGGGCAGGGGGGGCCTTAGACTTCAGAGGGGGAGGGCGACTGGCAGGTGGCCGAGGGCGAAGGGAACCCCAGGGCAGGGCAATCTGTGCTCGGGGCCGGGACCAGCTCCTGGCGGGCAGGCAAGTGGGCGAGGGAGACAGAGTCGGAAGGACCGACCCCCGGCTGCAGGCACAGCCAGGCTGGCGGGGAGGGGGCGAGGCCTCGGGCTCGGCCTGGGGGAGCAGAGAGGGGGGCGAGGCCAGGACGTGCTGCCCCTGGAGGAAGGCTCTTCCCAGATGCCTGCATGGCCCGCCTCCTGCTCCCTGGGTCTCGCCCCCCCCCCCCAAAGCCTCCCGTGTTCTCATTTGAATGGCGCCCAGCACTCGGCCGCCCCGCTCCGCCCATCGCCCCCCTACACCCCTCTCCTGTGCCCCTCCCTGAGCACACGGTGCCGCTGAGAAGGACCTGGTCTTGGTCACTGTCCCAGCCCAGCACCTAGCACAGCCCGGGGCTGGGCCTGGGGGGACCGGTGTGCCGCTCCTGGGGGTGCGGGAGCCAGGGCGGCTCAGTGCTGCTCATCCATCGGCTTTGCTTTGGGTTCTCGAGGTCACTGCGGGGGCCCCAGGTCCTGAGTGAGGAGCCGACCTGAGCTAGTGCAGCCACACTCGGCCCGGCTTTGGGGAAAGCAGAACAGACACCCCAGGAGTGAGGGCCCCAGGGAGGCCGCGGGGCACCTGTCCCATCTGTCACAGGCGGTCAGGCAGCCGTGAGCAGAGCGAGGACGATGGGCCAGGGACGCAGGTCACAGGGCAGAAGCCCCGGGAGCCTAGCAAAGGGCAAAACCGGGAGAGCAAAGTGCTGGCCGGAGGGCGGCCCCTGCTCCCCGGCCTTCCCTCCCCGGCCTTCCCTCCCCGACCTTCCCTATGGCTGGTCGCTGTGCTCGGACCCTCCCCGACCTTCCCTCCCCGACCTTCCTTCCCTCCCCTTCCCGCCCCTCCCCCCCTCCGCGCGAACACGGGCCCAGGAGGGCCTCAGGGGTCCCGTGCAGACTCCCGCTCTCCCGTGCTGTCCCCCAGGGGAGCTCCCCGCACCAGTCCTCCCCCCTTCTTCCCTCTAAGGCAGCCTTTCTCAACCTGTGGGTCGCGACCCCTTTGGGGGTCAAACGACCCTTTCACAGGGGTCGCCTAAGACCATCGGAAAACACATACAATAATTACATATTGTTTTTGTGATGAATCACTGTGCTTTAATTATGTCCAATTTGTAACAATGGAAATACACCCTGCAGATCAGATATTTACGTGACGATCCATCACAGTAGCAACGTTACAGTGATGAAGTAGCAACGAAAATAATGTTATGATTGGGGGTCACCACAACACGAGGAGCTGTATTAAAGGGTCGTGGCATCAGGAAGGTTGAGAACCACTGCTCTAAGGGACCCCACGAGACTTGTGATGGGCAGCAGCAGCTCGTCCGGGGCTCACCCCGACCCTGTCCCCCCGAGGCCCCCTTTTTCTCTGCCTCCCCCTGAGCCATGGCAGCCCCGCCCGGCTCTCCTGTGGCTTCTTCTAAGACCCTCGTGTTTCCTGTCCTGAGTGTGCTGCTGCGGCCGATGCATTCGTGTCTGCTCTGCCGCCCTGGACTCCCGATTGAAATCTCTCCTTCAAGAAGACAGAACGGAGGTCTCCTCGTCTTGGGACGTTCGGCTCCCCCACAGTCCCCGGGGGGTGGCGGCCAAGGGGGACTGCCCCCACCTGCGCACACACACCCCCGCACCCCTTCCCAGCCGCCCTCCCTCGGGCCGCGGGAACCAGCTCTGCTTGGATGCCTGGGAGCCATCGAGTGAGACACCAGGGAGGCCCTCCACCCTCCCCAGCTCCAGGGGTCAGCGGGTGCTCGCTCTGTGGGTGCTCAGCCCCCCGTCCTCACCCCCGGCTCAGGCCACCGCCCTGCACGTGGGTCTGGCGTGCGGGTCACAGCGTCCCAGGCAGGAGGCGGAGTGGCCTTGGGTTCCCACGTCCGCCAGCCCCAGCGCGGGTCCCTGGGCCTGCGTGGCCATCACGGCGGCCGGTGCTGGTCCGTCTGATCCGTGTTGTGCAAAGACCCTCCAGCGGCCGAGCCCTCCAGCCAGGCCTCCCCGCAGCCCCCGCCCCGCGGCCCCGGCCACCGAGAGACCAGCTTCCCGGCTGGTTTTAAAGTTATTGCACCAAATGCTTCCCAGCGCGACGCCGATGGCGATGATAAGGCGGCAGCAGAGGCCCCGAGGCCCGAGGCCCGGAGTGAGAGATGCGGGCGGAGATCGGCGCCGGCCCAGGCTCAGGCTCAGGACGGGCAGGAGCGGGGCAGGCATGTCCCCTGGCAGTAGCCACCGAGTGCCTGTTCTCATTTAAATGGCCCCGAGCGCGTCTCTGACTAAACCAACATTCCCACGCCGACTCTCAGCAGCGCCTGTGTTTGGCACATTTTTCCTGAGCTGTCAGGGCAGAAGCGGAGGATTCTGGTCTTACTCAGGGCTGCGGGGTTTCCCCTTCCCCCGAGACAGGAAAATCGCTCGCAGATGTGCCCTACCTGCTCGCGCCTGCGCTCCCCAACCTCGGAACACTATTCCCCGCGCTCCCTGAAACCCAAGCCCCCCTCCAGGCCCCGCTGCTTTCTCACGGAGGCTGGGGGGGGTTGCGGGGGAGGACGGAAGTTCTGAGCAAGTTTAAATGTGTCTGGAGCGAACGGGAGAAGCCACGAGGGGTTCCGAGTGCCTGTGGGCGGGTGGCGGGGGGCCAAGGATGGCGAGCCCCACTGGGGGCCGCGCAGGGGGTGCGTGGGGGGCCGTGGGGGGCGGCGACCCCCCTGCAGGACCCCCTGGGCCCCTTCAGCAATTCCTCCTGGCACAGAAGGATTTTGCGGTGGAAAGCCTGGAACCCTAAAAAAAGGAATTTCCAGCTATTTTTAACCCCAGAAAGGAAAAGGGGAAAGGAAGAGAGAGAAGGAGGAGGGAGGAAGAGGAAGGAGGGAGGAGACAGGCGGGGGAGGGACTCCCGGGCTGGCATTGCTGCCAGTGACTCAGGCCGTGGAGCCTCCATTTGTACCGAAGCCCAGGGGGTGGGGCCCCGCAGTTTCGTCCCCTGAGGCCCTTTCTTTCTGGAGAAAGTTCTGAGCTAGGCCTGCAGGGCCCAGCAGGGTGGACGCTCCCCAAGACTGACAAGGGTCCCCCTTGGAGCCCCACCCCAGCAGGCTCGGCAAGGGTCCCAGGATCTGGGGGGCTGGGGCAGGTATGCGCAGACCCTGGTGCCAGGCTGGGCTCCCCAACCCTGCTGGGGCATCCCGGTCCAGTCCGTACCATGGGCATGGCGAAATCTTCCCTGCCGTCGGGCATGGGGGTGGGGGGACGCTGCCAGCCCTGCCTGAGGTGTCAGCTCTGAGCTCTGAGCTCAGACGGCGTCTGGGCGCCCAGGCCCCCACCGTGCCCTCCTCCGCAGCCCCCTGATCTGGGCTGCCTAGCCCACTGAGGCTGCGGGTCTCCATGGGGCGCCCAGAGGTGGTCACTGAACCCAGAGCGGCCCAGGCCCGGGCCCTGCTCAGCCCGCCCTGTGGCCGCGGAGGGGCTGGGGCTGGATAGGGCCTTCCTTCTGGGGCCTGGAGGCCTGCCCAGGGCCACCTGCTGTCGGCCGCACTGAGCAGTCCGGGGCGGCTGGGAGGTGCGAGTGGTCGCTGAGCCCTGAGCCGCCCAGAGAGGACGGGCAGGTGGTCCCTGGCTCGGCCTGCACTGCGGGGCCCACCTGCAGCCTTTTCTCAGAAGACAGGTACCAGTCGGCCCCATGGCCAGGTTTGCAGCCCTCGGAGCCCGTCAGCCAGGCCGACCTGCCGGGGACTTGCCCGGGCAACGTGCTCCCCAGGCTCCGTGCCCGCGTCTGGGGTGCTGACCCTGCTTCCCGGGCCTCGCGGGCAGCAGGGAGAGGCCCTGGGGCTCCCAGGTAGTGGCGGGCGTGGAGCCCAGGGGAACGGGATCCCCGCGGGGCAGGGACATGGGCAGAGCCCCGCATTCGGGAGCCCGCCATTTGTCACAGAGCAGCCTGCATCTGGGGCGGGGGGGGGTGGGGGGGGCGGGCAGGGACCCAAAGGGGCAGGTGCAGGAGCAGGGAGGCCGTCAGGCTCTGGGTGGCCTCCTGCAGGAGGTGAAGGGGGGAAGGTGGGTCACAGCAGAGGACAGAGCACACAGGAGGTGGAGCAGGAAAGTACCTCAACGCAGCGGCCTGGGGTGCGCACTGGGCCCGGGGACAGTGGGTTCCTGCATAAGGGGCGAGGGACAGGCAGGGGAGCCGTTCGAGACCCCAGCCTCCTGCGGAGGAGCCGTTCGAGACCCCAGCCTCCTGCGGAGGACGAGGGGTGCCCTGAGACGGGGCTCCAGGCCTGTCCCGCTTGGAGGCACCGCTCACGGCCGAGCCACCATGGGGGACGCACCCGAAACCACAGTCATTAACCCGCAGCCCGAAGCGCACAGCATGGAGGTTGTTCCTTCCGGGGGTGCAGGCGGGAAAGGTGGAGAGGCCTTTAAAGATCACCTCCCAGAGCGGAAACAGGAGGCTGGGCAGTGACGGTCCCTCGGTGCTGGGCCTGGGTCTGGCCGTGCCGGGAGGGTTTGGGGGGCAGCGGGGGCCGGGGGGCAGGGGGAGAGGCCGGACACTCTCAGTCTCCCGGCGCTCTCTTTGCAAGCAGCTCAGATCTGCTTTACAACCAACCTCAGAAGGCGGAGGTTGAACCCGTCTGTGTCTGGGATCTTCCCAATGGCCCCAGCCGGCACCCCCCCCCCCCCCGCCAGGCCATGCACCCTCACAGACCACCCCCCTCTCAGCCCAGCCGCCAGCCCTCGTCTCTGCCCCTGACACCCCTCCTCTGGCTCCAGGGCCACTGTGCCTGCACCCTAAGTCTGCCCCCCCACACACACACACACTGACTGTGAATAATTCGCAGCAAGGAGGCTGCGGTGCGCCCAGCCCTGCTGTGTGCACGCACCGCCCACCTGTCCGCTGCGACCAGGCCCCGCCGGCCTGACTGGAGCCAGAACGAGGGGAGCATGATGCTCCCCCACCCCGGGCTAGGGGGGGCCCGGGCAGCACCTGCAGAGCAGGAAGGAGGGGACCAGCGGGGCGGCATCACTGAGCGGCCTGTGCAGGGGCCTCCCTGCCCACCTCGTCCCCGCCCCGCGGAGCAGGCAGGCAGCCCACAGTGACTGCAGGCGGCTGCCCATTCAGCTCTCATCATGGGCCACCCAGGGCTCCCCCCTAAGAGAAGGCCTCCAGGACCCCCATCAGCACCCCACCCCCTCCCCTCAGGGCCCTGGCCTGGGGAGGCTGGGGGGGGGGCAGAAATCTGCCCTCATTCGTGAATGAAGTTGCTTCTTCCTCGCACCCCCGTGCCAAGGCCGGCCCGCCCCCTCCCCAGCCCCAGCACTTCCGCTTTCCTGGGGTCTCCTTCTCTGCCCCTCTCCCACCAGTGGCCCCACGTGGCCCAGGGGTGGGGAGCTGGGGAGGCCTCGTGGTCCTGTCTGGTGGAGGTCAAGTTGGCACAGCTGGGCAGACCCAGGTAAGACTCCTCCTCCTTTCTTCCAGTGTCCCCCTCCTACCCCCCTCCTGGCCACCCCCCCGCCCCCCTGCTGCTCCTTGGCCGAAGGAAGGGTGAGAACTGGCTCCCAAACCAGGGCTGGACAGTCCTGTCCTTTGGGCCTGGGCCTGCGGGCAGAGACACCGGGCTCCCACGGGGGCTCCCAGGCGGGCACACAGGCAGTGGTCCCAGAGCAGCGCTGGCTTGAGGCCTTCAGTCCCCCCCACCCCCACCGCCCAGAAGAGGGGGCATGTGGTGTGCAAAGCCCTGGGTCCGTGAGCTGGGGGGCAGGGGGGACAGGGGAGGGACTTCGCAGCCCCTCTTTCCATCTGTAAAATCTGCTCTAACAAATAAACAAACAAATAAACAAACACAATAAATAAATAATAAAATCTGCTCCTCCAGGCCCCGGTAGCTACTGTGTGAACATCTCTGCTGCCTCAGGCCCCCGCTCCCGGCACTGGCCCCCAGAGAAGTGGCCCCAGACTCAGAGAGGTGCAGCCAGCTCCTGGGAGGAGGCGGCCGGGGAGGCTCCAGAAGCAGCTGCCTGGGGCCTGCACTAGCTGCCCCTCCAGTGCTCACAGCACCCAGCTGCCCCAGTGCCCACAACAGGCGGGCCGAGGGGGGCTGGCGGGCCAGGTGTGCAACCTGCCTGTCCCGCCCCGACTGGCCACCTCTCTCAGGGCCTCTGGTAAGGGTGCGTCTGGTCAGCTCCGGGTGGTCTGCAGGCTGGTGTGTCCAACCCCGTGCACTGCTCCTGGCGACGCCCCTCTCCACCTTTAAGGCTGCCCTCTGACCCCCACCTAGTCCAGGATGCGCCCCTCTCCAGCTTTCAGGCTGCCCTCTGACCCCCTAGTCCAGGATGCCCGCTGGATAGATACCCCTCCCGCCGCTGCTCAGCGCCCCGTATGGGGCTGTCTGTCCCCTTAGGAGCCGTGCCCTCTGGTTTCCTAGGACGATGGCAGGCATTTTGCACGCCTAGCGCTTAGCCCGCCTTGGCACATGATGCCCAAGCCTGACATGGGCGCGGAGAAATCCATCGTTCGGAAGGAGCACGTGGGAGCACACCCAGGGCTGCCAGGGCGCTGGCGGCGGGTCTGCCTGGGCCGCGCGCTTTTCGGGGCACCAGAGGCAGGAGGCGCCGGAGAAGGCGCAGGACAGTGAAGTGGCCAAGGAGCGTCCAGAGGCGGGTCCCGGGGTCACTCGGGGCCTCCTTCCCGAGGCCGCCGGCGAGGCGAGGCCACCCCGCTCTGGGTCAAGTCCCCGGCAGCCAACGACAGGGGTCCCCAGCCTCGGTCCTCCGGGGGCTTAAAGCTGCGACCGCGGGGCTCCGGGGCAGGGGCCCCCGGGGCCAGGGTTTCCTGAACTTGGCTTCGGCCGCTCCTCCCCACCTCTCCCGGCTCAACTCCCGGCGGGGCCTGGCCCCCCGCAGGCTCCCCATTTCCCTCCAAGCCCCAGCCCCCTCTGCCATTGAGATGCAAATGGTTGCCAATTGTCGTTGGGCCCGGCACCGTCGCCGGATCCCTCCGCAGCCCAAGACCAAACTTTTGGCTCCTGGAAACTTTCGGCACGAGAAGTAGTCCCCAGGGCCGAGCCCCGAGCCCCCGCCCCCCGCGGCCCCCCACCCCGGAGGACCCGGCTCCGACGGCGTGCCCTGGCCGGGGGAGGTGCCGGCGGGTCGGGGCGCGCGGAGGGGCGCGGCCTGGCGGGGGGCAAGGGCTGCGGAGGGATCGGCGGGGGCGGGGCCGGGGCGGGGCCGGCGGCGGAGCGCACGGGGCCTGCACCTCACTAGTGCCGCGGCCGCGGGAGGGAGCGCAGGGGCGTGGGTGCGGGCGCGGCGCGGCGCGGCGCGGGCAGCGAAGGAACCAGCCGGGGCGCAGAGCGGGGGCCGAGCGGCCACCGGAGCCCAGCGCCGCCCGCCAGCCAAGAAGGAGAGGGCCGTCGCGGGCCTCCGCCGCCCGTGGGCTCTCCCGGCGCGCGCGGGGAGCCCGAGTCCCGCCGGCCCGCGCAGGAGGCCCCCACCGGACGCGGCGGGCAGCCGGCGGGCAGGCATGCCACCGCTCCTGGCGCCCCTGCTCTGCCTGGCGCTGCTGCCCGCGCTCGGCGCACGAGGTAGGCGCCTGCCCCCGCGAGCCCGCAACTTTCCGCGCCCTCGGAAACTTTGGCGGCGCCCGACACGCGCGCCCCGGGGCGGGGTGGGAGCGGGTGGCCAGGGTGGGAAGAAAGGGGGACCGGACGCCCCGGCGCGGGGAGGGGGTGGGAGGGAACAACCGGGGTCTGGGGCTGCGGGCGGAGGGCTGACCCTCCCCCGCGCCGCCTGCCCCGCCGGGGTGGACTCGTGCCGCCGCCCCTGGGGCCGGGTTTGCAGTGGGGTTGGGAGCCGGGTGTGGGGCGCTGGGCGCCGGGGAGGCCCAGTCCTGGGCTCGCGCCCTCCACTAGCTGCGCGTGGGGCTCGTCCCGGGGCGGCGAACTGCCTACCACTTTTCGGTTTGAATCGAGTCGGTTTTGGTTTCCTGTTGCTTTGGGGCCATTTATCTTTCTTCTTCGTCTCTGGCCCGCGCCAGGGGCGGATGTTGGGGCGCGGAGTGTGGGGTCCGGGTGCCGCACTCGCCTTTGCCGAGCCGCGCGGCCCGGCCGGGTGCGAGGCGTGGCGGGTAGTGGGGCGCGAAGTGGGCCCGGTCTCCCCACCCAGCCGGCAGAGTTCACGCAAAGCCGGGGACGGGGGCGCGGACCCAGGATCCGAGGGTCCCCGGGCGCCTGGCGCTCCACCTGCCAGTGCCCCCTCCGCGAGCTAGGTCGCTGCCCCTCTCCTGGCTCACAGACAGATTTTGGGGGGCCGGGCGCGGAAGATTCAGGGGGGACTTTCTGGGGACTTTCACTTTGCCAGAGTTGAAGTTTGGAAACCTGGCGGGTGTGGGGAGGGGGCGCGCATTCACATTCATTTCTCCCCTGCACGTGGAGGGGGTCCCCGGGAGTCTCGGGGTAACAGCCTCCCTAGAAGTTGCAGTAAAGAGTTACCTCCCGCTTCCAGAAGGCAGGGCTCCCCGTCCCCGTCCCCGCGAGGGGCCTGATTTACACAGCCCGGCGGATGGGAGGGAGGGGCTGGATGAATCACTCTCTTCTCGCTTGTGGGGTCAGACTCCTTCTGAAACGGGGCATCTTCATCTTCCCGGGGTGCGCAGGGGGCACAGCCCCGGAGATGCCTGAGGGAGCAGGTATTGGGTGTCCTCGGAGGCGGGGCCAGGTCCCCAGGGTGCAGTCCTGGTGCCCCAGGAGGCGGCCCTGGCACGACAATGGGCTGCTCTGATTCCTCGGCGGCGGGCGCTTTGTTGGCGGGCGGGGCGGCTGGCCTTGCAGCTGTCGCATTTTCCCACGATCGGGGGAGCCAAGTGTGGCCACCCCCCAGCACTGCCCCCTCGCAGAACGTGTTTGAACAGCAAGACAATCCTGGTGGCTGGATAGGGGCCCCAGCCCAGCCCGGCTCCCCAGTGAAGACGGGGTGGGGGTGCAGAGTTTGGGGTCGTGCCCAGGGCCCTCTCGGCTCTCTCCACTGCTTTCCAGGCGGCGTTTCAGGCCCCCTGCCCCACTCCGAGCCTGCCTGCTGCACCTGCCGGCTCCTCCCGCCCCTCATTCCAGCTTCCTGGGCAGGACATTGAAGCCCCTTGGGGTTCACGCAAGGGCTGCCTGGGGCAACCCCATTAGACAGACGATGAGGTGAGGGGTGGGCCCTGGTGCCTGGGAGCTGACCTCTCCTCTTGCCCCTCCCCAGGCCTGCGATGTTCCCAGCCCAGCGAGACCTGCTTGAATGGCGGGAAGTGTGAAGTGTTCCCCAACGGCACGGAGGCATGTGTGTGAGTAGCACCTGCGCCCGCGGGACCTGTTGCTTTGTCAGCGCGGAGCCCCCTGCCTCGGCGGCCCGGCCGCGGCGACAGAACACTAGGCCATTGTCTCCTGGCGATGGCCCAGAAGGCTGGGCGCGGTCACGTGCTACTTTTATTGGACAGAGTCTGGCAATTACTTAATCACCCCAGTTATGCTGTGTGTGGAGCTGGTCTGGCCCCCGGAGGGTCCAGCTCTCCTTTGTGGGCCACCCGGGCTCCTGGGGTGCTAAGTGAAAGCTCGCGGTACCCCATTTCGTCCAAAAGTCCCCGCGAGACCATTGGCCTGCCAGGGCAACTGCGGGCCGTTTGTTGAGCGGCCCAGCCCCCACCCTGCCAGCCCAGGAGCACCCCTAGCAGGTGAGCGCCCGCTGGGCTCAGGCTCCTCCCGGCAGGCCCTGCCTCTCAGCAAGAAATTGACTATTTCAAAGCCAAACCCACCCTCCTGGGCCCAGCTCGCTCCTCCGGCCTCAGGTGTGGCCGGGGGATAAAAGTTGGAACTAGTGGGTGGTATCGGCCGCGCCTGTTTCTTCTGGTTTTGGGGGTGGGGGGACCTATTGGAAGTGTAGTTTCTGTCCTGGCATCCGCAGCTCTAACCCGACCCCCAACCGCCTGGCCCCTCACCCTCCGAGTCCTGGGTTCCCCGCTGTGAACCGAACATGTGTCGGGGAGGGGGTGCCCGTCTGCCGTCTGCCCGCCTGGGAGTCCCCGTCAGCCTCGGGGATGTTTTTCTTGTGTAGCAAGCGCCCTTCAACTTGAATGCATCCCTGATGGGAATAATGAGGAGCCGCTGGCCGGCCGGAGGGAGGGCTCCCCCCATGGAGGTCGCAGGGGAAGCGGCCGCCGTCCCGCCATCCATCCGGTGCGCCCTCATTCCAGGCGCCGGGGCCCATTCCCCTGACAACCTCGGCCAGTGGCCACGCAGCCCCTCGCTGCTCCCCCTGCCCACACGGAGGCCAATTAGGCAGGCCTGTGAGCAGCTTCCTGGACAAAGGGGATTGTGTCTTTGTCACATGCTAACGAGTACACACTACTTTTTTTTTTTGCTTTTGCTTTTTTGGGCCCTTTTTTCCTCCTCCCGCAGAAGCCTCACCGACGCGTGATGCCCTAAATCTTGTTTCCCTTCATTCAGAGCCGACAGCTGGGACCCATGGAAGTGCAGAGGCTATTGTCGGGGGAGGCGGATTAATGCTGGGTGATTAATTATGCGTGGCTTCCCAGAATGCACAGCTCCTCCCGCCAGCCTGCGCCTGCATGGGGTGGGAGGTGGGGGTGTCTCGGTGCTTCTGCAGAGGGTTTGGGGCAGGCAGGAGGGTGCTGGCCTGGAGGAAGCTGAGGTCGCCCTGGGCCGACGCCCGTGCCGTGTGCTGTCTGGGCCAAAACGGGTGCCTTGGGATACGGGCTGCTGCCGCCGCTCACGGGCCTCGGGATGAGGCATCAGGGACAGAGCGATAGAGCGACGTGCCCTCCTCCCCCCCGAGCCTGGGCGCCTTGGGGGCCCTGCCAGCCTGAGCCAGGCCGCTGATCAGGGTGCGGGCCTTGTCTGCCCCCGGGCCTGGCGCCCCCTCCTTGGCGGGAAGCCCGCCTCGGTCTGGCCTGGCACGCGGCCGAGCTCGGCCCACAGAGACCCCATTGTGCACACCCACAGATCCACTTGGAAGCGGAGCGGAAGCCGGTCCTCAGGGGCCTGCCTCTGGGCGGGGCCGTGTTGGTGGTGAAGGACCAGACCGGGGTCGGCCCCACCACGTCCAGGTGTGCAAAGGCCAGGTCTGGGCGCCCGGTGCAGTGTGGGGGTGTCGTGGCCACTCGGGGACAGGGCCCCGCCTCCCTCCGCTTTTGAGGCCTGTGCCAGCCTGCTTGCCCCCACTCCCCACTCTTCCCCGGAGCCCCCAGCAGGGCTGCTGGTGGGAGAGAGGCCCATCGGTCTGGCAGGGGCGCTGCCCTTGTCCTCCACGGTGCCAGGGTGCAGGGCAGTGGAGCCGCCGACCTGGGCCCTCGGGAAACTCTGACTGTGCCGGTTTACGGACCGTGCGTGGGAAACAGTGGGTCACGGAGCCAGACGCGTCCGTACCTGGTGAATCATCCGTCTCCACCCCGAAGAAGGGCCACTCCCCCTGGAGCTGCCATCAGGCGGCCCCGGGTCCGAACGGGCGCAAGTGCAGACGTCTTCCCAGGAAGTCCCAGCGCCCCTCGGCCGGTGGCCAGGCGGACGGGCCTTCCGCACAGTCCAATGGCCCTGTGTGCGGTGGAGGCTGGGGGCCTGCGGGCGGCCGAGGGCCGGGCATTGCACCTCGTAGCCTAGGTGCTGGGGGGGTACTGATGTGGGCTCCCCCTTTTTGTTTTTTTAAATGTATTTTTATTGATATCAGAGAGGAATGAGGGGCGGAGAGAGAGAAACATCACCGATGAGAGAGAAGCATGGATCGGCTGCCTTCCACGAGCCCCACACAGGGGATCGAGCCTGTAGCCCGGGCCTGTGCCCTGAGTGGGCATCCGGAGGCCCGAGGATGACGAAGATGCTCCCCTGCTTGTGGGAAAGTCGGGGATCACAGCAGCAGGCCAGCCCCATGCCCAGAGCCCTGGAGGAATGTCCGGCCGGCTGGCTGGCAGGCGGTGGCCTTTAGCTGCGGACCCTCCTGTGTTGGACGCCTGGCCCTGCTGCCCCAGCTCTGTGACCTCAGGCCACAGGGCCAGCTGAACACAGATCCCCGTCTGTGACGAGGGCCCCACACGCTGCATCCCTCGGGGGCGGGTGAGGGCGCACGCAACAGGCCGCGGGCGGGCCCGCTTTCTCCCGCCTTCTCCTTTCGAGCTGACGGCGCAGGTTTCAGGATCCTCCTTCTCACGTGCTGAGTTGGCTAATGAGTGAGTTTGGAGGACCTGAGAGGTGCTGCCTGGTGGGCCGGCCAGGCACGGCCTGGGGAGGGGCGCACACCGCCGAGGGGTTAGTCGCCCACGCTGCTCCACGCAGACACGAGGGGCGCCCTCGTGTGCTGGGCTCTGCTCTGGGCCTGGGCCTGGCGGGCTCGGGTTAACAGCCTCTGCCCGCGTGGAGTCCACTCTCTCATGTGGGGGCAGGAGAGGCGAGCTCACGGGTGCGTGACTGTCCGGTGGAGGTAAGCGCAGAGGGTGGGGCAGCTCCGGGGACCCCGTCACCCCGCGTGGCCCCAGGGACACACCGCACAGGCGGGCGCTGGCCCGCATCTTCTTCCCCAGGTTCCTGCCCACTGCCCCGTCCTGCCACGGCGCCCGGGTCCTCCCCGGCCACCCCTCGAGGAAACAGAGCCGAGACCACGACTTCCCTTTAAAAGAGGAGGTTCGGAGGTTCAGGCAGGAAGTGGCTGGGCTGAGACGCGACTGGGCCAGCCACCTGGCTTCGAGGGACGTTCTGCGTGTCTGTCACCTGCTCTGGCTGTTTCCACTGAGTCACTGGCAGGTCCTGGCAAGGGGGGGAGGACAGTTAAGGCGCATCCTCGCCCTCAGGCTGGGCCGCTGGGGACGGGACTTCCTCTGTTTCCGGGCGCCTGGGCCTCAAGGGCAGCGCAGGGGTAGGAACACGTGTCCACACACGGCGTCAACTAGAACAACTACGTCTCGCTGACTTCCCCGTCGGGGGAGGCGGCTTCCCGGCCAGGCCCCGCCCCCGAGCGGCAGCCAGCGTTCTTTCCATTGACAAGATCACGATAATATTTTTCAGAAAGAGAAAGAAACCGCTCTTCGCAGGAAGGGGGTGGGGGCAGGGCAAGCAGTCGGCGGAGGGAGGGGGAGCTGGGTCCGGGCGCCAGGGCCACGGTCAGGCTTCGGGGACCCAGAAGCGGGGTTGTCAGAGGAGAGGACCCGGGGGGTGACTGCTCCGCTCCCCACGTGCCAGGCCGCAGCCCGGAGGCCCCGTGCACTGCGCCTTTGCGGGGAAGGCCGGCTGGGCCGAGGGTCCTGGGCCTCCTGGGCTGGAAGGACACCTTTCCTGTTTCATGTCTCGTCTATAAATAGAGAAAGGATGTGGCTGTTTGCAAAGGTGATTGGGCGTCTGGCTTGTCCTCCTCAATAATGGGCGTAGGAGCGCCGCAGACAGCCGCTCCGACGGCACCATAAAACCCCTGGTGGGCGTGCTGTGCGGCGGCCTCCCACCTCTCCAGGTGGAGGCTGGCTCTGCCCTTTAATATGCCCAGTTTACAGGTGGGAACACTGAAGCCAGCTTGGGAGCCTCCGCCTGCCTGGGCAGGCCTGTCTTGAACTTCCCACCTTCCCGGAGGCTTTAACGAGCGGCTGGCCTGGGGCGTCCTGGCTGTGGGTCAGGATGTGTTTGATCCTGAAGGTTCCTGGCAAGGCGGGGGCTTGGCTGTCTCTAGGGGCCACCTGGAGGGTCTAGGCGATGCGAGGCCAGCCTGGCTCTGGTTTGCTGTGCCCCCCTCGGACCCGCGTCTCCTCCTGGGGCCTCAGCTTCCTCCTCTGAGTGCAGGGCTTGGGTTAGGTGGCCCTGAAGCTCCATTCCGGCTGCATCCCGGCAGGGCCCCGGGATGGACCTGCAGTGCCCGGGGGTGGCGGTGGGCAGCGCTGTGGTGGCAGAGGTGCCGGGAGTCAGGCCTGGCCAGGTGGCGAGGCAGGTTCTGCCGGTCTGGGGCCAGCCCTGGCCCCTGTTCTCACCACCTGGCCTGCTGGTGGGACGCACCTGCTGGAAGCCGGCATGATTGGCAGGCGCCCTGGGGGAGGGCGGGCCAGGGGAGCGGTGCCATTTCCTGAAGTCCCCTTCTCCTCCTGGTGCCCCCCCGCTCCCCGGGCCGGGCCCTGCCCTGCCCGTCCTCATGACTGGATCTGGGGGAGAAGGGAGATGCTCACAGTGTCTTGGTGTTACAGTACACGTATACATTTTGCCGTTTTAGCTGCTTACAGTGTACCATTCAGTGGCCATTTAGTATGTTCACAGGGGTGTGCAGCCATCACCATTGCCTACTTAGTTCCAGAACTTTATGCCAGACAGACCTTGTGCCCATTAGGCAGGCACTCCCGCCGCCCCCGCCCCCCCCGCCCCCGGGCTCCTGGCCCCTGGCAAGCATTCCTGCTTTCTCCCCCGGGTGCGGGTTCTGGACGGTTCTCTGGGTGGCTCGCCCTCGCTGCAGCTTCGCTCCTGCCTGCCTATACCGCCCGAGAGCGGCAGGTACGGGACCGGCATCAAGGCCTGTGCCGGCTTGGACGCGAGTCCAGAGGAGGCGGGCGGTGGGGGTGGCCGGTGTCGGGAAGGCCTCCTGGGAGAATCGGTGCTCACTTCTGGCCCGTGTGGCCGCCTCCCCAGCGGGCACGGAGCCCCCTGAGCGGGGCCGGTGTGTCCCTGGGTGTCAGCTCGGCCGGGCTTGCCCGCTCCCTGTGTGCTCGGGCTCCCTGCCAGCGCGAGGGCAGGAGGCAGCTGGGAGCCAGGATCTGGCCCCTTATGCTCGGACATAGATGGGGCCCTCTCCACACTGCCCTCGGGCTCTGGGGGGCTCCCTGTCTCCTGCAGGCACCAGAGCGGCCTGGGGACCCTGTACGTGGTCCCTCTGGTCAGGCAGATGGGGGGATGTTAGCATCGGGCCCCTGCTCGTCCCCTGGGGGTGGGGGACGTCCCCTCATCACCTGAGGCCCGTGGAATTCTGGGAGCAGAAACCCCTCCCGATGTCTCACCCCCGAGTGGTCCCTTCTTGCTGCGGGTCCCCCTCCCTCCACCCCTGCTGCCCCTGGGACAGAAGCATTCTGGGAAATGTGGCCCCTACCCTCCTCCACGCCCCCCCATGCTCAGGGGCCGGGACCAGGTTACCGTGACTTCCCAGGGGACGAGGTGAAGCGTTGCCCTCGCCCCGAGGAGAAGCGGCTGCTCTTCGTGGGTGCTCCCATCGGGTGGGTGAGGGCACCCCCAGGGTGCGCAGCCATCACACCTCTCCTGCTGGGTCGCCCCGTCCGGAGCCTGGGGCTGAGGGGAGCCTCCCTCCCCCTGAGCAGCAGAGGCAGCCCCTGGGGCTCAGCGTTTCCTGAGAGGAGCGCCCGGGGTCCTGGAGGGCTCACACGCGTGGCCGTGCGTGTCCTGGCTCTGCGCTTGCTCACACGCATGGCTGTGCGTGTCCTGGCTCCTCGCTCACACGCATGGCTGTGCGTGTCCTGGCTCCTCGCTCACACGCATGGCTGTGCGTGTCCTGGCTCCTCGCTCACACGCGTGGCCATGCGTGTCCTGGTTCCTCGCTCGCTCACACGCATGGCTGTGCGTGTCCTGGCTCCTCGCTCCCACGCATGGCTGTGCGTGTCCTGGCTCCTCGCTCCCACGCGTGGCCGTGCGTGTCCTGGCTCTGCGCTCCCACGCATGGCTGTGTGTGTCCTGGCTCCTCGCTCCCACGCATGGCTGTGCGTGTCCTGGCTCCTCGCTCCCACGCATGGCTGTGCGTGTCCTGGCTCTGCGCTCGCTCACACGCATGGCTGTGTGTGTCCTGGCTCCTCGCTCCCACGCATGGCCGTGCGTGTCCTGGCTCTGCGCTCGCTCACACGCGTGGCCGTGCGTGTCCTGGCTCCTCGCTCCCACGCGTGGCCGTGCATGTCCTGGCTCCTTGCTCCCACGTGTGGCCGTGTGTGTCCTGGCTCCTCGCTCACACGCATGGCTGTGCGTGTCCTGGCTCTGTGCTCGCTCACACGCGTGGCCGTGCATGTCCTGGCTCCTCACTCCCACGTGTGGCCGTGCGTGTCCTGGCTCCTCGCTCACGGGCCCAGGACTCACCTGTGTGGCAGGGCCTTGGGGTCCGCTGCGGGGGCCGGGGTGACTCCGACACAGCTGCCAAGCCCCGCCCAGTCTCGGCCAGGCCCAGATGCTGCTGTCCCCAAGGGGAGGCCCCGACCGTGGGCACTGGGGGCTCACCTGGCCACCGGCACAGGGCTGATGGCACAGGTGGGGACGGGCCTCGGGAGCTGCTCGCCAGGGGCGGTCTGGCTGAGCCCAGGCCGGTCAGGACGCTTCTCAGGGGCCGGAGGCTGTGACCTGCAGGCCTTGCTCCCGTGCCGGCGGGGGTGGGGGGGGGGGAGGGGGGTTGTCCCTGGCGCCACCCCCCTGCCCCTGGCCTGGGCGATGGCGTCTCTGAAGTGCTTGCGTTGCTGGTTCTTTTAAGCTGCGGAAAAACTGGTCCCTGTCGCTCTGTTGACACCCCAAAGGCAGCCTCTCCGCCCAGCCCCGGCCTCTGGCCGGCAGGTCCCCGTCATAGGTCACAGGTCACAGGCTGGGCCCGAGGCAGGAGCCCGGCTCCTGAGTCACAGCTGAGCCACGGGCTCTGCCCTGGGCCTGGGTGTGGGCGGCTAGACCTGCTGCGGGCCTGGAGTTCCTGAGCGGCTCAGGCCCAGTGGGGCCTGGAGGGTGCTGCCGCCCGCAGACACACCCTGCCCACTCTCCAGGCCACGCGGGGCCAGGCCACGGGGCCAGGCTGCTGTGGGGACGCGGGGAGAAGGGAGTGGCCTCCGGGAAGATCTGTCCCCTCTGAGCTGCAGGGACGGGACGGCCATGGCCCGGGGGCCCTGCCTCCCACCATTTCCTCTCGGTTTTGGTGTCTGATGAGTGGAAACGGCAGTTACTGGAAATGAGAGCGGTTGGGGGAGAAGCCAGCATCTGAGTGTGTGTTTCCCTGACGGCTTTTCAGTAAGAGGCACTGGCTGAGGCCGGGAGGGTGCCAGGCCCACGGGGAACATGGGGGTGGGGGCGCCGCACTTCCGCCCCTGGGGCCTCTGCCTCTTCCTCCTTCCACGGGAAGCCCGGTGCCGTGACCGCCTCTGGGCCTCCTGGGTCAGCCTGAAGGGCCCCCCCCCACCCGTGCGCGTGTGGCAGGGGCTCAGGCCTCGGGGGCGCCGGGACCGGGTTTGGCAGCACCGGCGCTCAGCAGGTGTGTCTGGCGTGCTCACCGGCCCGGGCAGCGATGCGGGCGGCTGTGCTCTGGGCTTCCCCATCGCAGGACGCCGCTCCGCTGGCCCGGGCGGTGCTGCCGTCAATGGCACAGGCCCTGGAACCACCTGCCTCCCATGGGTGGGAGCGTGACCTCTCTGAGCGCCCCTCCTGGGGGGATGGGGACCCCACGTGGGAAGCACCCCTCAGCGCAGAGCGCGGCCTCCCTGCGTGTTCCTCCAGCTCCACGGCGCCTCTCAGATGATGCGGGTTCACACAGGCTGTGGGAGGGAGAGGGGTGGTCCCCTGAGCCCCCCTCTCCCCCCGAGCCCCTTCCTGCCCACGGGCTCCAGGCCACTGCGGCTTAGGGCAAGGTCATGCAAGGGCACAGGGCGGGACCCCCGCTTTCCGTATGGAAGTCCCCCCCTCCCCCATAGCCCTCCACCCAGGCCAACTGGCCCAGCGTGTCCCCAGGGTGTCACATGTAGGCCCCTCCCTCATCGGGCCACCCCGGCCTGGGTGCAGGTGGCTGGACTGTCTCCCAGCATTGGCGGTGTCCCCAGGCACCTTGGGGGCTGTGCTGGGCTTGGGGTGAGATAGAGGGCGGGTGAGGGGTCTGGGAGCCTGGTGGTCTGCCGAGCAGGGGTGGGGCTGGGGAGCGGTGGGCTGATGTGAACTGGGAGAGAAGGCCAGAGGGAAAGGGGGCTGGGGACCCCAGAGGGGTGCGAGTGGCTGGCACCACCACGGAAGCCGGTGGCCCCCACTGTGGCCTCCTCGGGGGCAGCCCCCGGCCGGCCCTGCCAGGGTCCCGCTGCCCAGAGTCAGGGTGTCCTGGGAGCAGGGGAGGAATGCCCAGTGGCCAGCTTGCTGTGGGCTCCGGCCCCTCGTCCCCAGTGCCAGCGGGCGGTGACAGGCGTCCAGCGCTGGTGTGACCCTCCTGCTGCCAGAAGGGGTGCGGAGGAGCGGGGGCCCATCGGAGCCAGCGGGAGGCGGCCCAGTTCCCAGGCCTCTCCCCAGGAGCACCCCCGGCCAGGGTTTGTGTTTCAGCTGCTGTGAGGATGTGAGGACGCATTGTCTGCTGGCCTCCCGGCAGGTCCCAGGGATCAGGTGGTCCGGGGAGAGACGCGCAGGCAGCTGCCCACCCTCCCTCTGCCCTCGGAGCTCCCGCCGGCCCTGAGCGGCCCTGGAGGGCCTGTTCCCACCGTCCAGCCCCTCCCCCAACCTTGTGGACTCCCCTCGGAGTCTGCCACGGGGGCTTGAGGAAGGCGGAGACGCGCTGCTGGACGTAACCTGCGGGAGCCCCTTTTTCTCATCGGAAACGGGCCGGGTGCACCTGCAGGCCATGTCCCGGCAGGACTGCAAGAGCCCAACGGGAAGTGCGGGTGGGGGCCTCCCTCTCTTCTTCCTGGGACTGCGATGAGGGGGTCCTTGGTGCCTCCCCTGAGTTCTCAGGACACTGAACCCAGCGCCAGGGCTGCCCCCGAGTGCCCGCGTCCCTCCCCCTCCCCTGGCATCGCTCCGGAGAGCAGAGCAGAGGCCAGAACCGGCCCGGGATCGGGTTGGCTTTGGCGCGGGGCTCTGCCGGCAGTGGCTGACTTAATTAATCGACTTTGGGATTAAGTCCTCCGGCGCCCATCGATCCTGCGGCACCGGGCTCACCTGCTGGGGGCACAGGCCCGGGCTCTCAGGGGGCGCTCAGGCTCGTCCGTGGGCCTCACGGGGTGTCTGGGGTGGGGGTGGGGGGTCCAGGAGAGCCCGGGAGGACCACACCCCAGCCATGTCTCCAACGTGGGGCTCTGTCTTGGGGAGCAGGTGGGAAACGCTTCCCAGGGGAGGGTCCGCAGGCTTTGCGCCCTCCGCCCGTGGGCTCCCCACCACAGGGGTCGTGGGAGCCCCTGGCCTGTGTGCTCTGGCCGCGGCAGCTGGGCCGTGTCCGGGAAGCCGCCTGACCTCTGCCCCGGCCTTTCCGTCCCTTCGGCCGGCACGCCACTTCCCACGTCCAGGGGAGGCGCGGGGACAGTGCGGGGGCATTGTGTTCCCCGCGGTGGGAAAGCTCGCTTCCGGGGAGGGGAGGCGGCTCCGGCCCCCACACAAAGGGCTTCCCCGGAGCCAGGACGGAAGACCCGCTCTTCCTGCTCTTCCTCTTCCCAGCGTTTCAAACCGCCCCCCCCCCCCCCAAAGTGCAGGTTGGGAAAGAGACTCCAGGCGGGAGCCCAGAGCCCTGAGCCCTGCGAGCAGCTGTTTGGGCCGGAAAGCAGGGCCTGCAGGGCCCACGGGCGCCCTCTGCACCCCGCCCCGTGCCCGCCCCCCCGCCCCCCGCTCCTGCTGCCCTTCTGCTCTGAGGGCGACTGATGTTTGGGGTTGGGGTCTGTCAGCATCAGACCTGGCTGCCCCTTCTGGGGGGGGCTGCCCCTCTCCTGCTCCCTGAGGCCCTCGAGCCCCCCCAGCCCCCAGCCCCCAGCCCCTGGCTGCCTGTGGGCGGGAAGGGAGGGGCTGGAAGCAGGAAGGGTAGGAGGCCAGCAGATCCCAGGCTCCTGGGAGCGCAGGTCACCCTCACCCGTCAGGCAGGTGAGCAGGTGTCTGGACCCAGGTGTCTGCATGTGTCTGCGGGTGTGAAAGGGACCTGGGACCCTCTGCTGTGGCTCCTTGTCCCGGGGGCAGCTTGAGGAGGGGAGGGGAGGGGCTGGGAGCAGTTCCCTGGCACCCCTCGCCGGGTCTCAGGGCCCCGGGGGTTCTTCCGAGGAGCTGAGCTGTCCCATGCTCCCAGGGGAAAAGGACCCCAGGTGGGGGAGGCCCGGGCGGCCGGCAGAGTCCCCAAGCCCCGCCAGCCTGCCCTCCGGAGGTTGGGGTGCTGGGATGTGGGGGCCACTGGGCTGGCTCTGCCCAGGGAAGGGCTGAGGCCTTGGTCGGGAACAGAGTTGGGCTTCCCCCCCCCCACTTCTCCGGCAGGAGTCTGGGGACCCTGGGCCTGGTGCCCCTCAGGCCTGCGCTGCCCTGGCCTGTCTCCCACAGGTGCCCCTCTGGGCTGGCACAGGGGCAGTTTCTCCTCCCGGGGGGGGGGGGTTTGGGAGCTCCTGGCCCAGCTGCCCAGGGGCGGGAGGCCTGCCTGGCGGTGGCCCCGGGTCTGTGCCCATCTTGGTGGTTTGGGCGGAGGCTTCAGGGCCCCAGGGGAGTCTTTGCTTAAAGCCGCAAGGCCAGGGTCTGGGGGTGGGGCTTCCCCGAGCCGTCCGCAGTGGCCCTGACCTCGCTGGGCTGGTAGCAGTGCACAGAGCAGGAGCCCAAGGACCCGACTCCTTCCTGGGCAGGAAGCCTGGGAGGGGAGGTGGTGCCTGGGGCTTAGGGGGCGTGAGGGGTGGGAGGGGCCTCTGGCCCCCAAGTAACTTCTGTCAGGGTGGCTCGAGGTCTAGGAGGCCGAAGATGGGCTGAGGGGGAGGCCGCGTGGATGGCAGGTGGGTGGAGTCCTGCCGTCCAGCTACACCTGGGCGGTCCTGCTGGTTAAGGACAGGTAGCCGCTCGGCTCGTGAGCAGGGGCCAGGACCGCGGGGCTGTCCCTCACGTCGGGAGACTCGGCCGCTGCCCATCTTTGGGGTGGAGGCCCCGGGCCCTGCAGACGTGGTCTCCGGCCAGCAAACTGCTGCTGCGGGTCCTGGGCCGGGGCAGTACGGCCTCCGTGCCAGGAGAGCCCTCGGCCCCCAGTGTGGCCCGTGTGGAGCTGCATGTCACCTGCCCGTCGGCCGAGCCCCCGCCCGGGTGCCTGGCTCAGCTGGGGAGCCTCCCACCTGGCGGGGGGGGGCAGGGGCGGGGGCGGCAGGGTCGCCTGGACCACACGGTCCCTGAGGGCGAGCTGAGCCTGTGGCTCCCCACTCCATGGCTCCCCCTTCCCTCGCTTGGGGTGGAGGGAGCTGTCATCTGTCCCCTGGGGGTGGCAGATGGCCGCTCAGCTCCGAAAGGAAAACAGCGCCATTTAGGATTAGTCCCGGGTGAAAGGTCGCGGCAACATCTGCCTGCGAGGCTTTCTGGGGTCGCATTTCTGCGGATGCGGAGCTCGCGGGGGAGGGGCCCGCAGTGGAAACGGTGAGGCTGCAGCAAAGCGAGCGGCTGGGGGACAGCCGGCTCCGCGGCCATTTGGCGCTGCTCTGGGCGGGCGGGTGGACGGGCGGCTGCCGGAAGCCGGTCCGAGCCCCCAGCCCCACCTGTCACTCACCTGCTGCCTGCCAGGGCCGCGTGGGGGATGGGGAGAGGCGAGCGGAGGAGCAGACACTGGAGTGACCCCCTTCAGGAGGGAGCAAGGAAGGGACAGCCATGCGAGGCCACCCAGCGGGGCCCAAGGCGGTTCCCAGAGGGACAGGCCAGGCCAGCAGGAGGTGTGGCTCACGTCACCCTCGGAAGCCCCGAATCCAGGCAAACATTGGGTGCGACTTCCCTCGCCCACCCTGGGCAGCTGTCCCCACAAGACACACTGACCCGCTGGGACAGGTGTCGAGGACGAGTGGCCGCCAGGGGCTGTGTGGTCGCTCCCACACTATAGACACACACACACACATATATATTGATTTCAGGGAGGAAGGGGGGAGAGAGAAACTTCAATGACAGAACATCATTGACCGGCTGCCTCCTGCACGCCTCCCACTGGGGATGGAGCTCACAACCCAGGCATGTGTCCTGACGGGGAATCGAACCATGACCTCCTGGTTCATAGGTTGGCGCTCAACCACTGAGCCATCTTCTTAGGGAAGTCTGGTCGCCGGGCGACAGGTGTCTGTCTATCCCTGGGAAGATCAGCGTTGTGGCCAGGCTGGGAGTCAGGTGCGGAGGAGAGGGTGCGGGGCTGGAGCCACTGGAGCTGGAGCCTAGGGGCCAGGCAGGCGCGGCCTCGGGACTGGCCCAGGCCCAGGCCCAGGCCCAGACCTCTCACCTGGCGCCCTCCCTCCCTGGCTGCACCTGGAGCCCACCCTCCGCCCCCAAGCACCTGCCTCAGCTCCCGTCCCACCTCCAGGGCCGCTCCTCCTGGTGGCCCTGCCTGTCCCAGAGCTGGGGGGCGGCTGTGCCCAGGCCCTGCCCCAGGGCGGGCAGCATGCCTTCACGGTGCGTCCACCAGGCCTGGCGGGAGCAGAGACAATGGGCCCTCTCAGCTGCTGTTCCCCAAGGAGGAGCCTCCTGCTCCCGCCCGCGGGGGTGGCGGCCCGTGCGCCCGGCTGGGAGCAGCTGCCACCGCGTCCCCTGCCACAGGCACCTGCTCCCCGCCGCCTTTGTCCACTGCCGACGCCTGACGTACTGGGCGCCTTCTCCTCCCGCCAGCCCGGCCTCCTACAGCCTGGCTGTGCTGTGCCCGGGCCAGCGGGTCCTCCCAGGCCTCTACCGTGGGGTCCCCGTTCAGGACTGGGTGGCACGAGGGCCGAGAGGGGGTGTTTCCTGGGACGCTGCCCCAGGGCTCGAGGGTTCGCTCATATCTGGGCAGGGCATTCTGGTCCATTTGGGGGACACCCAGTGTCCAGACACATGAGGGTGCCGAGCGGGGTGTGCTGTAGTGGCGGGGTCCCCGTGGTGCCCCCGGAACCAGTGACAGAGGCCTAGCCCACAAAATGTAGGGCACCGGGCAGCCTCTCCTCCCCTTGGAGCTGGGGGGGCAGAGAGTGAGAGGGAGGCGGGACTGGGCAGCTCCCACCGCTGGGATAGGCAGTGCCCTCTGCCCGGCACCCACCGCTGCCCGCTCTGCCGGCCGCTCGGAAAGAAAAAAGAGCCTTTTCTCCAAGTGGGAGCGGTAGCCAGCTCCTCCTGACAATGGGAGGCATTGAGGGCTGGGGGTGGTGCTGCCGCTCCCCTCCCCCGCCCGTTCCCAGTGCGCTCAGGCCAGGGCCGTGGCCTGTAACTGGATCCACACACTGTGGGAGCCCCAGCCGCCTTCCTGGACCCCGGGAGTGAGGCTTTGGGGGAGCCCCAGCACTGGCTGTGGAGCCCCAGGGTTCCCCTGGGCCCGGCCGCCCAGGCCTGAGTGGCTCTCGGCCCTCCCCCGGGGCAGCTTGTTTCTCTAAGCCAGTTGTTTGGGACTTTTGGCTTCTGGCAACAGATGGTGGGCCGGAGTGGCCATTTTGCACCCTCCCCATCCACCCTGCCCAAGCCGAGGCCACGGATAAAAGCCTTCAGGGGGATGGGGAGCCTGGGGGACGGGGAGCAGCCCAGCTGCCGAGAAACGCTCAGGCCCCGGCCCCCACCACCCGCTGCCCTCAGGCCAGGCCTTCTCCTGGGGGGACCGTGAGGGGCGGGGGTGAGGGCTAGACAGCTGGCATTTCAATGTGGCCACAGCTCCAGGGGCGGTGCCAGGGCAGCCCCCTCCTGCTGGGCTCTGGAAGGCGGACGGTTCATGCCCAGGAGCGTTGAGCCCCTGTTTAGCCAGGGGATCCCCTGGCACCCCGCCAGCTCCCCCCCCCAGCCCCAGTGCCCAGAGCTGTGGGCGCAGCAGGGAAGCCACCTTCCCAGGCCACCGCGGGCGGCACGTTCTGCCTCAGAGGCTCTGCCCCTGGGAAGGGCCCCGCCTGGCTGGTCCCAGGGCCTCCACTGAGCTTTCCCGCCAGAGCGAGGCCGAGGTGCCACTGGGGGGCGGGGGGACGGTCCATGCTCCAGACGCCGGGCCACCAGGTGGGAGAGGGAGGCAGGAGGCCCCTCCGCTCACCTGCTCCCAAGGTGCCTGCAGTGTTCTGGGGGGACACAGGCCTGCCCGCCTGCCCCCGAGCTCAGGAAGGACCCCCGCACCTTCGGTGGTCCCGCTGTGAAGTGGGGGTTCCCGTCCCGGCCTGTGCTGCCTGAATGTCTCTTGGGAAGACCCGATCCCACAGGGAATGAGCCGGGTGGGGGTGGGGCGGGCGCCACGCTGAGCCCCAGCGAGGTCCCTGGGAGGCATCTCCGTCGTGGGAAGCCCAGAGGGGGACGGGGGACACGACGGAGTTCAGAGCCACCTCCGCGCCCCCCCCCGCCCCCAGCGGCTCTGGCCGGTCTGCACCCCCCCTGGGTTGCTGAGATCCAAGCCGGGTTTTGCCGAACCTCCTGGTCTCTAGCCCGTTCCCCCCAGTTAACGAGGGTGAAGTTCACTTAGTACGAAATTAGCTGCTTGACAGTGTACGGTTCCGTGGCATGTGGCACAGTCACCGTGTGGTGCAGCCACAGCCCTGACACATCCACGTCCCCTGGAGGAGCCCCCGTGGCAGCCCGCCTGCTGCCCCCAGACAGGTGCTGGGCGGCGGGGCCCCCAGACGGGTGCTGGGCGGCGGGGCCCCCAGACGGGTGCTGGGTGGCAGGGTGGCGGGGCCCCCAGACGGGTGCTGGGCGGCGGGGCCCCCAAACGGGTGCTGGGCGGCAGGGCGGCGGGGCCCCCAGACGGGTGCTGGGTGGCAGGGTGGCGGGGCCCCCAGACGGGTGCGGGGCGGCGGGGTGGCCGTGGACTGACCGCTCGGTGTGTCTGTCGCCCACAGCTGCAGTGAGGCCTTCGTGGGCCAGCGGTGCCAGGTGCACAGCCCCTGCCTCAGCGCCCCCTGCAGGAACGGCGGGACGTGCCACGCGCTGGACCGGGGCGGCCTGGCGGACTACACCTGCAGCTGCCGCCTGGGCTTCTCCGGGCCCCTCTGCCTGACACCCCAAGACAACGCCTGCCTCCCCAACCCCTGCCGCAACGGCGGCACCTGCGACCTGCTCACGCTCGCCGACTACAAGTGCCTTTGTCCCCCCGGCTGGTCAGGTGAGGGAGCCGGCGGCGGCCCTCGTCCCCCCTTCTGTCCCCCCGAGGCGGGCTGGCCTGGCCCTGCCCCGCTGCCCGGCAGGTGCCCAGCCCGTCCGAGTGGCCGGAGGAGGCCCCGGGCTTTCGTTGGGCCGTCGGGGACTGTGATCCCCACATAGCTCCGAGCCTCCACCCGAGTCCCCGCTGCAGCCCTGGAGCGTGGGTTCCGCTGCCTGAGTGGCCCCCCCTCACCGCCTCCTGCTGCCCAGGGGTCAGGGCCCTAGGGCAGTGATGGCGAACCTTCTGAGCTCGGCGTGTCCGCATTTTGAAAAACCCTAACTGAACTCTGGTGCCGTGTCACATAGAGAAACTTTTTGATATTTGCAACCATCGTAAAACAAAGACTTATATTTTTGATATTTATTTTATATATTTAAATGCCATTTAACAAAGAAAAATCAACCAAAACAATGAGTTCGCGTGTCACCTCTGACATGCGTGTCATAGGTTCGCCATCACTGCCCTAGACAGAAGTTCCTGGGAGTGTGGGCTCGGAAACTCGACACAGGCCCCGTCAGACCTGGGCCTCAGGCGGGGGCTCAGCCTCTAGAACCTGGTCCCTCGTTGACAGAAAGATGGCCGTGTTGGGCGGCGGGTCCGGGGGGTTAAAGAGAGGATGCCGCTCGGCCCCTCCCCGCCCCACACCTCTGGGTCCTGGGGAGAGGCCCCCTGGGGGCAGGGCAGCCAGAGTGCCCCTCTCACCCGCCTCGCCCACCAGGGAAAACGTGCCAGCAGGCGGACCCGTGCGCCTCCAACCCCTGTGCCAACGGTGGCCAGTGCCTGCCCTTCGAGGCCTCCTATATCTGCCGCTGCCCGCCCGGCTTCCACGGCCCCACCTGCAGGCAGGACGTGAACGAGTGTGGCATGAACCCCCCGCCCTGCCGCCACGGGGGCACCTGCCTCAACGAGGTCGGCTCCTACCGCTGTGTCTGCCGCGCCACCCACACCGGCCAGCACTGCGAGCTGCCCTACGTGCCCTGCAGCCCCTCCCCCTGCCAGAACGGGGGCACGTGCCGGCCCACAGGTGACACCACGCACGAGTGCGCCTGCCTGCCAGGTACGCTGGCCGCCTCGGCCGGGGAGGGCGGTGGGCGGGGTGAACGGGGTGTGCGCCCCAAGCACGAATCGGAAGGTGGCCCTGGGTGTGTCGTGCGGGTTGGTCTGGAGTAAGGAAGAGCGTGAGGAGCACGGCGTAGGGCTAGGCGCCACCCCAGGCCCCCACTTGCCGTTTCTGACGGGTAGGCGTTGCTGTGACTGGACAGCTGGGCCCACAACCCCCAGGGGCCCCAGGACCCCCACAGCCCCTGGAGGGGCTCCTTGGGGAGGCCTGGCCCTGCCCGAGTCTGGCTGGGCCTCCTTGGCATTCCCTCCGAGCAGCAGGCACCGCCACTCTGGAGTCCCCTCATCTTGGGGTCCCTAGAGCCCCATGCACGGTGCACAACTCCCTGCTGTGGGAGCTCTCACCCGTGCAACCCGGGGCTTCCCCTGGTTCCCGGGGGTGGGGCTTGTCCTCCCTCCTGTCTCCTGGGCTCCCTTGGGTGCGGTGGGGGCCCCGGCAGGCACCAGAACCGCTTCTGTCCCCCCAGCAGGCCCGCAGCACCGGGTCATACTGGTCTTTCCATCATAGTTTATCTCGGTTGCTGGCGACCTAAAAATAATAACAAAACCTTTGGTCTGTCAGCTGCAGACGGGGAGGTGGGACCCCAGCAGGGGAGTGGGTGGGGTGTGGTTCCTCAGGGGCACAGCGCCCGGCTGACCCAGGGATGACCTTGGGGTGGCCCCAGCCCCCACGCCACCCGCCAGACTGGGCCCTGCAAAGAGGAAGTGTGTTCTCGGCCGTCACGCCCGGCCTCACCGCTGCGCTGCCTCTTCGTGCGGACGCCAGGCGCGGGTTTCCTGCGCGCACGGGGTGCCCCCGCCGCCCACCAGCCTCCCGCCTGCCTCCCTCCTGCCGGCCTCCCTCCCGCCTGCCTCGGTGGCTGCTCCGCGGTCTCTGGGGAGTGAGGGCCCAGCTCTCCGGCCAGGCCAACCCCAGGCTCTCAGTTCAGATACCTTCTTGGGGGCTGTGTGACCTCGAGCTGGGGCCTCCGTGCTGCCCCTGCCTGGGTGGGTGGGGGAGCCCTGGTCGTGGTGAGCCCAGCTCTCCAGCCCTCCCACTTTAGAAGGAGATCCTTTGAGCCGCGGGGCCCCCCAACATAGCGGGAAGCAGAACACGGGCCCTGACTCTGATGTGGGGTGCTCCCCAAACCACTCTGACTTCCATTTGGCTTTTGCTCTGGGAGCTGGGGGGCGGGAGGGCACTCGGTCTCTAAGGGCAGGGTGTTCAGAGGCGGGGGGGCGGGGAGTTAATGGGTAACTGGCTGCAGTTTGGCTGTTGCCAGACACACCTCTTGGGCTGATCATTGACCGCGGGAGGTGTGTGCTTAACAGCTGACGGGCAGGGATCCCCACGGAGGTCGGCCCCGGGTTGGGAGGAGCTGGACACAGCGGCTCTGGGCGCCCCTAGGACTGCCCACCTGGTCCTGCCCACACCACTGCCCAGCGTGGAGGCCTCCATCCCCTGCGGCTCCTGTCCAGTGGGGTACCCGTGGCCCAGCACCCCCGCACAGCGCCTGGCCCGCAGGCAGTGCCCGGCCACGGAGCCGCTAGGCACTCCCGGCCACGGAAGGGTTTCTGTGGGGACCCTCAGAACCTGTGCCCATGAATCTGTTCGTCCAACTGCCCTTCTTAATATATATATATATATATACACACTACATACATGTATTTATTGATTTCAGAGAGGAAGGGAAAGGGAGAGAGAGAGAAAAAAACATCAATGATGAGAGAGAATCATGGATCAGCGGCCTCCCGCACGCCCCACACTGGGGATCAAGCCCGCAACCACGCCGTGTGCCCTGACCGGGAATGGAACTGTGACCTCCTGGTTCCTAGGTCCAACCACTGAGCCACACCGGCCGGGCCCAACTGCCCTTTACAGACGGTTCCTTGGAGAGAAACGTGCTGCTGGTCACAGGAGTGGGGAGGGCAGGGATGGGGTACGGACCCCAAGGCAGCGGGCGCCGCAGGGCAACGGCTGAGCGGGTCCCGGGCGCTCTCGCCACAGGCTTCACCGGCCAGAACTGCGAGGAGAACGTCGATGACTGTCCAGGAAACAGCTGCCAGAATGGAGGCACCTGTGTGGACGGCGTGAACACCTACAACTGCCGCTGCCCGCCCGAGTGGACAGGCACGTGCCGCGGGCCCCTCCCATCACACTGCGGCCCACGGGAGCACGGTGTGACCTGGGGCGGCCCTCCCCGCCCCCCCCCCGTCACACTGCGGCCCGCGGGAAGACGGTGTGACCTGGGGCGGCCCCTCCTGTCACACTGCTGCCCACGGGAGGCGGCAGTGAGGGCCGAGAGCCCGGGCCTGCCAGGAGGACGGTGTGACCTGGGGCGGCCCCTCTGCCCATGACCAGGGTCTGAGCCCCCCCCAGGGGTCAGCGTAGACGTGGGCATTGGCAGCCCGGGCCAGGCAGCCCTGTGCCAGAATCCAGTCCCCAGGTTTGAGCCTAGCTGGTTGGGTAGGACCTAGGGACGCCGGTCAGTGATGCAGCCCCGGCCCTTGGGGCCCACCGTTCGGCGGGGATGGCAGGCACGTGTGGGCCCCAGTGCACCTGTGTGCACAGTCAGGGCAGAGAGAGAAGCCACCTGGTGTCCGTGGCGAAGGGGAAGATGTGACTCAGGCTGGCACGGAGTGGAGGAGCCCTGGAGGGCTTCCTGGTGGAGGCGGACCCTGTGCCTGGAGGGTGGGGTCTCTGCTGGGGTGGAGGGTCTGGAAGCAGCCGCCCGCCCGGCCCAATGGTCCCGGTGCCCCGCAGGTCAGTACTGCACCAAGGACATGGACGAGTGCCAGCTCATGCCCAACGCCTGCCAGAACGGCGGCACCTGCCACAACACCCAGGGAGGCTACAACTGCGTGTGCGTCAACGGCTGGACGGGCGAGGACTGCAGCGAGAACATCGACGACTGCGCCAGCGCGGCCTGCTTCCACGGCGCCACCTGCCACGACCGCGTGGCCTCCTTCTACTGCGAGTGTCCCCACGGCCGCACGGGTGAGGGGGGTGCGGTGACCCGGCCTCCGCGGGCCAGGCCTGGCGCACATCACCTCAGCCGGACGCACGGCTGGCTTTGCGAAGGGGCAGGGGGTGCCCGCAGTCAGGCCCGCTAGGGATTA
Source organism: Myotis pilosus (assembly GCA_036010255.1). Lineage (NCBI taxonomy): Eukaryota > Metazoa > Chordata > Mammalia > Chiroptera > Vespertilionidae > Myotis > Myotis pilosus. Next base: position 73,053,934 of record JASKON010000013.1, read on the forward strand.
ACCCGCGTGCCCTGGGACACTCAGCAGGGTCACTCAGAAGCCCCGGCCACTGTGGCCCAGTGGATAGAGCGTTGGCCTGTGGACTGTAAGGTCCCAGGTTTGAGTCCAGTCAAGGGCATATGCCCGGGTTGCAGGCTCGATCCCCAGTAGGGGGCGTGCAGGAGGCAGCCGGTCAGTGGTCCTCTCGTCATTGATGTTTCTCTCTCCTTCTCCCTTCCTCTCTGAAATCAATAGAAAAATATTCTATTTAAAAAATCATCACAGTGGGAGGCCCTTCCCCAGTGGGTCTGGGTGGGGTAGAGCGGGGGGTGGGCAGTGCCCGCTGATGCCGACGCTCCGCCAGGTCTGCTGTGCCACCTCAACGACGCCTGCATCAGCAACCCCTGCAACGAGGGCTCCAACTGCGACACCAACCCTGTCAACGGCAAGGCCATCTGCACCTGCCCCTCGGGGTACATGGGGCCGGCCTGCAGCCAGGATGTGGACGAGTGCTCGCTGGGTACGCGCCGGGCGGGGCAGGGCGGGCGGCGACGGGGCAGCTGGGAGTTCTGTCCTCGGAGGGTCCCCGGTCTGATGGGGGAGGCGGGCAGGTCCCTCCCAGACTGTTGGAGGCTGGGGTGCTGGGAGCAGCCCCTGACCGCGCTGCGCCCCCAGGTGCCAACCCCTGTGAGCACAAGGGCAAGTGCATCAACACGCTGGGCTCCTTCGAGTGCCGCTGCCTGCAGGGCTACACCGGCCCACGCTGCGAGATCGACGTCAACGAGTGCGTCTCGAACCCGTGTCAGAATGACGCCACCTGCCTGGACCAGATCGGGGAGTTCCAGTGCATCTGCATGCCCGGTGCGTGGGCCGCTGGGGGAGCTGAGGGGGGGCAGATGGCCCCCAGCATCTGGGGAGACCCAGGGAGGCCCAGCCTGCGGGCAGAGCAGAGCGCGGGGCACTGGGGGGTGGGCCCAGGCGCCCGGAGCTGCAGGTCGGGGGTGGGCGTCTCTTTCTGGGCCAGGATGTTCACAGCCCCTGCTACCCCCTGCCCAGGCTACGAGGGTGTGCACTGCGAGGTGAACCGGGACGAGTGTGCCAGCAGCCCCTGCCTGCAGAACGGCCGCTGCCTGGACAAGATTAACGAGTTCCAGTGCGAGTGCCCCACAGGTGCGCTGCCCGCCTGCCTGCCCACCCGCCTGCCGCAAGGCTGTCCCAGCCGGCCCTCCGTGCCTCGGGGACAGGCCGAGCCCTGACGTCCCCCTGTGGTGGCCCCGCCCCAGCCCAGGCCTCATTCTGCAGGAGCCCTGCCTGTCCTTCCCCTCAGAAATGGATGGGGGCGTCCCGGCCGGGGCGCACTACCCCTTATCGTGCTGGGTGTGCTCGCAGGGGTCGCGGAGCCGGGGGGCCAGAGATGCGCCTCCTTGCTGCAGGGGTTCCCTGGAGGGGAGGGCGCCCGGAGACCCCGGAGGGGTTGGGTAGGAGGAGGCACCAGCCCAGCTCTGGGGGCTCCTGGCTGGCGGGGAGGGTGCCATGGACATGGGGGCTCCTGGAGCCCCAGGAGGCTGAGTCTGTCCCATGGAAACAGGGCAGAGCCTTGAGCTCCTGAGATGCAAATCGGCCTCCCCAGACACCATGGGGAACCCAGTCTCCACCTGCCTGGGCTGTAGCCATGGCAACCACAGTTGCTCTGGGGCTGAGAGCTGACGTGGGGAGGAGAGCGCTCTGGGTGAGGGTGCCGCGTCCCTGCGGAGCACGCGCAGGGGGTCCCTCGCGGGAACCTCCGTGTGGTCCGGCTGGGGCTCGGCCACGGGCCCTGGTGCCTGGCCATCTGCCAGCCGCCGCTGTGCCGCTGCAGGCTTCACCGGGAACCTGTGCCAGTACGACGTGGACGAGTGCGCCAGCACGCCCTGCAAGAACGGCGCCAAGTGCCTGGACGGGCCCAACACCTACAGCTGCGTGTGCACGGAAGGTGGGGCCGCTGCGGGCGCAGGGAGGGGAGGAGCGTGGCTCCAGCGGAGGGACCGTCGGAGCCGAGGGGGTAGGGGGTGGGGGGGGCGCGGGCAGGGGACGGGCCCTCAGCCTGGCAGCCCTCGTCCCGGGGCCGAGGGCGCAGCTCAGCGCTGACACTGCAGTGGAGGCGTCTTTTCCACATTTTTTACAGTATTTTTTTATTGACTTCAGAGAGGGAGCCGGAGATAGAAACATCAATAATGAGAGAGAATCACGGATCGGCTGCCTCCTGCACACCCCCTACTGGGGGCAACCCAGGCATGTGTCCTGACCCAGAATCGAACCGTGACCTCCTGGTTCATAGCTCGGTGCTCAACCCCTGAGCCACGCCGGCCGGGCAACGTGTCTCTCCATAAAGGACACCTCCCCGGTCCTCCCTGCCTGGGCACCAGTGACCTGGGTCTGGTGGCAGAGCTCGGAGCAGGGGATGGCCTGGTGCCCAGGGAGCAGCCGCCCTGAGCTCGGCCCCCGCCCTGCAGGCTACACGGGGCCCCACTGCGAGGTGGATATCGATGAGTGTGACCCCGACCCCTGCCACTACGGGTCCTGCAAGGATGGCGTGGCCGCCTTCACCTGCCTGTGCCGTCCCGGCTACACGGGCCACCACTGCGAGACCAACATCAACGAGTGCCACAGCCAGCCCTGCCGCCACGGGGGCACCTGCCAGGATCGTGACAACGCCTACCTCTGCCTCTGCCTCAAGGGGACCACAGGTGCCGGCCGGGGCTCAGTGTCGGGGGGCAGGGGGCGCGGCGGCGGGGCTCAGGAGCTGACCACCACGTGCCCCTTGCCCCGCAGGACCCAACTGTGAGATCAACCTGGACGACTGTGCCAGCAACCCCTGCGATGCGGGCACGTGCCTGGACAAGATAGACGGCTATGAGTGCGCCTGCGAGCCGGGCTACACGGGTGAGCGGTCCTGGGGGTCCGGGACCCCCGCTGGCTCCATCCCGCAGAGCCCTGCTCATGGCCTGGCCTGGGGCTGAGGCTGTGCTCAGAGGTCAGGGTCAGCGACGGCCCTGGGCCCTCACCCGGGGCAGGACGGTGCAGGGAGCTGCCCAGGGCCCACTGTCGGGCTCCAGCGGCACCGGGGATCCGCGGGCACCTCCGCCGGCCCAGCGGGCTGAGAGCACAGCCAGGGTCCAGGGCACCGTCTGCCCCAAGCAAGTCCTGGCTCTCGGGGCCCCAAGTGCCCCCTTAGTCAGAGGGCACAGTGCAGGCTCTGCCCCTGGGTCACTGGGAGGGGGACTTGCTCTAGTGCCGGTGAGAGCCCGGCACAGAGCGTGGGCCAGGCTGGCTGGTGCCACAGGTGACACTCGTGTAAAATGCCAGCTCGGCCCAGCCACGTGGCTCAGTGGTTGAGCGTCGACCTATGAACCAGGAGGTCTAGTTTGATAAACATATATTTAAAAATAATAGCAATGCCGGCTCGGCCGGCGTCCCCGCGAAAAACAGGTGAGGGCTCGGCTATGATGCGGTTTAACGGGAGGAAACGGGCTCGGGCCAGAACCTGCTCACCAGGACCCTCCGCCCCCAGGGACCATGTGCAACATCGACATCGACGAGTGTGCGGGCGGCCCCTGCCACAACGGCGGCACCTGCGAGGACGGCACCAACGCCTTCACCTGCCACTGCCCCGAGGGCTACCACGGCCCCTCCTGCCTGTCCGAGGTCAACGAGTGCAGCAGCGACCCCTGCGCCCACGGGGCCTGCCGGGACGGCCTCAACGGGTGCGGGCACGGGCGGGGCGGGGGGCGGGGCGCGGGTGGACGTCCCCATCTCCAGCCCACGGCCGTGAGCTGTGCCCCCAGGAAGGCGGCTGTGTGTGGCCGGCAGGGGCCAGGCTGGGGAGCCCCAGACGGGCCAGATGGTGGCCCCGGGCCGGGCGGTGGGTGCTGTCACCCCGAGGACAGATAGCTGTCTGTGCCCAGTACAGACACCTGCTCGGCCCGGGCCATGTGCCGCCCTGAGCCACCGGGCCTCGCGGGCACAGTGCCGGCTCCGGGCGGGCCCGCGGGGTCCCTGGGACTCGGTGCCCCTGGTCCGGGAGATGTCAGAAGCGCTGTGTGGGTTTCGTGGCTCCTCGGGCAGCTCCTCGGGTCTGCGAACGCCAAAGGGGCATCTTTTTTTAAGTATTTTTCATTGATTTTTAGAGAAAGGGAGGGAGAGGGGGAGAGAGAATCAGGGACCGGCCGCCTCCTGCACGCCCCACACTGGGAATCAAGCCCGCAACCCGGGCCTGTGCGCTGACCGGGAATCGAACCCGGAACCTCTTGGTTCCTGCTCAACCACTGAGCCCCGCCGGCGGGGCAGGAGCACCTTTTACTCCTCACAAGCCCCTTCCGCCACCCCTGAGCTTACGTTGAGGAGGTGGCTGAGGAACTTGAGGGCGGGGTGGGTGCCAGGAGCCACACCTGTTAGAGGCGCAGGTGCGGTGTGGACGGTGGCCGGGGACGGGGCTGCCTGCCGGTGCAGCACGGGGCCGCTGGCTGCTCCCTGCTGCTCACGGGGTTCAGAGGGCTCCGGGTTCAGAGGGCTCTGGGCGGGGAACCATCACGGCGAGGAGGGTGGTCGCCTGCAGAGGGGGTGCAGCTGCTCGCCCTGGCCCAGCCCTCGCCCATGTGTCTCCCGTGTGGATGTGCCGGGTCTCCCCTCTTACGATAAACCCCAAGTCTAGTAAGTGAGCTCTTTCCTGAGTTCTGGGAGCTGGTCTAGCCAATTGCCAAGCTGCGGGGGTGTGGAGCCTCTGTGTGGTGGTCGGTCAGGAACACAGGTGGCCCTAGGGCTGGCGATTGGCGTTTGACGTGGGGCGGGCTGGGGGCCTGGGCCCTTCGCCCTCGTTTGGTGTCGGAAGTCTTAGGGCGCAGAGGGGGAAATGGAGCTTTCTGACACCCGTTCTGTGCCCACATCGCTCTGTCTACACGGGCCATTGAGGCGGGCAGTGGCCCTGTGCCCCATTTGGCACAGAGAGGGTACGCACTGGGTTCAGGGCCACACCGCCAGGGCTGGTGGGTGCTGGTGCCCCACCTCAAAGGACTGAGGGTCAGAGGGGATGGCCGCCTCCACGCCATGCGACCAGGAGCGTGTGGGGGCGGGGAACGCCCACCTCTGCCGCCCCTGAGCCGCCTGGTCCCTCTGCAGGTACAGATGTGACTGCGACCCCGGCTGGGGCGGGGCCAACTGTGACGTCAACAACAACGAGTGCGAGTCAAATCCCTGTGTCAACGGCGGGACCTGCAAGGACATGACCAGCGGCTACGTGTGCGCCTGCCGCGAAGGCTTCAGCGGTGAGTGTGTGTGTGTGTGTGTGTGGGGGGGGCGGGGGGTCTGGTGCAGAACGGGGCTCCGGGACAGTGGCTCAGGCCCTTGGCCCAGCACAGGGCACAGCACGCGCTGACGGGCACACTGACCGCTGTCCCCTCCTCAGGCCCCAACTGCCAGACCAACATCAACGAGTGTGCGTCCAACCCGTGTCTGAACCAGGGCGCCTGCATCGATGACGTGGCAGGGTACAAGTGCAACTGCCTGCTGCCCTACACAGGTGAGGGCGGGGGGTGGGGGGGCCGCAGGGGAGGGCGGGGCCTGGGCCGTCCAGTGGATGAAGGCGCAGCGGTGGCCATGGGGTGTGTAGCGGCTTTCACGGGGCCGCCTTGTCTGTGTGCTCGACAGCCCCTCCCAGAGGTTCTGCTCTGCATGGGGGCCTTAGGCCGGCTGCTTTCGGGCCTCGTTGCCAGATGAGCATAAACATAGAGGATGGCCCGGCCGTGTGGCTCAGTGGTGGAGCGTCACGGTTCAGTTCCCCGTCAGGGCAAATGCCGGCTTCGGGCTTGACCCCCAGGAGGGAGTGTGCAGGAGGCAGCCGATCAATGGTTTTTCTCTCGTCATTGATTTTTCTGCCTCTCCTTCTCCGCTTCTTCCTGAAGTCAATTAAAAATAAAAAAGTTCGGATGCCCGGGAGAGGACTGCAGTATAAGTAGGCCCCGATATTTCACCTGGCGGCCTACTCAGGGGTGAGGCGGTGGAGTCCTCGGCACAGGCAGGGGCCGGGCCCGGCTGGCGGCCTCCAGGGCTGGGAGCTGGGGGCCGGGGCCTGGGGCCAGGTGCGGTCCCTGGCCGGCAGGCAGGCCTCTGTGTGGGAACAAGGGGCCCCCTTCCCGCTGGCAGAGGCGCTTCCCTGGGTGCCCCAGCCTCCGTTCTCGTCCCGGCCGAGTGGTCACAGGAACCGTCCCTCCAGGAGAGCTATGCAGAGTTAAAAACCAAAAGGCCACACCATGGACCCTGGGGGTGGGCCAGGGTGCTGCTCCCGGCGGCGGGGCCCTGGGAGTCCTGAGCCGGCCCTGCCAGGGGGGCGGGGCGGGGTGGGGGGCCTGTGGTTCCCATGACATCGGGTGGCCGGAGGCCAGAGCCGTGTTTTCTTTGACCAACGCGAGGGGCCTGGGTTTTCTCTCCTGAATCAGTGAGGAAGCCCGGGGCCGCCCAGGCCTCCGCCCGGTGCACCGAGCCCCTCGGCAGGCAGGCTGCTGGGGGCGGGAGGCCGGCGGGAGGAGCCGCCCATGCTGACCGGCTTCCCGTCCGCCCGCTTCCTGCTTCCCTTCGCACAATTGTCGGAAACTCTGGCCAGTTTCCTGCTGGCCCGGGTCACCGTGGAAACCGAAAGAAAGAAGGGCCTGGAAAATCGCAGCGGCCGGCCAGCGGGATAACAGCCGCGAGGAAGATAACGCTTCCCCGGCCCGGCCCGGCCCGGCCCTGCGGCCGTAAACAGGAAGACCGCGCGGGCTTTCGGGGAGAGATTGTGGCCGGTGTGCAGGGGCGCTCGCCAGGCCCCCCGCTCTGCCCCGGGTCCTGCCGCAGCCCCGGGCTCCCCGATAACTAGGATGTGCCCCGGCTGGAGCTGGCACGGCCCCCACAGTGGCTGGCCTGTGCCCTGCGGTCACTGCCTTATTCCCTGGCCTCGCTTGATGGGCGCCTCCTGTCTGGGACACGAAAGGCTGGGACCAGGCCCGAGGCCCCCGCGTGCATGGGGGGCGCCAGCCCTGACTGCCAGGTGCTCCTCGGGGGCGAGGCCCAGGCTGTGCCCTGCAGCCCCTGGGAGCCAGGTGTCCATCCGGTTTGCCTCGAGCCCGAGTTCTGGGCCCCAGCTCAGCCCGGAGCTGACCCGGGGCCTGACGTGCAGCCCCGCTGGTGTCGGACGCTGGGAGGACCAGCACACGGCGGCCGTGGCTGCCACGGGGTTGGCCCTCTGGCCGGGCTCCCTGGGCCTCACCATCTTCCCTCTCCCGCAGGAGCCACGTGTGAGGTGGTGCTGGCCCCGTGTGCCTCCAGCCCCTGCAGGAACGGCGGCGAGTGCAGGGCGTCCGAGGACTACGAGAGCTTCTCCTGTGTGTGCCCGGCCGGCTGGCAGGGTGAGGCCGCTGCTCCCCCAGCCCCGGCCCATTTCCACGGAGCCCAGGAGGGCGGCCCCAGGGTTCGGGCGGATCCGGGAGGGAGGGAGGGAGCTCTCCTCTCTGGAGATGAGCCGGGGATCTGAGCCACCTGCAGGGGGGCTCTCTTAGCAGGAACCCACCTCGCCCTTCCTTTCCTCCTGGGCGTCCCCAAGGCCCACCTGGGCTTGAGCCCCCGGACATGAGGAGGGGCCAGGAGGGGGCTGAGGTGACGCTCCCTCCCCCAGGGCAGACCTGCGAGGTGGACATCAACGAGTGCGTGAAGAGCCCGTGCCGCCGCGGCGCCTCCTGCCACAACACCAACGGCGGCTACCGCTGCCACTGCCAGGCGGGCTACACGGGGCGCAACTGCGAGACGGACATCGACGACTGCCGGCCGAGTGAGTGGCCGGCCCGCCCGCCCACCTCGGAGACGGGCAGAACCGGGGGAACGGAGGTGGCGCTGGCTGGGTGCAGGGGGGCCTGGCCATACCAGCTGTCACTCCCAGAGAGGCCACCTGCCCAGTCCAGGTGGACGTGGCCGGGAGGGCGCCGTTTGGTGCTGGGAGGTGGCAGCTGGCGTGGACTGAGTGGCGTGCTTCCGGGTGGTTCTAGGAGGCTCCAGGGCAGGACTGCCCGGCGTCAAGCCCGCCCGACACCTCCCGGTCGGTTCCCAGGAGCTCCTCCCGCAGCGAGGAGCGACCTTAGGCCCCGGCCGCCCCTCAGCCTGCGCTCCTGTCCCTCCCCAGACCCGTGCCACAACGGCGGCTCCTGCACGGATGGCGTCAACGCGGCCTTCTGCGACTGCCTGCCCGGCTTCCAGGGCGCCTTCTGCGAGGAGGACATCAACGAGTGCGCCAGCAACCCCTGCCGCCACGGCGCCAACTGCACGGACTGCGTGGCCAGCTACACCTGCACCTGCCCCCCGGGCTTCAGCGGGATCCACTGCGAGAACAACACACCCGACTGCACCGAGAGGTGGGTGGCCCTGCAGGTCCACTGCGCCCGGGCCGCGCACGGGGCCTGGCAGCCTGGCCCCCGGGCAGGCGTCCACCCGTCACGCAGAGCTGGCCGAGCGGAGCCGGACCGCTCCTGTCCTGCAGGGCTCCTCCTAGGGGGCCATGGTCAGGTGGCGAGGCAGGAGCCAGGGACCCTGGTGGTTTAAGAGCTGGTGAGCCTCCTTCCAGACAAGGAGAACGTGGAACTCATCTCATTTCCTTTTTCACCTTGGCTGCCGGGAAGCTCGCACTAAATGTCTTCGTTCCCGTTTCCTGTGTTATCTACATGAGCTCTGATGTTCCTCTTGTTTTTCCCTTCACCCCGGAGTGTTAGAAAGCTCCCCTCAGGATGAGCTGTAAGGAAGGCAGAGGAAAGGGAGGGGGTGTAATGGGGTTTGCGAGTCCGAGGCCCCCAGTCCTGTGTCAGGGGCCCCCTGAGGCTGCTGTGGGCCTCTGTGAGGTTCGTCAGGCTGCTGCTGGCCTGGTGTGGCCATCAGGCCCCCGTAGCCACGGTCTAAGCCAGCGTGGCGGGTCCTACGCCCCAGTCAAACCTCCGGCGCCTGCCCACCTGCAGCTCCTGCTTCAATGGCGGCACTTGCGTGGATGGCATCGACTCCTTCACCTGCCTGTGCCCGCCTGGCTTCACGGGCAGCTACTGTGAGCACGACATCAACGAGTGCGACTCGCGGCCCTGCCTGCATGGCGGCACCTGCCAGGACAGCTACGGCACCTACAAGTGCACCTGCCCGCTGGGCTACACCGGCCTCAACTGCCAGGTGAGCGAGGAGGAGGGTGCTGCTGGGCCTGTTCCCATCGGCCCAAGGAGAGAAGAGCCTGGCTGAGGGGCAGGGTGGGCACGTGCTCCTGGGGGTCTGGATGGCCAGCCTGGCCCTGGCCTGGCCTGTGCTGCCCCCGGAGGAAGCAGAGGTGCTGGACGGGCGGTCATCCAGGTCAGGGAGCAGAGGTTTGTGGAGAGCGCCGAGACCAGGTGGTGCAGGGGAAGATTGGTTGTACAGGGTTTTTTTTTTGTTTTGCTTTAATATATCCTTATTCCAGAGAGGAAGGGAGAGGGAGAGGGAGAGAGAAACATCAATGATGAGAGAGAATCACTGATCGGCTGCCTCCTGCACACCCCCCACTGGGGATCAAGCCTGCAACCTGGGCCTGTGCCCTGACCCAGAATCAAACCCGGGACCCTTCAGTCCACAGGCCAGCGCTTTATCCACTGAGCCAAACCGGCTAGGGTGGCTGAGGAAGGATTATTAAAAGTTCATGTTTTTATAGCAAATATCCAAACGTATTAATGGTTGACCTTCCCGAGATTTTCACGTGAAATACCAATTACAAAAACTCCCAGCGAAAGTGTCTACTGATATAAGACCTTCCTTGGAGGAAAGGGGGGTCTGGATTTGCTGGGGGTGTGGGGGGAGAGGCCCCGCCCAGTCCCAGGCTGCCCCTGAGCAGTGGGAGCCCGCCGGCCTCAGTCTCCACTGCTGTGGCATGGGTGTGAGGTTTCCTGGTGCGTGTGGGCTGAGCGGCCGGGAGGGGGGCATGAACACTGCCCTGCGCCCCCAGAACCTGGTGCGCTGGTGTGACTCCTCGCCCTGCAAGAACGGCGGCAAGTGCTGGCAGACCAATGTCCTGTACCGCTGCGAGTGCCACAGCGGCTGGACCGGCCTCTACTGCGACGTGCCCAGCGTGTCCTGCGAGGCAGCCGCCCGGGAGCGAGGTACCCGCGGTCCCCTCCCAGCCCAGGCTCCCCCGGCGGCCAGCCCCGGGAGGGAAGCCCCGGCCTCACGCTCCCGCCCCCGCGCCCCTCGCAGGCATCGACGTGACCCACCTGTGCCGGAACGGCGGGCTCTGCTTGGACGCGGACAACACGCACCACTGCCGCTGCCAGCCGGGCTACACGGGCAGCTACTGCGAGGACCAGGTGGACGAGTGCTCGCCCAGCCCCTGCCAGAACGGAGCCACCTGCACCGACTACCCCGGCGGCTACTCCTGCGAGGTGGGGACCCTCCCGGGGAGGGAGGGCGTGTCTGGTATGGCGCTGAGTGCTGGGCCCTGGGCTAGGAGCCAGCTCAGTAGGGGAGACTCAGCCCAGCAGATGCGGACGCCTTTTAGTCCCATGAAGGTAGAGCCAGGGTAATCAGGGAAGACTGCCTGGAGGAGGTGTCCTGAGGGGGAGGAGGGAGTGGCTGGAAGAAGAAGATGCACTAAGAAGTTGGACAGGGTTTCCCTCCTGTAGGATTTTTTCCCCCTTGTTCACCTGACACCCCTCCTGAGACCCCCACATCTCTCAGGAGATGCGGCCTGGCCCCTGCTTTGGGCCATGACTTAGTTTATGGGAGCCCTTCTCAGGGTTGGCTGGACAAGAGTCTGCCTCCGGGTCAGCCCGATGTGAGGAGCCCAAGGCTTCACCAGGCAGGAGGACAGCTTGTGTGGCTCTGTCAGCATGGGGGTTGGGGGGCAGCTCACACCCCGGCTACCCACAGAGCCACAGCCCCACCCCTTGTCTCTGACAGTGCGTGGCCGGCTACCACGGGGTGAACTGCTCCGAGGAGATCAACGAGTGCCTGTCCCACCCGTGCCAGAATGGCGGCACCTGCATCGACCTCACCAACACCTACAAGTGCTCCTGCCCCCGGGGCACACAGGGTAAGGGTCGCCACACCGGGGCTGAGGTCCAGGGGAAGTGGGCCGTCGGGCCCCTGTGCCCAGCTAGAGGCATCCCGGACCTGGCCAGAGCCTCGTGAGGGTGGAAGGCAGGGGCGGGGCCAACAGGGAGCCAGGCCAGGCCGCCGGCACCTGGCAGCCCGCTGTGCCAGCCTCCTGTCACGCTCGGGCACCTGTGGGTCCCTGTCCTCGCCTCGCCACTCATCCAGGGAGGGAGCGGGCAGCGTGTGCCGTGCGGGTCCCTGACGCCCGCGCCCCTGCAGGCGTGCACTGCGAGATCAACGTGGACGACTGCAACCCCCCCATCGACCCCGTGTCCCGCGGCCCCAAGTGCTTCAACAACGGCACCTGCGTGGACCAGGTGGGCGGCTACTCCTGCACCTGCCTGCCCGGCTTCGTGGGCGAGCGCTGCGAGGGCGACGTCAACGAGTGTCTCTCCAACCCCTGTGACGCCCGCGGCACCCAGAACTGCGTGCAGCGCGTCAACGACTTCCACTGCGAGTGCCGCCCCGGCCACACCGGTGGGTGCCCGGCCGGGCGGGGGGTGGGGGGCGGGCCGGGGCCGCGGGGGGCGCGCCTCACCCCCACGCTCGTCCCCAGGGCGCCGCTGCGAGTCCGTCATCAACGGCTGCAAGGGGAAGCCCTGCAAGAACGGCGGCACCTGCGCCGTGGCCTCCAACACCGCCCGCGGCTTCATCTGCAAGTGCCCGGCGGTAGGTGCCGCGCCCGGGCGGGCAGGGAGGGCCCTGGCCTCGGGTGGCCGCTGACACCCCTGCACCGAGGGCCTGGCCCTGCACACGCGTCTGCTGAGGCCTCCCCCGTCCTCAGGCCCCTCAAGGTCTTCTCTCGTGTCCGTGAACTTGATTTGCAGAGCAGTTTTATTTATTTAATATGTTTTTATTGATTTTAGAGAGGACGGGAGAGGGAGGGAGAGAGAGAGAGAAACATCGAAGATGAGAGAGAATCATTGATCGGCTGCCTCCTGCACGCCCCCCACTGGGGATCCAGCCCGCAACCCGGGCCTGTGCCCCGACCGGGAATCCAACCGTGACCTCCTGGTTCCTAAATCAATGCTCAGCCCCTGGGCCACCCGGTCGGGCCACGGAATATCTCTTTAAGGGGTTCTGCTGCCCAGGGAAAGGCGGCCGGCCCCCCATCCCGGTGGGGACCCGGCGAGCCAGCGCCGCCTGACCCCGCGCCACCCTCTCCCCGCGCCGCCTGACCCCGTGCCACCCTCTCCCCGTGCCACCCTCTCCCCGCACCACCCTCTCCCCGCGCCGCCTGACCCCGCGCCACCCTCTCCCCGCAGGGCTTCGAGGGCGCCACGTGCGAGAATGACGCACGCACCTGCGGCAGCCTGCGCTGCCTGAACGGCGGCACCTGCATCTCGGGCCCTCGCAGCCCCACCTGCCTGTGCCTGGGCCCCTTCACGGGCCCCGAGTGCCAGTTCCCGGCCAGCAGCCCCTGCGGGGGCGGCAACCCCTGCTACAACCAGGGCACCTGCGAGCCCACCTCCGAGAGCCCCTACTACCGCTGCCTGTGCCCCGCCAAGTTCAACGGGCTCCTGTGCCACATCCTGGACTACAGCTTCCGGGGCGGCGCCGGCCTGGACATCGCCCCGCCGCCCATCGAGGAGGCCTGCGAGCTGCCCGAGTGCCGCGAGGAGGCGGGCAACAAGGCGTGCAGCGTGCGCTGCAACAACCACGCGTGCGGCTGGGACGGCGGCGACTGCTCCCTCAACTTCAACGACCCCTGGCAGAACTGCTCGCAGGCGCTCGAGTGCTGGAAGTACTTCGGCAACGGCCACTGCGACAGCCAGTGCAACTCGGCCGGCTGCCTCTTCGACGGCTTCGACTGCCAGCGCGCCGAGGGCCAGTGCAAGTGAGCTGGCGGGCGGGCGGAGCGGGCGGGCGGGCGGAGCAGGGCCGAGCTCCAATGCCAGGTGCCAGCTGGGGGTCACCCGGGGGCGGGGCGGGGGGCGGGAGGCTGAGCGCGCCCTCCCCGCGCCCGCAGCCCCCTGTACGACCAGTACTGCAAGGACCACTTCAGCGACGGCCACTGCGACCAGGGCTGCAACAGGGCCGAGTGCGAGTGGGACGGGCTGGACTGTGCGGAGCACGTGCCCGAGCGCCTGGCGGCCGGCACGCTGGTGGTGGTGGTGCTCATGCCGCCCGCGCAGCTGCGCAACGACTCGCTCCGCTTCCTGCGGGAGCTCAGCCGCCTGCTGCACACCAACGTGGTCTTCAAGCGCGACGCCAGCGGCCAGCAGATGATCTTCCCCTACTACGGCCGCGAGGAGGAGCTGCGCAAGCACCCCATCAGGCGCTCCGTGGACGCGGACGGCTGGGCCGCGCCCGGTGCCCTGCTCGGCCAGGTCAAGGCCGCGCTGCTCCCGGGCGGCGGGGGCGGGCGCTGGCGCCGGGAGCTGGACCCGATGGACATCCGCGGGTGAGTGAGCCGCAACCCCGGCCGAGCCCCGCGTGGCTCTCGGGGCTGCCCCTGGGGCAGCGTTCCCTCCACTCGATGGTGAAAGAGCCTGAGGCTCCGACAGGCCCCGGCAGAGGCGGTATCCCCACCCAGGGCCCTGGAGCCCGAGGCCCGCACCCTGGGGCTCGGTCAGCTCCCAGGAGAGAACCGGCCTGAGGTCTCTGTCCTGCTGAGATGGGGAGGAGGGGGGTTTGGCACCCAAGGGAACCACAGCGAGTGGCAGGCCTGGGTGGGCGGGCCTTTGCAGGCGTCTCCTCCGGGCCGTTCCTGCCCAGACCCGCTCCCTGCCGCCCCTCCTCACGCTCTGGGGCCTGGTCTCCCCGGGGCCCCTCGGGATGCTACCACCAGGGCCCCATCTAGTCCCCAGGGCGGCTGGTGGGCAGCCGGGGGGCCTGCCCTGAGCCCCGGCCGCGTCCCGCAGGTCCATCGTCTACCTGGAGATCGACAACCGGCAGTGCGTGCAGGCCTCCGCCCAGTGCTTCCAGAGCACCACCGACGTGGCCGCCTTCCTGGGCGCACTCGCCTCGCTGGGCAACCTCAACATCCCCTACAAGATCGAGGCCGTGCAGAGTGAGTGCCACCCGCGCCCGCCATCGCCCCCGAGGCCCCGGGAGGGGTCGGGGCCCAGCTCCCCCCACGGCGCGCTTGCCGCCCACAGGGGTGTGCCATGCCCTCCAGAGTGCGGGGAGCCCTTTTCTGGAAATTTCTGCCTGGCACATCCTCCCTCCCGGAGTGACGGCAGCCGGTGGGGCCGGCCCGGGGGACAAGCGCATCCGCCAGAAAGGGGCGCTTCGTCCTCTCCCCACCCTCCCCCCGGTTTTCTTAGTTGGGTATTATTTCAAAATCATTACAGCTTTTTAAAAAGGGGAGCGAGGGGGGCAGGCATTGATCGATGTCATGTGAAGAGTTGAAGTTTGTATCTCGGAAATCCCCGTAAATCCTTTGTCTTAACAGCTCAGCGTGAGCGCGGCCGATCCTCGAGGGCTAATCCCTCCTTGAGGAGCGGAAAGTGAGGCCGCCGACGCGGGGCTGGTGCAGGAGAGAGTTTAGCGATAGTTTGCAATTCTGATTAATCGCGCGGAAATGACCTTATTTCGGGGGGCGGGATGGAGGAGAGCCGGGGAGGAGGCGCCCGGCCGGCCACGGAGCCAGTCCGCCGCCCCGGCCGCCGGCCTACGCGGAGCCGCAGCCTGATGCCCGGGCGCCCGCCGGCCGCTCTGCCCGCAGGTGAGACGGTGGAGCCGCCCCCGCCCCCGCCGCTGCACTTCATGTACGTGGCCGTGGCCGCCTTCCTGCTGCTCTGCTTCGGGGGCTGCGGCGTGCTCCTGTCGCGCCAGCGCCGGCGGCAGCATGGCCAGCTCTGGTTCCCCGAGGGCTTCAAGGTGTCGGAGGCCAGCAAGAAGAAGCGGCGCGAGCCCCTCGGCGAGGACTCCGTGGGCCTCAAGTGAGTGGACGCGGCCGTGGCTCCCGGGGCGCGAGGGAGGCGGAGCCTGTGGTTGGGGCATCGCCAGCGCCTCAGGGTTCCCCGGGGAGCCCCGCTCAGCCCCGCTCCTTCCTCCCCTCCCCCCCAGGCCCCTGAAGAACTCCTCGGACGGCGCCCTCATAGACGACAATCAGAACGAGTGGGGCGACGAGGACCTGGAGACCAAGAAGTTCCGGGTGAGTCGGGGCTCGGGGCCCCCCTGGGTGTGTGCCCCCCGCCGCCCGCCGGCCTGGTGTGACCTGGCCTGGCTCTCCGCTTGGCCCCGACTGCAGTTCGAGGAGCCGGTGGTGCATCCCGAGCTGGACGACCAGACGGACCACCGGCAGTGGACGCAGCAGCACCTGGACGCCGCCGACCTGCGGGTGTCCGCCATGGCGCCCACACCGCCCCAGGGCGAGGCCGACGCCGACTGCATGGACGTCAACGTCCGCGGGCCCGGTGAGTGCGCTCGGCCGGGGTCCCTCGTGGTGCGAAGCCTGCGCCTCCCTGGCCGGAGCCCACCTGCCTCCTCCCTGAGCCCTGGGGTCAATATTCTGAAGGTCGAGGAGGCGGGCGCTCAGTCCACCCGGCCGCCTCCTGGCTGACCCCCAGCCCGCTCTGCCCGGGAAATAGGTTTCTTCTCCCGCAGTGCTTCCTCTGAGGCACCTGGTGGTGGTTTCCTGGCTGCGTTTTGATTTTTACATTTTTTGTATGTTTTGCCCGGCTGGTGTGGCTTGGTGCTTGAACTATGGACCAGGAGGTCAGGGTTCGATTCCCGGTCACAGCACAGGCCCGGGTTGTGGGCTCCATCCCCAGTGTGGGCCGTGCAGGAGGCAATCGATCCATGATTCTCTGTCATTATTGACGTTTCTATCTTTTCCTCTCCCTTCCTCTCTGAAATCAGTAAGAATATTTTTTTAAATGACATATACCATTGAACTTAAAAAAAAATTATATGTTTTTATTCGTTTTAGAGAGAGGACAGGAGAGAGAAACATCACTGATGAGAGAGAATCATGGATCGGCTGCCTCCTGCACGACTCACACTGGGGATGGAGCCCCAACACGGGCATGCGTTCTGACCGGGAATCGAACCGTGACCTCCTGGTTCATAGGTTGACGCTCAACCCTGAGCCCCGCCGGCCGGGCCCTGACTGCATTTTCACGCTGTCTTTCTCTGGGGGGGTGTGGGTGCAGGTCGTAAGCAGAGCCGCAGGTCTGTTACCCACAGGTCGCTTGGCCCTGGGACTTGGCTCTGTCCCTAGGAAGCTTGGATTGATTTTGGTGGCACCCAGGCCCCAGGTGCAGGGCCACATGTCCTCACCGGCTGTCCACCAGCCAGGAGTGCCGTCACGCTGCCCAGGGCCGCTGCGGGGCCGGCCTTCCTGACCACCCACCCCTGTCCCTCTGCAGACGGCTTCACGCCCCTCATGATCGCCTCCTGCAGCGGAGGGGGCCTGGAGACGGGCAACAGCGAGGAGGAGGAGGACGCCCCGGCCGTCATCTCGGACTTCATCTACCAGGGCGCCAGCCTGCACAACCAGACCGACCGCACCGGCGAGACGGCCCTGCACCTGGCTGCCCGCTACTCCCGCTCCGACGCAGCCAAGCGCCTGCTGGAGGCCAGCGCCGATGCCAACATCCAGGACAACATGGGGCGCACCCCCCTGCACGCGGCCGTGTCCGCCGATGCACAGGGCGTCTTCCAGGTGGGCAGCTGCTCCGCCCCCCTCGCCCAGCGTTCTGGGCCGGGCCGGCATCTCCGGTCACCTGGACCCTGCAGCCCTGGCCCCAAGCGTGGCCTGAGCAGGGATAGCTGGTGTCTTAGCCTGAGCTGGGCACAAGGCCAGGGAGGGATCCGAACCCCATGCGTCATCCTCGCAGGGAAGCCAGGCTGGGGAAGGTCCGCAGGAGCCCCAGGGACCTGCGGGGCGGGGCCTCCTCACCCCGACCCGGCCAGGCTCCCCTCCCACCTCAGGGCCCCCCATGCCTTGTTCCTCCGTCTCGGCCTCGGCCAGAGGCACAGCCTGTGGCCGCATGAAGGGCTTGGAGGCTGCGGCTTCCTGCCTGCGCCCCTGCGAGCTGGCCTTGCTGGGAAGCCCAGGACGGGCTGGAGTTGGGGGGTTGGATGCCTGGGGCTCGGGGAGCGTCCCTGGCAGAGGCTCCTGTCAGCCCCCCGGTGTGTGACCGGCTCTGGGCAGCCCTGCCCGGCACGGATGGGCAGGTGGGAGGGGCAGAAGCCAGGCGGTCACCACAGAGCTGCTGATGTCACCGTGTTTAGCCTGTTTCCCTGCAGGAAGCACAGGTTGAGAACGGAGCGTAGTTGAACGGGGACAGTGCTGAGGAGCCCAAGCCGGCTCTGGCTGCGGGTGCAGTGCCGCCTTTTAGGCGCTTAGAGACACATTCTCGTGCCCGTCCTGTTCGCTGCGTGGTGCCCAGCTCTTTCCACCCCCCAGCCAACAGCGATCACCCTTCTGGCCTGAGGCCTGGGGGGGCCAGCATCTGACAGGCTGCCCCCAGGGTCCCGCGAGCCTGGCTGGAGGTAGCAGAGCTCAGCAGTTCTGAGCGTGGCTCCGGCCTCGGCGCCAAGACCACGTGTGGTCACCAAGGGGCTGGTCTGTGGGCAGCACCGCCTGCGTCCCGGCCTGACCCCACGCCCCCAGCAGCTGCCGGCGGAGTCCTGCCCCCCTGCCTTCTCACACCATGACCTTCCAGTCTTGCTGGGGCTCCTCCGACCCCAAGAGGGCCTTGGGCTCCACTTCCCCCAGCCTGAGACCTTCCCTGTCGCCCAGATCCTGATCCGGAACCGAGCCACGGACCTGGACGCCCGCATGCACGACGGCACCACGCCGCTGATCCTGGCCGCGCGCCTGGCGGTGGAGGGCATGCTGGAGGACCTCATCAACTCGCACGCCGACGTCAACGCCGTGGACGACCTGGGTAAGCCGGCGCAGCGCGGGCCGTGGGGACGGGCGTGGCCCCAGCTTGGCCCCAGCCAACCCTCTCCTCTGCCTCCCACACAGGCAAGTCTGCCCTGCACTGGGCCGCCGCCGTGAACAATGTGGAGGCCGCACTGGTGCTCCTGAAAAACGGGGCCAACAAGGACATGCAGAACAACAAGGTGGGGGGGGGGGGCCTGGGCGGGGGGAGAGCCTGGGCGTGGGGACGGGGGGCCCTGGGCTGGGGGGCAGGGGGCCCAGGCCCGGCCCCTGGGAACTGGCACACGGTAGACGCAGACCCCATAGCTCGGTGCAGCCCTTCCTTCATCGACCTGTGCTCACCGGGCCTTCCCACGCACAGGGCTACCGCCCAGCAGGGCATTGGCCCCAGCATAGGAGTGACCTGGACCTGACCTTCTGCGCCCCCCGCCACTGGGCAGGGCAGGGTGACCTAGACGGTGTGGGTTGAGCTGGAACCCGGGTGGGGGTGGGGGGCTCGGGGACCGAGTGGCCCCCGAGGTAAGGTGAGTGGCTGCCTTCCTACTGGTGAACCCGCCCCCTCACCCACCATGCCAGTCACCCACCATGCCAGTCACCCACCATGCCAGTCACCCACCATGCCAGTCACCCACCATGCACGTTTCTCCTTCTCCCGCTCCAGTCTGACCCCCTGGTGTCCTGAACCTGCACCAGCGGTGTTGGGCACTGGGGGGCGCTGGTGGGCACAGCCCCTGAGTCCCCAAGTGGGCACTGGGCAGCCTGGGCCTCAGACGCAGGGGCTGGGCACAGGGCATCAGGCCATTGTGTTTGCGTCTGTGCAGCTTTCGGGGGGAGAGGCCACAGTGAGAATTCCCACGGGATCTGTGACCCCACAAAGGTAAACCCTCCCGATTCAGAGCGTGTAACCCCACAGACCAGCTCCGGGCGGGCTCAGGCGTGTGTAAGGCTTTGTTTCTAAGACTTGGTCAGCCCAGCCCGTGTGCTCAGTGGTTGAGCATCAACCTATGAACCAGAAGGTCAGGGTTCGATTCCCAGTCAAGGAATATGCCCGGGCTGCAGGCTCGATCCCCAGTAGGGGGTCTGCAGGAGGCAACCGACCCATGATTGTCTTTCATCGTTGATGTTCCTATATCTCTCTCCTCCTCTCTTCTCCCTGAAACCAGTAACAATGTGTTTTAAAAGAAGAAGACTTGGTCAGGGGAAGGCACTGGTAGGGGGCCAGGTCGGGACGCAGGAGCCCCCTCCCCCTGACGGGTGGGACGTCTGACCGCGGGTCCCTCTGGCGGCGGGGCACGGCTGAGGGTGACGCTCCCTGTCTGTGCCCGTGTTCCCAGGAGGAGACGCCCCTGTTCCTGGCCGCCCGCGAGGGCAGCTACGAGACGGCCAAGGTGCTGCTGGACCACTTCGCCAACCGGGACATCACGGACCATATGGACCGGCTGCCGCGGGACATCGCGCAGGAGCGCATGCACCACGACATCGTGCGGCTGCTGGACGAGCACAGCCTGGTGCGCAGCCCCCCGCTGCATGGCGCCCTGGGCGGCGCGCCCACCCTGTCGCCCCCGCTCTGCTCGCCCAACGGCTACCTGGGCAACCTCAAGCCGGCCGTGCCGGGCAAGAAGGCACGCAAGCCCAGCACCAAGGGCCTGGCCGGCGGCAAGGAGGCCCGGGACCTCCGAGCGCGGCGGAAGAAGGCGCAGGACGGCAAGGCCTGCCTGCTGGACAGCTCCAGCGTGCTGTCGCCCGTGGACTCCCTCGAGTCGCCCCACGGCTACCTGTCGGACGTGGCCTCTCCGCCCCTCCTGCCCTCCCCCTTCCAGCCGTCTCCGTCTGTGCCCCTCAACCACCTGCCGGGCATGCCCGACACCCACCTGGGCCTGGGCCACCTGGGCGTGGCGGCCAAGCCCGAGATGGCAGCCCTGGGTGGGGGTGGCCGGCTGGCCTTCGAGGCGGGGCCGCCACGCCTCTCCCACCTGCCCGTGGCCTCCAGCACCGGCCCCGTCCTGGGGACCGGCGGCAGCGGGGCTGTGAATTTCACCGTGGGCGGGACCACGGGCTTGAACAGCCAGTGTGAGTGGCTGTCCCGGCTGCAGAACGGCCTGGTGCCCAATCAGTACAACCCCCTGCGCGGGAACGTGGCGCCCGGCTCGCTGAGCGCACAGGCTCCCGCCCTCCAGCACGGCGTGATGGGCCCGCTGCACGGCGGCCTCTCTGCCTCCACCCTGTCCCAGATGCTGAGCTACCAGGCCCTGCCCAGCACGCGGCTGGCCACCCAGCCGCACCCGGTCCAGACCCAGCAGGTGCAGCAGCAGGTGCAGCAGCCGCCGCAGAACCTCCAGATGCAGCCGCCGCCGAGCCTCCAGCAGCAGCAGAACCTGCCGCCGCCCCCGCCGCACCTGGGCGTGAGCTCGGCCGCCGGCGGGCACCTGGGCCGGAGCTTCCTGGGCGGGGAGCCGAGCCAGGCGGACGTGCAGCCGCTGGGCCCCGGCCTGGCAGCGCACACCATCCTGCCCCAGGACAGCCAGGCCCTGCCCACGGCGCTGCCCTCCTCGCTGGGCCCGCCCGTGGCCACCGCCCAGTTCCTGACGCCGCCCTCCCAGCACAGCTGCTCCTCCTCGCCCGTGGACAACACCCCCAGCCACCAGCTGCAGGTGCCCGAGCACCCCTTCCTCACCCCGTCCCCCGAGTCCCCCGACCAGTGGTCCAGCTCGTCCCCCCACTCCAACATCTCCGATTGGTCCGAGGGCATCTCCAGCCCGCCCACCAGCACGCAGTCCCAGATCGCCCACATCCCGGAGGCGTTCAAGTAAAGAGCTGGCCACGGAGCCACGCGTCTTGGCCACGGGACTACCTTCCTTCCCCAGGCCCTGCTGGGGCATTCGCCCGGCACTCCGCGGACACCGGGCCGACCAAAGGAGCTTATTTTTTTTTTAAGAAACATGTTTTTATACAAAATAAGGACAGAGGTTTGAACTTTTTTAGTATTTATTTATGTACTTTTATCTCACATGGAAACACTGCCTTTTTATTTATATGCATCGTGTTCTCTCTCCCGGGAAGCCAAGTAGTTCTCAGCCATGACTTCCCTCCGTAGGGAAAAGATCGTTGCGTGTTAGTGAAACGCGTGAGCAGAGATTCGTGATTTACACATGCCATTTATTTATTGATTTCTTTTTCCAAAATCCAAGAAAGAGACAATGTCGGGGCAGGGAGGTTTGAGCCAGCGTCATCCAAAAAGCTCCTGCGGGGGCCGGGCCTGCGATTCCCCCAGAAACCCCCGCGCCCCGAACCTGGAGTCGGAGGCAAACCCCCCACCTCCGCACGTGGGGAGACTTGCATCTAAAGTGGGAAAGCGAAGGGAAGTGGGTTGTACGTGTGGGTGCTTGTCCGTGGATTTTTTGAGAACAGGCTTCTGACGGCGTGTTCTGGGGCGCCGTGTGCGTTCGGGGCACCGATCATGAATCTTTGTTTCAGGGTCAGTGTTATGTAGTTGCTCGTGGGTCTTGCCCGGTCTTGTTCCTTCCGGAAGCTCCTCCGCCCCGCCCGGGCCTTGGCGTTCAGCGCCGCGTAGTATGAGGTCAGGCGTGGCTGCGTGGCACCACCTGGGCCCGCGCGGAGGGACCCTACCCTTTTGTGGGGAAAGATGCTGCCTGGCCGCACCCCCCGACGCCCGGGCACCTCCGTGCGCGTCTTCCAGGCCCCGGGGAAGGCCCTGGCGCCGCCGGGCGGGGGCTCGGCTCAGAGCACCCTCCACCGAGGTTTGGAAAACCGCGCTGTGTCCGGCCTGGGTGTGCAGGGCCGCTGGTCCCGGGGGACAACAGGAGCCTGCTCTGGGGGGTCGTGTGTCCGGGGAAGGAGCAGAGTCTTGCAATGTCAAGTATAAGCCTGTGGCAAAAGAAAAGTCTGTACATAGTTTTCAAAGGTGGATTTTGTTTAAGAAATCTGAGTGAACACGCCCGTGGGGTCATGCTGGGGAGGGGGTGTTGGAATGGGTCCCCCTCGCACCCTGGCCTTGACCTGCAGCGCCCCCCGCAGCTCCAGAGCAAGCTGGAGCCCCAGGAGGGGGTGCCCGCCGCCTCCGCAGCTCCTCTGGCCCCGCCAGGGGCGACGCTGTACCATCCCTTGTGGGTGTGAGCAGACGCATCCTAAGATGTTGATTCTTACTGTTTTATAAAATAGAGTGTAGTTTACAGAAAATGGAATCTTTCGTAAAAGTTAACGACATGCAAAACTGTAGGTGATAAAATGATGTATTTTTTTCATCTTTTTTTTGTTAACTGATTTGCAATAAAGACAATACTGATAACACCCAGATTTTCCTAAACTTGGCCATGCTGTTCGCTCGCTTTCGGGGAGGGCAGGGAGGGCAGGCACCCCGAATCTCTCCACCTCTTCTGACAGGAGTGCGATGGAGAGACGCCCGCCCTGGCCTGTGGCCCTGCTGTGTCCAGAAGTCCCAGGGTCCCCGCATCTGCCCGGCCAGCCCCCGCCCCCAGGGAGGGTGGGGACACGGCAGAGCAGGGAACATGCAGCCCCATCCAGGGGGCCTGGGGTGACACGAGGCTGTAGGTTCTCCCATCCTATTGGCCACAGAGGAGCGAAGGCACCGCGGACCAAGCCTGGGGTGGCAGGCGGGCGCTGGGGTGGGTGACTGGAAGGTCCTGAGAGTTGAGGGGTGCTGGCTCGGGGGCACCATTTACTTGGGACGCTGAGCAGGACCAGGTGCCCTCGTGGGCCTCCCTCCTCCCTCCTGCTCCTGGCCCTTGCCCAGGCAGGGGGACGCCACGCAGGTTAGGATCTGCTGGCCCCTCCGGCTGGGCCCTGCCTCCTGCCCCGACTCTCCACCCAAGCACACGTGTGAGCCCAGCCTCCTTACTGCATTTGTCTTGGTTTTGGGTTTTTTTTTAAAGATGAGTAAAGCCTGATGCTTTGTCGTTTTTGTTAATCGTCATCCAAGGATATTTTTCCATCGATTTTTAGAGGGAGTAGAAGGGAGGGGAGAGTCAGAGAGGAACATCGATGTGAGGGAGACACGTGGATCGATTGCCTCCCGCACAGTCAGGCCTGGGGAACGAGCCTGCCACCGAGGTACGTGCCCTTGACTGTAATCGAACCCGGGACCCTTCAGTCCACAGGCTGAAGCTCTACCCACTGGGCTACACTGGCCAAGGCTCCTCACTGCGTCTAGATGCCTCCGCCCGACCGACGTGCTGGCCCTGCGATGCGTGGGTGGGACAAGTGGCTCCAGGAAATGAAATAAGGTTCTGTGGCCCACCTTTCAGAGGGACGGGTTCAGCCTGAGTTCTGCCCAAGCTCTCAGCACCCCCAAATCCCACTCCTTGGTGTGCACCCAGGAGAAGCGAAACGGACCCAAGTCCGCGTTCATCCGCGTTCACAGCAGCACCGTTCACGTCAGCTGAGAGGCGGGCCCAGCCCTGGTGCCCTCAGCTGACGGGGGATGAAGGGGAGCGGGGGGACAGTGTGGTCCATCCACCCAGGGAGGGTGAATTTGTGTCAACTTGGCTGGGCCATTCGACCAAATGTGAGAGTGTCTGGACGAGATTCACCTTTGAACAGGTGGACGGAGCAAAGCAGGTGGCCCTCCCCCCTGGTGGGCCTCGTCCAGTCGGGTGACGATCTAAACCAGCGGTTCTCAGCCTGTGGGTCGCGACCCCTTTGGCGGTCGAACGACCCTTTCACAGGGGTCGCCTAAGACCATCGGAAAACACATATATAATTACATAATGTTTTTGTGATGAATCACTATGCTTTAATTATGTTCAATTTGTCACAATGAGACTGGGGGTCACCACATGAGGAACTGTATTAAGGGGCCGCGGCACTAGGAAGGTTGAGACCCACTGGCCTCGAACATCGGCCCCCCTGGGCGTCCAGGGCTGTCATGGATCTTGGGACTTCTCTGTCCGTCATCGACCTCTTCCGTGTGTCCCCGTCTCAGAGCCCACAGACAGCGCAGTCTTCGGCCTGGAAGGCGGGGGGTGAGGCGGCCGGACCCACCGGGCCGCGTGAGGGCGATTCCAGGTCTGATTACAATGTGCACAAGCGTCCAAGGTTAGATTCTGCAAATTTCACCTCAACAAATTCATTCAAAAGAGAAGGAGCTAGCAGCGTTGGACCTTCCAGGAATTTCATTCAGGGTGTGGCGCGCCCACAGATGCAGCAGGATGGGCCCCGGGGAGGTGCCCTTGGCCTTGGGGACCACTCTGCTCCCCCAAGTTAATGGAGCCCCTGCAGAGGCGATGACGCCCCCTCTGCCATTTAAACTGGGCGCTGGGCACCCGGTCCCGCCCGCCTGGCAGGCCGCCAAGGGCCAGGGTGTGAGGAACTGAAACAGGGCCCCCCTCAGAAGGACCCCTACCCCTCACCAGGCACCTCCCAGGGAAGACACGGGCGCTCCCAGGGGCTGAGCTCAGCCAAGACCCCTGACTGAGGAGTGTCTTATGGGCTGAGCGGCGTCTCCCAGATTCGCGTGTTGAAGGTCGAGGTCCCCGGGCACCTCCGCACGTGGCTGCGCCTGGAGCTGGGTCTTTCCGGAGGCGACGAAGGTGAAGCGAGGGCACTGGGGCGGGTCCGGGCCCAACCTGCCTGGTGAGCTCACAGGAGAGAGTAGGACCAGCCCCGGAAGGTGTGCGAGCCTCGGGAACCCTGCCTTCCTCGCCCGCCATGTCCTCGTGTGAAGAATGAAGGTAGGCGAGGAGCCACTGCTCTCAGCACCCCGCCCCCGTTCCTGGGGGGCCCAGAAATGAATGCCCCCCCGAGGGCGCAGTCAGGTAACGAGGAGAAGCCTAACACCTCCCTCTGCAGCCCCGGGGCCAGATCCCGAAGGAGCCGGGGTGTCCCTGCGGCCAGCTCCCCGGAGCCGCCAGCGGGACCCAGCCTGCCCGCTCAGAGGCGGTGTCTGCCGCCCCCTGCTGGCCGCGCCCCGCCAGTGCGCCCTGGGCCAGCAGGTGGTTCCCGGGGCCTTCCGCCTACCTGGCCAGGTGAGTCTGTTTAGTCAGCACCTCACCGGCCACTCAGGGCCGCCTCCTGCGACGCTGCCATTATCCCACTGGACAGCCGAGGGAGCTGAGGCTCAGAGGTCGGTGACGGCCGGGCCCAGGGACTCCGGGTCCATGTTCTCATGACCAGTTGAGGGGTCACCTTCCCGTGGAGGACTGGGGGCCAGGGGGCCTGGGGGGCCTATGCCACTCGGCCTGTCGCTTTTCAGACAAGGAAGCATGCCCAGGAGGAAGATGCCAAGGTCACGGCCAGGAGTTAATGTCCCTGCCAGCCTGGCACTTGGCAACCTGCAGCTGTTGGCGCTCTGCCCAGCGGCACCGGCCCTTTCTCTTCCGAACCACAGCCCCCACCCCAGCCGCCAAGTCCGCGCTCAGGACGCTCGCCTTCCCGCGCTGTTTGCTGCCCGGGCTGGTGGGTGGCGCCCGTGCTGGGCCGGGCCGGGGGCTGCGGGTGCAGCTGGCAGAGGGTCATCCGGTGGTCAGCTTCCCCCCCCCCCAGTCTGGCCCAGCCGCCTCGCTGCTCGCCCAGGGGCCCCAAGGACACCTGCCCAGCTCCCGGCTCTCGCTGGTGCCGTGCGGAGAGCCCGGGGAGGCCTGGTGGTGGCGGCAGTCCCGGCTGACAAGCCCAGAGCTGCCTTCGCCTTCAGACGTCAAATCCCCCGCAGGGCCCTCAGGCCCCAGTGCAAACCCCCAGCTGAGCCCCGCTTTCCGGGTGTCCGTCCCAGCCGCTGCAGGAGCTTCTGCGAGCTTTGGCCGCAAATGCTCGTCCCCTCCCATCACTGTCCCGTCCCACCCCCCGCGGGGGGACCCAGGCCCGGCCACTGTCCGGTGTTCGTGCTCCGCAGGGGTGAAGGCCAGGGCTGTCTGACCTGCCGGCCCCCCAGTTCCCAGCAGGGCCTGGGGCGTGAATGTGTGCAAACAGTTTGGGGCAGGAGGCCAGGGCCCCGCTGCAGCTCAGGGGCCACCACGCAGTCGCCTGCGGCTCTGTGGCGCCCCCGGGTGTAGAATGGGCACCTGTCCCTGCAGCTTATTTAGCGACTTAGATGCTTGGCACTTGGCACAGCGATTCAGAAAGGAAGGCCCCTAGGACGGGGCCATGCCCAGAGGCTGCACCGGAGAGAGGGCCGCGCTCACACTCACGCACCTCGGACGGTGGTGACATCTGTCAAGCCAGCTGCAACGCTCACTCGCCTGCTGTGGACTTGCTCCTGCAGGGCCCCCAGCAGCCGGGGACGGCCTCACGGTGCTGGCCTCACAGCCCGGCCTGCACCCGCTTCTCACACTCGGCCTGGATGCCCACCACCAGCCCCCACACACCGACAGGGGCCGGATGCTCAGATCACAGGACACACTAACCCAAGCCCCTCCACCACCAGACCGGGTGACTCCCACCCCTGCCTCTCTATCCCGGCCTCCGCAGCTCTCACCTCCTCAGGAAGCCCTCCCTGCCAGCTCACCCTCCTCGGAGACCCTACAGGTCTTTGCCTGGATCGTTCAGTCAGCCCTGTCTCATGGAGGCAGCCCTTCCTCTCGCCAGGCCGCTAAGCGGGGTAGGTCCCCCTCCACCCAGCCTCAGCGCCCAGGACGGAAGGTGCAGGCCAGGGGCTGAGCGGGGTGCCTGGCATGGAGCAGGCCTGCCCTACACCTCCTACCTACAAACCAGTAATGCAGCTGCTTCATGCGCATGGGGGGGGGGGGGGAGTGGCGTGAGATGGCACCCCACCCCCACCCCGAGGGCTCCTCTGAGGACCACCGGGCTGGCTGGTGGTCAGGAGAGAGCCAGCGCCACAGCCCCAGGAAGCCCCGTGCTCAGTAGACCCACACTGTCCAGTGCAAATGCAATGCCAGCCACTGAGGGATTTTAAAATATAAAATGTTTTTATTGATTTTTTTTAGAGATATGATAGGAGAGGGAAGGAGAGAGAGAAACATCCACGAGAGAACATTGATTAGCTGCCTTCTGCACGCCCCCTACTGGGCATGTGTTTGGTGCTTGGGTTGACACCAACCACTGAGCACACTTTCTAGTTGCTACATTTGAACTCAAACTATCCAAAATATTATCATCTCAACGTGTAATCAGAATTTATTATGAGCTCTTGGCACTCCAGCGCGTACTTTGCACTTGGAGCCCTTGGAGCCCGTTCCGCTCATCCCCGCCCAAGGCTCAGTGGCCGTCTGGACGGACGGACCAATGGGGGAGGCCGGCTGGCGTAACCATGGGAAGGTCAGCCGGGTTCTCTGGCACGGCCTCTGCCCATTGTCCTGGCAAGGGTGCGGCCCTGCGGGCTGGGTAAGGGGACAATAACTCTGTCCTGGAACTTCGGGGGAGGAGCTACAACTTGGCTCATACGCAGCTACGACCCTGCAGCTGGTTCTCGCCCACCTAGGGGGCCTCAGGGAGGGGCGACATGTCCACTGAGGAGTGGACATTGCAGGCAAAGGGAAGGATGGCTCTCATGGCAGCACACCTCCTAGGCACACCACAGTCACCCACACAGTTCCAGGTCATGCCCGTGGTCCCAGTGTATGCATCCACAGCGCCCCCTTCCTGTCCCCCTCAAGCATGTCAGACTTGCTCAGGCAGCGAGTCTGACCTGCTGGGCCTGGCCTGGCCTGAACGCCAGCCTTTCCTGCCCCCCAGGCTGGTGCTGAGGGAGGTCGGGAAGCTGGCAAAGGGCACACAGCCTCCAGGCAGCAGGCTGGGCTTTAGAGCAGAGGCTATTGACTCAGGGGTTCTTGGCCCAGAGGCTCGATGGCTCGGCCTTGGGCCTCAGGACCCGCCCCGCATCCAAGGCTGCAAACAGCTGAGAAACAGAGGCGGCCTCCATGGGAAGGCTTGGCGGGAGGAGGAGGGAAGGGGAAGAGAGCCCAAGGCCCCTCACGCCAGCGCTGGGCTCACAGCTTTCCTTAAAGTCGCCCCACAGGAGTCAGCACCTGCTGCCTCTTTGCCAGCCCTGCCCCAGGGTCCCGGAGTCTTTCCTTTGCCCATGAGGGTGGTTTCTGCAGCTTATGGTCTCTCCAAGTTAGAGTCCCCCCGGGCCCACCCCGGGCTCCTCTGAACGCCAGAGGGGGAAGGTCTGGGCTCCAGCTCTTGGGCCTGAGCGTGGGATAGTCAGTGCTTTCGCCCGGACCCTTCAGCCAGCCCTGTCTCGTGGAGGCTGCCCTTCCCCTCTCCAGGCCGCCGGGTCCCCCTCCCCCCGCCTCAGCGCCCAGGACAGAAGGTGCAGCCCGTCGGGCGGAGGGCTGGCAAGGACACCCCTCGGCGAGTGTTCTGTTGGGACAGAGCGGCTGCGGAGCACCGTGACCACCAGGAGGAAGCGGATCAAGGGCCCGGGCCCGGGACTGCGTTCCACCAGGAGTCCCCCAGCCCTGTGTTGGGACAGGCCGAGAACTTGCTTTCCGCCAGGCAAATGTTAGCTTAGCGGAGCGGCCACGTCAGACGGCCTGAAACTCTCCCCGCACCCGCCTGGGCTCTGACAGCGTGGCTGCTCCCTCGCCAGCGTCACAGCAAACAAACAGCCCAACCACACTCCTTCCTTCTTTCCTGGCCTCTGGGTCCCACGGGTGACTGGGGTGCCTTCCCACCCCAGGCGGCGTGGCAGCCCCTGTGGCAGTAGCAGCAGCAGCACGGAGAGCTCGGCCATCGGGCGCTGCCAGACAGGGACACTGCCACCCTTCCTGCCTCCGGAAGAGGCTGGTCAGTGGGGCGGCTGCTGCCCTTGCCCATCCCTGCCAGGCAGGAGTGCAGGTGAGTGGGTCGGGCCTCCCTTCTCTCCTCGGGAAAAGGGAGACACAAATGGCAGCACCCCTTCTTCCCTAAGACCCTCCGTGGAGGGCTCCGATGGTGCCAGGACGAGGCAGCAGCCACGGGGAGGAGCAGGAGATTGGGGCCCAGCAGCTTAACCTGTCGTGCGGTACCTCGGGGGTCGCTCTCATTCAACACAAATATCCACTCAGCCGTTGGAGCCTTCATCCACGGGTCTCCGCGGTTTAGGGGAGCCGGCTGGGCTCTCGAGGGGCATTAGGCAGGCAAGAGAGGAACTGGGGACTGCGCGCCCAACGCCCGGACAGGACTGAGTGTGTGCATGGGACACGCGCACAGGGGCCGGTGGAGGTGGCCGCCGAGCCAGGGAGGATGGGGCCTGGGCTAGGCGGATGGCGTGGCTGGGAGCCGACAGGACGACCGACCGACCCCGAGGCGCGCACAGGTGGGCAGTGGGGCTTGGACGCAGCCTGTGGATCGGGGGCCGGCGGCGCCGGCCCGGTCTGGGGCTCTGTGCAGCAGGCGGGCATTGCTTCGCGAGAACTAGTGTGGACAGAAACCAACGTCACCGGCAGAACTGGAAACCCGAGACGCGATAGCCGTAACCAGGCAACCGCCCGCGGCTCGTGCGCACGCGCACTCCGCCGCGGGTCAGCGCAGGCGCCGTCGCCTCCCGCCAGTCTACCAGCCTTCGAGTCCAACGACCGAATGGGAAGAACGCGCCTGCGCCAGAGCACCGCTCGGGTTCTCCGCTCAGCAGAAAGCAGTTCTCGGCAGGTGCACCTGCTGGCATCAGTCGTCCAGGACTGATTCTTCCTTCGAGTCTGATTGAAGAATCCCTACTATTCACACATCCTACAACGAGAAACGGCTGCGAGACAGAGTCAGCGTAACCGGGGCGACGTTTAGGAGCGGCCCCCCGCGCGCCCTCCCAGGCAGGTGGGCTAGAGGCGGGGCGAAGAGATAGGCGTTGGACTGGATGAGGCGGAGGGCGGGGCCAAGGGCCGGAACTAAAGAATGGGGCGTTGAAGGATTGGACGCCGTCGGGGGCGGGGCCAAGGGATGCGGCAGTGAAGGATTGGACGCCGGCTGGGGCGGGGCCAAGGATGGGCCAAGGAAGGTGGCGAGCAAGGGGCGGGGTTAATATGGGGCGTGGCATGGGCGGAGACCAGGAGCTGGATGAAGGGCTGCGCGGTGAAGGACAGAACGCCGGGGAGGGGCGGGCCAAGGGGCGGAGCGCGCGTCACCTGAGCAGCTCCTGGGGGCGGGCCTAATAGAAGGGGCGGGGCTAGGGGCGGGGCGTTAGAACAGCTGCGCGGGGCGGGACTGGTGGCGTGGCGGGCGGGCGTGGCGCGCGTTGACGTCGCGGCCGGACACGTCGGCGGCGCGGCGGCTCGGGCGACCGGAGCCGGATGTGCCAAGATGGCTGCAGCGGCTGCCGCATCTACACTCGTCTTAACTGCCGGGCCGGTTGGCGCCCGCGGCTCCTGAAGGGCTGGCACCCGGGACTGCGGAGGAGCCGGGCGGGGGCCGGCGCGGGCCTCGGCCGCCCTGAGGCGTGCCGGTGAGGGCCGGGGTCGGGACGGAGAGGGGCGGGCGGGCGGACGAGCCGGGCCCAGCCCCGAGCGGGCGGTGCGTCTCCGGGTGCTGCCGGAGAGTCGCCGGGGCGGGTGGGCGCCCACGGGCCGGGGAGCCGCGCGCCCTCCGCCCCTCGCCGCGCGCCGGTCAGACTGACGCGGACCCCCTCGTACGGCCGGGCCCTGGGCCCGGGCTCCGCTGTGTTGACACTTGGCCGGCGGGCGGCCTCGGCGTGGGGTCTCAGTGGAGCGGCCGGCAGCCGGCCGACCTGCAGCTCTGCAGGGCGCAGACGCCCCGGACGGGTCTCGGCGCGCCCACGCTGTTGTGTCCTCCTCGTGAGACCGGCGTCCCTCGGACCCACGGAGCCGCCTTGCTGTTGGCCGGTCATTTCGTGGCGAGGGGACCAAGATGTCGCAACGGAGGCCGCCCGCGCGAGCGCTCGCGTTTCCTGCCCGGGTTAGAGGTCATGTGTGAACCAGCTTCGCCCTTTTCGCGGTGAAAGTAGGACAGTACGGAGCCGGGACACCTCGCAGCCGTTTCAAGCCCGTGGTTGCCGCTTCCCTTTGGACCGGTTGGAGGTTGGGCAGGAGTCGCTGACGATTGTGTGCTCAGTACCCAGGACGGCAGGTGTCAGCCGGAGAGGTGTCCCCGTCCGCTCCGATCCCCGACATGGCAGGAGGCCGCCCGAGCCAGAGGCTGTCCGGGGTGACACTTCCCGGAGTGACAGTCGTGTAGGGCTGAGCACAGCCACCCTCCCTGCAGCCCCCGCCCCCATGCCCTTACCTAGCGACCTAAGGGCTGTTATCGCGAAAAGATAAGACAAGAGGCAAAACGGGGTATTTCTTGTTCCTGTGACTCATTCACCTTCAGCAGCAGCCACTGCCTGAGCCGCCAGTTGTGCTGAGGTTTCCTCTGGGCGGTGCGCACACCTCAGGCTCCCAGTGCCCAGGCCCCACCGCCTTTCTCTTTTACCGTCTGACGTGTGGATTGTAGAGGGTGGCGTGTACGGTGTCTCTGGGGCAAGTGCCCATCGCCTGGCAGGGACGCCTTGTGGGCGCAGAGGCAGGTGCTCCTCCTCAGGCCTGCTGGTCTGCACACAGGGCTCAGCTGGAAGTTTGCACACACGGCTCAGCTGGAAGTTTGCACACACAGCTCAGCTGGAAGTTTGCACACACGGCTCAGCTGGAGGTTTGCACACACGGCTCAGCTGGAGGTTTGCACACACGGCTCAGCTGGAGGTTTGCACACACGGCTCAGCTGGAGGTTTGCACACACGGCTCAGCTGGAGGTTTGCACACACGGCTCAGCTGGAGGTTTGCACACATGGCTGGCGGTTTGCACACCCAGCTGGAGGCAGCGCTCTGGGAGGGGCCTCGTGCTGTAGCTGGCTCAGTTCAGTCGCCAGGAACTTACATTAAAAGTAGGTTGTGCTTTTCACACAGATACAGGCAGTTTAAAGGAAGAGCGAGGTTCGGAGAATGTACTAGTATCTCTAGGATCAACTGGTGTCTTTGAAACAGTTAAAGCTCGGTGACTTGAGGCTACAGAAGGATTTGCTGGACGGAATAGAATTCCCTGCAGTCATGAGATAAATGACGTGCAGTTGTGCTGTTTTTTGCTGGTGAATAGAGAAAAAAGATCGAAAGAGTAAGATTCTTCAAGATTGTTTCAAATGAAATTGGTATATTGCTAGAAAGTTCTCAGTTGTGTGTGTGGGGGGGGTGAGGGGCGGGGAGAGGCAATGCTATTTTGTAGGGAAGTGATAGTGTTTGCTTCTAAAACAGGTCTGAGTCCAGGAGTTGAGAAAATAATTGTAAGGGTTTTTCAGCAAGGAAAACCTTTCAATATAAACCTGTGAGATTTAGGTTGTGATAAGATTTCCCTATTAAACACTGGTAGGGTCTGGAGCATCCCAGAGTCCACTGCGAGTAGAATTTGATAAGGTTACACCCAGAGGGGAGCTGAGAAATCCTCATCATTCTCTCCTGTTCTAGATGAGGAAACTGCGTGGCAGAAAGAAGTGGGTGCCTGAGCCACCCGCGGGGTGCGGCCTTGCGCCCACAGTGGTGCCTGACAGACAGGCCGCTAGGCTGGGCTCCGTCCTGTCTTAACGCTGCTCAGGCTGGTGGAGGGTCTCCCCTGAAGCCTGAAGGGAGGAGGCTGGCCTGGAAGGCATCCCGGCGCTGGCTTCACGGGGAGAGGCGAGGCTCCGAGTGTTGTACCCTCAGTCCCTGGAGAGCTGAGCTGTTCATACTGTGAAATGACAGCTTAGCCCAGGCGATGTGGCTCAGGGGTCGAGCATTGAACTATGGAGGTCAGGGTTCGATTCCCCATCGGGGCACAGGCCCAGGTTGCGTGCTCGATCCCAGTGTGGGGCCTATAGGAGGCAGCCGATCAGTGATTCTCATCATTGATGTTTCTCTCTCTGAAGTCAATAAGAATATACGTATTTTAAAGATGACAGCTTAGAACCAGGTGAAGTCTCCGTGCTGTTCCTACTGTCAGTCGATTAAGTCTGAGTGCGTTTCAAATGCTTGTCAACAGAAAGGGTTTCCCATTGGCCTCGGACAGCATGTGTGGGCAGCAGCGGTGAGTTAATAGTCATAGGGCTGGTTTTCAGGCAGGGACGGGAACTTTTATTTGTAAATTGCTTTACTTAAAACACACTCACGGTATTTCCTTTTATCTGAGTATTAGAAAGGTTACCAAGAACATTGCACGTCTGCAAAAGTGTGGCTGAAACTCCAGAGCTGCTGCCATTTCTCCCGTGTTCACGTTTCCCTGTGATCGTGAAACTTGGTCTGCTGTGAGGGAGCGGGACTGACTCACAGAACGGGCGTCCTAAAGAGACAACTTGGATTTTTGTCTGAAAAATACAAGTCAGCTGTTCAAGATTATACTTAGTGTATCTCATTGAACAAGCAACGGAAAACACTGTCTAGAGGATTTTGTCCCTTTGTTTTCCGTGAGCGTTTTGTTGACACTCTGCCTGTTATTGAAAAGGTTTGAATTCTGTCACTTGGTCACTTAGAGCTGCTCTGTGTGGCTGTCACGCCCCGCGCTCAGGACCCGGCTCCTGTCGGTGTGCAGCCAGGCCCAGGGCAAACACACGGGTGCCATACGAGGTGGGGTGCAGGCCTTCTGGTGAGTCCACGTCTCCCCTAAAGGTTTGCTTTGCAGCTTGTGTTGCTGTACTCGGTAACGCTCTTTCATGGGAGGGAGTGGGAGCCCGTGTTAAACTCTGGCTTTCCTTCGAGACTTCAGGTAGCCTGCATGGCAGGGTGATGCACAGTGTGGTCGAGGGGCTGATTCGGGGCCTGGGGACAGGCTCCAGGAAAGGTGGCCGCTCCCTGGGGGGTAGGTCAGCCTGATGAGGGCATCCCGGAGGCAGCGCCATCTGTGGGTCCTTCATTGTGTTACAGAGCTGAGTCCCAGAAGAGGACAGTGACTCGCTGAGGTCACTCAGCAGGTCCGGCACAGCCGGCCGCATCTGCTCCGTCCAGGGTTCTCCCCTCGGAGCAGGCGCAGTTCCGGACGGGAGTGGAGGTGGGGGAGACGCGCCCCTCAGGGCTTAGTGACAGGAAGTCGCTGTCCGTCAGGTTCTTTGTTCTTACTTTCCTGATGGCAGCCAGGGCTTTGGGTATGTGAACTTCATGCCAATTTTTCTTTTTCTTTTCCAGTTCACATTAAGGATAACCCAGACCCTGCTTCTCTCTGAAAGTGGCATCTGATCGTGCAGGAGCTCCGCCATGCAGCCGCCGCCGCAGGCTGTCCCGCCCAACGTGGTGGGGCCGCCTCCCGCGGGGAGCCCTCCAAGCATGTTCTGGTCCGGTAGTTCATACAGGAGACAGGCGGCGGCGAGTGCACCGGGGGCTGGGGTAACTGGCCCCCTGCAGCCGGTAACGGACCCGTTTGCTTTCAGTAGACAGGCACTTCAGAGCACCTCGCTGGGCAGTTCGTCCAAAAGCAGCCCTCCCGTGCTGCTGGGCTCGGCCCCACCAGCGTTCCTTCCGCACCCGGGTCTGCCTGTGCCTCACACAAATGCTGGGGACAGCTCCCAAGGATCCCACGCGCCTCTGCCGAGACCTCTGTCACAGCCCCGGCCAGCGGCCAGCCCCTTTTCCAGTGTGTTGACCCCTTCGGCACCTCCTGGGCCCGAACTGAACAGGAGCGCCCAGGCCACTTCCAGCTCTGAACACGAAAGCCAGGCTCAGTACATTCCAGGAGGGGGTTCCAGCACTTCTCATGGCGGCCCCCCACATGGCCACCTGCCTGGGCCTGACAGGCCCCCGAGTGGACAGAACCCTCACGATGGCGCTGCAGCACCCACCGCGTCCCCTTTCTTCCCGCAGCCGCGTCCGCAGATGCCAGGGCAGTGGGGGCCGGCCCAGGGCAGCCCGCAGCCCTCTGGGCATTATTGGCCCCGCCCAGAAGGCCCGGTTGCCAATGCAGCACCGCAGGCCTCCAGCGTCTCCCGCGTCCCCGCTCTGTCCAGCCCGCCTCAGGGGCCTGCCCACGAGCAGCACCAGCCTCCCGCCCCAGGACCTTCGGTCGACGGGACAGATGGGGCAGCCTCCCTGCAGAGCGGCCACCACTCGGCGAGTCCCTTTGGCCTGGAGAGCACGTTCAGGCAGAGTGTCCGTGGGGGCAGTGCCGGGGCCAGCCAGGAGGTCAGGCCGAGTCCCGCCGTTAGTCACGAGCAGGGGCCACACCCTGCTCTCGGGAACCCCTCCGCCCAGGGCAGTAGCCCGGAAAGCCATTCGCATTGCCCTCTGGGCGCCACCAGCCGCACCCTGCCAGAAGCAGACTCGGGCACGCTCTCCCTGTTCTTCCGAGGCGGAGAGATGGAGAACGAGGAGTCCCTTTCCTCCGAAAACACAGGCTCCGCGGCTCCGTCTTACTTTGACGGTTTCTCCCCCAGCCCTGTTCTGGGCCCTCCTCTGGCACAGGCGGGCGCAGGCGGTGGCTACCAGGCCTTTCTCAGAGCCTCCCGCAGCGAGGCCGCACAGCAGGGAGGAGACACGCAACTGTACTTTCCTCAGTCTGCGGGCACCCAGCTCGCTCAACCAGCCGCTAAGAATGCTGCTGCTGACGTGTGGGGTGACACGCCAGGCGCAGGGACTCATGACGCTGGCGGCTCACACTGTGAGAATGTGGAGAACTTGGAGTTCACTCAGAACCAGGAGGTTCTGCCAAGTGAGCCCCCACATTTGGATGCCTCCTCCCCAGGCGATCACTCCAGATATGCACCTCTTCCCGGGCCCCCAGGCCCCAGGCTCAGTGTCACAGGCCACGCGGCGGGCGGGGGCTCCAACCTCGAGGCCCTGGACGCGCCGCTGCACCCCGTGCGGTCTGATAGCGTGTCGTCTAGTTACAGCAGCAAGAGCCACAGGAGTGCGTCCAGCACAGCCAGGCCTCAGGACCTGGGCACCTTCATCCAGCAGGAAGTCGGCAAACCCGAGGAGGAGGCTCCCGGGAGCTTTTTTAAGCAAATCGATTCTTCTCCTGTGGGAGGCGAGACAGATGTGACCACCATGAGCCAGAATTACTACCACAGCCTGTCCCAGCCCTTGACCCCAAGCCCCCCCAAACCTACAGGGGTCTTTCAGACGAGTGCAAATAGTTCTTTTGAACCAGTGAGATCCCACTTAGTTGGAGTCAAACCAATTGAGGCAGATCGTGCCAACGTGGTGGGTGAGGTGAGGGGGAGCCATGCCCACCAGAAGCACAGAGCAGCCGCTGCACCGCCTGACGCCTGCCCTGGCAACCTGGAGCAGCCACCAGACAACATGGAGACCCTCCTGCCACCTCAGGTCTGCCCTCTGCCTCTTCCCTCGCCCGCAGAAGCCAGTCACAGGCTTCCGCACCCGGGAGGGCCGCCCTTGGAGACGGTGCCTGCGACACCGGAGAAGAGGCCCTCGACCCGGGCCCAGGGAGCCCTGAAGTGTGAGAGCCCAGCTACGACTCTGTGGGCGCAGAACGAGCTGCCAGACTTCGGGGGCAGCGTCCTGCTGGCCCCCGCCGCTCCTGCGCTTCACATGCCTGGGAAGCCTCAGCCCTCCGAAGTGGTTCAACCTCCGGACAAGGGGGTGTCCGGCCAGCGGGCCGGGCCGCCGGGCTGCCTCGCCCCTCTGCAAGGCGCGGAGGGCATTGGTGCTTCTGAGAACCTCGAGAACCCTCCCAAGATGGGGGAAGAGGAGGCCCTCCTGTCACAGGCAAGTTCTGGTTATGCCAGCCTGCTGTCCTCGCCGCCCACTGAATCTTTGCACAGCCAACCAGTCTTGATCGCTCAGCCCGATCAGAGCGCTCACCTGGCTCAGCCCCTTCCTTTTCTCGTGTCCTTGTCCCATCCCACGGAGAAGACTCCGTCCTGGAGAGAGGCTCGGGTTGGGGACAGATCTGCCGGGAGCGGCCGGGCCGCGGGGGCTGATGCTGGAGAAGCCGCACCTCTGCCTGGGGTTCCAGCCAGCGCGCTCACCTGCTCGCCTCTGTCTCACAGCCTTGCCCAGAGTAACTTCCCACACGTTTCTGCTCTTTCTGAAACGGTTTCCACTCCACCTGCTAATTTGCTGGTTCAGCCACCATCTCATCCAGCTCCAAAGAACTTGCTTCCAGGTCAGAAGAGCCCCAGTGCCGAGAGCGCGCTGCCGGAGTTGGTTAGTAGCCCTGCCGGGAGCACAGGCCTCCTGCTGGTGGCGCCCGCAAGCAACGCCTTGGGGCCTCATAGTAATAAGGCAGACCCCCCCAGGAATCGGGAAGAGACTCGGGGAGCCCTAGACTTCACGCTGAATGGGACCGTGGAGAAGCCTGTGAGGATGGATAGCCTGCCCCATGCCGATGGCCCAGCTGCTGCTCCGCAACCCACCCCCAGTCATCCCAGTCAGCCTGGGCCTGGGGCACGTAACCCAGACCATTTCTACCAACAGGTGACGAAAGGTGCTCCCAACCAGCGTGGCCCCGAGAGAGCCCAGCAGGAGCCAGCTCCTCCCCCACCAGGGCCCACAGCAGCGCCTTTCGAACCCTCAAACCCAGGAAGCCCACCAGCACCAGGGCAGCCCCAGAACTCGGCCCAGCCACCTGCCAGTCCGGCTCCCGCGGACCTGGGCCAGCAGCCACCACCTCGGCCTCCTCCGTCCTCCATCGCATCGGCCGTGTCCAGCAGCTCGAGCCAGGCAGCCGTGCCGCCGGGCCAGCCGTGGATGCCGCCGCAGCCCCTGGACTTGGCGTCCTACTACTATTACAGACCCCCGTACGACGGCTACCCGGCCCAGTACCCCTCTCCATATCCACCAGACCCGGGCACAGCCCCGCTCTACCAGGTAGGCTTGAGCTCAGACTGTTGAACCCTTTGACCAGTGGTCTTTCCTTGTGAGCTCCTTGGCAGGGTTTTGTGGGTTCAGAAGTGACCGGTGGGCACTGCCCGCAGACGCCGGTTCTGGGCACTGGGTGAGAACAGTGCTCCAGCCACCACTGCTCTGCCACGCGGAGCATCTCACGAAGCCCACACGACGTGTTCGTGCGTTGAATTGCGGAGATAATCTTAATCCTCGTGTAACGCAGCGCCCCCATTTGTGGGACAGGAAAGCCCTTTGCTTGTGTGGAGCCTGTTGACTGTCCTAGTCCGTTAGCTCTGGCCTGTAACCCAAGTGAAGCCGCGAGGAGGGTGAGAGTCCATCAGCTCCTCCCAGGCCCGGGGAGGCGGCACACGGACTCACAGCGACAGTGCGGCAGCTCCCAGTGTGGTTGCCTCAGGTTCCGCTGAGTCCTGCCTTCACTGGAAAAGGGGGTTCCAGGTGGACACGTTTCCTTATTACCTGGCTATCCTTACCTCTAGTCCAGGCCCGGGGTCCTCCAAGGTCAGCCAAGGCGCAGGATGGTGGGCCAGCAAGGTTGAAAGCACGGACTCGCCGCAGGCAGGGCAGGGGCAAGGGCCGGTGGCCGAGCTGGGGACCTTGTGTTCAAAGAGGTTGGGTCAGGGCTGGGCCGGGTCGGCTGATGGGAGACTGCGCCCTGTTGTGGGCCCCTCAGCGTGTGTGTGTGTGTGTGTGTGTGTGTGTGTGTGTGTGTGTGGTTGGCTACACCTCTGACCACTGACACCTGCGAGTGTAGGTTCCCAAGGACTTGACTCCCATAGCAGGGAGCTGAGCTCTGCTGGGAGCCTGGGAGGCCCAGGGAGCACCACGCCGCTCCAGGTCCTTTGTGGGCGCTGCGCAGCGCCTGGAGTTCCGGCCGGCGGCACCACTCCTGTGGGCCGGCGCCCTCTGCCTTCCTCTCTGCCGCCCCAGCTCCCAGCACCAGCCAAGGAGTGTGTGCCAGGCAGTGGCAGAGAGTTGGGCTCTCAGACACGAGCTGATTCTGCGTCAGGTCCACACATGGCCGCCCCTTAGAGGCGGAGCCGTGGCGATCAGTGATTTGTAAGAGGCTGGATGCCTCTAAGAGCCAAGTACCCTCCCCCTGGGCTGCCTGTAGCTTCAGGACCAGGCAGATGGAGCCCTGGGTCCTTGGCTTGCTTACCTGGGATGGTGTCTGGGGCAGGGCACAGCTTGAGTCCCGGCACCTCCGCGTTTGAGACCTCAGGAGGCAGAAGCCTAACAGCCCTCACGAGTTGCCATGGCTCCGGGGTGCCTGCTGCGTGCTAGCCTCCCCTGAGCAGGCCGGGCTGGGGCTGGAGGGCAGCACTGCCTGCCTGGGGCCATCATCCTGGAGGTTTTCTGTTTTGCTCGGGGAAGGTCCCGTGTCCCGCGCCCCTGGGAGAGCCACCCGTGCAGCCTGGAGCTGGTGCCTGCTCCTGGGGGCCTGATTCTGCATAAACCTGTCTTCCCACAGGACGTCTACGGCCTATACGATCCCAGGTACAGGCCCTACGATGGCGCGGCGTCCACCTATGCTGAGAACTACCGCTACCCCGAGCCGGAGCGGCCCAGCTCCCGGGCGAGCCACTGCTCAGACCGGCCGTCTGCCAGGTGATGTTTGTGTTGCTGGCTGTGGCGATGTCCTGATGTGGAGAGACTGTGTGAGGAGTGTACACCCTGCTGGTTGCCGTTTTGTCCATGTGGACAGGCTGCAGGAGGCATGTTTACATGGAGGTCAGCACACCCCATGCCGCCATGGCCACGCGTCAGCCAGACCCAGGGCGGGGCCCCAGAGGCACCCCTGTCCTCGAGCAGGGTTCCCCCAGCCCAGGTGGCGGTCATCACTGGGGGCGTGCGCTGTGGAGGCTCACTGACGGAATGCTCAGGGTCCTGGACTGTGGCAGCTTTTACCTTGCGGACCGGTCCCCCCCGCAGGCCAGAGCCCACGGTGCTGATGCCAGGCAGGCCTGGGCCTCAGTGCTTTCCCAGCAGCCTCTGTGCCGGTGCTCCGGCCGGCTTCTCTTGCGGGCGGACCCTGGCTTGATTTTTCGATTACAAACAAGCATGTTGAAAGCCCCGGGCCGCACCTCCAGCCGCGTGAGAACTGGAGCTCAGAGGCCTCCGCTCAGTGCCTGGGGGGGCGGGACGAGGGAGGTGGCTGTCAGGGTTCCAGCTCTGCCGCCTCCCAAAGCCTTCACCTGGCGAAGTAATGCCTCACAGCTGTCGGTGCTACGAGGGCACATGGGACAGAGAGGTGTGGCTGCTGGTGCAGGCTTGGTTCACGCACTGCCTTTCAGAACCGTGGGCTCCTTACTCTGGCCCCTCGACGCCTGGTAACTGGTCTGTGAGTCTGTGCCCTCAGCTGGCCTCTGTCCAAACCCGTAGAGGGCGCACTGACCTGCGTGTGGCCCAGCGGGCCAGGTGCTCATGTCCTAGCGCCTGGGGACCACCCTGCCGCCTGGGCAGTGTTCTGACTTGGCGAGAGCCGTGGGCCGGTGTTTTCTAGAACCCCTGGAGGCCAGGGGTCGGGAGGCGGGTGGAGCCAGGGTGCATCTGGCTGTTCCGGTTTCCCTTCACTCGCCCACCTGCAGATTCATGTGGCGACATTTCAGAGGCCAGAGCTGCTCGGTGTGGAGAGGTGCCCAACAAGGCGGGCGGTGACATGGGAGGTGCGTCCCCGTCTGCCACGTCTGCACCGCTCTGGCAGCGCTGGGGAGCAGCCTCCTTGGCCCTGCTGTGGTTGGGGTGCGTGCGTGTTCCCACGTGGTGTGTAGCATCAGTTCGTCTTCGTTGTGCAGCTGGGATCACATCCCTGTGGGCGCTGCTCGAGGTGACGTGGCCTGTTTCTGTGATTGTCTTTCCCACGAACGCGGGGTTCATGGGGGCGAGGAGGTGCGTGTTCCTGGTTTTGTGCTGCATCAGGTCATTTTTTGGAGACTCCCCTCCCCCATGCATGGACGGGTGCTCTCACCCTGGGGCAGTGAGCACAGGTGCTGGGCTGAGGTCCTGCACTCCTTCCCCAGGGCTGCACCCACCAAGCCCCAGGCTCAGCTGAGTGAGACGCTAGCGAAGTCCTTTAACCGTTTGGCTGCTGACGTATTTTTTCGGACATATGCCAAAACTGCGGCACTAACTGCGCGTGTATGGGAAAAATGTAAAACACTTTTTCTACAAGTTCTAGTGTTTTGGAGCAGCATCGTTACGCTCTCCGCAGTCTTGGCATAAAAAACAGGAGCGCTATCACGATCTTCGCACTTTGGGAGTGACACAAGAAGAGCGCGATAGTGCTCCTTAGCAGTCAAACGGTTAAAAATCAATTATTACAGCCCTTGCTGGTGTTGCTCAGTGGGTAGAACCCCAGCCTGGGGGCTGAAGGGTCCCAGGTTCAGTTCCGGTTAAGGGCACAAGCCCGGATTGCGGGCTCAATTCCAGTAGAGGGCGAGCAAGAGGCAGCCAATCAGTGATTCTTTCATTGATGTTTCTCTCTCCCCCTCTCCCTTTCTCTTGGAAATCAATAAAAATATATTTCTTAAAAAAATGAAGCATTACCTAAAACTTGCTATTAAAGAACAAAAATGTCATTAAGCCCTTTCAGCAGGTCAGATACCTGACCTTCCTGCTAAATCCCACCCTTTCTATAACGCAGGCCACAGCCAGGCTTGCTCTGTGAGGCCGGCCTGGCCGGTGCACGGCAGGGCCCACGCTGGTCTGCTCTGAGGGCACCAGGCTGGGCGCACTGGGACCCGCCCGGAGGACACGGGCATGGTCTGTGCAGCGGGTCTGGAAGTCGGATCCGACTCCCCTCCACACCCCGGCACCTTGGCATCGGCTGAGTCTGACATCCACACTCGAGAGCCGGTCCCGGCCCTGCTCCGGCGACGGCACTGAGAACGCCACGACCTGTGCTGGGCGCTCGTGTGGTTGTTATCATAGAGGCACTTCAGCGCGCTGGGCGCAGGGACTCCCTTACGCTCCTGGCTCTGGGTCTTCTGATTAGGACTCTCCACGACCAAGGGCTTGGACGAGTGCCTGTCGCCCTGGGTGCAGCCTGTAGGCCGATACCTGTCGCGCTTTTCAGAAGTAGGTGGCTTGTTGGTAATCCCTGTGTGGTTTCAGGCAGGGGCCTCCTGAGGGCTACTACAGCTCCAAGCGTGGATGGAGCAGCCAGAGCGATTACGCCAGCTACTATGGCGGCCAGTACGACTATGGAGGTACGTCAGCCTGGGACATGCCCCGGGCCTTGGGCGGAGTCCCCGCTGTGAGTCCTGTCTTCGTCCCAGAGCCACGTCACCTGCTTCGGGAAGTGATTCTGTGGCTGCTTTTCCTCCAGAAGCTGCATCGTGGTCACGGCACGCGTGTGTCTGGCTCACACGCGCAGTTCTCTGACTTCAGAGAACAGTTCCAGGGGCTGCCTTTCCTGTCCCTGCGACCGTTCACATTGATCAGAGGAACATGAGCCGCCCCTGGGCTAGTGCGTCTGCCTTGCTCTGTGGCCGCGGGGCTGTGGCTCCGGCACTGGAGGTGCAGACGTGTCCCCTCGCTGTCAGGGGGGGGGGGGGGCTCTTGGCCACGTGTCCCTGAGCCCTGCTCCTCCCTCTGCCAAGCTGTGTCCTGCTCGGTGCAGAGGGTCCAGGCCGGCAGCCCTCGCTTACCCAACACGGCCCTCCCGCCCGCCCTGCTCACAGGCCTCTGCCTCCCTTCCACGGAACACACTGGCGGCTCGGATGGGACCGGCCCTGTTCAAGCAGCCCTTTGGTTCTGAGGGTTCCTCCCCCTTTCTAGGCCACGTCGGCAGAGATGGGAGTAAAGCGTGTAGTTACGGGATGGACTGTTCAAAAGTAGTAACTGGGCAGGAATTTAACCAGACGGCACGCAGCAGGTTTCTCTTCTTACTCGTGTGTTGGGAGGACAGGCCAGCAGCCACGGTGTCGCACGGACAGGACTCCGCGGGCCTCCGGCACCCCAGCACCCGGGACCATGCCTCTCGGGAGGACAGCGAGGCTCCTCGGTGCCGGGGGCGCAGCGTCTCCTGCGCGTGTTGTATCAGCTCGTTGATCTCTTGCTTGCAGATCCGGGCCGCTGGGATCGGTACCCTTATGGGTCTGGGTTCAGGGATCCCCGCCCCTATGACCGCAGGTATTGGTATGATGCGGAATACGAGCCGTACAGGAAAGACAGCTATACCTATGCTGACAGGTGGGTGAGAAGCCCTTCGCCAAGGGGGATGGGAATCAGCTGCGCTTTGTGACGCCCCACCAGCTGCGGCTGGGGGTACCGGGAGCCGCTGGCGTCATGGCCACTGTCTGAAAGGGGCGGGCAGACTGGGCCACTGGCGTCGCTCACTGTGGGCTCAGCACAAGCACCTGGGACCACCTTGCCCTTGTCTCCTCGGTGGCTGTGACCTTGCAGCCTGCTCCCCTGAACCTTCACCCGGGGCTGACCTTGCCCCTAGGTTCCAGGCACCCCCTCGGGGGCGGGCTCGTACCGTGTCCTGTGAGGCAGGCCCGTCATGATGTGAGGGCAGCGGGCGCTGAGGCCCCGTAGGGCTTGAGTGTTGAGCAGCAGTGCGTCATGCCAGCAGCCTCAGTGCCCTCTCTTGCCTCTGCCCCACTGGCCCTCCAGGCCCGAGAGGTACGACGACCCCTGGAGGTATGACCCTCGCTTCACAGGGAGTTTTGATGACGACCCTGAGCCCCACAGAGACCCCTACGGGGACGACGTGGACCGGCGCAGCGTGCACAGCGAGCACTCGGGACAGAGCCTGCGCAGCGCGCCCAGCGTGCACAGCCGCCACAGCAGCTTCAGCGCCCACTCGCAGCAGGTGCGTGCGGGCCCGCGGGGGGCGGCAGGCAGGCTGTCCACAGCTCTGTGTAGACCCAGGTCCCCCTGCTCTGGCAGCACCTCCAGGTCTGGCTGCGCTCCTGTGAGCTAACGACCTGCCGGCTTTGTGTTTCCTAAGAGCCAGGTTTTCAGAAGCTGCAATGTGACTGTGGGGCCGTATGA
Source organism: Myotis pilosus (assembly GCA_036010255.1). NCBI lineage: Eukaryota > Metazoa > Chordata > Mammalia > Chiroptera > Vespertilionidae > Myotis > Myotis pilosus. The sequence continues at coordinate 73,097,626 of JASKON010000013.1, forward strand.
GGCCCCGCCGCCACCAGGCTCCTTCCACGGGGACTATGCCTACGACGCCTACATGAGCAACTTCAGCAGCGCCCAGGGCTTCCCAGAGTACGGCTACCCTGCCGACGCCGGCTGGCCCGCCGTGGAGCAAGGTGTGTGTGGTCAAGGCCCTGGGTGCCCTCAGGTGCAGGGCGCCAGGTCACCCCTCGGTCGCCTCACAAGCCTGGGGCGAGAAATGGGAGTGAGTTGTGACAGGGCGTTTGTGATGGCCTGGCCCGGGCCTCCCCGGAGTAGGGACAGCTGTGTCACAGCACGCCCGTCCTGAGGGCCAGGCTGGTCCCGCTGGGCTGGCAGCACCCTCGGCTGTAGCTGGACTCAAAGGCCGGAGAGCTGCCCTGCCTCTGTCACGGGCACTCGTGTGACTCCGTGCGGCTCACCGCCAGGCTCTCGGGTGGGGCCCCCTGTTCCCATGCCGACCACGCGGTCAGCAGCCTGTGGGGGGACTCCGGTTCCCCTAGAAAAGCTGCCCTCGGCTTTCCCACTGCCATGCTCAGTCCTTGGGAAGGCCTGTTACTGCTGAGTCTTGGAAACTGGAAAAATCGGTGACGTTCTTGAGATAGTATTTCCATTGCAATCCTCGCCCAGGACGCGGGTAGAGAGAGGAAGGGAGAGACGCAGCGATGGGAGCGGAACAGCAGTGGCATCCGTTGGTTGCCGCCCTCGCCCCGCCCCCCGCATACGCCCCTCCTGGGGACCAAACCCGAAAATGCCCAGGGCTTGAACCCGTGACCTTTCAGTGCACAGGACGTGCTGGACCTGAGCCGCCAGGCTGGGCAGCGGCCCTCCTCGCCCTCACTGGGTGCGGTCACGGCCCCGCCGTTGAGGACAAAGGCTCAGGCATGGAAGGTCCCGGGTGCTGCTTCCTGTGACAGGTGCTTCGGGCGGCGTTCAAGAGCTTTTAGATTTGAGGAGATGGATTCGTTTCTAAGGATTTAGACATTTCCTAAGCCGCGCTGGAGTTCTACTTTAACGGCGCCCGTAGCCACTAGTGACTTCCAGCTGAAAGTCAGTGCATGTGGGGCCTCAGCCTGTGGGCACCTTGACATCGAGCTGTGGTCTGGCCCCGAGGTCCCAGAGCTGACCCCCGGCTGTGTCCTGTTCACGTCCTCCCTGCAGCTCCATCGAGACCCACTTCCCCGGAGAAGTTCTCCGTGCCCCATGTCTGTGCCCGGTTTGGTCCTGGGGGTCAGCTCATCCGCGTGATCCCCAATCTGCCCTCGGAGGGACAGCCGGCCCTGGTGGAAGTGCACAGCATGGAGGTGAGGCCGGGGGCGGCCGCGGGCCCACAGGCCGTGCGTCAGCCTTGTCTGAAAACGGTCGTGCGGAGTGTTTCCTCCGGGGACCCTCAGTGGAGGGGGTTTTATTTGTTCTGTGTGGTTGTGTGTCTTTTATCTTTGTTTGCGTTTCTGATTTTGAGGGAGGGCCTGTTGGTGTTCAGTACTGGTGATTTCAATGACAAGTAGGGAGGTGGCCAGTGGGGGTTGGGGTACCCTGGGAGCCTGTGTGGTGGGCCCTGTTTTGCGGCCCACCAGCCTCTATCACATGTATTGGCGCAGAGTTCGGGGGAATGGGTCTCACCGCTTTAAAGGGTGAAAGTCACTGTTGCCAACCAGACAGGGCCAATCTCCTGGTGGAGCGCCTTGGCCTCCCCGATGGGACAGACCGCCCTCGGGTCAGCAGACACAGGGGGCAGTGGCGGAGCCTGCCCTGAGCTGCCCCTCCCTGTCCCCCGACCCTCCCTGTCCACAGACGCTGCTACAGCACCTGCCAGAGCAGGAGGAGATGCGCGCCTTCCCGGGGCCGCTGGGCAAGTAGGTCCCGCCGGGCACGGTCCGCTGTGGGCACCGCGTGAGCGTGGCTGGGCCGCGGTGCTCATCGCTGTCCACTGAGGGCTGTCCTCCTTTCAGAGACGACACCCATAAGGTGGACGTTATTAACTTTGCGCAGAGCAAAGCCACCCAGTGTCTGCAGAATGAGAGCTTACTTGACAAAGAGTCCGCAAACCTCCTCTGGAGCTTTATCATCCTGCTGTGCAGACAGAACGGGGTACGTGGCGTCTGACCTGTAAAACGCCTCTTCTTGGCCTGGAGTCTCAGGGATCCTGGGTCCCCACGGTGCGGGGAGGATTCCTGTGCTGGGCCGAGCACGCGGAGCCATCTCAGCAGTGACGTGGGGCAGGGGAGACAAGCGGGGTGTGCAGCTGGGGCGAGGGCAGGTTCGGGCCCCCCACGTTGGTCTGTCGGGCTCCTGGGCATGTGGGGGTGGCGGTGTGCACTGGGCGGCCTGTTGGCGGCCTCCCCCAGCAGGCCTGTGGGAAGCCCTATCCATCGTGAAGGCCCTTGTTCTTTCTGTCCCCGCCGCCCTGCAGACCGTGGTGGGCACAGACATTGCCGAGCTGTTGTTACAAGACCACAGGACGGTGTGGCTTCCTGGGAAGTCACCCAACGAGGCCAACCTGATCGACTTCACCAACGAGGCCGTGGGTCAGGCCGAGGAGGAGGAGGAGTCGGTGGAGGCCCAGCTCTCCTTCCTCACTGACAGCCAGGCCGCCACCAGCTCTCTGGAGAAGGAGACGGAGCGGTTCCGGGAGCTGCTGCTCTATGGCCGCAAGAAGGCGAGTTCCGAGCTCTCGGGCGCCGGGGCGTGTCCTGGCGTCCGCCGCGTGGGCTTATGTGCCAGGAAGCTGTGGGAGGGACAGGCCTGCCTGGAGAGCACCAGGCCTTGACGGCCACCCGGTGAACAGGTGTCAGCGCCGTCTCCTCACACGTTGCCAGCGTTGAAGCCTCAGTTTCCCTCCTCACTCACGCACAAGTGCCCGCCCGTGCAGTGCTGTGGGTGAACACGTGCACGAGACAGACAGCCCGTTGTCACAGTTAGGGGTGCACTCGGCCTCTGAGGTGTGCTGGGTGTGGGGGAGCGGTGCCCAGCGTGAATGGGTCAGGCACGGCGCATGCAGAGGCTGCGGGCTGGGGAGAGCGGCGGAGGCCTCGCACAGGTGCTGGCGCTGTGGACGCTCTCTGGTTGTGCCCAGTGGAGGGCGGGTCTAGGGTGGAGGGGTCCCTGTGGGCTGTGGGCACATGCCCAGCTCTGCGCGGCCCGGTGGCAGGGGTCTGACAGCCCCAAGTCCTTGGTGCTTGTATGTCGTGATAAGTTCAGGTCACGGTCAGAAGTTCTCTGAAATACCAGGTCGCTGGGCCCAGGGGACGCACTGTCCACGTGGAGAGGCATCATCGCCCTGGGAGTGACGTGCACAGTGGCCCGGTGGGAAGGACCTTTGAGGGTGGCAGTGCTGCCTCCCGGCGTCCCGTGTCTACTGGCCTGCTTTCCAGTTATTAAAAATAAGTTTTTAACGTATTGATGTTGCGGAGAGGAGAGAAGCAGGACCTTGACTTGTTCCCCTTGTTCATGTGCCCTGACCTTGGTGCGTCGGGATGGCGCTCTAACCACTTAGCAGCCCGGCCAGGGCTGCTTGTAACAGTTTGTAGAAGCAGGACCCACGGCCACAGGCACTGTGATGGGGGGTGGGGGCAGTGGCACAGGTGTGTTCTGGGGCCGTGGAGGCAAGTGTGTCGCCCCATAGTCAAGCCCTATCCTCTTTCCCGGCCACGCGGACGACACGCTCCCCGGTGCCTGACTCGCATCACGTGAGTCACTGCCACCTCGGCTCACTCGCTGCTTTGCAGGATGCTTTGGAGGCCGCGATGAAGAACGGCCTGTGGGGTCACGCTCTGCTGCTTGCCAGCAAGATGGACAGCCGGACACACGCCAGAGTCATGACCAGGTACAGACTCACTGAGCTGGCGGCTTCTGGGCGCAGCCAGCTGGTCCGGCAGCCGCGCCTTGGCAGCTCTTCGAGGCACAGGGTCTGGCTCTTGCAGAGAATGCTGGTCCTCCCCTGCGCTGCGGGGCCGCGCCCTGTGCACTGCTCGGTGCTGAGCTCCGTCAGATCGCTGAGCGCCTTGTCTCTCTCGGGCCTTTAACACTGAGCTGCGTGCGCGCTGAGGGGCGGGAGGCATCGGGCTGATGGTTGAGGGGCTGAGACGGGCCAGTCGTGTGGGGAGCTGGGCCAGGTCAGCTTCCTCTCGTGTCTCCCCAGATTCGCCAACAGTCTTCCCATCAACGACCCTCTGCAGACCGTCTACCAGCTGATGTCCGGGCGGATGCCTGCAGCGTCTACGGTCAGTGGCGCTCCTGTGACTCTCGCAGCCGCGTGCATGGGGACTGCTCCGGCGGTTTCATCGCAGGATGAGGCTGCCTTCCTTTCTGCCCTGCCCCTTGCTCCCGGAGCCCGACCCTGCAGGCTGGTGACACTTGGCCCGGGGTCACCCAGGGTAAGGAGTGTCCCGCTGGCTTTCCGTACCTAGTGCTGCGGCGATGAGAAGTGGGGAGACTGGAGGCCGCACCTCGCCATGGTTCTGTCCAACTTGAACAACAACGTGGATGTGGAGTCCAGGACGATGGCCACGATGGGCGACACGCTAGGTGGGTCTGTGCAGACGGGAGGCCGTGGGCCTGGGGCACGGAGACTGCGTGCAGCGTGTAGGGTGGAAGGGACAGGACTCCCGTGCCTCTGGCATCGCTGCCACTGGCCGTTCGCCATCTTTGATTTCGGGAGAACCCCCCGACCAAGACGTGGTCCCTGTGTCTCCTCAGCCTCGAAAGGCCTTTTGGATGCTGCACACTTTTGCTACCTCATGGCCGAAGTTGGATTTGGGGTTTATACCAAGAAAACCACAAAACTCGTCTTAATTGGATCGAACCACAGGTGAGGAGTTGCATAACTGTGTGCCCCTCCCCGCCCCTCCCTCCTGTTAACCCAGAACGGAGCCGGGAGGCGGCCTTGTGGCCTGGCCGTGTGGCATAACATGCTGCTGGGGGGCTGGCTCAAATAAGTTCACTCCTTTCCTCAACAGTTTGCCATTTTCAAAGTTTGCGACCAATGAAGCCATCCAGAGGACAGAGGCCTATGAGTACGCGCAGTCGCTGGGCACGCAGTCCAGCCCCATGCCCAACTTCCAGGTGAGCCCTGCCCACAGGCTGGGCACGCAGTCCGGCCCCAGGCCCACCTTCCAGGTGAGCCCCGCCCACAGGCTGGGCACGCAGTCCGGCCCCAGGCCCACCTTCTAGGTGAGCCCCGCCCACAGGCTGGGCACGCAGTCCGGCCCCAGGCCCACCTTCTAGGTGAGCCCCGCCCACAGGCTGGGCACGCAGTCCGGCCCCAGGCCCACCTTCCAGGTGAGCCCCGCCCACAGACTGGGCACGCAGTCCGGCCCCAGGCCCACCTTCCAGGTGAGCCCTGCCCACAGGCTGGGCACGCAGTCCGGCCTCATGCCCACCTTCCAGGTGAGCTCCGTCCATGGGGCTGGTGAGGCTGTGGGCTGTGGGGTGGAAAATTGCCACGCAAAAGGCCGTGTTTTTGGAAATCTTGGTGCGACGTTGATCGGTAATGTTTGAGAATAAACCCTGTTGAATTGAGGATTTTGTTTGTATTTTGGGTCTTAATATTTAAAATCTTATAAATCTCGAGTGTTTTGTTTCTGTCAGCTATTTTTAGCGTGATGAGGAGTGTTACCTGACCCAGGAGTGAGTGTGTGAGAGTGTCTGAGCGTGTGTGTGCATGTGTGTGTAGCACTTGCATGACCCTGAGCGAGGAGACTGGCTGTGGGACAGTCCGCGTGGGGCGAGGGCTGTGAGCGTGTGCTGAACTGCGGCCTCTGCTTGGACCTGGCAGCTCTGAGGGCTGCAGAGAAGGACTGTGCTGCCGAAGCTCGCAGTGTCCTGTGCTCTGAACTGTCTCCAGGAGCAGGACGAGCTGTGGGGGGCGGGGCCGGGGGCGGGGGCGGCACCCAAACCATCCAGGACAGTTCTCAGCTGCGGGGCTGTGGGGCGGCTGCAGACGGGAGGAGCCGCGGGGCCTGAGCTTGTGTGTGTGTTTGCTCCAGGTGTTCAAGTTCATCTACTCCTGCCGCCTGGCCGACATGGGGCTGGCCACGCAGGCCTTCCACTACTGCGAGGTCATCGCCAAGGGCATCCTGCTGCAGCCGCACAGGCACTCCCCCGTGCTCATCAGCCAGCTGGTCCAGGTGCGGTCCTGAGCCGCCCCCGCCAGCCTGGGGTCAGGATGCCAGACTCGGGGGGAGAGGTCGGGACGAGTCACACACTGAGATGCTCTCGGGCAGCTGCTGGTGTCTGGCACGTTAGCGTCCGAGTCCGTCCGTCTCACTCCCGTGCAGAGACTGCGCCGGGAGCTCCAAGGCCAGAGCAGAGGTCGGTCCCACCGTTAGTGGAGCCTGCGGGTCCGACAGCCTGGGTTTGGGTCCTGCTGACCCACTGCGGCCTGGTTTCCCCGCCCTGGGCAGTGAGGCAGCGTGACTGGCCCCAGAACTGTGGACCCTAGACAGGATTGGACAGCACCCAGCCAGCGCCACAGCGTGTCCCCCTCCCGGAGAATGTGCTCAAGTGACACCTAGGAAGGTTTTATTATGGAGGCTTTCGGACAGTTTGAGGCCAAGCTTGCCTCATCTGGTCCTGCCCATGGTCCCCCAGCTCCCCCCATCCCCCAGCCCACCTCCCCACCCAATCAGAGTACGTCTGTGTCTCCGTCAGTTCCGCACTTGGCTTGGCCAAGTCCAGTCTGTCATCAGGTGGCGGCGGCAGGAAGTTCAGCTCCGGGGTCTGGGCCCTGCAGACCCCATGCAGCCACCCCGAGGTCGGCTCCTGTGAGCCTGGTGTCCGGGCTCGCCCTGTGGCCCCACTGAGTGGGAGGCCTGCCGCAGAGGCCCGCTCGGCCCTGGGTGCGTCTGCTCCAGGTCAGCGCGGCTGTGAAGACACTGGTGGTAACGGGCCTGCCTTCTCGTGTGTCTCCAGATCGCCTCCCAGTTACGCCTCTTCGACCCGCAGCTGAGAGAGAGGCCGGAGGAGGAGTCCTTTGTGGAGCCTGCCTGGCTGGTGCAGCTGCAGCGTGTGGAGCGGCAGGTCAAGGTGAGCGTGGCTCCGTCGCGGCTGGCACTTCTTGTGGCTGGTTTCCACCTGTGGTGTTGGGCGTGGACAGGACAGGGAAGGCGTGCGGGTGTGTGGGAGGGCCTCTCGGGGATGAGGCGGGACAGCTCCCACAGCCTGGCTGCCAGCGAGGCCTGAGCCATTTGTCCACAGGAGGGCGCTGTGGTGTGGCGTCAGGACCCGGCCTTCCCCCAGCGCTGTGCCAGCACCCCCAGCTCTGAGGTGGGACAGTACGATGGGCCAGGACCCGAGCAGCCCTCACACCTGAGCACCGAGAACCCACTGCTGGTGCCACCTGCACCCAGCGCCGAGCGCTCTGGCCAGGGCGTGTGGCTGCTGCCATCAGGTGAGCCTGCGTGGGGAAGGCCCTCACCCCTTTCTCTCGAGAGGGCAGCTTCCAGACGAGGAGAACCCAGGGGCGCTTGTTCTTCCTCCCCCCCCTCCTCCTCCTCCCTCCTCCCTTCCTCTCCCCCTCCCCCGCCGCCTCCTCCTCCCCTCCTCCTCCTCCCTCTCCTCCTCCCCCTCCCTCCCCCTCCTCCTCCGTGCTTATTCATAACCTTGCCGAGCTCAGCGGGTCCCGTGGCATTGGATGCCCGGGAGCAGGTGGGTGGGGTCCCGTGGCATTGGATGCCTGGGGGCAGGTGGGTGGCTGGTCTGAGCCCCAGAAGCGGAGGTTGGGTCCTGCCGCTCACGGTGCCTCCCCTCAGCGCTGGCAGGTGTCTGTTCACTGCTCCAGCCGTGATGCCGTCTCGGTGTGTCCTGCTGGGTGGCAGGCCCTCCTGTCTCTCAGGGAGGAGCCGGCTGTGCCGATACCGCACCACAGCCGACCGCACCGGGGGCAGCTGCAGGGACGGGACAGATGTGGCCTCGGCACCTTTGACTCTTCTTCATGTCCCCATGCAGCTCCGCCGACGCTCCCCGAGGGCCTGCCCGCCGTCCCTGCTGGGGTGCCCATGTTCCCCGTGCCGCCCCCGGGCCCTGGGGAGCCAGCGCCTGGCTTTGCAGAGCCCTCTGGGCCGGACCCTGCGGCCCAATACCCAGGGCCTGGCCTGCCACCCAGCTCACCGTCTCTGCAGGAGAGCGCACACCTGTTCCGGGCCCAGGACCCAGGTGGGTCTTCGAGGTGTCGCCGCGGAGCAGAGATGAATGGGCCTCCTGTCCCGGGAGCGGGCAGGGGAGGAGCCTGCAGTCAGGGCACTCAGGCCTGGTGCTCACGGGGCATGGAGAGGGCGCGGCCTTCACATGCCCCCTCCGTGCCGGCTCCCTCTGTCCTGTGCCTGGCGGCTCCGAGGTCACAGAGGCCCTCTCTGCCGTTGACAGGAGTGCTGCCCCAGGACCCCCGGGGGAGAGGCTCGCTGGCGGAGCGAAGAGAAGAGGATCTGGGTGGCAAGTCTGAGAATGCGGTACTGGCTCCTCCCCCTCCCTGTGGACGAGGGCGGGGTCCTGGGGCTGCCCTTGCCAGTGGGCAGACAGCAGTGACATAGGAGACGGCCTACTGAGCGCTTCCTAAGGAGAGGCCCTGGGAGGAAACACGTGGGAGGGGAATGTACTGGTGTGGGAGCCGCTGCTTAAAGGAGGAGCAGCACTGGCGGCCGCTGTTCCTGCACCGCACCTTTTCTAGGGGCCCCTACGGCCCCCCAGCCCTGCACCTTCTCTGCACGGGGTCCCTGCAGTCCCACCGGGTTCCTGGGAACAGACCTGTTTGGTGTAAATACCACCTGTTTACTTTGATGCCCAGCGGGCGGGACAAATGCTGTCTACAGCCACTTTCTGGAACCTTCTCTAGGGTGCCCAGCTCAGCATGGACACCGTCAGCAGGCGATCGCTGTCGTTGAAACTGCACTGTGTGTTCTGCCATTAAGACGTTCTGTCCTGGAAAAGTAAAAATGAGAGTTAACTATTCAAAACAGACTCTGACCAGGGACATTTTTCATTAAAACGCCCACGGCTCCCTGACCAGTTTTTACGCTCGGGGCACGTGGAGTCTGTTTCTTCCAGCCCAGAGCCCGCCTTCCGGTCCCCGTGATGCCCCTTGATGAGCCGCTTGTTCTGTGGGCTGGCTCTCAGGTTGGCCCAGGGCTCCAGGGCCGCCTTCCTGTCCCGCCTCCTTCCCTCTCCTCTCCTCTCCTCGCTCTCGCTTTCCGGCCTCGCAGGGATATCCGTTCTGGGGCTCCTGGGCGGTGCCCCAGGTGAACTGGCTCCCGCGTTGCCTTGGACAGGACTCCGAGGCCCCCCCAGCGTGGGGGGGTGCCAGCCTGGGGGCCCTGCAGCCTCCGTCTCGGACGCCCGCTCCCGCAGGGAAGAGCCCGGTGCCAGCAGCCAAGAAAGAGCCCAAGGAGCCTAAGAAGGTAACACGGCCGCCTCCAGCGGGGCCGGCTCGGCTCCCACGGCCCCGGGCACCTGGAGGCCAGGGCCAGGCGGTCGTTTCTTCTCTAATTAAGCCAGACGCGTTTTCAGAGGAGCCACAGTGTGAGGGGCACAGTGGTGGGCATTCTGTCTGTGCCCACGTGTCACACCTCCCAGCTCAGAGCTAGGGCCGTTTCTGCTCCCAGAGGCCCTGCGTGTCCAGGACTGTCCCCTCCCGCCCGGGCGGCCTCTCTGCCTCTGTCTCACTGAGGAGTTCGGCCTTTGTTGCGTTTCGCCTGAAGGAGGCCCGTCCGCCGAGTGGGCGATCCGTGTGGCTGCCACCGTCCTACTGCCCTTCCTCCCGACGGGCGTTGGGTTTCTCCCCACCGGCACACCCGGCTCTGCTGGGCTGGTGGCAAGGGCACTGTTTCTCTTGGGTGTGGCCCAGAACACAGGCAAGCCGGTCCAGCTTTAGAAGGCGCTGTAGGTGGTGCAGGCCACCCTCCCAGCAGCCGCCCACAGTGGCACCCCCGTCCAGGCCCTGTCCCGTGTGCAGGGCGGGCACTGGTGCTCCTGCCGGCCCTTCTGCCGGGCGGTGACACTTGCTGTGTGTGCGTTGGCATTTCCTGGTGGGAGTGGTGCTTGTCTGTGCCTCTCCATCCTCGGCCGCGTGCGCTGTCCTCCCCCAGGCTCCCTGTTTTGTCAGGACTCGCAGGTCTCCCCACGTGTGGACACAAGTCCGCGTGCTCCTGGCCGCGGGTCCTCAGAGCGGCTCACACAGGCTTGTCCTGTGTCGTTTCGCTCGGCTGCGCCCTCACGTGCTTGTCCGGGTTTGGTTCAGAATGCCGAGTCCTGGTTCTCGCGCTGGCTGTCTGGGAAGAAGAGGACGGAAGCGTACTTGCCAGACGACAAGAACAAGTCGGTGGGTGTCGCCGGAGGCCCCGAGGGCTCGGTGGGTGTCGCCGGAGGCCCCGAGGGCCCGGTGGGTGTCGCCGGAGGCCCCGAGGGCTCGGTGGGTGTCGCCAGAGGGCCCCCCCGAGGGCCCGGTGGGTGTCGCCGGAGGCCCCGAGGGCTCGGTGGGTGTCGCCGGAGGGCCCCGAGGGCTCGGTGGGTGTCGCCGGAGGGCCCCGAGGGCTCGGTGGGTGTCGCCGGAGGCCCCGAGGGCTCGGTGGGTGTCGCCGGAGGGGCCCCGAGGGCTCGGTGGGTGTCGCGGTGGCGTGTCCGGCAGCTTGTTGGCACTGCATTTCAGCTTCAGAACAGCACACATACGTGTCCCTCCAGTCTGTGTCACAGAGGAGCCCGGCTAGCCCCGTGGTCGGCAAACTGCGGCCCCTGGAGTGTGGCTCTTCCATAAAATACCACATGCGGGCACGCACGCACAGTGTGATTGAAACTTCGCGGCCACACTCCGGGGGCCAAAGAGCCGCCTGTGGCTCGCGAGCCGCAGTTTGCCGACCACGGGGCTAGCCGCTCCGCCCCGCCCACTGGCCTTTTTCTTTGCTTTTCGCAATCGCGGCAGATCGTCTGGGACGAGAAGAAGAACCGATGGGTGGACACCAATGAGCCGGAGGAGGAGGTGCGCTGGGGGGCGGGGGCTCGTTGTGCCCGGAGGAGCCCTGCCTCCGAGGCTGTCTGTGGCGCGTCCGGGCCTTTGGGCTGGTGAGCAGGTTTCTGAAGCCCCTGTCCCTCCGCAGAAGAAGGCTCCGCCCCCACCCCCAGTGTCGCTCCCCAAGGCTCCGCAAGCTGCCGCCCCTGGGCCTGGCGGGCCCCCCAGGGCCTCTGTGAACATGTTTTCTAGAAAAGCAGGTAACAGGCCAGAAGCGGGCGCTGGTTTGGATAACCGTGCGTCCTGCAGCCGTGCCGGGGACTGGGTCCTGAGTGGGACTGCAGGGGGTGCCCGCCACCCCCTGTGGGCGAGGGGTGCAGGGTGGAGGGGGGCCCCGCCCGGGGCAGGTGCCAGCAGAGGCGCGCCGCGGGGGGGCCGCCCCGAAGCTGCTTGGTGGGACAGGAGAGGTTCCTGTGGCTCCTCTGCCGCGGGAGGAGGCCGTGGGAGCGGGCGGTGGCACACCGCTGACTGCCGCCTCCCGCCGTAGCCGGGAGCCGAGCGCGCTATGTGGACATCCTCAACCCAGGCGGGCCCCAGCGCATTGAGCCGGCGCTGGCTCCCGCGGACCTCTTTGCTCCACTTGCCCCGCTCCCGATCCCGGCACAGCTGTTCGGACCAAACCCAGGTAGGCAGTGCGGCGGCACGTCTGCGGTAGCCCGCGCCTGCCCAGACTCCCCGAGAGCCGCTGGTCTTCCTCTCCCCGGAGAGGAGTGCCGCAGGGTGCAGGGGGCCTCATCCCCTCCCTCCTCGCGTGCCCTCCTCCTCGCGTGCCGTGCGGGTAGGTGGACACGGCCGGCTGCTGGGATGTGTCAGCCCCTCCCTGCTGTCTCCTGCACAGACGCAGAGGGAGTCCCACCTGCAGAAGGGTCTGGCAGGGAAGGGCAGGCGTTAGCTGGGGGTCCAGCCCTTCCAGAACCTTCCTCGGAACCCCAGGTGAGCGGGCGCAGTGGGACAGGACAGGCCCCGTGGGGGTTTGCCTCCTCCCCGGCCGCGAGCGGCTCTTGATCATCTGTGGGCATCCCCGGGACACCGCTTCTGTGCGCGGGCGACCGTCCAGTGGGGGCTCACACTGTCACCACGTGTGGGACGTGCTGGTGTCTCATTGAGGTACTGGCAGGAAAGGTGTTTCCTGTGGAGGACTTGATGGGAAGGAGAGCAGTTCAGAGTGTGGGCTCTGAAGTCGGATCAGCCGGTTCAGCCCTGGTCCCCGCTAGTCAGTGTGTGAGACGTGGGAGTCACTTTTCCAGGCTCGTTTCCTTCTCAGAAATGGGGTACAGGTCACACCGGGTCACAGGCACACAGTGGGGCGCGGGACGGTCCCACCACAGTGGGTTCTTGGCTTCACTTCTCCGAGGAGCCCTCCGTGGAGCAGGGCAGTCTGTAGCCTGGACCCAAGGAAGGTGCCATGTCACCCGCCCCTGCGGGAGGCTCGCTCACTGACCTTGGTAGTTGCTGCATTTCGTGTCCTTCCCGGCAGGTTGTGAGCCCGGCAAACTCGCTCCCTGCTTCTGAACTGGCCCCCTGCCCAGTGGATGGTCCCCAGGGGGGAGAGGTAAGGGCGCCCCAGAGTCTCTTCCTGTGAAAATAAGTGTTAATGGGCAGAACAGGCAGTTGAAACGCTTTCACAACTTGAAGAGTTGCTGTATCCTAAGTGCAATCCCACTGTTGTGAGCAGAGTCCCTGGGAGGGGTCTGAGGTCACAACCCAAGCTCTGCCCGCAGCCTGGCACGCCGATTGCTGCATTCCTCAGGGTCCGGCGGTCAGCGGCTCTGGCCGAGACCCGGACAGACCCCCCACTAATGTGTCTTAACCTGGGCGTTAAAACGGGCCTGCGAGGCTCCCCCGCCTCTTCCCACTGGAGCTCTCGTGGCTTGTAAAGTCTGGACTTGCTCCCGGCTTGGAGCGAGGCCCATTTGACTGTCTGTTCTCGCTGTTTTGTAGCTTTCGCGCTGTAGCTCAATGAGCTCACTGTCCCGTGAAGTGAGCCAGCACTTCCACCAGGTACCCGTGGCTGGCGGTTCTCACTGAACACAGGGCTCTACTGGGTCCCCTTCGTGTTCCTTCAGGCGCGGTGCTGGTGGCTCACTAACGTCACCCAGGTGTCACCCAGCCGCCACATGCCTGGGATGCAGGGTTCCTTTCTTCCAGCGTCTCGGCGAGTGTCCACGTGCAGATGCACTGACCATTGAGTGGACCCCAATGTGCCAGGGGTGGGGGATTGTAACTGCACTCCCTGAATTGGCTTTTTCCAAATCATTGGCCGTGGGCGTGGCCTCGCTCTGTGAGCGGGTCAGTAGCTGCCAGGTCGGTGCTCCTCTGAAAGGACGAATGCCTCTTCTGCTCAAGCAGGAGCAGGTTCACGCCCAGCCGGGCGAGTGCAGCGCGACAGCTTCCTGGGGCCGCGCTGGGAAGGGAGGGAAGGAATGCTGCATCTTCCGTGTCACCCGGAGCCAGGCTTGCCCGTGACTGGTCGGAAGGCGTCACGTGGCCTTCAGTTTGCGTGTCACCGCCCTGGTTCCGCGCTGGACACTAATGGCAGTCGCTGCCGTGCCTGCTGGCTGCTCACCGCACTAACGCTGCGCGCGCCTGGTCGCCCGGTTGCGAGCTCTGCATGCTGCTTTGCGGCTCACCCGGAGTAGTGTCTGTGCTTGTGGCTGTGACACCATCTGTTGAGCTGCGCTCTCTGGTTCTCAGGCTCCCAGTGACCACCCCCCGGCAGAGGCGCCCCCCGGGGCACCCGTGACCTTCTACAACCCTGCGCAGTTCGCACAGGTAAGCTGCGCGGTCTCCTGGGCGGGAGTGGGAGGCCCAGTGCCCGCTCGGCCCGGCCTCGGGTCCTGCCGCTCCTGCTCCTGCTGCTGTGCCCACGGCGGTTCCCTGGCTGCGCCCCCTGGTGGCCACGCCCTTCCGTCAGGGTGTTCTTTTTTAAAAATACATACATATTGATTTCAGAGAGGAAGGTCGTTCCTGATTGCTCCTCCCACTCCCCTCCCTCCCAGGCTCTTGCCTCTACAGCACAGACTGTCTGCCGGGTCAGGGGAACTGGGGTCAGGCATCTACAGAGCTCTGGGCATTGAGAATGGAAACCACCTGCGCCCTGGGGCACAGCCTGCCTCGCCGCCTGGTGTGCCCGCCGCCCGGTGTGCCCAGCCTCCTTACTCAGAGCCCGCCCTGCTGCCCTCTGCGCTGGGCAGCTGCCCAGGAGGCCCTTTCTTGGCCTCTGTTCCCCTCCCCCTCCCGGGGCCAAGGCCTCTTCCTGCCTGGGACCCATCTGTTTTCCGCTTCAGGATGGGGTGGTGGCTCTCCCTCCCGGACCTCGATCTTGCAGCTCACCCTCCACAGGAGCCCTCAGCCTGCACGTCAGTCTGGTTTGCGAGGGAGCAAGTCAGTGCCTGTCTTTCTCCTCAGATGCTCAGCCCTTGGGATTGGCTCCCTCTGAGCCCCTAACAAACGGCTGCACCTTTAAAGGGACCCCAGGACCTGACCCTGACGCGGCCCGTGGTCATGGCTGCAAAAACGGGGCAGAGCAACCTGCCCTTAGGGCGTCGGGGGTGCTGGCCTGTCACCCAGGCCCACGTCACAGCACCCTGAGCCCTCGCGAGGGGCACCCACCTCAGGGGCGGGTGGAGTCAGTGCTGTCCATGCCGTTTCAGGCCCCAGCCACCTCGGGAAGCGCCAGGCCTGGGAGGATTGGCCAGAGGAAGTACCCGGTGCTGAGGTAGATGACCCTGCGCCGTCAGCACTGGGACCTGAGACTGCTCTCCACCGACACTCGGCTGACCGCCCGGGCTCCCTCCTGTGCCCGATGGACACGAAGTAGAGCCACGTGCTCTCACCTGGTGAGGAAGAGCTGCCAGGTACCCCACAGCTCCCAGATCCGAGGACAGAAGGGACCTTCGGCTCCCCTTCTACCTAAGAATGAGTTCAGGATAAGCCTTTGTAGTCACGTAGGAATGTCATGCTGAGCACAGCCGGACGCCCTTTGCTGCTGGGGAGCTGAGCTGCAGGGACTGATGATGGCGAGTGGCTGCCAGGTTCGTCCCCAGTTCCTCGAAGACGCTGGAGGGAAGAGCAGGCCTGACTGATCGACCCCGACGCCTGCTCTGCAGCCACTGGGCCAGCTCCCGCCCCGGCGCCCGCAGCCCCGACAGCAGTCGCTGGCGGGTGTGTTCACCAGCCTCGGAGGGAAGGCGGCGGCGGCCTGGCAGCCGAGCCTCAGGCGGAGACGCCGTGGTCAGCGTGGTGCGCTCCTTCCGCAGCAAAGGCGTGTCTGCGGCCCAGCAGGACCACGAGGGTCCCTGCTGCCAGGGGCCTGGCTCTGTCCGCCCGCGAGGGAGGAAGAGCCACGGCACAGCCTGGGTTCCGTGGGACTGGCCCTCGCCGATCAGCCAGTGTGGAAGCCGTGACTGGGCTCACCTGGGGGGCTCAGTGAGCAGCCTGGCTGGGCTCCGGCAGAGCAGCTGTGTGGTTGCCAGCTCTGCGCCCTCCAGCAACGTGCCCTCGCCTGGCTGGCACTGTTGGCGACGTCTTGACGAAAGCGGCTTAACATACCTTCTTGCCAGAAGTTCCTGAAGCTGATCTCTGCCCTGGTTCCCCACACCGAGCCCGGCAGGGCCGACCTGCTGCTCACCGTGCGAACCTGCCAAGGCCTCCTCCCCGGACTCCCTCCAGCTCCACCTTCACGACGGTTCTCAGATCCACTCACCTTGTTAAGCCTGAAGGGCCGAGGACAGGTGGAGATATTTATAAAATCACTAGGAACTAACTCTAGTTCTGCCTGGTATTTTAAACCTCAGCGGAGGGTCGTGGGAATGTGGCCTCGGCGCAGGTCCTCCCGCTTTCCGGGTCACGTGACCGTCTGGGGCACCCACAGGTGTGAGGGGACCCATGTTCTCTCGCTGGGAAAGGCCCGGCCTCGCGAGGGTCCCGCTGTCCCTGTCCAGCGGGTGGGGTTCCTGGGGCCTGAGACCTGCTGCCCTCGGCTTCGCCAGCCCCTTGTTCTGTTAGTGACTTGATTCAAGAAGCTTCCCTGGAGGGGCTATTTTTCCTAAATGCAAATTGTTACACTGCAAATCGTTAAATAAAGTATTTTGCGCTCGCGCGCACCTGCTTGCTTAGCTGATTGGAGTCAGTGAGCCCCAGACGGTGGCCTGTTGGCTGCCCTTAGGTGCCTGCAGGGCCGTGCTGCAGGGGCGCCTCCCCCCGTGTGGCGGCGACTGCGGCCGCGGGCCTGTCCCAGGCTTGGGCCGCAGCGGCCCCTCTGTGGGCGGTGGGCAGGTTCTCTGACCCCGTCCGCCACCAGGGGAGCGTGGGGGCCTGCGAAGGGGAGCAGGGCGCCCCCAGCCCCCAACCCCCTCCGGCCAGGAGGGAAGGAAGCCGTGCGTGGGGCGGTCCTCCGGCCGCCAGGGGCGCTGCAGGCGCCTGTTCGGGGCGCTCTGCCCGCGGGTTGCGGCGAGCGGCTGCCGAGGCCGTGGGGCTGGGAGCGGGCGTCGCCGGGAGGTAGGGGCGCGGGGTCCTGGCCGCCGGGTGACCCCGGGGAGAGGTGAGGTGGGGGGCTGGTGACCGGGCGGGGGTTCTGGGCGGGTTCGGAGCTCAGGGTCCCCAGGGCGGCTCAAGGGTCCGGGGTGCGGCGACCTCGGGGCGCGAGGTGCCCGTGGGCGGGTCCGGCGCGCAGAGGCCGCAGCGCGTGTCCCGCCCCCAGCGCCTCGGTCGTTGCCGCGGAGCCGCTGGGGTCGCGGGCGCTCGGGGCGGGGCCGGAGCCGGCGGACGCTCCCCCCGGCCGCGCGGTGGCCCGGCCTGGGCCCGGGACGGGGCGTTCTCCCCGGGCGATGCCCCCCGAGCCCCGTGAGGGGCAGCCCCGCCGGGCCGCCGCGTCCGTCCCAGGAGGTAGCGCCTCCATCGCCCCGCCCGCCGCCGAGCTCCGGACCCGCCTCGAGCGGTGACGGCGGTTTTCCCTTAGGCCCCGGGGGCCGCGATCCGGGCTCCAGCCATGCCGCCCCCGGCCCCGCGCCTGCCGGGCCGCCCCGCGCCGGACCCGGAGCCCCTGCGGGTCCTCGCCGAGCCGCACCCAGGACCTCGGACCGCGCATCCCTGACACCGGGCGCCGCCGGCGGCCCCGCAGAGTGTGTTCCGGGCCGGCTTGGCCGCCATCGTGAGTGAGGGCTGCCGGACTATGCCCTCCAAGTCGGCCTGCCCCGGGCGCTCCGAGGCGGACCCCCTGCAGCCTGAAGGCAGGATGCCCAAGGGGCACCTGGTGGACACGGACAGGGACCCGGCCCCCGGCCCAGACCCAGGGTCCCCGGGCGCCGGCTGTCCCGGCCCCGAGAAGGCCCCAGGGGTCCCCCTGGACCTTCCAGCAAAAATCAGCCACGAAGACCCCCAGGCGAAGGCCAAGCCCTTCGCCCCGAAGCCACCCATGAGGCCCCGGCTGGAGCGGGCGCTGTCCCTGGATGAGAAGGGCTGGAGGAGGCGGCGATTTCCCAACAGCCAGGAGGACCTGGCCGCCCGCGATGGGGCCAGCCCCTCCAGGGGCTCCTCGCGGGACGCGGTCCCCGGGCCTCCCGCCCGCCCCTGCCTCCCGGCCGGCCTGAGCACCTCCTTGCAGGAGATCCCCGCGTCCCGCAGGACTCCGGGCACCGGCGACAGGGGCCCCTCCTCCTGGGGTAACTCCCGGGACCTCCTGCACCAGGACAGGGCCTCGGCCGGGAGCAGCCCCCGCCTGGCCGGCGGGCTTCCCTCACGCCCACTGCCCGCCATGGAGTGGAGCGTGGCCTCTGACTCCCTGCGGACGGCACACAAGGTGGACTCGGACCACGCCGACTACAAGCTCCGCGTGCAGACCAGGCTATTGCGGGCCCACAGCAGCCTGGGCCCCGGCCGGTCCCCCAGCCCCCTGGCCTCCGACGACTGTTCCCTGCGCTCGGCCAAGTCCTCCTTCAGCCTCCTAGCGCCCATCCGAGCCCAGGACGTTCGAAGCAGGTAGGGCCCCCGGGGTGGGGGTGGGGGTGTGGGTGGGGCTCGGGCTCGGCATCTGTGGCCTTTATTTTAGGGTCAGAGGACCGAGTGCTTTTGGAATGTGTCCGGCACATAAAGCTGGAGATTGACCGGGTCTCCCAGGCGACTCCTGCCCAGGCTGGTGGAGGGAGGGCCCAGGGCCACTCGGGAGGGAGGGCAGAGGCGGCCGGCGTGCTGCTGGGTCCAGCAGGGCCGGGGTGTCTCCGGTGTCTGGGACCCGTTTGCTGAGCGCCCGCTCCTGGGGACTGGCGCCACGGGCTCGGGTCTTTAATATTGAACCCACGTCGGCATTTTTACGGCTTGAAAGGAACCTGAGTGCCGTCCCCACGTCTTCCCTTCTCACGACGCCCAAACGCGGGCTTCTTTCGGGCTCACCTCTCCCGAGGCCAGAGCTGTGAGTCCCCAGCTGGGGGTCACTCCACCCCGTGCCCCGTCCCCGCAGGCCTGTCTCCCGCGCCTCCCCACACGGGCTCCGGCCTCCTCGGCTCCCATCCCGACCAGGGCTGGCCGGGTTGTTTGAACCACAATCCGGCCTGGCCCTGACTCGGGGCGCCCGAGGGGCATCTGCTCGGACCGAGTTCCGTCTGTCCTTGCAGGAGCTACCTGGAGGGGAGCCTGCTGGCGAGCGGGGCCCTGATGGGGGCGGAGGAGCTGGCCCGGTACTTCCCCGACCGCACCCTGGCCCTCTTTGTGGCCACGTGGAACATGCAGGGCCAGAAGGTGAGCGGGTGCCCACGCGTCTCGGGATGCGGCCGGGGTTCCTGCCTGTTCCTTCTGGCCTCTGAGCCACACCCAGGATGCCTCCTGCCAGTGCCCCCCCCCACCCCCCACCCCCCGCTTCAGTGACTGGGCAGCCCCTCTCGTTAGAGCGGTTTCAGGCGGACAGCACATTGGAGAGGAAGGCCAGCCGCTCCCTGAGGCCTCCCCCAGCAGCCTCCCCCTCCCCACGTTGAACCGCTGGCTCAGGTCACCCAGGGCCCCAAGTCTACCTCAGGGTCACTCCCGTTCGCTCCAGGGGGCCTGGTGAATGTGGAGGAGGAGGCAGGTGCCCAGCTGGTAGCCCCGCTGTCCTCAGGGCGCCACCGTCCCGTCCACAGGGTGTCCCCTCTCTCGTCCTGGGCCTGCGGGACTCACAGGGCTAAAGCCAGGTGGCTGTGCGGCCGCAGGGTGGAGTGACCCGCTGCACTCAGGCCTGGTGTGCACGTGGGGGGCACACACTTAGGGTCAGGCTCAGGCCCGGTGTGCACGTGGGGGCACACACTTAGGGTCACGCTCAGGCCCGGTGTGCACGTGGGGGCACACACTTAGGGTCAGGCTTAGGCCCGGTGTGCATGTGGGGGCACACACTTAGGGTCACACTCAGGCCCGGTGTGCATGTGGGGGCACACACTTCGGGTCACGCTCAGGCCCGGTGTGCACGTGGGGGACACACACTTAGGGTCAGGCGCAGGCCCGGTGTGCACGTGGGGGACACACACTTAGGGTCACGCTCAGGCCCGGTGTGCACGTGGGGGCACACACTTAGGGTCAGGCTCAGGCCCGGTGTGCACGTGGGGGCACACACTTAGGGTCACGCTCAGGCCCGGTGTGCATGTGGGGGCACACACTTCGGGTCACACCCAGGCCCGGTGTGCACATGGGGGCACACACTTAGGGTCAGGCTCAGGGCCGGTGTGCACGTGGGGAACACACACTTAGGGTCAGGTTCAGGCCCGGTGTGCACGTGGGGAACACACTTAGGGTCAGGCTCAGGGCCAGACGCAGCTGAGCAGCAGCTGGGGGCACAGCCTGGGGGCGGTTGCAGACCGGGCCTTGCCGATGACATGCTGGCGGGGGAGTCGGGTCCCCAGGCGGAGCAGGAGCCCCGGGCGGAGCAGGAACCCCGGGAGCCGGCTCCTCGGCCCCTCGCTAGGTGCTGCCTCCCCTCAGGAGCTGCCTGCGAACCTGGACGAGCTCCTGCTGCCTGCCGAGGCCGACTACGCCCAGGACCTGTACGTGGTCGGGGTGCAGGAGGGCTGCTCCGACAGGTAGGCCCCGCCCCTGTGCCCCTGAGCCTGGTCGGTCCCCCCCCAGCCCCCCCTCCCCCCCGTCCCTTGCACAGCGCTGCTGAGGTGGCCTTCGGGGCAGAGGCTGCTGTGACCCGAGACCCCAGCAACAAGCTGAGCACACAACCCGCCTCCTAACACGGGCTCAGACCTGAGCTAAACGGGTTTCCTTCCGCTGAGCGCCGGCTGCTCTGAGGCTGTGGGTGCAGCGGGAACAGCTCGGCCCCCAGGCCCCCGAGGGGCGTCGCTGGCCGCCCTGGGGCCGGGGCTGCACCTCCCGCCCCCCCCCACCCCGCCTCTGCCTGCCACACACCCTCACACTGTGGAGGGTCCCCGGGAGGAGGTGCGGGCTCCTCGCAGCAGCAGGTGCCGTGGCCTCCCCCCCGCCGGCCTGGCCTTCTCCCGGGCCCTCCGGGTGGGCCTGGAACTCTGCTCAAGTCTTAGCAGCGCTGGGACCCGGCCCACATCCCTGGAGCCTTGAGAGGCAGTGGGGTGACAGCTCCACGATGTCCGGGGAGCCCCAGTCTCTGGCCCAGCAAACCCCTTGTGCTGCTCATGTCCCCCATTCTTGCAAGACAAGGAGGCCAGACTGCGGGGCCCCTCCGGCCCCTCCTCCAGCACCCTGGGGTGTGGAGCCAGGAGCCTGGTCCGCTGCCCAGGGCACCGCTGTCCCCCCAGGCGGGAGTGGGAGACGCGCCTGCAGGAGACGCTGGGCCCGCACTACGTGATGCTGCACTCGGCGGCCCACGGGGCGCTGCACCTGTCCGTGCTCATCCGCAGGGACCTCATCTGGTTCTGCTCAGGTAGCGCCCGCCCCGCTGCCGGCCCCCGCCCTCGCCCGTCAGGGACACACTCCGCGGGTCGCGGGCCCTCGGGCTGCGGCGGCCGTCAGCTCCGCTCCCTCCCACAGAGGTGGAGAGCTCCACCGTGACCACACGCATCGTGTCCCAGATCAAGACCAAGGGGGCCCTGGGTGTCGGCTTCACCTTCTTCGGCACCTCCTTCCTCTTCATCACGTCCCACTTCACCTGTGAGTCACCTGCCCCGACCCAGGCGTCGTGTGGGGACACTGAATGCCCGACCGGGAGGCGGGGTGCCGGGTGCCTCTGTGCGGCTGCCCAGACCTGCAGCCCCGACCAAGAGGCCCTGACGGTTCCACCTCCTGCGGGGACTTCACTGCGGGCCCTGCTGCTGCGGGGTCTCCATCCTCACTGACCCGTGTCCAGCCCTGAGCCAGCCCTGCCCCTCGGGGCGCCCCCTTCCCCCCCATCCTTGCAGCCGGAGACGGGAAGGTCAGCGAGAGGCTGCTGGACTACAGCAAGACCATCCAGGGCCTCGCGCTGCCCAAGAACGTGCCGGACACCTGCCCCTACCGCTCGGACGCAGGTGAGCGGGCCCCACGGTGCTCCCTCGCCAGCAGGCGCCTCCGCCCTGTGCTCTGGGGAGTTGATGGAGGCAGATGGGGGCAGGGGACAGGGACCGTGGGAAAGGCTGGGCTCATGCGCTTTCTGGCCTGTGCCCAGCGGACGTCACCACCCGCTTTGATGGGGTCTTCTGGTTTGGCGACTTCAATTTCCGCCTGAGCGGCGGGCGTGTGTCCGTGGAGGCCATCCTGAGGCAGGACCCGGGAGCCCGCGTGCCTGCCCTGCTGCAGCTCGACCAGCTCGCCCGGGAGATGCAGAGAGGTGAGGCCGGATCGGGGGAGGGGGTGATGGCCAGGAGGGGGAGGACAGGGTGGGGGAGGGGGTGATGGTCAGGACGGGGAGGCCGGAGCAGGGGAGGGGGTGATGGCCAGGAGGGGGAGGACGGAGCCGGGGAGGGGGTGATGGCCAGGAGGGGGAGGACAGGGTGGGGGAGGGGGTAATGGCCAGGAGGGGGAGGCCGGGGCGGGGGAGGGGGTGGTGACCAGGAGGGGGAGGCCTGCAGAGGGCGAGCCGGAGCCCACGCCAGGTCTGAGTCAGGCCTATGCCCGCCCCAGGGTCCATCTTCAAGGGCTTCCAGGAGGCAGACATCCACTTCCTGCCGTCGTACAAGTTTGATGTCGGGAAGGACTCCTACGACACCTCCTCCAAGCAGCGGACCCCGTCCTACACGGTGAGCACAGCCCCTCCTGAGCCAGGCTCGGGACCGGTCCCTGTGCGGGCAGTGCCCGAGCTGGGCCCTCTTGGGGGCCGCACACACAGGGCCCAGCTGGGACTCTGCTCGGGCCGGGGACTGTGCCTGCGTGCCCTCCTCCCAGGGGCGTCCCGCGGTGGGTCCCCGGCCCCCGCTCTCAGGGGCCTGGCTCAGCGCCCGCCGTGGGGCCCTCCCTGGACCACTGGCTGTTGGGCCCCATCGGGAGGCAGGGGCGGGTTGGAACCTGGCTGCCTCGTCCGCTCCACAGGGCTGAGGGCACGGATGTTGCATCCGGGCGGCGGGGGAAGTGGCACACCTGCCTCTCCCAGCACCGGGGTGCCCGGCGATAAAGGGGGTTTGGGGTGCGGGGCTCCGGGACGGGCTTCCACAGCAGGACTGACGGGACTCCGCTCACGTCGCCCGGGGGTGCCCCTGCCTCTGGCTGTCCCTGCAGGACCGGGTCATGTACCGGAGCCGCCACCGGGGTGACATCTGTCCGCTCATGTACTCCTCTTGCCCCGGGGTCAAGACCTCCGACCACCGCCCCGTGTACGGCCTCTTCCGCGTGAAAGTGAGGCCGGGCAGAGACAAGTCAGTACCGTCCAGGCCCGTCCACTCTCGGGGTGCGGGGGGCAGGGACAGACGCCTTGCCTGCCATGGGGGTGCCAGCTTTGGACCTTGGCGCAGGCCATGGTCTCAAGAGTCCTGCCCCCAGACAGGAGCCAGGTTCCAGGGCCCACACAGAGATCACTGGCCTGGGTGGACCTGAGCGGCCGTCACTGGAGTGACCACCACAGGGTCGGGACCTGGCCTGGCCCCCGTGCCCATAGGCTGGCCAGAGCCAGTGATCTCCGCCTGGCTCAGCGTCCACCCTGGAGTGTGAGGGTGGGGCACCCTCGGGGCCCGCCCCCCTCCTGACGCCTTTTCCCCCACAGCATCCCGCTGGCGGCTGGCAAGTTTGACCGCGAGCTGTACCTGATCGGGATTAAACGGCGGATTTCCAAAGAGATGCAGCGGCAGCAGGCCCTGAAGACACAGCACGCCAGCGCCATCTGCACCGTGTCCTGAGGGTCTGCCCCGGGGGCTGGCACCGCCGCCGGAATCCCTGGCGAGGATGAGGACGTGCTGGCTGGACTGCACAGCCTTGGGGGCGCTGAGCCCCGTGGCCAGAGGCAGGCCGCCGTCCTGGCAGGAACCCAACGGGACTGGGCTGCAGCGGAGCCGGCCCTCACCTCATCCCTGGACCAGCCCCGCTGCTCGCTTCCACGTTTCCCCGCAGACACCCAGCTTCCCTCTCCGCAGGCAGAGCTCGGGCCGAGGATGCCCCACCAGACCTGCCACCATCGCCCGGGACTCGCCTCTCCAGCAGCAGAGCCTCTCGGCCAGCTCACGGCCGCTCCAGCGTCTGCACCTCCATCCCCCAGCCCTTTCTCTGCACACGCCTGGCCTGGTACCAAGGAGGCTGCTCGGTGGGGTGACCCGGGTCCCCCAATCCCACAGCACGTGCTGGGACCAGGTTGGTCACCCGGCTGAAGCCAGACAACGTCCAGGGAGCGAGCGTGGTCCCCACTGCTGGGCCGGGACGGGAGCAGGGCCAATGTTTCGGGGCTGGCCCTGCCCTCCAGCCACCGGCGGTGCCCTCACCACAGGCCTGTCAATAGCAGCAGTGCCCTTGCCAGCCAGAGCCGCTGCTGGAAGCTTAGGCTGGCACCTCCTTGCCCCTCAGGCTGGCACCACCACGTCTGGATTTCAAGGTGTTTAGACCGTTACTCCTTCCCGTCTGGTTCCATCTCTTGAAAAGGCGTAGGCTTTGAATGCGGGGAAACCCAGGGCATTCGGTCTAGTCTTTCCAATTATTTATTTTCCATATTTATATTTTTAAATAAATGCATATTTTGAGTCTTTAACTTTCTGGTCAAAGTGTGAGTCTTAGACACAGCCTGTCTTCAGGCCATTCTCACCAGAGCTTGTACAAAACGACGGGTGCTCTGGGCTGGCGGTTGACAGCGTCCCCCAGCCCCCCGCAGGGCGTGCTCCGTGCAGGCCACACCCCTTCCTATGGTGTGAGTGGTGAAGTCAGTGCCCAGCGTGTAGCCACGTGCCCGGCATCAGCCTCCAGAAGAGGCGGGAAAGCAGCACACGCCGCCTCACGGCAGCAGGCGGGCGGCACAGCCGATCCCAGGGACCTCGGAGCTACGCGACCCCGAAAGCCGCTGAGGCGCAAATCAATTACCTAAAGTCTCCTACAAAGCGTGTGGCAACAGGGACTGAAATAAGTACAATCTATGGTTCTTTCTAGGCATGGTCTGACCCAAACCGTGTGAATCTGAAAATAGTTCGGCCCAAGGTCACACTTCGTCTCTGGGGCGGCCATCACCCCTGGTAAGATCCTGGGTCGGAAGTGAAGAGATTTGCTTCGTACCGGCCGCGAGGCTTTGGGAGGACGAGTTCACTGGCCAGCCTCTGCAAGCGGAACAGGAGCGGGAGGGCGGTGCCGGAGGCAGGAGGCCGGCTCGCCTCGCAGGCCCCAGGGGAGCAGAGGGGAGAGAAGGTGCCGCACCTGGGAGCACAGGCATTGGGCAGTGATGGCTGGGGCTGGAGGGGTGGGTGGGGGGAGGGGAGCGTGGTGCTGTCCAGGACAGGGCAGGGAGTGGAGAGGGTGGTCCCTGCTGAGGGAACTCGGTGCCGGGGTCCTGAGGGTGGCACGGGACCCAGCAGGCAGGGAGAACTTAGGACCAGCTTCCAAAACGGACACATCTAGGAGTCGGCAGTTTCTAGAACGTGTACAAAGCTGCCAGGTCGAAGCCCAATCCAGCCCCGCGGGAGGGGAGCGGGCAGGTGCCGCGTCCAGGCCACCACCTGCCTCAGGCCGTCCTGCCGCAGCGCACACCGGACCGTCCATGGCCAGGTGCCTGCCCGTGTGGAACCGCAGGGAGTCTAACCGCGGAAAGTCCGCCGCTGGACTGACAGCCCCCGACCCCCGGGCTCCCGCCTGCCCCCGTGGACGGAGGACAGTGGACGGACAGTGGGCCGACATGCCCCACCAGGCGCCTGCACTGGGGTGTGTTGTAAAGCAACTGACAGGCCCTGCAAAACAGTCAACTGCAGACAGAAGTAACGCGAACGTGTTTATTTGATTCCTCACCCCCCTCCCCCCCGCACACCCTCCGGTACGGCAGAGCCAGGCTGCCTGGGGTCACAGGAAAGATGACATGGAGGCCCCTCTCCTCCAGTGCCCCATGGCCGTGCCAGGACGCTGCCCTCTACACTGTGGTGGCCTAGAACTACCTGGGGGACTGGGGGTTCCCACGTGGAACCTGGGGCTTCTATGGGAACTGGAGTTTGAGAAGCACAAACCTTTCCCTTCGGAACCTACAGCTCTCATCTCCCACCTTTTAAAAGGTGATCGCCAACCACCAAGCCCAAGGAGCCCCTCCCACCCCGTGCGCGGACACCTGAAGTCAGAGCCCATCTTCCAATGAGGGCAAGCGGCTTGGCAATGCCGGATCACACAGAAGGCCTATCGGGGGACAGGTGGCGGGCACGTCCCTGCCTTGTTCTAGAAAATTCCAACGGCCTGGAACGACCCGTCCTAAATCAAGGGTGAGGACACCAATGCAATTGACAACATCGGCTGACAGCCCAGGCGCATGGCCGCGCCGTGAAGCAGGCAGCGTGCCCAGGCCACACCCTGGCACTGACAAGGCGCTTCGCGGCCGGAGCCTTCTGCACGCCACCCGGCCGAGTGGAGTGCTGGAGGCACGCGAAGTCCTGAGGGCACCGAGTGCGGCCACGGCGTGTGCGTTCACCCTGCGGAGAAGCGTCCTGCGGTTCGCAGCGCTCAGTTCTTGCACTAAATTCACCTCCAAAGAAACGTGTGCCAACAGCCTCTACCGGAAGAGCCGGTAGGTCCTGGGCAGGCGCCCGTCTCTGCTGGACAGCGCCGCCTGGATGTGCTCGTAGCTGGGCAGGTCGCTCAGGTTGCCCAGGGCAGCCACCGCCGGCTTCCCACGCAGCATCTTCGAGGCCACTCGCCTGATGTCCTCTGGCCTCACGTCGCCTGGCACGGGGACAGGGACGGGAAGGCCTGACACTGCTGGTCCCGGCCTCCAGGCCGCTCATCTGCCACCACCCGGGGAGAGGAGCAGGACTCAGAGGGTCAGGAGCAGCTGTGGGGACTGCCCGTGAGTCGGCGCAGGACGGACGCGGGCTTGGCTTCGCTTAGCGACGGGAAAGTGTCCATGTTTCCAAATGCAACAGGACATGCCCCCCAGGAGGAATTCAGGGAAAAAGCTGGTGGGTCAGCAGAGAAGGAAGCCCTCCCCTCCGAGTGCGTGGCCTCAGGGAGGAACGCGGCAGAGGCCGCACACTGAGCCTGGGCGGAGAAGCCAGGGGCCACCCGGCAACGCACCAGCAGTGCTGGCTTTGCTGTGGAAGACGAGGCCACAGGAAGGTGGAGCACCGTGATTCTCGAGGGCCTGAGGGGCCCCACAGGACTCCAAGCCCAGGGGACACTGCAAACGGTACCAGCTTCACACCAGGCGACTCACCTCACAACAGAGTGCTGACCGCTGGGTCACAGACCCCTTGGGAATCAGAAAGCTAAGAAACTGTCCCCTAAGCCGCACAAGCAAAACTGGGCCCTCGGCGGAGGACGTCCGAGGCCCCTGGAGGCCACGTGTGAGAGGCCACAGACACCTGGGGCCAAGACACCTGCCGCCCGCGAGCCACAGGGCCCCGTGGTTGAGCCACAGCCTCCGCACACCAGGCAGGTCCCTCCCAGCCCGGCCGCGCCCGTACTCACGGATGAGTGCGCACAGCTCGTGGGGCAACTTCCTGGAGCGGGTCGCCAGCACCTGCCTCCCCACGTCCTCAAAGATCACGGGCCTGGCCTCCAGGTTCATCATGAGCATGGACATCAGCTGCGTCTTAGCTCGCTCCAGCTCCACCTGAGGGTCGACAGCCCGGCGTGCTGTCAGCCAGGCACTCCAGCCACCGAGTGGCTCGGAAGGGTGTCCCGGCCCAAGGTCAGCGCTGAGGCAGACGGCTCCCCGGGGCCCAGGCCCTGCCCACCGTGCTCCCGGCTCAACGCTGAGGGGACAGCCCAGCTACCAGCTCCATTCCAGGAGCCCTTCTGACCAGAAGTGAGTGGTACAAAGGAGTCCGGCCCGGGGTTCGAGGATAGAGGCAGCTGGGAGGCAGGTGGCCTGATGGCTCTGGGACTCGACAGACTTTGCAGAGCAAGTCCTGACAGACTGGCTGGAAGTTGTGTCATTTCTAAGTAAAGCAGCTGCCCGTTCAGGACGGGCGCTTCACGATTGCACTTCAGGCAAATACTGAAGGCGACCTCGGCGCCTCCCGTCGGGGAGCACTGCCTGCCCAGCAGGGCCCCGTGGACCCGCCAGTGACTTCAAGCCCCTTCTGCTTGGAGTGACGGCTTCTTTCTGCTCAGAGAGGGGCCATGCGAGGCTACAGGGGCCGCAGAAAGTGTGACCTGAGGTGAAGCATGTGCACCGACCCCCAGAGGACGGGGCCTGCACGCTGGGCTTGTCTGGTACTTGTGCGCATGCATGCGTGTACACATGTGCGCAATGCGTGTGTATGTGCGTGTAAAATGTGCTCTTTGTGCCAGTTCTGGGCCAGGAAGCAACGAGACTTCTGAACACGTAAGGCATCAAGCGCGGGGCTAGAGCCCGAGGAGCTGAGAAGGAGAAGCCAGGAGGGCTGGCAGGGCTGCGCACGGGGCTGCTCTGCCTCGCCCGCAGGGGCGGGAGGGACCCGCCTTGTGTGCGGCATCTGTCAGCAGAGCCGAGGACCTCAGGCAGCCAGGAGACGCACGGGGGCAGCCAGGGGCAAGCAGACCGGGTGCCCAGTGACATCCAGGGAGGGCCCCCCATGGGACAAGCGCAGACTTGGACAGGGTCACGGGGTCGGGGCCGTACTTACCACATCCACAGTCCCACCCATTAAAATGAACTCCTTGGTGATGATCTCCACCATTTCTCGAACCTGCGAGGGAGGCAGGAGGCCAAGGCGAGGGTTGTTTACACAGCTCGCCTGGGACGCCCTGCGGCAGCTGGCCTCACCGGCCTGGGCCTCACCTGTCTGGGGTCGGCGCTGGCGTGGATGCACAGGAGCCCCGTGTCCTCGTAGCTGTGGTGGTAGGCGGTGGCGTTGTACATCCAGTGGTGCCTGCAGGGACGGGAGAGACACCTGGAGGTGAGACGCCCTCAGCTGGGCCTGTGGCCCTGGGGGTGGCGAGGGGCAGGCGCTGCTCACCTGTTGAGCACGTTGAGGTAGAGCCGGGTGAACATGCCCTTGCCGGGCCCGCCAGCCGAGAAGGAGCCGCCGCCGCCCATCATCATGTTCAGCACCGCGAAGGGGATGAAGTCAGCCTCCTGCAGGGAGGACGGAGCTCACGGTCACGCCAGGCGCAGCGGGCCGGGGGCGCGGGGCCAGCGGGGAGGGAGCCTGCGGGACTCACCAGGAAGGAGCAGCTCTCCAGCCCTATCATGATGTGCGTGAGCTCAGGGAACGGGGCGGGGCCCAGGCTGACCTTGGACATGTCTCTCTCCAGCTGTAACCAGCAAGGACAAACAGTGACTCAGGCTTCACCAGGGCCTCAGCCAGATCTACCCCCAACCCCGCTGAAGCTAAACACCACAGACACGCGGCTTCGAGAACGCGCGCTGTAGAGACCAGGACGTGTTCGAGGCAAAGCCCCGAGTGCAGTTCACTGAACTCCCCAGAACCAACCAAACGAACCAAGACCTGAGGTCACAGAGCGCGTCTATGACCCAAGGCCACGGTCCCCTGCCCTGTACCTTGACGACGCCCCCGGTGTACTGCGCTACAGAGCGGTCAACGTCCACGGCGGGCCCGCTCCCCCAGGCCGGCCGGGCGCCCAGGAGGTACTTCCTGGCGCACTCCACCAGGTGGTCGTGCTCGATGCCCACGCCCGCCAGCACCATGCGGTCCGGCGTGTAGTAGTTCCTCAGGTAGGAGTGGAGCACGTCGCGGTCGATCTTCGCTATGTTTTCTGCGGGGCAGAAGCGGTGGAGGCCGACCGTGTTCTCCCGGTAAGCGGCCTGCAACGGAAGCGAGGAGCACGCGTGACAGGGCACAGGCCCCCACGTTCCGAGCGCGGCCACCCCGGCGGCTCCGCTGGCCCAGCCGCAGGACAGCTTCCCGTGCGTGGAGTGAGACGCCTCTAGGGAGGACAGTCACCAAGGGTCCAGAGGCCCACTCTCCATCAGCGGTTCTCAACCTTCTGGCCCTTTAATACAGTTCCTCATGTTGTGACCCAACCACGAAATTATTTTTGTTGCTACCTCATAATCGTCATGTTGCTACTGTTACGAATCATCACATAAATATCTGAGATGCAGGATGGTCTGAGGCGACCCCTGTGAAAGGGTCGTTCGACTGCCAAAGGGGTTGCGACCCACAGGTTGAGAACCGCTGCTCTAGATGGAGGGGACGACCCAGTCACTGTAGGGATGGGAAAGGTTAGAACAGCCCTCCCACCGTCCCGGTCCCGGCGGCCGGCACACAGGGCCTCGGCGCTCGCCTCACCTCGTGGATCATCTCGGTGAGAAGAGGCTCCGGGTCAGGCCGCATGCTGAGGTCCTCCAGCTCAAACTGGACAGCCATTCGCGCCATCTCAATCTCCTCCTCTGCGGAGGCACGAGACAGGCTCAGGCTCCACAGGCCAGCAGAGCGGGGCCGAGCGTCCTTGGTGGCGCACACTGGCCGTCCCTCTGCCTTCCTCGGGGCGGGCCTCGGGGACACGTGTGAGCGACGGAGAGCGCCCGCAGCAGCCATCCGGCCCTGCTCTGAGCCCCGGCCCTCTCCGCTGGAGGCACTGGCCCTGACCGGCCGCAGTGCTGTGTGTGATGTGAGGACAATGGGTGTGACGGTGCTGAGGCCACAGGCCAGAGAGTCCTGAGCGGAACTGCAGCCGACAGGCGGGCTGCGTGGAGGCAGCGGTCGGACCGGCTGTGACGGCCACGTGGCCGCTCCTGGCCCCGGCCCTGCAGAAGCGAGTCCACCACTTGCAGGGCCCAGGAAGGGAATGGACCAGGATGTTTACAGACAGCCAGACGCGCTGCTCAAAGAACCAATTCTGCTAACACGTCAAAGAGTGAGCTGGTGTCTCCGAGTACCAGCATTAGAACGTGCCCCTCGCCACTCGCCAGCGTTACTGCCAATAAAATTGCGCCAACTCACGGGCAGGTGAGCTGAGGTCTCCAACGATACAGTGCGTGTCACCATGGGCAGGGCCCTGCACCTCCCAGTCCCGCCCCCACCGGCCCCGACACCCACCTGTGAGCCTGGGGTGCAGGACCACATCAGCCAGCAAGCCCACCACCGTGTCCAGGCCTTTCGAATCGGCAGACACCGCATACATGGTGGTGTCTCTGGAAAAAACCAGCAACACCGGCCCTGAGGGCAGGCGGGGCCCTGGGACGTGACATCACTTGGCGCCAAGGTCAGCGCGCACCGGACTTTCCTGCCTCGGGTTGGCCACAGGCAGACGGCAGCGCACAGCCTGTGCCAGCACCGCACTGCCCGGCGGAGGGCTCTCTCCAGCACAGGCCCCGCCGTGCCCAGCCCCCTGTCCGTGTCCATGTCTCCTGTGTGACCTGACTGGCCAGGAGGGAGCCAGCCCCGGTGTCAGGCTTCCTGGGATTCCTTCCCGACTCCAGGCCATGTCAGCTGCCCGGCCCCACACTCCCACTGCCCTTGGGCCCTGGCTCTGGTGCCATGGCCTGTGGCGTGGCCTCCTGCTCTACCTGTGAGCACCCGGGGACAGGGCTCTTGTGTGCCCAGCTCCTGCCTGGCTCAAGTCCCCTGGCACAGCTTTCGGGGCCCCACCTGGCCCTGGGATGTTCCTCTGTGTGAGCGTGTGCTTCCCGCCCACTTTTTTTTTTAACATATTTTATTGATTTTTCACAGAGAGGAGGGAGAGAGACAGAGTCAGAAACATCGATGAGACAGAAACATCGATCAGCCGCCTCCTACACGCCCCCTACTGGGGATGTGCCCGCAACCCAGGTACATGCCCCCGACCAGAATCGAACCTGGGACCCTTCAGTCCGCAGGCTGACGCTCTATCCACTGAACCAAACCGGTTTCGGCCCGCCCACTTCTCATTGCCGTCGCCACGGCCTCTCTGAGGGCTGTGGGACCCTGACCACCGAGCAGTCTCATGGGGACGCGCGACAAGCCTGTGTGCGAGCTGGGTACCTTGACGCCTGGCAGTCGCAGATGCCCCCGTGCTGCTCCAAGGTAAGCAGGATGCTGTCCTTGCTGTCGAAGCGGTCCGTGGACTAGGAGTACAAGGAAGGCACCCGCGGGTTCAACAACCCCTAAAC
Organism: Myotis pilosus; assembly: GCA_036010255.1. Lineage (NCBI taxonomy): Eukaryota > Metazoa > Chordata > Mammalia > Chiroptera > Vespertilionidae > Myotis > Myotis pilosus. The sequence continues at coordinate 73,129,167 of JASKON010000013.1, forward strand.
AACCCCTAAGCACAGCTCTTAGCGAAGTTTATTTTTGCTTTCAAAGCAACACGAAATTGACCTTTTATTACCGTTACTCAGCAACTTCATAAAGTAACCCCTGTAAGAAGCACCGCTATGTAAACCCTTCCCAATTACCACTCAAAATCCACACACTGGACTGACCGAAAATGCCAGCTTTTCCAAAAAGTGAGCGATGCCACTAAGGTACTTGGCTTCATATCTTGATCCTGAATTAATGAGAACTGGCACAAAAAAAAAAAAAATTGACAGGTTGAACCAGTTTTCAAAAACAGTTGACTTAACGCAAAAGAAACCTCTTCAGTTAACACGGTGAGCACGACTCCACCGGCGGACGGTCACAGGAGGGAGAGGACCCGCTCCCCACGCGGCTGCGATGGCCCCACAGCCACAGCTCCGTCTGTTTATGGAGCCGTGTGTGGTCGTCGGAAATTTCAGGTACAGATGAGAGGAAAGGGGACGAGCCCCCCAAACGGCCAGATTGGCACTGCGTGCGCCTTCGCGGGGACAGAGCCCGCCCCCCCCCCCCCCGGGGGACAGAGCCCGCTCCCCGGGACAGAGCCCGCACCCCGGGACAGAGCCCGCACCCCGGGACAGAGCCCGCCCCCCACCCTCCGGGGGACAGAGCCCGCTCCCCGGGACAGAGCCCGCACCCCCCCCCTGGGGGACAGAGCCCGCACCCCCCCCCCGGGGGACAGAGCCCGCTCCCCGGGACAGAGCCCGCTCCCCCGCCCCGAGGGCACGTACCTCCCACCGTGCAGAACTGCCCGAACTTGCTCTGGGAGGCCACGCGCAGCCCGTTGTCCAGCGTGGTCACCTTGGTCTCGAACTTCTCCTGGCCGTCCGCAGTGGCGAACACGGGCGTGGGCACCCCGGGCAGGGGCGCGGAGAGGGGGACGCTGGGGTAGGCGCCCCCACTGCTGAACTGCCTGTCCCCGGGGGCCCCAAACCTGAAAGAGAGGTCGCCGGTGACAGCAGGGGGGGGCGTGGGCCGCGCCCCCTCGGGAGGGTCCTGCCACCCCTGGGGGTCGGGGGAGGCCGGGCCGGCCCTTCTCCTTCCGGGGTCTGACCAGCCCGTGCAGGTCAGTGGTCACACCCGCCCGCAGGACCGGCAGCTCGGCCTCCAGCCCGTCGCCGCCCCCCTTCTCGGTCCCGGTCCCGGTGCCGGTGCCGGTGCCGGTGGCGGGCTGGCTCCCCGAGAACACGCGGCTCACCGGCCCCCAAGCTCCGGGGTGGCCGGGCCCCGCCGGCGGCCCGTCCTCTCCGTGGAGCCGCCCCTCCGAGCGGCCCCCTCTTCCCCCCGAGTCCGTCTCCGCCGCCATCGCGCTGGTTTCACACGCGCCGATGGCCGACAGCGCCCGCCGCACGGGAGCGGGGCCCGGGGCGGCCCCCCTGCCCGCCGCCGGAGGAGCGCGCCGGGCGGGGAGCGGGGCGCCGGCGGGGGAGCCAGGTGTCCTCGGGCCCCGAGGGGCGCGCGGCAGGAAGGGGCCGGCGGACACGACGCGACCGGGGCCCAGCCCGCCGACCGGGAGCGGAGGGCGGGAGCCGACCCCGCGGCCGGGACGGAGTGGCGGCCGGGGCTCGGGGTGCGGGCCCGCAGCGCGGGGCAGGGGGGCGCCCCCGGGACGCGGCCGGGACCCCGCCGCCCGAGCCCGCCCGCCCGGCGCCGCGTCTGGCCGTCGGGGGACCAGAGGCCGCGGGCCCCGAGGGACGCCGGTCCCCGGCCGAGCCCCCCCGGCCCCCCTGGGCCCCCCGGGCCCCCCGGCCGGCCCCCCGCTCACCTCAGCCGCGAGCGGCCCCAGGCGCGCGAGCCCCGCAGCAGCCGCGTCGCCGCCAGCACCACCGCCGCCATCTTGGGTCTCCGCCCACCGCTTCTGGCGTCACTTCCGGCGCCGCGCCCCGCGCCCCGCCCCCCCGGCGCCGGCCCCTGCCGTTCGGGCGCTCGCTTCCGGTGCGCGGAGCGGAAGCCGCGGCGAGAGGCGGGGAGCGGCGGCCGAGCGGCGGGCGACGGGGGCGGGGGACTCGCGCCGCGGCCGGGGCGGAGCCGGAGTCATGGCGCCGCCGCTGCCGGGCTAGGGAGGGACGGCGCCCCCGGGCCCGCGGCGATGTCGGGCTACGCGCGCCGCCCGGGCGTCTCCCCGCTGTCCCGGGCCCGCAGCCTCGTCATTCCGGACGGTGAGCGGCCGGCGGGCGGCCGGGGGCGGGCGGGCTGGCGGACGCCCCGGGCTCCGGGCCTCCGTCCGGGCGGCGCCGGGGTCCCGGTCCCGGGGAGCGGCCGCGGGCGCGGCGGGGCGCGGCCAAGTCGCTCTCCTTGTTGTTGCAGCGGCCGCGTCCTCCGAGCGCCGGGCCGGGCTCCCCCAGCTCGACTGTGGGCGGCCCCGCGGCCGGGACCCCGACCCCCACCTCCTCGGCCTCCGGCCGGCGTTTATGTGCTACGTGCCCAGCCCGGTGCTGGCGTCCGTGGGAGACACAGGTGAGCCGAGCCGCAGGGACCCGGCCGTGCCCGGCGCTGCGGATGCGAAGGTGGAGACAGTCCTGCCGCGGGGAGCTCACAGTCTGGTCTTGGGGAGACCCTCCCCCCAGAAAACAGACAGTCCCGATGTAGGATGGCAAGTGCCGGAGGGAGGGCGCGACTGGAAAGCCGCCTTCCTTCCCCCATTGTCCCCCCGGGTGCGGGTGGGCACAGCGGCCCTGCCCGGGGAGGGGCCGACCGGAGGCATGTGCAGCCCCACGGAGCTCCAGGCCTGCGGACCTTTCTCGGGGGCCGGGCAGGCCGGGCAGGTTCCCCGGCCGGAGAATCGCCGCACGGAGGCCGTGCGGGGACGCTGGGTCGTCGCGGGTCCCTGTGACCACGGGGGTGCCGCGGGGTGTCTTTGCAGATTTTATCTACGGAAAGGGGAAGGGCACTAAGCCAGGAGCCCAGGACATACACTTTGGAGGTAGAGTGCTTCGGTAATCCCTCCTTTCTCTCTCTGCCCAACACGAAGCTCCAGGTTTATGCCCGGGGCAGGGCTGTCCACGCCACAGCACGGGCCTACCGAGTGCACCTGTAGCCGCCAGAGCAGGTGGGATGGACCCGCGGGGTGGGTCCTGGCCCTGGGGCAGAAGGACGCAGGGTCCACCCTGAGGCGTGAGGGACGGCAGGGAGTGGGACGGCCGTCACGCCTAGGAGTCTGAGAGGCCCCGGGGCTGGGATCGGGCCAGCGTGCACAGGGTGGCGCCGGGGTTCGGGTGATGGGTGGGCTGAGAGGGCCGCAGTGTGGCTGGCGAGGTGGTGGGGAAGCGAGAGGCGGGGAGAGGAGAAGGAAAGGGGTGGGTGAGGAGGGGAGGGGTGGAGGCGGGCGGTGATCCCCAGCTTGGGGGCCTTTGGAGCTGGGACAGCCCGGTGGGAGTGCAGGCACATCCTCGCCCGTGTGGCCTCTGTGCCCGAGGTGTGGGAACCTCGGGGTGGGGTGGGAAGGAGAGGAAGTACCCATGTCACGGGCCAGCGCTGAGCTCTGGGCAGCGACTCGCGTGGCGTTCCCTGTTTTAGGTGGCGTCGTGTCCGGGAAGAGAACTGAACAGCGAGTCCCCTTTGGACGAGCTTGAGGCTTCACACGTGAGGTCTTTGTCGCTATTTCAGATGAGAAGCTTGCGGACCTGGAAGAGGCAAACCCGTTCTCCTTTAAGGAGTTCCTGAAAACCAAGAACCTCAGCCTGCTGAAGGAGGACGCCGCCAACAGCCGGCTCCACGCGCAGGTCAGCCCGCCGTTGGCCTCCCGGCAGCCGCGGGGCTGTCTCCTGGGTGGGCCGTCGTGGTCCTGGCGGGAGAGATGGCGCCTCTGAGCTCCTGCCTGGAGCCGGGAAGAGGCCTGGCCGGCTCTGGCGTCTGAGCCCCGCCCCGCCCTGTCCTTAGGAAGCCACGAGGCACTCCCTGGGCCTCGACTGCAGCTCCCCACCCTCCCAGCCCATGGGCTTCGGCCTGGACTTCCAGCAGCCGTTTTTCGAAGACCCAACGGGGGCTGGCGACCTCCTGGACGAGGACGAGGATGAGGACGGGTGGAACGGCGCCTACTTGCCGTCCGCCGTGGAGCAGACGCACTCGAGGGCCTCGGCCAGCGCGTCGCCCTGCAGCACGTACATCTCCTTCTTCAGCCCCTCAGAGCTGGCAGGGCCCGAGTCCCTGCCCCCATGGACACTGAGCGACTCCGACTCCCGAGTCTCTCCCATGGCGAGTCCCAGTGCAGACTTCGCCGCCCACGGAGAGTGTCTGGGGGACAGGCACCTTCGGACGCTGCAGATCAGCTACGAAGCAGTAAGTGAGGGGCGGCGCCGGCACGGGGAGCCTCCCTGTCAGAGCAGGGTTCTTGGAGAACACCTGAGCCGCTGGCGTCCTCGGGAGCCCGGGTTTGGCTCCAGGACAGGACCGTCTGCACAGCAGCCTGCTCCCTCGTCTCCGCGGAGCGCTCTCCCGGCTGCCGGTGCCGCGGGACCAGCGGCTGTGAGGGCAGTCGGGTTCGGCTGTGCAGGAAGGGACCATTTGGGGTTGCCCACAGGGGTCGGCTTGAGCGTCTTGCCCAGTGTCCCGAGTAGAGGAAAGTCTTAGTCTAAAGCAGCCTGCTCCCGATGTGAAGAGAGCAGAGTGCCTGAAGCGTGACTCCTCTGTGATTAACACATCCAACAGCAACTTGGGCTTACTCCTCACAGGTGGCAGGATACTATGACCTTCCTGTGACATTATGCCCTCTACATGGGAAAAAAATAATAATAATAAAGCAGCCTGCAAACGTGCCACGTGAGCACACTGGAGTCTGGCCCGGCCCCCGTGATGCCCGTGCTCTGCAAGGTCCGGGGTGGACTCCAGGGCACTTCTGCTGACCGGGCAGTTCCAGGCCACACCGCAGCACACAGACCCCTTTTGCGGGAGACACGCTGAGTTCCTAACCAGGACTTTCTCTCTCTGCAGCTGAAAGACGAGAACTCGAAGCTCAGGAGGAAGCTAACGGAGGTGCAGAGCTTCTCTGAGACGCAAACCGAGATGTAAGCCTTGAGTTAGGGCGCGCCGGGCGGTTGGCAGGAGCCGCGAGCAGTGTACAAGGGCTGGTGCTGGGCTCTGTTCTGTGTCGGGCCTTGGCAACAGACACGTCTCCCTGCTGTGTCCGTGTATTTTAAACGTCCCAACCGAGCGGCAGACCCCTGCGGGCCATGGCTGCGCTCACTCAGACCCGCTGAGGGTGTCGCCTCGCCTGCGCCTCACTGACACGGCCCGTTCCCAACAGCGGGCACTCGTGGCCGTTACCAAGCCAACCCAGCTGAAGTGCCTCTAGAAGCAGCCCCGGAATTGGTCCCAGAACCACGGTGACACGGGGTGTTCTTTGCCAGGGTGAGGACGCTGGAGCGGAAATTGGAAGCAAAAATGATCAAGGAGGAGAGTGACTACCACGACCTGGAATCCGTGGTCCAGCAGGTGGAGCAGAACCTGGAGCTGATGACCGTACGCACGGGTGGGCAGGGCTGTGAGGCGGCGGGGGTGTCACTAGCAGCAGCCAGCAGGGCCGGGGCTGAGGCACAGGTGGGCCTGCCTGCGGAGGGAGCGGCCAGAGCGCTGGGCGAGGGCACCGTGTGCCCTTCACCTGCCGCTGATGCTTTTGTGTTGTTTCCTTGGTAACAGAAACGTGCAGTAAAGGCAGAAAGCCACGTCATGAAGTTGAAGCAAGACATAAGCTTGCTCCAGGTAACCGGAGGCCCCGAGCTCCACCTCTGTGGGTTCAGTGACTCCAGAAAAGACACCAGGGCTCTGATGGGCTCTTGCTCCCGACGGGCGAGCGGGGCAAACTCCATGCAGACGAAGGCCCCGGCTCAGTCTTCCTTGGCCCGCTCCCCGGGCCATGGCCACCCTGGGCCGCGTCCAATTTTGTAAAATTTCAGTCCCATGGGCTACTCCAGGACAGACTGGAGCAGAGGGGCCCGTTGGGAGCCCTGGCAGGGTGGGCCCCTGATGGGACCGGGCCCTCTCCTCTCCCACGGTGCCCTGTTGGCGTTAGGTGGACAGCGCGTGGCTGCTCCCTGTTGACCATAAAACCCCTTCACGGCCACTCCCCAGGCGCAGGTCTCCAACTTCAAGAGGGAGAATGAGGCCCTGCGCTCGGGCCAGGGCGCCAGCCTGACGGTGGTGAAGCAGAACACAGATGTGGCCCTGCAGAACCTGCGCATGGTCATGAGCAATGCGCACACCTCCATCAAGTGAGTGGCAGGAGGCGGGCGGCAGGCTCAGTGCCATTTCAGACCGTGAGCGCACGCGCAGTGCGGGGCTCAGGGCTCAGGATGGGGTGCGCTTGATGGGCCCGTTGGCCTGAGGTCACGGTATACGCACCAGCAGGCTCCACCATTCTGTGTGGTGATGGCTGTTTCTACTTGAGAGGTGTGGGCGTTAAGGCAAATCCCGCCCCATCCCGTGTCCCCCCTCCCCCCACAAATTGCTCAGTGAGCTCCTGGGAGACAGCAAGGGTCACAAACAGTCCTCACGCTCCTCCCACTGGCTGAACTGCGGGCAGCGGGGTGCACAGCAGGGGTGCTCTAGTGGGTGGGGTGCTCATGGCGAGGCCTGGAGGACCCGAGCTGGTCTCCGGTCTGTCTGCTGGTCCCTCGTGTTCTGTTGATCAGTGCGGTTGCAGTTCGTGATGCCAGTGTTTTCCTCGTAGGCAGCTGGTTTCCGGAGCCGAGACACTGAACCTTGTGGCTGAAATCCTTAAGTCTATAGACAGAATCTCTGAAATCAAGGAGGGCGGGGAGGAGGAGTCTTGAGAAGCTTCTAGCTCGCAGCTCTGTTTACATCCTGCAGTCTCCGCTCATGGGATGTGAGATGCCGTTGTGTCTTTAAATACGCAGTCTCCCAGTAAAGCTGTTTATCGCGAGATGCTAATTCACGGCTGGGAACAGTATTATTAGCTCGCCGCAGCGAGGAGCGGCGGACTGGCGGGCGTCACCGAGGTTTCTGTCCACGCAGCCCTTGCTCCTGGGCGAACCCCTGCATTAAGACCATGACCCGCGGGAAGGCGTGTTTATAAAGCCACCCATGGTTTTAAGTGCTGAACATGGAAACAGCAGTTCTGTGATACGAGTCTTCCATTCTTATTCCAGAACGCTCATTCTAAGTTCGTTCGATTGTCCTTGATTTCCCACATAAAGGAAACACTAAATGAGCCGAAATGAAATGACTGCCTTGGACAGGGCCGCGTGCCTTGTTGCCTTTGCTCAGTGCCCCTGGCTCAGCCCACCCTGCAGCCTTCCCAGGGCGCCTGCGACTGGTGGCCTGCGTGTGGGCAGCCGTGTGGTTGGCTGCTGCTGTCCTGCAGGGACCAAGGTGGGCACAGATTCTACACTGTGAAGCCGTCGGAACGCACCTCTTTAGGGGCCTCGGGTTTGAAAAGTGTTTGATGGAGGGTTTTGATACATGTTCCAAGCGGCCTTTTTATAATGAAGTCGGATCCAGAGGACGTGCAGAGCCTCCCGGTAGCAGAGGGCTGCTGCCGTTCCAGCCCTCCTGACGGGGAGGCGTGACGTGCGCTCAGAGCCTTGTGCTGTTTTCCTGCAGATGTTACTTTTTAAGATAAATGTTCGCTCCTGTTCAGATTGACAGCTTTCTTAATAAATTCTAAATGCACATGCTTCGGCCCTTTTTTTCTGACCTGGCCAGTTCCTTGTGCTTGAGAATCGTGACTGTCCTCCCCCCAGGGCAGGCGTCTCGTCCCTGTCCTACGGGCGGTCTGTGCGGCCTGGGGCTCAGACCACTGCTGCCACCGAGAGCAGCTGCAGGTTTGGCGTCGGACCGATTGGTTCTGGAATTAGAGCATTCTTGGAGATCGTGCAGTTGAATTTTCAAAAGATGATTAAACTGCTAGACCTGAACTTGGCTACAGGCAAGAGCCTTCCAGAAATCCCGGTGAACCGCCCTTCCGCTCGCCTGCTCCGGGTGGTGGAGAGCAAGTGGGTTCTGCCGACTGCAGACATGCGTGTGGTAGGAAGTGCCAGGATGAGGTTCTTGTGTTCACACAGCAGATGTGGGAGACCTATGAAGGCGGGGCCGGGGGCGGGCTGCCTCCTGGGGTCCTGCAGGAGGGGCACAGCACTTGATGGGGGCAGGTCACCAGCGGTGCCCCCTGCCCACAGCCAGGCTGGGCCTGAAACTGGGCAGCACCCAGAGCACCCGCCCTTCAGCCCCTCCACGTGCTGCGGGGCGGGGGGCCGGCGGACAGGCTTTACTACCCCGTCCCCTCCATAGTGGGAAGTGTCCCCAGGGGAAGCCTGAACACTCAGGTCACCTAACCTCGGCCGCCGGGAGGGAGGAGCCGCCCTGCTCTGCCTTCCAGGGCTCACCTTCAGTGCAGACCCATCCGCTGCCCCACGGGAGACCCGCTCCTCCCGGGGAAGGGGGCCCAGTCATCTCCCAAGACCCCAGCGTTAGCTGCCCCAGCACAGGCACTACGTTGGACGATACAGAGATTGGCATGGCCTCGGCCAAGGAGACCGCGCCAATCGGTGGAGCGGAGCGGTCCGTGTTACGAGGAATGACTCGCCCGCCCACACCGCCCCGCCCTGCCCGGGCTGACCCCCTCTGACCTGCGGGGCCACCCCGCCCTGCCCGGGCTGACCCCGCTGACCGGCGGCCTGCAGAGACCCGGCCCGGCTAGGAGCACCGCCGCGCTTGGCGGGTTTCTTCGGGGCGCTCATCCGGAACCCTGGATCCAATTCACAGGGAAGAACGGGGCACAGGAGGTACCGACTGCGGGCCCGCGCGGCTGGAGGGGCGCTCTGGGCTGGGGACCCCGGCCCCCTCCGCCTCCCGCCCAGCTGCCCCGCTGGCGGCCTGCGCACGCGGGCAGTGCCGGGGGCGACCGCATGGGGGCAGCACCGGCCGGCCCGCCGCCCAGGGCCCCTCCCGGCGTCCCCCGCGCCGGGTGCGCGGCCTCGGAGGCGGGACTTCCGGTCCGCGGGGTCCAAGTCGCGCGGCTGCCGGAAGCGTGGCGGCGGCGGCGGCGGCGGCTCCCGGCACCGAGCTCCGTCTGTAAGCGCTTCCGGGGTAAAGCGGCGCTCGGTGCGGGTGGCGCTGCCCCGGCGGCGGGGCCGTGCGGACGGCGGGCGCCGCCCCTCTCGCGCGCTCGGGGCCCGGGTCTGCGCTGCGCTCCTGGGCGCTGCCCACACCGGGGCTTCCCCGCCCTCCGTCCCGCCTCCAACCCCTTCGGGGTCCCGGGCCGGTGCCCCTGGGCCTCCGCCGGCGTCCGCTCAGCGTCGGCCACCGCGGGTGCGGCTCCGGCTGCCGGGGGGACGGGCCCGCGGGCCGGCTCTGCTCGGGGTGCCGGCCGCCTGGCCACAGCGCCGGGCAGACACCCGCGAGCCGCGCCGCCGGTGGCCAGGGCCTCCCGCCCCCGGGCGACAGCCCCACGCCCTGCGCGTCTGCACTGGGTGCCAGCGCCCGGGCTGCTTGTGGGGAGACGGGCCCGGCGTTGGGGTGCTGCTGGTGCCCGCCCCGCCCCCCACGTGCTGGTCGCAGCCTCCCCGGGATGCGGGTGTCGGTCTCAGCCCGGCCCCCAGCCAGGCCTCCGGGAGCCCGGGGCCGGCTTCGGTGGGCTCCTGCCGCCCCTGCGGGCGCGGGCGCGGGGAGAGGGGTCCCCGTTCTCTGTCTTGACGCTGGTGGCGTGTCGTTTGGCGGCGGCAGGAACCATGGACGTGGACGCCGAGAGAGAGAAGATCACGCAGGAGATCCAGGCGCTGGAGCGGATCCTGGGCCCCGGCCCCTCGGGCTTCGATGAGGAGGTGTCAGAGTCCAGCCTCGGCTCGGATTCCGACGCGGGGGACGCGGGTGAGCTCCGAGGCAGCAGCCGGGGCCCCCCTGCCGAGCGGCGCCTCTGCCGCGGCTCCTGCCGGCCCTGGCCACGCGGCGCTGCGGGACCCGCGTTCTCCCCAGGACCGGCCTCTGCGCACACCGTCTCCATCAGCCCTGGCCCTGCCCGAGCGCCCGCCTGTGCTGGGCAACTGCGTCAGGCCGTCCTGGGAGAACCCCGTCCCGATCAGCCACCGCCGCTGAGGACCCCCGTCCCTGGCCCCCTATTCCACAGGCGCAAGCAACTGCCCCCCGTCCCCCACAGCTCCTGCTAGAGGCCTGCCTGCAGTGGCCCAGCTGCCCAGGGCCCCCCACCCTGCCCCCCTCTCCTCCGCCCCAGGCTCAGCTCGGAGGCCCTACTTCTTTCACCTGTTCCCAGGGCCCCTGCGTCTGTCTCCTCCCCCGTTGTCCCCACAGTCCCCGGCCCCTGCGTGCCTGGGGCGCTTCGTGTTGGGTCTCTGTCTCCTTTCTCACTGACCTGCCCGGTCCAGTCCTGCCTCCTGGCCCGCGAGCGGTGCTCAGCTCCCGGGTGCTGTCGGGGAGGGAAGGTCCAGCAACGCAAGTCTCACCCTGAGGTCCTTCAGCCCTTCCCTGGCCGGCAGCTGCCCGGGGGGGGGGGGGGGGGGGGCCGAGTGCCCCGCCTGCGGGTCGGCGCCTGTGGGGGCCCCTTGCCAGCCATCGGCTTGCATGGCGGTCGCAGCAGTGTGCTTGTGTCCCCAGATTCGCTGCCCGACGAGGACTCCGCCGCTGCTGGTCCCCCCGTCTCGGTAACTACCACCCTGAGCCGGCCGGGTGCGGGGAGGGGGTTCCTGCGGTTTAAAGACAACCGGGTGCGGCGGTTGCTTCGTTTTGTACCGTCCAACTAAAACCGTCAGCAGGTTAGAGTGCATCCCTCCCGCGTTCCCCAAGCCCTCGTTCCTCTCAACCCGACCACGCACGGAGGGCAGGAGGGCAGGCAGCGGGCACCTGGGCCGCGGTCTCCCCGCCTGTCAGGGGGGCAGGCACAGCCCGGTCAGTCGCCCACAGCAGCGCCCAGAGCAGTGTCCGGCAAGGAGTCGCTCGGCCCGGCCACTTTAACTCTTCCTCGGTCACTCGGGAATTTTCTGGGATTTGGGGGGATTTCCGCAGTTGGCTGGTTCCTTCGCCCCGTCGGTAGGAGCGGCGGCGGCGCCTCCTGTCCCAGCGGCGGGCGGCCCCCTGAGGCCCCCTGTGGGCTGCCTCGCTGCTCAGACCCGCGGCCTTCCCACTGTCTAGCTGCGTGTGCTGCTGCCGCCTGCACCCCCCCTGTGAGGATGTCACGGCCCATCACAGGGTCCAAGTTTAGCAGAAGTGGGAGTGGAACTACCACACACACACACATCCTCCCCCCGTTTTCTCACGCAAACCCCTCTTCCTAGAAACTGGAATTAGTTTTCCATGAGGGAACGGGTGCCCTGGAGTCCACGTCAGGGTGGTCCTGCCAGTCAAGCGTCTGGGTCGCGGCCCAAGGGCGGGAGCGCCGGTGGCCGCGCTTCCTCACCCGCAGTCTCCCTGGTGAGCAGGAAGGAGAGAGGTGGGACGCAGCCAGCAATGACGAGGACGACCCCAAGGGGAAGACGCTTCCCGAGGACCCGGAGACCTGCCTACAGCTGAACATGGTCTACCAGCTGGTGCTGCAGGAGAAGCTGGCGGAGGTCAGCCTGCTGCTGGCCCAGAACCAGGAGCAGCAGGTAGGACGGTCGGCCCACGCACCCCGCCAGGCCTCCCGGGACGGGGCGGTCCTCCCACAGGCCCCTCGTGTCCACAGGAGGAAGTCATGTGGGACCTGGCAGGGTCCAAAGGCCCCCGGGTGAAGGACAGCAAGAGCCTTCCCCTGAACCTGTACGTCGGGCACTTCCTCAAGCCCTACTTCAAGGACAAGGTCACCGGGGTGGTGAGTCCATGCGTCGGGTCCGTGGGGCGGGCGCACCCCCACAGCCTGTCGGGAATTCCCGTGGTCTTCGGGGCGGTGGTCTCGAGCGTCCTAGCCCCTCCCGGGCCCCCGCCTGTGTGGGGCCGGCCAGCTGCTCCATGGTCAGCCCCGGGCCTGGCCTCCAGGGGTGGCCGAGGGCCAGTGAGGCAGGGCTGCCCGGTCCTGGTGGTGGGGCCCGGTGTTGCTGGTGGCAGCTTTCCCCTCTTCGCCACCCTCTGCCGGTGGGTGGTGCCCGGTAAGGCGGCTGCTCCGGGTCCAGGTGTTGAGGGCCAGGCCTGGCCGGGGCCGGCCGCTGGAGGAGACGGAGGAGGCGGAGGGGGAGGGGAGCCGCATCCTGACGCCGCTCTCGGACAGGGGCCTCCTGCCAACGAGGACGCGCGGGAGAAGGCTGGCCAGGGCATCAAGACCTTCGAGGAGCTCCTGGTGACCAAGTGTGAGGGCTGCGCTCGGGCACCGCGCCTCCCACACCCGCCCCCTCACTAGCTCGCTCCCGGCCTGTCTGGCCCGGGGGCCCCTCCCCGCCCCCCGCCCTGCCTCCGCACTGAGGGCGGGGAGCACGACGCCTCCTTGCGAGGGGGGCGGGGGGGGGGCTGGGTGGTCTGCCCTGCGTTCTCTCTGCAAACGTGGAAGTCGGAGCTGACATCGTGCACGGGTCCTGGGGAGGCGCCGGCCCTGGCAGCCCCGTTGAGCCGCGTCTCTCCTCAGGGAAGAGCTGGGAGAAGGCCTTGCTCAGGAAGGCGGTGGTGAGCGGCCGCCTGCAGCGCCTGCTTCAGCCCAAGTTACTGAAGTGAGTCCCAGGGCCTCGCCGACAGCCGCTGGGCTGGGGGAGGCTCGGCCCTCCTGCGGGGTCCCCGGCGGCAGCGGCTGGAGGCCAGTATGGAAGCGGGTTGGCCGCGCCCCCTCAGTGCTGGTCTCACTCGGGCAGTTTCTCTGGTCTGGGCCTCGGTGTCCGCCTGCGAAAATGGGGACCATTCACGAGACCTGCTTTGTGTGTGCTGGTGGGGTGACGTCATGTGACCAGATCACAGCGCCTGGTCCAGCCAGGGGGGCCCAGGGCCTTCTGTGGCCTCAGGCCTTGACGTGGGGTCAGGGCTGCCTGTGTGACAGTCACAGCCCTCCTTGGGCTGCGGGAGGTGGGCTTTCTGATCTGTTCTGGAAGCGGGCATGTGCGCGGGCTGCAGGCCCCGCCCAGGCGCTGGCACACGGCTGGAAGCTGGTCACTGGGCTTTGGCATGTAGGGCGGCCGCAGTTACTACCCTGCGTCAGCACGTTGCTGCACTCGCTGCTGACATGACTGCCAGGGGTGGCGCCGCGTTCTCTGCGGGCGAGGAGCCGCGGCCGCTCCGGGAGGTGAACCAGCCTGCGGGTCCGAACCCCGGGCGGGCTCATAGCCAGCGCCCTGGGCTGTGCCGTGGGAGCCGCCGCCCACAGTGACCGGCCTCTGCCGCCCGCAGGCTCGAGTACCTGCAGCAGAAGCTGAGCAGGGCCACGGGCGAGGCGGAGCGGGAGGCCCTAGAGAAGCAGAGCGGCAAGGCCGAGGAGGAGATCCGCGACATTAAGTGAGTGGGGTGCGGGCGGCGTGGGCGGGGCGAGGGGCCGGCCTGACCCGGGGGCCTCACCTCTGCAGCCAGCTCCCGGAGGAGGCCTTGCTGGGCAGCAGGCTGGACAGCCACGACTGGGAGAAGATCTCCAACGTTAACGTAAGTCAGCACGCTCCGTGGCCACCACCAGACCCAGCGTGACCCCTGGCCAGGTGCGTGGCCAGCACTGCGGTGGCTCTCTGCGCCCCCCCCTCCCGCACACAACCCCCCGCCCGCTGGTGTGAGCCTCTGCTGAAGGGGGCGGGGGCTGAGTCGCTTTGCATTTAGAGCCAAGCCTATGGGTTTGGCTGCACGAGGCCTGGCGCCTGGATGGAGCGCCTGCTCTCCCTGCACGGCTGCTGCCAGTGACAGCTCCGCGGGGGTCTCTGCAGTTTGAAGGCAGTCGCAGCGCGGAGGAGATCCGGAAGTTCTGGCAGAACTGGGAGCACCCCAGCATCAACAAGCAGGAGTGGACCAGGCCGGAGCTGGAGCAGCTGAAGGCCATCGCGGCCAAGCACGGCCACCTGCATTGGCAGGAGATCGCCGAGGAGCTGGGGGTGAGGACCTCCCAGGCCGCAGGGGTGTGGGTGCTGCAGGGACCGGGAGACCCGGGGGGACGGCGGGCACCGAGCCGAGAGGCAGCGTGCGGCTTGGGTGTCCCGTAGACGGAGTCTTCCTGTGACTGCTCTGAGGGTCTTCTTGCCGAGTACATCTGTGTTCGTCATAGGCGTTTGCTGTCCTGGGGCGGGGAGGGGGGAGTGAGTGGGTTGTCGGTGCCCAGAAGCCCTCACCTGCATGGCACCTCCGCCCCTGCACGCGGTGCGCCAGTGACAGCCTCCGCCTGCTGTGGCCGCAGACCCGGCGCAGCGCCTTCCAGTGTCTGCAGCAGTTCCAGCAGCACAACAAGGCCCTGAGGCGCAGAGCGTGGACGGAGGCGGAGGACCGCATGCTCACGCAGCTGGTGCAGGAGATGCGCGTGGGCAACCACATCCCCTACCGCCGCAGTGAGTGCGCCCTCGGCCGGGCGTCTGGCGGGTGGCGAGGCCAGGCTGGAGGAAGAAGGGAGGGTCCGGCCGCCCCAGGGGTCCCGGGTCCATGCTCCGTGGTGATGGCTGCTCCTTCCTGGGGGACCCGGGAGGGGCAAGTTCACGAGGCCCCTTTGCCCCCAGTTGTCTACTACATGGAGGGGAGGGACTCCATGCAGCTCATCTACCGGTGGACCAAGAGCCTGGACCCCCGCCTCAGAAAGGGCCTCTGGACCCCAGAGGAAGACACGGTAGGTGTGGGGGCCGGGAGGGCCATCTCCTGGGAGGGCGCCTGGACACTGGCGGCCCCTTAGCAGACTGAGTGGGGGGTTGGTTACTGCAGAGGCCCATCTGTCTGTGTCCTTCCTGCAGAAGTTGCTTCAAGCCGTTGCCAAATACGGGGAGCACGATTGGTTTAAAATCCGGGAGGAGGTGCCAGGGAGGAGCGACGCCCAGTGCCGAGACCGGTGAGTGTGAACTGCGGGTGCGGCGGGCCTGTGTGGGTGCGGAGACCCGGCTGGTGCTCTGGCCCGGGACGGCCTGGGGCCCGGAGGAGACCCAGTCGGGAAGTGGGGCAGCTCTTCACTTTGAAGCTGCAGCTTATTCAGACTCCAGTGGGGACGGTCCCTGAGAGGCAGGCGCCCTGAGCCCTGTTGTGATTCCCCCCCAGCTCGCTGAGCCCCTGCTCCTCTGGGCTGGCTTTTACCCAGGCCGCTCGGTGAAGGCGTGGCTCACCCTCTAGCACGTGCGGTCTGTGGTTTCTGGTGTGAGCACTGAGTCGTCGTGGCCGTCATTTTTAGGGTATTTTGATCCCCCCCACAATGAAACCTATTCCCCAGCAAAGAAAACAAGTCAAAAATAAACAAAGGGCCTAAACAGACGTTTCTCCAAAGATTAAAGACGTGAAAAGATGCCCACGTCCTCCATCGTTTCAGGAATACAAGTCAAACCCCCATGGGTTACCACTTCATGCAAAGGAGGTGGAGAGACGAACCCTGGGCACCGCGGGTGGGAATGTGCTGTGGAGACTCCTCAGGAATTCAATAGGACCGCCACGTGGCCCCCACCTCCCCTGCACACCCGCCACCACGTCCCCCACCGCCCCCTGCACACCCGCCACCACGTCCCCCACCGCCCCCTGCACACCCATGGCCCACACATCCCCCTGCACACCCGCCACCACGTCTCTCACCTCCTCCTGCACACCCATGGCCTGCACACCCCCCTGCACACCTGCCTCCATGTGCACCCACCTCCCCCTGCGCACCCATGGTCTGCACCTCCTTCCTGCATACCCAGATGTGAACACAGGGACTCAGACACTTGTTTGTACGCTGCTCACAGCAGCACCGTCCACAGGGTCCAGGCGGGGACACGCCTCGCTCCCAGCATCCGGGAGGGGGACACGTGTGTTCGTGGCGTCCGGGCGGGGCACACCCGAGTGCCCAGGACAGGGAGGATGGGAGGACAGTGGGCAGTGTCTGGGCGGTAGCGTGTTGCCTGAGAAACGGGTGGGGACGTGCTGAGCGCCGTGGGCCGGAGCCTGGGAGAGGGACGCCGTGAGCGAGGTGCTGCACTTGGCGTCCTTGTTTCTCAGACACACCTGGGCCTGTGGGTGCCAGCTCCCCCGGGGACCCACCAGACGCCCCTCCATGGGCTGCCCGCGCTCGGTCCCAGCCGCGTGCGGTGCCCAGTCTCCATGGCCTCGCCAGCAGGCCCTGCTGTTCTCATGGGGTGTCTGGGGCGCTGTGTGTCCCGCCGGCGAGTGGCCTTTCCCGCGGCCGCCCTGGGAACGCCCCGTGCGCTGCCTTCCCTGGGGAAGTGCCCGGGGCCCTGCCCGTGTCCGCTGGGCTACCTGTCGGGTCACTGGCGCGGAGAGGCCGTTGTAAACTCCAGACCAGGCCTCTTCGCGGGCACTCGGTTTGCAAACTCGCCGTCTGGGACCGTCTTTCCCTTTCCCGACGGGGAAGCCCACGAGCTTTCTCTCTGACAGAGTCCAGTTCACTTGTGGTGTGGGCACAGGGCTCCGGTTCACCTGTGGTGCGGGCACAGGGCTCCAGTTCACCTGTGGTGCGGGCACAGGGCTCCGGTTCACCTGGGGTGCGGGCACAGGGCTCTGGTTTGTGGCCCACTGACGTCCAGGGCAGGCCATCCCGGCCCAAAACACACGTGTTCTCGTTGCCTCCAGGTACCTACGGAGGCTGCACTTCAGCCTGAAGAAGGGGCGCTGGAGCCCCAAGGAGGAGGAGCAGCTGCTGGAGCTGGTGGAGAAGCACGGCGTGGGTGAGTCCTGCGGGCGCGGCCTCGGGTCCCCTCCCCTCCCAGGCGGCCCCAGACAGGAGGTGGTGGCGTCCCACCACACGGACCAGGCCACAGTCATGGGGACCCGGAGGCGGAGGTGCGCTGGAAGGGAAGAGGCCTCGCTCCCGGCTCTGGCGCCTCGGCCCTCCGTGCGGCTGCTCCCTAGGAAAGGCCTTTCCCGTCCAGTCGCTCCGTCCCCAGCTGTGCCGGCTGCTTTGCTGGCAGGGAAGCTTCTGAGCGGGAAGGGCAGCAGGAGCCCGTTCTGGGGACGACCGCGTCCCGAGGGGCCAGCTTCTCGGGGCAGAGCCTTTTCCTGGCCAAGGGCGTCCTCAGACGTGAGCGCTGCCACGTGTCCTCCTCGCAGGCCACTGGGAGAAAATCGCCTCGGAGCTGCCCCACCGGACGGGCTCCCAGTGTCTGAGCAAGTGGAAGATCCTGGGCAGGGTGAGGCCCCGCTGCCCGGGGCAGGGCGAGGGGTGCGGGTGGCGAAGAGGAGAGGGCTCTATGGCCCAGGGCAGAGGGAGGTGGGCCTGGTGGGCAGTGCCCTCCCGGGAGCAGCCTGTGCCCTCGCTGAGCCGGAGGAGACGAGGCCTCAGGCAGCCCCTTCCCCACGAAAGGGCAAGAGCCAGGGGAGGAGGCGGTGGCGGCGGCGGCGCCTGCGCAGCGTGCGGTGGAGCTCCAGCAGCGAGGCCAGCGGCAGCGGCAGCAGCGACAGCAGCGACGGGGACAGCGGGGACTCGGAGACGGAGCCGGAGGAAGCCCGGGGCCCCCAGGGGGGTGGCCAGTCTCTGCCGCCAGCACAGCACAGCGTGCCAGACGTGGACCTGTGGGTGCCCGCCAGGCAGAGCGCCCACACACTGGGGCCGGGGGGCTGCCCGGGACGCTCAGCCGCCTCCCCAAGCCGTCCCCGGGCCTGCAGTGCTGCTCCTGGTAGCCGCAGGGACGTGGAGGAGGCGGGCAGACCGGCCCCGTCCGGGACACACAGCGCCAGCCTGGGCGGCATCGGGTCCCCGCGCTGCGAGGACACTCATCCCACAAGCTCCGAGGGGCCGGCCAACGAGGTGGGCATGGCCCTGGTGTACCCAGGCTTGGGGACTGGATGCTGCCGCTCGGCAGCCACCAGGCCGGTGCTCAGGGCAGTGGGCCGGCCTGATCTCGTGCCAGCTGTGCCCCCACGTGTGGGCAGCACCCCCACCTTGCTCTGACGAGGCTTACTCCTGACCCGTGTCAGGAGGGGGCCCAGCAGCAGCCTTCCCACCGAGGCCGTGGCCTCACTTCCCGTGAAAGCCACGCAGGAGAGCTGCTCGGGGCACGTAGGCCTGGAGCCCTTCCTGCAGCGTCTCCCCCCGAGCTGGGCAGGGCAGTGGGCAAGGAGGAGCCGCCTCCCGGCCTGGGCTCTGGTCCCACTGGCCTGCCAGGCGTGTGCCTGTCTTGGGGAGGCCCTGCCTAGGCACCCAGGGCATGTTCCTCACCAGCGTGGTGCCGGCTCTGGGGTCTGGGTGAGGAGTCAGCGTGGTGCCAGCTCTGGGGTCTGGGTGAGGAGTCGGCGTGGTGCCGGCTCTGGGGTCTGGGTGAGGAGTTCGCGTGCTGCCAGGTGGCAGCTCCGTGCTGGGCGCCTGCCTTCAGCCTCGCTGTGTGTCCGTCAGGGCGCGAGGCGGCTGCTGAAGGTGCCTCTGGAGACCCTGAGGTACATGCTCAAGACCAACATGAGCGCCCAGGGCCAGGCTCAGGTAAGGGCCTGCCCGCGTCACCCACCACTGCACCCTTCTGCCCTCTGAGTGCATGTATGTGCACACTGCCACAGCCCACCCTACACCTGTGTGTGCACACTGCCACAGCCCACCCTACACCAGTGTGTGCACACTGCCACAGCCCACCCTACACCTGTGTGTGCACACTGCCGCAGCCTCACCCCTGTGTGTGCACACTGCCACAGCCCCGCCCCACCCGTGTATGCACACTGCCACAGCTCGCCCCACCCTACACCTGTGTGCACACTGCCACAGCTCGCCCCACCCCTGTGTGTGCACACTGCCACAGCCCCGCCCCACCCGTGTGTGCACTGCCACAGCCCCGCCTCACCCTGTACCTGTGTGTGCACACTGCCACAGCCCCGCCTCACCCTGTACCTGTGTGTGCACACTGCCACAGCCCCGCCCCACCCTGTACCTGTGTGTGCACACTGCCACAGCTCACCCCACCCCTGTGTGTGCACACTGCCACAGCCCACCCCACACCTGTGTGTGCACTGCCACAGCCCACCCCGCACCTGTGTGTGCACACTGCCACAGCCCACCCCGCACCTGTGTGTGCACACTGCCACAGCCCACCCCGCACCTGTGTGTGCACACTGCCACAGCCCCACCCCACCCTGTACCTGTGTGTGCACACTGCCACAGCTCACCCCACCCCTGTGTGTGCACACTGCCACAGCCCCACCCCTGCCCCCTTGGGTACACAGCTTTGGGGGGCAGCA
Source organism: Myotis pilosus (assembly GCA_036010255.1). Lineage (NCBI taxonomy): Eukaryota > Metazoa > Chordata > Mammalia > Chiroptera > Vespertilionidae > Myotis > Myotis pilosus. Next base: position 73,148,380 of record JASKON010000013.1, read on the forward strand.
AGGGCGACACTCAGGGGCCTTCCCCCCACAGAAGAAGCCGTGCCTGTTCGGCTCACCCCAGGGGACCACCTCCGGCGGCGACGGCACTGTGACCAGGCCCCACATGGGGCAGCTGTGGCGGCAGCACCGGAGACACGCCCTGCAGCAGAGGCGCCTCGGGCGCCAGCTACTGATGGCTGTGAGCCCCTGGGTGGGCGACATCATCGTGCCCTGTGCTCCCAGGAGGCCCACTGTGGCACCCACACGAGGTACTGCCCTGGGGGCCTGCGGGGGGAGGGGCATGGGGGCCCGCGGACACCTGCTTGTTTTCCTGGAGGGCGGAGTCCTGGGGTGGGGAGGGGGGTTAGCCTCCGTCCTGCCATTGAAGCCTCAGCAGGAGCGTTCCCGCGAGCATGGCCTGTGGGCCCACGAGCAGGCTGGTGTCTGAACGTCTTACCTGTGACACTCGCTCTCAGAGTGCCTGGCCCCAAGGCCGAGCTGAGGCTCAGTCAGGGACAGTCTGCGCTCTGGCCCCTGCCCTCCCTGGTCAAGAGGGGTGGCAGCTGGCTTTGGGGTTCTTCGGGGCTCCCTGCCTGGCACCCAGGCTCCGGGGCCACCTTGCACATGTGCCCTTGTCCCCCAGCCGACAGCATCGGGGCGCAGCTGCAGGACGCCCGCCTGGCCAGCACCCCGGTGTTCACCCTCCTCATGCAGGTGAGCCCGCAGAGCGCCCTCCCGTGTGCTTGGCCTGTGGGGGGCGCCGGTGGACGTTCCTCATGCAGTGCAGTTTCCTAAAGCCGTGGGTCCTGACAACAGTGCCAGCATCCCTGCCACGCCCTCGCCCGGACCCGGAAGGGATGGGGCTGCGTGGGGAACACTGTCCCGCGGGCTCGGATCAGGGTGGGCAGGCAGTCCGGCGACCGGCCTGCACCTCTGGGCCTCGGACCCGTGCCGAGAGGACTGGTGGGGGCTGGCCTGGGCCCCACGCAGACCCTTTCGCCGTGGCCCTTGGGCTGTGGGGTAACTCAGGATGGGCAGGGTCTCCTGCCACACGTGTCACGCATGTGTGTGTGTGTGCCCCGTGTGTCCCTCAGCTGTTCCACACCGACACTGCCGGCTGCATGGAGGTCATTCGAGAGAGGAAGGCCCGGCCGCCCCCCCTGCCCCCGGCCGGGGCTCAGGTGAGAAGTGGGGGTGCTGGCCGGGCTCCCCGGCTCGTCTTCCCCCTCATCCCCTCGGCAGTGCTGGGTGTAGACGGCGTTGGTCCAGCCAGGAAGAAAGGGATGCCAGCTCTTTCCAGGGACAAGGGTGTCTGGGGTCCCGTGGGGCTGGGCTCAGGGAAGGCCTGGAGCCCCGAAGACTCCCCACCATCGGGAGGAGAGACGCCCCATGCAGGCCGCCAGCTCCCAGCTTCTCACACCCACCACCCTGCTGAGCTGCTCGCCTGGTGCAGGTGGCCAAGCCCACGGGGTCCATCAGGAAAAGGTTGTCCTGAGCCTGGTCACCACTGGAGGAGACCACAGGTGGTCCAAGGACAACTGTGGCCGTGGTGCCCCGACCAGGCCACGGATCCCTGTGCCCTCCTGTCCCACAGCCAGGCCCTGCCTCTCCTGCAGCCCAGCCCGGCCACCTAGATGGGCTCTGCAAGGGGGCCTGGGAGCGGAGCTGCATCAGGAGGGAGGCAGGGGCCTGGGGAGGGGTGCCAGGCCCAGGAGGGCCATCCAGGCTGGGCCCTAGCCTCTGGCTGCAGGTGGGGGCGGTGCCAGGCCTTGTGCCCCTCTATGGGCAAGAAGTGAGCTGTGGTCTTGGTGGTGGCACAACGGATTGGGGAGAGCAGTCAGGTGAACAAGGGGGCGGGGCCACGTGAAAAAGGAAAGAGAAAGAGAAGGGATCCAGCCCGGACTCCCCGAGTGCTGAGTCTCTCCCTTCTTTTCCAGGCGCCCTCCAGTGCCCAGAGCACCCCAGGTACTGCCTCTCTCTTTCTCTCGGCTGTTCTGTCCCCCGCGGGAGCTGCCTAGCCAGGACTGATGAGGGTTTTGTTTGAGGGGCGTGAGCCTAGCTGGCCAAGGGGGGTGCTGAGTGCAGTGGGTAAGCCCTGAGGCGCCCCCAGCATAGGCCCGGGAGGCAGAAAAGATGTTCAAGATGTGGGGGCCCCTGGGCTCCTGCTCCCACATGCCGAGCAGCTGCCCGAGGAGACCTCTTGCGGGGCGGGCTGAGGTGGGTCTGGACAGGCACCTGGACCTCCGTGGTGTGTTCCGTCCTCCCTCAGGCCACCTTCTGAGCCAGGTGACAGCCCAAGGCGCTGCAGCAAAGAGACCCAGGCGGGCAGGGGGCAGGGGGCTGCAGACCTGCCCTCCCCAGGAGACCCCTCCGGCGCCCCCGCCAGCTCCAGGCCGCCCCCTGCACAAAGTGAAGACTGTGTTCCAGCTGCTTCGAGAGAAGCGGCTGCGGGAGGCCCACGCCAGCAAGGCTGCCCAGGGCCCCGTGGTGCCCCCACCCCAGCTGCTGGTCTCCTCGCCTGTGATCCTCCAGCCCCCTCTCACACTGGCCTCCTGCGGCCCCCCAGCCACAGGGCCGGGCGTCTCCAAGTCCGCGCTGTCTGGGCCGGGGGCCCCTGCCGTGGCCAGTCCGAGCGCCCCAGGCTCTGGGGTCGCACCCACGCAGCCTCTTGCCCTGCAGGCCCTGGCCTGGGCTCCTGTCCCCACCGTGGCCTTGCAGGTCCCTGGGGGCCGCCAGCTGGACAGTCGCGGACCGTCTCCAGCCCCTGCCACGTCCTGGGGGCAGGGCCTGCCCGAGGCACCAGCCTTGCTTCCTGCGGCTCCCAACCCCGCTCAGCCGGTCCTCCAGCCCCTCAGGCTGACGCCAGCTCCGGGCACCCTCAGGGGCGGGCCCCACGTGGCCGCCAGCGCCCCTCTGCCTATCGGCAGCGTGCTGCTCCCCATGCCGTTGCCAACCGTGCTGGGCCTCCCCGGGCCAACAGCGACCCCTGACCCCCAAGGGCTGGCAGTGACTCTGTTGCCCTCATTGATGGAGACTCCAGGAGGCCAGGGCCAAGCCAACAGGGACGCAGAACCAGGCCCTGCCTCCAGAGCAGACCTCGAGGCCCTCTCGCCAGCCCCACCCCCCCAGATCCCTGCAGAAGCCCAGCCCTGCCAGCTACCTCTGCCCCCCGGTGCTGGCCCAGGAAGGACACTGCTGTCCCCAGCAGAGCCAGGGGGGACCAGGGCGCCTCTGGGGTTGGAAAGGCCACCCCCACCCCAGCGCGGGCCTGAGAAGGATGCCCTGGACCTCAGCCTGCTCTCCCAGGAGAGCGAGCCGGCCGTGCAGGAGTGGCTCCGGGGGCAGCGGGGGGTGTGTGTGCCTCCGCTGGGCAGCAGACTGCCCTACCAGCCCCCCGCCCTGTGCGGCCTGCGGGCACTGTCTGGCCTCCTGCTCCACAAGAAGGCCTTGGAGCACAGAGCCGCAGCCCTGGTGCCCGGCGGGGCGGCTGGCACCCTGCAGGCCTCGCGGGGGCGGGTGCAGGAGCAGCTGCAGGACAGCCCGGCCTACCTGCTGCTGAAGGCCCGCTTCCTGGCTGCCTTCACTCTGCCCGCGCTGCTGGCCACCCTGCCCCCTCCCGGCGTCCGTACCACCTTGTCAGCCATGAGGCCCACCTCGGGGAGCGAGGACGAGGACATGGAGGAGCTGGCGCGCTCCGATAGCAGCAGGCAGCCAGTCCGGGCAAGCAGCAGTGCCCAGGCAGGGCCTGCAGCCACACCCCCAGTGCAGGTGGGTGGCCATGGGCACAGCGCTGCACCCCCACGCTGCCCTGCCCGCCGTGTGGCCTGCCCAGGGTGGTGGGCGGGGCTGCAGCAGGTGGAAGTGGTGGGAGAGTGGCTGGTGTGGAGGGGACGTGGCTGCATGCGGACTGTGCAGAGGCGCCTCCCCTTGGGCCGCTGTGGCTGTGAGAGGAAGGAACCTCCTCTGACCTGGGGAGCCCTCGGCCCCCACCCACCCTGGGTGGTGCACCCAGCCCTGCACCACGCCCTCGGGCTTTCTGAGCTGCAGGTGGTCTGGGGTCCCTGTTTCCTCCGAGGAACCTGGTAGGAACCCCTCAGGAGGTGTCCCTGCACCTCGTGCTGCTCCACCCAGCAGTCCACAGCCAGGCCCTGTTGGCGGCGAGCAGGCGCGCTGTGCCCGTCAGGGAGGCTGTCCGGTGCTGGCAGTGTCCTGGGAGCATCTGCCTCCCTCCCCTCTGGGTGCCTGTGGCTGCTGGGCTGGCTGACACCTGGGAGGCCGGGCTTGTGGCTGAGGCTGGGTCCCCCTCCCTGGGGCTCGCTCCAGCCTGAGGCCTTGCCTAGGGTTCCCAGGGCTGTCTTCTGGGCTGATGAGCCCTGGAGACCCGGCTGGACCCAGGTGCCAAGGGGAAGAGGCCCCCGCCCCCATAGTGTGTGGTTTCCACGGCTCCCTCAGCCCATTCCCACTGTTCCCACTGCTCATCTCGTCCGTCCTGGCTGCAGGGTCACTGCTGTCCCCCGTTTCAGGGAGCCCCAGACCCTGCCCCCTCCTGCCCGGACGATCTCGACGACTTTGATGTGCTCCAGACGCGGCATGGCCGGCATGCCCGCAAGAGGAGGCGGCTGCTGTGAGCCGGTGAGTCCGGGCAGCTGCTGGCCGCGCGCGCGGTCTGATGTGGCGGGGGGTGCGCCTCGAGCTCTCAGCAGGCGATGTGTGAGGCAGGTCCTGGGCAGAGGGCAGCGCTCCTTCCTGCCGTCCCTGTCCTGCCATCTTCCGTCTGCTCAGTGGCAGCTCCTCAGACACGCCCTCCCTGACCTGACTGCTCCCCTGAGGAGCCATCCATCCCGAGGCACTCGCCCTTCCCGTCTTCCCCTTAACGCGAGCCCGAGGAGTCCCCGGCCCAGGAGGCCTCATCGCAGAGGCAGGAGCAGCCCCTGGAGGGGGTGGAGCCCGGGGCTCTGGGGAGCGAGCACCCTAGAGGAGCCCGCCATTGAGGCCCGCCCTCCCCCACCAGGCGCAGTGCCTCCGGCGCCCCCGCCACAGGGTCCTTGTGTTCCAGGACAGCTCAGCTCGGTGCCCACGGCCACACCCACAGGAGCTGGAGCCCACGGGGCCCACCCACCCCGCCGGCCACAGGAGACAGTGGCTGGTGCCTGGGAGGCGCTGCCAGGAGTAACCGTGCTGGCGGCAGGGGCGCGGCTGCTCCTGTGTGCACGTGGCATGTTTGAGGGAATTAATAAATGTTCTATTTTTTCATTAAAAAGCAGCCGTAGGCTCCTGTCTCTGAAATACTGGGCGGTGAGGGGAGGGTTGGGCGTCTCCTGGACCTGCTGGGAGCAGCAGGCTGGGCCTCTGCGGTGGGAACAGGGAAGCAGAGGCGGGCAGCCCTCGGTGCCACCTCAGGGACCTGGGCACCCACTTCCCCTGCTGTCCAGACCGCACTGGCCGGCCCAGCAGCCCACGGGCATCCTTCCTTCGTGCGGCGTTCCCTGCAGGAGCCGGTCCCGTGGCTCCGGCTCCGCCTGCCTCAGGGCCCCGGCTGGGGCTCAGCCTGCACTGAGGCTCCGGTGCCGCTTCATCCTGTGGGCACCGCGCCACGCCGCCACGACTTCCTGTCCGTGTCCAGCAGAGACAGGGCAATGGGTCAGCGTGTCCTGGCCCCAGGCTCCCCCGTTCCCACCAGCTGTCACTCGGGTGCTGTGGACGTGGTGGTGCTTTGCGCTCTCCCCACTAGTTCCTGGTTCCCCGGCCCCCGTGCCACGGCTTCTCGAAGGTCCGTGTGACATTCCAGCCCAGCTGGGTGGCTCAGTGGTTGCGGCTCGATCCCCAGTGTGGGCCGTGCAGGAGGCAGCAATCAGTGATTCTCTCTCATCATTGATGTTCCTATCTCCTCCTCTCCCTTCTTCTCTGAAATCAGTACATACACATTTCTTAAAAAATAAATTTTCCGAATACACAGGGATCGGCCAGCTGTTTTCCGCCCGAATCCCGGCCCAGTGCCTGCGAGTGAGACGTGCTTGATATTTAATGCCCCCCCACAGCCTCGTTTTACAAAGTAGGGAGACAGGGTGGGGGACCCACACAGTCGGCCACGGTTCCGAGTGGAGCCACCCCTCCCTGCTGCACCCCGCCTTGGGCGTGAGCCCCCAGGTCAACTCCCCCAAGGGCCCCAGGGGACCCTTGGCTGCTGCCTCTCCAGGTGTGACAGCGGGCTGTGTCCTCCGGGTGGGCCCTGCCACCGCACTCAGACTCGCAGCCCCCGGATGTGCCAGGACCCCCAAGGTCAGCCCCACACCAGACGGCATGGGCCGGAGCAGACGCGCCAGGACAGAGGATGAGGCTCCCCGGAAGGGAGCGGCCGGGGGAGGCAGCACTGGGGGGTGGGGCCTGAGCAGGGCAGGCGCCCAACCTGCTCGTCTGGCCTGTCCTGTAGCCCTCACCCAGCCAGGCCGGCGGCAGCTCTGCTTGGCCGTGTGGCTGCCCCCCAGGTGGGGGCCTGGGGTCCCTCGGCCCACGGGGAGGGCTGTCACACCCCAGTGGGTCCTGGTGGGAAGCGGGCGCTCCTGGGAAGGGGAGGGTGTGCTGGCTGCGGCGCTGGCTGGCGGCCTCCCCAGCCCCTGCCCTCGCACAGCACACTGCAGCCCCATGGCGCACGGTGCACCACCCTGGCTGTGTGGGCCCCGGGGTGGGGCCGGTCCCCTCAGACCCCTGGCGGCTGGACCCCTGCAGCTGCTGAAGGGGGACGTGCTGGGCACAGGGCACCTCCTGCCCAAAAGCCCCCAGTAGCCTGTGTGGCCGCAGCGGCCCCCGGAGAGCGGGGAGGCCAGGCCTCCTGGGCGGTAGGGCCCCCAGCAGCTCTCCTCGGAGCCCAGGCCACTTCCACTTCCCTGGACCCAGCCTCCGGGCTCCTGGCCGGGCCAATCAGAAGGCAGCCACCTGGGCCTGTCCCTCTTCAGGAAGTCGGGGCTCCCTCCCTCCCTTCCCGGCTGGGCTGCGGCCGCACCTCCTGGCCCTCATTGAATCAGTGGCACTGGCTGACGGGCATCCAGGTGCCTGGCTCCCTCCGGGACCCTGAGGTAGGCGGTCCCCCTTCTGAAAGGTGCAGGAGCAGGTGCCAGAGGCACCGGGAGCCTCCCAGCAGGGCACCTGGGGGCATCTGGGAACCAGCAACAGCGGCGGGGCGTGGGCTGGCCGCGGCGTGGGCGCTGCCATGTTCCCCTCGGCGCCCCGATGCCCGGCTGTCACTAGGCTGGGACGCACCCCCAGGCACAGCAGGGCAGGGACCCCGCCACCACCCAGGCCTCCGCCACCAGGCCTCAAGCTGCGGTCTAGCTCCCAGGACGAGTGGCCTTTCCCACGTGGGCCCAAGGCTCTGTCGCGAGGGTGAGTCAGGGTCTCTGTCCCCACTGCCCAACGGCCGACCGACCGCATGGCCACTCCCTGCCTTGGCCTGTGCTGGGCAGTCCCGTCAGAGACCAGGTGACAGCCTGAGAGCAGGCCCTGAGCAGGCGCCTTGGGGAGGCAGGAGAGCAGGCCAGAGGTGGCTGGGTGCCCGGCACCTGAGCGGCTGGGGCAGGCGCCGAAGCCGCCTTTCAGGCGGGCCCTGGCTCCCCCATGGGCGTCCGGCCACCTTCCCAAGCCGCAAAGTCGCAGAGCCTCACCCGGAGCCGCCAGCCCTGGGCAGCTGCTGGGTGGCAGTTGCATCACCAGCCACCGGCCCGGAAGGAGAGGAGGGGATGGACTGGGATGTGAGGGCGCTGAGTGGGCGAATGAGGAAGTCGTGGGGCTGGGAAGGTGGGAGGGTCCCCTGCCAACACTCTGGCTCCAGCCTAGGCACCGAAGGCTGCCTCCTCGCCCTCACCTGCCAGGGGGCAGTGCCAGGGGCGGCACCCACGCAGCTAGCTCCCTGGGGGAGGCAGCTGTCTGGCTCCATGGCACTGGGGGTGCCCAGGAGCAGGGCAGGGTCGGAGGGCAGTGTTCCTAGACACCCCCCGTCTGACAGCGTCTCCCCCCACCCCCCCACCGTAGAGGGGGCCCCGGAGAGAGGCCAGGGCGCCCAGGGACGGCTTGGGGGCGCCGCCAGTGAGCTGATGGGGCACAGGTCACCGTGCCGCGGTCGTGCCCTCTATGGTCTCCGAGATGGGAGGTGGGTGGGGCTGCACACTCCCCCGACCACGCCGGGGCCTGGTTCCTGGTCGCCTCTGCCTAGAGTTCGGGCCGGGCTCCAGGTGGTGGCCCGGTCCCGGCTGGGACGCCAGCTCAGCGCGCGTGTCCTCCCAGTGCGCCCCCCACTCGGCCGCGCCCGCCACCATGTCCGACTACGAGAACGAGGACGAGTGCTGGAGCGCCCTGGAGGGCTTCCGCGTGAAGCTCATCTCCGTCATCGACCCCACGCGCATCACGCCCTACCTGCGGCAGTGCAAGGTCCTGAGCCCCGACGATGAGGAGCAGGTGCTCAGCGACCCCAGCCTGGCCATCCGCAAGCGCAAAGTGGGTCAGTGCCCGCCGCTGGCTCCCCGGGAGGGCCGCGTGGGAGCGGGACACCCCGGCCTCCTGCCCTGTCCTGTGGGTGGGCGGCGACCGGGCCTGCGGGGCTGCCAGGGCCCCGCCCCTGTGCCCGGCCCGCGCCCTCCCGCCCGCCCCCAGCAGCTGTCTGGTTGCAGGCGCGCTGCTGGACATCCTGCAGCGCACGGGCCACAGGGGCTACGTGGCCTTCCTCGAGAGCCTGGAGCTCTACTACCCGCAGCTCTACCAGAAGGTCACGGGCAAGGAGCCCGCCCGCGTCTTCTCCATGATCATCGGTGAGGGCGGGGCCCACGGGCACCCGGCGGGCCTGGGGCACAGGGCCCGGACGCAGGGGCCGGGGGACCGTTGGGGTGGGCCTGGGGGCAGGGCTGCTGGCCCCTCCCTGTGGGGTCTCCCAGTGGATAAAACGGGGTGAGATGCCGGGGAAGGGTCCACTTGAGGGCAGGTCTGGGCCTGGCTCCCGTCCGCTCCTCTGGAGTCGGGGCAGGTGGGAGGTGAGGGTGCCCAGGCCAGCTTTCGGCCCCGAGCCTGTCCTGCCCGAAGACCACCTGACCCCTGAGAGGTCAGGGGCCTGTGGGTTCTGGGCCCTGGAGCCGAGTCCCCTCGCCTCAGGATCCAGATCACAACAGAATTAGAGAAAGGGGAGGGGGCCCGGCGCCCTGGCTGCACCCCGCCCTGGGGAGAGGGTGCGGAGTCAGAACCACAGTCCATTTCCTCCACGGGGAGCCACAGCCACTGGGAACCGGCCCTGAGCCGAGCCGGGAGCTGCAGGCCAAGCCCAGGGCCGGGTGATGGAGCCGGGTGATGGAGCCGGGTGATGGAGCCGGGCGACGGGGACGGGACCTCTGACCCCGGCCCGGCCTGCAGACGCGTCCGGGGAGTCGGGGCTGACGCAGCTGCTGATGAGCGAGGTGATGAAGCTGCAGAAGAAGGTGCAGGACCTGACGGCCCTGCTGAGCTCCAAGGACGACTTCATCAAGGAGCTGCGCGTCAAGGACAGCCTGCTACGCAAGCACCAGGAGCGCGTGCAGCGGCTCAAGGAGGAGTGCGAGGCCTGCGGCCGCGAGCTCAAGCGCTGCAAGGACGAGAACTACGACCTGGCCATGCGCCTGGCGCGCCAGAGCGAGGAGAAGGGCGCCGCGCTCATGCGCAACCGCGACCTGCAGCTGGAGGTGCCCTCCGCCCCGCGGGCGTCCGGGCAGCGGGCTGCGGGCGGGGGCGGGCAGGGATGGTGGCGGACCCCGTTGAGGGGCAGGGCTGGCAGGTCCTGCAGCTGGAAGTGCCCTCTGGTCCCCACGGGCGTCCGGGCGGCAGCACAGGGCGGGCGGGGACGGTGGTGGGCATCGTTTGTGGGCCCGTCAAGGGGGGCGGCGGGCGGGGCTGACGCTGCGGCCGGCAGGTGGACCGGCTCAAGCACAGCCTGATGAAGGCGGAGGACGACTGCAAGGTGGAGCGCAAGCACACGCTGAAGCTGCGGCACGCCATGGAGCAGCGGCCCAGCCAGGAGCTGCTGTGGGAGCTGCAGCAGGAGAAGGCGGAGCTGCAGGCCCGGGTGCAGGAGCTGGAGGCCTCCGCCCAGGTGGGGGCGGGCGGGGTGGGCGCCGCAGGGGCCGGCGGGGTGGGCGCCTCCCCCCGCCCCGCCGCTGCCCTGCCGCCCTGTGCCCTGCGCCGCCCACAGGAGGGGAAGCCGGACAAGAGCAGCCCCTACATCCAGGTGCTGGAGGAGGACTGGCGGCAGGCGCTGCGGGAGCACCAGGAGCAGGCCAGCGCCATCTTCGCGCTGCGCAAAGACCTGCGCCAGGCCGAGGCGCTGCGCGCCCGGGTACGCGGGACAGGGCACGGGCAGGGGCCCGCCGGGCGGGGTGGGCGGAGGGTCTGCCCGGGGCATTTCCTCTCAGCTCCACATCCCTAGGCCCCTTCCTGGAGGCACAGGGCCTGGGTCCTCACCCCACCCCTGGCCCGCTCTCCCTGGGAAGGGTTTGGTCTGGAAGCCCAGGGCGGGCAGGGCCTGCGGGGCTCACGCAGCCTCCCGGACGGGGCGCGGGCGGCGTGGCCAGCTGCCGTCTGCGCCCGCAGTGCCTGGAGGAGAAGGAGGTGTTCGAGCTGCAGTGCCAGGCCCTGCGGAAGGACTCCAAGATGTACAAGGACCGCATCGAGGCCATCCTGCAGCAGCTGGAGGAGGTGGCCATCGAGCGGGACCAGGTAGGGGCACCACAGAGGGCGGGCCGCCCGGGCAATAGCTCGGCCGGGGGAGGGGGTGGGGGTGGTCGTTGTCAGAGTAGTTTTTATTTATTCACTTCTGCATTGTTAAAACTCTCTTTAAAAAACATATTTTTATTGATTTCAGATTGGAAGGGAGAGGGAGATAAAAACATTGATGAGAGATGAGAGAGACACATGGATCGGCTGCCTCCTGCACGCCCCCTACTGGGGAGTGAGCCCGGAACCCGGGCTTGTTGTACCCTGACCTGGAATCGAACCTGGGACCTCTTGATCCCTGGGACGATGCTCAGTCCACGGAGCCACACCAGCTGGGCTCCAAGTGGCTTTTAAAGGACAAGAGCACATGTGAACGCGCATGAAGGTAGTGCCGCCGGCCACCGCCGCCCAGTGGCTGCAGGAGGTCCACCTCGTACTGGGCTCCCCAGACTTTGTCAACATACATACAGCTTCGTTTTTTATTTTACAAAATTGGAAGCATCTGTCTTGTTTTGCAAATAACTTTTAACCCCAAACACCACGGGCACCTTGATTGGCTGCCGCCTTGTGGCCGGGAAGCAGTGCACGCCTCCTGGGCGGTTCCCGCAGACAACCTGCCCTCCGTGGTCGTGGGCTGCGGCCAAGCCGGACGTGGTCTGGCTGTGGCGTGTTTGTCCCCTCAGTCTCATGCTCAGCCTCCCGTGGCGGGGGCGGGGGGGGGGGCACGGCACAGTGTGACACATTCGTTTTAAAGAATATTACTCAGCTGTTCACAATCACTGTTGTTAAATATATTTTTATTGATTTTAGAGAAGAAGGGAGAGAGGGCGAGAGAGAAACATCAATGACAAGAGAGAATCATTGATGGGCTGCCTCCTGCACACCGCACACTGGGGATCAAGCCCACACCCCGGACATGTGCCCTGACCGGGAATCGAACCCAGGACCCTTTGGCTGACACTCTATCCACCGAGCCAAACTGGCTAGGGCTACACCATCACGGTGTTGGTGTTGGCCACGGCCCAGACGCATGAACCCGCGTGTGGGGACCAAGTGCAGGCTGCCCAGCACGCCGGCCGGCCGGGCTGGTGCGGAGGTTTTTAATGTCCTTCCTTCTCTGAACGGCCCACGCTTCCCGTCACGAGCCTTCATTGCGTTGACGATCCCCGACACTGCGCTGCTGGACGGGGCAGAGGAGGCCTGGGCCCGGGCTGGACGTGGGCGGCCGTCCGGGTCCCCACGCAGGGTCTCCCCGCAGGCCATCGCGTCCCGGGAGCAGCTGCACGCGCAGTACGCCCGCAGCCTGCAGGACAAGGACGCGCTGCGCAAGCAGGCCCGGGAGCTGGGCGAGAAGGCGGACGAGCTGCAGCTGCAGCTGTTCCAGCGCGAGGGCCAGCTGCTGGCCGCCGAGGGCCGGCTCAAGCGGCAGCAGCTGGAGATGCTGGTCCTGGTGCGCCTCCTGAGGGCCTCGGGGGGCCCTGCTGCCGCGGGACACAGGAGGCCTCGGGAGGGGGGGCTGCTGCCACGGGACACAGGGCGCCTCTGGGGGGGCTGTTGCTGCGGGACACGGGGAGGGGGACTCTAGGGGAGCCCTGCAGTGGTGGGACATGGGGGGCCTCTCGGGGGCCCTGCTGTGGCAGAGAGGGGGGTGGCCCCTGGTGCAGGCATGTCCCCAGGGACCCCAGAGCCCAGGAGAGCCGCTGGAGAGCCTCAGTCCTGGCCTGGCCCAGCCACTGCCCCCTGGTGGCCCTGGCAGGTGGCTCTGGGTGCGGTGAGGGGCAGAGGGGGACCTCCCTGAAGAACTGGCCTGGGACCCCCCACCCCCACCCCAGCCCATTCCCGAGGCTTCCCCGCAGCCTGCTGACCGGCCCTCTTCTGTGACCACAGAGTTCCGACCTGGAGGACAGCTCACCCAGGAGCTCCCAGGAGGTGAGTGCGCCCCCCGGGCGGGCTCCCGGCCACGGCCTCTGCCGGACCGCGGCCCCACGCGTGTCCCTGGGAAGTCCCAGGAGCTCGGCCGCCTGCCAGCGGCTCTGGTGAGCTGGGCCAGCCCCTCTCCTCCCGACCCGCCGCAGGCAGAGGACGGGCAGCTGGTGCCCGCGGGCCTCTGTGTGCTCAGGGCAGGATGGACCCGGCAGCCCCACCCCGTGCCCTCGTGGGGGCCTTCCCGCTGGGCCCTGGCCCGGCTGGGCCACGGAGACCCCCCGAGAGGCTGGTGCAGAAGGGGACAGCGAGGGGACAGCAGCCCAGGGGGCGGGGCGCGTCCACGGGGCAGTGTCCTGACCGGGTGCCCATCTCTCTCTGGAAGCTCTCCATCCCCCGGGACCTGGAGGAGGACGCCCGACTCTCAGACAAAGGTGAGGGGGTGGGGGCTGCCACCCAGGCCTCCTCGTTGCCCTGAGCTGATGCCAGTCCTGACCCTCGGCCCACGCAGCCCCGCTGGCTGGTGCCTGGGGATGTGTCCTCCAGCCCTGTCCTGTGCACGTCACACTTGGGGACACTGAGGCTGGGAGGGAGAAGTGACCCCCAGAGTTCCCCAGCAAGCCAGGGAGAGCCCCATTCGAACCCGGGGCCAGGCCTGCCGGCTGTGTCCAGCTCCAGCTCCAGCCCTGAGCAGGGAGCAGGGGAGGGGCAGCCAGCTGGCACCCAGGTGTGCCACACCAGGAAGGGGGACAGGAGGGGACAGAGGGGCTGTTGGAGGTGGGGGGAGCTGGGGGCTTCGGGTAACGGGCCGCACCCTCTGCCTCCTGAGGACAGGACTGCGTGGGCGGCCAGGAGGTGGCCCGCCGGTGACATGGGGCAGGGGCTGGCTCGGAAGGCGGGGTCCGAGTTCAGGGGGAGCCCGGCGCCGGGCCAGGGCTTGGGGGAGGGGGTGGGGGCACCGCAGAGGCTGTGTGGGAAGCCAGACAAGACTTCCTCAGTCAGGCCTGACCCAGCTCCCAAGGGGCAAAAGCGGAAGAAGGGGCACCGAATAGAGAAGTGAGGGTGGGTGGTCTGAGCTTGGGGCCACCGGCCTGAAGGTGGTGAGCCCAGCCAGCCCGGAGCCCTGGCCCAGGGGGGTGGCCCCTCGCAGGAGCGGGGCGCTGCAGTCAGCGGCTCAGGGGGAGGTGTCGGCTGCAGGCAGAGAGACCTGGGCTCCCTATGGAGTCTCTGCGACTTGAGCCCGGAGTCCCCCCTCATGGTTAGTTTAGGGGAGCCAGCCCCTCAGGACACCTGCCACCCCAAAGTCCTGAGCCCTGGGCCATCTCTAGGCCCTGGCCCATTCGGAGGGGGCCCAGTAGCCTGGAACCTTCTGCCTCCACAGAGGAGGGTAGGGCCATGCTGGTGGGAGGAGCAGAGGTTGAGGTGGCAGCACCCCAGGGCCCTGTCTGTACATGGGGATCCTTGTGGGGTCCCAGCAGACAGCGCCGGGCTGGGCAGGCAGCACCAGGGGTGAGGAAGGGGTGCAGCTGGCACGCTGGGTGCTGGCAGGGGGGCGAGGAGGGGTGCAGCCAGCACGCTGGGTCCTGGCAGGGCGGTGAGGAGGGGTGCGGCCGGCACGCTGGGTGCTGGCAGGGGGGCGGCACCCACAGGCACCGCTCTCCTCTGCAGGCGGCCCCGCTGACCGGGAGAGCCCAGAGCGGTCCTTGGAGGCTCTGCAGAGGGAGCGGCCCTCACTGACCCCCAATGTAAGGCTGACCTGGGGTGGCCCTGTGCTGGGGAGAGGATTCCTCCCCGGGGATGCCTGGGGGCGGGTATGGGGGAGCAAAGGGTCTCTGCCCACAGCTCTTGGGGTGCAGTGTTTAGAACCTGAAGCTGAGCCCCTCCCTTGCACAAAGCAGTGGGCAGAGGGGTGGCCAGGCCAGGGCTGTGCCTGGGCAGTGGCAGCCACCGGAGGCCTGTGTTCTGTGCGGGCCAGGCAGCCTTAACGGATCACCACTGCCGGGAGCACCCCCCCCAGCCCCACCCCTACCCCCCATCCCCCCTACCCCCATCCCCCCTACCCCCATCCCCCCTACCCCCAGCCCCACCCCCAGCTGAGGAGCAGAGGGATCCTGGCCTGGAGCCCCGCCCGCGGGTGGCGCTGGGTCTGTCTTGTCCTCCGAAAGGAGGGACCCACACCCCGCTCCCCGCCCGCACGGGTGCGCGCAGCCCCCCCCCCGCCCCCCGCGTGCAGTGCGGGTGCGGAGCGCCGCTCAGCTGGGCTTCCCGCTGCTGCAGGACGCGGGGCTGAGCGGCGGGGAGCCCCCCGAGAAGGAGCGGCGGCGCCTCAAGGAGAGCTTCGAGAACTACCGCAGGTGCGGGGCGGGGCGGGCGGGCGGGGGGCGCGGGGCGGGGCGGGCTGGGGGCCCCCCGGACCCGCACACCGCGCCGGCTCTCCTCTCCGCAGGAAGCGCGCGCTCCGCAAGCTGCAGCACGGCCCGCGGCCGGGGGAGGTGGACTGGGAGAACACGACGGGCAGCGACAACACGGACACCGAGGGCTCCTAGCGGCGGGCACCGTCCGCGCACCGGCGCCCACAGCCCCGTGGGGCCCCCCGATGTGAGGCGGACGGGGAGCACTCAGTGCGGCTCCCCGCCGGCGGCCCGGACAGCGCCGCCTGCGGGCCGAGGGGTCCCGGGTTCGAGCCCCGCCCAGGGCACGGGCCAGGCCAATGGCTGATCCCAGTCGGGGGCGGGCAGGCGGCCGACCCCTGGTGCTCATCACTGACGTTTCTCCCCCCCTCTCCCTTCCGCTCTGAAGTCAATAAAAGTATGTTTTCTAAAAAGAGAAAAGAAATGCGGCTTCTGAAAAGCCACTGCCGCCGCGAAGGCCAGAGGGTCCTGGCCCGGAGCCGCCCGCGGGTGGCGCTGGGTCTGCCCTGTCCCCCAAGAGGGACCCACACCCCCCGCCCCCGCAGCGGGCGCGCACTCGCTCGCGCACCGTCCGAGCCGCCCCGCCGGCCGCCAGGGGGCAGCAGCGGCCGCGCGGGCCCGGGAGGGTCGCTTCCGCCCGCCCGCTTCCAAGATGGCGGCGGCGCGGCTTCAGCTCGGCCGGGCGCGAGCGGGGCGGGGCGCGTAGGGCGGCGGGAGGGATGCTGCGAGCGGCGCTGTGCCGCGTGTCGTCGCTGGTGAGCCGCGCGCGGCCCCGGGGGCCCGGCTTGAGGCGGCTGTGGGGGTGCGGGGCCCGCCCCGAGGCCGCGGGGAAGAGGCGGGCCTGGCGCTGCGGCTGGCGGCGCTGGAGCTCCGAGCCTGGGCCCAGCGCGGCGCACTACCAGCTCGTCTACACCTGCAAGGTGGGCGCCTGGCGCTGGACCGCGCTGCGGGCAGGGGTGGTGCGGGGCGACCACGTGGAGGGGTGGAGCTGTGCGTTGGGGGCGTGTCCTCGTAGGGGCGGGGCCTTCTGGGAGAGGGGTGGAGCTGTGCGTTGGGGGCGTGTCCTCGGAGGGCGGGGCCGCGCGGGATGCTGTCCCCAGGGGCGGGGCCTTCTGGGAGAGGGGTGGAGCTATGGATTGGGGGCGTGTCCTGGGAGGGCAGGGGCCGCAGGAGGGGTGGAGCTACCCCCAAGGGCGGGCCCATGGCCTCAGTGCCCTGTCTCCTTGTCTCCCCCAGGTATGTGGGACCCGGTCCTCCAAGCGAATCTCCAAGCTGGCTTATCACCAGGGAGTGGTCATTGTGACCTGCCCTGGCTGCCAGAACCACCACATCATCGCGGACAACCTGGGCTGGTTCTCCGACTTGGATGGGAAGAGGTGAGGAGGCCGCCTGGGCAGTGTTGGGGGACAGAGTCCCAGGTCAGAGCCCCACCCCGCCTCCCTCATGAGGTGTACGGAGCCCTCTTCTCCCACCTTATCAAACTGGAGGAGCAGCTAAATTTGAATTTCAGAGAAACCACCAATAACTTTATATAAATGAGCCCCAGGACCGACTGCAGGCAGGACCCATCTGTCGGGGCCACAGGCCTCCCCGAGAGTGAAGGGTCAGGCAAGGCTGACTCTCAAAGCAATGGCTCTTGCGTTTTGTGGTTCCTTCCTTCACCCTACAAAGATGTCTGAGTGCCTGCTGTGGGGCGGCGAGCTTGTCCTCTATCCATGCTGCCGGGTCGACACACCAGACGGGGTGCGTGTGAGGCGGTGTGGACGAGGCCTTGGGCCTGCAGAGTTGGCTACCCTCTGTGGAGAGCAGGGGGGGGCAGTGGTCAGGAGCCTTGAGGCCAGGTGGCCCTCCACAGTTCAGATGGGCTGAGCGCGCATTCTCCCGGGGAATGGGCCGGTAACAGGTACCCCTGGGGGGCGGGGAGAAGGCCCCCCGAGGGCAGCACGCAGTGGCCCGATGTGCCTTGGCCTCGATGCCACCCAGTGTTCGTGGCTCAAGCTTGACCTTGGGTGCCCTCGAGGGCCGAGTTGCAGGACGAGTGAGGGGCCCGGAGCGTCATGGTGCCTCCCTCTCTCTCAGGAATATTGAAGAAATCCTGGCAGCCAGAGGGGAGAAGGTGTGCCGAGTGGCTGGTGATGGGGCTCTGGAGCTGGTGCTGGAGGCTGCGGGGGCCCCCAAATCTACCACTGCAACAGAAGGGGGTGAGGACAAGGATCCCACCCACCCTGGCAAGACAGAGCCCAGCTGACCCTGCCTCCCGCCCCTGAGAGGGCTGCTTCGGCCGGGCCGCTGTGCACGCGCCGGCTTCTGGCAATAAACAGACGTCACTGCAGGCGACGGGCCCTGGGCTCTGCTGTTGTCCCTGTTCCGAGTCAGTAACTCCCAGGAACCCCTCCAGGTGCAGCCGCGGGACCCCTGGCCCACTGCCGGCGCCCGGCTCGGAGGGGCTGGCCATGTCTGCGTGGGGGGGCTGGACGTGGAGTCTCAGGCCTCCTGCGTGGCTGTGTGGCCTCGGGGCGGTCCCTTTGCCCCGCTGAGTCGCTGCCTTCCCGTCCGCAGATGAAGAGAGGCCACCCTGTTGGGCACGGACGGGAAGAACAGACTGGGCCCAGGGACAGGGTGGCCCAGTCGTGACCCAGCTGTGTCTGGGGAGAGGCCCGAGGGACGGCCAGTTAGCCAGCGTCCTTCCTGGGGCAGGATCGGCACTCCTCTCGGGTCCCATCTCTTGGGCCAGACTCAGGGAGGCCCCCCAGATCCCTCCCTGCCACCTGCCACCCCCTGGACACACACCAGGCTGCTCACCGCAGCTGCCGACGGGCCGGGCGGCCTTGGCAACGAGGGCAGCGGGAGCTGGGCCGCCCTCTGAGGGGCGGGGGCGGGCGTGCCCCACGTGGCCCCCACCCGGGGGTGTGCGGTTTGTCTGGCTGCCTTGTTTGACGGCCTCCCCAGGATGTTCCTGTGTTTATGAAAGTGTGTTTATTTCCCGAGTGTTCTGGGCTGTGTGATCTTCAGCATGAATCACCGGCCCGTCGGATCCCGGCAGGATCTGCGCTCCCCTCCCCGCCCCGTGCCGGCCCCCGGAGCCGCGGCTTTGTTCTCCGGGGCCCTGGCAGCTGTGCTTTGCCTCGATTACCCCCTGTCCTCTCCTTGGCAAACAACCCTCCATTATTCCCGCCAGCGCCTCCTGCGCCATCTGCAGGGACTGTCATCCTCAGCGCCCCCGCCTGCTCCCCCGCGGAGCTCCGAGGCCACGCGGGGACTGGCGGCCCTGGGACGCGGGAACAGGGGCCGGGCCTTGGCCTGGCTGCCTCACTGCCCCCCCGCATTGGGACTGAATTTGGGGAGGCCTGGGAAGCTGGCTGGATCCTCCCCTCATGGCTGGGGAAACTGAGGCCTGTGGTTTGGATGTGTGTGTTGACCATGTCATTTTTACATTCTGATGCTTTGACCTGTAAGCCCTGCTGACCCTGGAGGGACTGTCCCCCCCCACCCTCCCAAGAGAGATGACAGATGCCTGTGAGCGCACCAGGCAGGGACCAGACGCTCAGGGCAGCCCCCGCTGGGAGCCACCAGTTGTTAGCACCGGCCAGTCCTGGCCTGCCAGGCCCTGTGCATGTCCCCTCCCCTGCCTCTGGCCCACCTGCAACCTTCCCGTGTGGCCTGGGACCCCTCCTCTGGTTCCTGCCACAGGATCAGATGCCTCTTTCAGTGGCACCGTCGCCTGGTCCTCTGGCCTCGCCACACGCAGCGACAGTAACACCCCCCTTTCAAACAGTGCCCATCGCCAGGCCTCTGCCCTTTCCAGCCGGGCTTCTCTGCCCCCCCCCCCCCCGCCCCCGATTATCTTTCCTCCCTCAGCCCCAGTCCAGGGCCCTCTCCAAAAGGTCAAATTAGGGGTCATGTGTCTGGGGACACTCAGGAGGGTCAGACAGCATCACACGACTTCCTGCAGGGCTGTCAGAGCCGTTAGCTGCTGAGAAGGGACACAGCACCCAGTATTTGCAGAGCGTTCGGGCCCCAGGGTTCCTGGGGAGTGAGGACTGTTGTGGGGGGCCCTGCTCCGTCTCAGGAATGATGCCACCCCGTGTGCTCCTGCCTGCTGAGCCAACCTCGCCCCTCTGCGGGTTCCCGGCCCCTGCGGGCAGTGTGGGGTGTGGATGGAGCAGTGGGTCTTGGGGAGTGAGGAGAGTGGAGCCTCCCCTGCCCCACCCGGTGCCCAGACCCTCCTGGGGACAGCGCCTTATGACGGCTGCTATTTTGGGGTGTCCATATCTGTGGGGCATCGCCCAGGCTGCTCTCTCAGCTGCGTCCATCAGGGTCTGGGGGGCGGTGATGTCACAGGCCCACTGCACCCTCCGTGCTGTAGGTGGCCCTCCGGTCCTGGGTGGGGACTTGAGACCCGAAAGACAAGCGCATCCTGGCGTGTGAGTCCAGTTAGGACAGCGACTGCCCCTTGCAGGGGCAAGGCCGAGGGGTGAGGGTGGGGGTGGAGCAGGGCACCCCAGGCGGGCGGGCACTTGGAACCTCTGCCCGCAGGCTAGCTTTACCCGCCCCCCCAAAACCCACATGGACAGCATTCGCTCGGCTGACTTTATTTCTCCGGAAAAACAGAAAAACAAATGTACCCTTGGTCTGGGAAGGGCCCTTGGACAATGGCAGAAACGCGAGGGCAATAAATACGCATGTCCATTCAAATACCGGCGGCCAGCCCCGCCCTCGGTCCCCACACCCCGCATCACACCCCGCCAGGCGGGCCCCAGCACCCTCCCCTCCCCCCAGAGCCCAGGGCGGGGCTGAGAGCGGACCTGGAGAGGAGGGGCCGTCCAGGGTCTTGGGGCTGAGAATCAACCCCGGCCGGGGGGCTGGGGGAGGAGGGGGGCCTGCGAGTGGGCCCAGGAATGGGTGTGGGTGAGGGCTGTCTCCTACCCATCCCGTGCCAACTTGGGGACAGGGAGGGGCAGGACCCCCTCCACATATGGAGGAGGAGGGACGACGTAGCCCTAGCTGGTGGGGGGGGGGGGCGGAGCTGAGCCTCCCAGCTTTGCTGACCCGCTGCCACCGTGGCCATGGTGTGGCAGCCTCCAGGCCATTGCCCGTCCTGCACGGCCCGGTGCAGGCCTGGCTGGCCCCGGTCCCCGCACACCCAGGCCCCATCCATGGCGGGGCTCCCGAGCTTGGAGCTGAGGAATGTGGACGCTCACCTCCTTCCTCTCGGGCCTGCCTGCTCAGGGCCGCCTGGGGCTGGGGCTCAGGGCCAGGGGCTGTGGGAGCAGGTGAGCCTGCCTCCACTGGGGGCTTCCTGTCCCTGCTGCAGCCTGGGTGGGAGGGGGGGCCCTCCTGGGGGTGAGAGGCCGGGGCTGGGACCAGCATGTCTGCGCTTGGCCTGCCTGGGACCAGCTCTGGGACGTCCATGTTGCTGGCGGCCCCTGAGGAGGTGGCACAGAACCCTTGGGGGGGTGGGGCGGCAGCAGGGTTTTCACATTTGGCTGCAGGACAGCGGTGGGGCAGGGAGAGGCCCAGCCCTGGGCAGTACCTGGGCAGGGGCCGGGGCGAGGGAGGGCTGGCCAGGCAGGCCTGCGGGGAGCAGTGTACCATGGGGGTGGGCCCAGGACAGAGAAGGCCTCCCCCCAGACGGCCTGGCCTGGCCTCGCCTGCCTCCCTGGGGAGGGACATTCAGGGGGGGCGGTGCCCGGTGTCCGGCTCAGTGGGAAGGGCGGGGGCCCCGCCAGCCTGCAGCCACGGCCTAGGGAGGATGAGCTTCTCAGAGCCGTGGGCATCCTGGGCGCTAGAGCCGCTCCCTGGGCATCCAGGAGGGTGGGCCTGGCTGTGGGTTCGAGGCCTTAGCTGGTGCCGGGCTGGCACTGTTGCCGAGGCTTGGGGGGCCCGCCCACCTCCGGCTCCGGGCTCCCAGCGAGGTCCACCCGCTGCTCGTCCATGCGCTTGGCCTGCACCCTCTGGATGAGGCTGAAGAAGTCCTCGTCGGGCATGGTGGGGCCGCGCGGCAGCCCATCAGGCGGCGGGCAGCGCTGGTCGTCGATTCTGGAGGACTGGGCAGAGCGGACACGCGGTCGGGGGCCAGGCCTCGGAGGGCCGGCCGAGCAGAGGCCCCGGGACAACCCCAAGGCACGGGCTGTCGGCCAGTGACAGGCCAGGCCAGGAGGGGCGAGGCCGCCTCGGGGGGACAGCTGCGGGTGTGGGGTGAGCCATCTGGGAGGTGGAGCTGCCAGGGGCCCCCCAGAGCACCCTGACAGAGGTGTGGTCAGGAGTCCCTGGGACAGGGCGGGAGGCCGCAGCCCCCGGAGCCCGAGGGGGGCAGCTCCTCAGGGGCCTCGGGTGGGGCTGGTGCTGGGGGCCTTGGGGGCTGAGCAGCGCGGGGGCTTCTCTGCAGCAGAAGGGCCAGGAGCCTGCGTGCATGTGGACGGGGGGCTCGGGGGGGCCCCCAGGCTCGCCGAGGGCGGTGCTTTCCTGTCTGTGGAACGAGCGTCACGTCTGCAAACTGCCCGCTCTGCCCGCAGGCCGTGTGCCCCGCCCCTGCCCGGGAGGCTCTGCTGGTCTGGGCCCCGTGCTGGAGACCCCGGGCAGTGAGACCCGCCGCCTCCCCACGCCGGGTGCCACCTGGCCTGTGGCTTTTTTCTGTCCAGGGTGGAAGGCTGGAGGGGTCCCCAAAGCCACTGCCTTGGGGACCCCCCAGCTCTGTCCGAACAGCCAAACTGAGGACTTCCGGGGGTGACCTCAGGGGGGTTTGACCACCGATGGCCGCTTGGTGACACCTGCTGAGCCGTCTGTCATCCCCCCCTCCCCCGCCCTGCCCCAACCCCCCAAGGCTTCCCCAGACCCGGCCTAAGAGGAGGGCAGAGGCCCTGCAGGGGGCCTGGGGCCGGACACCCCCCACCCCCACCCCCGGCAGCGCATACCTGGCACTTGATGAGCATGTTGAAGAACTCGTCCCCCGGCGCCTGGGGGTCCCTGTCGCCACGCAGGTGCCCCAGGTTGTTGTGGGTGACGCGCAGCCCCGGGAGGCGGCCCAGGCTGGCGCGCTGGTCGTCCAGCCGGCGGCTCTGCGAGCTGGCGATGAGGTCGAAGAGCTCTTCCGTCTGCGGGGAGGCTGTGAGCGAGGGCTGGGCTGCGGGGACAGGGCCAGGGAGGGCCGGGAGGTCAGCCCAGCGCAGCCCACAGCACTGCTGGGGGCACATGGGGTCCCCGCTGTCCCTGCCGGGGCCCCCACACCTGCCTCCAGGACGTGACAGGAGGGGACCCCCCCCCCCGCCCCCGACACGAAGCTCCTGACACGGGATGGAGGGTGGATGACGCGTCCCAGGAGGCAGCTGGGGGAGGCAGGGGCGGGAGCTCAGTGACGCGGGCACTTGGCAGCAGCTGCACCGCCCTCGCCCCCCTTGCCCCCCTCACCCTGGGAGCTGGGGGCTCTGCCCCTTCAAGGTCGGGGCCGGCGGTGCTCACCCATCCTCTCCTCCAGGGCGGGGGCGGCCATGGCCTCGGCGGCCCCGGGCTGGCCCTCCTCCAGCGGGCAGCGCTGGTCGTCCATGCGGCTACTCTGGAACTTGCTCAGCAGGTCAAAGAAGCACTCCTCGTCCGCGGAGGGGACCCGCGGGAGGCTCTGGGCACGGGGGGCGGGGGGCGGTCAGCGCTGCCACCGAGCCCCCTCACAGACCCCGACGCGACCCCGGGGGCTGCTGGGCCTGGGCCGGGGGCAGGACTCTCCTCGGCCTCCTGCTGGTCCCCCGGCCACCCCTCACCCGTCAATCCCTCATCCTTGGCCATGACCTCGCCCCTCCCCTGGGTTTGCAGCTGGACCACCCGGGCCCCCGGAGATGCCATCAGTGCAGCCTGACCCCAGGGTGACCCAGGTGGGCCCAGGCAGGTCCCACCGGCGGGTCAGGATGGGGAGAGTGGTCCTTGGAGGGAAGGGGAAGGTGGGGTGAGAGACAAGATACGGGGCCACTGGGCCTGGCGGAGTCCCTCCTGGCAGGTGACCCTGGGCCTCGGTTCACACATCCACAGGAGGGGCGGCTGGAAGGTGGGGTCTGTCGGGCCTCCCCAGAGGGCAGAGCCAGAGCAGGCCCAACCCCCCAGCCTCCCAGGCCTGGTCCAGGGCCCGGCCCAGCCCCCGTCCATCTCTCAGCTGGTGGCCTCCGGCTTGCTCGGCGCTGGGCGTGCAGAGACCACAGCAGCAGAGACACCGCCGCTGCTGCACGGGGAGACGGAGGCAGAGCTCGCAGCCCCCCAGCTCACACGGCAGCACAGAGGGGCCAGCCTGGCCTCCCGCTGTGGGGAGGGGCAGCTCGGAGGTCAGAGACCCCGGCAGGTTCCCCCCGCCCCCCGCAGGCCCAGGGCCAAGGCTGCCACAGTTTAAGAACCCCCAGGTCTCTGCTCTCCTGCGGCCCCCCAACCTCACAGCCGGGAGGGAGGGAAGGGACAGCTGGCATGAGGGGCCCTGGCGGGGCTGCCCTTGGTGAGGCCTCAGGGGGACCTACAGGCCGAGCACAGCACGGGGCAGCCGGGTGCCTCCCCCGAGGTTGTGGGCCCTGCTCCCAGGCTGCTGTGGGCTGAGTGGCTGTGGGGAACCCCGGGCTCAGCCAGGAGTGGGGTGAGCAGAGCAGCACCCCACACAGGCCAGGTGAAGGGAGCCAGCCCCTCCCAGGACAGGTGTGACCCCAGCACTCTCCAGCCTCCCCCGGACTGACACTCGGCGCTCAGGGAGGCGCCTGAAGGAGAGGGTTCGCCCCGAGGCCTCCGCAGCCCGTCCAGCCGGGGCCGGGCTTCGAGGGCCCTGCACTGTGTCCTGAGGCCCCTGAGGCCCAGGCAGAGCCCATCCCGGCCTGGCAGCCCCACCCCCAGGAGCCGGGGCACCTGGGAAGGGCTGACGCTTCTGTGTGACGTGGGGGCTGTGGGCCCGAGACCAGAGGCGCACGGGAGGGTCTGGGCAGTTCGGAGCCCCCGCGCCCTCGCTCAGGCCACCACTTGGAGCCCAGCCGAGCGGGCCTGGGGGCTGTCCCTGCTCCGACCTCTCCTTTGCCCCAGATTCAGGCTCCGTCTATCCCGGTCTCAGAGCTCCCCAGGCCTCACTCCAGCCCCTGCTAGAACTCAGGCCAGTCTCTCACTGGGAGCACAGCCCCCACCCCCGCCTGGGCTGCCCCTTCCGGCCTGCCTAGCCAGCCCTCAGGGGTGATGCCATGGCCCTGTGATGCCCAGAACCCAGGGCCGGGGCTGAGAGCAGGCGGGGAGGCCGCGGGGGCAGGAAACACCCTGAACTCACCCGGGCACGGGCCTGGGATGACCACCCAGTGCCCGGGGCTGACTGCACGCCCACCTGCCAGCCCCCTCCCCCACAGCTCTGCCGGGGTCCACAGGGACCAGGAGGCTCCCCCTCCACCGGTCAGGGCCCCACACTCACACCGTCTGGAGCTCGCTGGGTCCACCGGGTGCTGCCACGTGGGGCCAGGGCAGGGCGCCAAGGTACCCGTGCCACTCACTCCCTGCCTGCGCTGCCCGCGCACCTCACTGCTGAGACTCGGGGCCCTGGGAGCTGCGCGCTTAAATAGGACCCGTGAGGGCCCTCCCCGTCCCCGTCCCCGCCCACCAGCGCCGAAGCTCGCTCCCTCGCACACGCTTATGCACACACTCACACGCTTACACACACGCACACACCGGCGCTCCGTAAACACTCGGAAGTGGGTTTCCCTGAGCACAGCACTGAGCCTCTGGTGGGGCCCGTGGCGGTCACACCGGAGGGCCCGGGGGATGGGAACCGACTCCCAGCCCAGGCCCCGCCGCCACGTTCTCCAGCCGATTCCGGAGCCAGGGCCTTCCCACCTGGGGGCTCGGTCACCCTCAGCCCACCACCCTCCCACGGCCCCTCCCCACACAGCAGCCCCCTGGCCTCCGCCCAGCCCCAAGGCCAGGGCCCCCCCTGCTTCAACTGTCCCCCGCGTCCCTTTCCTGCCCTGGAGGCCGGCGTGGTGTCCTTGTCACCACGGCCAGCCCGGGCTCACCAAGAAGCACCGGGCAGTGGCTGTGAGCTGCAGGAGTGAGGACAGGACGGGGCCACTGGGGCCTCCTCCCGGGCCCTCCTGCCCTGTTCCCTCCACAGCAAGCGCAGGTCCCGGGGCAGAGGGGTCCCCCACAGCCCAGGCCCCGCCCTCCGAAGCTGCCTCCTGTCCGGGGAGCTGGGTCAGGTGCCTGGCGGGCAGGGGGCTCACCCTGCCACCGGGGTCCGGGCCTCCAGTGGGGCCAGGCTCAGCACAGCCATGGGAGTCCCCCGACAACACCAGCACCCCGAAGCCCGCTGTTCTCACGGGGCCAGGCCTCAGGTGCTGGGCCGACCAGGCCTTGGAGCCCCAGTGCCACCGGTCCGGCCTGACACCCCTGCCCTCTGCCTCAGTTTCCCCTTCAGGGTTTCTGTAAACGAGCTACACAGGACAGGCCCGGGTGTCGGCTGTTGCCTGTCCAGAAGAAGGGGTCCCAGGCGGCAGCTACAGGAGTGCCAGGGAGCAGCATGGGGGCTGGCGGATGTGGGCCGGGGGCACGTTGGCCTGGCTGGACAGGGACAGCCTGGACCCCACGGGCTGGGCCCCCCTCTGCCCGAGGCTGCGCGCCCCTGGGCACCGGAGGTGGCACACCGCTGGCCTCGGCTGCCTTTTGGTGGAACCAGCTGTCGCGCGGGAGGCTGCTGTGGTGAGGAGTGCGGGAGCCAGAAAGACAAGTCCCTTTGTTCTCCCTGCTGTGGGGGAGACGCCAGGGAATTGGGGTTTGGGCTCTGCCCCCGCCTCACTCAGCCCCGGGTCACATGACACCAGTGGGTGCAGGCAGTGTTGTCTGGGTGGGAGAGCTCGGGGACGGGGGCCACGCGCAAGGCCTGGCGCCACCCACCCTCACAGCCCCGGGCAGTCCTCCCTGCGCCTCAGCCGCGTGGCCCCCCATCCCGTGCCTGGGCGTTGGGGTCCTCCCTGTCCGGTCCTTTCTGGCTGGGCCCGCTCAGGACCCCCCAGGCCCTACCTTGGGCCTGCCCAGCCCTGTCCCCCATGCCCGGTCCCCTCAGACTGCACGGCCCAACCACACAGCCCGTTCACCCGGCGTCCAGCGCCCCCTCCTGTGCAGCGATCCCCCCTCAGCTCATGGACACAGGCCCTGACGACAGCAGCGCTGGGGCCAAAGGGGTCAGCAGAGACGCCACCGAGCTCCTGGGAAAGGGTGGGCAGCAGCCGCCGTGTGGGGAATCCGCGCCCACACCCCCAGGCTGGGGCGGGGGTGACAGCGCGGAGGGAACTGTTCAGACTGATTCCGGAGGCTTGGGCCAGGTATGGCGGGGGGGGGGGCGTCTAGGCTGACCTCTGAACCCTGACCTGCTCCCGGGAGCCTGGAGGGGCTTCAGGGCACAGAGGGACACCTGCCTGGCTGCAGGAGGCCAGCGCGTCCATCCGCCCCCCACCGTCCGTCTACCGTGGGCTGCCCGTCCCCTCGCTGGGCAGGGCTGCCCGTCCCCTCGCTGGGCAGGGCTGCTCTGTCCACGGGGCCGGCCGGGCTGGGTGCGGCTCACAGCTCAACACTGTCCCTGCACTGCCGGCAGGTCCCGACCTCTGCCCCCCGGCCCCCTGCTGAGCCGAGGACAAGCTGCCTACCGTGCGTGGCATCTGCACCCGGACTTCTGCGCTGTCCAGTGGGGAGTGGCCGCCCTCCCGGGGCCTCCTCTCAGCGGCGTCCGGCCCCTCCTGGTACTTCCGGCTCCTCACGGGGAGGGGGAGCAGGTCCCTGCCCGGCCCCCGCCAGTCCCCGGAGTGGTGGCTGTCTCCATTCTGCTCCTGGGGAGGGGCGGGAGGCCAGGCGTGGGTGGGCCACCAGCACCCCAAGGCCCTAATGGGGAGCTGGGACGTGCTGGGCAGGGCGGAGGGACACGGGGTGAGGACACGGGGCTTGGGCCCCGGGGTCACGGCGGGCAGCGCCCTGATGGGGGGAGGGGGGGCGGTGGCAGGACAGGCCTTTGGGCCTCTCAGGGACCGATGGGCAGATGGCGCGTCTGTCTCCAGGCAGGGATGACGTGGACAGAGGTGGCCGCTCAGTCGACAGGCAGCGGCCTCATTAGCCCACGGCCCACGCTCTGCACTCGCTGACGTCCTCCCGTCCCCACCGTGTCCCCAGCCGCCCGCCCGCCCGCTCACCCGCTCCAGGGGCAGCCTCAGCAGGTCCCAGGTCTCCGCGCTCAGCCGCTGCGTCCTCTTGGGCCTGGCCCCTGCCAAACAGCGGCCGTCAGCCCGCGGGCCCCGGGGAGCGGAGGCTGGTGGGCCGGCACCCGGGGCTGAGCTCGCCTCTCCCGCCCGCGTGGAGGCAAAGGCAGCACGTGCATGGCCCGTGTGGTGTGGAGGCGGCGTGCGCCCTGCAGGCCCTGGGTCGGGTCTGACTGCCGTGTCCCCCGTAAGGGCCAGTGCCCCAGCTCTGGACCCGGCTCTTCCCTGCCCACTCGGCGGCCGCGCGGGCCCCACGACTGCAGGCCCTACAGCAGCGGTTCTCAACCTGTGGGTTGCGACCCCTTTGGCGGTCGAACGACCCTTTCACAGGGGTCGCCTCAGACCATCCTGCATCTCAGATATTTACATGACAATTCATCACAGTAGCAACATGACAGTGATGAAGTAGCAACGAAAATGATGTTATGGTTGGGTCACAGCATGAGGAACTGTATTTAAAGGGCCAGAAGGCTGAGAACCGCTGCGGCCTACGGGGAGCCCCCAGCCCCGGCCACACCTCCTGCCCGGACAGCCCCGGGGGACGGAGCCACCGAGTGTCCAGGGCTTCATAAGAACTGGGGTCCAGAGAGGGCTGGGGGGTGGCTGGGCGGCCGGGCCCTCTCCCGGTCCGGCCTCCAGGTTCTGGGGGGGCCACACCTCGTCCCACTCTCTAGAGGCAGGAAACAAGCCGGCCTCGGCGGGAACACAGTGGCCCCGGAGCCGCAGCCGCTGCTGCCCTCCCCGCCCGAGCGCCCGGAGCGGGGCAGCCCGACCCGTCCTGAGGCTGCGGGACACCGGCCCCAGGGCGCGGTCAGGGCCCCCTCCTCCCAGCCCATGAGGAAGAAGCAAGGACTCACTCCCAGACCCCATGGCACTTGGGGGCTCTGCCCGTCCCTCTGCCATCTACATCAATGGGGAGGAGGGACACCTCGGTGCCAGGGCTGAGGGGCCGCAGGGCCGGACAGCCGGGGCACAGGTCCCTGCTCCCCACGGCCAGTGAGGCCCCTGCTCCATCGCCCGCCCGGCCTGGTGGGGCCTCTCTCTCGGCCGCCCGACACCCTGAGGGCCCCCCTCGGGTTCCCCACCTTGTCTGCTGGGCCCGGGCCCGCCTCGGCCGCTCTGGCCCTCCGCGTCCCTGGCCTCGGCAGCGGCTGCACCACCCCCGACACGCAGCGTCCAGCTCCGGGCGGGTCCCTGTGGCCAGCGCGGCGGCAGCCTCGGGCCCGGCTAAATGCGGCCTCTGTGTGGAGGGAGCCCCGGTCCTCCCGCCTGCCCGTCCGGCACCCACACCTCGGCTGACTGGGGGCATTCAGGCTGGGCACCGCCGGCTCGCTCCCCGCCCGCCCCTCCCACCTGAGGGCGAGGCCTGGAAACTTCCCTGGCCGTCCCTCCCTCCCTGGTGAGCATCTGCCCCACCGGCCACCCTGACATCCTGTCCCAAACCGACCCCTTCCCGCCTCACCAGGACGGAGTCCCATGCCCGCCCACCCCCCCCACACCCACCTGCCCCCCCAGCCTTGCGCCCAAATCCCTTCTCCACACACAGCTTAGGCCCTGTTAGCTCTGTTCCTCCCTGTCAGCCCTGCCCCCGCCCCCACTTCGTGCTCATCTGCCCCAGACACAGCCCCACTACTCCCTCCCTCGGGCCAGGCTCGCTCCTGCGGGGCCCGTGTCTGGACGCGGTTCCTCCGTTTCTGCTCGGGGCTCACTCCCCCGCTCCGTCTTTGCTCAGATGTCACCGTTCAGGGCTGCATGTTTGTGTTGTACGTGGACGCCCAGAGCCCAGTGTGACGGCTGGGCCGTGGGCCCTGGCACGTGATGTGGGGTGGCTGAGGTCACGGGGGGTGGGCCCCGCGCTGGGATTGGTGCCCTTAGGAGAAGGGATCAGACAGCTCGCTCTCTCCTGCACCCCACTCTTCCCCTCTGCAAGCCGGGGGGGCCTCCCCGGAACCCACCGCACTGGCACCTGAGCTCGGACCCCCAGCCTCCAGACGGAGAGGAAGAATTGTTTCAGCCTCGGTCCGAGGTTCCGTGGCACAGCCAGCGCGGACTGACACGGCCTCCGCGAGCCACCCGCTGTCCACCTGACACCCAGCTGTCCCCCGTGTTCCTCCGAAGCCCGGGGACACGAGGCGACTTCCTGGCACAGGACTGGTCGCCGTCCTTGCCTGTTCTGGCCGCGGGGGTGCCCCTAGTGCAGTGATGGCGAACCTATGACATGCCTGTCAGAGGTGACACGCGAACTCATTGTTTTGGTTGATCTTTCTTTGTTAAATGGCGTTTAAATAGACAAAATAAATATAAAAAATATAAATCTTTGTCTTACTATGGTTGCAAATATCAAAAAATTTCTCTATGTGACACGGCACCAGCGTTAAGTTAGGGTTTTTCAAAATGCTGACAGGCTGAGCTCAGAAGGTTCGCCGTCACTGGC
This sequence comes from Myotis pilosus, assembly GCA_036010255.1. Classification (NCBI taxonomy): domain Eukaryota; kingdom Metazoa; phylum Chordata; class Mammalia; order Chiroptera; family Vespertilionidae; genus Myotis; species Myotis pilosus. The sequence goes on from JASKON010000013.1 coordinate 73,178,088, forward strand.
CTAGCGCTCCCACAGGGCTTGGCACACAGTAGGTGCTGCATCAGGATGTGGCGAGGAGCTAGTGCTGGCTGAGCGCCTGCGTGTGGGCCCCTGCGTGTGGCTCCCCATGCACCGTCCCCTTCGGGCCGCCCTCCCGAGACTGTGGACACTGGCTGGGCCCAGGGAGGGGGCCGCCTGGACAAGGCCACAGAGTGGGGAGGGGCAGGCAGGGGCAGGATGGGGAAGTCAGGGCCGCAGGCATGCCCACACAGGGCAGCTGTGCCCTCACTCCTGCCAGGCGCCGTTCCCAAGGTGACCGTAGGCCCACTTCCCCGATGGGGACACTGAGGCACAGCTGGGCCCGGACACCCAGCCAGCCAGGACGCGGCAGAGCCGGGACCAGAGCCCGTGGTCTGAAGAGCCCCTCGGACAACACGCGTGTGCGTCTCCACCCTCCGTGCAGTGCCCGGGGGCTCCTACCGCTCTGCACCTGGACGCCCTGAGCAGGGACGGGAGGAGGGGGGAGCCGCAGAGCAGTGCGAGCCTGGGGGACGGGACGGCCCAGGCCCGTGGGGACCGACGGGGACGCCCCACCGAGGGCAGGCGGACTGGCTCCCTCCGCTCTGCACCGATCAGCAGCGCGTCGGGATGTCCCGGGCCTTCGTCCTGCCCGCCCATCGCCAGGTGCCCTTGCTGGGAAGGGCAGGTGGGCACCCAGGACGCCTGGACGCTGGGGCCCAGACACAGACTTGCTGGGCAGTGGGGGCTGAATGGAGGGGCTCTGGGTCCTCCAGCTGCAGAAGGGACCCTGTTTTCATCAAGACAAGGAAGCAAGCCCAAGGCCTGGCTCCAGCCGGCCAGACACCAGCCACCGCCCACGCCCACCGCGTGCCGCGCCCCCTCTCCTGGGCCCAGCCCCTGCCCTCCGAGGTGCAGTCCCCCTCCACCCCCCACCCCAACGGACAGGCTCTGGAGATGTGGTTGCCCCACCCCCCAAGGGAGTTCCCAGAAGTGGGTGCTTGGCTCTGGGACCTGGGCCAGCCCACCACCCTGGCTCAGGAGGCACGGGGGGGGGGGGGGGGTGCGGGGGGGGTGGTGAGGGAATGAGCGCCACCCCCTGCAGGAAGCCGAGGGGGGCTCACCTGAGCGGGTCTCCTCCAGGGCCGCCCACACTCAGGGCGCCCGCCTGCCTCCAGTGGCCGGCAGGCCGCATCCCAGAGCCAGAGCCTCCAGGCCGCGGCCCCCAGACCCGCCCCCGCCCCCCCCCGGCCTGGGCAGGCTGCAGGGCCACCACCCTCCCAGGATGGCCTGTTCCCAGGGCCTGCGGGTTTCCCTGGCTGCCAGCCTGCTGGGGGGGCCACTGGGGCCCGGGCGCAGCCGAGGAGCTGGCGTGGGGAGGACAGAAGCTGCCTTGTTCCGCTCAGCGGGCTGCTCACCCACCACGGCCCCCCCTTCCCCCAGGACGGGCCTTTCCAGGCGCAGCCCTGCCCCCACCTCCTGCCCGGGTTCCCAGAGGGTGGCCCTCAAGGGCCAGGGGCCACCAGGGGCTCTCAGAGCTGCCCAGCCTCGGAACACCCTGGCCTGATACTTCCTGGGGGACACACTCCATCCCATTCCTTCGACCACAGCACCCCCAAAACGGGCAGGCTGAGGGCCCCAGAAGACGGCTCCCTCCCTTCAGTCTTCAGCAAGCTGAGTTGGGGGTGACATGTACCCCCATCTCCTAGGACAGGCCACTGCCAGAAACCCTGGGACCCACCCCCAGCAGCCGGCTCCTGGCCTGGTTCTCAGCAGCCCAGGTGGGGGGCAGGGGGTGCCCCTGGGAACATGGCCATCGAGAGGCGGGGGCCAGACTCCAAGAAAACGCAAGAACCGTGGGGGTGGGGAGGGGCCGCTACCTCGCGCCTGAGCCGCCCAGCACCCGCCCGCAGCCCCCCTCCCCTACCCCAGCCTCTTCATCTGTTTGCTCTGCAGGGAACGGTCTGTCCTGCGTGCGCATCGCTGACCTGCACGGGGCGACCAGCAGCCCGTGAGCGATGAGGTCATTACAGCGGCTGGACCTGATCAGTGCCCGGTGCCCGCTCCATCTGCTGACTCAGCCCTCCCTCCTCCCAGCGGCCCCTCCCACCTGGTCCCCTGAGGGGTCCTCAGATGTTGATGGGGGGTTGGGGGGCAGCAAGGTAGGAGCAAAGGGCCCTCCCCTTCCTGCCGGCCAAGGGGCCACTGGGGGGGGGGGGGCGAGGGTGACCACAGGCTCTTGCTGCCCAGAGACCATGAAGGAGGCGCCCAAGGCCCGTATTGGGCAACCCCCCCATTTCGCATGCTGTTCCCAGCCCTCGAATGCCTAACTATCCCATCTCCAATCTCCCTGCGCCTGCCCTGCCCTGGGGAGACAGGGCCACCGTGTGTGCCCCCCAGCACCTGCATAGCCCATCGTGCCCTCACCCCCACCGTGGGCTCAGCAGGGCAGAGCAGGGTTTCAATGCTGATACCCCCAGGCACAGGGGCTCCCCACCTCCGGGGGCCCTTCCCCTGTTTGAGGTCAGAGCCCACCTCTGTGGGACCCGCAGTATTGCCCAGCCCTGCAGGAGCCAGCCCCTCCCAGGCGGCCCTCCCGCACGGCCCTGCCCGCCAAGGCCCTGCCCCCCAGCCGAGGCCTGCCTGTGGGCACCGCCCCCCCCCCGAGCCGGGGACTCACCTTGAGCCTCGTAGCCGGCCAGGTCGGGCTTCTCTGCGGCCGCCGGGCTGCTCAGCCGGCCCAGCGCCAGCTGCAGCTGTGCGACGTTCATGCGGGCCGTCAGCTCCCCGTTTTGGTCCCCGATCTGTGGCCAAGTGGGGCCGGGTCAGTGGCAGGCAGGCTGGGGGGCCTCTGGGTCTCCAAGGAGACCAGGCCACACCTGCCCCAGAGGAGGGGGGTCTGTCCCTGGGTGGGGCCTCGCACACCCAGGCCACCTCCCTCCCGCTGCCGGAGGCTGGGGCCGGAGCAGCCAGGCCCTCTGCCCATGGGACCCTCCTCCTCGGGCACCCTCCATGGGCCTCGCCTGCTCGGCCAGGCTGCACCCCCGGGTGCCTGCCAGGCTCCAGGCTCCTCCCGGCTCCTGCTCGGACAGAGGCTCCCGGGAGAACCTGGGTGCAGAGGGCGGTCAGCGCCAGGAGCAAACTGGAGGACGGCTGGGCCTGTGCTCGGAGGGACAGGGCAGCCCCGGTGGAGGGCTCTGCGCCAGGCCCTCCCCAGACCCGAGCTCTCCTGCTCCCTCCACCCCCCCCCCCCCCCGGCACCTGTGGGCCGCACCTGCCCCCGGACACTGGGCTGTGGTAGGTCCGGTCCGGGCGGGCACTGGGGGCATGCGAGAGGGAGGTGGCGTGGCCCTGCTCTGAATGGGGGCTGCTTCTTGGAGGCAGGGCGGGGGCAAGGAGCAGGAAGGGGGAGAGGTCAGATCAGGAGAGGTCAGCTAGGGGCCAGGGAACCAGAGGTCACTGAGACACCGCGGCTCCCAGCCAGGGGCTGCCCTGACAACAGGAGGGGACCTGCCCCCCTCCCCAGGGCGGCGATGGGCTGGCCGGTTCCGGAAGACGCTGCAGGGCAGCCCCTGGCAGGTCGTTCCCACCCGGGGCCTTGGGCACAGGCGTCCCTGTGGCCTGGCCTGACCAGGTCCGCGGGGACAGAAGGGCCTGGTGTGTGCCTGCCCACAGGGCACACAGGCTCTAGGGGTGGAACCCAGGCCCCCTGTCCCCCCCCACCTCCTGGCTGCAGCAGCCAATGGGTCGCCTGGCCTCAGGCCTCAGGAGAGGCGGGGAGGCCAGGCCCTGGGCAGCACACAGTGATGGACCGAGGGGACAGTCCAGGAGCCGGGAGTGCACAGGGCACCTGGCCGGACAGGAGTGGGCTTGGTGCCTGGGGGCTTCCCGCGCGGCCGGGGCAGCGGCTGGGGCCGGGGCAGGGCCGGCCTGGCTCACCTCCTGCGAGATCTCCAAGTGCTTCTTGGCGAAGGTCAGGGCCTGCGCCGGGCTCCCCATGGACACGTAGGCGTTCCCCAGACTCCAGCACGCCCGGCCCTCGCCCACTCTGCCAGGGAGGGAAACAGTCCACACCTGCACGCCCCTCCCCCAGGCCTCCCACGCCCCCGCGTCCAGGTGGTCAGGCCCAGCCTGACAGGAGGGGGGAAGCACAGGGGGCAGGGGTCCAGGGGTGGGCAGCCCACGAGGAGTGGAGTAGGGGGGCTGGACACTCAGCTACCAGGGTTCCTGGTGTGGCTTGCTCGCCCCCTAGTGGCCGGCAAGGCTCTCACTCCTGGGGCTCCCTCCACCCTGGGGGACAGCGGGCCCAGCCCCTTAGGTCATTAAGCGAAGCTTCGCCGTCCTGGAGCGCGATTGACTCGGTGGCAGCGCTTGCCACCCGTGACCACTGCCACCGTCTGGGGCCAAACTCCTCCACCTCCTCTCCGCCACCCACGTGAGCCCGCGGCCTATGGCCCTGAGCCCCCCGTGCCCCGGCCACCGCCCACCCCAGGCGGTTCTGCATGGCTGTGCGTTTAGGAACCTTCAATCTGTCTGTCTCTGCACGAGGCTGTTTGTGTAGATATGGGGGGGGCGTGGCTTAAAGGATCGATGAGCGGTGACTAGGCGCCCCTCCGACCGGCTTGTGCCGGAGTCACTGCGAGGCGCCTGCCCAGGGTCCCTGGGTGGCCTGGGGGGGGGGGGGGCAGAGCAGGCCTGCGGGAGCCCCCCGGGCGGCGTCCCCCCACCCCCACCCTGTGGGCACGCACCTGTCGGCCAGCTCCTGGGCGATGAGCAGGTGCCGCAGGTGGTACTCGGCGGCGCGCTCGTAGTCCTGCAGCAGCGTGTAGGTGTTGCCCAGGCTGTAGCAGGCCTGCGCCTCCACCGCCTGGTCCTTCAGCTGCCGGGACAGCTGCAGCGTCTTCCTGCGGGCGGGTCACCCAGAGGAGGCTCCAGCACCCCCTCCCCCGGGGCAGGGCCCTGCGCAGCCCCCCACTCCTGCCTGAGGGTGGGCGGTGGGCAACGGGCCGGCCCCCTCCTCAGGTGGCCACCACGCCTTCCACTGCGTCCACCACGCTGCCCCCCTCGGTCAGGACGTGGCACCCCACCAGGCTCTGCCCACACCGGCCGGGCGCCTCACGGGGGGCCCGGGGATACAGCACGTGGTCAGTATCCTGACGTGGGCGTCAGGCTCAACACAGAATCCAGTGCATGTGGTCTGGCCTCTGCCCAGTGGCCCCGCACAGCCACTCAGACCAGGAGGCTGATGGTCCAGTGAGTGTCCTGGCCCTAATCAGGGTCCCCCAGGAGCCAACGGTCCTGACCATCCCGAGTCCATATGGGAACGGCTGGTCCCCCCAGTAACCGGCACCAGGAGGCCCTCAGCCAGGGCACAAGGCGCTCACCAAGCCCCGGCAGGCCTGGCCCACGGCTGTCAGACAGCCCTTCTGGGGCTAGGACCCCACCTGGCCCCCTCCCGGCTGTGGGGTACCTACTTGTAGTACTCGGCCGCCACGTCGAAGCGCCCCAGGAAGATGTGGGCGTTCCCCAGGTTGCTGTAGGCCCTCCGCTCAGCGGCCTTGTCTCCAAATTCCTTCGCGATGGCCAGGCGCTGAGGACGACCGCAGCCGGGGGTCACAGAGCAGCCGGGACCAAACCTACAGCACTGCCGCCTCCTGCCCGCGGTGGCCCGCCCTGTCTGTGTCCAGAGGGGGCAGCCCCGGGAGCCAGCACCAAGCCCGGACACAGCCTGGGGTGGGTGTCAGGCCGCCTGCCGCTGCCCACCCCGCCATCTGCCACTCACCTCCTTGTGGAAGGTCGTGGCCTCCACGAAGCTCCCCAGCAGGTAGTGGGTGTTACCCAGGTTACCGTAGGCCCTGCCCTGGGCCGCCCGGTCGCCCAGCTCCTTCACCAGGGACAGGTTCCTCCTGGGGGCGAGTCGGTCAGAGCCGTGTCCCTCCCGGTGGGGCAGCGGGGCCCTGTGACCGTCCCCCGGCACAGCGCGCTGAGCAGTCCCTCTAGCTCTGGTCCACTCGTTGCCGTCCGAGCTTCGAGGCTCAGGCCGCGGCTCCCCCGTCCCCGACTGGGCCCGGGTCTAACCTCTGTTCTAACGGGAAGAGTTCTCCCACGCCCGGGGGCTCGGCCAATGCCCCGGCCGTTTCCAGCCCAATGTTGGGGTGCTTTTGGCAATCCTCACCCGAGGGTATTTTCTCATTGAGTTTTAGAACGAGTGGGAAGGACAGAGGGAGAGCGAGCGGGAAGGACAGAGGGAGGAAACAGCGATGTGAGGGAGACATCAGTGGCTGCCTCCTGCACATGCCCAGAACGGGGCTGGGCACTGCCCCTGCAACCCAGGCATGTGCCCTTGACCGGGAATCGGACCTGTGACCCTTCAGTGTGCGGGCTGATGCCCGCCTGGCCAGGCCAGCCCATGTGCTGTAAAGGCCGCACACGCTGGGTGAGCGGTTCCCTCCTCCCCACGGAGGTGGGCGAGCACCGGCAGGACACCCCGACCCCGAGGGCAGGTGCGGGGGGCGGGGAGGCCAGCCTGGCTGCCACTGTCCGGGCCCTAGGGGAGGGGGGCGCTGTGCCTGGGGCAGTGCGTGTGGAATTCGGGGCCCCGCCCCGCCCCCCACTCACTCGTAGAACTCGGAGGCCCTGCGCAGCGTGTCCCGGACGTCGGGGGGCAGGTGCCCGGGGTCCTGGGCGGAGCTCCAGGACAGCTGCTTGCCCTTGGCGTGGTACACGTTCCCCATGTTGTACAGCGCCCTCGCCTCTCCAATCTGCGGGCGGCACCGCGGTTGGGGTGGCCCCGAGGTTGGAGTGACCCCGAAGCCACCCCTGGGTGGAGGTGTGGCCCCACGGCGCACGCAGAGCTGGGCGCCCGTCCAGCCTGTTCCCAGGACTCCAAAAGCAAGGACTCGGGGAGGGGCATCCCCGGGCCCACATGCGGGGGGGGGGGGGGGGGGGGGGGGGCTGACCGCCTACCTTGTCGCCCTGCTCCTGGGCGATGTCCAGGTGCCGCTGGCAGCAGACAGCAGCCTCGTCAAAGCGGCCCAGGACCTTGAGCGTGTTGCCCAGGTTCCCGCTGGCCTTGGCCTCCCCCATGCGGTCGCCGATGGTCCTGGAGGAAGGACGAGGGCCGGTCGGCAGGGATTCCGGGGGGTGGGGGAGGGCCAGTGGGCTGGGAGTCTGGGGGGAGGGGGAGGGCCGGGTGCAGCACTCAGGGCGACCCTTCCGCGGGGCCAGGTCGGGGCGGGGGGGGCCCTGCACCGCCTGCAGCTGCTGGGGCTCAGGGAGGGGCTCAGGGAGGACCCCGGATGGAGGCAGGGAGAGCTGGGGGGCCTTGAAGTGAGAATTAACATTATGACACGCAGTGAGTCTGACGGCGCCTGCCAGCACCGCACAGGCCGGGGCTGGGGGTCCGGCCACTGAGGCGGCTGAGGAGTGGCCCCTGCTGCCCGAAGAAGGAGCAGGAAGGGCAGGGACACCCAGAAACACGGGGCAGGGAGGGGGCTACCCCTCTACACACAGCCCCAGAGACGGGCACAGACACACGGGCACATACGTGTGCTCATGCACACGGGACACGGGGCCTTGCCCATGCTCACACCCATGCAGACATACAGACGTGCTCACACGTGTCTCAGCTTACACACGGCCTCCTGGGGGCACTTCCCGGATCCTGGCCCCCTTCCCAGGCTCCCATGGACCCGGAGAGCTCAGCCCCTCGGCTGGCATTGACAGCCAGGCCCCGAGGGCAGGGCGTGCAGATCCTGCCGGAGGCCCCGTGCCCACACCCCCGGGCCTGCACCCCAAGGCTCCCTGCTCCCCCCGTGCTCTCCCCCCGCCGTGCCCACACCCCCAGGCTTGCACCCCGAAGCTCTCCGCTCCCCCCGCGCCCGCTCCCCGTGCTCACCGGGCCAGCAGCAGGTCGTGCCTGTGGTACTCCAGGGCGCGGGCGTACTCCTTCAGGTAGAAGTAGGCGTTGCCCAGCTGGCTGTAGATGGCGCTCAGCGTCCTCAGGTCCTCGGTGCCCACCTGCACGGCCGCCTCGAAGAAGGCCACGCCCGCCTTGAAGTCCCCGGCCTTGCAGAGCCGCTCGCCCTCCAGGGCCAGCTCCAGGCACGAGGCCTCCATCCTGGCGGAGAGGAGGGTCACGGCTCACTGGGGACCACGGGGCCTCTGGGGCTGTGGCCATCCCACGCCCACACACAGACCCCAGCCTCTCATTGGACAAACGCCCAGCAGCCGGGGTCGGGGTGGGTGGCGTGCCCATGCCCAGGCTGGCACACTGTGCGGCTCCCCGATGCCCGAGCCTCCTCACTGCCAGGGCTCAGAGCACCTGGGCCGAAGTCGTGAGCCTGTGAACCTCGGGCTGCGATGGCGGAGCCCCAAACCCTGAGACCCCCAAGTGTCAGCCGCCCGGGGAGGGGCTCCTGAGGCTAGGAGCCTGCACCTTCTTCCCGAGAGGCATGGCGGCCGGCCGAGGCTCAGCGAGGGCCAGCCAGCCGCCCGAGGCCACACCGGCAGGGTCTGGGCCCAGCCCCTCCCCCAGCCCGTTCCCGGAGGGGGCTCACCCTCAGAGGCCGGAGGCTCAGCCACCGCCTGTCCTCGTGGGGGACGTGGCTGCCTCAGCCCGTCCTGCCCCCGGGCCCCGGCCCCAGGCTGAGAAGCGCTCTGCGGGCGGCTGGCCAGGACGAGCCTGAGAAACAGCGGCCGCCATGCGTCCCCACCCCAGGGTGCTGCTGTGGGAGGAAGCGGACAGCACCATGTCCCAGGGCGATTCCAACCCTGGGAACCCGCCCAACCCCAAGGCCAGCGCCTGGGTGACCGCCAGCACCTCGCGGGAGGCCGTGCTGGCTCCCCGTCCCCCCTCCGCCCCGGGTTGTGGGCAGAAGCTTCAGATGAGAGGCCTAACCCTGGGGCCCCACTCAGCACCCTGCGTGGGCCCCGCTCCCTGAGCTGCCCACAGGACTCAGGACTCGTCAGGGGAGCCGAGCCTGCGGTGCGCCGGGCCGGACACTCCCCCGGGCCTCGGCTCCCCCAGCGGCTCCTATTGGTCACGTGGGTCCCAGGCTCAAGGCCTGACCCGGCCCCGGGGACACTGCCGCCCCAGCTAGAGGCTGCCCGAGGGCGGAGGGAAGGGGGGCTCAGTGCCGGGCAGCAGGGGGCGTCCAGCAGGTCCTGCCCCCACGTCCCACACGGCCAGGCCAGCCCCATGGGCCTGTCTCGTTCCGTTGCATGTGGAGCTTTCGGAGCCCATGGATCCAGACATGCGCACACACGACCCGTGCGCCCAAGGCCCTCGGCCCCCTGTGTCGTGGGAAACGTGCGATGAGCAGTTTTGGGAACCAACACATCTCCTTAGAGATAAACGGCTGCTGGGCCGGCGCTTCTGCAACGCTGACCAGCGCCCCTCATGCAGCCGCCGCTCTGCTGCACGCACCCACGCGCCCCAACATTCCCGGCGGCCGCAACCCCACGGCAGGCCGGGGCTGGGGACCCTCGGAAGCTGCACCCACGGCCCCCAGCTCTCTGCCGGGGAAGCCCCCCACCCTTTGTCCAGCCGACTCCCGACACCGGGGGCAGAGCAGGCTCCTCCCCAACGTGAACACAGGGCCTGGGCTCTGGGACCCCCCACCCCCACCCCCACTCCATCCCCCGAGATTCAAGCAGAGCCTGTGTGACCTCGGCAAGATCCAGCAGTCAGGGACGCGGCCTTGAGACGTCAGTCTCCGTCAGGCCCCCCCCCTCCCGCCCCCCGTATGTGGGGCAGCCACCGGCGGTGCTCCGGGGAGAGCCAGCCAGATGCCCCGTCCCAGGCGCCCATGGGCAGCCCTGAGGCGCAACGCTGGGGGCCTCTCCGTGAGGGCCGGCTTGTCCCTGCCCCGCTGCCTGGCCAGCCATCTGATGGGCCACCTGCCCTCTCCTCCGGGGACAGTGGGGGGACGTGGGCTCTGAACTGTGGGCCCTTCGGGCAGGAACAGGCCCTGCTGGCTCCGGCAGGCCTGGCCGCCCCCACCTGTCCCGGAGCCAAGGTTTCTGGCTTGGGAACAAGGGCCCCAAACTCAAGGGGGGGGGTCACCCTGATGGGGTGTTATCACGAAGGCAGACAGGGGCGTCTAACATGAGCCCCAGCAATGTAGGGAGGTCACCTGGAGAAGGCCAGGCAGGTGTACAGGGCCCCTCTCCACGAACCCCCAAACCTCCGACGGCACCTGACCTCCATCGCCCGCCCCTGCCCAGGTGCCCTCCCGGTGCCCCCGGGCGCGCTCCGCACCTGGGCCTCTGCAGGTTGCGCATCTTTTGCAGGAGCAGCCGCAGCTCCAGGCCCACGGGCGGCAGGGGTGAGGGCGGGGCACGCCGGACACCACTTTGCACGCCGCCTTGTCGGCCAGGCTCAGGGCCACGGGCTGGCCCTCCACGGCCACGGCCAGCATCGCGGGCTCCTGGCCTCCCTCTCGGCCAGTCAGCCCTCCCCCGTCCTGGCTGTTGGTCCTGGGGTTGCACTGAAGTCGGGGTTCCCCTGACGCTCCCCGCCCCAGGGTGGTGGGCTGATGGCTCTGGCGGCCTCAGCGGCAGGAGACCCCAGGTCCTCTGGCGGATCATCCGGGCTCCCAGGGCCCGAGGTGGACAAAGGATCAAGGGCAGCTCAGAGCCGGATCAGCACAGTCAGCAGGCGGGGGGTGCGGGGCGGGGGGCGCGGAGCCCAGAGGAATGGAGGAAGGAAGGAGACAGGGCAGTGGGGTGTGTCCGCCGCCAGCCCCTGCCCCTGCTCTCACACACGGGGAGGGGCAGAGACCTGCCAGCTGGGCAAGCCCAGGGCCCACCTGGAGGGCAGCTCGGACTCCTGGGCAGTGGATGCCGAGGGGGGACCAGGCCCCAGGCACCCACCCACACCAGACCCTGCTCCCAAGGAGAGCCAGGCACGCCCCTCCCTGCCCTGAGGTCTCTGTCCGATGCCACCATCGCCCCCGAGAACAGCTCAGCCGAGGGGCGGGGCCTAGACCACCTCCTCCATGCCCAGCCCCTGCTGATGAGCTGAACCCCCAAACTCTGCAGGCTCACAGCACCCCCAGACCCCGATTCCGCCCCCCAAGGCTGCTGCCCGGCACATGCACTGCAGCCCACCCTCCCGGGTCCCCTAGGAGACTGCCGCACACGGCCAGGCCCCTCCCTGCGCCTCTGCCCCAACACCCCTCTGCAGGCCTGTGGGTGTTTGCCCCGCACCTGGGCCAAGTGGTCGCCCGGGCCAGCCCTCCTGCCCGCGGCCGGCTCCCTGCCCCACCGCTGCCTGGGCCTCCCTGAGGCCTGTGCACCCAGGGCTGCCACGGCGCCCACTCTCGGGACAGGAGACTGGGGCCTGGCTGGCCGCCAGGGCGCTCTGGTCCCCGGGGCTGTGGTCTGAGCTCCCCCGCCAGACTCCCCGCCCAAAGCCCAGCGGGTCTACTCTCTCACGCCATCCTGTCTGTGCGCACCGCTCCCTGCAAGGGGCCGACCAGGCGCTTTCCCAGCAGCCAGACCGCAGTGGCCGGGCGGCCGGCGCTGTCTGCCACGCTCCCGCCGCGGCCTCCTGGCTCCCGGGCGGTGAAGTGGTTATGGCTCCCTGGTGGCCAGCCTTCCCACTCCGACACCGCACCACGGTGGGCGTCCCCTCCTCCCCCGACACGCAGGCGTCAGGGGGGCACAGGACCCTGGCCTGAGGCTGCCCGCTCTGCCCGGGAGCTGCTGCGCACACCTGGGCCTGGCTCCCCGGCTCTCAGCCCAGGGGGCCTGCTCGCCGGCCCTGCAGGCAGCTCAGTGCGGCCTCGGTTCACACGGACGCAGGCTGGGCCCCAGGCCTCTCCCGGCGTCCACTACGGGCTGTCTCCCGGGCCAGGGCCCTGTCTGTGTCCCTACTGGGCTCTGGCGCCAGCCCACACCCTGGCTCCCATGTCAAGCTGTGGGGTGACCAGGATGCTGTAGGCCTTCAGCTGTCCTCGGTCTCCCAGCCTGTCTGTCTATTTGTCTCTCTCACACACACTCACATACTCACACACTCACACTCACACATACACACACGCACGTGCACACTCACTCACACACACGCACACACTCACATACGCACGCACGCACGTGCACACACACACGCACACACGTGCACACTCACATACGCACACACTGACACACAGGTGCACACACTCGCACACACAGGTGCACACATTCACGCACGAACGCGCACACACACTCACACATACGCGCACGCACGCGCACACACGCACGCGCACACACACACGTGCACACACTCACAGCGGGTGCAGCCAGATGAACCCCTGCTGCTCTTTGGGACCAACACGCCCTCCATCAAGCACGGCCCTGGGGCCAATGCTGCCTGCACAGCCCTCCATCCCCTGGGGGCCCTGGAGGGGGTCCTTCAGGGAGGCCTCCCGCATCAGCTGCCAGCAAACCCACCCACCCACACACACCCCCCCCCTCGTGGGGGGCCCAGGAGCCAGGCGGGAGCCCACACAATGGGGCTGTGTCTGGCCAGCAGCACGGAGCAGACCAGCGGGAGGGGCAGCAGGGCCTTTCCCGCCACCACGCCCCCACTCCGGACACGGGCGCGGGCAGAGGTTCACTGCGCTGGGCTGCCCGCGAGGCCCCCTGAGGGCCCCAAAGCGAGGACCGGGGTGTTAGGGGCGGCCGGGGGAGCTGGGGTGATAATGTCCTTCACGTCGGGGGTGGGGGGGTGCCGTCAGGCTCACGCAGGGCGCCAGGCCTGCCCATGGGAGCTGCCACCAAGAATCACCCCTGCCCAGCACATGTGCCCGCCCCACTGGTCTGGACAGCGCACAGGTTGGCAGAGCCCAGCCCCTCGGAGGGCCTTGTACCTGCCAGGGCCCAGCTCAGGGCATCACCCTGCGGAACACCCCGGAAAGGCCTGGAGTCACCAAGCAGGCACGCAGCCTGGGCAGGGTCACCCTGCCATCCCTGCGGGCACGGGGCCCAGGCCCAGGCCGTGCCATCGCCCAGGCATCTGCCTGGAGGCAGGTGTCTTTCCAGGCGGCACACACCCACCTGGTGGCGGGCTCCGCAGCCTCAACCCAGTGCCACCCGCTAGACCCGGGCTGGGGGCACGGCCCGGCCTCTGAGCGCGCAGGCTGGCGGTGCAGGGGGGTGCCCGGCTGGGCGGGAAGCTCCTGGCAGCCCCCGCCCCACCCGCTGTGCCAGGTGGCCCCACCGCGGGGAGAAGCTACCAGCTCCCATGTCCGGGGTGGGGGTCCGGCGGCAGCAGCCCAGCCCAGCCCACCCGTCTGCGGGCCTTCGCTGGTCCCCGGCGGAGGGAGGCCAGCATCCCCCACACCCCCTCTTCGGCCCCGCTCCTACAGCCCCGCTCCCCGCCCCGGCGCCCCCTCCCCGCCGGCCGGAGGGAGGCCAGCACCCCCCACACCCCCTCTTCGGCCCCGCTCCTACAGCCCCGCTCCCCGCCCCGGCGCCCCCTCCCCGCCGGCCGGAGGGAGGGCGCGTCCCCGCCACGTTGCGCGCCCGCCGCCGCCTTTGTTCGGGTCGCCCGAGCCCCGCGCCGTCCCGCGCCCGCCGCCCGCGGGGCGCCCAGCCCACCTGGAGTGGAGGCGCCGCGCCGCGCCGGGCAGCTCGTCCACGGCGGGCGGGGCCGGGCTGGCCATGGGCCGGGTCGCCGAAGGCCAGGGCCCCGCACCCCTCCCCGCGCTGCCCAGCGTCGGCGCCCCGTGCGCTGCCCGCTGCCCGCTGTCCGCCGTCTGTCCGCCTGCCCCGCCGGCGGAGGCGCCGAGGAAGTGATGTGCGCGGGCGCCGCCCCTCCCGCCGTGGCCGTGATGTCACGGTCCCTCCCCCCGCCGCCGGTGGAGGAGGGGCGGCTGCGGCTGCGGGCGGCGCGCGTTGGGGGCGGGCGGGACCTCCTGCGCCTGGCGGGGGGGGGGGGGGCGGGGGGGGGAGGGCTGGGGGGGGCGGTGCTGCGCCCCGACCCCAGGATCCAGGGCTGGGCCCGGCGTTGGCCCGGCTGCTGGCCTCCCCGCCCCCTTCCCGCCACCCCCACGGGGGGGGGGGGGGATGTTAAGGACCCGCTGCCTTTGTTTGGCACCCCCCTCCTCTGGTCCCGCCCCCGCGTGTCACCCCTTGGGACTGGCAGGGGAGTGGGCATTGGGGAGCTCCTCGGCCTCGGGTAGAGACCTGGGGGCGCTGATCACAAACAGCCTCTACCCCTGTGACCTGGGGTCTGGGAGGAGGGATGGAGGGGGAGGGGTGTGGGGGGCAGTGTGGCCCGGCCAGGGCGCGGTGGACAGTGGCAGCCCCGTCCCTGCTGTCCCTCACCACCGAGACCCTGAGACCCGCAGTGGCCTCGTCGCCCTCCGACCCTTGGCCTTACCTGCGAGTGGGGGGATCGAGGAGACTCGCTCGAACGGGTGCAGGGAGGGCCGCTGGTGGAGCGGCCGGTTGGTGTGGGCACTGGGCCACCTCCTGCTCTGAACTCCTCGAAGGCCCGACTGTGAGATGCGGCGTAGCCACCCGCCCTGGCCCTGGCTCTGCCCCCCACCCCCCGGGCTCAGGGTGTTCTCTCCGATCGGGGCAGGGCCAGCTCCTGGGCGCCGCGGGCACATGTGGGTCTCACCTCTGGTTCTGGCCTGGTCCCTCCTCGTTCCCAACCTTCCTGGTGCAGCCAGGAGACCCCGGACCCTGGAGAGCCGCTGTGACCAAGCGGGATGGAGACAAGTCCCCAGCGGGAAATGGGCTACTCCCCGCTCACCCCCCCCCCCCCCCCGCCCAGCGTCCAGCCCCTCCCCGGAGAGCGGCCCAGGTCAGACAAAATGCCACAGCCTCCCAGCCAGACCCTGGCAGGACGCAGCCCACAGGCCGCTGGCTCGGGCCAAGGAAGAGGGAGAGGGATCGAAACCGACCCAAGATAAAGCGCGGCCTGGCCGGCGGCTTTGTTTTTCCGAGGAAGAGGCGGCAGCAATGAGAACCATCTGTGCCCGGAGCCGGCGCCCCAGGCTGGTCCCACGCGCCCTCCCCCGATAACCACAGGAGCTGGACACGGCCTTGCTCCTGGCCTTGGCCTGGGCCGCCGCCGCCAGCCGGCCGCTGCGGGTGGGTGGTACAGCGGAGGGGGGCTCCCCCTGGTCTGTGACAGCCCAGGCCTGCCTCTCTGCAAGGGCAGGGGCTGCCCCGGGCCCACCTGGGCCAGGCCTGGCTGCGGCCTCGACGTGGACCACGCGTGTGCCAGGGGCCTGGGCCCAGGAGGCCCCCATAGTGATGAGCGTGGATGGCGGATTGAGGGGCGCTCGTTGGCCCCGTAGCTGTCACCGCAGCGGGGAGGGTATTTCTTTTTCCTTCCTTGACGCAGGGAGACCAGGCCGCTGGGGTCCCTGGGCTAGGAGAGCCCGGACTCTTGGCAGGAGGGGGCTGTGCATGAGCGGCCCAGGCTCAGACTCGGAGGTAGGCCGAGCAGGACGCAGGACCGCCCCTGCCCCCGCTGCCGTGTGACCCGCACACGTTGCCTTCCCCCTCTGAGCCTCGCTTCTGCCGCCGGTAACGAGGGCTCCACAGCCCGTCCCACAGGGGCTGCGAGGGGTCAGGGGTCTGGGCGCACCGAGCCCGGCGCACAGTAGGAGCTCGGGTTCCAGCTGCTGGCCCATGCTGCCCCGCAATGGCCCCGGCCCCTGGGCCCCCTGCTGGCAGCTCCAGCTGGGCCGGGGACACCCCGCCCACGGCACCCGGATGTGTCTCCTCGCATCTGGAGATCTGACTCTTAGCACAACCCCCAAAGGAAGGTGGGTCGGGGGCAGGCCCCAGGGACACGGCGCTGCCCTCATGGCCGCCCGGGGAGGACACACTCTGTCCACGGAGGGAGGGGCTCCTGGGTGACATCTGGGAGAGGGGGCACTCCTGGGCACTAAGCCTCCATCACAGCGCCTCCCCCTGGCGCCGGCCCCCTCCGCACCCCCATTTACTCTGCTCCCCTCCCTCCCTGGCTGCTCTCCCCCGCCTGGGGGCACGCACCGCCCGGACACTCCTGGGCCCTCGCCTTCTCCCTGTAAACCGCCCGAGCTTCACGCGCCAGCCCGGGCAGAGTGCCCCCTGGAGGGGGGTCCCGGGGAGGCTGTCGGGTCCTCCATGGGCCTCATCCCAAAGGAGCCTTAGAGAGGAGAGCACTATCCCATCCGCCAGCCCCTGGCCGGGCCCAGGCTCGGGGAGCAGGAAGGAGGGGGTGCAGATGGTGACGCCGGACCTGCCTGAGTGCCAAGGGGCCATGTCAGCACCAGGACCTGCTCCGGGGACTCGTCAGCCGCCACCACCCGAGGGCACCGCGTGCCTGCGCCTCGCCCAGCGCGCCCGGCTTCCCGCCTCCGGTGCCCGGTGCCAGGCTTCGCCCTGGTTCCCTGACTCACCCCTCCCTGGGCCTGACCCGGGAGGCCTGGCAGGAGGCGGCAGTGGCCAGTCGCAGGGCTCTTGCTGTGCCCCTGGGAAGGGGGGCCTGGGCACCTAGAGAGAGGTGGACACTCCAGGCCGGTGTGGGCCTCGGACAAGGACCAGGCCAGGGCAAGGTGGCCAGGCTACCTGAGGTCACCGCAGGGCAGAGAGCCGGCCCGCGGGCTGCAGCCAGGGCTGGGGTGGCAACTCTGAGCCCACTCCTCCCAGACCGCCTTCCTCCTGCGCCCACCTCCCTGGAGCCCCTCCCCCAAGGCCCAGTGGCAGCTAGGACCCCGCCCACCACCGGGTGCCACCAGGACCTGAGGGGCTGGGCAAAGCTCTGCGTGGATCCCAAACTGGGGAGGAAAGAGGTGGACAGGGAAGAGGGGGGAGGTGGGAAGAGGGGGAGGGGGAGAGGGAGGGGGGAGGAGGGGGGGGGGGGAGGGGGAGGGGGGAGGCGGGAGGAGGGGGAGGGGGGCGGAGGAAGAGACACACACAAACGCACTGGCTTAAGGAAAAGGAGCTCTCAGGTTTAGCACTGTTTCCAATAAGCTCGTTACCCTGAGAAAAACTTCTGCACAGTTTGGGGAGCATGTGCCCCATTACCCCGAGGCCCCCTTGGGTCACCCACAGACATTTCCTCTCCTTGGGGGCCTCCAAGTCCCTGGAAGGTGGGGGTTGCCAGGGGCCGGCAGGGCCCGTGGGCATGGGCTGCGGGAGCCCAAGGATAGGGCCTAGCGCCTTCCTGGGAGGTGACTCGCCCAGGAAATAGCTGGAGGCTGCGGAGGCCTCGCTCCGCCTGCGCCACCCAGTGCCACCAGGCCCCGCAGCATTCCTGGGCGCTGGCTGGCAGCAGCCACCTGTCACCCAATGGCTGTCCCTGGGGCCCGAGGGACAGGCAGGGCACAGGCGAAACCGTCACCCGCTGCTCCGTCCCTGGCAGGGGGTCTGTGGGGGCTGGTCCAGCCTGTGTGACCAAGGTCCCCGCCCCGGCCCTATGAGGCCTGTGGGGTGAGGCCCTGTGAGGCCCCAGTCTGGGCTCCGTGAGGGGGCGCCGTGGCTGAGACACCGACACCTGCACCGACCCGCCGGCGGCGCCTGGGGCTGACCCCTGCCTGGCCCAGCTCGGGGCAGGTGCAGGGCTAAGTACAGTTTCTAAGTCTAAGCCTTCAGTAGTCAGCGAGGCTAAGAAGGGCCTTCCGACCTCCGCCGAGGCTCAAAGAGCAAAGGCAAGAGTGCTCTGGGCCAGGCCCGCGGACCTGCTGGGCCAAGAAATATTAAAAATTACATTTTGTCACCAATAGTGGCCCTGACATCTCACGAAAACTGCCAAGTTAGAGAACTGGAAGGAGAGAGTGCGGAAGAGCTGAGAAAAGAGGCTCAGAAGGTCTAGAGGTAAAGATAAAAGAGGCAGACACAGAAGGCTGACCTAACGCTCACAACGGCCGGACAAGTGGCCCAGGGAAGGGCTGGCAGGGGCTCGGAACAGGAGCCACAGAGTATCGCCCACCCCTGAGCAGGCCATCTCCAGGGAACACGGGGCAGTTTTGAACCCAAGGCCTGGGAACGGGCTGCGGGGCCTGCTCCCTCCCCCTGCCCTTTCCTCCAGCCTCCTGGGCCGACACATCATTTCCCAAAGTCTTTGATAACTTACAGGTCTTGGAGCGTTGCTGGGTTAAATAATAAACATCTAAATATTTCAAAGTAACAGGATACTGAAACATTAATTAATTTGAGTTTGCTTCTTAGGGGAAAATATATAGAGGATGGATTTGAATCTATTAATGAGTAAGTCTTGTATTTTACTTGAAATATCTCTTAAAATGTGAACGTATTGCTAATCTGAGGAATTTTAATTACATGCCACCTAAACATCAAGGCTTCTAAGGTTAAAAAATTCAAAAATTATGAAAAGGAATTATGGTTTCGGTCTAACAGAGAAAGGATGAGGCGTGAAAATGCATTTTGAAGAAGAAAGAATGTGGTTGCTAAAGCTGGTTATTTCTGAAAGTTATAAGGTTTCTAAAGAAAAATTTGTAAAAGATATAGAATGTTTGTAAAGAAAAATGTTGAAAAGAAAATTGAATAAATGACACAGGCCAGTAAGCCGGGATGAGTAGGATAGGGAAATTGAAATAGCTAAACAGCAATTTGGGGCCAGCTGGTAAACCGTCTTCCCTAAGCCAGGGCACCTAGAGCGAATGATTTGCATGTTGCCTCTCTAACCAGAGGGTAAATGGCTTCTGTCAACGTACTCAGGGAGACTGAACTCAAACCCGATGAGTGAGGTTTGCTGACCGCACCCAAGGACAAACGAAGTTAGAAAATAAACCTTACTTTGGTTAGTCTTTTCCTAAAGCAAAAGTCCTATAAACTATTATGTGTTATATTAACCAGGTACTAAAAAGAAACTTAGTTATGAGAACTGAAGCTTTACCAGCATATGTTTGTGTTTTATACCCTCTCGTCACTTTGCTACATAATCTTTTGGCAGAATGGGTTTGACAACCTTCCTAGGGTTTACGTTTTAAGAAAAGTTTTCTGTTTGTGGTGTGATTTTTTTTTTTTTTTTCATTTTAAGCAAGAAGTTTATTTAAACAACAAGACACTTGACTTGAAGGGAAAACTATCTAGGATTCATTTTTTTAGAGTACTTTAATCCCTACTTAAAGACAGATCGCCCTCCCTGTAACAGCTGCGTACAAAAGAGTTATAAAATTGTCCTTGGTTTTACAATGGTAAAAAATGAAAAACATTAAAATTCTCCAATCATACAAGGTATGCAAGAATTTTTATGTTCTTTTTTTTTGTTAAACAGTGAGAGCAAAATAACTGCCTTGGCCGGTCTGGCTCAGTGGATAGAGCATCGGCCTGTGGACTGAAGGGTCTTGGGTTCGATTCTGGTCAAGGGCACGTGCCCAGGTTGTTGGCTTGATTCTCACTTGGGGTGGGGGTGGGGGCGTGCAGGAGGCAGCTGATCCATGATATTCTCTCTGTTTATCTCTCTTCCTCTCTAAAATCAATAAAAATATATTTAAAAAACAAAACAAAACGTCCTGGACCCTAAGGCCCAGAGCTGCATGAGCATGCCGCTAACGGAGGGAGGGGGGTGTTCCCAGAACCAGTATTCCCCGTCCCATCTCCATGGGATGCGATCAGAACATACCACTGGCCATTTAGTTTAAAAAAACCAAAACAATGCAGATGCCGGTGCACTGGTGCACAGGCCTCGGCTGCTGGATGTGCAGTGCAGAGCCGGCTGCGGGGTGTGCAGTGCAGGGCCAGGAAGGGTGTGCAGTGCAGGGCCAGGCGGGGTGTGCAGTGCAGGGCCGGCTGCGGGGTGTGCAGTGCAGGGCCAGGAAGGGTGTGCAGTGCAGGGCCAGGAAGGGTGTGCAGTGCAGGGCCAGGCGGGGTGTGCAGTGCAGGGCCGGCTGCGGGGTGTGCAGTGCAGGGCCGGCTGCGGGGTGTGCAGTGCAGGGCCAGGAAGGGTGTGCAGTGCAGGGCCAGGCGGGGTGTGCAGTGCAGGGCCAGGCGGGGTGTGCAGAGCAGGGCCGGCTGCGGGGTGTGCAGTGCAGGGCCGGCCGCGGGGTGTGCAGTGCAGGGCCGGGCGGGGTGTGCAGTGCAGGGCCGGCCGCGGGGTGTGCAGTGCAGGGCCGGGCGGGGTGTGCAGTGCAGGGCCGGCGGTGTGCAGTGCAGTGCAGGGCCAGGCGGGGTGTGCAGTGCAGGGCCGGGCGGGGTGAGCAGTGCAGGGCCGGCGGTGTGCAGTGCAGTGCAGGGCCGGCCGCGGGGTGTGCAGTGCAGTGCAGGGCCGGCCGCGGGGTGTGCAGTGCAGGGCCGGGCGGGGTGTGCAGTGCAGAGCCGGCTGCGGGGTGTGCAGTGCAGGGCCGGCGGTGTGCAGTGCAGTGCAGGGCCGGCCGCGGGGTGTGCAGTGCAGGGCCGGCTGCGGGGTGTGCAGTGCAGTGCAGGGCCGGGCGGGGTGAGCGCAGGGAGGACCATGCTGCGCCGGCAGGTGAGTGGAGGCCCAACTGCAGCTCCTCACCGGGATGCTTCCTGGCCGGGGGGCCCTTCACTGCGCCCCGGTCCTCCACGCCAGCGGCCCGGCGTCCGCCCTGCCCCCCACAAGCCCCGCGGTGCTTCCCTTCGTCCCTAAGGGGGCGCCTCCGAGGCTGAAGCTGCGCCCCGGAACCGCGCCGCCCGCCTCCGCGGTAACGCGGTCGCCGCTCTCAGGCTGACTCCTCCCGGGGCTCTTCCTCGCAGGAGGGGCGCCGGTCGGCACGGCGAGCCCCAGCCCCGGCGCAGGAGGCGGAGCGGAGCGGAGGGGAGGGCGAGGGGGAGGCGGCGCCGCCGAGGAAAGTCTTTTTTGTTTGTTTTTTACGTGGAATTGGCGGTGGGAGAGCCGTGGCCGTCAGCCGAGTCTGAAGAGAAGAGTTTAATCAAGAAAAGGGGAACAGAGAATGGACGCGCCGTCTCCATCCAAGAACCGTAGGCAGCGCCATGTCGGCCGCCATCTTGGACCCGCAAAGGCCCGCCCCGCCCCTTGAATCAGCCAATCAGGAAAGACGGTGCGCCTGCGCTCCAATCAGGAGGGACAGGGAAGGGGGCGGGGCTACAAAGCCAGCGGCCCGCGGCTCCGAGTGCGCCTGCGCCCAGACCACCGCCGGCGCGCGCCCTCAGGTGCTGCCTGCTGCCCGGCTCCCAGGTGTTTTATGTTCCGGGGGGCCCGGGTTTTGGGGTTCGCCTCCCTTCTCACGTGCAGGGCGGCTCCCGGTCCTGCAGCCCCGGCGAGCGGCGGCGTCCCGGTGAGCGCGCGCCCTGCCCGGGGCAGCACCCTTCCCGGTGCTGGTGGGGGGGGCGGGGGCGCCGGCGAAATGGCCTGCGGGCTCGGCGGGACCCAGCAGCGGAGGGGTCCCCAGCGGGCACTCCAGGCCTGCGGAACCCAGACGCCCCGTGGGCCCGGGAGGCTTTTCCTGCGAAATTCCAGCCGCGCCGCCTCTTACCCCACCGACCCCCGCCCCGCCCCGGGGTCCAGGCGTTGCCGCAGCCCTGACCCCGCCGTCCTCCCCGGTGGAAGCCGGACCTTGTCCCTGCGGAGTCTCCCGAGGGGGTGGCGCCCCGTGCGGTGTCCCGGGCCCTTTGAAATGACCTTTGCGCCGTCCCGATCCCTAGGGTCCGGGGACATGAACCCCGTGGTCGTGGTCCACGGGGGCGCGGGCAGCCGGGTCTCCCAGGACCGCGAGGAGCGGGTGCGCCAGGGCGTGGCCCGAGCCGCCGCCGCGGGGTACCGCGTCCTGACGGAGGGGGGCAGCGCGCTGGACGCCGTGGAGAGCGCCGTGGCCGCCCTGGAGGACGATCCCGAGTTCAACGCCGGTGAGTGTGCCCCGCGCGGGCCAGGGGGGCACCGGGCCTCCCTGGGGTGCGGGTGACCCGGTCCGCCCTGGGGTAGAGCTGCGCGTGTCTTACTACCTGGTGACCAAGTTGCTTTAAGGATTTTTAAATCTTTCCCCCTTTGTCCCCTTGAACCCGCTTCCCAGAATTCGCATCCCCAGAGGTTTTTAAATATATGAGTAAGTAGCACTTAAAAAATATCTTTATTGATCTCAGAGAGGAAGGGAGAGGGGGAGAGAGAAACACCAATGATGAGAGAGAACCATTGATCGGCTGCCTCCTGCAGGCCCCCCACTGGGGATGGAGCCTGCAACCCGGGCCTGTGCCCTTGGTGGGAATCGAACCCAGGACCCTTCGGTCCCCAGGTGGATGCTCTATCCACTGAGCCAAACCGGCTGGGGCCCAAGAGGCTTTTTATGACACCTTTTTGTGGGGGCTGGGGGTAGACTACACACCACAAACTGTCCATTTTAAGTGTTGACTGATGTGTACCACACCTGTGTGACCACACCACCATCAGGTTAGACATTCCCATCACCCCCAAGGGGTTCATGTCCCCCTTTAGTCCCCAGCTCCTGGGACCTGCTGGCCTGCTGTCAGGAGAGTAACCTGCGTTCCCTAGGATCTCGTGCGGAACGGGTTTTCTGTGTTTGCCTTCTTTCACGGAGCCGGTTAGAGTGACAATAAGCCGAACTGGTGAGAGCCAGGCACGGCCACAGCCGCCTAGGACATCAGCGTGAACTCAGTCTGCACTGTGGTCTTCTCACTTATTTATCTTAAATATGTTTATTGATTTTTTAGAGTGTAAGTAGGAAGAGAGAGAGAGTAGCATTGATGAGAGAGAAACATGGGTTGGTTGACGTCTGCACGCCCCATATGGAGATTTAGCCGCACATGTCGGGGTTGTGGGCTCGATCCCCAGCCGGGGACGTGCAGGCGGCAGCTGATCCATGATTCTCTCATCATTGATGTTCCTCCCCCTCTCCCTCCCGCTCCCTCTCTGAAATCAGTGAAAATAAATGTTCCTCTGGCTCAGGAGCGAAGGTGAATTGCTCTGCCCTCCCTTTCGGGCCTAGGTTGTGGGTCCGTCTTGAACGTAAACGGGGACGTGGAGATGGACGCCAGCATCATGAGCGGGAAAGACCTGTCCTCGGGCGCCGTGTCTGCCGTCCGCTGCATCGCAAACCCCGTTCGGCTCGCGCGGCTCGTCATGGAGAAGGTGGGTGTGCCCGCCCTTTCCCACGGCTCCGGCGCCACTGCCCTGTGGTGACCGCCGGGGTCTGACCGCGGGGACACCGGAGACCACTCCTAATCATGTGAGAGCGGGAGTGCGGGTACACCGCTCCGGTGAGCCAGGTTCTGACCGGACGGTGCGGAGAGTGTCACCTGCTCACACAGGGACGGTTAACAAGATTTCAACGTTTTAAAAAGCCAACCCCGTGTCCACCTCTCTCTGGTCAGACGCCTCACTGCCTCCTGACCGGCCTGGGCGCTGCAGAATTTGCCGCTGCCATGGGGGTCCCGGCGATTCCTGGGGAGCAGCTGGTAACGGAGAGAAGAAGGAAACACCTTGAGAGAGAGAAGCAGAAGGAGGCTCAGAATCCGGACCAACAGAAGTAAGTGCCACCGAGGCTCACGTCTGGGGAGTCTGTTAAGCGTGAATGTTTGGCAGATGTTTGGTAACTTACAGTCTTTTTTTAAAAAATAGATATTTTTTGGTTTCAGAGGAAGGGAGAGGGAGAGAGAGAAACATCAATGATGAGAGAATCATGGATAGGCTGCCTCCTGCACGCCCTCCACTGGGGATCAAGCCCACAACCCTGGCACATGCCCTTGAGCGGAATCGAACCCGGGACCCTTCAGTCTGCAGGCTGACGCTCTATCCACTGAGCAACCCAGCCAGGGCCCTGCAGTTCTTACATAAGTCAGATGCCACTTGGTAGTTCCCGGCTTTGAACCAAACGATGCTGAGTCATGGGAACCTGCTCGTCTGAGTGTTAAGTGTGGCCTCATTGGTTGCCGCTGGCTCCTCACTCAGCAGGGCCCCAGGGTCCCTCCCCCGGGCCTGGCAGGGGCTTCCATTGATTGTCTTTCTTTTTTTTTTAAAAAAAAATATTTTTTTATTGATTTCAGAGAGGAAGGGAGGAGAGAGAGATAGAAACATCAGTGATGAGAGAGAATCGTTGATCGGCTGCCTCCTGCACACCCCGTACTGGGGATGGAGCTCACAACCCTGGCGTATGCCCTTGGCCGGAATCGAACCTGGGACCCTTCAGTCCGCAGGCTGACGCTCTATCCACGGAGCCAAGCCAGCTAGGGCTTGATTTTCTTTTAGAGCAGTGGTTCTCAACCTTCTGGCCCTTTAATACAGTTCCTCACGTTGTGAACCAACCATAAAATTATTTTCGTTGCTACTTCATAACTGTAATGTTGCTACTGTTATGAATCGTCATGTAAATGTCTGATCTGCAGGATGGTCTTAGGCGACGCCTGTGAAAGGGTTGTTCCACTGCCAAAGGAGTCGCAACCCACAGGTTGAAAACCGCTGTTTTAGAGAGAATGGGAGGGAGAGAGGGAGGAAGGAAGGGAGAAAGATCAATTGGTTGCCTACGGCCCATGCCCCAACCAGGGCCAGGGATCGAACCTGCAACTGAGGTACATGCCCTTAACCAGGAATAAACTGTGACCCTTCAGTCCGCAGGCCGACGCTCTAACCACTGAGCACGCCGGCCAGGGCCAGGCTTGTTACTGTCCTGGCGCAGTGCCCCGTGGGCTTCTCACTCTCTCCTGGCGCCGAGGACTCCAGCTCTGCGTCCTGAACTCCGGTGTCTGTGTTAGATGCGAATTCCCAGATGCAGCCCCGTGTGTGAAACAACACGCGGGAGATGAGATCTGAGTGCCCGGGACCTGCCGGGACCGCCAACTGCGCGTCTCTCTGTTCTGTGTGCTTTTCGCAGAGACTTGGGCACCGTGGGCGCCATTGCCTTGGACGCCAGAGGAGACGTGGCTTACGCCACCTCCACCGGGGGCATCGTGAACAAAATGGTCGGCCGAGTTGGGGACACGCCCTGTGTAGGTAGGCCTGACTGACGCCGCCTGTGCCCTCTCCGCCCGGCACCGGGTTCGCATTCTGTTTTCCCCGCTCTCCTCTCTTCATTGCCCAATCTCGGAGTGGCCTCGCGGGGGCCGCGGGGGGTCGGGGGGGGGGGGGGACACACACACAGGCCTGCTGGTCCCTCGGGGGCGTGGCTGCTGGGCTGATGGGAGGGAGATGGATGTCAGGCCGCTGTGGTTGCCCCCAGCTGCCCGCGGTGCCTCTTCTCTCCAGTTCCAGTTTGAGGGCCCCGGTTAGTCCCAAAGGGAACCTCTTCCTGGCCGTGGGCGCTGAGGACCTGAGTGGGCAGCTACTGGGTCTGAGGGGCACAGAGTCACATGCTCTCTGCTCAGGAGTGAAGCAGGTGCATCTCATTCCCAGGAGGGGGAGGGCGCGCGTGCCAGTCGTGCTGACCGCCCTGGTGTCGCTGCCCCAGGAAAGGTCAGCCCCCGCCCCCAGGTTCCCTTCCTCCTGATTGCAGGGCGGTCACGTGGTGCTGGGAGTCCACCTTTGCATCCCAAGGTCATGGGTGCTCCTCGGGCCTTGGGCTGTGCTTTGGGACTTAGCACATGCAGCGTTAGCTTGTACTACATGTTAGAACTTCTTTTAAAAATACCTTTTTATTGATTTCAGAGAGGAAGGGAGAGGGAGAGAGAGAGAGAAACATCAATGATGAGAGTATCATTGATCGGCTGCCTCCTGCAGGCCCCACACTGGGGCTCGAGCCCACAACCTGGGCCTGTGCCAGGGACTGGGGATCAAGCCCGTGCCTTCTGGTCATAGCGGGCGCTCAGCCACGGAGCCGCGCCGGCCGGGCTGCACTCTGTCCCTCCTGCTCAGGCCGCACCGTCTTCTCCGAGCAGGATCCGGGGGCTACGCCGACAATGCGATTGGAGCTGTTTCCACCACGGGACACGGGGAGAGCATCCTGAAGGTGAACCTGGCCAGGCTCGCGCTCTTCCACGTAGAGCGGGGTACGTGGACAAGGGCATGCCGTCTAGAGGCGGGTCTCGCCCTCTCCCCTGCGCTGCAGGCGTGGCTTGCAGGTGGACACCGTGTCCGTGTCGACTCTCCCCACCTCTGTCGGGGGCGGACTCGCGTTTATGCTGCTGCCTGTCCCTTGTGGGGCAGCGGCTCTGAGCTGGGTGGGGAGAGCCGGCATCTCCCCCGGCAGGTGGGCTCAGCGAGGACGGCCTGTGCGGGACCATCTTTAAAGCTCTCAGGTGTCCATGGGTGTCGGTTCCTCACGCCGCACACAGTCCCCTCGGGTTCCTTTAAAGTAACATGTCGTCCTCAACCTGCCTTCGCTTTCAGGAAAGACATTGGACGAGGCGGCGTCGGCGTCGCTGGGTTACATGAAGTCCAAGCTCCAAGGCCTGGGTGGTGTCATCTTGCTCAACACAGCGGGAGACTGGGCGGCCCAGTGGACCTCGGAGTCCATGGCCTGGGCGGCTGCCAAGGACAACAAGCTGCACGTCGGCGTCAATCTTGGCGACACCAGGGTCACTGACCTTCCCTGAGCCCCGGAGGGTTAGGCCAGGGGCTGGCCTGCAGGTGACGCCGTTGCCTGGGTCGCAGGCTCAGCTTGACCCGTTAGCTAGAACCGGAAGCACCCTCCGGCCTGCCCTGCGTCCTGCCCCTGGAGCAGTGCCTGTCCGAGTGTGTGGTGAGGGGCGGAGTCTGAAGGGAGGGGAGAAGTGCCCACAGTGAGGTCAAAATGCAACGAGCGAGGATGAGGGAGGCTGGAGCCGTCTCTTGAGCCGCCCCCTGGTCTCAGGTTAGAAAGAAGAACTGACGCCCCCCCACCTCCCCCCCCCCCCCGCAGTGGCAGAGCTGCCCCCCATCCCGGGCTGTCGTGGTTGCACTTTCTGGCGGGACCGGGAGGCAGGTGGGAAGAGAGTCCGTCTGACGGCGGCAGGAGCAGCAGAGCTCATGGCAGAGTCCAGCTGAGCGGCGCCCACTGGGCCCGGAAGGACGTGGGTAAAAGAGCGGGAGCGGCAGACGGGTTTCTAAGGACGGTCGGACCCTCGCTGGCTTACTGACGTCGAGGCTTCCAGACCTCAAAGGACCCTCTGGTAACTCGCAGCTCCCGGAGCTGATGGTGCAGCCTGGGTCCCGCCCCTGAGCGGGGTGTGGCCGTGGGGTTGGCGGGGAAGGGAGGCGTTCCCTGGTGGAGGGGCCCGTTAACCTTCCCACTGGAGCGGTGTTTCTGCTGTGACGGGTCTGCAGGGCTGACCTCTCTGGAAGGAACCTGCTTAACTGGCAATCCCACGGCCGCTAGCAAACTAATAAAATGCGATTTGGAAGAACAGCAGTGGTCGGAGTCGTGCGGACAGGCCAGAACGGGCAGGGCTCCCTGGTCTGCCGGTGCAGGCAGGTGTCCCGTGACCGGCCTGCAGGGGAGCCCTCTGGGTGTTATTCCTAAAGTGCACACTAGGGGGCGCCAGAAAGGAGCGTTCCCGGTTCTCCACTGGGGGGGTTCCCCCAAATGTGCACTGGAGGAAGCGGGAAAAGACCTTCCCTGGGACCCCCACTCAGGTGTTCCCCAGGTGCACCCGAGATGGCAGCAGAGGAGGGTCTTTGCTTTTTATGCGCTGCCCTGGGGCGGCCTGTCCAAGGTGCAGGACGGAAGGCGGCTTCTCGGTGACAACCGGCCGGTGTTCTTCAAAAGATAGGCACCAGGTGGCGTCAGAGAGCCTCCCGGGGACCGACACTCCCGTGTTATTTCCATATTTTGGTCACAAGTCCTTTATCCCAAATGCGTTTTGCAAATATTTTCTCCCAGTTTGAAGCTTTTCGTGCTCTTAATACTGAAGAGGTTTTCCATGATCTCAATTTAGCGGTTTTTTCTTTCATGGGTTGTGTCTCTGGTGTTTATGTAAAATCAATCGCGTTTAAACCTGAGTCATGAGTCTCAACTCTAACACGTTGGGGGGAAGGTAAAAGCCTCGAGTTGTGGGGGACCAGGCGCCTCCCTCTGGGAGGAGAGGCCGGGATGTGAGTGATTCAGGCCGCACCTGTCCCCAGCACGTGCATTTTGAGAAGTGACCCAAGCCAATTGGTCAATCGATCAATCGGTAAAAATGGCCCCTGCCCCACAGGTCGGGCTGCGACGTGCTCCCAGCATTCCCAGCACTTGCGGCCTCACCCGTGGGCGGCAAAGGCACAGTCTGCCTCGGTCAGCCGGAAAGGAGCGCGTGCTCATGGCTCACGCAGTGCAGCCGCCGCCCCCGGCGGGCGATCCCTGCATCTCCCTTGGTGTGTGGGTCCGTCTTCCACGTGGGGACGCCTCCCACGCGCCACTGAGTCACCCCGGCCGGCAGGAGCCTGGGGCCCCATGATGGGGACACGGGGGCTGTTAAAGGGTCAGTTGCTTTTCCTGTAGGCTGGTCGGTTCTCTTGGAGGAAGTTTTTGGAGCCCGGCTTGAGGCTCCAGGGGAGGGAGGGAGGGGGTCTGGCCCCCCTCACTGGCCTCAGTCCGGCCCCCAGCCCTGCCATCTGCCCGGCGAGGGGCTCCCAGGCCACAGCCGCTCTGGTCCATCCTGTACTTGATGGGGATGAAGAGGGTCTGGGGCCTAGCAGCCCCCACACGCACTGTGGTCAGGCCCGCCCCCTCAGTCTCTCCGGGGCCTTGGCACCGTCCTGCTGCCTGTGGTCCCTGCCGCCCTGCCCGCGGTCTCAGGTGCCCAGGTCCGCGGACCCTGTCGCCCTGTGTGTCCTGGTTTAGCCTTCTCTTCGGTCCCCCTGCCACCGGGTCCTTGTCCTCGGTTGATGCCGTTTCCTTCCCTGGGCGGCTGTCCTGGGGCGCGGGGAGTGCGTGCGGGGCAGGACCTGCGTGCCGTCCTGGAGAACAGCGGGGACACGTCTCTCTCTAAGGCGGCAGCACAGTCCAGGCCCCGGGGCAGCGGGCGCCTGCGCTGGCCTGTGCTCCGCCTTTAGACGCTGTGATGCAGACAATGGCGTTGCTGTGTGGAGAGTTGTGTGCGGTGGAGGGGAAGGCGGAGGGAGCGTGCTCTATGGCGGGGGGGGGGGGGGGGTGGTGGGGGCTGGCACATGGCTGGGTCTGTCTCCGGGCTCGGCTACACGGGGGTGAGGGAGACCCTTTCAGCTCCAGTCACGACACGGTCCACCGGGACCAGGAAGCGAGCTGGCATTTGGGCAGGCGAAGCCACAGCCGGCGGGGCCAGAGGGCTCAATGGGCCTTTGTCCCCAGAGGGCAGCGGGGACGCCCGGATGTGGGGTTCAGCGTGACCGAAGGCCACGTCAGCGGTGCCCCCTCGCGGCACCTGCCAGGACCCAGCCCCTCGGCAGGGGCTCAGACAGCAGGCGTTTTACCGTTAAGTTGTTGCCGAGTGTCTGCAGCTTCTGACATGCATTTGCCCGTCTCCGCCTTCCCTGGCTATTGCCGAGCTAGAGAAGAGCTCGCGGCTTCTGTGTCTGAGCCCCAGACCGGCCACCTCGCCGGCTCTGCGTCCATCTGTGGGTTATTTGTCTCGAATCTGCAGACCTACCCGAGAGCTTTCTAGACGAACAAGCATACTGACAAGTGCTGGCGACTGAATCGTTCGTGTTTTTCTTTTGTTAGTATAATAGCTAATTTTTTTTATTTTATTAAATCTTTATTGTTCAGATTATTACATTTGTTCCTCTTTTTTCCCCCCATAGCTCCCCTCCACCCAGTTCCCACCCCACCCTCTGCCCTTACCCCCCCACTGTCCTCATCCATACGTGCACAATTTTTGTCCAGTCTCTTCCCGCATCTCCCACACCCCTTCCCCCCCGAAGAATAGTGAGTCCATTCCCTTTCTATGTCCCTGATATGAACTGGTGATTATAATTTTTTTTAATTAAAAAAAAAATTGGTTTCAGCCCTAGTTGGTCTGGCTCAGTGGATGGAGCGTCGGCCTATGGACTGAAGGGTCCTTGGTTGGATTCCGGTCAAGGGCACACGCCCGGGTTGGGGGCTCGATCCCCATTGTGGGGTGTGCAGGAGGCAGCTGATCAATGATTCTCTCTCATCATCCTATATAATAAAAGGCTAATATGCAAATTGACCAAACGGTGAAATGACCAGTCGCTATGATGCGTACTGACCACCAGGGGGCAGGTGCTCGACGCAGGAGCTGCCCCCTGGTGGTCAGTATGCTCCTACGGGGGAGCGCCACTCAGCCAGAGGCTGGGCTCAAGGCTGGTGAGCGCAGCGGCGGTGGCAGGAGCCTCTCCTGCCTCTGAGGCAGCACTAAGGATGTCCGACTGCTGGCTTAGGCCCACTCCCTGTGGGCTCCTGCACCGTGAGAGGGCACAGGCCGGGCTAAGGGACACCCCCCCTCCCCAATGCACGAATTTCATGCACTGGGCCTCTAATATATAATAAAAATAAAATAGTAAAAATTGATTTCAGAGAGGAAGAAAGAGAGAGAGAGAGTTAAGAACATCAATGATGAGAGAATCATTGCTTGCTTGCCTTCTGCACACCCCACACTGGGGACCGAGCCCCCAACCTGGGCGTGTGCCCTGCCTGGGAATTGAACCCTGACCTCCTGGTTCATTGGTTGATGCTCAACCACTGAGCCCTGCCAGCCGGGCTGATAGCTAAATTTCTTATCAATGCTGAGCGATGGTGGTGAAATCCTTCAGCCTGGTGGATGCCTTATTTTTTTTTAAATATCTTTTATTGATTTTTTATAGGAGGAAGGGAGAGGCATAGAGAGTTAGAAACATCGATGAGAGAAGAACATTGATCAGCTGCCTCCTGCACACCCCCTACTGGGGATGTGCCTGCAGCCAAGATACATGCCCTTGCCCGGAATCGAACCTGGGACCCTTCAGTCTACAGGCCGACGCTCTATCCACTGAGCCAAACCGGTTAGGGCTGTCTGCCTTATTTTAATGGAAATTCCATTGGCATTTTCCAGGTCATGGTGGCTACTGGGCCTGTAGGAAACAGGGCGTGTGTTGGCATTCGCAGGGGACCTGTCTGCGGGGGGCGCTCCCTCCTGCCCCCCGGAGCCTGTGAGGCAGCGAGAACATGGCCCGGAGGAACAAGACCGAGCCCCCCCACCCTCACCCTCACGTGTGGTCGCCGTGGCGGTGAGTGTTCCTCTCAGGGTCACAGTCAGGGAAACGTCTGCCAGGCCCCGCGCCAGCCGACACCTCGGGGCGGTGAGGGCGTGGGGCCCGCGCAGGCGGGGCTGGGACCAACTCCCTGGCCTTGAGCCACTTCTCCGAGTGCCATGACAGCTGGGCCGCACGTGGTCCCACCGCGTGGAGGCCGCAGCCCGCTGTCCGCTGAAGGTTGGGACACACTTCCTGTCCCCCGCCTTTGGCAACGCCGAGCACGCGTGTACCCTGTGGTTGTCCCGGAGGCAGGAGTTGCTCAAGGAAGGCCGGTGTCCGTTTGCACAATCCGTGCTGTGCCCACCGCCCAGCCCTCTCTTCCCTCCGCCCCTGTCGCCGTGGGTGAGACGGGCGGCTGATAAAAGGCGGGAGGCACAGAGTTGTCACCAGCTGCCTGTTGCCAAGCCGACGCCATGGCAGGTTCCGTGGCCTGGACAGGTGAGTGGGCATTGTCGGAGCTGGGGAGGCGCCTGGGGCAGCGCGTTGGGGGCCCTGCGAGCGGGGCCACCCCTCCCACTGCCCCTTCGCCTGTGGGACCCCATCCCCGTCCTGCGGTTCCCGGGGTATCAGCCCGAGACCATCTGTCACAAGGATAGTTTCCTCAACCGGCTGAGACGAGCCCTTCTCCTGTCCCCAAAGCCGCTCAGAGCGGCCCTGCCCCGTCCCTGCCCAGCTTCGTCCCAGAGCGGCCCTGCCCCGTCCCTGCCCCGTCCCTGCCCGGCCCCGGCTTCGTCCCAGCGCGGCCCTGCCCTGTCCCTGCCCAGCTTCGTCCCAGAGCGGCCTTGCCAAGGGCTCAAGCCGACCCCACACGGGTTGCCCACAAGACGGCACCTGGGCCACGGCCCTGAGTCTCCCTGTGAGTTAGGTTGAGGGGGACCCGAGGGCACTGGAGGTGGCACAGTCCTCGCATAGTCCTGCTGGGTGCCCTCAGCCACCCTGTGGGGCGCGCAGGCCTCAGCTGGGGGCAGTCTGCCCGGCCTCCCCGACCGGCCTTGTCAGCCCCAGAAGGTCTTCGTCCCAAAGAAACACCTCAGATCAGTGTTTCCCCAGATGTTCCCCCCTCCTCCCCCCACCCTCCACCCTGCTTCAGGGGGCACGGCTCAGGAAACGTGCCTGGGCCTGGGGGGGCCTCGGGGGAGTCTGGGGGGGCCGGGGGGCCTCAGGGGGAGTCTGGGGGGGCTGGGGGGGCCAGGGGAGCCTGGACCCAGTGCCCTCTTGGCCCCTGGGCAGAGGAGGCTGGTCTGTGGGAGGCTGTCCGGGACTGCAATGGCCTTGGGGTCAGGATGGTGGACGATGCCTGACCCTCTGCCTCTCTCTGCTGCAGGTTTGCTGGCCCTGCTGCTCCTCCCATTCGGTGGGTGCTGTCTGCAGGCTCTGCTCCCCCCCACCCCCGTACCCGCTTCCCCAGCTCAGCTGTACCCTGCCCCCTGCCACCCTCCCCGGGTGCCAGGCCCCAGCGCCCCCTGCTGACTGGCTTCCTCTTCATGCCCCCCCCCCCCCGCCAGGCTCCCCTGAGAAGCTGGTCTGCTACTTCACCAGCTGGGCCCAGTACAGACAGGGGGCCGCACGCTTCCTGCCCCGGGACGTGGACCCCGACCTGTGCACGCACCTCGTCTACGCTTTCGCGGGCGTGAAGGGGCATCAGCTCAGCCCCGTCGAGTGGAACGACGAGCAGCTGTACCAGGACTTCAACAGCCTGAAGCAGAGGCGAGCGGGGGAGGGGCCTCCCAGGGGCCAGGCCCCCAGCTCTGCAGCCTGGGGCGACACTGCCGTGCGGCCGTGGACCCCACCATGCGGCCGTGGACCAGTCCCTCCCCCTCTCTGGGCTTCTGGGGCTCCGCGGGGGCGACGAGGTGGACAGGGATCCCGGGCCCTTGGTTTTGGTCCAGGTGGGATCCTTTGTCCTAAAATCCGTCCATCTGTCGGTCCGTGCGTCCTTCCGTCAGCTCTGGTGTCTGCCACCTTGGCCACGCCCCTCTGAGGGTCTGTCCTCAGCCGGCTGGGTTCTCCTGGCCGGAGTGTCTCTCTCCCGTCCCAGCCTAGAGCCCCGGCCTGTGCCCCGGGCTCACCCGCCCCCACCCGCCCCCACCGGCCCCCACCCGCCAGGGCGCCCGCAGCCGGGCGGAGCCGGGCCCAGCCTGACCGCCCTCTGTCCTCTCCAGGAACCCTCGGTTGAAGACACTGCTGGCCGTCGGCGGCTGGAACTTCGGCACCCAGAAGTGAGCTGGCCGTGAGCGCCTGTGCGGGGCAGGGCTCGCTGGGGTGTGGACAGGGCAGGGGGTTGGGGGTGGTTAGAGGGAACACGGCCTGCGTTCTGGGGTGACCCCCTCTGGGCT
Organism: Myotis pilosus; assembly: GCA_036010255.1. Lineage (NCBI taxonomy): Eukaryota > Metazoa > Chordata > Mammalia > Chiroptera > Vespertilionidae > Myotis > Myotis pilosus. Next base: position 73,211,424 of record JASKON010000013.1, read on the forward strand.
GCTGGTGCCCCATCGGGCGGGTTAGCTCTGAGCTCCTGTGCACCCCCTTGCGGGCCTCAGCGGCGTCCTCTGTAAACGGGTGGAAGGAGGCTCCGGCCCGTCCCCGGCAGCGCCCAGGCCCCGAGAACTTCTGTTTCTCTGACGAGTGTCCCAGGCGGCCTGGGCGTGGAGCCCGACGGCCCAAACCCGGGCGTGTCCAGGGTGATGTGCGGAGGTGGCGCAGTGGGTCTGGGCGCTGGCCTCCCAGGAAGCCCAGACACGCGCTCCCCGCGCCCCGGACCCTCTCGCCCGTGGCCGAGGCCCGTGAGCAGCGCCCCCCGGAGCCGTGCCCCCGCGGGCTCAGCCGCGGGCCCAGTGCCCATTGAAGAACTGTGGCTCCTCCTCGAATTAAGCTCTTTCCTGAAAGTGAGCAGGAGGTCGGTCTTCAAGTCAAGACCCCAAGAGTTCAGGGACTTCCTACAGGGACACTGAGGACAGGGTAGGGGTTCCCTGGGCAATGCGGGGCTCTCGGGGCACCCTGGACTGGTGAGGTAAGAGCACAAAGCGTCCCCCAGCGCCCGGCCCCCAGCGCCCGGCCCTCCAGCCGGGAGGGCGGCCGCTATTGCTCGTCCCCGGGCTGGCTGAGCCGGGTCTCCAGCCTCCACGTGCCGGATGTCGCCGTTTGGGGCAGGACACGTGGCTGGGTTGTCCCTTCTCCTCGGCCTGGTCCCTCTCATCCGCCAACACCCGGCGCCCTCCCGGCCGAGACGCGAGGGGTTTGTCGTGGCCGCTGAGGAGCGAGTGGCCCACTCTCTGGCCCCCACAGGTTCACGGACATGGTGGCCACAGCCCAGAACCGCCAGACCTTCATCAGCTCGGCCATCGCCTTCCTGCGCAAACACGCCTTCGACGGCCTCGACCTTGACTGGGAGTACCCGGGCAGCCGGGGGAGCCCCCCCGCCGACAAGCCACGCTTCACCCTCCTGGTGCAGGTCAGGCTGGTGCGGGGGGGCTGCTGTGGGAGCTGCTGTGGGAGCTGCTGTGGGGGCTGCTGTGGGAGCTGCTGTGGGAGCTGCTGTGGGAGCTGTGGGAGCTGCTGTGGGAGCTGCTGTGGGGGCTGCTGTGGGGGCTGCTGTGGGAGCTGCTGTGGGAGCTGCTGTGGGAGCTGTGGGAGCTGCTGTGGGAGCTGCTGTGGGAGCTGCTGTGGGAGCTGTGGGAGCTGCTGTGGGAGCTGTGGGAGCTGCTGTGGGAGCTGCTGTGGGAGCTGCTGTGGGAGCTGTGGGAGCTGCTGTGGGAGCTGTGGGAGCTGCTGTGGGAGCTGCTGTGGGAGCTGCTGTGGGAGCTGCTGTGGGAGCTGCTGTGGGAGCTGTGGGAGCTGCTGTGGGAGCTGTGGGAGCTGCTGTGGGAGCTGCTGTGGGAGCTGCTGTGGGAGCTGCTGTGGGAGCTGTGGGAGCTGTGGGAGCTGCTGTGGGAGCTGTGGGAGCTGCTGTGGGAGCTGCTGTGGGAGCTGCTGTGGGAGCTGTGGGAGCTGCTGTGGGAGCTGTGGGAGCTGCTGTGGGAGCTGCTGTGGGAGCTGCTGTGGGAGCTGTGGGAGCTGCTGTGGGAGCTGTGGGAGCTGCTGTGGGAGCTGCTGTGGGGGCTGCTGTGGGAGCTGCTGTGGGAGGTGCTGTGGGAGCTGTGGGAGCTGTGGGAGCTGCTGTGGGAGCTGCTGTGGGGGCTGCTGTGGGAGCTGCTGTGGGAGCTGCTGTGGGAGCTGCTGTGGGAGCTGTGGGAGCTGCTGTGGGAGCTGTGGGAGCTGCTGTGGGAGCTGCTGTGGGGGCTGCTGTGGGAGCTGCTGTGGGAGCTGCTGTGGGAGCTGCTGTGGGAGCTGTGGGAGCTGCTGTGGGAGCTGTGGGAGCTGCTGTGGGAGCTGCTGTGGGAGCTGCTGTGGGAGCTGCTGTGGGAGCTGCTGTGGGAGGTGCTGTGGGAGCTGTGGGAGCTGCTGTGGGAGCTGTGGGAGCTGCTGTGGGAGCTGCTGTGGGGGCTGCTGTGGGAGCTGCTGTGGGAGCTGCTGTGGGGGCTGCTGTGGGAGCTGCTGTGGGAGCTGCTGTGGGAGCTGCTGTGGGAGCTGTGGGAGCTGCTGTGGGAGCTGCTGTGGGAGCTGTGGGAGCTGCTGTGGGAGCTGTGGGAGCTGCTGTGGGTGCTGCTGTGGGAGCTGTGGGAGCTGTTGTGGGAGCTGTGGGAGCTGCTGTGGGAGCTGTGGGAGCTGCTGTGGGAGCTGCTGTGGGAGCTGCTGTGGGAGCTGCTGTGGGAGCTGCTGTGGGTGTGGCTCTGTCCCAGGGGCGCTGTCTCGCCCTTGCACGGTCGTGGCGGTTTTCAGACTTGGCGGGCCTTGCTTGGGGCCCCCTTGCCTGCCTCACAGAGCTGCCCCTGCAGGAGCTGGCGGCCGCCTTCCAGCAGGAAGCCGGGGCCTCAGGGCAGGAGCGCCTCCTGCTGAGCGCCGCTGTCCCCGCGGGGCGACAGGCCATTGCTGCCGGGTATGAGGTGGACAGAATCGCCCGGTGAGTCTGGGCGGAGCCTGTGTCCTCGGGTGGTGGTGGGGGGCCCGCTGAGCTCCAGGCCGGGACAGCTCACCCTGGGGGGCTTGGGCCGCCCTCCCTCCAGATTCCTCTTTTGCTCTCACCTTTTTCCTCGGGAACTCGGTCTGAAAGTGAACACCCAACACCCCTGAGGAAGAGGGCAGCCCCCCACCCCCCACCGAGGGCACGGGCGCTGGGGCGGCAGCCGACACCCGGCCAGGAGGGAGCGGGTGCTGAAGAGTCAGCTGCCGGCCTCACCGAGTGAATGAGAAAGGCCTCAGGAAGGGGGCTGGGGAGTGCCGGCACCTTTCAGGGCAGATGGGGACCTGCACTCACACGCTCACACTCACATGCTCACACTCACACACACACTCACACACACACGCCCACACTCACACACAGACGCTCACACACACGCTCACACACACACACACGCTCACACACATGCTCACACACACACACGCTCACACACGCTCACAATCACATGCTCACACACACACACACACACACACCCACACTCACACAGACGCTCACACACACGCTCACGCTCACACACACCACGCTCACACACACACGCACACACACACGCTCACACACATGCTCACACACATGCTCACACACGCTCACACACACGCTCACACACGCTCACACTCACAAACACACGCTCACACACACACGCTCACACACACACACACACATTCACACACACCCCTACCCTACCTCTCACCCTGGGGGCCCTCCTGGGGCTGCACTGTAGGGGGGAGCGGGGAGTGGGGAGCGGGGAGTGAGGAGGGAGCCCCACCCCGCTCACTGGCCTCTCCCCCCGCCCCCTGCGCCCCCACAGGAGCCTGGACTTCATCAGCCTCATGGCCTATGACCTGCACGGCTCCTGGGAGCGGACCACCGGTCATCACAGCGCCCTCTACCCGAGGCAGGGGGAGCAGGGGGCGGCGGCTGAACTCAACGTGGTGAGTGGCCGTGGGGGTGCAGCCCCAGCCCCTGTCTGGCCGCCTCTTTTGAGCCTCGAGGCACCTAAGGAGGGGCTCGCAGGCTTCCGGAAAGTGGCGGGGGGGGGGGGGGGGGGAACGTCTCTCAGGGCAGAGCCCCCACCCACTGGCCCAGGTTTGGCGGTGGGTGGGGCTTCCGGCCGCCTCTCCCTCTCCCGCAGAGCAGGACGCGCACTTGTCAGAAGCCCAGGCCACTTGACAGGGTTCTGTTTTGTTCCGGGAGGACGGGAGCGGGAGAAGCATCAGGGTGAGAGGGAGCCGTGGGTCGGCTGCCCTGCAGGCCCCGCGGGGCTAGAGCCACCCTCGTTGTCCTGCACCCACCCTCCCCTCTCAGGTGCCGGGAGGTAGATGTTTGTATTGTGTCCATTTTACAGACTGGAAGCCTGAGGCCTGGGAGGTTAGGAAGGTGCGGGAAGGCAGGGACTGGCTGCGTTGCTCACAGTGGTGTCCCGAGCACCTGGGACGGGCCTGGCACACAGGCGTCCATCACCGTCGGCTCAGGGAGTGGCTGTCAGGCCCCAAAGCCCAGGCTCCCGTGTGTCTCACTGAGCCGAGTCCATGGACAGATGGACGGACGGGTGGACGGGCGGACGGGTGGGTGGGAACGCCCCGGAGCCCCAGCCTCAGATGACGAGGCTCAGGCTGCACACAGGAAGCCCCCTCTCCCGCCCCCAGGACTCCGCGGTGCAGCAGTGGCTGCAGCAGGGGACCCCGGCCAGCAAGCTGGTCCTGGGCATGCCCACCTACGGACGGACCTTCACCCTGGCGTCCCCGGCAGACACCGGGGTGGGGGCCTCGGCCACCGGGCCCGGCACCCCAGGCCCCTTCACCAAGGAGGCAGGGCTGCTGGCATACTACGAGGTAGGCCCGCGTGTCTGAGCGCGGACGCCGGCACGTGCACCCCCTCCCTCGCCTGTCATCTCGGGTCGGTCCCAGCTCAGGGGCCTCGCCGACGCCAGGGTCGGGGGTCACTCGGTCTGTACCCCCCCCCCCCCCCCGTTCTCTGGGCTCCTGGGAAGGAACCCCTGTCTAGTGGCCCCGCCTCCCGCTCGCCCTCTCCCCCCAGGTGTGCGCCTGGAAGGGGGCCGCCCAGCACCGCGTCCCAGAGCAGGAGGCGCCCTACGCCGTCCGGGGCGGCCAGTGGGTGGGCTTCGACGATACCGAGAGCCTCAAAGCCAAGGTGAGCCCCGCCCTGCTGGGGTCCTGGGCCGGACGGGGGCTCAGGAACGACCCCGGGAGGAGCCTTCAGAGCGTCCGCCCGCGGCTCTGCTCGCGGCCGCACTTTGTCCCCATGGCTCCGAGCGACTAGGAGAGACGCGGCCAGCAGAGCCGGGACAGGCTCGGTGCTGGTTAAAGCAAACAAGTCCTCACGCGGGGGAGATGCCCGCGGGAGGCCACCTCCCTGGTGCACGTGCACCTGCCAGACGGGGACTGACTGGCGCCCACTGCTCAGCGCTGGCGGTGGAGACGCTAGTTTCACTGTTCCCAGGCCCGGCCCCCCAGGTGAGGTCGTCAGCTCCTGCAGAGGGTTAGGTTAGGGCTAGGGCCAAGGTCAGGGTCTGGGCTAGGGCTGGGGCTAGATTTGGGGTTAGGGTAGGGTTACAGGTAGGGTAGGGCTAGGGTTAGGGTTAGAGTTAGAAGTAGGGTAGGGCTAGGGTTAGGGTTAGAGTTAGAGGTAGGGTAGGGCTGGGGTTAGGGTTAGAGTTAGAGGTAGGGTAGGGCTGGGGTTAGGGTTAGGGCTGGGTTAGGGTTAGGGCTGGGTTAGGGTGGGGCCATGGTTAGCATTGTGCTTAGTGTCGTGGTCAGAATCAGGGTCATGGTTGGCCCACCTGCGTGTCCCAGTCAGTTACTGCGCAGGCAGTGGCTTGTGCTGGCTGGTCCTTGCAGAGGTGTAGACGGCGCCCTGGGGCTGGAGAAGGAAGGAGGGAGACCCAGGCTGGGGGAGGGAGCCCTGCTGAAGCCGAGAAGGCAGAGAGGATGGCTGGAGGCCCGCACAGCTGGGCCTGCACAGGGCGGGGAAAGTCTAGAGGGGAGGCCACTGGAGGGGGAGAATGGGGCAGCAAGGGGGCCGGCCCAGCCCCCCTCCACCCCAGCCTGACTCCGGGTGAGCTAGGAGAAGGGAAGCCGCCCGAGGGAATGGCCCTGCCCTGAGGAAGTGGGGTGCAGCAGAGATGAGCAGGCAGGGAACCCTGCAGATGTTGGGGAGCTTGTTCCCATGGCAACAGCTCAGCAAGGCGCCTGCACACAGGGCCAGGGCAGGAAAGGCCCTGATGGCAGCTTCCACTGAGGGGCCACGCGCCGTCCACCCCTCACCCGACCCAGACCGTCCTGCTGGGCCGGACCTTCCCGCGTGACGCGCTGGCCGGGCTGGGCTCAGCCATCTAGGCTCCCAGGCCAGGAGCCTCAACCACTCTGGTCTGGGGGTGCTGGCGGGTATCGGCCCGCGGCCTCCAGCTCCTGCACCCCCTCCCTCCCCCGCAGGTCAGCTACCTGAAGCAGAAGGGACTGGGCGGGGCCATGGTCTGGGCGCTGGACATGGACGACTTCACGGGCTCCTTCTGCAACCAAGGCCGATACCCCCTCATCAAGACCCTGCAGACGGAGCTGCGGGGTCCGGGGGCAGGTGGGAGCCCCTCCCTGAACTCGGGTCCTGGCTCCTCCTGAGGAAGTGACTCCCCCCCGGCTGTGTCCCCCCGAATCTCAGGCGTCCCCAAGGCTGAGGTTGCAATGCCCCCTCTTTCCAACGGTGGCAAAGCCCCCGGATTGGAAACAGGGCTTCCCCGAGCCCCGAGCCTGGGCGGGTGGCTTCTCTCTGTGGGAGGAAGTCTGCACCCTCATGCCGCGTGGGGCCTCCACAGCGGACGGCAGGTGGCAAGTGGCCACTGACCGCCCACGACACCCGGAGCCCAGGTCTGCTGTGGGCCGTGGCCCTCGGTGCGGCTGTTGTCAGGTGTTCTCCGCTGTGGGGGTGGGGGGTGGGGTGCTGAGCCCTGTCCACTCGTGGCTGCTGACTGTGTGGCCTGTGGGTTGGGGACCTCTTGGGGGGGGCGCCTTGGCTGAATCCTGACCGCCTTCCAGGTCTCCCACACTCGCCTTCGGAGCGCCCCCAGCCCGACATTCCCGCACCGGGCCCACCCTCTGACCCTGAGGGGGGCCCCGCCCCTGGACGCGTCACCTTCTGCTACGGCCAGGCCGACGGGCTCTACCCGCACCCCCAGGACCCGTCCAGCTTCTACAACTGCGCGGGCGGCGGGCTCCACCTGATGCACTGCCCGCAGGGCCTGGTGTTCAGCGCCGCCTGCCAGTGCTGCACGTGGGCTTAAGCCCCAGGCCCTCAGCCCCAGCCCCCGCCCCCGCCCCCAGCTCCCGGGCGAAGTCTGGCCCCTCATCCGCTCCATGGGCCTGGTGGCCGATCTTCCTGCTCTCGGCCGGGTCCTGGGCTTGGCTCCTCAGCTGCCTCTTTTACTGCGAAATAAACCCGCTGCACCCGCGCCTGCGTGTGTTGCTCAGGCTCGAAGCTCAGATCGTCGGGGAAGGGAGGCCGCGAGGGGCTGGCGTCAGGCAGGCACAGGTAAGGGTGGGCAAGAGGTGGTTGGCTCCGGCTGTGCCAAGCCCTGTGCCAGGGACACCGCAGGCTGCACCCGCCCGCCAGCCCCTCCCAGGGCACAGGTGGCCACACCTGGGACCCGGCCCTGCGGGCAGCGCTCCTCCTGCCTCCGCTCAGCGCCGTTCCCAGGATGCACACGAGGGGGCAGCAGAGATGCGCCTTCGGGGCCCTCCACTCGCGTGGTTGTTCCCAATTGCCCGCGAGGGGGCGGGGAGGAGCGTTTCCCGCCACGGGAGCCCGGCCTGCGGGCCGCACAGTGAGAATGCAGCCCTGGCCACAGCGCCCCGGGAGCCCCATGTCCGCTCTGCCAGCCGCAGGGGCGCCCGACTCGAGGGTCATGTCCTTCCAAAGGCCCCTCCTGTGCAGGCGGGTGGGGCCAGCGCTTGCACAGGCTCAACCCCGTCCCCGCGGGTTTGACTCAGTGACAGGCGGCCTCCCGCCGCTGTGTCGGCTGCACAGCCATCACCACAATCTAATCTCAGAACAATCCTTTCGCCTCCAACACTGGAGCCCTGTGTTGCGCTGGAGGCTGACCTTCCCTCCCCAGCATGTTTCTAAAGCCAGTCGCACCTCCCCTCCCCGGTGGGGGTTCTAATCCGCCCGACAGGTAGGACCAGTCCCACTTGTGTGCAGTCACAGCGGGAGGGGGTCATCACAAAAGGGGGGTCATCCTGGTCCGGGCGGGCAGGTCCCCGAGCAGGTGGAGCTCCGGGAAGGGGACGTGAGGAGCCCCAGCGAGGAGTCCCCGCGGCCCAGGTGGCAGCTACGGCGGCTCAGAGTCACCCTTTCCCTGGATCCGTGTGGTCCTGGGACAGACCTGCAAGGTCGGAGCCGCGGAGCCGGAGCCCGTCCTCCAGCAGTGCCTGCAGGCAGGAAGGTCAGGGACGCGTGCAGCTCCTCATGCCTGATCCTGTCATTTAGTTTTCTTCCTGATTAAGGTTTAATAACATTGATTGATCGTATTCCATAAAAATTTGATTTTGAAACCAACCAGCCAGTGGGTCTGGGTTGCCTGTCACTTCAGTAGAGACAGGGCTGAGGCCTGTGTGAGCGTGCATTCCGATCCCACAACAGGTCAGCCAGACCTCTGCTCCGCCCTCCCCACAGGCAATGCTGTGGGCACAGGGACAGATATGACGCAGGGAAGCAGAACTGAAGGCAGAGGGAAAAGGCAAGGTGAACCAGTTAAGAGGTACAGACCATGCGCCGGGACGAGGGGGGGCCCCCCGCAAAGAGAAAGGCCTCCAGGCAACATCGTCTCAGCCACGAGGTTGTCCAGCTCCCAAAATGACATGAAGGCTCAGGGCAGAATCTAACGTTAACCCTAGCCCTAACCCTAACCCTAACCCTAACCCTATACATAACCCTAACCCTAACCCTAACCCTATCCTTAACCCTATCCTTATCCCTAACACTAACCCTAACCCTAACCCGATCCTTATCCATACTCCAAACTATAACCCTAACCTTATCCTTATCCCTAACCCTAACGCAATCCATAATCCTAATGCTATCCATAACCCTAACCCTAACTCTATCCTGAGTCATAACCCTAACCCTAACCTTACCCTTACACCTAACTCTAATACTAACCCTTACATTATCCTTACACCTAACCCTAACCTAACCTTATCCTTACACCTAACCCTAACCCTAACCTTATCCTTACACCTAACCCTAACCCTAACCTTATCCTTACACCTAACCCTAACCCTAACCCTAACTTTATCCTTACACCTAACCCTAACCTAACCTTATCCTTACCTAACCTAACCTAACCCTATCCTTACACCTAACCCTAACCCTATCCCTAACCCTAACCCTAACACTAACCCTAACTTTATCCTTACACCTAACCTAACCCTAACCTTATCCTTACACCTAACCCTAACCCTAATTTATCTCTACACCTAACCCTAACCCTATTCTTACACCTAACCCCTAACCCTAAGCTTATTCCCTTATTCTTAACCCTAACCCTAATTTTAACCCTTTTATTCTAATTTTAATTTTAACTTTTAACTCCTAATTTTATTCTTAATTTTAATTTTATTCTTTAATTTTAATTTTATTCTTTAATTTTTAGTTTTATTCTTAATTTTAACTTTTATTCTTTAATTTTAATTTTAATTTTAATTTTATTCTTTAATTTTAATTTTAATTTTAATTTTAGTTTTATTCTTTAATTTCTAATTTTAATTTTAATTTTAATTTTAATTTTAGTTTTATTCTTAATTTTAATTTTAATTTTAATTTTAATTCTTAATTTTATTCTTTAATTTTATTCTTAATTTTAACTTTTAATTTTAACTTTTAATTTTATTCTTTAATTTTAATTTTAATTTTATTCTTAATTTTAATTTTATTCTTTAATTTTAATTTTAATTTTAATTTTAATTTTAATTTTATTCTTTATTCTTTAATTTTAATTTTAATTTTAATTTTATTCTTTAATTTTAATTTTAATTTTAATTTTAACTTTTAATTTTAATTTTATCCCTATTCTTTAACCCTAATTTTAACCCTATCCCTAACCCTATCCCTAACCCTAACCCTAACCCTATCCATAAACCTAATAACCCTGTCCTTACCGTAACCCTAACCCTAACCCTATCTCCCTCACTCCTGACCCGAAGAGCCAATCTATCCAAGCACCGGGGCAGCCTCACCGCCTGCTGATGCCAACCTGAGCCTGCCCGGCTCACCCCCCGCAGCCCCATCTGGGCCACTCCTGCCTCCACTCGATTCACCATCGCAGCCCCTCGTCCGGGCGGCCGTGTGACGTTCTCGTTGCCCCACGCACTCGTGTCCTCGGACCCGCCCCCCAGCAGCTTGGTGGGTTGTTTTTACTTTTTTGCAAGTTTTATTTTAATCCAAGGACTTTGCTTCATACAAAATGTCAATGTAGAAACAATAGCAGAATCCAAAGTTGGGCTGATAAGTATCACTCAAGCAGCTACTAGTCAACCACAGAACGTCGTACAGCGAGGCCCCGTGTCGCGCGGCTGGGGCGTCTCACTGTTTGTTTTTTTAACACTGTCCTTAAATATAAAGTTTTGCAACAAACCTTTGATTTATATCAAATATAATTAAAAATTAACAAATGATTACATTGTATCAAAAAGTACGAAGATATACCTGGTCATGCATATGCTCGCATATGGTACGTATGTATACATCCTACATGCACACGCAACGTGTTCCGACCACAGCCTCACTCCACTGGTCCCGGCAGGCAACTGGCTGATGCATCTCAAATTTGGCAACTCACGGAGGTTCCGGGGGCGTGCGGGCTGCAGACACCCCCACGTCGGGAAACGAGACGCTGTCCGCCCGTGGCCCTGCTGTCGCCTCCAGTGTCTGCAGACTCCGGACGGCGAGGCCGCGCGGTGCTGGGCCGTGGGGACAGAGCCGAGAGTCCCGGACCCGCACGCACACGCCTGGCTCTGCGCGGGCCCACAGGCGGAGCGGCGTCAGCGATGCTGCTGACGGGGTGCGAGCGCCTGCAGGGCGGACACGGGAGACGGCTTGGTCACAGTCGTGCTGAGACCCTGCGGCAGGTGGCGGTCGTGTTTAGGTCTAGGAAACGCGTGTCCTGTTGCATAGCCCTATGGGGAACGCATCCACTTGCGGCGACCATCCCACGCAGACACCCGCACGCACACATGCCATGTTTCTTCACGGAGAATTGGGGCAAAGCCCACGGGAGCACACGCAACCCGGCAAAGACCATCACCATTTCCCGCCCGAGGTGGGCGCCTCGTCCCCCCGCCTCCTGTGGACGAGTCCTGGGCAGCTCAGGCCCGTCCCCTGCTCTCCCCCCAGAGGGTGAGGCTGGTGTCGCGGTCGCTGCCTGTGTGGGTCGGGCTGGGCTCCACGCCCCCTGCCCCCCCCCGGGAAATCCACCTTCGCAGCCGCAGACTCCCGGGCAGGCCCGGCCCCGAGGATGAGCGTGGACCAGACTGGGGCGCCCCAGCCCCGCTCCCTGCGCTCGCTCCCCGGGAACCGCCCCTGCGGGGAGACGGGTCTGCGTGCTCTCGGCCGGCAGCTGTCTAACGCGGGTGCCCGGGCAGCAGTCTTAGCCCCGCGCGGTTCGCACGCCTCGCTCCCCGCCCGAGCCTGGGCCTGAGAGCTGGGGGTCAGGCACTTGGTCATGGCGCGGGGCCCGGGGCCGCCTGTGCGACAGGAGAGGAGCGTCCGCTCGGCCAGGCCTCCCGGGTGCGTGGCAGTGACCTCGCCCCTGCTCACCGGGTCGCTGTCCCTGCACCAGGCGGACAGACCAACAGGGGCAGGGGCTGCGCTGAGCCCGGGGTCGGCAGCAGGACGCCCAGGCGTGTCCCTCTCAGGCGACGGTCGGGGAGGACACAGCGTCTGCGGGCATCAGTCCTCTCACTGCCCTCGGTGCCAAGGGCAACACTGCTCACGCTTCCTGCCGCTGATGCGATCTGCAGGCGCCATCGGCCGGCTGCGGTCGCCGCTCCCACCTGCGCGGTCCCGAGGGCTGGCCAAGCGGCCGCCGGCCCATCCGCACGCTGGGGTGAAGGACGCTCCCCAAGACCAGACCCAACGGCCCACGCAGCACCGAGGCGGGTCCCTCAGCGGGATGTGGGCACGCGGCTCCTGCTCACACAGCCATCCCTGCGGGGCCCGCGGTAGCTCCAGGAGGCCACGCGTGGGGGCAGCCACGGCGGAAGAAAGGGCTTGGAGTCCACCTGGTGGAGAGGAGCGGGCAGCAGCCCACCTGCTGGCCTGGGCAGCGCGGCCCCCTGTCCCCCCGGGGCTGCCACGGCCTTGGTTCCCGGGCATCCTGGGCGCCGGGCGTGGATGATAAAACTCATCGGGGCGGGGCGTGTGGCGTGGGCGCGGCACTAGCACCAGTGGTCTTGGTCCGGGTGGTGGTAGCTGTGGCGCGTGCGGCTGCCCGTGCCGAGCCCCAGGGAGCAGTGGTAGCCGTTGGGCACGCGGCGCAGCGGGTGCGACTGGGAGGTCAGGGAGGACACGTAGGAGGTCCGCGAGGAGCGGCCCGAGTTGGTGGCCACGGCCTCCTCGAAGGTGAGCATGTCCTCGGGCTGTGGGTGGGAGGCGGCCTCGGCATCCAGGCGCTGCCCCAGGTACGGGTCGGAGCCGATCCGCGAGCTGGGGGCCAGGGGCTGGCCCAGGGGGTCTCTCTGGAGCAGGGCGTTGTGTTCCGAAAGGCCCCGGCTGAGCCGGCCCGGGGAGAAGGGGGGGAGGCTGCCCTGGGCCCCAGCGAAGTGCACGGGCGAGGAGTTGGCTGTCTTGTAGGTGACGCTGGGCCGGGGTGTCAGTGGAGTCTGGGGGAGCTGCCTCCGCCCACCACGGCCGGGGGTGCTAGCACCAGATGTGGACAGCAGGGGGCTCCCGTCCATGGAACCGCTGCCCTGCAGGAGCACAGCCCATCAGAGGAAGGCCAAGGGCACAGAGCAGGTGCAGCAGAGTGGGGAGGGGAAGGCAGAGGGTCCAGCTGGGTCCTGGACGGGTCGGGAGGCGGTGACAGGAGGTTGGGGGGGGCGTGTAAGGAGGAACAGGGACCGAGGGCCCCAGGACTGAAAGCCGTCCTGTGTACCTGTCTCGGGGGTCCTGGCTCCTGCCCGGCCGTCGGCGACGTGGGGTGGCTGCTGAGGGCGGGCCTGGGTAGCGGGGGCTCCCGGCCCCCAAAGCGGTCACAGGAGTAGAAGCGCTGCTTCTCGGAGGAGGAGGAGGAGGGCTGCCTGCGCTCCTGGGACCGGCCCCGCTCCTGCCTGCGCTCCCGCCGGCCTGGGGGCCCCTCTCCCGGGGGTGGCCCTGGCCCTGCGGTGCTGCTGGGGGCTGGCCCAGGAACAGGACAAGTCACCCCACTGAGCCAGCGCCCTCACCCAGACTCTGGCAGAGTCCCGGGGAAGGGCTGGCTATGGGGTCACAAGGTACAGGAATTTGAGGGTCCCCCACGGGCTCTCAGACCCCCAGGTCGGGCCACTGCCCACTCAGGAGCCCCATACGCACCGCCATCCGTGTCTGCGGACAGGCTGGGCCCCTTCTCCAGGGACTTCTGCTTCCTGTCCCTGCGCCGGTGGCAGCGGTGGTGGTGGTGGGGGGCGGCCTGGCTGGCAGGGGCGCGCTCCAGGGCAGCAGTGCAGAGGTGGGCCACGTGGGGGCGCTGGGGCGCCAGCGTGGAGATGGAGCGCTTCATGGGGCTGGCGTCGGAGGCTGGCTGTGCGGGGACATGGGACACTGGCAGGGCAGGCCTGAGGGGGGTCTGGAGGGGCTCCGGGCAGCGGAACCAGCCCCTCCCAGAAAGGGCAGGGGGCCCCTGGGGCCTGCCAGGCGCTCCTGCCCCCGCCCTCTTTAAGAGCGTCTGCACAGGGGCTGGCGTGCATGTCCTCCCCGCAGGCCGGGCGCTGCCAGGCGGGCTCGGGGCAGGAGGTGCCGGACTGGCGAGCCCAGAGCCACCGCCGATGGGAGAGGGTGACTGCTACGAGAACACAGGCCACACTAAGTGCACAGGCGGAACCACGACAGGAGGCCGGTGGCCGGGAGGACACAGGAAGGCTCGGCCTGCAGGTCCCAGGCTGCCGCCAGCCCTCGCCTGCCCGGCAAGTGGCAGCAGTGTCCCTGGCCTCCGTGTCCTTGTGCAGGGCTCAGCCCGGGACACAGCCTGGGCTTCCTGCTCGGTCCCCAAACCTGTCCCCACAGCCCCTGCACCCAACGTCCAGAGAAAGGCCGGGCCGGGCCCCTCAGCCTCCAGGACTCAGGACACAGGGGAGCAGGACTGAGGGGAGGACCAGGCATTTCCTGGGGCGGCGTGGGGGTGGGGGGGAAGGGCGTCCCAGAGAGAGAAAGCGGGGCGGGACGGCTGTGCCCACAGCTGGGGGGTGGGCACGCCTGGCGGCCTGGCCGCACCACGGGAGGCAGCATGGCACGTGGGGCGCCCCATGGGCCTGACAGTGTCCAGGCTGCAGCACAGGGCAGAGGCTCCACCCAACAGCGGGCAGTGGGGCCCAGCCCCTCCGCCAGGCCTCCCCTCCCCCCTAGCTGCACCCCTAGACCACCCACCTGTGTCTCCGCTGCCAGGCGAGGCATGGAGGCCGCTCGGCCCTGGCTCTCCAGCCCAGGCTGGGGCTCCCCGTCAGGGCCCCTCAGGGCCATGCTCTGCATCTGGACGTCCACAGCCTGGGGTACAGCAGCCCCCAGTCACACCCAGCAAATCCCACTCCCACCTTCTCTCCTGCCCTGCCTCCCCCACCCCATCCCGTCCCCCTTCCTCTCCCGCCCCGGCCCCATCCCGTCCCCTTTCCTCCTCACCGGTTTTCCCGGCTGCACCACTGGGATCTCTGTCGAGTGGCCTCGTTCCAGGGGGGCCCTGGCCGCGTGTGGCACCTCCTGGGCCCTCTGGGCGCCCCAGGAAACGGACTCCTTGAGGCCGCCCTCTGGGGTTTGTCTGTGGGGGACAGGCTGTCCTGTCAGCTCCACAGCAGCTGGGCCAGCTGCCAGGCAGCTCTCCCCCATCAGGATGGGGAGGGAGCCCGAGGGCACGGCCGCGTGTGCAGGCACTCCACGCGGGCCCAGCAGGAGACAGGGACCAAGACTGGGCTCAGTGGATGGCGGACAGGAACCCCAGTCACCCACCCAAGGGAAGCCTGGGCCCCCGGCTGCAAAAGCCGCCAGGCTGGCCCCTAAACTCGAGAAGTGACACCCCACTAAGTCCTGGCAGATGGTCACTCAGCGAAAGCTTCCTGCGTAACAGTCCACACACCCAAAGCTGACTTCACAGCAGCATGTGGACAACGTGGGAGGCGAGGGAGAACCACGGCCCTGCGTGCACGCCCGCCCCAGACGGCAGGTGGGGACCAGCCCCGGCTCGGCCCCTGCGGGGGGAGAAGAGCCGGGCCCTGCCTGGAGCAACGGGGCATTTGCCGTCAGGGACCTCAGCTGGCCCCGCAGGGGCGGGGGGGTGGGGCTGGCTGAGCGGACCCTGCCCTTGCTGAAGCCTGGCCTGGCCACCAGCTGGGTTTGGGCGGCTGTGGCGAGTCACGTGACAAAGGCCTTGCCAATGTGTCTGCAAGAACAGCTGCTTCGGAAGCCAACAGCCGCAGGAGCCCTGAGAGAAAGGCTCTCGGAGCCACTGACAGGAAGGGCTGAGGCCCCGAGGGGACAAGTCACTTCTACCATCTGCGGGCCCAGAGCTCCACGGCCTCGCCCGAGAGAGGCGGACACACAGGAGGGGAAGCTGGACGGTGAACCACCCCAGCCACAGTCTCCGGCCCCGGGAGGCATCACCGTGGAGCTCAGCACGGGAACTACCTGGACCAGAACATCCGTGTGCAGCTGAGCACAGAGCCACCTGCAGAGCCGGGAAGGGACCTGAGGACCCCTGTCCTGGGCGCTGCTGGGAGCCCCTCAGAGCAGGGGGTCAGGGAACTAGAGTCCTGCTTTCCCCACACCATCAGAGAAGCCCTCCAGGACCCACACGCCCCCCCCGGACCCACACGCCCCCCTGGATCCCCACCCAGGACTCACATGGCCCCGCCGTTGCTGAGGGGGCTCTTCTGCTGAAGAAACGCGCGGGCCCCCCGGAGCACTGGTGGCTGTGTCTTCTCCAGCGGGGGCTTCAGGGGGTGGAACAGGGACCCGGGGCCCATCTGCAGGACGGGAGGGAGAGCTCGGAGGGCTGGGGGCGCGGAGCCGGGGGCAGACTCCTCCTGTGGGGTGCGGCCTGCCCTCCCCGCCCACCGCTGCGCACGGCTGGCATGGGCTGCCCCCAGTGGGTCTGCGTGGCTGCAGGACAGGAATTCCTCCTGGAGCCCCAGTTCCCACCCCGACACCACCAGGGGACCGAGTCCGATAGCACATGGCAAAGCTCATCTCACAGCACCTGGAGCCGCCTGGCAGGGGCTGCTGGAGCCCCAGGCTGCAGGGTGGGGCTGGGGCGGTGTCTGCACAGACAGGGAGGGGGCTGTGGCTGGGCAAGCCGCCTCTCACCCCGCGGGGGCTGGGCCCGTCCAGGCAGAGCGCCTGTGTGTGCCCCACCCTCGCAGGATGCCATCGAGGACGGCCCGCCTCAACCCAGCACAGCCCCGCGGGGCCAGCGCTCGCCCTGGCCGTCAGCGTGCCTCTCTGGTCCCGGCCTATGTCCAGGGCGAGCGTCCTTGCACCTCCCGGCACCATCTCAAGGTCCTTCGTGATGTTTCTGCCACTGAACACCGCTCTGTGCCCTGAACCCGGGCACCCCGGTCGGGCTCCGCAGCCAGGGGCACCTGCTACAGGAGCGCGAAAAGGCCGTCCCGCCCGGCCGGGCCATCGGCTGCTCCCGGGAGGTGGGGCCGGTACCTGGGACAGGCCAGGAGCGGGGTGGGTCTGGTCCCTGCTGGTCTTGCTCTGCTTGTAGAAGTCGAAGATCATCAGGGCCGCGTAGACCTTCCCCACGGTCATCTCGTCAGCTGGGGGCGGGCGGGCAGACAGAGGCTGGGCTCCCAGGGGCAGGACGGAGGCCACAGGACAAGAGGGCGGAGTGGGGAGAGGAAGCAGGCCCCCACCCGGGACCACTGGGCACGCTCAGGCAGGGCACGTGGCTTTGCCCAAGGGCCCCCGACCCCAGAGCCTGCAGACACCACCCTCCCGCCCGCACGAGGCCCCTCTGCCGCCCGCAGGGCCTCGAGCCCCCGTGGAGCGGAGTGAGTCTGAGCACCTCATCACGCTCTGGCATCTCGAAGGGTAGGTCTGGCTGCTTTCCTCCGGCTTTTGGAAGTGAATTCCCACACTAGGCGCGGAGGGACCTTGCTCAACAGAGCAGCCCATCCCCTGCTCCCACAATTCCTGCACCAACCGAGAAAGCCCGGTCCCTGCGGGGGCCCTGAGCCCAGACTATGGGGAGGGGGCGCCCCCTCCCCGCAGTCCCTGTGCCTCACTCACGTCTGTGGGGCGGCACCAGCAGGTCCAAGGTCTTCTGGGGCAGGTTGGCCCACACCGTGGCGATCTCCTTCCGCAGCGCCGCGTCGCACTGGTGCTGCTTCGTGCCGGCTGGGCAGCGTGGGGGGCGGGGGGCGGGGTTAGGAGCCGCCCTGCAGCCCGTGGGGGACAGGCAGAGCTGCGCAGGGGGGACGGGAGGGAGGGTGCTGGGAGGGAGGCCGGTCAGAGCTGTGCCTGCAAGAACTCGTGTGTGTGGTGTGTGGTATGTGTGCGTGTGTGTGTTATAGTGTGTGTATGTGTGTGCGTGTGTGTGTGGTGTGTGTGGTGTGTGTGTGTGGTTGTGTGTGTGTGTGTGTGGTGGGGGGGCAGCCCTGGGGAGGGGAGGGGCATGATCTCCCAGACACTCGTCGCCCACCCAGTGATATGCACTGACCCCCGTAAGAGCCGTCACCAGTGATGGAACAAACCCAAGAGCTGCCTCTAGGACAGACTTTCATCCACAAGGAAGGGTGGTCAGTTAGGGTCCAGCCTGGTGGACAGAGGTCAAGCCACGCGGAGGGCGAGAAGGGCCCGAGAGGCCTCAGGAGAAGCAGCATGTGCTCTGAGACCCGGAAGCAGACGGCCCCGCTTGGGGTGCCGCACAGGAGCCTGGAGGGAGGGCAGGGGATGAAACATGCCGTCTACCTGTGACATCTGGTTTATTTTATTTTAAATATTTTTTTGATTTCAGAGAGGAAGGGAGAGGGAAAGAGAGAAACATCAATGATGAGAATCATGGACCGGCTGCCTCCTGCACGCTCCACACTGGGATGGAGCCACAACCCGGGCCTGTGCTGACCGGGAATCGAACCCTGACCTCCTGGTTCATAGGTCGCCGCTCAGCCCTGAGCCCTGCAGCCGGCGCATCTGGTTTATTGATGTGTAATGTACAGAGAGTGGAACTCACCCATTCTAGTTTTCCCAGTTACGGCTTCTGGTCACGGCCTATGGTCACGTTTCCACCACCACGACGTGGGCCAGGGCCCGGCTGCCCAGCCCCCTGCACCCTCTGCAGCCAGCACCCCGGCGTCCCCCGGCCCCCGCCCGGGGCCATCATGGATGTTTCCTGGCTCCACCGTGACCTTATCCCCAATGTCGTGCACATGGCATTACACAGGTGCTGGACTTGGGGTCTGACCCCTCACTCAGCGGGACACATGCGAGCCCCCCGTGGAGGGCCAGGGTCTGCCCGGTTGCTGCTGAGCACCCTCCTCACCTGAGGGACATGTGACTCGTTCACAGTTTGGGGCCATCGGAAAAAGCCACACTCGCAGAAGGCCTTGCGCACGTCTCCTTTCACCCGCTTTCCAAGGTCTCCATGGAGACACCGCGCCTCTCTACGCGTGGGTCCCAGCCTTCCCCGAACCCTCTCTGGGGACGAATCTGTTCAGTCATCTGCCTGTTGAGTGGGTTGTTGGCTTTCTTACTGCCGAGGTGTCAGGGTCGCTCCGTCAGCGGGGAGCCCACCCTGGGTCAGTGTGTCACACACACTCCCTCCAAGTGGCTCGCCTGTCTTCATTTTGTTAATATCTTCTGAGAACAAAGTTTCTTATCAGTGTTTCCTTTATGGCTCCTGCTTTTTGTATTTTAAGGTAATCTCTGCCCAACTTAAAACTGCTAGGATTCCCTCCTGTTTCCTTGCGGAGGTTCTGTGATTTGACATTTATGTCGGTGACCCACGTCCAGTTAACTTCGTGAGGGAGAAGGTCTGTGCTACCGGCTGGACTGTGCTCCCCTTTCCTATGCTGAGACCTTAACGTCCAAGGTGACTGGGTCAGGGCCTCGGAGGAGGCAAGCAGGTGAGAGGAGGGCCTCAGGGTGGGGCCCTGGTCCCCGATTCGTGTCCTTACCAGGAGAGGCACCCACTGAAGGAAAGGCCCCGCGGGGACATGGGAAGGTGGCCCTGCACAGGCCAGGAGAACAGCCGGAGATGAGCCGACCTTCCTGGGACCTTGGACTTGGACTCCCAGCCTCCAGACCATGAGCAACAGGTTTCGGTGGGCGAGCCCCGCAGTGTCAGGTCTCGTTATGGCGGCCCCAGCCGACGACAACAGTAAAGGTCAAGGCTCACAGACTGGCGTGTGGTTGCTGCACGTCTCAAGCACCATTTGAGGCCTTTCTGCACGAGCTCCTCTGCGGCACCAGGGAGCGAGCGCCCGCAGCGGGGAGTCCCTCCAGGAGCCACTGCTCCCGGCTGCCCAGCCCCCCTCCACGGCCTCCCCCCCCCCCCCCCCCGCCGCAGCTCACAGCCAGCCTCTGGCTCAGGAAGGTGACGGCTCCAGCCGAGCTCTTCAAAATTGTTTGCTACTCAAGTTGTCCTGCTTTTCTACAGACGTTTTAGAACTGGTTTGTACATTTCTACCCAAAGCCCCTCTTGTCTTTGACTGGGGCAACATCAAATCTATTGATTGATATTAGAAGAATCGACGTCATCTAATGCATGAACTTGACATGGTGCTCAATTTATTTAGGTCTCTGAGTCCTCTAGCCCCGTGGTCGGCAAACTGCGGCTCGCGAGCCACATGTGGCTCTTTGGCCCCTTGAGTGTGGCTCTTCCTAAGCCGTTGGAGTCCCCTAATTAAGATAATAACAATGTACCTACCTATATAGTTTAAGTTTAAAAAATTTGGCTCTCAAAAGAAATTCCAATCGTTGTCCTGTTGATATTTGGCTCTGTTGACTGATGAGTTTGCCGACCACTGCTCTAGCCCATGTTTTGGAATTTGCAGCATACAAGTGTTACATACATATTTTTAGAGTTTCCAGTAATACGGAAATATTTCATGTTTTCAGTGATTTCATGGTATTTTTCCAATCTCAATTATTAACTGCTAACATAAACACTGACTGCATTCTGTGATCTTGCTACATTCAAGTTAATTTTAGTATTTCTTTTTTATGGCTTAAAACAACAGAAATGGATTGTCTTAGTTCTGGTGGCCAGAAGCTCAAAATTAAGGTGTCAGGGAAGCCACGCTTCCTCGGGGAGGGGTGGACGACCCTGCCGCGTCGCCTCTTCGCTCCTGTGGCTCCCCCGAACGGTGGGCACGCGTTGGCTTGTAGTTGCCTCGGGTTCATGAGCGTTTTATTAGTCTTCTGGGGGATTTTCTGCAGAGACGAGCACGTTGATTGCTGCACCTCTTCTCTCTCCGTCTGATTTATTACCAGGGGCAGGACGTCCAGTACGACGCTGAACAGGCACAGAGACAGCAGACGCCGTGGAGGAGCAGGACTCGGTCTTTCCCTGCTGAGCATGTCATCGAGGCTGGTTTCCCATAGTGCCCCTCACCAGACTGAGGGCGTTTCCTTGAATTTCTATTTTATGTAGGATTTTAAAAATCATAAATGTTCAATTGAGATGGTTATATAGTTTTTCTTTTTTGATATATTAAATTGTATGTATTGATTTTTAAATGTGAACCAATAAACCCTGCTTTTGTCCTCATGTATTATTTTAATGTGTGTGTTTCTGTGCGCACGCGCGTGTGTGCACAGCTAGATTCAGTTTGCTACAATTATATAGACTTCTGTGTCTATATTCATGAGAAATATTGGTCAGTGATTTTTTCCCTTTAGTGTCTTTGTTGGGGTTTGACATCAGAGCCATGCTGGCCTCGTAAAGTTGAGAAATATCCTCTTTTTCTGTTTCCTGGAAGAGTCTGTATGGAACTGGCATTATTTCCTCCTTGAATGTCCAGTACACTTCACCAACGGAGCCCACCGAGCCTGCGGTTTTCTTTGTTAAAAGGTTTTTAACTACGATTTTAATTTCTTTCATAAACACAGTCCTACTCAGCTTATCTGCTCTCTCGGGTCTCTGTTCGTGAATGAGCTTGACGGCCGTCAGTGCGTTTTTCCTGTCACTGACGTTGCTAAAGCCTTGCCATGAAGTTGTCCATAAAACCTCTGCCACCCAGATGATGTCGCAGGATCTGCAGTGATGTTCCCTCTTCCGTTCCTAAGGACGGTTCTCGTCTTCTTTCTGTCTTCATCAGTCTGGCTAGATGTCTGCTCACGTCATTGGTGTGATTTTCCACGTGATCATTCTGGCTGTTGTGTTGAAGGAAGACTGAGAGGGCGAGAGCAGAGAGCAGCTGGGACCAGGAGGGCAGTGGGGAGGGCAGCATGGTCCTAAGCCAGATGGACTGTGAAGGCAGAGTCAGAGCCACGATAAGAGATCAGATGCTGATCGGAAACGGGGTAAGAAAGAGAGGAGCAGCTGGAAGAACAGCCCACACCGACGGGACGGGCGGGAAGGCGGGGGTGAGCCAGGGCTCTGGACGCTCACTGGGCCTCCAGGTGCAGATGGTAACCAACCGTGGGTCGCACAGGAGGGATTCGGGGAGGCCTGGGCTACCTACCAAAGCAACGGAGACGGGACGGGACGGAAGGTCGGCCAGACAGGGAGAAGCAAAAGGGTTTCAAAGAGGAGGGAGAAGAGGCGGCGGCGAGGCCAGGTCAGGGCTCAGACGGCGGAGAGCAGCGGCGGGCTGTGCACGGGGCAGTCCCACGGGAGACGAGGGGTGAGAAAGAAGAGACGGTGTACGCGTCTCTTGAGCTTTTGCTTTGAGGGAAGAAGAAAACCCAGGAAGTTGGTAGAGGGGAAGAGAAGGGTTTTTTAAAGATGGGAGAAACGACAGCATGTCCATGTTTTACACACATAATCCAGCGGAGCACTAACGGAGGGGAGAGCAGGGTAGGTAATGAGAGCAGGCCGTGTGCGAGTGTGCGCGGCGGGGCCTGGCCCATCAGCTGGTAAGGATGCGACGTGGGGGGCAGGGGCTGGGCAGGATGCGCAGGTGCCCCTGGTGACTGATTTTCTCTGGGAGGGGGAAACAGTGATCAGGAGGGTTAGGGTGGGGCCCACAGGGTGCAGGCTCCCTGGCCCCTCGGAGTCTGGGCCTGATGAAGGCTCACTGGGGGAGGGGCAGGAGCGGTGCTGGGTGACGTCCCTGTGCCTCAGTTTCCTCATGTGAAAAGGCGACACGGTCAGTGCCCAGCACAGGCGCCTCGACAGCCGTTCTCAGTGCCCCCTGCAGGCCCATGGCCCCTGCACACCCGCCAGGGTGGCTCCCGGGTGACCCCGCTCACCTGGGGCCAGCTTGATCTCCAGCGCCGTGCGGATGAGGGCCATCAGCGTGGACGTGAAGTGGACGGTCATGTCCTCGCTGGAGATGGGCATGTTCATGCGGACCAGGCGCTGGGAAGAGGGGCAGGTCAGGGCCAGGCTTGCCGGGGTCCCTCCCAGAGCCCCTCAGTGCTGAGGCCCCTGGAGGTGACCCCTGCAGCGCCCGGGACAAGATGAGGTTGGGACCTGGGAGTTTTGCCAGCAGCCCTGTCCCCGCACCCGCCCTCCCATGAGCTGAGGATTCTCCGCTGCAGAGAAGTGGACAGACGACCAGGTGAAGGGGCCCCGGGCTGGCCAGGGCCCGGCTCGTCCTGACAACAGGCCCCTCCTCAGCCGTAGGCCCCTCTGCCCCCGCCCCTGCCCGAGGGGGAGGGGTGTGGGGTGCAGGACCAAGGCTGCATCCTGGACAACAGGAGGGATGATCCCTGCCTTACTCCTGGGCCCATCTCTCCCAGCACAGCCTGGAGCACCGGCAAGGGCGGGGGCAGTGCTGGGCTCCAGAGGCGACACTAGGCCCAGGGAGCCTCTGCCTCTCTCCAGGGGAAAGACCCCGAGGAGCTGGGGCTGCAGGGAGAGGTGCGGGCCAGCCACGGGGGCACGGGGCTCCAGGCCAGACGGGCAGGGGCGCGTCCCTTTCCTCCCTCAGTTTCCGAGGACAGAGCAGCCCTGCGCCCCACCCGCTCCGTACGTCAGGCGGAGGCTCTGAGGATGCACGGCCTCCTGGAAGAAGGGTCTCAGGGGTCTGCAGCACCCTGAGCACAGAGGGTACCTGCCCACCTGTCCCCTCCCAGCGGCCTGCTGTCCCCTCCACAGCACGGGAGCTGGAGGTGGGGCAGGGCCCACCGGGGGCTGGGGAGGCCATTCTGCCCCCAGCACCGCCAGCGTCCTGGCCCCAAATGGAATCCTCAGCCTGATGGAGGGCGGGAGGCCAAGACACAAACCACCCCCCTAATGCTGGCAAAGCCCCCGGGCACCCCCGCCCCTGCAGCTCCCATGCCACTTGGGACGCAGGCGCCCCTGCTGACCAGCACGGGTGGCGGGAGAGGCAGAGGGGCTCCTCTCCAGGGACCCAGGAGGAGCAGAGCAGGGGTCCCGAGAGGAGGGCTCCGTCCAGGGCACCCACCCCGGAGACTGGAGTCTCGGGAGCAGCCGAGAAGGGAGGCCAGGAGAGAAAGACAGACCGACGGCCCTCCCTGCCCTGGGCCTATGCCTCTGTGTGGCTCCTGCTGCCTCCCCAGCTCGCTAAGCCCTCCAACCCCACCCGCCTGGCGCCCTGCCCCCCCACGCCATCAGCCCGGGGGAGGGGCTCCAAGGCTCCCCGGCAGGCCCTGCGGCCGCCCTGGCCCTGGTGTCACTCTGGACAGAGCTCTCCTCTGGGGACTAAGCCGGGTCTTGCATGCAGGGCCTGCAAGCAGGCGACACTCATGCCAGGCGGAGGGGGGAGACCGTGGTGGGAGCAGCTGAGCCAGGAGACAGACAGCGTGACTGACAGACCAGACGGACAAGGAAGCTCTGGTGGGAACTCGCTCAGAGAAAGGGTTGTGGCAGGAGGGCCCCCACATGCTGGTTGTGCGGGTAGGGCTGGAGGAGCAGGAGGGGGATGGGTGTGTGGGGTGGGAGCAGGCTTGGGCGGGGCGTGAGGGGGTGAGGAGGGTCCTTCAGCTTCCCCCTCCTGCTGCTCAGCATCCTGGGGCGGGGGGAGGTCACAGGGCTCCTGTGCCCCGAAGCTGTGCCCCCCTGCAGGATGCCTGTCCCTGATGCCCTCGAGGCCCTGTCCCCACCTCTTCCCAGGCCCTGCAGTGGGGCCTGGACATCCTGTGGGCGTGGGGCGGGGGTCTCCCAGGTGCCTGAGGCCCTGAGCCCCTCTCCCTGCACATCAGACCCGAGGGGAAGGGGAGGCTGGGGGAAGGTCGATTGGGAAAAAAAGGAGACACCTGTGCTGCTATTTGTAATACTTTAAACAATAAAAAACACAACAAAAACAAGAGCCTGTCGGGAAGCTGGTCCCCCCTCACTCTAGGGGGGCAGGGTCTCTCTTCCCGAGTCTCCCGTGGCCCAGGGGCAGCTCTGGGTACAAGGGGCGGTGCAGGGACCTCGGAGGGCGGGGTCCCTCTGTCTGGGAAGGAGGGGAGATGGCGGGGCAAAGGCAGACACAGTGAGACAGCAGAGTGGCGGACGGACGGACGGACGGACGGACGGACGGACAAGCCCCGGCGGGAGGAGCAGGCGGGTACCTTGTAGGCCACTCGCGCGGGGCAGCGCTTCCCCAGCCCCAGGGGCGGGGGCATGTGCTTCAGCATCTCAAACATGTCACTGTAAGTGATGCGCCCGCTGCGCCGCCCGGAGGGTCCACAGGAGGGGGCGGGTCCACAGGAGGGGGCGGGGCGGGCGGGGAGGAAGCAGAGAGAACAGATCGTTAACCAGGTCGGAGCGGGTGTCAGCTGAGTCCAAGGAGGTCTCCTCCGTGCAGCCCTCGGGCCCCAGCCTCACCTCCACGCTCCGCCCCACGCAGGGGCGGGGTGACTGAGCTAATGAACATGGAGGATGAGCAAGGGCTGCATTGGGGCGGCTGTGGGTGGTCAGCGTCTGATTTGACACTTTGAGGAACTATGGGCACCGCCAGAGAAAGCGGGTTTCACGGCGTGGAGGCCGCTGGGAACCGCGGCGCCAGCTCCCTTAGCGCTTGGTTTGCTGCCAAGTCAGCCGCGAGGCCAAGACGTGGGAAAACCTAGAACAAGCGGCCGACCAGCGGGCCCGCCGTTCTGAGGACCGTGGCTCTGGACAAACAGCCAGGTCAGCCCCGCTCCAGGCCCCGAGACGCCCGAGGCCGCCCAGGGCAGGGCTGCTGCTGGGGCAGGGGACAGTGAGTGGGGCGGGTGGGGGGCAGCGCGGGGGGCTGTGGCCTGGCGCGACCATGTCCCCTCCTGCCGCAGGCCCGGGGGCGGGGTGGCGTCCCGGGCACAGGAGGCTCAGGCACAGGAGAGGGAGCAGCCTGCCTCGCGGGTCCTCCCGCTGGCTCTGCCCGCCGCTCCCCAGGGACGGAGCCGTGGCCTGGTCTGCGGTGCCCCCGTCAGCCCACCCTCGAGGGCCTGGAGCCACGCGGGGCGGGACTGCCCCGGCTCTTCCCGCAGCAGCTGCCCAGCCCACAGCCCAGTAGAAAGCTGTCTGTCTCACAGGCTGTCGGTCCCAGCGGCTGGAGGGGCGGGAGGCTGGACAGGACGGAGCTCGGAGTGCGGGGCAGGGTGCGGGGGGGTGAGGTCTCATTCCCAAACCAGGCAGGAGCGGCCGCAGAGGCGCTGGGGGAGGATGTGATGGAGGCTCTGAAGGTGCCAACCTTGTAGGCCAACCTACGAGGGCACTTCTCCCCTAAGCCAGCGGGCGGCGCCATGCGACGCAACACCCTGTACACGTCCTTATAGTGCACGCGGCAGCTGGAAAGGAAGCCACAGGTTACGCCACATCCTGCCGCCCCTGGGCCTCAGGGCAGGCCTGCGGGGGGGGGGGGGTGGGGGGGGCGGCTGGAAGCAGCTCCCGGGGTCGGGCCAGGAGCCCTGGAGCAGCCAGCAGCCCCCTCACACACACAACCTCTGCCGCGCCCCTCCGGGCGCTCCCCGTCCTCTGGCTGCCCCTCTCCGGAGGCCAAAGACCCCCTTGCCCGGTCGGTTCCTCTCCCTGCACGGAGCCTCTGTCCCCAGCCCGTCCGGGCTCCTCTCCCTTCCGCCATCAACCCGAGACGCCACCAAAAAAGCGTGGTCCTCACGTGGCCACGAGGATCCAGAACAAGTCAAAGCCGTTTGTT
This sequence comes from Myotis pilosus, assembly GCA_036010255.1. Taxonomy (NCBI): domain Eukaryota; kingdom Metazoa; phylum Chordata; class Mammalia; order Chiroptera; family Vespertilionidae; genus Myotis; species Myotis pilosus. The sequence goes on from JASKON010000013.1 coordinate 73,237,444, forward strand.
TAACCCCAATTCCAAGGCCTTTCTCACCTGTCCCACCGCCCTCTCCCCACTCTCCCTCCCAGTGGGACACTTGCCTGTCACCTCCCCTGCCCCGCCCCTGCCCCTCTCCTGCACCTACCCTGCCCATGCTCTGCCCTGCCCCTGCCCCGCCCCTGCCCCTGCCCTGCCCATGCTCTGCCCTGCCCCTGCCCCGCCCCTCCCCTGCACCTGCCCTGCACCTGCCCATGCTCTGCCCTGCCCCTGCCCCGCCCCTGCCCCTGCCCTGCCCATGCTCTGCCCTGCCCCTGCCCCGCCCCTCCCCTGCACCTGCCCTGCACCTGCCCATGCTCTCCCCCGCCACTGCCCCTCCCCTGCCCCTGCCCTGCCCATGCTCTGCCATGCCCCGCCCCTGCCCCGTCCCCTCCCCTGCACCTGCCCTGCCCAGAGCTCAGTCCCCCCCACCGCCGTCCAGCTAGACTGCATCTTCCTCAGACACACCCTGGCCCCCCATCTGGTTCCTGTTTCCCCCACAGCCCGGCGCAGAGACCACGGGGACCAGGCCCAGCAGGTGCTCAGCACGCGGCCCGGGAGGCAATGGGCAGAGACAAGCTGGCGGCGCTCACAGTGCCCGACCGCACTGCCCGTCAGTCCACGCTCACCTCCACGCGCTGAGGCAGCCACGGGGCAGGAGGTCCCCGCACCGGCACGCACATGCATGCACACGTGTACATAGCCGTGCACACGTTCTCACACCCACGCAGGCGCACACACTCATACGCGAGCCTGGGAAACGCCACCAAGTCCTGTGGTCTCACAGCCCCCAAACGGAGGACACGGCAGTGTCCCCGGGAGTCACAGCCCGTCACAGCCAGTGGCCGCTCCCAGCATCGCCCGCCCACCCAGCACGGGGGTCAGACGCAAGCGGCTCGGGGCCTCCGCTGGGCCTCGCCCTCCGGCCTCTGGAGCCCAGGCCTCGTGGGGCAGCGGGCATGTGTGTCCCGTAGCCCCATCTCGGGCCGGGGCCTGGGGTCGGTGTAGCCGGGGCGCCCTCTGGGGGAGGCTCCCAGGTGACCCTCCTCCTCCACAGCGCTCCCTCCCTCCCTCCCGCGTCCCCGAGGGCAGCCTCCCAAGGCCCCTGGGTGCTGTCCCTGCCCCAGCTGCGCGGACGGGGCCTGGGCCTGCGCTCACCCACCCGGGACGCCCGCTCCCAGGCCCGCACTGACCGCCTCTGCGGTCAGCCCAAGTCCCGTCCCCAACATCTGACGGCAACGTCACATCCAGCAGCGAAGAGTCCGAAACACCGCGCCCTAGACCCCCGCGAGGGCCCGGAGGGAGCCTCCCTCCTGCCGTCTGCGCCTGCCTCAGGGGACAGCCCTCGGTGGCCACTGTGCCTCCAACCCAGCAGCCTCCTGACCAGAGAAGCCGGACCGTCCGCCCTCAGTGAGGAGATGCCAGGCTCCCAGGGCTACGAAGATGCCACACACCGGGAACGGGATGAGCACCCTGACGCGGAGCCAGGCCCTGGGGCACCTCGGGTCCTCTCTGTGCGGGCTGGGGGGGGGGCTGATGGGGGGCCTGTGGGGAGAGCTCCCCGGGGCAGAGTCTATGCTGAGCTTCCAGCTAAAGGTGGGCAGAGCCTGTGCCCCTGTGAGGACGGGTGCCGCCCTCAGGCCTTGGCCACCCAGGGGCCCAGCGACGGGGGCGGGGAGGGACAGCGAGGGGGGCATGCAGGGCTCTGCTAGTCTGTGGGGAGGGGGAGGGTGTGTGTGTGGGAGGGCGTGTGTGGGGGAGAAGCCGTGGGGGAGGGCGTGTGTGGGGGAGGGCACCGTGGGGGAGGGCGTGTGTGGGGGAGGGCGCCTGGGGGAGGGCAGGGCTCTCTCAGGAAACGGTCTCGGACCACCTCTGACCCGGGCCAGGCCCGTCCTGAGACCCTGGCTCTGCCGGAAACACATCCCCACGGCCGCTCTTCTGACGTCCACAGAGGGTCCCCGTGCCCTGTCCCTGCAGCAGGGGGACGGGGAGGCGGGTGCCAGTCCCCGAGAGGCAGAGCCCAGCCGCGGGGGGTGCCCTGGGCCGGCATTTCCGCCCACGGAGCCGGAGCCTCCGAGTCCCAGGAGGAGGGGGAAGCCTGAGCGACGCCCTGCTGCCCCCGACCTCCCAGGGCCGCGCGGCCCGGCCCCCCGATGCACCGTGCAGCTCGGGGCGGGGCTCAGGGCTCAGAGGGTCCCGGAGCCGGGGAGCTGCCTCCGCACAGGGAGGTCAGAGGAAGCCGCCCGGGACAGAGACCAGCGCCTCCGCGTGGGCAGGAGCCCCCACAACAGAGGGGACGTTCCCTCAAAACTCGCCTGAAGCCACCCCATCCCCGTCCTGGTGCCCAGGGTCCGGACCGCCTGAGGCCGGGGCGCGGCTCACTCACCAGGCAGCCGGGTCGTACTCGGCCCAGACCCTGATGAACTCGTCCAGGTGGTGAGGCCCTAGGATGGAAGAGTCCCGCGTGAGGTACTCAAAATTGTCCATGATCACCGCCACAAACAGGTTCAACATCTGCGGGGCAGGAGGGAGAAGAGGCGACATGGAGACCTCGGTCTGCCCTCCCCGGGCCCCCCTCCAGCCAGAGCCTGCCCAGACCTCTCTCCCCACAGCCTGGCCCCTGCACTGCCACCACCGAGGCCCCTGCCCCACTTCTGGAGGCCCCCTGCACCCCCCAGGGCCCCCCACTCCTCCTGGAGGCCCCCCACACCCCCAAGACCCCCCCACTCTTCCTGGAGGCCCCCGCACCCCCAAGACCCCCCCACTCCTCCTGGAGGCCCCCGCACCCCCAAGGCCCCCCCACTCCTCCTGGAGGCCCCCGCACCCCCAAGACCCCCCACTCCTCCTGGAGGCCCCCGCACCCCCAAGGCCCCCCCACTCCTCCTGGAGGCCCCCGCACCCCCAGGGCCCCCCCACTTCTCCTAGAGGCCCCTCACATGCCACCACCAGTAGCAGCAGCCTCAGCCTCAGAGGTCTAACACTAACCATACTTAGTCCTGATTCCAAGCCCCAGCCTAATTCAGGCCCCACCATCTCAAGCCTACGATCGGTTCCGCCGTCCAGGTCAGCCCTCCCCGCCCACCCTCACGCCTCAGAGCTGGCCTTCAGGAGGCCATGAGCTCAGGGTCTTTTTAAAAACATATATTTGTATTGATTTCAGAGAGGAAGGGAGAGGGAGAGAGAGAAACATCAATGACAGAATCACGGACCAGCTGCCTCCTGCACGCCCCCCACTGGGGATGGAGCCCACAACCTGGCCTGTGCCCTGACGGGGAATCGAACCCTGACCTCCTGGTTCACAGGTCGACGCTCACCCACGGAGCCCCGCCGGCCGGGCTCTTTGCCCATTTCACATGGTTGTCTCTTTGTTGCTGAGCTGTAAGGTTCTTTCTGTTTTGAACTAACCCCCATGAAGTGCGTGAGCTGCAAACACTCTCCCCTCTGAAGGCTGTTCACAGCACTGATGTCTTTGGATGCAGAGGTTTAACTTAATGACAAATCCACCGGTCGCTACAGCGCGTGCCGGCAGCGCTGGGCTCCACCGCCACCCCCACCGAGCTCGGAAGGACCCGATTCTGGTGGCTTTCAGCCCCTCCTCCTGTGACGGGGACACGCTCGGGCCAGATGCTTGAAAATGGCAGCGGTCAGAGCGCCCGAGCGTGAAGTCGGAGGGGTGTGCGGACGGGAAGGGCCGCCCCAGAAGACGGGCGCCTCAGAGCTGCCGCCCAGCCGCCTTCGCCTTTCGTGGGATTCTTCTGCAAATGCATCTTCGGGAGCCCAGGACCAGGCCCCCAGGGTCCCGGGGAAGAGCAGCCGTTTCCAATCCTTTGTTCCCAGTTGGTGGTTGGTCCTCAGACCCCTTGAGCTGAGTGCAGCCTGGAGTCGCCTTTAATTGTTTCCCCATCTGAGGCCGCACTGTGTCCCCTCATCACCTACCAGGGCAGTGGCTGCGTACATGCCCCTGGTGACACACTCCTGACCTGTAGCTGCCTCTCCAGATGGCCCCTGCCAGGTAGCTGCCACTCCTGATAGTGCCCACTGCTCACTCACGCTGCCCTGAGTGGGCTCCCACACGCCAGGCAGGCGTGTCCCCTGCTCCCGTCCCCAGCAGGGGCCGCTCCTCCGTGTCCGTGGCCACCCTGGACGTCCTCCAGCGGCTGAGACCGCAGGGACAGCTGCCCGGGGAAGCCCAGCGCTCTCCAGAGGCTCAGGTGGGCACTCCTTTTATGTGAATGGGGCGTTGTCTCTAAGGAATCAGCTCGCAGCGTGGCAGGAATCGAAACCAGGGATCACGAACGTAGGGGCCCCGAGATGGACTGAGACGGAGGCGGCACCGCTGGGCGCAGTGCCCGGACTCACCAGGAAGGAGCAGAGGAAGATGAAGGAGACGAAGTAGAAGTAGGCGAAGTCGCTGCCGCACTCGCTGGCGTGGGCGTGCTCGTCGCATTCCTGGTTGCTGAGGCAGGACAGCATGATCTCGTGCCAGGCCTCCCCGGTGGCGCTCCTGGGGGGGAGGGAGCGTGAGGCCAGGAGGCGGCCCCGACGGCCTGGGTCCCCACCCAGAGACCCCATGTGGCTGTCAGGTCTGGGGACAGATGGCTGCTACTAGAATAGGACCCTCAGGCACCAGACTCTCCAACTGCTCATTGCAAATGACCAACAGCACCTGGAGCACCAGGCTGATGCCCTCCGTGGCCCCCCGAGTCCCGCAGCCCTGGGCCCCCCACTTCCCAGCCCGGTGGCCTGTCCTTCCACCCGCTCACGCACCCCACCTCTGTCTCCCTCACCCCGTCCTGCCGGTCAGATGACCCATCTCCCAGAGACAGCTTCTGCCTGCGTCCCCGCAGCCGAGTCACTGCAACGGCTTCTGACACCTCCCTGCTCCCCTGCCCAATGCCCAGCAGGTCCCCTTGAGACAGGTCAGATCTTGTCAGTCACGGCAACAGCCCAGATCCACATGCCCACCCACAGTGCCGCGTGACCGCTGCCCGCCTTTCCCTGCCCCCGACCTGCTCTGGCCACACCAGCCTCCCGCTTCCTGAACATCCAGGGCACCCCCTCGAGCAGCCACCGCAAGCGCCTCGGCACCGATTTCCGTTCCTGGGCCCTCTGTGCCTGTGGGTCCCCTGGGTGAAGCTGGCTGTGCCCCACTGATGGTGGCCAGGGGTGAGGGGCGCACGTGGAGCACAAGGACTGGAGGGAAGAGAGACCTCCGAGGCCAGAGACCGAGGCTCTGAGCCCAGGCGATCTCCTCGGGCACTGCCTGTGGCCCAGGAGGGACGTGAGTACCGCGCAAGGTGCCTGCTTGTGGGAAGCAGAGAGCGCTCAGAAACTCCCCACGCGGCTCAGCAAGGCACCCTGGCCTGAGCTCCCCGCACAACGCAGCAGGAAGTGGACCGGCAGGTGGGCTGGCAGGAAGCAGCACAGCCCAGGGTGCAGGTGCAGGTGCAGGTGGAGGGCCAGGCCGGTCGCAGCCTCTGCACCAGGAAGGAGCCTGTCTGGGTCCCGCACACACCTGAACAGCAGCATCAGCGCCTGCAGAAACGTCCGGAAGTTGTTGTGCCTGTTGATGCTGGAGTCGTCGTCCAGAGCGATGTTTCCAAACACCTGGAAGGAAGAGCAGCTGCAGGCCACGGGCGGCTCCTGGAGCCGGGCCAGTGGAGGCGGCTGCGCGTGGACCGGGGCCCTAGCGCAGGGGCTGCCGTGGCCAGAGCATGGCCAGAGCCCAGGGCCCGGGGCTGGGCACCGGGTGCTCACCTGCATGCCGATGATGGCGTAGATGAAGAACAGCATGGCGATCAGGAGGCACACGTAGGGCAAGGCCTGTGGGCACACGGAGGCGGGTTAGCCGGGCAGTGCCACCCCCGCGTTCCCTGCTTCTGAGCGCGCGGCCCGAGGACGCTCACCTTGAAGGACTGCACGAAGGTCCAGAGCAGGATGCGGATGGTGTAGCCCTGGCGCAGCAGCTTGATGAGCCGCGCCGCACGGAACAGGCGCAGGAAGCTGAGGTTGATGAAGTTGTTCTGCGGGAACAAGGTGGCTCTCTGACCCGCGGAATCCGCCTCCTGCGTGGAGCTGCTCCCCTCGCCCCCCTCCCCGCGCCCGGGGTTTGAGGAAAGGCGGGGAGAGGGAGAGGAACACGAAGTCATCACGGCACAGTGTGAGCAGCCCCTTCGGAAGGAAAGCTTGTGATCGCATCAGTTCATGCAGCAGATCAGAGACCGACCACCGACAGAGGGACAGAGAGGAGCGGCCGGGTCGCCTGCCCTGCTGGGGCCCCCCTCCCCTCCCCGCAGCATCTGAGCCCCGCTGGGCTGCAGAGGGCAGGCACTCCTCCTGCAGACGGCCCCCCAGGTGTGGGCGCAGTGGTCTTGCCACTCACACCACAGAGGCCTCCTCCCCGTCCACAAGCAGGTCTAACCCCGTCCTCCGGCTGCCACGGTGGTCTGGGCGTGTGGCTTCCGTGGCCGGGCGCCTGAGCTATGGCCCATCCCTCTCAGGGGCACAGCTGGGCAGTGCTCAGATGGTGCTGTGGCCCAGGCGGCTCCCGCCACCGTGCTGTCTGAGGCGCGGGCAGGCTGGTGGTCCGAGCCCGTGGGGAGAAGGGAGGGGACTCAGATTGAGGGCAGCAGCATGCAGGCCAGCCGCACCCCAGGCTGCCTGTCTGGGCTCGGGGCCATCAGTGGTGACAGGGGTCACTGGCTTCCAGGGACAGTGGCCCCACCCCCTTGCCTGTGCTTCCTTGATCCTCTCCCCTCAGGGGCTGACCCCTGGTTCCCACAGAGTGGTGGGGACTCCGCCTCTGCTGGTGAGGGACAGGCGGGGACAGGGCCCCTGGGTGGGAGGGCCATCCCCGGGCACGAGGAGGAGCCGGCTGTGGTCCAGACCAGCAGAGGGTAGAGTGGACTCTGGGTGGGACCCTGGGGTGCGGGCTGCCTACAGCCCCCTCACTGGCTTGTGCGGGGGGACCCCGGTGGGCACAGTGGTCAGGGACCCCTCAGGGGCCTGAGGGCTCTCAGGGGAGCCAGTCTCCTCCGGAGGTGGCCATGGGACGAAGGGCTTTGTGCACAGGCCAGGGTGACTCAGCTCAGCACGGAAGGGGCGGAAAGGCCTGCCTCCTGGGGGTCTCACTCTGAAGCCCCCGCTCAGTGGGGTTGGGAGCGGCCAGGGCGGCGGTGACAGGCGCACCTGCCCGGCTCAGAGCGACCTGCTTGGCAGCTGTAGCCGAGTTCCCGGAACACGGGGGAGACCCAGCTTCAGGCTGAGAGGGAGCGCACAGAGGAGGCTGGGCTGGTCACCAAGCTGCTTTGGGTCGCGTCCCTTACCCAGGACTCCAGCTCCCACCCCGCCTCCCAGGCTTCTTCCTCGGGGCTCCGAGGGCACTCAGGGCAGGGGCGGGGGGACAGACAGACAGCCCGAGAGCCATGAGGACAGATGGTGACAGTGGCCACAGACACTCAAGCGCGTGACGGGGACGGCACTGTGGCTGCACCCGCAGGAGCCGCCAGGCACTGCCACCCGGTTGCATGCAGGGCGGGGCAGCCCGCGGCACCTCCCGACGGCCGTGCACGGTCACCTCTGGCCTCGGCCACCCCTTGGAGGTGGGCACCCCCATCCTCCGAGTCCATGGCTTCCGTGGCCCGGGAGCAGCTACACTGACCTCAGAGCCAGGCCCCCACCCTCAATGGGGAAGACCGTCACCTGGGGGCGCACTGTCGGTCCCTCTGAGCCCCGGCTCCTCCTCCGAGATGGAGACCTTCGGAGCCCTGCCCTGGGAGGTCATGAGGAGGCCGCACAGCAATGCGCTTGTCACACACCACCCAGGGGGTGGGCGGACCAGGCCCGGGCCAGTGTCCCTGCGTCAGCACATCAGTGCCTCTGGTCAGGTCACGGCGAGGCGAAGGCTGCCCGCCCGAGACCCGCACACCTGCTGGCCTCCCCTCGCTTCCTCCTGTGGGGCTGATGACGGCGGACACTCTGCCTAGACCCATGCACACGGCTCGTGGGAGACGCTGCTGGGAGCCCGAGCAGCACCAGCCATTTTCTAAGACTCAGGGTCTCCACTCCGACCGGGGCCTCCGTCACGAACGTCCCCTCCGCTACAGGCAGCGCACCATCTGCTGCCTCACAACCGGCCAGTCAGCTCGGCTCCGCCTGCCCGTCTCTCTCTCCTCCCAGATGGTCCTGGAGACCTGGTGGAGCCCGTCAGCCACCCGGGTCCCCACAGCCTGCCGGCCAACGGCACGCACCCTCAGGCCAGGGGCGCCCGGGTGACGAGCCGGAGCAGGCTGTCTCCTGGGGCGGTCCCCCCACCTGCGCCCCAGGCTGGCCGGGCGGGCTCTGCTTCAGGAAGGACCCCTGGGAGACTCCGCAGGGGCCGCTGGGTAGAGCAGCCTCCTGCACCTGCTGCTGATGTGCCACAGGAGCCATGGACTCGGCCAGGCTTAGCCCAAACCCACGGCCTGCAAACCTCCCGCCTCAGAGTCTGGACTCCCGCCCCTTGGAGCCCCTGCTGGCCCGGAGGCTGGCCCAGACCGTGCAGCAGCCAGAGGAGGGGCGCCGGGCTGTGACCACACCCGGGGAGGGCAGGGCAGGGCTAGCAGACGGACAGCACAGCAAGCCAGGCGAGGGGCTGTAAGAACCGTGAAAGTCATGAAACCAACCCTTTCCTACATGTGATGTTTTCATGGATGAATATTTGCATATTATTTACAAATTGGGGTGTTTGAGCGGCAGGCGAGACAGACAGACGCAGACATGGTTTCGCAGTGTGTTGGTTGGATGGCGTGAGTCAGCAGGCAGGTTAAGGTGAGTCAAGGACAAAACAGAAAACAAAGGAGAAAATGATCATCAACACGAGCAGAACGCACTGGGGTTTAGCTTTGGGTAAACGGGCGTTTTGCTTAAAATGCATCAAAACACTGTTTTGAACTTAGTAGGTGATGCAGACAGTGGCGTTCATTTGCATTCCTATTTGCAATGCAAATTCAAAATGACACTTATTTTTTTGTTTCCAGGCAAAGGAATCAATGTCAGTTTCACGCCTGTGGTGCTTTCCCTCAGGCCCTGGGCAGGGCGATGGCTCTGATGTGTTTTTAAGTTGGGGGTGGAACTGACACCAATATTTTTGCCGGAGGAAAAACAGTGCGTTCACCAAGATGAAGTGACCACAGATGGAAAGAAAGGCCACGGGGGCAGCAGGAGGACGGAGCCCACGCAGGTGGGCAGGGAGCTCTCCGTTCCTGTCAGCCTCCCCACGCAGTGACGGCCGCCCCTCGGGCTTGTTGGAAGCAGGGTCTGCACAGCCACAAGCACCCGCCCAAGCGTCCAGCTGCTCGGGCAGGCGCTGGGCCCTCCAGGCTCCCGCACGTCTGCCACCTGTGCCTGGGAGGGGAGGCCTCCTGTTTGTGACGCAGCAGGCACCCTGCCTGCCCCTCCTGGCAGCCGCTCGGCACTGCCCTCGTGAGGACGCAGGAGCCCCACGGAGAGCGGTCCCTTTACCGGGATTGGATTCCCGAGTCCAAGGACGGATCGGCGAGGCCATGGTGCCATCGGCGGGCGGAGCAGCCTTGATTTTTTGTTTGATTGGTCAAATGGCAGCTTTCATCTTTTTGCCTGGATTATTCAGACCATTCGATTTTAAAAGCCATAGAACAGACCACATGGAAAAGACTACATATAAGTACACGTATGCACACACGACCCGAAGAAAAGTTAACGACACGCTGGGCACCGCGGCACGGGTTTCCCACGCAGGAATGGAGAACGAAGGGTCCTCCGCGCACGGACAGCCCTTCATCCCGATACACGGAATGTTTTCTCCAGGGAGGATGGTGCTTTTCCATTTGGCTTAACGAACCGTCCCTATCCCAAGGTCTAAAACAGTGGTTCTCAACCTTCCTAACGCCGCGGCCCTTTCATACAGCTCCTCGTGTTGTGGTGACCCCCAACCATAAAATCATTTTCGTTGCTACTTCATCACTGTAATTTTGCTACTGTTATGAATCATAATGTAAATATCTGATATGCAGGATGTATTTAGATGACCCCTGTGAAAGGGTCGTTCGACCGCCAAAGGGGTCGCGACCCACAGGTTGAGAACCGCTGTTCTAGAAGCTGTTCTCCTGTATTTTCTTCTCCGAGTTTTAAAGTTCTGCCTCTTGTCGGGCCGGCGTGGCTCATAGTTGAGCATCGACCTATGAACCTGGAGGTCACAGTGCAATTCCCGGTCAGGGCACAGGCCCGGGTTGCAGGCTTGATCCCCAGTGTGGGGCGTGCAGGAGGCGGCCAATTGATTCTCTCTCACTCTCCCTTCCTCTCTGAAATCAATAAAAACATATTTATAAGTTCTGCCTCTTACATTTAAGTCTTTTTGTCATCTTCAAATAGATTTTTGTGAATGGAATGAGCCAAGATCCAATGTTGGCTTCCCCACGTTGCCCGTGATCACAGCGCGAGCTACGGGAGGCTGGCTCCTCCCCACCAGGCTGCAGCCCAGCCCTCGCACATCGAGGTCCCACCCGCCACGGCACAGTGACAGGGCCGCTCCCCCCACCCCCGGCGGCACCTTCTCCTTCGGTAAATTGTAAAAGCAGCTTGTCAAGTTCCCAAACAGAAGCAAGATCGTCGCTATGGTAACTGGAACCGCGTGAGCCTGCAGGTCCGCTGGGGGCTGTGCCCACTTGCCAAGGAGCATAGCAGCCCCACCTCCTGGTCTCCCTGGCCTTCAGCGAGGCTGGGATCCGCGTGAGAAAGGCACACCTCGGCTTCCCAGAGGGGCCACACCCTCAGGCCGGGGCGCCCACCGGCAGCCTGCGCAGGAGGGACCCTCTCGCTGTAGATGGGCGGCCGCCCAGCACCACAGGACGCTGCTCGGGCCTCACGGCCTCTCTGGCTTCGAGGCTGCTCCTCCCAAATGCTGCCGGCGCCAGGGCGTCGCGTGGAGCTTGTGGCAAGTGCCTTCGTCGGGTCGGTAACTCCTGGGCTGCTAATGGCTGGGATCGTGCTCAAAACCTACATGCACTGGGCGCCTTCCCTGCAGCCCTGACGGGACCTCGTGAAGTTCCACACGGACTCTGGGGGGCAGAGCCCACCCGAGGCCGCCGGCCTTCCTCCCAGGACGCTGGGCTCGGCGAGTGCCACTCAGAGCTCTGCGTCTCCGCACGGCGGGCGTGGCTGCGGCCGCCCTTTCTCACACGCTCCTTCCAGTGCCTTTACGGTATCTTTTGTTCCCTCTCATGCTGCCCTTTGAAAAGCGGGTGTGGAGACTGTACGGGTCTCGCACAAACTGGGGGCGTCTGCTCACGTCCGTTCCCCAGGAGGCGGTGTCCAGAGCGAGATGACCTTTCCTTGAACTCCAGGTGGAGATGCAACATGTGATGACACAGTCTGGCGGTGTGAACGGTCAGGGCCGCGGCCTCGCTCCCCACCGTAGGCTGTGGGCTTGGAGGCCGCACAACCGCTGAGCACGTCCTGGTGGGACCACCCTCAGCGGGAGAGGCTTCAGGACAGGCCCAGGCCTCGGCGGGCTGGAGCGGGGGGGGGGGGGTCCCCCACACCCACAGAGAAGTCCACACAGACACCTGGATTCCGGGGCAAGGCCGTGTCCTGGCTGCTGGGCCTGGGAGGGGCTGTCTGACCGTGAGGCCTCGTGCCCGGGACACAAAAGCTCATCCTCACGAGTGGCAGGTGCAGCCCCCACAGCCCCCCCCACAGCAGAGGCCACACCTAGGACCAGAGCTCAGCATGTCCACAGGGCTCCAGCCACTCCAGCCACTGACCACAGCAGCCAGGCCCTGTGACCCATCTGAACCCGACGGAGCTGCTGGGGCAGGGGCTGTACCCAGTGCCACTTGTAGGGGGAGGCCGGGCCCTCACGGGCCAGGGCCGCAGCAGCGGAAGGCGCAGGGCAAGGGGGTGATGGGCACCGCCCAGCTCAGGCCCATCGGCCGTGGGGGCTCTGGCTCCCCCCAGCCCCCTCCTCCTGCAGGTGGCCAGCCCCACCCCGGAATCGATGAGGTGAACACGTGAGGTGGGCAGAGTGGCACAGCCTCATGGCGAGACCCCTACTGTCCCTCCAACCTGGCCCCTGGGGCTGGGAGCCGCCTCTCCTGGGGTCTGAGACCTGCCCTGTCCTGGGCTCTAGACCCGGCACTTCCACTCCTCCCCCTCACCCCGACCCCAGCTCTCTCCGTGGCTGGGTCAGGAACGCCTCCCGCGCAGGCACGCGTACAAGAGCCCACGTCATGTCAGCTCCTGGAGAACCTGCCGTTTCACGGACGCCGAGCGCTGTGCTCAGAAACGCGCTTCCTGGCTCAGCCCTCAGCGCTGGGCACAGTCCACGTCGGAGGACCGCTGTCCCGCTTTCCACAGAAAACACACCTGGGCTTTCAAGTCTGAGCGCGTCCTGGTTCTGAGTGGGGCCACACGTCACACACACGTCAGGGCTGTCGTCCTCCTGCTGGTGTGACATCAGCCGCCGCCGCACGTTCTGGGGACGGCGTCTCACCCAAGAGCCAGCACCTGCTGGGGCGACCCCTGCGCCCAGCTCCGCCCGTGGAGAGCGCCCCGCGCCCCGCGCCCTGAGGGACAGGGGAGCACTTACCGCGATCTCTGTGACGAGGATGTCGGTGATGCTGCCCAGCACCGTGACGAAGTCGAAGACGTTCCAGGCGTCTCGGAAGTAGTTCTAGGGAGAGAAGGGCGGTCCGTGCTGTGGCTGGGGCTCTGCCGGGGGCGCCAGGAGGGCCTACTCAGGACGGGCCAGGAGCTGAAGGGCCACCCAGGGGGGACAGCGCAGGCCTGGCCCGCAGACACAAGACTGGGCAGGGGCAGAGCGGAGAGCCACGTGCCCCGAGGGGGACCTGCCCCGGAGCTGGCCGCGGCACAGACTTGGGTGATGGGCCCCCGCAGGTCGTCTGCGCTCTGGGGCTTGGGGAGTTCCAGCTCCAAACAAGGAGCCCCCAGGGCCCCTCTAGGACGACACGGCCAGGAGTGGCGCCTACCAGCACCCCGAAGGCGACGATCTTGAGCACACACTCCATGGAGAACATGGACGTGAACACGATGTTCAGGCACTTGAGCATCAGCTCGTACTCGTAGGGCGCGTCGTAGAACTGCCGGGAGGAGAGCGTTGGCCACGGGCGCAGCTGCCCCGACGCCATGACAGACGGGGACACTGGCTTCCGTCAGTGTGCGGGGCGAAAGCAGCTGCCCAACCCGCGGCCACTCCTCCCCACTGCCCGCGTCCTCCCAGACCTTCTCCCGTCTCAGCCTGCAGCCAGTGATAGGCCCGCAGGGCGCCTGTGCTGACCAGGCAGTGCCTGCAGCTCCCGCAGCTCCCGCACCCATGTGGGCGGCAGGCCGGCCCGCGGACGCACCTTCATCATCAGCACCACGGTGTTGAGGGCGATCATGGCCATGATGAAGTACTCGAAGGGCGGTGAGACCACGAACGTCCACGTCTTGTACTGGAAGGACTGCTTGTTCTGAGGCATGTATCGCGTCAGGGGCTTGGCGCTGATGGCGAAGTCAATGCAAGCTCTCTGCTCGGGACAAAGCCGTGCCCGCAGCTCAGCGGGGACCCACGCAGCACCTCCCCTCGCAGGCAGCCCCGTGCGAGAAGGCAGCCGAGCTGACCTCCCAGCCTCCCTGCCCTGACCGCAGGGGCCAGAGGGCCCGCCCACCACCGCGCGGAGGTGCAGGAGGCCCGCCCACCTCGTTCTTCTCCAGGCTGCACGCGGACATCGCCCTGTCCCCCTGCTCCTGGAAGGTGATGATGATCAAGGCCACGAAGATGTTGACAAAGAAGAAGGGGAAGACCACGAAGTAGACCACGTAGAAGATGGACAGCTCCATGCGGTACCCGGGGCTCGGGCCCTGCTCCTCGTAGGTGGCGTCCACCGAGTGCTTCAGCACCCTGGCCAGCGACAGCGCCATCAGGGCCGGCGGCCAGGCAGGCGCTTCCTCCCAGGCCAGGCTCCCTCAGGAAGCCCAGATGGTGCTGCCACCCTGTGGGGCCAAGCCCCTGCCCACGGTGCCATCTCGCTGGAGGTGGGCGACCTTCCCAGCAGGGGTGTGTGCAGGGCTGTGGGAGGGCCTCCCAGGGAAGGCTCCAAGTGCCTGAGGTCCTGTCCCAGGAAGGGGAGAGGCTCACACCCAGCCCACCCACTGCCAGCTCCCCCTGCTTCAGGAGCCCAGGGCTCAGCAGGGTGTATGTTCTGAGGGTTCCTGCTGGTCCCAGAGGAAGCGCCTGCTACTCATGTGCTCGGGACACGAAGGCCCCTCTGGCAGCCCGAGGGCAGCACAGGGAGACACGGAGGCCCCCGCCTGTGGCACCAGCCACTGAAGGGCTCTCAGGACATCACTCGCCCTATCAGCTCCTCTGGGAGAGCGGCCGCCCTCGCTGGCAGGAGCAGGAAGGAGCCTGTGGGCACCTGCTGAGCGGCTGAGACCCACACGGAGGAACCAGAGGCCCTGCCCTCGCTCTGCCTGCCTGGTTGCCACATGGCACTCACATGGGCCAGCCTTCCCCCGTGGACACGGTGAACAGCGTGAGCAGGGCCCAGAGCACGTTGTCGTAGTGGAAGTCGTACTTCTTCCACTGCCGCGGCTGGGCCTCCACCTCCTCCCGCTCGTAGTCCAGGTACTGGCCCCTGGGGACGACACAGAGGTGAGGGCGGCTCTGGATGCTGTCGCTGCGTGGAGCCAGAGCCGGCTCTGCGACGCGTGTCCACACTGAGGCCTGACGCGGGCCGGGCACACGCCACGCCGAGGCCTGACGCGGGCCGGGCACACGCCACGCTCAGACCAACTCAAAGTGGACAGAGGCCTGACCGGGCCCCGTCTGAAACGCTCCAGGAGAAACACGGGGCCTCTTAGGCAGACGGACCTGGAGACACGACACCAACATCGCGAGCAGCAATGAAAACCCAGACACAGGACTTCACCAAAACTTCAAGCTTTTGTGCCTCAAAAGATGATCAGCTCACAGGATGGGACAAACCTTTGAAAACTGTCGCTCTGAGGAGGGAGCTGTGTCTGAACATGTCAAGAACCACTACGATCGTTTCTGTACTTTGTTAACTTTACTTTCCCTGTGGCTTTTAGAGAGGGAGGAGCGGGGAGAGGAGCAGGGAGCAGTCGCCTCCTGTGTGTGTCCGACGGTGCACGGGACAGCGCTCCGGCTGCGCCGCAGCGTCACGGCCACGGTCACGGCCACCATCACAACCACAAGCACCTCAGGTGCACATGGGCGCAGGGTCTGAGGAGACGTTGCCGCAGGGAGACAGAGGCCACAAGCACGTAGGGAGGTGCCCCCGTCACGCACCCCCAGGGAGACGCGAGTCGGGCCAGACACCGCCCGCAGCCGCCGGCCGGCGAGGACTGAGCTGCTTCCTTTGGAAAGGAAAACAGCGCGTTGCCGGGACCTGGAGACCCCAGTCCCCCTCCCCGGCAGGGACAGGGTCTCTCGGCCGCGGTGGGAAACCGCCTGGCACTGCCCGGCCTGTTCTGGAGCCGCCACGTGGCCCGCTGCCACTCCCCTCGCGGTGCCCGCTCAGGGGACGTGGGAACGTCTGTCCACAATCCCCTCACACATGTCCCCGCAGATCACAGCGACCGGAAGGGGACAGCCCGGCGGCCACCCCGGTGAATAGAGGTCAACGGGGCCCAGCCAGCAGGGGCGGCCTCGGGAACAAAGGAGGCCGCACACTGTGAGCCTTCATGTCCACACAGTGTCCAGAGCAGACACCTACAGACAGAACACAGGTCAGGGCGGCTAGGGCTGTCGGGGAGGCAGGTGGCACCCATGCGGCCAGGGCCCTGCGGGTTTTAGCTGAGGAAACACTCTCAAGCGGCCGAGTGAGGGTGGCCCCGTTGTGCACACTGACCCGAGGACTCGTGCACGGCCTGGGTGCACCCCCGTCTGTGGCACAGACTCCCTTGCGGCAGGGAGTGCTGCCTTCTCTAGTGAACGGTGCTGCTTGGATGGGAAAACCCCTCCCTCGCTCCTCCCCCGGCAACAGCGTCAGCCCAGACAGACCGTGGCCATGGGAGAGGCAGACACAGCTTCCAGAGGGGAGCCCAGGCTGCCCTGACCCAGCCACTGAGGACTGAACGCCAGGAACGCATGCCAGACGGCACAGCCAGTGTGGCACACGCCACCCGCACGCTCCTTGACACGCCGAGAGCCAGAGTGGGCAGGGGCGTCCCGCCCAGGGGTTAAAGAACTCCTACAAATCAACCAGAAAAGGATGGACAACCCTACAGGGAAACGGGCACAGGCTGGCTCAGGTGCGTCCCCAGGGGTTCATGCCAATTAACCCACAGAGAAGCACAAGTGCCCGCGCCAGGAGGCCCCAGCGAGCGGGCCGCCAGCTGGTGGGCGGGCTCTGGGCCGCGTCACTGGGGGAGTGTGAGTTTATACAGCACCTGTGCGAGCGAGCACCCCACACCCACAAGTGGGTGCACACTCCCTGCATCCGTGGCCGGGCCGCACGCTGGAGCCCACCACATGGCCCTCGCCACAGCGAGTGAGGAAGGGGAGTCACACAGACAAGCGGGAAGTGCTGCGGTGAGGAGGGAGATGGCGCGGCCCTGCTCGGGGCCACACAGCAGCGACCCCCCTGCCCCCACTTCTGCGGGCGCCTCCCCGTGTGCCCGGCTGTGGGCCCGCCCAGGACGGAGGCAGTGGCTACAGCCTCGGGCAGCCCTGCTGACCTGGGGCCGGGCCTGGTCTTGGGGGTTTGCAGACCCTCCAGCCATCCCCATGCCGGGAGCTCCCTGCATGTCTGGGGAGGAAGAGCCTGGCGCCCCATGTGCTGGTCCCAACGCTGGAGCCCATGTGGCCCTGGGACAGGTGCACGCCCCACCCGCGGGGCATCCCCCCGCCCCCCACCCCCCCCCCCCCCGCGCTGGCCCTGCCTCCCTCGGCCACCTGCAGTCCCGCTCCAGCTCCTTGGACTCGTCGGTGCAGTAGAAGAACTTGCCCTTGAACAGCTGCACCGCGATGACGGCGAAGATGAACATGAAGAGCATGTAGACGATGAGGATGTTGAGCACGTTCTTCAGCGAGTTCACCACGCAGTCGAACACGGCCTGGGGAGGGGGGGTGCAGGCTCAGGCCAGCTGCCTGACGCGGGTCCCCACTCGGGAGGGAGGGGTCATCTCGGCGGGTGGGGCCAGGAGAGGTGTCACGAGGCAGGTGCCTCAGAGCAGGGCTGCCCAGAGCCCGGAGCCCACATCAGGGCTGGGTCGGGGGAAGGGAGGGACCCGGGCCTCCTGGTGTCGGCAGGACACGCAGGCAGAGAAGCAGCCGCGCAGTGACAGCCGGGCCCGGGCACGTGGGCATGCTCTGTGGCCCAGGGACTGTCCTGTTCCCACACCCGGAAGCTCAGTGCTCCCTGCCCGCTGGCCTGGCCCCAGCCCTGCCTCTTGGAGCCGGGCTGACGTCCTGCCCTGCCCTAGTGTGCAGTGGCCGGTGCACAGCGTCTCCCGAGACACCGCCTGGCGCAGGGCTCGGACCCAGCAGCCGCACCCACCTGCAGTGTCCCCGGGCACCTCCCGACACAGCCCCTCCGGCTGCCTCTGTTACCTCCCAGCCCGCCCTGCCCCCAGAACCCCTGCTGCCTGTGTCCCCAAGGCTCGCACCCCGAGGCTGCTCACACTCCCTTACGCACAGCGCACCCTCCTTCACGCAGCACTTCAGCCACACCACTTGGGGCCCTGCCCACCTCAACACCCTCCACCTCCTGCCTCCCCTGCCTGCTCGGCAGGAAGGACGGAGCCCACAGCACGGCTGGGAATGGCTCTCTGGGGCGTCAGAGTGGAGAGGGCCCCTCCCCCGACAGGGCGTTGGCTGAGCAAACCTCACATGGGGCTCCCTCAGCTCTGCTCGCCCCCACCTCACACAGAAGCTGCCACAGGACGTGGCCAGTGTGCACACACATACATGCACGTGCATGCACCTTGTGCACACATGTATATACACACAGCCCACATGCGTGCTCATGTGTGTGCAGGCCCGCTCGCTCCTCACGCCACCCGGCTCTCACCTTGAGCTTCGGCAGCCGCTTGATGGTCTTGAGGGGCCGCAGGACGCGCAGGACCCGCAGGGACTTGATGGTGTTGATGTCCTTCCCTTTGGAGCCTCTGGAAGGAGAACCGCACATGCAGACGCAGGCGGCACCCGGCGCCATCCCCACGCAGCCCCCTGGGCCCGGGCCTCCCCCTGCGTCTGCCTCGGGCCCCAGGGCAGAGGCGTGGGAGCTCGGAGGCCGCGCCTGGTGGGCACCACGGAGGCCTCCCCTCGAGTGGACAAGGGTCGGGTCAGCAGCACCTGGGGTCCAGGGAACACCTGCTCTCCCAGCACGTCCACAACCCGCCCGCCCGGCCCACACCAGCTGCCCCTGCCCACTGTGAGGCCGCCCTGGGAGCGAGGGGAGAGGGCAGCGCAGGGGCCAGTGGGCACAGTGCCACCCCAGCTCCCGAGGCTGCTTCCTCTCCGAGAGGAGGTCCCTGCACAGCCTGGATCTCCCTGCCTGTCCTCTGTCTCTGTCGAACACACCTCCACATGGCAAGTGGCGGACGACAGAAAGGGAGAGGAGGAGCCTGGAGGGAGTGAGGGAAGGAGACAGAAAAGAGAGCAGCCGAGGAGGAGAGGAAGAAAGGGAGGCCTGGCCAGCATCGACCGGTTCGATTCCCGCTCAGGGCACAGGCCTGGGTGGCGGGCTCCATCCCCAGTGCAGGGCGTGTAGGAGGCAGCTGATCCATGACTCTCCCTCATCATTGATGTTTCTCTCCCTCTCCCTTCCTCTCTGAAATCAATACACACACATTTTTTAAAAAGAGGGGGGGGGAAGGGAAGGAGGGAAAGGTGGGGAGAGGGGAGGCGGAAGAGCCACAGGGACAGAGTGAAGACAGCGACACAGATGGTGGAGAAAGTAGCCGGGAGGCGGGAGGAGGCGGGTGCGGAGCAGGCCCAGAGCCCAGCACCCGTGAGGCCAGGCCAGGCCCCTCGGAGGGAACTGGGGCTCCCTCGGGCCGACAGGGCCCAGGAGCTGTCACTCTTTGGGGCCGCCCTCCTGCCACCCTGAAGCCGGGCAGGGGCCTCGGGAGGCCATGCTCAGGGGCAAGGCCACACCCACTGGGGCCGCGTGGGGCAGTGGCTGAGGCTCAGGGGCCACTTCTCCCCACGTTCAGGGGACCTGCCTGTCAGGGGAGCGGGGCCCCCAGTCTCCTTAGGCTCCAGCCAAGCTAGAGCCTCCCAATCCCTCCCCTGGGACCCTGCTGGGGCCTGCATTCCAGAAGCAGATCAACACCCCTGAAGCCAGGCTGTCCCGGCTCCGCATGCAGCCAGCTACTCCCTGACCCTCCCCAAACCAGCCTCGCAGCTCCCGCTGAACCAGCCTTGGAGGGGCCTGCGGGCACCTGAGGAGGCAGGCGAGAGCCCTGCCCTTATTTCCTAGGAAATAGACGCTCTCTCGGTCCAGGCTCTGAGGCAGAGGCTGCCTTCTCTCTGCCAGCCCTGTCCTGCTCTCCCTCTGGGGCACCTGGCTGGGTCTCCCTGCCCCTCCCTCTCACTCCAAGTTCCCCATCGAACACGCCTCCACATGGCAAGTGGTGGCCGAGCTGTGCCCTCCTCCAAGAGGTAAGGCCCCAGGAGGGAGGGAGTGCCAGGCGTCAGGGGCGGGCAGAGAGGAGGCAGAGCCTCAGAGAACAGACGGGGCAGCAGGGCCCCCACCTGGTCACAGCAGCCCGTGCGGAGCTGCCCTCGGGCTCTCGCTCCCGGCCTCCTACACTCACTTGGGACACCTGCTCCTGACCCCACGGAGGACCGTCCCCACCCAGCCCCCAGGCTCCGCCAGGCCAGGTGGGCACCGCCTGGGGAGGTGGCTCCGGCAGCATGCAGCCCGGAGGTGGAGCTGATGAGAGGTGAGCGTATGACGCGGCCCGAGGGCAGCTGAGATGTGGGCGGTGTGAGGGGACAGGGGAGGCATTACCCCATGAAGCTCCTACAACAGGGAGTCCAGCAACAAGGAGACAAAGAGAAGAGAGTCAGTGAGGAGGCCTGGCTGGGCGAGAGGAGGCCCCGCCCTCCGCGCCTGTGGGTCGTCCTGTCTCCGCATCTCCTGCCACCACTCGCCCTGGGACCCCAGCTCCGCCCAGCCCCACACCTGCCCCAGCCCCAGGCCCAGCCATACAGGCTGAGCATCACTCGCTGGGGAACCAGAGAAAACGGCCTGGACCCCAGGACAGCGCCCACCAGCACCCCAGCTCCGCCCATGGGAGCCGCCGAAGGCAGGGGGGCTGCCCAGAGGCCGAGAGCAGACCAGCCCGAGGCTGCCCCCAACTTTAGAACCAGGGCTGGTCGGGGACGCACGGGCTAGAGGTCCTCCCACCCAGCCCAGGCCAAGCAGAAGGACGGAGCTACAGGCAGCCTGGAGGCCGTGGTCCCAGTACACCCCACCGCGCATCTGGGGGCTGCAGACGTGGGTACTTACGAGAAGGCAAACGCCACCAGGGCCCCACTGACCACAATGAAGTCCAGAATGTTCCACAGGTCCCGGAAGTAGGCCCCCGGGTGCAGCAGCAGTCCCAGGTCAATCATCTTCAGGGAGAAGTGCAGTTTAGGGCGGTTACTTCAGGGAAAGGGCGGGCAGACCCAGAGCCGCGGGGTGGGGGAGGGGGCCCAGGTCAGGTCCTCCTGCCCGATATCCGGAAAGCGGGGACCCTGGTCAGGCGTGCGGGGCGCTCTCCCCGCTGACTGACGCTGTGGTGAGTCCATAATGAGCGACCCTCCCGAGTCCCCGTGTGTGGGGGGGGGCACGTGAGAGCCCCGAGGGAGGCTGGGTCACTCACCTTTATCACCATCTCGAAGGTGAAGACGCCCGTGAAGATGTAGTCCATGTACTTCAGGACCTGCAACCCGGGGAATGCTCTCAGGAGGCCAGCCCGCCGCTGGGTGTTTGGGCTCCAGGTTCCCCCGACCTCGGGGCGGACAACCCGTCAGCCAGGGCCCATCTGCCCTCCTCCTGCTGCTCCTGGCAGGCGCGGAGCTGGGCCCTGGCCGCCCCTGCACCCCCACAGCGCTCACGTTGTTCCGGGGCGAGTCTGCGCGCACGGGGTCCTCGGCGGCCAGGGCGATGCTGCTCAGCGCGATGACCACGAGGATGACCATCTCGAAGTACCGCATGGTCACGATGTAGTGGCAGAGGCGGCGGAGCCTGGGGCAAAGTGGGGCTCAGCCGGGGTCCCTCCCTGCCGCCTGCTTGGTCTCTCCCGCAGGAAGCTGGGCTCTGAGCTGGTGGGCGGGTGCTGAGGCCCAGAGGGCGCCCTGGGAAGGGGCGGCTGCTGGGATGCAGCGGGCTAAGCGCTGCTGTTCCGATGGGGGGGGGTCACTGAACAGGGGGCACAGGCTGAGCAGGACGACGGGAGACTCGGAAGCTGATGACGCCGGAGAGTCCCCAGAGGCGGGGAGACCCCTCTGCGGGAACAGTGAGGCTGACCCGGGCACACCTAGCACCTAGCGGTCATGTGCGTGTGGGCCACGGGCCATGGGCGAGCGGCATGGCACAGGCGGGCGGGAGGCACTCACAGGTTGGTGGGGCTGAGACAGAACATGGAGCTGTAGGGGACGATGGGCCGGGGGCCGCTCCGCATCACACCATCGGTCTCCCCCTCCTTCCCCTCCGCCTGGCTCTCCAGGTCCACGTTGCCACCTGCAAGGAAGGGGCCGCCCGGTGAGGGGGTGCCGCAGAGGTCTCACCGGGCGACGGGTGCTGTCCGGGCTCCCTCACGGGAAAGGCGTGTGGCTGGGAGCCCCGCTCCCTCAGCCCCGGTGCCTCTGCGGGCCTCAGGGTCCCGGACCACAGACCCCTCCGGAGCCTGCTGGGCGCACCGCCTGGGGTTCCCAGGCGCCTCCCAGACCATCCTGACTCGGCACCGCCTCCTCGGTCGGTTCCCGCACATCAGGCTTCTCAGAGTCCAGGGCCACGCAGATCCCGCCGTCCAGCACAGTGCTGCCCCCACGGCATGAGTGCCGACCCTGACGTCCAGCCCATTCCCGGGGTCACACTGCCCCGGCTCAGCGATGCCCACGGCTGGACGCAGGTTACCCACCAGGAAAAGGGAGCTGACAGAACTAACAAGTCAGGGAGCAGGAAACCGAAAGCAGCGGGGGGGAGTCCGCACTGGGGAGCCCAGACCCAGGGCCTCACCCCACCCTCCCCGACCCGGGTGAGGCCCCTCGTGCGCCCCGCGCAGAAGGGCGGACTCTGCTCTCAGAAGGGGCAGGGCCGCCCTCGCAGGCCTGTGGGAGCCGTGGGCCCGTGTCCGGGGCTCCGTTAGCCCAGCCCCTGAGTAAGGCGCTCAGTCAATCGTAGGGGAACTGAGTGAAACTCCCCCACACCGAGCAGCGCGGCCCCGGAGCGGCGGCAGAACCAGATTCACACCCAGCGGTTCTGAGACCTGAGGTGAGGAATATGAAATAACCGAATATAAATATGGGAAGAAATTGTAAAAATCTGTCTTAAAAAAACAAGCAACAAAATGCCATACAACTGACCCGGCGACCCAATGGCCTGGGGCCCCGGCTGAGAACGGCCCGGCCTCCCCTGTAAACCGCCACCAAGCGGAGCGAACACACCGCAAGGCTTCCAGGCGCTGGACCCGTCAACACGTCAACACGACAGAACTGCAAGCGCCACCCCTGGGGGGGCGGCCAAGGGGCCCAGTCCCGCCCAGAGCAGAGGAGGAGGAAGGGGAGGAGGAGGAGGAGGGGGAGGGGAGGGGGAGGAGACGGTGTGGGGACAGGGGCAAGACCAGAGGGACATGCAGAAGGAGCGAGGCTCTGCTCACCGTGGGGGAAAGTGGGGAGGGGGAGGGGGGTTGGGGGAAAGTGGGGAGGGGTGGAGGGAGGAGGGGGAGGAAGGGAGGTCTCCCGGGGCGGCCGGCAGGAGCCCACGAGGTGCGGGCGCAGCTGTTTGGTGAGGCTTGCTCTTGGCACTGTGGTGTCTGCTAGGTTCTGGCTATGACGGGCAGAGATCTTGACTCCCGGCTCTCAGCCGCTCCTCCCGCCAGCGGCTCCTCCTCGGCGATGGCGGGAGCGATGCCGGGAGCGATGGCGGGAGGGCGACTTGGGGAAGAGACAGCAGCCCTGGAGGAAGGCCTGAGCGCACGAAAGGGAAGCAGAAACGGGCTAGAAAGTGAAGAGAGCCTGGGAGCGGGGCGCAGGCGGGGCAGCAGGGGGGAGGGGGAGCCACACACACCCCCACAGCCGCCACCCAGGGCGGGATGGGAGGGTGGCCACTAACAACCGGACGCAATTCTTCGTCTCTAAGCGGTAGGCAAGGAACAATGTGGTGACCAGGCAAATGAACAAGCCGTTATTCAACCTCAGAACTGAGGGAGAGGAGGAAGAAGGGGACACTGTCAAGTCCACGCCGGACGGAGCAAATCCAAGAAAGTAACCCTCACCGGGCGCGGGAGCGGGCGTGGCCGTGACCTGCCCGTGACAGGGTCTAACGGCCGTTCCTAGGGCTTCACCAGAGACAAGCCCGGCACACAGGCCACGGAAGGGCTGCACGTCCAACGGCGGACACGTGCCCTCGGCCACGCTCACCAGAGAGACGCGCGGGGATGTTCCCGCAGCAGCCCCAGCACGGAGGCTCGAGCGGCTCCACACGGGACAGCAGGCCCGGTTCTGGAGACACACAACTCTACACACAAGTAAAGAAGCTCAAAATGCAGGAGGCAAACGCGTGTATTTTAATAAGTTTTTAAGGAGAAAGTAAAAGAAAAAGCCCCATAAAAGAGATCAGAAATGCAGCACTTTGTCGTCTGTTCCATGTCCGATCGGCATGTTTCAGACTGTTCACGGCTGCGATCGGTCAGGAAACGTGCGGCCAAGGCAGAGCCGACGGCCCACGAGAGGTTTCAAATCACCTCGCTCACCTGCCCGTCAGTCAGGCAAAACCCTAGTGAGTGTGGGAATGTTGAGCAGAGCAGCTAGGAAACGGTTCAGAAGACAAATAAAGGCCACGCCCCGAGATGAAGGCTACACACGCCCTTAAAGCGCAGGGACATTCACCCACGCCGCCCACGTGCTGCGCCGTGAGCAGCTAGGCGTGTCTCAGAGCAGCCCACGCGGAGGCGGGGATCGCGTTCCGTCCGCTCCTCTAAGCTCCTCTGGCTGGACCCCTGGTCAGGGCAACACGAGGCGGGGGAGCAGGAGAAAGCGAGCAGGCGGACTGCACATGCGCCACGTGAAGAACAGCGTGGGGCCCGCACAGCCAGGCGAACAAAGCCACTCAGACCCCACGGCGAGTCCCGAGGGACAGCGCGCTCCACGCTAACCAGCCCGAGGACTAGAACTTCAACTGCTGAGCCTCCGGTGCCTGGCGCCTCCGGGAACCCACGCGCGCCCTCTGCAGAACGGGGAAAGCAGGCCCGCGGCCCTGGCGGCCTGAGAGCACCACTCAGACCACCCCAGAGGCCGAGGATGCGGGGCGGCCCTGCTCCCTAAGACGCCCGGCTCTTCTGCTTCTTCAGAACACTCGGGGTGACCTGCAGTGGACCCCGATTTGCAATCTTAAGACCCTGGAGTAAACCTGTCATTGAATTCTGGAGAGCGTCCTCATTCATGGCACTCAGCGGGCAGTACGGACGGGGTCCCTGGGACCACGGGCTCCAGGGGACACTGACAGCCGAGGCTTCCTCGCCGTCCTGGACTAGGAGGCAGGGGGCTGGGACTTCCGGGCGGACAGAGGCATGGACATGTAAGCAAAACGTGCTGGGACCCGAGTCAACTGGGCACAGGGAAGAGCTAGTCACTCTGCAGGAGGCAAACGTGCCCTCACCACCTCACAGGTCATGTCCTCTCGTCAATGCAATTAGAGACCAGGCAGTTATCAGAGACAAAGATTAATCGAGGTTCAAATTTTACAACTGGAAATTGAAAAACAAACTTTAAAATTATATTCAGAGGCGGTGTAACTGTATCTACACAGAAAACATAACAATCTACAGGAAAATTATTTAGAGTAACAAGAGAGATTGTCAATTCTGTGGCTGGATAAAAAAAACCTGCTTACATTTCTATACAATAGGAGCAAATAATCAGAAATGTAATTTTCTTAAAAAGAGTATCATTTTAAAAACAGAATTCACCAAGTAGAAAAACAAAAGAAGGGATTTTAGGGCAGTGAGCCTACTCTGTCCAGTTATAATGGTACATATCATTGTGTCTACCACACTGGCCCACACCACAGCACCGACAGCCCGGGAGTGGCCTCACGTGAGCCGTAGGCTCCGGTGGCGGTGGCATGCGGTGTGGGCGCACTGACTCTACCGAGTGCACCACCTGTGGGTGCGGATGGTGAAGGAGGCTGCCCCATGTGGAGCCTGGCAGGGGCCTACGGCAAAGCTCTCGTACTTCCTGCTCACTATGACGGAAAACCTAGAACTTTTCTAAAAAAGTAAAAAGACAAAAATTTTCAGGAAAAGACCAAAGAGACACAAATACAAAATCAAATAGTTAAATTAAAACCTTATAATCTGGTTAATTTCCAAAACAGAAAGAATTCATACAACTCAACAAAAGGAAGACAAACAATTCAATTAAACGGGCAAAAGACTTGAATAGACACGTCTCCGAGGAGGACATACAGAGGCCAACAGGAACAGGACAAGGAAGGTCCGACATCACTCATCATCAGAGAGGCACACGAAAGCCACAGTGAGATGCCACCTCACACCGGCCAGAATGGCCGCCTTCAATCAACCAACAGACACAGTGCCGGTGAGGTGTGGAGCAGAGGGGACCCTGCAGCTCGGGCATATCAGGACAACGTTCTCACCAACCGAGCTACCTGGCCAGGACGGAATGAGTTTCCAAAAGGATCAGAAAGTCAAATAAAAAACAGGCAAAGTAATCCAAGATTTATGTAACTGGAACGCCCGAAAATAAAAATAAAACTATGGACCAGAGCGAGCACGTAAGTGCATAATCCCGGAAGTTTTTCCTGAAGTGAAATAACACCCACCAATTGATTTTTAGCAAAAGTGCCCAAGTAACTCCATCGGAAAAGGAGAGCCTTTCCACAAATGGTAATGGAACAGACGGACATCCGTGGGGGGTGGGGGGTGGGGGGTCTCAGCCCTGGCCTAATGCCCTGTGTGAAAGCTAACTCCAGGTGTCAGTTTCCAGGGAGCTGACATACAAGCACTTCCCTGCTTCACCCCACTAAGCAGTGTCACAGCAGACCAGCTAAGACAAAGACTTAACTAGGACTCACAGGCTAATAACATAATATCAACATGTCTAGGTCTCAATAAAAAAACCAGTTGTCACACCAAGAATCAGGAAAATATCTACTTCAATGAGAAAAGACATTCAACAGACACCAAATAATACAGAAGTTAGAATTATCTGACAATAATGCAAAGTTCATAAATCTGCTTCAACAGACTATTAAGAACACATTTGAAAAAAATATCAGAAAGAAACAGAAAACCTTAGCAAAGAATTAGAAGATATAAATAACCAAATATAAATTTTATAACTGAAAAAATATAATAACTAAAATTAAAATTCAATAGGTGGGCTTAACAGCAGAATGGAGCATACAGAGGTGAGAATCAGTGAACTGAGAGACAGAACAAAAGAAATTACCCAATCTGAACAACAGAGAAAAATAGACTGAAAAAAGTTAACAGAGTCTCAGAGACCTTTGAGACTATAACAAAAGATCTACCATTCACGTCAACAGAGTCCTGAAAAGAAAAGAGAAAGAAGGCAGAGCTGAAGACGTATTCAAAGACATAATGGATGAAATACTCCAAATTTGGCAAAAAGACATAAACCTACAAATTCAAGAATCTGAGCAAACCCCAAACAGGATAAGCCTAAAGCAACTCATGCCAACATACATCATAATCAAACTTCTGAAATATAAAGACAAAGAAACAAATCTTGAAAGCAGCGAGAGAGAAACATCTTACCTATAGGAAGAAAACAATTCGAATGACAGTAGATTTCTCATCAGAAACCATGGAGGTCACAAGGAAGAGGCACACGTTTTTTCAAGTGCTGAAAAAAAAAGAACTGTCAACCCAGAATTCTATACCCAGTAAAAATATCCTTCAGGAATGAAGGGAAAATCAAGACATTATCAGATGAAGGAAAACTAAGAGAATCTGTCACCCGCAGGCCTGCTCTAAAAGAATGACCAAGGAAGGTCCTCTAAACAGAATATAAATTATGAAAGAAGAAATACTGGAGTATCAGGAAGAAAGCAAGAACAACAGAAGGAGTAAAAATATGAGCAAATACAATATACTTTCTTCTCTTAAATTTCCTAAATTTCTAGGGTGAAGCAAAAATTATAACACATATTGGTGTGGTTCTAAACATATGCACAGGAAATATTTATGACAATCTATATAATAAAACCCTAAGCGACCATTACGGTGGAATGACCAGAACGGCTGGTCGCTATGATGTGCACTGACCTCCAGGAGGCAGACACTCAACGCAGGAGTTTCCCCCTGGTGGTCAGTGTGCTCCCACAGGGGGAGTGCCACTCAGCCAGAAGCTAGGCTCACGGTGGGCGAGCACAGCCGAGGTGGCGGGAGCCTCTCCCACCTCTGCAGCAGCGCTAAGGAGCAGTGAGCCGAGCAGTAAGGAGCTGAACAGTAAGGAGCAAGGGATCCCAGATTGCGAAAGGGATGTCTGACTGCTGGCTTAGGTCTGATCCCCACGACTGCCAGCTTAGGCTTGACTCCTGGGGGATCAGGTCTAACCCAGCAGGCAGATATCCCCCGAGGGGGCCCGGACAGTGAGAGGGCACAGGCCGGGCTGAGGGACCCCTCTGTCCCCAGTGGACGAATTTTGTGCACCGGGCCTCTAGTTAAACTATACATGGGGAGGAAAAAAGGAGTGAAGTTCTCATGCTTCACTCAGACTGGTACAGTGATAACTTTAGTATACTGGAGTAAGTTATTGTATAATGCAGTGGTTGGCAAACTCATTAGTCAACAGAGCCAAATACCAACAGGACAACGATGGAAATTTCTTTTGAGAGCCAAATTTTTTAAACTTAAACTATATAGGTAGGTACATTGTCATTGACTTCATTAGGGTCCTCCTGAGGCGGAGGAAGAGCCACA
Organism: Myotis pilosus; assembly: GCA_036010255.1. Taxonomy (NCBI): domain Eukaryota; kingdom Metazoa; phylum Chordata; class Mammalia; order Chiroptera; family Vespertilionidae; genus Myotis; species Myotis pilosus. The sequence continues at coordinate 73,265,620 of JASKON010000013.1, forward strand.
CTCAAGGGGCCAAAGAGCCGCATGTGGCTCGGAGCCGCAGTTTGCCGACCACTGGTATAATGTAATACCCAGAGCAAACATTAAAAAAAAATACAGCGATACAGTAAAAAATGCTAAAGTTAAAGCAAAATGAATTCTTAAATGTATACAAGTAACCCAAGGAAGGCAGGGAAGAAGCCAGAGAAACAAAAAACAGAAAAAACAAAAAGAAACCACAACAGCAGTTTGAAGCCATAACATATATAATTACATTAAATCCGCTGAAACCGGTGTGGCTCAGTGGATAGAGCACCGGCCTGCGGACTGAAAGGCCCCAGGTTCGATTCCGGTCAAGGGCATGTACCTGGGTTGCGGGCACAGCCCCAGTGGGAGATGTGCAGGAAGCAGCTGATCGATGTCTCTCTCTCATTGATGTTTCTAACTCTCTATCTCTCTCCATTCCTCTCTGTAAAAAATCAATAAAATATATTTTAAAAAAAATGTAAATAGTCTAACTATGCCAAAAGGACAGAGCTGACAGAATGAATTAAAAACACGAACCAACTATATGCTGTCTAAGCAAACTCGCCTAAAAATGTAACGATGCAGCTAGTTTGAAAGTGAAAATGTGAAAGAGGCACAGCAGAAAACTAAAGCAAGAGTGGGGCATGTTCACGTCGGATAAGGGAGACATCAGAGCAAAGAAAACAGCCGAACAGGGAGACACACAGCATAGGTCTGAGGGTCGGTCCTTCAGGAAGACACAGCCTAGCTGTGTATGTCCTCACACACCAAGCTGCCAAGTATGTGAGACAAAACCAACAGGACCGGAAGGAGAACCAGATAAATCCACGCTCACTGTGGAGACAGCACGCTCCGCGGCAGCTAAGACGGGAAGTCCCTCTCACCCAGGGCTCTGCAGCCCCGCACAGACCGAGGGCACTCCCAGAGCCGGCTGCCCAGCAGCAGTGCGTCTTCCCCAGCACCCACAGAGCGCGGACTCAGATACACCACCTCCTGGCTGTCCACCAACCTCACCAGGTTTCCAAGACTTGAAACCACAGAGTGTGCACACTGACCAAAGGCAGGAATCAGTGACCAAAAGGCAACAGAAGCTCCAAACCCTTGGAGACTAAGCAGCATACTTCTCAGTGACCAGAGTCAGAAAGAAAGCTGCGCGGAACATTCAAAACACGACTGAACGAGCATGAAAATACGCAGAAACCGTGGGACACAGACACCACAGCCTGCAGAGCGAACGTGTGTCCCTCAGTGTTCACGTTAGACAGGAGGACATGACTCCAGTCAGTAATCTAAGCTCCCAGCTCAGGGCACCAGCCAACAGCAAAACAAACCCAAGCAAACAGAAAGAGGAAGATAAAGAGCAGAGAGCAGATGCTATTGGAAACAGAAAAACAAGAGAAAACCAGTGAAAAGATCAATGAGATTAACAAACTTCTAGCAAGACTGACAAATGACCGAAATCAGGAATGAGACAGGGCTGGCCCCACGGTCCCAAGGAAGCAGACGATGCGGGCACTGTCACCACACACCGCCAACCTGACCCCCACCCGGATGGCCCCGCCCCGTCCACCAGCGACTGCACCGCCTGCGGTGACATACAACACAGCCTCTGACTAGCGACAAGCAGCTTACATCCCAAGCAGAAACGTTTCACTGGCAAATTCTTCCAAACATTTAAACAAGAATTAGCACCAGTTCTACACAATCTCCTCCAAAAACGGAAGAGACATTTTCCCATTCATTGTATGAGTTCAGTCTTTTGACACCAAAACTAGATGCAGCACAAAAAAGAAAACTCCCGACCAGCACCCTCACGAACACAGAGCAAACGCCTAACAAAACAGCAGCAAGTGGAACTCAGGAACATGTAACAGTAAGTCCATACAGCGACTGGTAGAATTTACCCCAGGGATCCAGGGCTGCTGAGTATTTGAAAATCAATATAAACTAGCATACAGGGTGGGGCAAAAGTAGGTTTGCAGTGTTGGTATGCAAAACAATACAATAACTAATCAATAATAATACAAGAATAAACTGTGTTCCACAGACACCGCTGTAAACCTCCTTTCCCCAGGAGAGAAACTCATGATCCTATCAATTGTGACAGAAAGTTACCTGACAAAATTCAGCACTTATTCAATATAAAAACTCTCCCAAAAGGGGACACAGCAGAACCTGACAAAGTGCATCGACAGAAGAACCTAAAAACGGAAACAGAACGACTGCTGCTAGCCTCCCTTTTGAGGGTGACAGACGGACGACGGGCTCCCTCCATAGCGGGCAGAGAAGGGGCGGTCCGCCCGCAGCGGCCACCTGACCTCGCCCTGAAGGCGCCGCAGGGCCAGGAGGGAGGAAGGAAAGGAAAGGCCGCAGGTCAGAGTGACTGCGGGGGCAGGTGCCCCACGTCGGAGGCCCCGGGGAGCCCCAGGCACCAGGGGAAACACAACCCAAGTTACACGACTTCTTTAAAATTTAATGAAACACAGACACCAGATGTCACAGTCTATAGGACACAATGAAATTAGTGATTGGAGGGAAATTCAGAGCCTTAAGTAATCATATAATAAAAATGACAGAATAAAATAAACCAAGTTTCCAGAAACTAGAAAAGGAACAACAAAGTAAAACCAAGAAGGCACAGGAGACACAATCCTGCCCAGAGCTGGGTCTCAGCCCTTTAGCCTCCAGAATTGTGAGTAAATAACTTTTGGGGTTTTAAGCCAACAAATAATTAATTAATTAATTAATTAAGGCAGCAGGAAAATAGTAAAGTTGGAAAGAATTACTTAAAAAAACACATAGAACTAATAAATAAATTAAAATACTGTCTTTTTAAGTAAAAATCTACAAAAAAAATATAACCACTAACTAATCAAGTAAAAAGGGGAGGACACAACACATTCAGGATAAAATGACAAGCAAGAGAAAACAGTGAATGGGAGGACAGTTTTTGTTTGTTAATCCTCACGTGAGGGTATTTTTTTCCGTTGATTTTTAGAGAGCGGGGGGGGGGGGGGGAGGAAGGAGGGAGGAGGAGGAGGAGGAGGGGGAGAGAGAGAGAGAGAGAAAGAGAGAGATCGATCAATAGGTGCTCACCACACACCCCAATCAGGACCGTTCCGGAGATTGAACCTGCAGCCCAGGTATGTGCCCTTGTTTGAACCCCAGCCTTGGTCGGGGCATGTGCCAAGGCAACCAATCGATGTGTCTCTCTCACATCAATGTTTCTCTCTCCCTCTCTCTTTCTCACTCTCACTCCCTCCCTTCCACTCTCTCTAAAAATCAATGGAAAAAATACCCTCGGATGAGAATTAACAAAAATAATAATAGTAATAATAGATGACAGAGCCCTAACTGGTTTGGCTCCGTGGATAGAGCGTCAGCCTGAGGACTGAAGGGTCCCAGGTTCGATTCCAGTCAAGGGCATGTACCTTGGTTGCGGGCACATCCCCAGTAAGAGGTGTGCAGGAGGCAGCTGATTGATGTTTCTCTCTCATCGATGTTTCTAATTCTCTATCCCTCTCCCTTCCTCTCTGTAAAAAAAAAAATCAATAAAATATATTTTAAAAAAATAATAGATGACAGAACTTGCATTACAATATTTGATTTTCAGAAACGGATTTGTGGTGATACGCAGATAACTACTGAGCATTAATATCTAAACATATAACACTCAACGTAAGACAAGGAAGCTACAGAACTCATCTCACTTTAAAGTATCAACCCTCAAACCCTACATAACACATTGATAAACAGAACCCAGCACCACATGAAAAAATAGATATGATAACCATGTGGGGTTTCAGGTCGCAAAGACAGTTCCATATCAGAAAATTCATATTATGAACCCCCAGGTTTTGTGGGTGATCTCTAGGGACGATGAAAGGCCTTCAGGAAATTGAACATCTGCAGATCAATATACTTAATGGAAAAGGAACTGATGGATCCTGTGACATGATTTTACACACACGCGCGCGCACACACACGCACACACACGCACACACACGCACACACGCGCGCGCACGCACGCGCACACACGCACACACCTCTCAAACCGAGGACCCATGTTGCCTGGTGTAGGCAAACACCAGGCAGTGCCCACGAGCGCTGCTGCTCTCTGAGCCTGTGCTGGCCACGGCAATCGGGCAAAGGAAGTGACAACAAGAGGCATACCTCGGGAGAGGAAAGGTGAGGAAGGGCTACATCTGCAGGAGTTTCGATACTATACTTAGAGAACCGATGCTAAAACTGATCAACAATTTGAGAATCCAGAAAAGTAATAGGATACGAAATGAACATAGAAAAGCCATTAGCCTAGATTTCAGCTTCTGGCAGAAGTAATAGCAGAGAGCAGAATCCCTCCCATCAGTGAAAATAAAAACACCAGAAATTAAGAGCATGAAAAGACCAGCCACAAACTAGAAGATAACATTTGCAAACCACACACCTAATAAAGGACTTGTATCCAAAATATACAAATAAATCTTAAAACTCAAACAACTTTAAAACAAGCCAATTAAAAAAGTAGGCAAACGTGCTGACTCCTAAACTAGAAATCAGTTATAGGAAGAGAACTGGAGAAGTCCCACAATATACATTTCTAATAACACATGGTCCAGATAAGAAATCTCAAGAGAAATTTTTAAGTATTTTTAACTAAATAAAACTGAAAACACAACTTATCCAACTTTGTCAGGCAATGCTACGAGGGAATGCGTAGCTTTGAGAGCACACACTAGAAAAGATCTAAAATCAATACTCGAAGCTCCCACCTCAGGAAATCAGAAAAAGAAAAGAAAAGCAAATCCAAAGTGAGCAACAGAAAGAAATAAGAATTAGAGCAGAAATTAATAAAATTTAAGAGAGGGATTCAATAGAGATCATTGACAAAACCAAAAGTTGGTTTTTTAAGAAGATCAGTAAAATCGACAAGCCTCTAGTTAGGCCAGCTAAGAAAAAAGAGGGAAAACACAGATTCTATCAGAAAAGAACCAGCACTCTCTGGCATGGCTCAGTGGTTAGAGTGTTGGACACAATACCATTTGCATTAGCACCCCCCAAATGAAATATTTAGATATAAATCTAAGAAAATATGTAAGAGACCTCTATGAGGAAAAATACAAAATTCTGATGGATAGAAATCGAAGCCCTAAATGAATGCAGCGACATTCCGAGGCAGGGAGACTCAACACTGTCAGGATGACAGTTCTTCCCCACTTGGTCTGTAGATTTAATGCAGCCACAATCAAAATCCCAGGAAATAATTCCATGGATATTGACAAACTGATTCTAAAGTTTATACGGAGGCAAAAGACTCAGAGTAGGCAACAACTCAATAAGAGGACCGATGCTGCCCAACTTGGAGACTCACAAAACTACAGCGATCAAGACGGTATGGCATTGGCGAGAGGACATGCAAACAGAGCGATGCACAAGAGCCGGAAACAGACCCACGGCTGCATCGCCTGGTCTCGGACAAAGGAGCCACGGCCACACAACGGAGCAAAGAGTCTCTTCAACAAATGGCGCTGCAGCAACTGGACATCACATGCAAAAGTATGAATCTAGACACAGACTTCACACTCTCCACAAGCATTCAGTGCAAGTGGCTCGTAGGCCTACCTGTGAGATGCAAAGCCCTACAGCTCCTAGGAGAAAACCTAGCTGACCTTGGGCCTGGCGGTCCTTTTTAGACAGAGCACTGAACACGTGACCCACGAAGAAACCATGAGCAAGCTGGGCTTCTTTTAAATGAACAACTTCTGTCTGCAAGAGACAACGCCAAGTGAATGAGAAGACAGGCCACAGACGGGAGGACATGTTTCCAAAGGCTCATCTGATAAAAGACTGTTATCCAAAATGTACAAAGAATCTTAAAACCCAACAATATGAAAGCAAACCACCTGATTAAAATATGGGTCAAAAACCTTAACAGACACCCACCAATGAAGATACACTGACGGCAAACAGGCCAAGCGGAAGCTGCCCGCAGCGGACGCCACCGGAGATGCCAGGTCACACCACCCGACTCCACCGCACCCACCAGAGGCCAGAGGGACGCTGACCACACCCCACGCTGGCACCTCACTCCCTGCTGGTGGGAATGCTAAGCGTGTAGCTAGTTTGGCCTTTTCTTACAAAATTAAACATGTTCTCGCCATATGACCCAGCCATGGCTCTCCTTGGTATTTACCCAAAGGAGTTCAAAACCTATGTTCACACACAAATCTGTACACGTACGACAGCCGCTTTATTCATAATTGTCAAAATCTGGAAGACGGAGATGCTCTCCAGGAGGTAGGTAAACGGATAAAAACTGTGGTCCATCCAGACAGCGGACTATTACTCGGGGCTGAGAGAAATGAATATCGAGACACACAGGAACCTTACACGCATGGGACTGAGCGAGAGAAGCCGACTGACACGGCTACACACGTGTGACTACAGCCATGTCACATCCTGGAAAAGGTCAGACTGTGGGGCAGTGAAATGACCAGGGCTGCCAGGGCTGGGGAGGCGGGGCCACACCTGGACACCCGGGAACAAAAGCCAGGTGGGCCGTGGGCTCGTCCTCAGCTGACGCAGGGAGCAGAGCAGGGCTGGCTGCTGGGAGTCTGGGAAGGCGAGTCACGGGCCCCGCCTCCAGGTGAAACAGGAAGAGGAAGAGGAGGCCAGGCAGCCAGAGCCAGGCGCCCTCCCTGTTCTCCCCAGGAGGGCACCCTGGCCCACAGGCCCAGGTGAGGGCACCTGAGCGGGGTGGGTGCAGGCATGTGTCTGTGCGTGGACACGTGCAAACACAGGCAGGCGTGTGGCAGCACCCGGTCCGCTCATTGGCATCCACATCCACTCCGCGCCTGGGGCCTCCCCTTGTGCCGGGAGCGTGTTCTCTACCCTCGGTGCTCACACAACAGCATGCACCCTGCACAGTGGGAGGGCCTGTCCTCGCCAGCTGTCCCTCCCTGCCCCAAGCAGCGACGTGTGCACTCGGAGCCCCGGCGCCTGCACACAGTGGGTGCCGCTGCTCAGGGGGGGCCTCGTGGACATGAGCGAGGGGGGAGGGGATGGCAGCTCAGCAGGGACAGCAGGGCGTGGGCACTGCCCCCAGCACCTCCCCTCCACACCCGCAAGTTCTTGGCCGGTGTCTGTGGCCTGGTCCTTAGCTGCTCCTGTGTGGTCTGTCCTCCTGGGACGGCAGCCCCACAGGCAGCCCTGGCGCCCCCGGCTGTGTCCCCAGCACCCTAGTGATCTGGCTGGGAACTTGCAGATGTTTCTGGAGGCAGGAGGACAGAGCCTAAGTGACAGACAGGCGACAGGAGCAGTGCTCGCCTGCGGCACTAGGAGCAAAGGGCGTCGAGGCCCTGGTGCGGCCAGCAATGGCCCTCTCTCCTGGGGGCCACAGAGGCAGCTCTGTCCCCAGGCCGCTGCACATGCGGAGAGCGGGGGATGCAGTGGGGCCTGCGGGGTTGGGAGATACTCACTGAGCACAGCCGGGGTCTCCCCAGGTGGCCCGGGCGGCGCCACTGGGACGTGCACGGCGGCACTGGGCTCTGAGGGCTGCGTGCCCATCCGAGTGACGTTCCGCTGGTTATCCGCATCCTCCGGCTGCTCCTCCGCCTTCTGCACGCAGGTGCTGGGCAGGGCGCGCACCAGGCCCACACCCATCGCGGCGCCGGCCTCCAGGTCACAGTGTGGCTCCCTGCAACCCAAGGCCCAGCAGAGGTTGGAAAGGAGGAAGGCAGGCGGGAGTCAAAAGGGCCCGGGCAGGAGGGTCTACACTACACAGCGCTCCCCAGTCCTCGCCTCCCTGGAACTGTGGAGTCAACGTGTCCCAAACCAGCCCAACCACTTCCCCAGGCCAGTGATGGCGAACCTATGACACGCGGGTCAGAGGCGACACGCGAACTCATTTTTTTGGTTGATTTTTAACAAAGAAAAATCAACCAAAAAAATGAGTTCGCGTGTCACATCAAAAATATGTCTTTGTTTGACTGTGGTTGCAAATATAAAAAAATTTCTATAGGTGACACGGCACCAGAGTTAAGTTAGGGTTTTTCAAAATGCTGACACGCCGAGCTCAGAAGGTTCACCATCACCTAAGCCTCTCTTCCTCCGGGAGCCTTAAATCGACGCCTGCCATTCGCAGGGGTGCCCTCCCCGTCACCCCCACAGGCAGGGTGGGCACCGCCAGAGGGGGCGTGGCCAGGGGCGGCGAGTGGCCCCCATGCGCCTCACTCACTGGGGCTGGGGGTCCCGCGGCTCCTTGTCCTTGTCCTCCGCCTCGCCCTCCTTCTCCACAGCCTCCTCGGGTGCGGGCGGTGCCTTGTGCCGCGCCCGGTGCCTCCGCGCTGGCTCCTCGCTGCTCTCCGCCTCCCGGGGGCCGACCCGGGGGCCACGGTGCCGGGCTCGCCGCTCGCCCCTGGCTCCGTGCGCGGCGCCGTCCTTGCCCTGGTCCCCGTGGCGGTGCGTGCGGTGGCGCCGGGGTTCCCGCTCGGCCGCCTCCTCTGGGGAGCCGCGCCGGTGGTGGCGCCGGCCGCCTTCGGGCCCCGGGCCGCGGCCGCGCTCGCTCCGGGCCTCCCGGGTCCCCGCCGTCTCCTTGCTGCGGCTGCGGTGCGGCCGTGCCCGCTCCTCTGGGGCAGCAGGCTCCCCGCTCTCAGCCTTCGGGGCGTCCGCCCGGTCCTGCTCCCCCGCCTGCCCGGGCGCCTTGTCCTTGTCGCGGTGCCGGTGATGCCTGCGCGGCGGGTCCGCGCCCTCAGCCGCCTCCGTGCCCTCGGCCGCCTCCACGCCCTCGGGCCGCACCTTGCCCCCCGTGGGCCCCCGCGGGCCCTCGCGGCCGGGCTCCACCACGAGCGGCCGGTCCAGGTGCGTCTTCATGTCGGGGTGCAGGTGGCGCGCGGTGGCGAAGCGCAGCCGCTCCTCGGGGCCCATCTCGCTGTACAGCGCCTCGCAGCTGGCGCGAAGGTTCTGCAGGCGCAGCTGGCTGGTCCGCTGCTCCCACACCGAGCGCGCCTTGGCGTTCTGCTGCCTGCGGGGAGAGGGGGGTGAGCACCCTGGCACCCCCCCACTTGTCCGCTGGCAGGGGAAGCCACAGATGACACAGCGATGGAGGATGGCAGAGTGGGTGCGGGGAGCGGGAGGGTGAGGGCGCAGGAGCCCTGAGGAGCCCCGGCGGTCAGTGCGGGAGGGCAGGTGGGGGTCCCAGGGTCGGAGAATTCACCCAGTGGCCCCGACCCACAGACTGTGGGTGCACCAGCCTGGGGGGAGGGCTCAGGCCACTCCTGAGCAGATGGACATCGGCCTGAGACCACGAGGTGAGGGCAGTGGGAATGACGGACACTGGCATGAGGTGGTGGATAGGCATCCGGGACAGGTGGGCCGCTGGCCAGGCCAGATGGCGGGGCTGCATCCACGTGGGCAGGGGCGGCACCTGCCCTCCATTCCAGGAGATGCTGAGTGGGGGCCAGGACGGGGCAGGTGGCCCACTCAGGACGCCCGCTGCTCAGCTCAAGACCAACCGGCTGCTCCCAGGAGGCACTGCCTGCATGGCCACCAATGCCCTGCATCCTCCTAGCTCCACGCAGAGCGCCCCTCCCTGGGATGGGCCAGAGCGGCCTGTGGTCCCAGCTCAGCCCTCGCTGGACGGGCTACCAAAGGCCTGAGCTCCACCGCCTCGGTCACGGCTGGGGCTCCGCTGTCCGCTCTTTGCTGAGTAAACCCGCACCTCTCCCCCGCCCCGCCCCCGCAAAGACGGCCCAGCCCACATGGCCTCTGAGCTCAGTCTCGCTCCTCCTACCCTGAGGTGGCCCGGCCACCGTGGTGGTGGCCCCCACAGCCTGAGGCCGATGGGACTGGGCGTGTGTGTGTCCATCAGCAGCCACACTGTGCACTGGGCTCCGGTGCGCCCTCAGCTCCCCTCCCAACTACCTCGGGTCAGGCTATCCCACTCACCGGTGAGGACCCAGCCAGAGGGCACAACCCACAGGGTCCCACAGCAAGTCACGGACGGAGCCAGGATCGGACACACGCGAGGATCAAGAGGAAAGGGGATCTAGAGAAAATGGGGGGCCTTGGCCCAACCCCAACCGCACTGACCACACCTAGGGCCACAGCCTGAGGGGCCCTGGCCAGCCCACCACAAGCTCGGGGCCCTGGGCACTGGCCCCACGGGGACTGCAGAGAGGTGGTGTCTGTCCGGACTGAAGGCCAAGACCAGGCCCCCGTGCGTGCGGGACCATTTCCGGGGCAGCGAGCACAGTGCCTGCCCCTCACCTGGGGCCTGAGGGGGAGGCGGAGCAACGTAGGGGTGAGTGTTGACCTCTCTGGCCACCTGTGGACGCACCCTTCACCTGCCGCCCCACCTGACCTGCCCTCTGACCGGGGAAGCCAGGCTGCCCTGCCCCTGGTCACCTTGCAACAAGCCCACCTTCTCTCTCTTTAGCTCCAACCTTGAGCCACACGGGACCTGCCCCCCCGCCACCCGCCCGCCACACAGAGCCCGGGGATTCTGAAAACTGCAGACCCGTGTGATGGAGGGCCGCCATGCAGGGCATGCCTCAGGCCCCTGGTTGTCCGGCACCCTGAGATGGGCCTGGAGGCTACGCCATTGGTCGCAGAGTGGCAGCCGCTCAGACGCCGCCCTGGTCCTGAGGCCCAGTTCTCTGTGCACAGAGCACAGACAGACAATGAGGCGGGGCCGTGCCTCCTGGCAGGTGGAACTGGCTGTGCCCCCCACTTCTGCAGCCTGTTCCCCAGGATCCAGCTTGAGGTAGACTGACTGGGCTGACTGTAGGACACCAGGGGGCGCCGGCCCCCCTCACAGCTACCTGGGCAGCCGGCCCTGCTCTGCTGGCCGTTCCGCCGTCTCTGCCTCTAGCTCCAGGCCACTCATTGCCTGCAGTGCCACCTGCCGCCACCGCCCTCCTCTCAGGAGTCTGTGTGCCCCTCTCCTCCCTCTAGCGCCTGTCAGCAGCTGCACCCGCACCCATGAGGCCCCCCTCTGCATCCTGCCCGAGTCCACAGGCCACACAGGAACGGGCACGCAGGGCCGGCTGCCCTCTGACCTGCAGGCCCGTGTGCTGGAGTCCAGCCCCGGCCAAGTCCTGCCGGGAAAGGGCTCTTTAGGGGTCACACGGAGGGGCTGCTCCCCAGTTCCTGGTGGGCTTGCAGGCACAGCCCGCCCCAGACGCTGTGCGGGCCTCTGTGCTGGGGACCCTGCTTTGCAGTTTCTGGGCTGGGAGTGTGCAGCGGCCCCGGTGTGCCACCTGCACCCGTCCCCTCACTGCTCTCCACTGCGAGCCAGCCAGCGGGACCCGCTCTCCTACCCGCGGGACAGCCGCCTGCTGCCTGCCGCCTGCGTGCTCGTGGGAGACAGCCCAGCGGTGCTGGCTGGGCAGGGAGCGGGGTTCAGGGCCCGCAGCAGTTCCCACTGCCGGAGGCGGAGGAGGCACCTGGCCGCCTCTGTGCAGGTGGCGTGACTGTACTGGCAACTCAGACCCCTCACTGCATGGCCTGACCCCACCCTAAGGAGGAGGCCCCGGGGTGACCCCCAGCCCACCGCCTGGTCTCCGTGGCTCTCCCTCGGCTCCAGCCGGTCCCAGGTGAGCCTCACAGCTGGAGGCAGCCCCGCTCTTGCTACAAGGATGTGGGAGGACCCACGAGTGTCCCCGTGAGCACTGACGGAACTCGACCTCGTGGGACAAGGAGACCCGAGACCCTGAGTGACGGCACACAGACAGCAGACAAGAGGACAGACACCAGGAGGGGCGGAGGAGGGGCAGGATGGGGCATCAGGAAGCGTGCCCACTGCCCGCTAGGCTGCAGGCGGCTGTGGAACTGCCCCCAAAGCAGATGACCAAGGGGAGCAGAGTTGGGGGGCAGGCATTGGCGTGTGGTTATCATGAAGCCGGGCAGGGTCGTGGCAGAGCGACTCACGAGTTCACGCTGGAGACAGATGAGCTGCGAGACACAGCACCCCGCGTGTGCCTTACAAAACTGCACATGCAAGAGACAGAACAGAACAAGGTGAGGGGCCAGAGCGCCTAAGACACGGACACACGCGTGAGCGCATCGGTCAGCAGGCTGCGGTGCGCATCCAGGCAGGAGGCCAGGCACACTTCCGTCAGAGGTCACCGCGACCTTGGGGTAAAAGAGAAGTTGAGAGAGAGCATCCGGCAGATCCACGAGGCTCCAGTGCAAGCCCGTGGTGGCTGGACCATGAGAAGCCTTCCCCCGGGGGCCGCCTGGCACCCCCGCCCTGTAAGAGCAGTCTCCCCTCCAGCTGTGGCCGCTGGCAGGGCTGGTGCACCTGCCTTCAGAGGGAGCAGAGCGGTGGTCATAGGCCTGACCACGGTGTCTCCGGGCCCTGTGCCCGCCGTCCAGGCACCCCACCCCAGGCCCTCAGCCCAGCTCTAAGTCACCCTAACCCTTCCCTTCCAGGGCAAACAGCTCCATCCCAGCCCCTGCCCTTGGGTGTGACTCCAGCCATTTCCGAGTGCCTTTCTGGAAGCTTCCTCAAGCCGATAGGAAAACCAACATCTCCTTCCCCCGTCGCCCTGCAGGGTGACTCCCCAGGAGGCCCGGGGCTCCTCCCTCCTGAAGCCGAGTCCACAGACGTGTGTGTGAGGAGCTTACAGCAATCACCTGCCGCTAGGCCCTGGGTGCACACAGGTGTGTGTGCAAGCAAGTGTGTGAATCAGTGTGACCTCGTGTGTAAGTTTGTGAATGAGTATGTGAGTGGGTGTGAGAGCATGAGAGCGTGAAAGAGTGGTATGGGGGCATAAAAGTGAACATGTGTGTGTGTGTGAATGAGTCGTGTGTGGAAATAAATGTGAACGTGTGAGCGTGTGGGGTGGGAATGAGTGGTGAGTGTGGGTAAATGTGAGCGTGTGAGCGTGTGTGTGTGAGTGTGTGAGCATGGGGGTGGGAATGAGTGGGTGGGTAAATGTGAGCGTGTGTGAGTGTGAGTGTGTGAGCATGGGGGTGGGAATGAGGGGTGAGGGTGGGTAAATGTGTGCATGTGAGGGTGTGTGTGTGAGTGTGTGAGCATGGGGGTGGGAATGAGTGTGAGTGTAGGTAAATGTGAGCGTGTGTGTGTGTGAGTGTGTGTGAGCATGGGGGTGGGAATGAGTGGTGAGTGTGGGTAAATGTGAGCGTGTGTATGTGTGAGTGTGTGAGCGTGGGGGCGGGGTGGGAATGAGTGGTGAGTATGGGTAAATGTGAGCATGTGTGAGTGTGTGAGCGTGGGGCGGAGGTGATAATGAGTGGTGAGTATGGGTAAATGTGAGCATGTGTGAGTGTGTGAGCGTGGGGGTGAGGGTGGGAATGAGTGACGAGTGTGGGTAAATGTGAGCGTGTGTGAGTGTGAGTGTGTGAGCGTGGGGGTGAGGGTGGGAATGAGTGGCGAGTGTGGGTAAATGTGAGCGTGTGTGTGTGTGTGTGTGAGCATGGGGGTGGGAATGAGTGGTGAGTGTGGGTAAATGTGAGCGAGTGTGTGTGTGTGAGTGTGAGCATGGGGGTGGGAATGAGAAGTGAGTGTGGGTAAATGTGAGCATGTGTGAGTGTGTGTGAGTGTGAGCGTGGGGTGGGAATGAGTGGTGAGTGTGGGTAAATGTGTGTGAGTGTGTGTGTGTGAGTGTGAGCATGGGGGTGGGAATGAGTGGTGAGTATGGGTAAATGGGAGCGAGTGGGGGTGGAACATGTGCCAGGCATGTGGGCAGCAGTGCTCAGAGCCCAGGGATGATGAGGCAGCACAGGGAGCCAGATCACCTCAACCTCCACATCTCCTCCCTCCCAGGAGCCTGGAGTGCCCATCCGCTGAGGCCAGACCCTCACAGCCCCAGCCGAGCTGTGGGGACACAGGGACCCAGCAGAGGCGTCCCCTCAGCACCGTCCGTGCATAGGGGCCCGCGCGAGGGAGCCTCTGGGACACGGACACGGATGGTCCCTCAGCAGCAAGTCCTCCCAGGGCAGGCCCATGCACGGATGTGGACTGGGTCCGGGGGGCCCCCTCTGTGCCCGCTCTCACCCACCCAGCAGCTGGCCATGGACATGGCCCTGGGGAGAGCAGGCGCTGCCCATCCAGCTGACAGACTCACCTGGAGAATAGGGAACGTGGGGAGGGCAGGCGACAGACAGACACCAGCTCTGAGCCAGGCGCAAGGGCCTCACACCGCTCAGCTGCCCAGCGGCCTCGCCAGCCATCACATCAGACCCATTGTGTGTCCACAGAGGGGGCGGAGGGCCTGCCACCCAGGACCAAGCCCAGATCTGCTCCCAGGACAGCCTGCAGGCCCCCAGGGAACATGGGGACCCAGGCCTGCCCACGCCCGGCCGCTGTGACAGGTGAGCTCGGACCCTGGGAGGCAGGTCCACGCCTTGTTCCCAACGGGCTCCCCAGGAGGGAGCAGAGGAGGTGGAGGAGTGTCCGCACCTCCTTCTCGGTGGCCTGACGTGAGGCCCCAGCACCTGCGCTCCGAGGTTTTGCCCCAGGTGGGGCGGCCCTGCCTCACCTCCAAGGAGCCAGCCTGGCGGGTGGCAGGGCGCCGGTGGAGCCCTCACCTCCAGCCCGCAGAGGACGTGCTCCCCCGCCCCGGCCCGTGTGAGCGAGAAGGCTCGCGCTGACCCTCGAGAGCAGGCGTAGGCAGCCCACTGGGGAGAGGGCCGGGAGGGAGGTCGCAGCCGGGAGCAAGCAGAGCGAGGGACAGCATCCCGGCGCCCGAGCGCCTGCCCCGCTCCCAGGGCTGAGCCGCCTCTAACGCCCCCACCGACTTGTGCACGGTGCCGGCTAGACAGGCCCTGGCAGAAGCCCTCCCCGAGAACAGGCCCTCGCCCTGGCAACCGTCTCGCCAGACGGGACTGCTGTACACCTGCTCCTGCGTGCACACACACCCACTCCACGTGCACGCACACAGCCAGCGCCTGGGGCCAGCACGCACCTCGGCGGCACAGGTGTGCCTGCAGCACAGGCACCGTGACCACCATGTCACAGAAGAGGGGGCACCGGCCACAGAGATGGGCCGTGGGTCAGAGGTGTGTGCTGGGTGGTCATGGGGCTGAACTGGCCTGGAAGGGAGCCCAGCAGGTCACCCCCCTCCTCCTTCGCCTGCCTTCTCCTGGCTGACCGCCCCTGACCACTGCAGCCCCAGGGCCTGGGCTGCACACTGAGCCACCGGGAAGTCCCAATGCCTTGGCCCGGCCTTCACCTTCTCTCCCCTGGCCCACCCTGGACCTCGGCCAGTACCAAGCCCTCAAAGACATTTCGGGAAATGGGCCACGACCTGGGGCCACTGAGTCCCACCGAGAATCTCTGGTTCACAAAGTGCATTTCTAAGAAGCGTGTGCAGCAGAGGGACTGACGCCGTGGCCCAGCTCCTGGCTGTGCTCAGGGGAGGCCCTGTGGCCCCCACCACAAGGCGGGGAGCTGCCGACGCGTCGCTGCGGGAGAGGAGAGCCGTCCCTGCCAGCAGGGCCCTGTGTCCCCACCAGCTCCAGCCGAGGCAGGGCCCGAGGAAGCCTCTGGAGGAGGTGCCCAGCGGGGACCTCGCAGCCCCACCCCAGCCTCTCCCGCTCTCAAGAGCCTTACGTGGCAATGGAGACGTTCGTGGCCGACATGGGGCTGACTTCAGCCACTTCCTTGGCCTTTTGCAGAGCAAGCTTCTGATTGGCGGCCTCTTCCATCTCCTCCTCATCCTGTGAGCAGACAGAAACACGCTGTGCTGCAGAGCGCTGTCCGCCTCGCCCGCCTCCGGGCCCGAGTCCTCCCTGCCGCTGGACCTGCGCCAGGCAGCGGCTCCCGCACTGGCGCGATGCCCCTCCGCACGGAGGCTCAGTGGCCGCCGGCTGATCAAGGTGACCGTCCCAGGTGTCCTGCCCCAGCCGCCCTCCCATGTGACGCCTCCCAAGTGCTGCAGCCCCGGGACCCAGCCGCTGCCTGTGCAGGCTTTGGGGCCGCAGCTCTTCAGCCTTCCTGTCAAAATGCAAACTGTACCTGCCCCGCCCGGGAGCACCTGCCACTCTTGAACCTGGCCAGCTCTGCGTGGAGGCAGGCCCGGGGTCCCCACCTAAGCCTGGGTCCTCCCAGCCGCTGCCACCGGGAGTGTCAAGCAAGGGTACCTCACAGCCTCTGGGCTTTCCTACTTGTCCACCTGTCCCAGCCCTGTTGCCCCCACACCTGGATAGCCACCTGCAGGGCCTGGCCCTGTGTTCCCGTCCACACCGAGTTCCTGGGAGGACCCCTGGCTGTCTGCCCTGGGGGCCAGCATGTGCTCACGTCACGAGGCAATGGACATATGGACAGACCTCTGGCCCTGACCCCACGGCACTGGGCACAGCCCACATGCTCTGCTCCTGGGTCTACCAACCTCCGGGCCGAGCACACGGGCCTGGGCTCTGTGGGCCGCCAGCTTCTTCCCCAACCCCAACCCCAGGCCCCAGGCTCCCCTGGGGCTGGCATTCCCAACACGTCCCAGAACATCCTTGAACCTGCTCTTGGGGTCGCAATGTGGCAACAATGAGGCCCGCCGTTAGCTGCCTGCCAATGTCCCACCACAGGAGACCGCAGGCTCGGGCCGCAGAGAGGACACCCAGCCTGGTGCCCACAGAGCCGCCCGGCCCTGTCCTCAGCTCTGGACTCCATGGTGGGTTTTGGCCTCGGGGGCGAGGACATCAAACAGCGTTGTCCAAACGGCCTCCGCCTCAAGGAGCCAATGACTGCTGATGGGAACATGAAGGAGTGTCCAGCTCTGGGGCTCGGCCAGCCTGACACACAGCCCCCCACGCCCAGAGGAAGGGGCCCCGAGCCGGGAGGTCAGTGTCCGCAGGAGCCAGGGCGCCAACATCGCTTCCCCCCACGTCCTCACCCACACGGTACCTGAACAACTCGGGCTCACCCCCCCGGGACAGCAGCTGCAAGACCAATGCTGCTGCACCCCAGTCCACCTGGGCCCCAAACTACTGACACCAAGAAGTGCTCTGTGGACACACGGGTCCCCCAGCACAGGCAGCCCCCGCAGGGGCTCAGGCCACTCCCACCTACTCCTGGAAGGCGGGGCTCAGCCCTGGCCCCTCCTTACAACAGACATGGGCAGGCCTGGGGGACCCCCAAGTCCTCGGAAGCCAGTGGCCAGAGCAAGGGGGGGCCTAGACCCACAGGCAGCACCGGGCCTGGTGGGGAGGAGGCCAAGCAGAAGCAAGGGAAGGAGCTGGCGGGCTGCTCCACCTGCCGCACCTCCCAGGGCCCGGGGCGGGGGGGGGTAAGTGCGGGGGGGGGCGGCAGTGGCCGCTGGCAGCACCGTCAGCCCGGGCAGGCGCACCGGCCTCAGCAGAGGGCAGAGCACCCTGATTCCTCAGGGAGGCCTGGCCACACCGCCCCGCACAGGACGGCGAGGAGAGCAGGGATGTGCTGGGCGGGGGTGGCTGGACGGGGCATGCACAGGGTTCACAGGCGGCATCTATGGAAACTGGCACGACAAAAAGGTCACAGCGTCTCCAACGGCGCAGCCCCGCTCCAGCCGCCTGCGCAGGGGCAGCGGCCTCCGCTCTGTGCTCTGCGCTGCGAAGCACCCTCGGGGCTGGAACCGGGGGCGGCCAGCAGGCCTGCGGTGAAGGGACCAGGCAGGGTGCTGTGTTTGCGGCAGGCACGCCGCGGGGAGGCATGTAGAAGCACATGCCCAGCAGGCCTGGTGGTGAGTGGAGACGGCACCCGGGGGCACCCAGTATTAAAGGGCAGACGCCGTCCTGCTGCGCAGACGTGCCGCGAGGCAGCTCAGCTGCTCCACCAGGCCCAGCGTCCGAGCAGCACTGCGCCCGCCCCCAGCTCACCATCCACCTGCCACTGACCATAGGATCCCTCACCATGGGGCCCCTCCCCACCCGGGAGAAGCACAGGGTCCCCATGACCCTCTTGGGTCTTCAGAGCTGGGTGCTCCCTGGACCCCAACACGGGCCCCTTCTCTGAGGCCAGTGCAGCGCCCACCACTCCTCGAGGTCCTGTCGGGGCCGCACCTCCCTCAGCACCTGCTCCTGCCCCTCTGGCCTCTGTTCCCAGGTCGTGGCTCCCCCGAGAGCTGCCCTCGTGGGCACGCCTTCCTGGCGTGGCAGCTCCTCCCTGCCTCAGCGCCGTTCCCCACCCTGAGTGAGGGCCTAGCTGCTGCCCACCCACATCTTGGACAGGGGACACATGGGCTCGAACCATGACCTGGGCCTCCTCACAGCACTCTGGCCTCATCCAGAGCAACATGGACCAATCCCACCCCTTCCTGCACCTGCTTGCAGGAGGCATCTGCCCGCCCCCCCCCCCATGTACCTTGGTCAGCTCCTGGGCGTTGGCGAGGTTGTCCACGGCGATGGCCAGGAAGACATTCAGCAAGGTGTCTGGTGGCTCCAGGTCAGGAAAGGAACCCCGTCCCACACATCACACCACGGCCCCCATGGACACAAGGCACTCCCGATCCTGACCCCTCAGCCTTCTTTCCTTGGCAGCCGCCTTCCCCTCAGAGCCCGGGCCCTGCAGCCTGGCGTCCTGACAGTGCCTGGAGCAGCCGCAGGGCTGTGGCTCAGCGCCCCCTGTACCGCCCCTTGTGCCCACCCCCACCCCAGCTCTTCGGGGCTGATTTGTGGCCAGAAGCTCAGGCTGTGGGGTTAACCCGCCCTTGCCTCCTGGCAGGGTCCACGGTCCGCCTACTCCTGTGCCCCGTCCCCACTGCCTGGAGGCAAGAAGCACCGGACAAACACCACCTGCTTCTCCGGGCGCCCGGGCTCCTCAGCTCTGGGTGCTGTGGGCAGAGGCCACATCCAACAGACCAAGGACCTGCACCCGCCCAGGGCAGCACCCGGGCCAGGTCCCCGGCCAGGCTCACACCCGCTGCCTTCTCGAGGAGCAGGGCATCTGAGCCAAGCCCACGACAGGTGCGCGGAGCACCCAGCACCAGGCCCCCGAACCTCGTCCAGGAGCACCCCGGCCGTGACCCGAGGGGAAGGAGCCAGGCGGCCTGCCCTGCTCCAGTGGCTCCAGGGTCGGCCTCGGATGCCGGGGACCCGGATGCCGCTGACTGTCACTTGGGCATCCCTGCCCCTGCCGCCACGCCCCCGTAAGCTCCTCTCCACAGCAGGCGCCAGCTGTCTTCGCCTGGGCCGGGGGGCGCGGGGGGGGGGGCACCCCAGCCTTCCGCGTGCCCGGGCCTGGCTCCTGCAGACCAGGCCTGCGGGCCTGTGGCCGCCTCCATCACCTGCCCTGGGCACTGCGGACACTGGGCCGCCACCGTGTCCCGAGCAGTGAGCAGCACCGGCCTGTGCCACCGGCTGCAGCACCACCTCGCCACTGTCTCAGACATGGCCGTGTCCTCAGGGGACAGTCCCACCAGTCAGGCCCCCGTGTGTCAGGTAACGGAGTCCTCTCCCTGCAGCCTAGACTCACCCCGCCCCCGCCCCGCCCCCGGGGCCAACACCCCGCGGGGGGCCCTGGGCCAGTGCGACTGCGAGGAGGTGCTCTGTGACCACAACGACCCTGTGGGTCAGGCCCTGCGCGTCGTGGCCCCTCCGCACCCACCACAGCACAGGCCCCCTCCGCAGCTGCCCCAGAGGGACACGCAGGGGCAGGAGCCGCTCCGAATGGACAGGACGGCAGCCTGCGGCCACCACCCCAGCGGCGGGTGCCGGTCGGACCTGCAGCCACAGACCGTGTGCAGCCCGCCCGCGGGAAGGATACAGTTTCCAAACAGCGTCAGGACGATGAAGTAAAAGGACGAGAGCATGCCTTTGCTAACGCCGCCCTGCGACTCAATGCCGTGATACATCACTGCGTTCCAGTCCTCTCCCGTCAGGATCTGCGGAGGGCGGGCACCACAGACACGCCTGCAGGGCCTCCTCGCCACGCACGCACGCTCGGGTACACATCCCCACACGTCATCCCGACACGTGCACACACACCCTTCCCCAACACACCTGCTCCCAGGGCCCCTGGCACACGTGCACGCACATGCACACCCGCACGCCTGTGGACGAGGGAGCCCCCGGAGGGAAAGGTGGCCACGCCCTTTCCTGCAGAAAAGCTTCCGGAAGGACTCAGCTGCCAACTGGGTGGGGCCTTAACATGGGGATCTGCTCAGAGCATGTTGGCAAGGTTGTCCGCGGCAACATGGAAAGGGAGCGCCAGGGAGAACACGGTGAGCGGAGCGAGGAGAGGACCGAGCTGTGAGCTGAGAAACCAGGCCGGCCGGCCGGGAGCCCGCGGTCACTGCCTCGAAGGCAGGACACCGCGGCTCCGGGAGGGCCCGCAGCTCGGGCCTCTGCCCCCCGCTTCCCGCCACCTGGGCCGGGGCTGACGCAATCCTCGCTCCAAGAGGAAACCCGTCTCCTTCCACTTTATTTTTGGAGAGAACAAGAGGATAGTGACGGGTTCCTGCGGGCCGCACTGAGAAGGAAACCTCACGCTGCCGTATCCGCATCGGTCCCGGCCCTGCCCCCGGCCTCTTCTCAGACGGCGCGCCCTCGACCCTCCGTGGAGTTCTCTCGGCTTTTGCGCACGGACTTCAGGCCACGAGCTGGGCAAGTGCGGGGCACAGCGTCCTCTCCCCACGGGGCGATGTCCTTCTTACTTTCGCTAGTGATTTCCTACCTTAACTTCTATTTTGTCTGTTAATGTGACACCAACTCGCTTTGCTGCAGGTTACTTGGTTTATCTTTTAATTATGTAGGGTCTCAGACGCTCAGAGAGAGATGAGGAGGAACCCCATGTGCCACCCCCCGCTTCAGAAGCAGAGCGTCAAAGGTGCCGAGGTTCCCCAGGAGCGGCTGGAGTTTGGTGCTGATCCCCCTGCAGCTTTCACACCTTCACTGCGCATGCGCCCCCCACAGCGCCCTCCTGTTCAACAGCCCCAGGTGCCACGGATCAGCCTCTCTCTCCTGGACGTTGTCTGTGAGCCGCTCCGTGTTGACCCGCTCTCCCTGCTGCTCAGACAGACGCACCTCCTGCCCGTGGCCAGTGTGAACGTTCAGGGGACGTCCAGGTTTCCCCCACAGATGCTGCCGCTGTGGCGGTCACGCGGGTCTGCCAGGGCGGGACCTCCCAGCCCACCTCTCCACCTCCAGCAGGAGCCGCCTGCGCCAAGCCCCGCGGACCAGATAGGAAACTGCTCTCAACACAGCAGCGCGTGAAGGAATCCTCATCCTCCACATCGTCTCTAAAACCGGGGATCGCTGGGTTCCCACGCCCCAGCTGCACTGGCCGAGGAAAGGCTCCCGCGGCGTCCCCGACACCGGTGGCAGCCGACAGGTTTGCTGCCAGCCTCTCTCCTCTCCCACGAGGGGCCCGGACGTCTCTGCCACTTCCTGCTGCACTCTCCGTCTTGTCTCTTTGATTTGGGGAAGCTGTCGGTGCGCTCTGGACTAATCCTGGTTGGTTACTTGCTGACACTGCGCAAGTTTCTCCTAGTCCGTGACTTGTGCTGTTTAATCCTCTTATGGTGTCTTCTGATGCACAGAAATCTTTCGTCGTCAATTGTTGTTGTTTTTTTTAATATATTTTTTATTGATTAAGATATTACATGTGTCCTTATCCCCACGTTACCCCCCCCCCTCATGCCCTCACCCCCCCCCCCCCCGTTGTCCGTCGTCAATTGTTAATGGTTCCTCTGGGCTCTGTGCTTTTTGGTTCCTCCTTCCCTGCCGAGCTCACGACGCTGCCGTCTGTATGTCCTGCAGCTTCAGGTTTGCTTTTCACATTTAGGTCTTAATTCATCTGAACGGAAATGCAAATCTGGTCTCAGGAAGGAGTCCGCCCTCTAGTTTCCACCATGGATGACCACGCTGCCACGCCCTCGGCAGTGAGCGCCCTCGAGTGCTCCGTGTGCACACCTCGCTGTGAGTGAGGGCCTCTCTCTACTTCTCGTCCATCCCGAGAAACTGTTTCCTTTTTCTGTTGTTCTAAGGAGCCAAGACCACTGATACCAGTGGACTCTGCGAGGCTGCATTTGGGGTCAGTGCTGGGTTTTATCAGAGAAGCACCAGGCAGAGTGCCCTGACCCCCATGCCCCGAGCTGCTGACTGGACAGGCACCGACGCCCGCCCCGCTCGCCGCGCTGTCCTTTCGCGCTGGCTGTGCTCTTGCTGGAGTTCTACAGGTTCCCTTCTTGAATCTGGAGACGATGCGTCACAGTCACAGCCTTTCCAATGTTAAAGCCCCTGCACTTCAGGATAAATCAAGCTGACTGTGGAGATCGCGGGAAACGCCTCCAGCGGGGATCAGCCACTCCCGCGGGCACTGTGTCTGCGGCGGCCCCTCCGTGTCCCCATCAGTTATTCCACCGCACAGTGCGAGCGGGCGCTCTTTGCTCTCCCTGTGGTCTCTGCATAAAATTGGAGCAATTTTTCCTAAACATTCATACAACCCACTTGTAAAACTGCTGGACACGGTGGCTTAGATGGGTAGGTTTCTAACTGTTCAATTTCTGGAGTAGTTCGGGTTTTCAGTTTCTTCTTGGGTTAGTTTAATGTTCTTGCTTCTTCTAAACCAGTGGTTCTCACCCTTCCTAATGCCGCAACCCTTTCATACAGTTCCTCATGTTGTGGTGACCCCACTTTCATTGTTACAAATTGAACATAATTAAAGCATAGTAATTAATCACAAAAACAATATGTAATTATATGTGTTCTCTGATGGTCTTAGGTGACCCTTGTGAAAGGGTCATTTGACCCCCAAAGGGGTCGGGACCCACAGGTTGAGAACCGCTGTTCTAAACCATCACTTCACTAAATGTAGAGACGTCTGGTGCTGTTAGCCCTGGGGGACGGGGTGATGGCGCCCCCACACTGTGTCTCCGCGTGTTTAATCCCCCCCCCCCCCCCGAATCACAGCTCTGCAAGGACCCAGGGTGGCAGGGACTGTCCTCTGATACTTCAAAGCTGCTTTTCCCGGGGCTCCTGGAACCCTTGCTCACAGAGGCCGCCCATCAGACTCCATCTTCCGTAGGAAACTGGCGTGCCAGGGCAGACTTGAAGATGTTCTCTTCCTCCCATGGCCTGGAATGGTTTTTGTTCGAGTTTGTTCACCCGCTTGGCCTCGGAGCACACTCGCTCTCAGGTGCCTTCTGGAATGGTGCCGGCGGCCTCGCCCGAGTGGCTTCTGCACTCGGCCACGCCCGTGGCTCCTTCGCAGGTGAGCCCGCCCGTTTATCTAAGGAGCTGCCTTCCACCTGGGCCTGCTCATGGTGCTCGGGGCCCAGCTGCCACGTTGTGTGACCAAGTCCTCCCGCTCACCCTCCGAGGACCTTGCGCATATTCTTTCTCACCCGCGTTTGTCCCATCACCTCCACGTCCCCGGCGAGCTCGCCTCAGACTAGGTGTCCACGGCCCTCTGCGGGGGGGCTGCCACATGGCCTGGTCTGCAGGTTCACCACGAGAGGGAACTCAGCCCTGGGGCTCAGGCCTCTGGCCCATGACCATCCTGTGGGCCTCCTGCAGCGTCAGCGCTCCTCGGCCTCCTCTGGGCCCTGTCCTGCCAGCGCAGAGCTGACCGATGCGTGGACGCCCGCCCACCTGCCTCTTCCCAACTGCGGGGTGCCTGGGCCCCACGCCCACACTGCCGCGGGTCTCAGCCCCCAGGTGCTACTGTCCACGTGGCGAGGCCCTTCGATTCTAACCATTTACATCACCTCTGTGCCAGCGCACAGGGCCCGGGTGCAAACCCGAGCACCATCCATCAGACTGTCCTTCTCTCACTCTGGCCCTCTGCCCCCTGGGTCCCACCGCCGCCGCATCCAGGTCCTTCCTAACGACAAGCACAGCAAAGCAGCGCTGACTGCGCTCACGGCGCCTCTGCTGGGGAGCCCTGGGGCCCGGAGGCCCCCAGGCTGGTGCCCCCTTCTGCCACGCCCGCGCTCCTTCCTGCTCTGGCGGACCCGCCCTGCCATCTCCCCTCGCCTGGCAGTCAGCATCCCAGTGGCCAGCTGGCCCGTGGCCCAGAGACAGAGGGCGCTCCTGCCGGGCACAGGGCATGTCGTGCTTGGGAAAGGCCGTGGCCTCCCTCTGCCCATGGCCCAGCGTGGACACCTCTCCTGTGCCCCAGACGCAGGACCCTCCTTCCCACCGAGTGCTAGCAAGCTCCGGGCGCCCGGCTGTGGGAGCCAGGGCAGTGAGCATCAGAGGGCACGGCGTGGGCGAGGTCGAGACAGTCTCAGAGCGACTGCGGGTGAGGCTAGACTGGAAGCGGGAGGGGCAGGCCGGGTCCCCTGGCCAGAAGCAGGAGTCGCCTGGGCGAGGCTGGCTCTGCTCGGCCGGGACTGAGAGGCTGCGGGGCTCCCACCAGGACAGGTGACGGGGGTCGTCGAGGGAGGCGTGTGGGTGGGTCCCTCTCCAGTCGCCCAGCCTGGTTGGAAGGCCCGGTCCCGGCAGGCGCCGTGGGCTCCAGCTTGGGCTGAGGCCGCAGCCCCAGGGCCAGGGGCCGCTCAGACCCCCGCCTGCACGTGCACCTGCCAGGTGCCCGAGAGCGAGCCCCCACGCTGCTCGGCTCAGGCCTGCCGCCCCAAGGTCTGTGGGACAGAAATGGCTGGCAGGGGCGTCTGTGGAGCCACAGCCCAGGGGGTGAGTGTTCGAGCAAGAGGGTCCTCAGGGGAGCCCTAGGCGCACGGAGACGGGGTGGGGGGGGGAACCTGCAGACAGGAGAGGATGACAGCGAGCTTGGGGCGCTTTGCTGTTTTATTCTCGAAGAATAAACAGCCGCTGGGTCCCGGGTCCTTGGGACTGAGAGGCGGCAGTGGAGCTCCCGGGGGCGTCACAGGACATGGGCCCTGCGGCCCGCCCTCCCTTCATGTGTGGAGAGATGGCGGGTGGGCTGTCTGCGCTGCAGAGGCCTGAGGAGGGACAGGAGGGCGGCCCTCCCAGCCCAGGAGAGCCGAGCAGGGCAGAGGCCTAGGCTGGGCCTTACCTGGAAGACAGTGAGGATGGCGGCGGGGAAGGTGTCAAAGTTGGTTGTTGGAGTCTCTTCTTTAAAGTTGAACCTGAGAAAAACAAGAAGCCTGGAGAAAGGCAGCCCATCAGGAGCCAGGACCTGCCCTGCGGCCGCAGTGCCCTCACAGGCTGCGCGTGGGTGACCTTTAGGTAGAGGCGGCTGGGCCAGCACCACTGCTCTGAGCACACACTCCCGCCCCGGGCACGTCCTGTCCCCCGAACAGCTGCTCTGAGCACCCCCCTCCCCCCGGGCATGTCCTGTCCCCCGAACAGCTGTTCTGAGCACCTCCCCTTCCCCCGGCATGTACTGTCCCCCAAACAGCTGCATGCCCAGCACCCCCCTCCCCCCAGCACGTACTGCCCCCCGAAGAGCTGCTCTGAGCACCCCCCCTCCCCCTGGGCATGTCCTGTCCCCCGAACAGCTGCTCTGAGCACCCCCCTCCCCCCGGCACGTACTGCCCCCCGAACAGCTGCATGCCCAGGAGGGCGAAGACCACGATGAAGAGGAAGAGCAGGAAGAGGAGGCTGATGATCGACTTCATGGAGTTGAGCAGCGACACCACCAGGTTCCGCAAGGAGTTCCAGTACCTGCCGGGCGGGCGGGGGTCTGAGCGCAGGCTGCACCCGGCAGGGGGTGCCAGCTCTGGACCCGGGCCCCACATTCGCCGGCTCTCAGGGTCACACCTGTGGCTGCGGGACCTTCTGACCCCTAAGGGCCGCGCCCCTGGAGGGAGGCGGAGCTTTTCTCCGCAGTTCGACCCACCACCCTCATCACGGGGCCCACAGGGATGGCACAGCTGACACGTGCAGGCTCACGGCCCCTCACACCCGCTCCGGTCGCTCCACTCAGCAGAACGACATCCCTCCCTCAGGCAGCCGCCCCCGACCCGACCTCCTCCAGGCCCTTTCACCCCAACACCCCACACCTCCAGGGCCCCGGGCAGCGCTGTGGGAGGACAGCAGCCAGAGGACCTGCGTGAGGACGTAGTCAAGTCCACAGCCTTCCCTGCAAAGACCGCTGTAGCGGGAGTGAAGCCTGGCCCGAGTCCCCTCAGCACCTTCCACCCCTCCACCCCCCCTCATTCTCCCAGGTCTCGGGCACACGGGGCCCCTGAAGTCCCCCCACAGCCTGGCTGCTGACCCTCAGAGAGCCTGACCCCCTCCACCGCGGTTCCTGCTGTGCAGAGCCCAGAGCACCCAGCTTTCTTTCCAGGCACTGTGATCAGCCCAGACCCCGGGAGACCGGCCGAGTGCCCCGGAGGGACCTGGAGCCGGGCCCGCACAGGCGCACTGACAGCTGTGCTCCCCGGTCCCGCAGTGGCAGCTGCACAAAGACCACGCTGGGGCATCGTGGGCCCACACCCAGCCGCTCACGTGGAGGAGCCTCCTGCCCTCAGGCAGCCAGGGCCCAGCCTGCTGTCTCCTGGTTCCGTCACCACAGCTCTAGCCGTGAAGGTGCGGCCCCGCCCAGCTGTCCTCACTCCCCGCACCATCTCTGCCCCACCTCAGCCTCCTCGTGGGCGAAACAGAGCCACTCGCTGCTACAGTGACACAAGCAACCAAGTGGGATGAATGGGAGCGGACAGCGGGCCAGGCACAGGGCGGCGCAGCCTGGGGCCAGGGGCCAGGCGGCTCAGGTCAGCCAGGCAGAGCCTGGTGAGGAGGGACTGATGGGTGGGAGGCTGATGTGAGCTAGAGAGGCCGCCAGCGACACCGAGGCCGTCGGGACCATCCCGAGGACGGACGTGCCCCGACGAGGCCGAGACGAAGTCCTGTGGGCTGCTGGCCTGGCCGGTCTGGTCACTTTCTGTATTTATACAATTATGAGCCACAGAAAGAGTTTCCAGACAGTGGAGAGCAAACCGGCCCCATGAATTCCCGGGACAACACCCCGCCCCCAGGAGCACGCAGGGGACGTACTTTGTGACCTTGAAGATCCTCAGCAGCCGGAGAGCCCGCAGCACACTGATCCCAAAGGAGGTTCCCGGCTTGATGGCCGCCCAGACCACTTCAAAGATGCTCCCCACGATGACCTGCAGGGGAGGAGGGTCAGGCTCCGGCGCACTCGGCGCCCCCCACGGCCCCACCCTGCCTGCCTGCTCGGCAGCTCAAGCACACGCCTGGCACGGAGCTGCAGGCCCACAGGCCCAGGCCCGTCCTCGCTGCCAGAGGACACGGACGGAGTGACAGACGGGAAGGGAAGAAGTCCCACAGGCAGGCAGCCCACGGAGCGCCCCACTCATCAGGGCCCGGCCAGGACAGGCCTCTGTGTCACCTGCACCTGCCGTGCACAGGCAGCCTTGCTGACCACAGGGTCACAGCCCTGCGGTCCCCTGGGCCCGGGTGGGGCAGTGGGCGGGGCTGTTGCACCTTTCAGCGAGGTCCCGCTCAACCGCCTGGACCCCGGCGCTGACCCTGCCGAGGCCGCTCACTCACCCCGAAGTCGAAGCAGTTGAAGGAGGACCGGAAGTAGCTCCTGGGCCCCAGGCCGTACATCTTCAGGGACATCTCTGTGAGGAAGAGACCCAGGAAAACAAACTCTGCAAAGTCTAGGAGAAGCCGGAGAAGAGGGGGTTAGCGCGCAGCCTCCTCCTCCGGCTCCAGCCCAGCCCAGCCCAGCCCAGAGGACACCAGGCCCGGGCCTTTCAGGGGAGCCTTCCAGCCTGGCCTGCGGCCCCCAAGCCCTGAAATCTCAGGCCAAGGCAGGGACAACCGAGGACGGGGGGTGCAGAGATGCTCACTCCAGTCATCAGGCGGGGCAGGCCCAGTGCCGTGGACATGAGACAGGCTCAGCCGTGAGCTCCCAGATGGGGCTTGGGGTACCTAGAGCAGGGCAGATGGCGGGGCGGCCTGGACCCACCCCACTGCCTAGTCCCTGCCCCACGCCACGCTCAGATGGACCCCCCAGCACCAGGCTGGGTTTGAACTTTGTTCAGTTTGCCCCTGCACCCTGAGCACCCCCAGTCCCGACCAGCATGCTGCTCGCTCTGAGTCACACAGAGGCTCCTGTGGCCACTGCCTCCACTGGCCAAGCGGACCCTCCAGGGCCTCAGGACGGCAGGGAGGACACGCTGAGCTGGGAGCCAGGTGGGGGATTCCAGGCACAGACACTGGCCCAGCCTGGGGGGTTGGGGGGACGCGGGAGTCAGAGCAAGAAAGCCCAGAGTTGCTCGAGGCCACAGAGAGCAGACCCGCTGGCCCAGCCACGGCCACACCAGGAATCCGGGCGGCGGGGGACAGGTCCGGCTGAGCCTCCTCCCCAAGCACTGAGTTGGAATCGGCTCATTTCATACAACGGGCCAATGGCTCTGTGCCCTCCGGCCCCAGCTCAGAACCCACGGCCGCGCCCACACGAAGGCCAAGGCCGTGAGAGGGTACGAAAGGTCAGCTGGCAGCCACCGGCCAGGCCTCCGGCCTCTGGACCTCCAGTTGCTCCTGAAAGACAGTGACGAGGGCCCCACGCCCCTGCCACCGCGCACCAGACCACCTCGCTCCTGCACTCACTGCAGCCTCCGCAGCACCATCGGGGCAGGTCTGCAGCCGCCTGCACCCCGGGCGAGCGGGGCACCAACTCCACTGCCCCCTGGGCCAGCCTCAGACGGACACACGACCGTCTGTACGGCCCAAGGGCTCAGGGAGGGGACCCTCCGTCCATGGTCTGAGGACATGGACAACCAGCCCACGGAGCAAGCCTCCTCTGAACCAACCGAAGCATCACCAGGGCACCCCCCCGGGCGAGGAGGCCAGGAGCCTCCTGCAGAAGCTGAGGGCAAGGTCAGAGGCAAGGACACCCACTGACCCTCAGGCAGGAACAGCTCAGGACAGAGGGACCCCCAGCCGCCCTGAACGACTGCCCACAGGGTGGGGGCGGGGCAGGGGAAGTTGGGCCGGCCCCGAAGGGCAGCTCACAAGGCCCCAGTGACCCAGAGGCCCGAGGCTCCTGGCCACAGAACCGCGATGTGCGATCACAAAGGCACCCCACCCCTCGCGGGTCCCCACAACAGAGCTCAGGTCCTGGGTGGGAGGCCACAGGGATGGGCCTTCCAGCCACTAACACAGGCTCAAAGCTGACGCTGCTCAGACACGCCTCCTGCTCCGGGAGATGGCGAGAGCAGCCGCAGGGGCATGGACGGGGCGAGGCGGCTGCGGAAGGGCAGCCCTGCCTGCCTGTCTGCACCCAGGAAGCCCCGCCCTGCGCTTCACGCTCAGCCTCCTCTGAGGCCGAGGAAGGGGACAACGCACTCATTCATTCATTCATTCATTCCGAAGGCTTGTGCACTGCAGGGGAGGCCGGAGCGGCCATACAGTGCACGTCGCATCCTCTTCAGTCCCCGTGGTCTGCGAGCCTAAGCCCGGCTGCCTGCTGGACACTCCCGGAAGCTCCCGGGCCTTCTGGCTCTGCTGCCTCTGCCCTTCCCCACCGTCCACGTGACACACTTCGAGGCGGCTGTGGGGAACTAGCCTGGAGTCCTCCCACATCCCCCAGGGCCTGGGAAGCCGTCAGCGTCCACGGCTCCTTGAGCCTTCAGGAGCTGCCCGGGCTCAGTGTCCCCCGGGGGCGTGGGGCTGGCCTGCGGGGCCAGGACTGGACAAAGGCTCTTGGGCTCAGTGGCTTCAGGCGCACAGAGCTCCCTGGGGGGAGCCAGGACGGGAGCCGGGGCACTGCGGGCACAGCCCCACCAGTGGCCTGTCTCCACAGCTCTGAGCTCTTTCAGCTTCCAGCGCCTTGTGGCCTGCAGAGCCCTGGGGGTCACCCTGGCCTGGACGAGCAAGGAGCCCCATCCCGCTACCTTCCTCGACCTCCTGGAACGGCCACCAAGCCAAGACCACTCGGGACGCAGACCCCGAGGCCCTCGTCGCGGCTCACGGACGCAGGGCTGTAAGCCAGCCCAGGTTATGGACACACCAGGGCCAGCCAATCAGAAAGAGGGTGGGAGCGGCCTGGGAGCCGCGGGAGCCGACTGCCCCTCCTCGGGGACCCGGCGGGAGCATCACCTTGTGGCAAATGACACGAGCAGCTATGTGCCCTGGCCCGTAGGTCTGAAGCCCCACAGGGAGGACCCAGGTCTGCCTGGACTGGCTAGTGCCTGGCCATCCAGCCCACTCCCCCCAGTGCCCAGACCCTCCCTCGTTTCACCCCCCCCCCCCGCAAGGTAAGGTCTAGCCAATCAGCTCAGCTTCCTGGAGCCAGGGCCCAGGTCCGAGGCCTGGGCAGCCCTGGGATGAGCCCGAGCAGCCTGTGGGGGCACTTGGGTCAGGGCGTCCCCAGGTCATGGGCCATGGCCCAGGAGTTCCAGGCTGCACCCGGGGGTGGCTGGGGAGGAGCGGGGCCGAGCCCGGGACGTACACAGCGCGGTGGTGAGCCGCTGGGGCTGGTTGTAGTGCACCATGGCCACGCATAGCGTGTTCAGGGCCACCACGCACAGCACCGCCCAGTAGAAGCTCTGCGCCTTCACCATGCGCCGCACGAAGAACCGGAACATCTTCTCCTTCCGGCGGAAGTAGGACGAGCCCTCTGTCTTCCCGCTCTTGAGGCTGGCGCGGGCGAAGGGGGACCCTGGGGAGAGGGGGCTCACTGAGGATGTGCGGGGACAGCAGCCCCAGGACACATCCCCTCCTCCAGAGGTGCCCTCACCCCCCATAAAACCACCTTCAAGGACACTGGCCCCTGCACCCCTGCATGGGCCCTGGCCCTGCCCGTTCCACCGAGGACAGCAGCATCTCATGGGTGCTGGGCTGCGGGTGGGTGACGTGGTCTGTCTCCAGCCCTTGCTCCCAGGCCCCTGGCTCCTCCCCGCAGCCTGGGGCCCCGCTGCACCCAACCCCCCGCCTTCTTTCCCTGGGGTCAGCAGGGCAGGTCGGGCTGTGAGCCGCGCTGCCTGCCTCAGGGTTTCTCCAGCTTCTGCACTCAGGGCTGGTGTGTGCGTGCCGCTCAAAGCCCTTGGGCGTGGGCATCAGGGCCCAGGGGGAGGGTGGGGAGTGTGGGCATATGCGTTACATGATGTCGAGCGCATCTGCACGTGTGTGCATGCACGTGTGAGTGTGTGCGCATGCACGTGTGAGTGTGTGTGCGCACGCACGTGTGAGTGTGTGTGTGCATGCATGCTAAGCACACCATCAGGCTGGCGTTTCTGGGTTCAGAGATGAAAACAGGCCGAGGCCTTGAAGAGACGCGTCTACGCGGAGCAGCTGCATCAGGCAGCAGCTACCACCCTGGTCAGCCCACATAGCCCATCAGCCAGGCCTGGCAGCCCTTCTCGGAACCCTAAAGGCAGCTTCCTGGCAGGCACTCCAGATGCCACGCCCGTCCCACCCGAGGAAGACGCTGTCCCACCCCCGCCTCCCCGGCTGAGACGGGACACAGCCTCCAGCCCCGTCCAGACAGCCACCGCCACCGCCACCGCCACTGCCACCGCCGAGGAGCCAGAGCTGCTCAAGCCACGGCCCTCCCAGCGGCCCTGCTGAGGGCTGCCCAGCACCGAGGCCGAGGCCGAGGTCAGACACACCCACTCCCTCCTCACAGGCAGCGAGGGGCACAGAGCCGCAGTGCAGACTGGTCCGTGAAGCCACACTCACACCCCATCCCTTTCTCGGTCATTCACACACACACACCTCCAGGACACACACTCAGACCCACACAGGACATACCTAGAAGCATGGCCACCCTGGAAGGAGGGGAAGAGGAAACGTGATTCATGGAGATGCTGCGAGCACATGTGGCCGGTGAGCAACCCCGTGGACTGGTCTCTGATGTATCAGAACCCAACCACTCACCTCCCGCTCTCCAGCTGACCGTGCGGGAGAACAGTCCGCTTTGCCGGGGCCGGCTCCACAGGAACGCTGCCCCCAACCCCCGCCTGGCTTCCCTACACCCACCTGTGCCCACAGGAGACAGCCACACACTCCCCCACTCAGCAAAGGCGCAACCACGCAGGGGCATCCATGGCCATGTTTGCACCAAGCCCCACGCTCCACGTGGCCCTGAGCCCCTCTGGCCCCTCCTCCAGCACCCAGTCCACGGGGCCAGGCAGCAGGAGCAGGCCCTGCAACACCTTCCCCAGCGAGAGTGCCCGTTTCCTGTCTCCACCGGGAAACCAGGCCTCCCGCACGTGACCAGCTCCCCCCAGCGCCCCCGGCACAGCCCCCGCTCTCCAACCCACACTGCCAACTCGCATGTCCCAAAGCAAAGGCTGGACGTGAGTCCCCACCAACACTTCCCGCAGCCACGTGGGCTGGCTCCTCTGTCCTGTGGAGCCACCTTGATGTCTCTCTCACGCCCACGTCCAGTTGGTCAGCCAACCCTGTGGGCTGGTCTCCAAATATATCCAGAATCCAGCCACTCCACACCCCTTGGCGGCTGCCTCCGCATCTAGGCCACCATCTGTGGGTTCCAGCAGCGGCCGGGGGACCGGCAGAGCCCGGAGCCGCCCAAAGCCAGCGAGTGCGCTGGACCAGCGAGCTCAGGCCTGGGCACAGGCGGCCTCCAGGAGCTGCCCCAGGGCACACGCGGGCAAACGCTGTGTTCCCGCCCATGGTGGGCACGGAACTAGCTTACTTGGGCGGGGCAGGCAGGGGGAAGGAGGGGCCCAGAGAGCTGGGCAGCCCCGGTGACGGGGACGGGCAGGAAGCTGGGTCCCAGACCCGCCCACAGAGCCAGGCGAGCCAGACTCACCCACAGCACAGAGGTCTGCAAAGCGGTCCTCGCCCTCCTCGGCGTGGATCAGGTCGTTGCGGCTCTTCTTGGTGGCCGCCCGCTTCAGCACTGCTTTAAGCAAAGGGCAGAGGTGGGGACGCGTGAGCCGTGTGGGTGGCCTGCCTCAGCCCCGCAGAGGAGCCGCCGTCCTCCGGGCCTGGGGCCCTTCCCACGTCCTGCCTGAGACGGAGGCAGGGGGACGCAGGATGACTGGTGCTCAAGCAAAGGGACCAGAGGTCTGACGGTGGCTCCTGCTGTCCCTTCTCTCCCCGGGAACGGCCTTGCCCCCAGGTGACCGGGTTGGCTGGGCAAGGCCCGGCCTGCGCAGCTCCAAGCCCGCACTGGTGGCCAGGTGAGGCCAGAGGTCAGACCAGCTCTGCAGACCTGCTCACAGCCTGGCTGGGGCCCTAGGACACCCCTCCGCCTGGCCAGGTCTGCCCCGTCCTGAGGGAAGAGGTGTGCAGGCTGCAGCCCTCCTGCCCCCGGGCTGTGACCTGTGACCTGGGCCCAGCTGGCCCCGCCCTGCCCCGTGGCCCCAGGCGGTGTCTCTCAGTGGCAGCCTGGGGCAGCCTCCCCTGGGCCCAGGCAGATGCCACTGGTTTGCCCCAAGGTTTAAAGGTGCAGCAGCGGCCTGTCCCCCAGAACCTCTATGGTGACGGGAAAGCTCAGGTCTTCGCTGGCCAAGATGGAAGCACCAGCCGGGCTGCTCCTGGGCACTGAGATGGGCAGCGGGGCCAGGCCACTGCAGTTCGCCCCCACTTCACTGCGAGGCGCCTGCGTGGGAGCCGTCACAGCCGCCCACCTCCTGCACAGCAAGCTCTCGGGGTCACACTGTGCGCACAGGTGCCCGCGACGCCCAGGCTGAAACCACGCGGGCATGGCTGCGCTGTGTGGGCCCACGGCACAGGCTCGCCAGGGCGCGTGCTGACCATCGCAGGGCCTCCCGGGAAGGGCTCTGCCAGGCGTGTGCGCATGTGACGATGTGCAGAGGCCTGGCCGGCAGACAGCTTCCCGCCCACCACGCGCCTGTGCACGCGTGGCCACCATGGGGAGGAAGTGCTGCCCGGGGTGACCTACCATCCAGGGGGGACTTCTCCTCCGCGTTCTTGTCCTCCTCGGCCAGCATGACTTCCTCTGCGGGAGACACAGCCACACAGCCTCAGGGCGAGCCTGCCTGCCCCGCCCCACGCAGCCCCCACGCAGCCCCCACGCAGCCCGCCTCTGCCTCTGCTTCCCAGAAACCTGCGGGCCCCTGAGCCTTCTCCACCGGAACAGACACCCTGTGTCCCCCAGGCCGGGGCCGGGACAGGAAGCCAACAGGCCAGGCGCCAGGCAGCGCTCACCGGCCTTGAAGATCCACTCCAGGTAGCCGTTGAGCTCCCGCTCGATCTGCTGCTGCCGCCGCAGCTTCAGGAAGGCCCGGCGGTTCTCCACCCGCTCGCGCTCCTTGGCGAACTCCCTGTGACGCGGGTGACAGAGCACAGCTCAGGTCCCCGCGGGCAGGGACCAGGGAGGGGCTGCCACAGGAAACCCACCGCCTGGCCTCTGACCTGAGCATGCAGAGGGCACAGCCGACCTTCCTGCTCAGACACCCACACACACAGGTGACAACACCTCGGTCCCCGGAGGGGGCTCTGGGGGGCACGGACCAGCCACATCCCCTGCTGAGGGCCGGCCTGCCCCTCCCTCCACCAGCCAGGCCCTGTCGCTGTCACCCAGGAAGCCCCGGGACGAGGATTCCCCAGAGGAGACGCCCCCTGGTTCCTCTGCGGCTGGAGAGGAGGGAGGAGGAGCTGGGTCAGGACAGGCCAGGGACAGGACGAAGGGAAGCATTCGAGTCCATTAGCCACCACGGAGGCTCCGAGCGAGCGGGGAGCTCACCGGCCTCCCCAGGCCCAGCCGAGCTCTCAGGCTCACAGCACCGGGAGGAGGCCATCCACACCCACGCGCACACGAGCGCGCGCCCATCCAGTCTGGCCGAGCTTTCTCGGCTCAGGCTCAGGGCAGGATCCAGGTCCACAAAGTGTGGGCAGGCCCCCCCACGGCCAAGAGCATGCTGTCCTCAGTGGGAGGCTGTCTCTCTTCCAGGAAAGCGGCTCTGGACACGGTGGCGTCTGGCAGGCCTGGTCCTGGCACCCAGCCACAGACAGGGAGGCGTGGCTCTGCCCAGACCTGACCTCTCGCCTGCGGCCCCGCGCCGGCCAGGGCCTGAGCTGCGGCATCCGGCAGGAGAGGAAAGAGCTCCTGCCTGAGCTCCCCCCAAGTTCTGAGTCACAGAACACAGGGTCCCCAGGGCAGGAGGGCCTGGGGCAGGGCCAGGGCCAGGGCCATGACAGTACTGCAGACTCAGCGACAGCCACCAGCAGGGACTCGCTGCGCCACCAGGCCTGCCCCCCTCCAGCTGCAGTTCTCAGCGGGGGATCACCAACTGCTTCAGTGGGTGCAGGGCGGGCGCCCGGGCGGAGGAGTAACAGGTGAACGGGCCCCAGGCCAGCCCTCCTTCCGGCAGCTTCCCCCCCAGGCACGCTGCAGCTGCACCAGGTCCTGCAGGCCGAGCCCCCCTCCCCCAGTCCAGGCTGTGGGTGGCACCTAATGCCGCTGCCTTGGCGAGCACCCCGTGAGGACTCACACGCTCCGCATGGCCGCTGGCTTCAGGGCCCCCCCCCCCCCGCGGGGCTGGAAGAGAAGCTGGGTCCCCTAGCTGGACCTGGACACTGGAGGGAGGCGCAGCCATGATGAGGACAATCCCCCAGAGACCAGAATGCTCCCGGGCAGGAGGGCAGCTCTTCCCACCCTCCTCCTGTACATTCTCCATCGGGGCTGCTCGCAGCCACCACCACCCAGCGAGACCAGGACTTCTACCCCGTGCCCAGCGCTCTGGGCCTGCAAACACGTGCCAGTGCCAAGCACGCCCCTCACAGGAGAGGCCCAGGCCAGGGCCGGGTCCGAGCCAGAGCACGCAGGCCTGGGCCACCACGGTCCCCTCGGTGGTGGTTCCTCTCCAGGCCAGAATGACAGCTGCCCCTGAGCCCACGAGGCTCCTCCCACCTGAGGCCCGGGCCTGAACGGAACCCTCCGGTGGGCGGGACAGAGACCTTCTCCAGCCGCATGGGGGCTGACGCCAGGTGGGGACAGGGAGGCAGGGCCCTGTGTGCCCCAGGCGTGCTCCCGCTCACCCCGCGTGAGTCAGGAAGCACCTTCCCTGAGGAAGGACCCAGCCTCATGCCTCCTCGTCCTCCCCGGGCGCGGCGGAGAGGCGATGGTCAGGGCCGGCTGAGAGCCCAGGAGTCACTGTGACCGACTCAGGGCTGCTCCGTTCTTTCTGGTCACTGCTGTTGCCCCAAACTCACCAGGGACCCCGTCAGAGACAGCAGCAGCCCCTCCCCCCAGTCAGGGCCCAGGGTGAAGGCCAGGGACAGGGGACAGTCAGGAAGAGGTCAGGATGGCAGCACAGCGAGAAGCTGGCCAGTGCTCAGGATGCTGGGAGTGCCTGCCCGCATGGAGGGCAGCCCTGTGGCCAGGCCAGTCCAGGCCTCACCCCGCCCCGCCCCCGGGTCCCACAGGCCTGTGTCCGCACCATCACCCGAGCACACGCAGGGGCAGCACCAGCCGTCGCGGCTCTTACCCTGAGAGCACGCCCAGCACCAGGTTGAGCATGAAGAAGGAGCCAATGATGATGAGGGGGATGAAGTACAGCCAGTTCCAGGTGTTGCCGGCAGCATCGTTTGTCTGGAAGCAAGAGGAGATGAGGAAGGACAGGGGACAAGACAGGGTCCTTGCTATGGAGGTGCCCTGGCCCCTTCTCAAGCTCCTGGCAGAGTCCAGGCAGGGAGAGTCCAGGCGGGGGACGAGGGGGCCCAGGCGGGACTCGGGAAGCCCTCCTGCCCCTGCCCCACGGAGCTCTCTGCGGCCACGGCCCAGCAATGCTGCAACCGCAACGCCAAGGAGCCGGCCCAGGTCAAGGCCCCCAGGGCACGGAGGGTGGCAGGCCGGCCTCTGCCTGGACACCCCCTCCCTCCCAGGCTGCTCCTGTGGGCAGCCCACGTCTGACCACCTGTCTGCCGCAGCGTCCTCACCTCAGAGGCGGGAGCCCGGCACATGGCCCCGCGATCAACAGGAAGCCCGAAGCCCCGAGGACGTCCCAGCACGTGCCTGGCCCATGACAGCCTGCACTCAGCATGGCCTCCGCCGGATGCAGAGGGCACCTCCCGGGCCGAGGGTGCCCACAGCACAGCCCACAGAGGCGCGGTCCCCGGGACCCAGTGAACTTCCGACTGCTGTTCTGTCTGTACGGTTCTAGTGGGTGTGGCTGGGCCCACGGCTGGGCGTGACGGACGGGGTGCTGTGGGCAGCGACCACCGGCCCTGTGCTGCTCTCTAGAGGCAGCTCCAGTCAAGGCCAGCTCCCTGGGCCGGCAGAGGCAAGACAGCCCTGGGGACACCCAGCCTCCATGTGGCCTGGGCAGGTCGTACAGACTCTCCCTGAGCTCTCACGGCCCCGGGACCGACTCCAGCATGCGGCTCTGACTCCAGACACTGACCCGGAAAAGACGTAACGCCAGTGCCATCAGCACGCACCCTCCCGCGCCAGCCTCCTGCCACGCCTGTGGGCTATGGCGACCCCACGGAGCAGGAGCAGCGTGTGCGGCCGCCCCCCCCCCCCCCACTCAGACTTGGCTCCTGCAGTCTCCTCTAATGGCTCGTTCCCGGCAGCGGCCAAGCCACTCTCCTCGGCTCTGAAACAAACCTCGGGGCGTGTACTTCTGGGAAGACAGTGGACACACGCTTCCTCCTGTTCCCACTCGGGACAATTAGTGCCTGGACATCAGCCAGAGGGCAAGCGCGGGAAGACCCTGAGAAGGTGGCGGAGGGAAAGGAGGCGGACGCGCTGGGACCCAGGACCCACGGGGAGCGCCGGGTGTGTGCGGGTTCGTTCGCTGCCTCATGTATCCAGGCTTGTCGCTGCAGAAGCCTGGGCCTGGGAGCACCGACAGGCACAGCGGGAGCACTCCGCACAGAAGCCGGCTCTCTCACCACAGGGCCAGGGGCAGCCTCACGAGACACCACTCCAGCCAAACTGCTGCCACCGTGTCCCTGCCAGCAGAGGCCCAGCAGGGAGCCTAGACCAGCCATGGGCAAACTACGGCCCGCGGGCTGGATCCGGCCCGTTTGAAATGAATAAAACTATTGAAAAAAAAGACCGTACCCTTTCATGTAACGATGTTTACTTTGAATTTATATTAGTTCACACAAACACTCCAACCATGCTTTTGTTCTGGCCCTCCGGTCCAGTTTAAGAACCTACTGTGGCCCTCGAGTCAAAAAGTTTGCCCACCCCTGGCCTAGACTCCCACCGCCAGACTGTGATGAGGACACCGACCTAGCCACACCCACACCAGAGAATAGCAGGGGCTGGGACAGTCCCCCTCAGCAAGTGGACAGCGAGGCCGCTCCTGCCCCCCACCTCTGTGGGAGCCTGGATTCCACTCTACGTGGCAGGAGAAGACACCCCCCCCCAGGTGCTGTCGGGGCTTCCACCTGCACCCGCAGTACAAGGCGACACACCCACCCACAGCACAGACCACGTGAAGGGCAGAGGCTCACTGGCCCTCCCAACCCGGGGAGCACCCTAGAGGCACGCTGCCGAGCAGACCACCCCCACCCGGCAGGACAAGGAGCCAGAGGGAGTTTTTAACTGAATGAAAATCATGGAACTGAATGGAACTGAGACCACAATACAGCAACTCGAAGGACGGAGCTAACGCAGGCCCAGGAGGTAAATACACAGCATAAGAGGGAAAGCTCAGATCAACAGTCCCCGCAGGCTCAGCAGCCGGGTGCGTGCGGGCGGCAACCAATCGCTCTCTCTCACATCAACGTTTCCCTGTCTC
Organism: Myotis pilosus; assembly: GCA_036010255.1. Lineage (NCBI taxonomy): Eukaryota > Metazoa > Chordata > Mammalia > Chiroptera > Vespertilionidae > Myotis > Myotis pilosus. The sequence goes on from JASKON010000013.1 coordinate 73,304,142, forward strand.
CCCCTTCCCTTCCACTCTCTCTAAAGGTCAATGGGAAAATACCCTTGAGTGAGGAGAATTAACCAAAAAATTTTTCAAAATAAATAAAATCACCAATAACCGAACCTTTTAAGGATATACATATATACGTAAATAACATGTATATAAAATATATATATATACACATACATATGTATTATCTCAAAGTGGAAAGAAGAGGGAGAGATAGAAACATCAGTGATGAGAGTGAATCATGAATCGACTGCCTCCTCCTGCAGGCCCCTCACTGGGGATGGAGCCCACACCCCGGGCCTGTGCCCTGACTGGGAATGGAACCGTGACCTCCTGGTTCCTAGGTCGACGCTCAACCACAGCCACGCTGGCTGGGCGACAGATAACCCAACTTTTAAATGGACAAAGGACCAGAATACACATTTCCCCAGAGAACACACACACACAGGTGCTCCCTGCACCCGCCACTAGGGAACTGGAGGCCTCAAACCAAATGAAACACCATTCAGTGACAAGGACGGATCTCGAACCAGAAAAGCTCCACAGCAAGAACAATCCACAGAGCCCGTGGGCAGGGGCACCAGGCGTGGGTCACGGGAGAGGACACACACGTGGCCAACAAGCAGGAGGAGAGCGTCCCACCAGGAGCGTCAGGAACTGAAGTCCACGCGGCCGTGGCCCTGCGTGCTCTCCGAAGGGCTCCAGTCAAAACAGCAGCAGCACCAGGGAACGAGATGACTCCCACGGGCTGTGGGTGTGAACGAACACGGCTCCCGGAGAGTTTACTTCTTCAAACACTAACCACGCAACGACGACAGAACCAGAAACTGCACGCGGGCACCTCCCCAGAGGAACGAGACTCACGTTTGCACAGAAACTGCGCACAGGCGTGCGGAGCCACGTTATTCCCGGCGGCCCGGGCTGGGCGGCCCGAGGCTCTCCCACGGGTGAGCGTGGAGGAGGCACACGCTCCGCCCCTCCACGGAGACAGCCGCCAGCACCACGTCTGGGCGAACCTCCGGAGAACAATGTGGAGGGAACCGGCCAGGACAACGCTACAGACATGACGTTCTTGAAACGGCGACATGACAGCCGGCACCCGGGCAGTGGCTGCCAGGGACGGACAGCCTCCCGCCGGCTGGGACACAGCTAGTTCTGCAGGCTGTGACCCTGGAGGACACAGGGACGGACTGCGGGATCGCTGCTGTTTCCGGCCACTGTGCCCTGAAAGCCTTACCAGGGGCACCGGTTAATAATGCGGGTTCTCTCAATAGCTGGAGTTACACACATGCTGATATATATGCGATTTGATACGTGTGCTGTTTTGTTGTATTGACAGCAAGCTTCAAAACTTCATATGTCAAATGTGCTAAAGGTGTTAACATCATAGATGTTTTTACACTTAAAAATGTCGAATTTTGTGACAAAAAAAGAGCATTGTGGGAAGTTTTAATTCATTTTGAAGAAAAGCGCTGCTGAAAGTGATCGTATCCTTCGGGAAGCTTATGGTGAACGTGCTCCATCTCAAGATACTTGTGAACGCTGGTTTAAACTCTTTAAAGTGATGATTTCAATGTGAAAGACAAAGAATGTCCAGGTCAACCGAAAAAGGTTGAAGACCAACAATGACAAGCATTATTGGGTGAAGATGCGTGTCAAACTCAAAACCAACTTGCAGAAAGATGAAACGTTGCTCAGCAAACCATTTCTGATCGTTTACAAGCAATGGGGAAGATTTTAAAGGAAGGAAAACGGGCGCCACATCGACTGAACGAAAGACAAATGGAAAACCGAAAAGTCATCAGGGAAACGTTGCTTCAACAGCACGAAAGGAAGGCTTTTTGGCATCGAATGGTGACTGGCGATGAGAAGTGGGTTTATGTTGAGAATCCCAAACGCACAAAATCACGGGTTGATCCAGGTCAACCGTCAGCATCGACCGCAAGGCCAAATCGCTTCGGAAAGAAGACACTGCTCTGCGTTTGGTGGGATCAGGAAGGTGTATATGCGCTTCCCAAACCAGGTGAGACCGTTAATACTGATCGCTACCGACAACAGGTAATCGATTTGAACCCCGCTTTGATCGTGAAACAGCCACAATGGGCCAGAGGACAAGGCAAAGTAACGTTGCTTCATGATGACCCACCATCACACACTTCAGACCCAGTTACGGACACGTGGACAGACCTGCCTGGGAAGTGTGAACCCGCCCGCCGTGTGCACCAGCCCTGCTCCCTCAGATTCCCACTCGTTCCGATCGACGGCACCCGCACTTTCTGAGCGGCACCTCACAACGTGCAAAGAAGAGGAAAACTGGGTCTCCAAATGGTCTGCCTCAAACAGGAAAAGTTCTATTGGGACGGTCCCACAAATGGCCTGAAAGATGGGGGATGTGTAGCTAGCGACGGACGTTACTTTGAATAAAGCACTTCTGATGTTTCTCTTGAAATTACCGTGTTTTCTTTGAGGACAAAATCCACATCATTAACCGGTTGACAGTTAATCCGAATTACTAACCGGTCCACCTGGTAACTTCAGAGTCAGTCCCCGGATCTCCCTGCTCACCTCCCACCCCTGGCTCCAGGTCCCAGAGAAAGCCCTTCCGAGTTGACTTTATGTGCCACCCTCACCTAGTACTGCCTTCCGCCTTTAACCTTTAACCTTTAACCTGACCTTCCAGGGTTCATGCCCGTCCTGCTCCGGTCACGCGTACCTGCCCCTTCCTGGAGCTCTCATGACACCTGGCCTGGCTCCTCTCGCCCTCCGAGGTGGAGCCGGCTCAGCGCCAGGCCTTCGCTTCTCCATCTGCACTCGTTACCAGGCGATCTCACCCCCACCCATGACTTCACACGTGCACCCACTGCACACGCAGCACCCACTGGCACAGAATGGTCATCGAGAACTTCACGGGTCAGAGCAGCATGCAGGCTCCACCCCTCTCCTCAGCAGCAAAACTGAGCAGACACCCTTCCCCCCCCCCCGCTCCCCCCTCCATACCCCCACAGCTCAGCTCACACCTCTGATTCTTCCTCTCCTGGTCCCCCACCAGGCGACTGCAGAGCACACAGCCTGTGGGTGTGCACACGCACACTCCTTCCCCAGGTCGTAGGTGCCGAGTACAGCGACCGTGTCAGAACCACGTGTACGTAACCCGCACTGTCTCCCACTGGCCCTGCAGGAAAGTGTGCAGAAGTCCTGAGTGACAGGACATCCCACAATCATGCCCAGTAGAAAGCAGTCTGTGTTCAGTGTCCATTCCCGGCTGCTACCAAAGTGGTCAACATGCTCCCCAGAGAGGCCGGCACAGCTGGCCCGTCAGCGGGAGGGATGTGCGGAGGGACATGAGGCCCCTGTGCCCCAGGCAGCACCCTCCTCCACAGCTGCCGGGCTGGCTGGCAGCCAACACAGAAACTCGGGGGGGGGGGAGAAGGGGGGACAGGCAAGTCCCTCCTTCGCCCCCGAGATACGCGTCTCTCTGGGCCACAGGAACTCACTGCGGCTCCGCTGACGCCTCTCCTCCAGCGGGGAGCCCCACCACCTGGTTTTCAGGGGTCCACGCTGAGTGATGCTCTAAGTTGAGACCCCATCACCCTGGGGCGGAATTTAAAGGGGCTCCTGACTGCCCACCGTCCCCCATCCCACGGGAGGGCCCTGGCTCAGGAGCCGCGTCTGGGGAACCAGAAAGCCCCGCCCTGGGCTGGTGAGGACAAGCCTCTCCACACGACCTGCGACCTCCCGCACGGCCCTGCTACCCGCTCTCCGCGTGGACAGTGGCCACCTGCTCCGGGGCCGGCCTCAGGGCGCATCGCCGTCACCGCGTCCGGGGGCCCCGCCGAACTTCCAAGCCACGTCCCGCAGCGACCCGCTGGCGGCAGACCTCCCGCCGTGTTTCTTCAGAGCGCCGGCCGCGAGCCCTTTCTCACTGACGTCCCCTGCTCACCCTCCACAGGCAGCTCCTCAGGGCGCGCCCAGCACCAGGGGTCCCATGGGTGTCGGATGAAGCCCCGTGGCCCTTCCTTGAGGGGCCTCCTGCCCACGGTCTGGTTCCTGCCCACCTCCCGGGGGCGCAGACCCACGAGGAGTCGCATGGCCACTGGCCAAGCCCCGGGAGCCCTGGGGGGTGCAGACCTACCGCACTGCAGCCTTGCCCTCGGGTGGGGCTGGCGAGGATGTGCCAGCTCAGAGCTATTTTTAGGGTCTCTCTTTGTGAAAAGTGTTCCTTGATCGGCTGAGGGAGAGAACAGCCAAGCCCGTCATCCCTGCCTTTGTCCCGCGCTCAGACAGAGCTGTCATCAGACACGGCTTCCGCTCCAGAAAGAAATCTAGTTCATTAGACCTGGGGCCAGCGCCCCGAGTTCCTCATCCCTCTGCCTGCTGGCGAGCACTGACCACGCCCCTGCTGGGTGCCCAGCCCCAAGATTCACCAGGGGCCCCCACGAGCCCTGGAGGCGGGGGCACAGGCTCCAGGGGCCGAAGCCCAAGCCCCACCCTAGCGCACAAGTGAGGATTCAAACGGAAGCACCTTATGCTCACCCCCCCCCCCACAGCTGCAGGAACAGACAACAAAACCTGGCAACCCCGGGCCACCCTCCCGGCCACATTCCTGGCTCCCAGGCCCCTCCCCGCCCGCCTCCCACAGCCACTGGGCACTCGTCCCATTGTCCCATTGCTCCCCAGCCCGTGCTTCCCAGGGCTCGATGGGGCGGAGGCAGCTGGGGGAGGGGAGGCTGTCCCATTAAAGGAGACAGAGGGCTCCCAGGACAGCGCTGGCAGGGAAGGTGGGAGTGACAGGCACCCAGCTCCCCCAGGGCTCCCCCAGCTTCTCATGGGCGACGGCCCGGCACTGCACAGCAGGACTGCCACGCTGTCGGGCAGGAAACCAAAGAGGAGACAAGGGGACAAGGCACAGGCTCACCAGGCACCCGGCGTGACGACAGCCGTCTTCCTGGGCCCCACCCCCCCACCCCCCGAAGCCCCCCCCTTCACCAGGAGGCCACAGGGAGCTGAGCTCGAGGTGTGCACAGCGACCCCCAGTGAGCTTTGCCTGCCTCCTTCTTGCAGCGGGTTCACACCGACTCATGGTTCACGGATAAGACTCCCCCCCCCATGTGAGCGACGGAACAGGACGCGGGGGGCTGCGCGGCCTCGCCCGCGTGGGCAGCAGGGGCCGGCTCGGCACCTGTCCTCTCTGACCTCCACCACCTGCCTCAGTCCGCTTTCCTAGCAGAGGCTGCAGGCCCCAGCTGAGGGTCTGAGTGCGCCCAGCCGGTGTGGCTCAGTGGTGAGCATCGGCCTGGGAACTCGGAGGTCACAGTGTGACTCCGATCAGGGCACAGGCCCGGGTTGTGGGCTCGGTCCAGGAGGACGCGTGCAGGAGGCAGCCGACGCACGATTCGCTCTCATCATGGATGCTTCCATCTCTCTCCCTCTCCTTTCCTCTCTGAAATCAATAAAAATATTTTTTAAAAATATATTTAAAAAAAAAAAAAGAGCCTGAGCTGAGACCGATCCCCTGGACCCGGGGTGGGTCTGAAGGCGGAGCCGGCCGGGCCGGGCCGGACCGGGCCACTCACGTTGTAGAGGATGTCGGTCCAGCCCTCCATGGTGATGCACTGGAACACCGTCAGGACGGCGAACAGGATGTTGTCGAAGTTCGTGATGCCGAAGTTGGGGCCCTGCCAGTACTCCCGGCACTCGGTGTCGCCCTCGCACAGCCGGGCGGGCGCCTCCTTGCCGCAGGGGAAGTCGCCCACGGGCTTGGCTTCTGCGTGGGGAGAAGGGAGCTCGGACCGGCACCCGCCCGCCCGGGGGCCCCGCCGGGAGGTGGAAACACCCCCACTTCCCGCCACGGCCCTGCCGGCTGCTCCCTGTGGGCGGCGGCCCCGCCCCAGCCGCAGCCCCCCGTGCTCAGGACTCGTTCATCCTCAAACCAGACGAGACGCAGCGCACGCCTCGCCCACCCTGGACGCCTCGCCCCTCCTCCGCCCCAACTGCCGCCGGTCCCCACACGCACCCCGCCCCTCGCTCCGGAGCCGCCGCAGGCCCCTCTCGCCGGGGCCCCCCGGCCCGGGCCCAGGGGACAGCGGGCGGCCAGGCCCACGCGGAGGGAACGCCGGCGGCCGCGCTGAGCCCGGGACCAGGCGCTGACCCAGGCCCCCACCTGCACCGGCACCGGCACCGGCACCGGCACCTGCTGCTCCTCGGGGGAGCGGACCAGGGGCCGGGCTCTCCCGCCGGCACCGCAGCCCCAGCCCTTCCATGCGGACCCGCCGCCGCGCCGCCTCACCTGTGCCGTTGGGGAAGCAGGCCTTGTGGAACTTGCCCATGTAGAACTCCAGGCCGATGATGGCGAACATGAGGATGGCGAAGAAGAGCAGCAGCCCGATCTGCAGCAGCGGGACCATGGCCTTCATGATGGACTTGAGCACCACCTGCAGGCCTGGGGCGGGTCAGAGGGTCAGGGGGCGGCGGGTCAGAGGGCGGCGGGGCGGGAGGAAGCCTGGGTCCTGGGGGCAGGTGGGCGGGGCGGGGGCGGATGTCAGAGGGGAGCGTGTGGGCTGTGGGATCTGAGGAGGCTCAGGTGCAGCGAGAGCAGGGTCCTGAGAGGGGAGGGGAAGGAGTCCTGAGAGGGAACGCGGAAGATTCTGGAAGCTCAGAGCAGAGGCTCCTGGGAGGGACGAGCAGGGAATGCTGGGAGAGAACAGCAGGCGATCCTGAAGGAACACGGAAGATTCTGAAAGCTCAGAGCAGAGGATCATGGGAAGGAAGAGCTGGAATGTTGGGATCTGGGAGCAGGGGGTCCTGGGACGGAAGAGCAGGGAATGCTGGGAACTGAGGGCAGGGGGGTCCTGGGCCAGGAGGGCCTGAAATGGTGGGAAGAGCAGGGAATGCTGGGAACTGGGAGCAGGGTGTCCTGGGAAGGAAGAGCAGGGAATGCTGGGAACTGGGAGCAGGGTGTCCTGGGAAGGAAGAGCAGGGAGGGCACTTCGCAGACTCACTCGGAATCCCCGACACCAGCTTGAGGGGCCGCAGCACCCGCACCGCCCGCAGCGTCCGCAGGTCGAAGTCGGTGCCGGCCGTGGCGAGGATCCTGGAAGAAACGGGAGGTGAGGGCCGCACACGGTCTCCCTCCGGCCGCACAGGCACAGGCGGGGCCGGGGCGCCGGCATGAGGTTGGGGGACGTCGCCTCCGAGAGGCCCTGCTCTCCGCCGGCCTTTGGGCCCTGAGTCCAGCCTGAGCCGTGTCCCCAAACCGGCCCAACTGCAGCCCAGGGGCGGGGGGCGGGGGGTCAGCGGGTGCCCGCTCCGCTGGCACAGACACACATTCCGGCTGAAACCAGGACGGAAGCTCCCGCTCCCGCCTCTGCCCACGGCACTCGCCTCTGCTCCCTTCACCCCAAACGCGTGTCCGGTGTCCCCCACGCCGGACCTTCCCCCTCTCCACGTTGCCCGCACAGGCCCCCCCTCCCCGCCGTCCACGTAAAAGCTGTGACACGCCTCGTTCTCCGGCCCGAGGCTCCTCCCCTTGCCCGTCAGTGGACCCCCCAGCACCCGGAGTGTGTGTCTCTTTTGCCAGTTTCCCCTCCCCTCCCCTCCCCTCCCCCTCCCTCCCCTCCCCTCCCCCTCCCCCCAAAAGCGGACACCAGGGCTCCCTCCATCTGGGACCCACCCACCGAGTGCTCATGTCCAACCTGACACCTTTAACTCGGGTCTGGAATTCGGGGCTCAGGTACCCGAGGGCATGTCACACATTTCCGTGTCACCCTGTGAGTGCCAGCCAACATCCTGGGACTGTGCTGAGCTTCCCAAGGCGTTGCTGCTGATTTTACAGTTTAGGGAAAAAATTATGAATCGCAAGTAAATGAAGTTACATACTCAGAAACGTCAGGAAACCCTTACTGCGTTGACATATTCAGCAACATCGGCATCACTAATAAAGCAGACTTGGAACTGGACTCCATTTCGAAGCTTTGATGGCGCTCCCGGCACGCTAGGGCTAAAAAGCATCTCAGACATTCTACACCTAACGGGCTCTGTTTCAAACTTGAAGGAATAAAAATATCCTTTTTTGAAAGTTCAGAGCTGTTACATCCTGGTGACTTAGGCGCTTTTTTTTCTTGCTCCCAGGCTTGCTCCTTCCCGTCACCCCCCACCCCACCCCCACCCCATCTCAGCAACCAGCCAAACCCAGGCTTCAGCCCCGACTCCCTTCTCTCGTACACCCCACATCCAAGTCACAACTTAAAATGCACCTGAGAATCTTGGGGAAGGAGGCTTTATGCCCCCTAAATGCACTGCCCTGAGGGCAGAACTGGTGTCACAGATACGGTAAAACTCCAAGGAGAAAAGAAGGGAAATCTTTCGAACCAAAATCCCGTGAGGCATGAGGGAGTCCATTCAACTGCTGGGATTAACTATTGGAAGATTAACTCTGATCAGACAAAATCAGCAAATCATGAAACAAAACAGGCAGATATTTTAAAAGCCAAAGTCTGGCAATAAATAGTTACTGAAATAATAGCAATAATAATCATGAGTTACACTCTGGGCAGGAGACGGGGTTTGACAGTATTAACGGTTTAGGAAGTAGTATGGGGGATCCACCCACAGCCGTCAGAACAACGAGAGGGAAGCTCAGACATGGAGGTTAGACCCCTCCTCTAACACGTCAAGGGCGAGAAGCCACATTTGAAGAGATAATAAGGAATTTCCAGAATTAAAGACTTGAGTTCAAAGTTCATTACAAGAAACAAACAGAACATCACTGGATGTCCCTTTTCCCCAAATGAACCTACAAATTCGATGCAATTCCAGTAAAAGTCTCCACATTTCTTTTATGTAGAAAACCCTAAATTTGTAGAAAACCCACAAAAAATTACCATAACTAATGAAGTCAACGAAGTTTTGGGATAGACCGTCAACGCATAAAACAAGTGTTTCTATGCACTTGCAATGAACACTCAAAAGAGGACATTTTTAAAAATCCATTTACAATAGCATTCAAAAGAAGAAAATACTTAGGAATAAAATTAACCAAGGAGGCAAAAGACCTACTGAGAACTACAGAACTGCTGAGGGGCAGTACAGGCCAGAACGGTCATTAGGAAACTTCGTTGCCGGATGTCAGCACCGCCCAGAGCGCCCTGTCGAGCCCATGCCTCCCCATCCACACCCCAGACGCTCTTCCGCAGAAATGGGAAATCTCACCCTAAAATTCACGTGGGATCTCAAGGGGGCGTGGCCAGAACAATTTTGAGAAAGAATGAAATTGGAGGAGTCGCATTTTCCGATTTCAAAAACTACTGTTTTCAGGGTACAGCTGCTTCACTTCCTTTAAGTTTATTCCGAGGTATTTTATTCTTTCTGTTGCGTTTGCACATGAAATGGTTCGCGTCATTGGTTCTTCCGATGTTCCGTCGTTGGCATATAGGAACGCCCGGGTGTTTGTACATTGATTTTGGATCCTGCTGCTCCACTGCGTTTGCTTAGTGTTTGGAATAGGCCTTCGGTGGAGACTTGATGGCTTCCTGTGGGTAGAGTCTTGCCATCAGCGAGAAGCGATGTGTCACGTCTTCCTTCCCAACTCGGATGCCGTCAACGTGTCTCTTGCCCGAGTGCTCTGGCCGGAGCTCCCAGTGCTGTGTTGACGAAGGGGTGAGAGTGGACATCTCCTCCTCTTAGAGGAAACACTTGCCGTTTTCACGGCTGAGTATGCCGTTAGCTGGGGGCTTGTCGTACGTCCCTGTTTTGTTGAGGTACTTCCCTTGTACGTCCATCTCGTTGAGTGTTTTCATCATAAATAGTTGTATTTGTCTCTCTGACTTATTTCACTTACTTAGCATAATGCCTTCAAGGTCCATCCACATTGTTGCAGATTTAATCCAAATACCTTTCAAGAATGATACTTTTGGATTTGTAGCTTTCGTAAATAGAACTTTAATTTTTTTATTTTTTTTTTTAGAAAGTAAAATCTTTTCTGATAGTCTCTTCAATGCACAGAACCCATTCTGAAGGCACCAACAAGCACACTGATCATAAAGGACTCCCTTTAAAATCCGGTAATAAGCCTGGCCGCCGTGGCTCAGTGGTTGAGCGTGGACCTCTGAACCACGGGGTCACGGTTCAATTCCTGGTCAGGGCACATGCCCAGTTGCAGACTCGATCCCCAGTGTGGGGCGTGCAGGAGGCAGCCAATCAGTGGGTCTCTCTCATCACTGATGTTTCTATCTCTCCCTCTCCCTTCCTCTCTTTCTCAAATCAATTTTTTAAAAAAAGAAATAGGAAAGGAACAGACACAATGACAATCCCTGAAGACGATGACGAACCGCCCAGGACCTCGGTCAGGAGCGTGCTGTGCAGGACAGCGCCGGCCTCGCCTGGGCCGTCACGTTCAGGGTGGATTCTGGCAGCCCTTCTGACCAGCCCCCTTGGACATCTGTCCCGTCAGTCACACAGCATTATTACAACAATGAACGGCACAGGCGGCCATCTCCGGGGTCAGCGGGAGGAAGTGCACTGCGCAGTCCTGACAAATGACGAGAGAGATGCTGGTGTGTGAGAAGCAATGGTGACAGGCCGACATGAGCCGCTTCACGTACACATGGATGGGCCTGAGGATGTCACACTCAGTGGGAGGCGGGCACAGAGGCCTCTGCATGCGATGGCGCTCGCGAGCGTCCAGCCAGGAGCAGAGCAGGCGCTGGTGCACCGGGGGCTGGGGCTGCTCACGGCTGCTTTTGGAGGAGGATGGAAATGTTCTAGAATGAGGTTGTGGTGCCCGGCCGGCGGGGCCCAGTGGTTGAGCATGGACCTACGAACCAGGGGCTCACGATTCGATTCCCGGTCAGGGCACAGGCCCGGGTTGTGGGTTCGATCTTTAGTGTGGGGCCTGCAGGAGGCAGCCCATCAGTGATTCTCTCTCAGCACTGTTGTTTCTGTCCCTCTCTCCCTCTCCCTTCCTCTCTGAAATCAATACAAATATGTTTTAAATAAATCAATGAGGTTGTGTGACGGCTGTACAACTCGGAACGCACTGAAAACCCCGAACGGCACACTGTGAACCCACGAACGTTATGGGATGTGAATTCCACCTCATGTGCTGCTCTACACAAAGAAAAGTGAAATAAAAGTTCTTATGTGGACCATGACGGCAGCCTCATGGAACACAGGAACTCGGGCCCTGAGCACACACACCGCTGTGACTCCTGGTGGCCTAGGCCCGGCTGCCCGGCTGCCCGGCTCCCCAACCCACGGGGCATGGGAACGCGGACACACGGCACAGACACGCTCAGACACTCAGCACCACGGGCACGGGAGCCGTGCACACAGGCTGAACCCAAACGCGGCTCAGACACAGATGTGCGGCAGACACACCGACACCCACTGGGGGAGGGGGCCACGGCTGCAGCCCTGGCAGGGCCCCTGACCCTGACCCAGGCCCTCACCCGCAGCCCCAGACTCGGGGTCCCTGCTGGTCTCTGTGGCCGCAGGTTCCCAGCTGTCTGTGCAGGACCCTAGGTCACCCCAGCCTTCCCAGCGGCTCTCCAACCCCTACTCGGCCTGGCCACCCCCAGGCCATCCCTGTCTGAAAGCCCAGAGCTGACCAGGGACCCACAGCTATTTGTCTGTGAGGAGGTGACAAGGCCAGAGGAACCCCGGACTGCCCCAGCCAACCCTAACCCTGATCCCACCCCCACCCTGTGGGCACCCGCCTGCCCGCTCCCCCTCCTGCTCCCTGCTCCCCTCATGGGGGGACAGGGCCCTCCCTCCCTGACCGTCCCCCCAGGGGTCCTGCTGAGCCTGGGGGACAGCTCAGACCGCGTGCGCCCAGCAGTCCCCCAGCCCATTTGTTCTGGAACTACCTGGGGACAGTCAGGGCCACACCAGCGCCGGCGATCACAGCCCGGGGTCCCTGCCCACCGGCCGCACACAAGGCTCACAGTCCTCACCCTGGTCCCTGGGAGGGGCCCTGTCCGCCCCAGCCCAGCCCGCACTGTCCCGCCTAGAGCAGCGGGGGGGAGGGGGGCACACAGTGCCAGCCGCCCAGAGAGCCCTCACGGTGCCCTGGCCCGGCGCACAGCACGCGTCCCTGAACCCCAGAGGCGCCCCCAGTAGACAGTAACCACCAGAGGGCCTGCAGGGGGTGCCCTTCCCGTCCAAGGTGCCGTCACCCGGCAGCATGGCTCATCCAGGCTTGGCCGGAGGCGGCACCCAGCCCCTGGGGGAGACCGACACCAGCACCCGCACTTCTCCGAGGCGCCCCGCCCCAGAGCAGGACCACCGGGCTCGGCAGCAGCCCTGTCCACGGTGCAGCCCCTGCTCGGCCGTGGGCAGGCGAGGCTCCCGGAGACGTGCGCCCGGCCCAGTGCCAGGGGTGCCCGCATCCTCGGCCGGCACTGCTGTCGCTGGAGCGGGTGGGCGGCCAGGGGAGGCCTCGCGCCTGCACCCCCGCCCCTCACGCTGGGCAGGTGCGGAGCCAGCCAGACGCCCCCTCCCCCCGCCGGAGCCGGAGCCGGAGCCGGAGCCGGAGCCATGTCCAGGAACTGCTTTGTCGCCGACTTTCCAGGTGCAGCTTCTGGCCCAGGAGGCTGCTGGCGGTTGCCATGGAGACAGCCTGTGGGTCTCAGCCTCCCGCCCCCGCCCCAGGGGCTGAGCTGAGCACCGGCCTGCATCTCATTCACACCATCACCCCCACTTCCAGGGCCTCAGGGGGCCAGTGGTGCCCCCCTCACAGGACAGAAACGGGGTCCGGGCACCCCCAGGGCCCAGGCTTCCAGCCTGGAGGAGGCACCCCAGTGACGCACCCACACAGCGGGGTAGGCCGCCCACCGCTCCCCAACCCCTCCTCCCGCAAGGGCTGCAGGCCCCAAACCCCAGCAGCGGACAGCGCCACGCTGACCCGCTGACCCGCGCCACCCCTGCCCGCCGAGGGGACACGGAGTCCTTGGCTGAATGCTCTGTCCAGCTTGAGGGGCCGGCGACTGGTCAGTGCAGCGCGGCTCTGACCCGCGAGGCCGGTCGCCCAGGACCCACGGCAGCCACGGAGGAGCCGCCTCCCGGTGCGGCCACCAGCCCCGCCTTTTCCAGGGGAAGTTCAGTCCTCCCTCCGGCCTTTGGGCCAGGGCCACGGGCAGCCAGGCGGGGGCCGGCTCAGTCTCACTCGACGCCCCTCCTGCTTCGGGACCCTGATTTCTGAGCCTCCGTTTCCGGGCTGTAGAGTGGGGTGACCCTCCCGCCGGAGCCTGGACACCCCCCACAACTGAAGTTACAAGGCAGACCCTAGTCCCCTTAAGGGTCAGGACCAGAGCCCCAACTAAAACCGGTCTGAATAGCATCCCGCGCCCCAGAAAATAATGGACAGTGTCCAGGTTTCCACCAAAACTCGTTCCTCAAAACCAGGAAGACCTGAGGCCAAAGGAAAGGAGACGGACAACGGGAGTGAGAGTCTCAGCATCGCCAGAGAAATCAGAGGTACAGGGACGCGCCTGAGGACGCCTTTGTCCCCGGAAACGGGAATAACGAGACGAAGCGCTGAGAGAGCGGGCTCCCCGCAGAAGAGAGAGCAGAGGCTCGGTGAGGGGGGAGCCACGCGGGAGCATCGGGCGGACGCAGGGCAGGGACCTCCAGGCCTGTGGCCCCAGGTCAGCACTCGGGGCCCCGGCCGACCAGGCAGCGCGGAGGGCCCTCAACCATGTCCTGGTTGAAAACGTCCCCGATTTGGCCAGAGGCTCAAACCTACAGATTCAAGATGCCGAGGGGCCCAGGGTCAGAAGTCGGGCGAGAGGAGGGAGGACAACGTCGCATCCCGGGCCCACGGCACGGCAGCCATGCGACTGGCCGGACCTGGACTGAGTCACGTCACGCCCTGTGCCGCTGGGGCCACCGCGGGCTCCGCTCTCCTACCCGATGTCACCGCAGAGGCGGGCGGCGCGGCACAGAGATGAGGGCCGGACAGAGGAGCCCCAGCCCGTGCCCCCCCCCGCCCCCCGTGTGACGCCATCTGGAGACAGCGCCCCAAGGAGGTCCTCAGCGTGGCCCCCCATCCACCAGGGCTGGCACCCACAGGAACGGGACGCGCCCAGAGCTGGGTCTGCAGGAGCGAGGGGCCTGTGACACCCGGCGGGCAGGCAGGTGGCCCCTGGACCTGGGCCTCCGCCGCCAGGACGGAGACACGTCCGTGCTCAGGCCTCCGGTCCCTGCGCGAGCGTTTTCACGTCAAAGCTCCTTCTTGAGGGTCGGCCTGCCTGGCCGGTGTGGCTCCGCGGGCGGCGTGTCGTCCGGCACTGACAGGCCGCCCATGGGTCCCCGGGGTGCGGGCCCGGGTGGCGGCTCGGTCCCCAGTGTGGGGCGAGCAGGAGGCAGCCGGTCGGTGTTAAGCATTTCACAGAGATGTTTCTCTCTCTTCCTAAAAATCAATTTTAAGAAACATCTTTGAACGTTGGCAGCTAATTTAGAGCCCATCTGGGCACATCCCTCAGCCTATCGGCCACAGACCCAAGGCCGGGAGCGGCCCGGGGACGCGGACAGCTCCCCGTCACCCGCGCACCTGCCGACCACAGCCCAGGAGCAGGCACCTGTCCCAGCCGCCCCCCTCCCCACCCCTCCCCACCCCTCCCCGCGGAACCGGGGCCTGGGCCGAGCTGCCCGAATCTGGCTGCAGACGCCGAGGCTCACGCACAATGACGCTGGCTGTGGTGGCCTGGCAGAACCCCCCCACCCCACCCTCAGATGTCAGGGCTCAGGCCCCCGGCCTCGTGGGATCCCTGGAGACCACCCCAGTTCCCTGGGCCCTGGGGCGCTGGAGGCCCCGCTGTTGGCTCAAATGGTGCTCCCAGCGGGCCCCAGGCAGACAGGGCGTGGAGAACAGATCCTGCAGCCCAGGCCCCACCGGGCCCTGCGGACCCACCCGCCTCAGGGACATGCAGCCCGGATCCTGTGAGTGAGAGTGTCCTCCGGCCTGCGGAGCCCCTCCCTGCCCCGCGGTCCCCGAGTCCCCATCCCGGGAGCCTGCGGTGCCCGCGCCCTGGGATCTGAGGCAGCAGCACTCAGTGAGGGGCAGGTGCTCGCTCAGGGCGGCTGGGCTCAGTGTAAGAGGAGCCCCGGGTGGTGAGAGCCCCCCAAGTGTCTGTGACTGACCTGATGCTGCTGCCCAGTGACCCCCACACCCCTCCCCGCACACAGGACCAGAGCCTGGGGCCAGCGGCCCACAGCACAGGGATCCCCAGGCCTTGGGGGTTGGGGGGGCTCCCCCACGGTGGGGTCTGCTCTAGCCTTCCTACCCCCAGAGACGGTGAAGCATCCAACAGAGGAGACACGGGGAGAAGGTGGGTCCCGGTAAATAAATGCCCAGGGGTTTCTGCACTGCCCGCCTCCCTCACCCCCCCACCCCCAAACCCTCCCCCCCTCACCCCCACACCCCCGTGCTATAGGGCAGCCTGGGGTCCTGGGAGGCCTCAGTCAGGAGGGAGGGCCAGGGGCTGGGCACAGGGTGGCTGCACCGGGCAGGACAGCCCCCCTGAGGGAGTCTAACCACTCCGCAGCCAGGACGGGACCCTACAGAGACCTGAACCACAGGGACCCCAACCTCAGACCCAGTGACGGGGTCCCCACAGCCTCCCTCCACTGCTCCAGGGGCTACTTGTCAGAACTCAGCCCCTCCCCTGGTCCAGCCACATGTGGGGGTGCTGTTTCCAGCCCCCGGGGAAATAAAGTCCAGCAACCCCCCCAACCTGAGGGGCCGACACCCCCACCTGAGGGGCAGAGATGACCCCCCACAGGACAGTCATGGAGGGAGGAGAAGCCCACACGGAACTGGCTCTGGCGGCCGAGGGCCCACACTTAGACACGCTTAGACACGCCACAGTCAGCCCACGTCCAAACCACATCGCTGGTCACTCCACAGGGTGTGTCTCGCCACCTCCACTCAGACACGGTGCCCCACCATCAGGCGTGGTGTCCCTGTTCCCCTGGCCCAGCCCTGCCGGCCTCTCTTGGCCCAGGGCCCCTCTGAGCCAGGCCCCCAGGACCACAGACCCCAGGCCCCCAGGACCACGGACCCCAGGCCCCCAGGCCACCAGGCCCCCAGGACCACAGACCCCAGGCCCCCAGGACCCCAGGACCACAGACCCCAGGCCCCCAGGAACACAGACCCCAGGCCCCCAGGATGGCAGGAGCCAGCGCTGCGCGAGGCAGAGCCTGGCCGTCCTCCCTCCCAGCGGAGCCCGCAGCCCCCCCTCCCCCCGCCCGGCCGCCCCGGGAGGCCCCGCAGCTCTAATTACAGGTCCTGGAGAGAAACCCAGTTTAATGTGGAGTAAAACGAGAAGCTGTGGTTGGAACGTCCCCGTGGGGAGCCACCTGCCTGAGCGGGACACACTCCCTGTCGTCCCCCCAGGACCAGGAGACAAGCCCCGGCGAGGCCAGGAGCAGCGGGCGGCAGGGTCCTGGGCGCTGGGCCAGCAGGAGGACGTCCCCAGGCCCCGAGGGATCCCGACCCTGTCCTGTCCCTGGGACCCAAGGGTGGGCGGGGCTCCGAGGAGCCTGGGAGGGCGGTGAGGATGAGGGGACGGCACCAGAGTGGTCGGGCTGGGAGGGTGCACCGACCGCCATTCTCACCTGCAGGCCCAGCTCGCACGCCGCTCCCCTCCCGCTTCTGCTGTAACAGGCGACAGCTTGGCTGCTGGGGGGTCCAAGGCCCCCCTCGTCCAGCCTGGCTTCCTGTCTGTGTCACCCCATGGCCTCGCCTTGGGGACCAGCCCACCAGCACCCGGTGGGAGGCCTACCTACTGAACCCTCCAGTCCATCCACACTCACACACACACACACAATCACACTCACACACTCACACATACACACACACGCTCACACTCACACACTCACACATACACACACACACTCACACACACACACACACTCACACATACACACACTCACACACACACAATCACACACATGCTCACACACACTCACACGTACACACACTCACATGTACACACACTCACATACACACACACTCACACATACACACACACAACTCACACACACATACACACACTCACACATACACACACACGCTCACACACACGGACACACACACATACACAAACACACACACTCACACACACACTCATACACACACACTCACACATACACACATACACACATACACACGCACACTCACACATACACACACACTCACACACACACTCACACACACACAGACGGACGGCCTGTGACGGAGCCTCCGGGCACACGGGCGGGCGGGCGGTGGGGGCACCGGTGCAGCCAGAAGCCCACGGACACTAAGGGTCAGAGAGGGTCCCCTTGACATCCCATCCCCAGGGGCGGCTCTGCTCATCCCTGCGCTCGGCAAATCCTGGGTAAAGGGTGGCGGCCGCGGGGGCACCTCGAGTGGCCAGCCGGACGCACAACAGGGCCAGAGGCTGTGCCAGCCCCGCCAGCCCGAGGCCCCGGTGAGCAGGGGAAGCTGAAGGCTCCCCAGGGGGGGCGGGGGGGGCAGCCAGGCCCCTCCAGGACCCGCCCAGCAAAGAGCAGGAGGCCCCGCTGGCCCCTGGGGAGGAGCTGGGCTTCCAGGCAACCGGCCTCCCCAGCCAGAGACCCGGCCTCCAGGCCTCCAGCCCTCTGAGCCCTAATTACAAACCAGAGAGTGTGGAGCCAGAACCCCACGCGACCCACAGGGACCTGGCTCAGCAGGGCTGAGAGTTAGGGTCCTTCCTGACTCCCCACCGGCCAGCACTCACCCCAGAAAACACTCAGGGCCTCCCTCTACCACACACGCACACACACACACACGCACACACACGGACACACACACACGGACACACACAGGGGTGCAAGTCCTGTGTGCTGCACGCAGGAGGGAGCAGCTCCCCCAGGACCCTGGCTGGCGTATGAACCCCCACAGGACACAGGTCACCCTCCCTGCCTGGGGTTCCCTCCCAACCCAGCACCCCCTGGGGATGAGGTGCAGAGCCAGGAGCCTCGCCCCCCCACCCCCCACCCCCCCCGCCCACCTCCTCCTGAGGACAGAGAGCAGGGACTCTGGGACTCAGACGGGAGACACGGGGCCAGGGAAGAGTAAGAGACAGTGAGACTAAGAGAAAATAAAAAAGGCGGAGAGAGAGGGAGAGGCAGAGGCACTGAGGGGGAGACGGGGGGGGGGGGGGGGGGCGAGGGGCAGAGAACTGGAGAGGAGGGACCCGCACGTGGAGAAAGGACAGAGCAGGAGGCAGAGGGGGAGGAAGAGGAGAGAGGACGGAGGGCGGGATCTCCCAGGCGGAGTGGGGGACCCGGGACCCGCTGGCTGGGGCTCCCAGGAAGGCGAGCCCATCTGCACTCTGTGACCAGGGGTGTGGGCCTCGGGCACGGGGAGCAGCCAGGTGCCCCCTCCCCGGCCCCACGAGGCACCACCGTCTCCCTGGGCCTCAGGCTCCTCCAACTCCCGCCTGGAGGGCACAACCGCTCCCAGGGCCCGAGCCCGAGCCCCAATTACCAGTTAATTTGCAGACACTGCCTGGCCCCTCCGGGGAGCCTGCCCCGAGCCAGGCTCTGGGGACCCCCTGAAAGACGAGGGGCCCCTCCTCAGGGACGCTGGTTCCCAAGGGAGAGAAGTAAACAGCATCGCTCCCTGGTCCCCCCAGCGCTGCCTCCCAGGCCCTCCCCCCAGCCCGGCCTCAGGCAGAGTCCGCACAGGGCCGGCGGCCAGCAGAGATCCCCCCACGGCCACCGGCAGCCCCGCCGACTGTCCGGGCAAGGCCAGGAAGACCCAGCCCCTCGCGGGGCGCGCACCGGCCACCTACCCCGTGAGAACCACCACGAAGTCCATGACGTTCCAGCCGTTGCGCAGGTAGGAGCCCTTGTGCAGCACGAAGCCCAGGGCGATGATCTTGATCCCGGCCTCGAAGCAAAAGATGCCGATGAAATACGGCTCCGTGTCGTCCTGGGGAGAACACGGCACAGGGTCGCCACTGTCCCCCGCGGGCCCGAGACCCACACCCACGTCCCCGCTCCCAGCTCCCCACTCCCCGCCCACCCGAGGGGCCAGGCCCCTACCCTCCAGGCGGGCAGCGAGGGGGCAGCGGGGGGCAGCAGGGGGGGTGATGACCACTGGGGGCTCCTCCTGCAGTGACAAGGGTCACCTGTCAACCCCCCACCCCCAGTCCCGTCATCAACCCCATCCCACAGGACACGGAAGCACAGAGGCCACGGACCCAGGCAAAGACCCAGCTTGTCCGAGGCCACTGGGCTCTGCCCCCGCCCTGGGTCGGTGCCCCAACTCCCAGGGGTGCAGCACATTCCCAGACACTTGAAGCCGAAGCCGGCAGGCCTGGGAGCGAACGTGGCCGGGCCTCAGGGGCCTCTGGGGGGCGGGGGGGGGGGCAGCCCGGCCAGGGCCACAGGCAGGGCGCTGCTGGCGAGGGGAGCAGTGCGGGCGGGCGGGGAGAGGAGCCAGAGATACAAGCGCCCCCTTCCACCCGCTGCACCTCGTCCCTCAGCCCAGAGGCCAGCCCTGTGCAGCTGAGCACGTGGGGACGCCAGGGGGACAGGCACAGAGGGTGTGGCTGTGGCCAGGGGAGCCGGCAGGGCGGGCCTCGGTGCAGACCAGCGGGGAGCCAGGCCTTGAGGGGTTGGGGGGCAGACGCACAGGGGGTCATCGCGGGAAACGGCCGGGGGGAGTGCAGCCCACAGGCGCCTACACGCCAGGCCACTGCTCAGGGGCAGCGGATGGGTGGTGAGGAAGGGGCCGTGCCTGGGGAGCGGCTCTGCCGGCCAGCTGGCCCCGGGGGGTGCCAGTTCCCACGCAGGACAGCAGCCTGCACCTTCCTCTCCCCAGAACCCTGGCCCCGAGAGGCCTCCCATGGAACCCACAGCCCGGCCTCCCCTGCCCACGGCTGACGGGCAGCCCTGTGTGGGGTGGCCATCGCGGCCCAGCTCCCCTGACACCCCGATGCTGACTCATGACAGGGCCCCCCAGGCTTCTGGCTGGATGGCTCCTGTCCCCTTGACCCCAGGGGAACCGCGGGGCCCCCCCAAGCAGAAGGCCTCTGGATGGACAGAGGGCAGGCCCAGAGCCCGGATGGGCGGGGCCGTGCTAACCCTGCCTCAGCCCTGCCCCCAGCTCCACCCTAGACCACAGGGCTGAGTGATGGCGTGGGGAGGCGTGGGGCCAGCAAGCCAGGGCTCCAGCTAAAGGCACTGGAAGGCGGTGGGTGGGCGGGAAGCAGAGCCCCCAGGGCAAAGAACGTGGAGGCCCCGCCCCCTGGACAGGCTGCCCAACCCCCGCCCCCACCCCCACCCCCACTCCCCAGGCAGTGGCACCAGCCTCAGAGCCTGGCCAGAGCCGCCGCCCTGCTCTCCAGGCCCAGGTCCTGGTCTGGCCTTTGGTCCCTCCCCAGGGCCTGCCCACGGACTGGGGTCAGCCCAGGGGGCCTCAGGCCGTGGGGCTGGCCCAGGTGGACCCCATTCTGCTCCTTTTCCCAGCAGCTCGGCCCCCAACCCTGAGAAGTGTGCCTGCCCCCTTCCCCACCAACCCAACCCCCTCACCCAGGAGGCAGGAGCCTGCCCCCCAAGGGACACAGACTGAGTCCCCTGCCCCCCGCCCCTTCTCTCCGGCCCCACCCCGGACACACTTCCGTGGGGCTATGAGGGGTCCCGCGGCCTGGCCTTGAGGCTCCCTGCCTGAGTCTCCAGCTCCCTGACTTTCGCCCTCGTCTGCCCTGCAGAGTGGATGCTGGCACAGGGCCCACAATGCCAGTGGGCCCAGAAGGCAAGTGGCCCTGCCCGGCCACGCGTGGACGAGGTCACCATGGACTTACCCCACTCCCTGTGGCAGGGCTGCGCTGGCTCTCATGCTCCGACGACGCCCCCCACCGCCTTCCCCATGCTGAAGAAATGCGTGCCCCCCAAAACCTCCGTCCCTGGCTCTCCCCCTGGCTGCCCCCTCCTTGCCTTCTCCCAGTGCCTTGCGATGGTGACCCCCCAGGCAGGCTCACTGCCCCCCCTGGGCCCCCCCGGGCCCAGGACAGTGGGAGGAGGGAAGTCCAGGGCCCACGCCAGGCACCGAGCAGGCGTGCGCGTGTCACTGCTCATCTCCACGGAAGTGAGCGGAGAGGCTGGGGGACAGTCACGTGCCGGGTGGCGGCAGAGCTCCGGCAGCTCCCTGCCCGGATGCTCCCCTGCTCGGGCTTCTCTGCTCCCGGCTCGGCCTCCTGGGCCTCGGAGCTGACATCAATCCCAGGCAAAGGGCCCAGCAGCAGGGAGGGCGGGGGCCAGGGCCTCACCTCCCCGAACCCCACCCTTCCCACTGGCCCTGCCCCTCCAAGACCCCGCCTGGCACCCTGCCTGCCTGGGGCCTGTGCCTCAGTGTGAGTGTGGAGGACGGATGGATGGATGGGTGGAAACAGCTCAGGGTGCTGGGGGGGTGGGGGGGAGCCAGGGGGAGGAAGGCTGCCCAGGGGAAGGGGTGGCCCCACAGGGAAGACACTCCAAGCTGCGGAGACAATTCTGAGGCAGAGACTGGCAGCCCCAGGGGGCACCAGGGGCAGAAGCCAGGAGGGGCAGAGGCCATCACGGCCCTGCAGCCAGCCGCCCTCCCCGCAGCCTGCTTTCCTGACCCTGAGCCTTAACAAGCACCACACACCCAGGCTGAGGGCCAATTTCTCAGGTCAAGAAGCCTAAGGCCTGGGGACTGGGGTGCGGGGGTGGCTAGTGGCACCAGACGGGGCAGCCACCCTCCCTCCCTCCCCATCAGGGGCTGCGCGGGCGGCTCCCTCCTCCTGACCCTGCGGGAGGGGCCGGCGGCCTGGGCTGGTCTTCCCTCCACGGAAGGAGAGGCGCCCTGCCCCGGCCTACAGACAGGCGCCCGCACTCACCAGCCGCTCGGACATGGGCGTTTTGTCGCCGTCAGGGAGGTGCTGCTCCAGGGCCAGCACGATGCAGTTGGCGATGATGGTGGCCAGGATCATGTACTCGAAGGGAGTGCGTGGGTTAAGGACTGGCCGCAGGCGCCAGGAGGGGAGGCGGCGAGGCGGGCGGCTCGCAGTGCAGCAGCCGGCCAGGCGGCCTCCGGGGGCCCGAGAGTGGCCCCTCCAGTGGCCCCCACTCCCTCCCGCCTGTATCTTCGGGGGGCTGCCGCGAGGCCAGGCCTTTGCAGTCGCTGCCGCCAGCCCTGGGGCCCGACTCGGAGGCCGTCAGCACCGCGGACAGCGCCGTCCGGCTCCGCGCCCCGAAGGGAGGGGGCGGTGCGCCCCCCGCTCCCGCTGGAGAGGGACCCCGCGCAGGCGCGCTCCTGCCCAACGACACACGTAGCCACATGTACCGACACAGGCACGTGAACATGCCTGTCCCGAGAGTCCCGCACGCACGCGCAGCGCCGGGATCATGCTCTGCCCGCAAACACGCCGCACCTGCTGCCGGGCGCGCGCGACCCGCGGCCACAGGGGCCTCGCGCCTACAGACTCGGTTCAGCCTCGGTGCCCTCCAGGCTGGCCGTGCGCTCGGCATCCCGACCAGGGAGCGAAGGGACGTGTCCGGGGGCAGGGGGCTCCGCCCAGCGTCCACCCCGCTCCTGCCGCCGCCGCCGCCGCCGCGACCGCACACGCGCGCACACACACGCACCCGCGGCGGGCGGAGAGGGGCCCCGCCGCCCCGCCCCCTCCACGCCGAGTCCTCCCGGGGTGCCTCTCCCCAGATCGCACCCTCCTCCTGGCCCCGGAAAGATGGCCACTGGGCGCCGCACTCGACCCGCCCGGTCCCGGCCCAGCCGCCCCTCCCACACCCGGCGGGGTGCGGACGCCGGACCCGGCGCCGGGTCCCTGTGCCGCGCCCGCGGGCAGCCCCCGCCGGCCCGGCCCGGCCCAGCCCCCGACAGGATATGGCCACTCAGTGATGCGCTTGGCGTATTTGCGGACGACGTTGTCCTCGCTGAAGATGAAGAGCGAGCGGTTGACGGTGAAGCAGTTCTGCTTGACCGGGATGGGGTTGTACATCGCCATGGTGCGCGCGCGCTGCGCGATCGATTGCTTGTAGAGGACCCGCTGGCCCGGCTGCAGCCCCCCGGGGCCCGGGCCGCCCGCGCCGCCGGCTCCGCCGCCCCGGGCCCGCTCCCCGCCGCCGGTGCCCCCATAGCGGCCGCCGAGCTCGTCCCCAAAGCGGACCATGGCTCCCGGGCGCCGCGCGCATCCCCCGCCCGGCGGCCCCAGCAGGGAAACCGCGGGGCGCGCCAGGCGCTCGGAGCGGAGCAGTCGCGGAGCCGCCGGACCAGCACCGGACCTCGCCCGGCCCGGCAGCCGCCGCACCCGACTCCGCCGCCCGCGCCACGCCCTATAAGGGGCCGATCACGTGGCGGAGCCCGGCCAATCCACGCCGCTCCGCCCGCCCCGATTCCGCCGGCCCCCAGCCGGCCGCCCCCGCCCTGTCCCCGCCGCGGGGTCCGCCGCCCGCCCTCGGGTCCTCCGTGGCTGCGCCCCAAGCCGGGGCGGCGCGCTGAGCGTGCGCCCTCCGTGCGTCCGGCCTTGCGCCGCGCTGGGCGCTGGCCAGATGCTGACCTGGGCAGCTGTGGCCGGGGCGCTGGGCGGGGCCCGGAGTCCTCGACGGCCATGCTGAGCTGCCGGGAGGAACCCTCCTTCCCCCAGGAGGCATCGCCGGTCGCATAACGCTCCAGCCCCCGGGGGGGCGCAGGCTCCGGTCCCCGGTTTCTTCCCACACGTCACCCTCCCCAGCGGCCTCTTCCGGGAGGACTGCGGCTCAGGCCCGGCCTCGCCATCCTTTCGGCGTCTTCGACATCCACACGATGCTTTCAACTCCCGGTCTCGCCGGTCAGACGCACAACCGGCCTGGTCCCTCACCCGGTCACATCCTAGACCTTCCACCGACGCCACCGCTTCCGCCTCAGAGCGCCACTCGGAGTCCTGTCCTTCCACCATTCGTTCCATAATAGTTTTTTAAAATATGGTTTTGTGTGTGTGTGTGTGTTTTGTTTTTTGATTTTTTTTGAGAGAGAGAGAGAGAGAGGAGAAAGGAGAGGGAGAGAGAGAAACATCAATGACAGGAACATCACTGGGCCGCCTCCTGCACGCCCCCTTCTGGGGATCGAGCCCACAACCCGGGCAGGTGCCCTGACTGGGGATCCTGGTTCCTGGTTCCACGCCAGCCGGGCTCATTCAATAACAATTTCAAGGGAGGCTGTCTGTCGTGTGCTACCTGTCCACCCACCGCCCAGCGTCTCACTGAGCACCCCTGAGACGCCCGCACGAGGCTGGCGTGGCCGCTGTGGGGCTACGCTCTCCTACAAGCAGCAGCTGTGTCCCGCGTGCTGGCGGGGGCCAGGTGTGCGCACTCCACTCCACGCAATGCGCACGTGCAGATCAGAAGCCTCCCCGAGTTTCTCCTGCTCGGGGACACGGGAGGTCGGGCACGTGTCAGACACTGTCCCCGTCACAGCAAACGGAGAGTGGAACCCACACCAGCGGGAGCGTGGCCGAAGCGGGGGGCTTTTCTTGCGGAGTCACAGTGGACTCAGGAAGTGACCCCGGTTTGTGGGGAAGTGAGGCTGGGCGCTGTGCAGAGGCCGGGGGGGGGCGGGGACCTCTGGCCCCGAGTGCCACGCCGTGGGCTCTGCCTGCTGCGCTGAGCGTGAAGTGGCAGGAGACTCTGAGCAGAGCAGTCAACTAACTCCTGTTCCGAAAGGCTCCCCTGGCCGCTGCCTGGCGGGTACACCGGCCAGCTGCCTGTCGCCTTGGATGCATTTGGATGTAAGTTACCCAATCCCAGCTACCCTGGCTTACACAACAGTCTTAACCTCAATAAAAAGCAATGGCCCAGCCCTAGCCCGTTTGGCTCAGTGGATAGAGCGTTGGCCTGCAGACCGAAGGGGTCCTGGGTTCGACTCTGGTCAGGGCACATGCCGGGTTGGGGGCTCGATCCCCAGTGGGGGGCGTGCAAGAGGCAGCGACTGGTGATTCTCTCTCATCATTGATGTTTCTCTCTCTCCCTCCCTCTCCCTTCCTCTCTGAAATCAATAAAAATATTTTTAAAAAAGTAAATAAATGTCTGATAGCCTCTGGTAAAAGGCTCCCCAAGCAAATTGCTCCCTAAACCTCTTTGGGCATCCCTGAGCTCCAAGAAGGTGGGCGTGAGTGTGGCAGAGAGGACAGGACTGCCCCCCCAAAAAATCAGGGTTCACTTGGGTGGGAAGTGGGGGTGCAGGCTGCGGGGAAGCCACCAACAGGCGTCTCAGAGAGAAAGAGAATCGGAGAGGGGTGTGGACAAGGGACAGCATGCACGGCGCCTGCTGCAGGGCTGGCCAAACTGCTCACGTGCCGGGAGCCGGTCCATCCTTGCTGTTTCAAGGGACCTGGCATATATGGCATACTGTTCTTAATATGTTTGCTCACCTTCTTGGCGCTGTGTTTTAACCAAGGTCACCTCTCCGAGAAAGGTTGTTTCCCCAGGTAGGGATTTTCCCCTGAAGTTAGGGAGGGAATAAAACCTCTTAACTAAGTGCCAGGTGGGTAATTAATAACTTTAACTACGAACAATCATGCTTAAGCTACATAATCTTTACTCCCTGGAATGGAGATAAGAAACACCCTAACCTTTGGAATAGAGATTGATAGGATTGGAATCAACTGGTATAAATACAGATGTAACAAGACAACAGGAGACAGAACTTAGATGAAGATCCTAGAGACAGAACCTACACAGAACTTAGAACTCAGAACCTAGACACAGAACTTAGAAGACAGAACCTACACAGAATCTAGAGACAGAAGAACTTCGCTGGAGAGAACATGGCAAAAGATCCCGGTCAGAACCTGGCTACAGAACTTGGTTGGAGAACCTAGACAGAACCTGGCTGAAGAACCCGGCTACAGAACCTGGCGACCGAACCTGGCTGGAGAACCTAAACCGAACCTGGCTGGAGAACCTAGCGAGAGAACATGGCTACAGAACCTGGATGGAGAACCTGGAGAACCTGGCTGGAGAACCTAGCAAGAGAACATGGACACAGAACTTGGCTGGAGATCCTGGCAAGGCTGCTGATCAACTGAACGCTGTCTTCGTGTCATTCCTTCTTCGCCGACTCCGTCCACACCTTTGGGGACCCCTGGACCCGCTGGGGCTGGACCCCAGCACTCACGTGGCGGCGTGACCGGTGACAGAAAGAAACCAGCCACTCCCGGTTTCTGCCCTAAGCAGCCATGGGCGGGGCTCTGTCCTGGGACAGGGAAGCGGTGGGAAGAGCGTGCTGCTCACTGGATTGCATGTTAAGAATGTTGTGTTCGCTGCACAAGTGGAGGTGTCTGGCAGGCAGCTGTGCTGGGTACCCTCACCTGCCTTCCCACCGCCCCAACCCCTCCAGGCCCTGCCCACACCCCCACGGATCCCGCCCACCTCTGCCTTGGCACTGTATCCACACCAGCTCTTGGTCATGCTTGGCCATGTAAGGTGGTGTAATTTTTTAAAAATATTTTTTTATTGATTTCAGAGAGGGAGGGAGAGGGAGAGAGAGAAACATCAATGAGGAGAGAGAACCATTGATCGGCTGCCTCCTGCACGCCCCACATTGGGGTGAACCCACAACTTGGTCACGTGTCCTGACCGGGAATCGAACCCTGACCTCCTGGTTCGTAGGTCGACGCTCCACCAGAGCCACGCCGGCTGGGCGACGTTGTGTATTCCGTGCACATCGCACAACGACCGCCTCATCCCCTCGCATGGTCACCTGTTCTGCCGGGAGACAGCTCCACACTTGCTCTTAGCGACTTTCAAGTTGACGACTCGGGATGAACCATGGTCACCAGCTCAGGACGATCATCCTATAGCTGGACGTCTGTCCCCTCTGCCCAGCACCTCCCATGTCCCCGCCCACGCCCAGGACCACACTCTACTCTCGGCTTCTGAGTCCCGTCCTTTTAGAGCCCACGCAGGACGGGTCCTGCCGTTGGACGCACCTCACCCAGCCAATGCCCCGAGGCCCATCCACAGGTCGGAACGGCAGGACGCCACCTTTCCCCTGGCCGTGCTCAAAGCTCGAGTCCAGGTGCCACGCCTCCGGTGTCACTCGCGTGCGGGCAGGCACGTGGGCGGTTTCCTTGTCTTGACTGTGAGGAACGCCGCCGTGAGCACAGGGCTGCAGGCGTCTCTCCCAGACCCTGGTTTCATTTCCTCCACGTAACTCTGCTGAACTGGGATGGCTGGGTCACAGGTCATTCTAATGATCGTTTTTTGAAATTATATTTGTATTGATGTCAGAGAGGAAGGGAGAGGGAGAGAGAGAGAAACATCAATGATGACAGAGAATCACTGATCAGCTGCCTCCTGCTCACTCCCCACTGGGGACCGAGCCCACAACCCGGGCCTGTGCCCTGACCGGGAATCGAACCGTGACTTCCTGGTTCCTAGGTCAACGCTCAGTCAGGGACCCGTCCCGGCCGGGCTAGTTGCCCCTTTTGAGGCCCCTCCATAGTCTCCAGCGGGGGCTGCGCCGTCTGCATTCCCCTCCACGTCACGGCCGTCCTAACGGGCGGTGCATGCTCACAAGGTCCGTCTGCATTTCCCGAGGGATGAAGTTTTTGAGATGATGCTGGTGACGACTGCGAACTGCGGGAGTGCAGTAAAAGCCACTGGGCTGTGCATTTTAAAATCGTTAAATGGTGAATTTTTTTACGTGAATTTCACCTCAGTAAAAAAAATCTTGAATAAAAAATGTAAATAATGTTAAAGATATTCACCCCCATCCCTCTCTGCATCAGCATGCCAGTCTCCTCTGCTCCCAGTCCTGTTTCGTCCGGCCGCCGAGAACACGTGACCGGCACTGCCCTTCCGCGGGTCCTCAGGGCTCCGGCCGCCCCGCTTGGTCATCAGCACCAGCACTGCAGGCCACGGGGCCCTCCCGGGTTCCATAGGCCATCCCCGTACCTGGACAGCTCGGATCACTGCCCGATCGGAGCGGCATCTGCGTCCCACACAGCACCCCGACATCCGGGGCTGGACCGATTCCGCCACCAGAGAGGAAGCCGTGGCAGGAAGCGAGGTCTGTGCGCTCCCTCTGCTCAGCCTGCACGCCGGTGGGGGCTGTGCCCTGTCCAGCCAGCGCAGCTACACACTCGCCCTGGTCCCTTCGTCTCTCCATCCTGCCCGGCCCATCATGGTCACTCCCCCACCTTCTCCGCGACCAGAGCAGTCCCCCAACACGCAGCGCGGGCCACGCAGGCCCTTCCCGCACGCACGGCACCTTCTGGGCAAGTGGACTCACGTGCACTCAGACTGAACGGTGTGACTGGCACAGAAATAATGGAACCCTGGGCTCCGCCACATTCCGGGCACGTCTGGGTGGCTGCCGGCTGGAGCAGGGACCCCCGAGGACTCTGCCCACACGTCAGGTTAGGATCGTCCCCGGCTGCCTCAGGTGTGGCCACCGGCCTCCTGGGCCAAGTCACACACGGAAGCCCCGAGGACTTGTTTAAAATGCTCGGAATCTGATGTGACCCCTATTTGGGGGTCCCTTCACCTGACAGGCCACCCAACACCCCAAACATCTCAACTGAAAGAGGACATCACCTGTTGGACCTGTCACACCTGCACACTCAGCTGCGGCCGCTCCCGCACCCTGGGCCTAGGCCGCCCGCCTGGGGTGACATGACCGAGGGCCCAGGGGAGGCCCTGTGCGGGCTCCTCGCCGTCAGGACAGCGTGGGCGACAGCCACGCCGGCGAAGTCTGACCCAGGTGAGCTCAGCCACTTCCTGCTGAGCTCACAGGCTCCCTGGTGGAGGTCAGCCCCGCCTGGGAAAACACGGACACGGGGACACGGGGCAGAGGTGTGGACCCTCAACAGGGTGGCCGCCCGGCAGGAGGCTCCCACAGCTGCAACACGGTCACGCACAGATCGGACTCCAATCTGGGGACTTACCTGCCACGGCCATCGCGTCCGTGTTTCTGTGCGGTTTGTCGTCCCCACGTTTCTCATTTCCCCTCGGCACCTGCGCTGGACCTGCTGCCCCGCCAATGAGCACACGCACACACGAGCGCCGACACGTGCACACGCACACACGGACACATGCACACACACACACACGCGCGCGCCAACACGTGCATATGCACACACCGACATGCGTGCGCACACACGCCGACATGTGCACAGACACGTGCACACACACACACTGACACGTGCACACACACGCCGACACGTGCGCCGGGAGAAGCGCAGGTGCTGAAAAACCAGCTGGAACAGGGTCTCGTAATGAAAACCTCCTTTAAAGTTTTTCTTTTATTGATTTCATTGAAAACAGAACAAGAAATGGTCTGAGCCAAAAGACTGCTCTTAAAACTGTCAAAAACATTTAACAGAAAAAAATAAACATGACCGCGTACGAATGTTTTAGAGCCGCACAAAACCCCCACGGTTACTGCACTAGTTACAGTTTTTAAAAAAGTATATGCCAACGAAAAGGGTGACCTGCAGCCACCACACGAAGGCGGCGGCGAGTTTATTCACTACAGGCGGACGCTTTAAAAAGTTCCCGGTTTTACTCTGAGGTCACTTGGCTCTCTGTACAGTTGACATTTTCTCATGGTGAGTGGGAACCACACCAGGATCAGCACCGTTGTCTGTTGTGTTGCTTGTTGTCCTCATGTTCACTGATGGTAGAACATCAATCAGTTGATCCGTCATCAGAGCACGTGGCTGAACAACCCACACGAGGGCGGCGGCGTGCGGCGGGGCGGGAACCGAGCCCGGGAGGCGGCGTGGCAGCTCGCACGCAGGGCCGGGCACACGTGGGCCGGGCACGCAGGGCCGGGCAGTTTCTTTAAAAAGTGAACACTTTCTCCAAAGTCCACGGCGCTCGCCCGACCTCGCAGACGGTGGGACGGGCCTGTGCAGTGTCTGAGCGGCCAGGACCTTGAGTGGTGGGTCTAACGGAGCAGCTGGGTGAGGAGGTGGCGGTGGCGGGTGCCCGCAGAGGAGTCTGGACCAGCAGGACGCCGCTCACCAGCCCACAGGTAGGAGGGACCTCGGGGAGGAGGGGAAAGGAGAATCGTGGAAACGACCAACCGCCAGAGAACAAGGCTCTGCCAGTGACCCCAGCGCACAGCGCAGCGCGGCTCCTGCACAGCCGTCAGCCGGGAGGCCCTTGGTGCCAGAGCACCCTCTCTCCCTCCGTTGCAGCGTGACCAGCGCCACCGGAGCCTCATCGGGAGCCGGCGCTGCAGGAGCTGGTGTCGGGCAGGCCGTCCTCCGCGGCCTCCCGGGCGCTGGCCTCCCGCTGGGCCAGGGCCGCGCTGGAGTGCCGGCACTTGGCGGACCCGCAGCGGCAGCTGAACAGCTTGCCTTTGATGTCCCAGAAGCGCTGCCCGTAGTCAAACCTGTGGAGAGAGGAGAGCGAGGCTGAGGCAGGAGCCCGGGCACAGCCACCTCCGCGTCCGCATCAGGGAACAGAGCCCATGCCCTACCCCAGCTGCTCGCCAGCCTCGATGAGCCGGGTGCTGAAGAAGGCGATCCTGGGGAACCGCAGGTCCTGGTGCGACATGAACACCCGCACGGGCACCAGGTTGGGCTCGCAATGGTGGTTGATGAAGCGGCTCACGTTCCCGTAGAAGCGCGCGTCGATGCAGTACAGCTCCCCGTCCTGCGGGCGAGAGCGGGCGTGGGCACCAGCCAGGTGGAGAGGCAGCCAGAGCAGAGGCAGCGAGGCCCAGGGCTGCTGGGACACCCCCATGCCACCCCTCCAACTCCCGCCTGGGACTGAGGAGCCCAGTGGGGCCGCACCATCTGGGCTCCATCAGGGGGAGAGCACCCGCCACCCTGGACTCTCCCTCCAGCTCTGACTCTGTCAGTGTGGGGGCTGGGGGGGTCAGGCAGGCGGAGACCACGGGCCATGGCTTCTCACACTTGGTGACGCCAGGAGGGAGGGGCTGGAGACATGGAGCAGCCGGGCAGGTGGGATGGGGCAGAGGGGCAGAGGGGCAGAGGGAGGGAAGCTGCAGGCCGCAGTCATCAGAGCGTTGGTGACGACCGACCGAGAAGCAGGAATCCCATGGCCTCCGCTGCCCCACAGGACGGAGGTCCCCCCAATCTGCACACGAGAAGGGACAGGAGCGGACGGTGAGGAAGGCAGGCGAGAGGGCCTGGCCTAACCACACGGCCCTGGGCCAGCACTTTCTCTGGGAAGATCCAGCGTGTGGGAGCTGAGCCTGCACCCACCCCAGGGGCTGCCGGCAGGCTCCCCAGAGCGTGGCATCACTGGGGCCGCAGCAGAGAGCCCACCACACGGAGGCACCCGGAGGGAGAAGCCTGGACAGCGGCAGCATCCCTGCCCACCCAGCCAGCGGCCTGGTCTGCAACTCGCTTCCAGAAGAATCTTAGCCCCTGAGCCAAGAGCACGTGGACAGAGCCAGAGCGAGGACAGGCCGCCCTCCTGAGGCTCCTGCGTTGAAGGCAGAGCTGACCCCGAACCCGTGTCCGCCGTGGTCCGCCTGCGAACCAGGGACAGAACCAGGGACAGGCCTGGGAACCAGGACAGAAGCAGAGACGGAGACGGTTCCGAAGAGAAACGGGGTCTGCAGACTGACCCCACCGGTTCCAAGATTCACCCAAATCGACGGCGGCCAGGAGAGAGGGGCACAGACGTGAGGCTCAGCAAACAGGTCAGACCCAGACCCACGAGAACCCCGAGACACCTCAACCCCACAAGCCTGAGTCCGCTCGAGCCACGCACCCACTGCCGGCACCTGGGGAAGGAGAGAGAGCCTCCCACGGCCCCGCAGCAGACAGAAGGGAGACAGGAAAACCACTTTCTATTCTCAGCCGACAAGGAGGCCAAGGCCGGGCAGAGGCTGACATGAGTGACGCGCGCGCGCGCGCAGGACCGCAGACGGCGCCGCCCAGCTGGAGGCGCGGAGGGAAGGGGCAGGAGGCCGGAGCCTGACAACAGCCTGCAAACGCAGCACCGGGGGCAGCCCGCCGGGAGGCACCTGAGAAAGGAGCTCTCACACCCACAGAGGCGGTAGCAAGTCCGGCGGGAAGCGGGTGCACCGCGGTCCCTCACGGCTGTGTAGTGACCAAGCCTCGCAGACAGCGGGGCGGCTCTGACGCCACCGAACTCCCGCGGGGAAAGCTCACCCACCGGGCGGAGCAGCCCTGGCTGAGGGGCCGGAGGCGGGGATGTCCCACCACCTCGCTTGTGGCGGCGACAGACCGGCACGTGCATTTCTCAGAACTAAAACCAGTCACTTAAATGCCAAAACCTTTTTGAATTAAAAACCCAGCCCAGCTGGTGTGCCACTTGGATCGGCCGTGGTCGCCTGCACCAAAGGATGCTGGTTCGATTCCCGGGCAGGGCACATGCCCAGGTTGCGGGCTCGATCCCTAGTAGGGGGTGTGCAGGAGCAGCCAATCGATGTTTCTCTCCCTCTCCCTTCCTCTCTCTCTAAAAAGAAAAGAACCTTGGCTGGTGTGGCTCAGTGGATAGAGTGTTGGCCTGTGGACTGAAGGGTCCTGGGTTCAATTCCCCATCAGGGCATATTGGGTTGTAGGCTCGATCCCCAGTGGGGGGCGTGCAGGAGGCAGCCAGTCAATGATTCTCTCTCATCACTGATGTTTCTCTCTCTCTCTATCTCTCCTTTCCTCTCTGAAATCAATAAAAATATATTTAAAAAGAAAAAGGAAAGAAACCCAACAAAAGATATCCAAAACCACACCACAGCCCTAGCTGGTTTGGCTCAGTGGATAGAGCGTCGGCCTGTGGACTGAAGGGTCCCAGGTTCGATTCCGGTCAAGGGCCTGTACCTTGGTTGTGGGCACATCCCCAGTAGGGAGTGTGCAGGAGGCGGCTGATCGATGTTTCTCTCTCATTGATGCTTCTAAGTCTCTATCCCTCCCTTCCACTCTGTAAAAACTCAATAAAATTAAAAAATTAAAATAAAAAAACAAAAAACAAAAAAACCACACCACAGAAAACCCTAGAACAGCCTGGGGGTGAAGAAGACTGAGACAAGTTCAGGAAAGAGAAGAGGTGAGGTCGCCCCTGATGACCGCACCTGGTCTGTAGGGTCCACGCTGGCCCCACCCCTAAGGGAGGGTGAGACCCGGGCAAGAGCCCAGGCAGGAGGGCGAGACCAGGACGCGGGGAGCTGGTGCACGAACACCGGACGCACGGACACACCACGGGGCCATGGGGAAGGGCAGCCTTCCCAGCCACTGGCACCGAGTCCAGAAGCCGTCACCTGGGGAGGAACCAGCGAACGGCCACCCGGCAGGTGCAGTGCGTGAGCGTGAGGTGAGGGCGCCTCTGGGCAGCACCTCACCCTGGGAGCAGGGGCCGGGGAGGCGACAGCAGACGGCACGAGGACGCCGTGACGAAGACCCTGCCCCTCAGAGGATGGAGGACCCTGCCCCTCAGAGGGAGGACCCTGTCCGCTGGAGGAGCGCCAGGGGGCGAGCAGACCACTGAGGGAGGACAAGCATTGGTGTCTCCAAGTGTCTGGAAACACAAGAACCGCTGAAGACCTGGCGCTGCCGTGACAGCGGGACGAAGCAGGGAGCTCTCAGGAGAGACCGTCCGCGGCCAACGCGCTCCCCAGGCCACACGGTCACCGCGCCCGGCGGTGCTGGGAGCCCGGAGTCCGTCTCACTGGGGCGGCGTGTCCCCCAAGCACGGCCGGGAGGGTCGGGTGGCAGCTCCTGTGGCTTGGCCCTGATGGGCCCTGAGCAGAGGACCCCACTTCCCCAGCCCTGCCTGAGCGCTGCAGCCAACAGGCGCCTTACGAAGGAGGGGCCACACGAGAACCAAGATGGAGGTGCAGGGGCCTCGGCAGCATCTGGGACCTGGCACCAGGCTGGACGCCAGGCAAGCCAGCTCCTCTCCCCGGTCCCAGGAAGCAACGGGGACTCGCACCCGTTCCCATGGCCCTCCCTCACCCCTCGCACAAGGCTCACGACTCGCACCCGTTCCCACGGCCTTCACCCCTTGCACGCGGCTCACGACTCGCACCCGTTCCCACGGCTTCACCCCTCGCATGCGGCTCACGACTCACACCCGTTCCCACGACTTCACCCCTCGCACGCGGCTCATGACTCGCACCCTTTCCCATGGCCCTCCCTCACCCCTCGCACGCGGCTCACGACTGCTCTGCAGGTCACTGTCCCGGTGGCTGTGCAGGCGTGGGCTGTGCCCCGGGATAACAGGCTGGGGTCCAGGGGCGAGGCTCGCTCCCCTCCCCGGGTCGGGGTCCCTCAGCCTGAGCACAGGAGGCCAGCGCTGGGTGGTGGGCAGATGCGCCCGCGCCGTGCGTTCACACCGAGCTCTGTGCCAGCCCTCGGGACGCAGTACCTTGTTGTCAAGGTCGAAGAGGTAAGAATCTTCCTCCCGCACATCGGCCTCCGAGTCAGAGATGAGCTCGCCCACGTACCTACGGGACGAACAGCGCGTCACCCGCCACCACCACAGCCAGGGGAGGCTGCGGCCACGGAGCCAGGCTTTCACTGTGGCAGGAGGTGGGGCACGAAACCCTCTACTGAGCAGGGAGGGAGCCAGGAGCCCCTGGAAGGCACCCCATGTGGACGGCACGGCCTCCCGGGGCAGGAAGGGGAGGAGGCAATGGGGCTGGTGCTGGGGCAGCCCCTCTGAACAGCAGGTCTGCCAGCGGGCGCCCCCCGGGCCTGACCCCACACAGCACGCCCAGACATGCCCTCACTCACTCGCAGACGAAGGTGCCCACGGGGATGTCCTGCAGGGTCCGCACGCCCCAGCCCATGTTCTGGGTGCGGTAGAGCTGCAGCCTCGCCCTGCAAAACAGGGTCTGTGCTCATGGCCACGGCCAGGGCCCCGGCTCCTGGCCACGACAGGCGTCACCTTCAGAAACGCTTCACAACGTGACAGGCAGAGCAGTGACTCCGGGTTGATGCGGCCTCTGTGCCTCAGGTCCGTCACCTCCGTACCACGGGGACAGCCCGGGCCGGACCCCTGGTCGCAACAAGGACCAGAGCGGCTAGCGCTGCCCCAAGCCCAGGCTGTGGGTCAGGTGTGGGGGACACTCCCAGGCTCTGAGAGCCATGGCCCCCCTGGGGGGGACGTCTGTCCTCACCCGGATGGGACTCCCTGCCACATGAGGGGGAAGGAGCGTGGGTGGGCACAGTGCTCTGAGGTCGCCAACAATGAGGAGCCACACGCTGGGAATTCGCACTCAGCCTGCCCACAACTGTCCCTCCCGACCCAGAAGGACGTCCAGTCACCCCTTGGCACTCAGGGAGGGTTCTGACCAGAACCCAGGGCCCGGCTCTGGGCAGCCAGGGGACACGGGGGAAAGGACCCCAGCCTGGCCAGGGGCCGGGGCCAGCCACACCCGGACCGTGGGCCCTGAGCGACTGGGGAGGTCTTGCCCCAGGGGAGGCTGAGCCGGCAACTGGGCCTGGTGCTGGGGACACTCCGCCCAGCAGCCGTGGGAGCTGCAGGCGAGGCCGTTCAGGGCCAGGCCTGCGCGCTGCTCTGGGCTCTTCTGACAATGACGGTCTGGTCCTCTCGGCCTCAGAGCCACGGCTGAGCTGAGAAGAGGCAAGCCTTGTTATGTACACCCATGTGGACCCTGACGGAGGACAAGGGCTCAGACACACACGTGCCCCAAACACGCCCTGTACAAAGTGCACGCAACACAGGACGCCTCAGACTCGCCAGCGGTCTCACACCGCCAGAGCAGCTGCGGGGCGGCCCGGAGGGCAGGTGTAGCGCACTCACCGGAGGCCGTTCTGCACAACGCGGTTGCGGCAGTTCCGCCAGCAGGCGCAGGCGTGGTTGCACTCAAACAGCAGGGGCGGCTCCGCCATGTTGAACTCAGGGAGCAGCCGGCCGTCCTGGAGACAGACACGCAGTCAGGACCAGCCAACACGGACGCAAAACGCTTCTACACACAGAGGACTGGCCAACAGAGGGCTCTGGTCAAACGGGCCCTGGGAGCAGGGGGTGGGAACCTGGGCCGCTCGGGCCCTGGGAGCAGGGGGTGGGAACCTGGGCCGCTCGTGGTCGCCCCCACCTCCAGGCACCACCACGCACGGCGGAAGGATGCTGGCTCGTCCCCAGGGCCTGGCCTCCCCACTGCTGCTCCGCCCCGCCCTCCGGCTCTCCACCCCGGCCCCCGGGCCCCTGAGCTGCTTGGAGCAGCCCTGGAGGGAGGGAGGCCGACAGCAGGGCGCCCGTGCTCACCTTGTCGTACCAGCAGCGCATGCTGAGCTGGCCGCACATGCAGTTGCTGGAGGAGCAGTCGTCGATGCAGACGCAGTACTGGGGGGGGGGGGACGACAGGGTCACGCTCGGCGCTCCCTCCCGCCCACAGCCCCCACGTGCAGACGGCTTGGTCTGCCAGGGGTTTCCGCAAGCCACACCCACTGAGGGGAGGGCATGACCTCGAGGCTTGGTTCTCAAGGCACCAAGGGAGTGAGGGCTCTTGGAAAGAAGGGCGGAGCACAATGCCCAGTCGCCGAGGCTGGGGAAGGGGCTGGGCATGGGCTCTGGGGGAGGGGGGGTACGGCTGCCCTGGAGACACTCCGTGGGAAAGGCCAGGCCAGAGCACGAGCCCTGCCTGAGGCACACGCCTGGCTTCCGCCTGCAGGGCACCGGCTGTGGGCACAGCGCGGAGGCGGGACCTCAGCTCGCTGCATGGGCCCTTCTTGTCCCACGGGGCCTGGAACCAGCACTCACGGGGGACGCTAGGCTCTGCTTTGGGGGCCGGACCCAGCACGGGACGTGGATGCATTTTCTGGGGACCTGTGTCTGCTCAGTTCTCGGTGGAGGCAGCCCCGAGCAGGGTCCTCCTGGGAAACCCCTGCCGCCCGGCTACCCGCCAAGGGCCCTGGCCCAGGACACTGACCTGCAGGTGGGTGATGTTCCTGTCGATGTTCATGGGGGACGTCACGCAGCTCTGGGAGACGTACTTGTAGTTGCTGGGGCTGGGCTCACCGTCCACGGCGTTGACGCAGGGGATGGGGATGCGCTCGTAGCCGCGAGCGATGTCTCTGCCAGGGAAGGGGCGTTACTTTTGCTGTGACAGGTGCGGCCCAGGTGGGACCGAGGAGGACAGACGGCCGCCGCAGAGAGCGGCTCTCCTCACAGACACGGCGCCCATCGCCACGCCGCTCACAGGACGGCCCTGGTCTAGGGACGCGCCTCACCTGCTCACCGTCCTCTCCACGGGGACGGGCCTGTCCGGGGCCGAGTCCCGCAGCGCCTTGCTCATCTGCAGGGCGTCCCACACCTGGGAGTGGAGGCTGGCGCACTGGAGGGGCGTCTCCCCCTCCTTGTTCTTCAGGTTGACGTCTGAGTCCCGGGAGAGAAAGAGGCTGAAAGGAAAAACGGGGCCAACAGGACACTCAGATCTGCGCTCAAGAGACAGGAAGACGAGACGTATGAAACGACTAAATCGGTGGAAACACTGAGCACACACCACTGGCCGTGACATTTACGAGCTGTCGGACGGTGCTGGGAGGACTGGGGACTCCCCAGAGCAGCCCCCTCCTCTCCCACGCTCCCCTCCGCAGAGAGCGAGCGGGAGGCGCTGGGAGGGCGTCGGGTTTCTGGGCATCTCCTCTCAGTGCTCCCTCAGCGCTGGGAAGGGCCGCCGTGACGGCATAAGCAGGCCCCACGCCGCGTACCCGGCGGCGACCCCAGGCCTAACCTGGGTCAGAACCAGGCGTGAGCGGCACAGGATGCCCTGAGCTCCCCCTGCCCAGGGCCTCCCACCAACACGCCCACGGTACGGAGCTGCTGCCACGTCCCACGAGGGTGCGAGCCCTGCAGGGGCTCCTTCACACCCAGGCAGACAGGTCACCTGGGGTCACAGGTCAGGCGGGTCCTGCTGATGAGAATGGGGTCGCGCCCAGAGTGAGCGCTGGGGGACAAAGGCCTCGGGCAGCCAAGGACTCCAAGTGGCCAGCACCAGGGGACACTGCCCCCACAGGGCTCCCCCCAGAGGCTGTCCCCTTGGCCTTGGGCGACCTAGCACTCGGGGCTTTTTCACAGCGACCCCCGAGCCAGGCTGTCCCCACTGACCTCCGACCTGGGACACCCAGGCACTCCCCGGGAGCCTCGCAGGCACTCACACGACGCAGGCGTAGCGGTCCTCCCGGGCAGCGATGTGCAGCGGCGAGTCGCCGTGGATGTTCACGGCGTGCAGGTCGCACCTGGCGGCCAGCAGGATCTCGGCAATGTCCACGCAGCCCGAGAAGGCCGCCCAGTGCAGGCAGATGTTCTCCTCCTGCGGGGGCGGGGGGCGGGGCATGAAGGTGGGGGCAGGGCGTGGTCGGAGAGGGAATGGGTCCCCAAGGGCTGTTCTCATATCAAAATGACCCAGGACACAGCACAGCGCCTGCAGAGACCTGATCTGAGCTGCACCTGGGGGGGGGGGGGGGGCAGGCCTAACAGTCACAGGCAGGGGGCGCTGTGTAAGACCCGAAAGACAGGCCGTGTGGTTCGTGAAAATGGTGCTTCACAAAGCCTCTGTGAAACAGCTTCACGTGGAAGGAAACCAGGGACCTCTGTGCTGTGCAAACAGGTCCCGTGAGGACCCAGCAGTCTCTAAGGACTCCACAGCCCTGAGCCCACAGGAACCCGAGGTGGTGGGCATCACAGCTCAGCCAATGGGGGGGGGCTGCCGCTCAGGCACAAACTCTTTGCTGCCCCTGAACCGCTCTCTGCTCCACTGGCCCACGACGTCAGCCTGCCCCTCGGGAACTGCATGCAGGAGGCTGGGCGCCCAGGCCCCACGGTGGGGCCGCCATGTGGGTCCCCTGCCCCTGCCCATCCTAGTTCCTGCCTGTCCCACCGGGGCCGCGATCCAACACCCCAAGCCCAGACGGGAGCCAAGTGTTCTCCCTGACACTGGGGCCCTCAGACAATGCGGCCCCATCTCGCTCCAAGCGCACGCACCACTCGCAGCTCAGTGAGCTTTAGAAACGGAAGAGCAGAACGGGCACCTGTGAAGGCGGACAGAGCCACAGCGCCCATCTGCCGGGGCCACAGCCAGGCCTCCCACTGCCCACCGCCCCGCTGGCTCTGGGTCCCTGAAGTCCTGGACGTTACTCAGAGCCGCCTGCTGTCCCCCGACTCCAGCAGCACATGAGCAGGGCGCGGCGGGGGCTCTGACCGCGGCCACGCTCCCTGGGCAGACACACCTGCCCTGGACACTGACCATCAGTCCAGTATCTTCCATCAGCCCCGCCCCACGGCACGGCTAACCCCTCCTCTGTCCCTCCAAGGCGGCACCTCTACCTGCGCAGGTGCAGGCGACGCCCAGGGCTCCCTGGTCCCAGCAATTGGCTGACACAAGTAATAACCACAGAACTGGGCTGACTCGAGGGCGGGCCTCCCAGCCGGCCACCCCACCCCCGCGGTGACACTCACGTTGTCCCGGATGTTGATGTCCGAACCCTTGGACAGCAGCAGCTTCACCAAGTCCACGTGCTTGTACTCAGTGGCCCAGATCATGGGCGTCCAGCCACCATCATCCTAATTTCAAAAGAAAGAAATTCCAGCGCTGGCACAGAGGGTGATCTCCCTCGGCCTGCAGGCCGCCCGTCGTGCCGTGCTGACAAGGAAACCGAAGCTCAGGGCGCTGCCCCAGGTGTCTTGGCGAGGGCAGGACAGAGCCAGGACTGGCCCCGACTGACCCGCAAACCCCTGAACACGCCCATGCATGCGACCAAGTCACAGGAGAAAAGAACAGCCCTGCTGCTGACCAGACCCGCCCAGGGCCAGGTCGGCTGGAGGCGGCCACTGCAGGGACGGTGTCTGCTCCTCCCTCTGGTCCCAGTGGCCCTGGACACTGAGCACAAAGCAAGAGCGTCGGCGAGAACTGCACATGGGAACCCGGGTGCAGCGGGGGAGGGGCGAGGGGCGGGAGGGTGTGGCTCACCTGGCAGTTGACATCCATCTGCCCGTTGGAAAGCAGGTACTGGACCACCTCGTAGTGGCCTTTCTTGGCAGCCAGGTGCAAGCAGGTGGAGCCCTCTGCATCCTGCAACACAAAGGCCACGGGTCAGACACACCTGGACCTGCAGGCCGCCTGACATGGGGGCGGAGGCGCTAGGAATGGGAAACCTGGGCGTGTGGGGCCTTGCTCAAGGTCACAGGCCGGGACCCCAGCTCTGCCCACAGCCCGACCAGCTCCCGACGACAATGACAGCTCTCAGTGAGTCTCCGCCTCCGTGGTGAAGTGTTCTAAGCGTGGCGTGCTCTTGGCCGCTGTGGTACATGGAACTGCTTTCTGAACTTCCTCTCTGGATGGTCCGGCAACAAGTGCGGAGAAACACACCGGCCTGTGTCTGCCCTGACTCTGCTGCTGTTACTCTTCACCCGGGGATAGTTCTCATTGCTTTTTT
This sequence comes from Myotis pilosus, assembly GCA_036010255.1. Classification (NCBI taxonomy): domain Eukaryota; kingdom Metazoa; phylum Chordata; class Mammalia; order Chiroptera; family Vespertilionidae; genus Myotis; species Myotis pilosus. The sequence continues at coordinate 73,344,515 of JASKON010000013.1, forward strand.
TTTTGGGGGGGGGGGGGCTGGGGAGGGAGCGGGGAGACACACCGATGGGTTGCCTCCTGCACATGTTCCAACCAGAGTTGAAAACCGAACCTGCAACCCAGTTACGTGCCCTTAACCGGGAATCGAACCCGAGACCCTTCAGTTCCAGGGTCGATGCTCTAACCACTGAGCCCGGCCAGGGCTCTGCACTGACTTTGTGTCAGGCGGCTCCCCTGCACACACGCATTGTTCTAACTGCTCGGCCCTGGACTCGCGGGGGTCTTTACAGGCGAGACCAGGCCTCTGTAGCATCGTTCTGCATCTTCCTTCCCAGCTGGGACCCTTTCCTTTCTCTCCCCCGCTCACTGCAGCAGGTAGAAGGCCACTCCCCGCCCTGCACGCGGCCCTGACAGCTGCTCTGGGTGCTGCAGGCGCAGGGAGCCGGGGGGGAGGCCGAGGCTCCGCAGGGAGCCGTCCCTGCGGGCTCTGCGCACACGCACCTTGGGGTCCACAAGGGCCCCGGCCTTGATGAGGTATCTCACTGCGTCCAGGTGGTTGTTCTCGGCCGCCTCCATCAGCGGAGTCCGCTGGTCCTCCGAGCAGGTGTCGATGTTGGCTCCTGCCTGGGGGGAGGGGACAGTGGCGAGTGGGAAGCGGCTCCTGCAGCCACCCCCGGGGAGGACGGGGCGCCTGGCACGCTTCACTCTCGAATGGAAAGCTGGCCCGGCTGCGCTCGTCCTTCCCACTGCGCAGCCTGGTCGCACTTTCCCATCGAACGCGAAGACCTAGCTATCGCCATCACAGCTCTGGCTCACGAGGAGCGTTCACTTCTAAATGAATTGGACAGAAATGTCACAGCGCAGCCAGGGCAGCACCTTCAGAAATGAGGAGGAAGGCGACAGCCCCTAAAACTGCAAAGGGGTGCAGAGGGGCCCCCGCGAGGCCGCAGGAGGTGCTGAGGTGACCTGCATGACCGCAGGACACCTGCTCAGCGTTGCCCGGCCCGTTCTCTGGAATCCTCGCCAAAATACCCAGAACCTTCCATGTATTGTGCAGCGATTGCTAGTTTTTCCGAAAGAGTGTGAACCTGAGAAACCACGGGGCAGGTGCACAGGCCACGCTGAGTCTGACACGCGGGTGGGCCCGACCGAGCTGGTCACGAGCGAGAGGCGAAGGGCGTGGCAGCTGAACCCACAGGGGGAGGAAGCCTCACACCTTAGACCGGTGGACACACGGCTAATATTTCGTCTCTAAAATAAATATTTACCGTGGGACAGGCTGAGTGCTAGTTGTTACTTTCAGCCATTAAAACACAAAACGAACCTGGACTGGCTCCCATGGAAACCGAGACTGACAGAGACGCGCTCCTTTCCCAGGTCAGAGGTCAGAGGCCGGCGCAACAGGTAAGACACGGGCACGGGCACAGGCACAAGGTCGATTTCCAAAACACAAAAGCTCAAAGCCAAGGAAGGCGGCCCGTCCGAGGGCCCAGTCGGCCCAGAACCCCACAGCAGCTGATTTTAATGATGAAGTTGACACACGACGTGCGATAGCCGGACGCGTGGCTGTGCAGCTCCTGAGGCCCGGGCTGCACGGGGGGGGGGGGCTCTGCAGGTCGAAGCCGGCGCTGTCTGCAAACTGGCCGCCTGTATTGGCAGTACTCCTCCTTGCGCCCAAATTCCCAGTGAGGACACAGGCCACCAAAGGCGGGAGCTGCACGTGGGGGGGCCCTCTGCACAGGGCCTGAGTCTGGGAGTCTGGGAGGGCAGAGTGGGACTGATGACCCAGAGCTGAGCTCGAGGGGGCACGGCCTGAAGGTCAGGGGTCAGAGGGCCAGGCCTTCCCAGAGACTCTGGGTCCAGGTTTGAGGAGTGGTTTGGATGGACCAAAAAACCAGCTCTCGGGGTGCTCTCCCGAAAGCAGAGCCGGCCAGCGACCGGCTTCACACACAGCACCGAGGCCTCCTAGGGACACCAGCAACCCACGACTGACTCCAGGACAGCCCAGCAGAGAGCAGTCACCACCAGAGAAGCGAGGGCAGCCGAGAGAGAAGCCAAACACTCTGCGAAGGAGACACAGGAGAGGGGGGCCAGCAGGTGCCTCACTGCCCGGCTCCGTCACCCAGAGGAACAGAGCCGCCAGGACAGATGCCCGTGGGGACAGCACCAGACGCTGAGCAGGCCCGGCCCCGTGTCCCCCAAGTGCTCCCTGCCCAAGTGCATGAGGTGAGACACCTGTGCGGGCGTGCACAGCCCTCGGCCGCTCCCTGGCTCGAGCCTGTGACGCCTGGAAAACCTCGCCTCTGAGAAAAGCTCAGGCGCGCGGCACTCAGCACTGGAGCAGAGCACGGAGATCCCAGGCAGCGTGACGCACAACGCAGCCGGAAGGGAGCAGGCAGAGCCGCAGACAGACGGAGCCGTGGCCAGGCCGCTGCGGTGGCCCGTGGTCCAGGACAGGGCGCAGCCAGGGTGTCCCCAGTGCTGGCCCAAGGCTGCGGCCGGAGGCTGTCGCCCGCACGGCCACCCAGCCAAGCCCCGAGCCCCAGGAGCGCACCTTCCTTTCGCTCAGTGTTGTCCACCTGTATCCAAACAGCCACACGTGACAGCACACATGCAGCAGAGCGCCGGACAAAACCACACGCCTCCACAGGCCGATGCTGGGACGGAGCAGGCGCCTGCCCGTCAGGCAGGGACCTGGGTGTTCCTTCTCACAGCTGCTTCGGGGCTGAGGGGGCGCACAAGGCCAGAGCCGACCCAGGGGAGATCACCCCCCACACACAAAAGCTGAACCTCCAAAAACAGCACCCTGGAGCTCCCGGTAAACAGGACTAAACCTGCCCACCTCTCTCCTCGGGAACCCCGGGAAAGCTGCCTGATTGGAGGAGAAGGAAGTCCAGAAAGCACAGCCCTGAGCGCCATCACACTCATCAGCAGGCTGAGTGCCCTCGGAGGGCTGGGCGGCTCCAACGACAACCAAAGGCGTTAGAGACAAGCTGAGCGGCAGCAATGACAGCCTTTACCAGACTCGAGGCTCCTCTACAGAGACCGCAAGCGGAGCGCACAGCTCGCCACGTGCTGCCCGCGCAGCCATGTCCAAACAGGCTCTTCACCCGCGACAGAGCTGGGGAGGCCGAGCTCGGCTGGGGCCGGGCAGCCAGCCCACAGGGGTGTCTCCTTTAAGGCGGCTCCAGGTTCAGGGCGCCGGATCCTGCTCAGTGCTCGTACCTGCCGCCTCTGCGGGCCAGGGCGAAGAAGAGGTGCCCAGGGCACCCCCCCGAGAACGCGACCCGGCTACAGGCGTGCGACAGGCACACAGGAGGGAAGGAGAGGAGGCAAGTCCTGCCCTGTCAGCGCCTCGCGGCTCCCACAGAGCATGCGCTGGTGACAGTAACGTTGGGGCCCAACAAACAGCGGAACTTGCGGATCTCAGACAGTGACGAGGCCCCCGAGAACCCACCAGCAGCATTTGGCACTTTCCATGAACTATAAAGAGCAACCAACAGGCATTTGAGGAAAACCTCTAGATAAAAAAGAGCAAAACAGATGCATAAAATTCAAAGTGACCGTCAGTGATGTGGTCAGAGGACAAGGACTGCGGCTCCAGAGAGAGGCCCGGAGCTAGGACGCAGACCGACAGCACCCCTGCAGGAGCGGAGGGAGGCGGGATGAGGCCTGGCTGCAGACCGGGAAGGGGAGAGGGGCCCGCAGAAACCCTGGGCCCAGAGCTATGGGGCAGGGCTGGGGACCGCCAGAGACCAGCAGACACTGGGCCAGGAATCTGCGGAGCTCCGGGCGCAGACACGGGAGCCCCTGGCCCCCTGGGGTACAGGGGTCCCCTGAAGCCTGGGCAGAGAACAGGATGCACAGAAGGGTCAGAAGCAACAAGTGGGCTCCAGGAAGCAGGCCCGGGCCAGTCGGGGGGCAGGTCCCGAGTGACAGTGCGGGGACGGCGTCACAGTCTGCAGTCAGGAGGGAATTAGCAGGTACAGACGCCTCGGCCCTCGGAGACGCCGGCAATGCTAATGCTGGGCGTTTACATGGCCTCACCGTCACTCACGCGCTGATTGAAACAGTGGGCGACACACCCCAGTGAGGACCAGGAAGGGAAGGGTGAGCCCAATGGGGCCTGACCCCCCCACTCACGGGTCAGGAGGTATCTCGACCGAGCCCAGCACCAGGGGAGGCGGGGCAGCCTGCAGCCCACACGCACCTGGATCAGCATGTGGCAGATGTCCACGTGGCCGGCCTCCGCCGCCGCGTGCAGGGGGGACCGCTTGCCCTGGTGCTCCATCTTGAAGTTGGGGTCAATCCCGTCAACTGTGAACAAACAGGTTTGGCTGCTTATTTTGGAGCCGGCATGAATTCCCGGCAACAGGCCGTCTTCAGGTACCTGCACTACTGACTGGGCCACCGCTGGGGGCGGGAGGGGGGGGGGCGCAGCAGCACCTGGGTCTGGTGGAGACCGGCTCCAAGGGAGCCGTTCGGAGTCTCTGCGTCACCAGAGGGGAGGCTGTCGGAAGCCACCTGTCGATACAAATCCTCTCCCTTTAGCCCCTGGCTACCCTGGGCCCCAGTAACTGCCACAGGTGAACGTTCAGACAACTTTTATTATTTTTTTTTTTAATTTTTTATTGATTTTTTACAGAGAGGAAGGGAGAGGGATAGAGAGTCAGAAACATCGATGAGAGAGAAACATCGATCAGCTGCCTCCTGCACATCTCCCACTGGGGATGCGCCCGCAACCCAGGTACATGCCCTTGACCGGAATCGAACCCGGGACCCCTCAGTCCGCAGGCCGACGCTCTATTCACTGAGCCAAACCGGTTTCGGCGACAACTTTTATTATAATTTTTTATATATTTTTATTGATTTCAGAGAGGAAGGGAGTGGGAAGGAGAGGGACAGAAACATCAAAGATGAGAGAGAATCACGGATTGGCTGCCTCCTGCACGCCCCACACTGGGGATCAAGCCCGCAGCCCGGGCATGTGCCCCGACTGGGAATAGAGCTGTGACCTCCTGGTTCACAGGTTGATGCTCCACCACTGAGCCACCCGGCCAGGCTCAATACAACTTTTAGAGCAAACTGTTAAATTTCTCTCCTGATTTACTGTGAAATGAGGGGAGTTCTAATCACCTTTTCAGCCCAGAGAAAGCAGGCCCAGAGCTGGGAGCTCAGAATGCAGCCGTGAGGAGGTGGGGACCTCGACGTCCACCCCACAGGGCACCCCTACAGACGCAGGTGCAGGGCAGCTCCACATTCAAGGTGGGGTCCCTGTCGCGCCCGCACCGCCCAGCACCGCAGCCAGCTCACCTAGCTAAGCCTGCATGTCTTCTTACTGTAATAACCAGGCATTCAATTCCTTGTGAAAATGAGATTCCTAGAGAGGACCCCCACTCCGATGGACAAGTGCATGTGAGCAGCGTGACCTGCTCCAACCTCGTGAGTGAGGAGTGACTGGTGTCTGCTCCCTGAGGCCTGGGGCCAGTGGGGCTGGTGGGCCAGGGAACGTGGGGGAAGGAGCAGGGGGGGCAGGCCAGGGAGGGGAGCAGCGGGGGAGGCGGGGTCTGCGGAGTGCCGGGCACTCACCCAGCATGAGGAGCACCTTCTGCAGCTCCCCTTGCCTGGCGGAGAAGTACAGCTGCTTGGGGTGGAAGCGAAGCTTCTTGGGTCTGTGGGGAGAGCACAGGACGCTGTCGGCACCGGCCCACCTGCCGCCACGCATGGCGTCAGCCTGTTGACTCCTCCAGGTCAAGGGCCCCAAAACCCCAGGCTCGAGGCATTGCACACCACAAACAAAACACAAGCCACTGCCTTCTCCATCCAGCAGGACAGGGCTCCTGGGTCCCGTGCACGGGGAGGACAGGATCGTCAGGCACAGAGCTCCCCTCGGCCGCTGAGGCCGGGCGCTGACGAGGCCTGACTCCAAGTGGCCGTGCGCCCAGCCCTCAGTGCAGTCTCTCCAGCGTTTAACTCCCCGAGGCAGCAAGGCCCAGGGCCAGGCCCTGAGCAAGGGTCACGAAGCTGAGGGTGACACCATGGCCTAAGCCAGGGGTCCTCAAACTACGGCCCGCGGGCTACATGCAAATACAAATATTGTATTTGTTCCCGTTTTGGTTTTTTACTTCAAAATAAGATATGTGCAGTGTGCATAGGAATTTGTTCATAGTTTTTTTTAAAACTATAGTCCGGCCCTCCAACGGTCTGAGGGACAGGGAACTGGCCCCGTTTATAAAGTTTGAGGACCCCTGGCCCAAGCAGTGTGTGAGCCCTGGAGAGGACCCTGGCCACGTCCGCACCAGTCTGAGGGAGGCGCAGCTGACCTCAGCCCTGACTCCGCGGCTCCCTGCCGCACGCTCCGGACCAGCCCCTTCCCCCAGGGCCCTGGCGCCCTCACTCGTGATGCTGGACGACATTTGCTCCAGACGCCCCGTGCTCACTGGTCAGGGGCACTGTGGCCCCTGCAGGGCAGGGGGGGCTGCACACAGAGCCGGCAGGCAGGCCTGAGGGACCACGGGCCGGGCGGCGCTGGTGCTGGGCCCCAGGGGCAACAGCAGGCCAGCAGCTCGCCGGGAGGAAATGGCTCAGGGCCGAGACTGGCTCAGTGTGACGGGGTAACACGCAACCTTCCTGCAACAGGTGGGAGCGTGTGCACTGTCCTGCTGGACGACCACCGCCAGTGGCTCCCGGGAGCCCCGCAGCCCCGTGGGCAGATGCCGGAAGAGCGGTAGTGGCGAGAATGGGAAGCGGCAGGGACATGAGGGCCCAGCGTGCCAACAGCCTGGAGGTGACACCACAGGTTTGGGGAGCGCGGGGCGGGGCGGGGGGGGGGGGGGTGGCGGCTCTGGGAGGGGAGGTGGGTGCGGAGGCCTGGGTGGCCCCGAGCAAGCCCGAAGCGCAGTCCTTACTTCTCCGAGTCCAGAGCGATGAGTGCACTTTCCAGGGTCTCCTTCCCGGGTCCTGACTTCACCAGCCCGGCCGGCCCTGCGGGGTCGAAGCTCTCGGGCGCCTGGGCAGCCGCGCTCTGCGGCTTGTCGTCCTCTGAGAGCAGAGGGCCCGCCGCGCTTCAGGGAGGAGGGGCACGTGAGAGGCAGAGTGGTGGGGAGCCCCGAAAACCTCCCTCCATGCGGAGACCAATGAAAACAGACTTCGTTTCCTGGGCCCCTAAGCACGCTGCTCTTGTGAGGGAGGGTGAGCCCCCCCCGCCCCGGGAGCTGGGCTCAGCATCAGTGCTGGCGACAGGGCACCCCCGGGCACCCGGTCCTGCCCACGTCTGCTTTTGTGTCCGCGCTCCAGGCTGAGCCCACCGCCCACGGCCCCACTTTACGGCTCTGTGGGGCTGAAAGGCGTCCCTTTCTCTAGCTGGATTCTGCGGCAGGGACACGGCAGCCTATTCTGATATTTCCATCTTATCTCATTCTCTCAGGGACTCCTTGTCTCTCAGCTGGTTTTTTAATCCTCAACCAAGAATATGTTTTCATTGATTTGAGAGAGAGAGGGCGAGAAGAACATCCGTATGGGAGAGAAACACTGACCGGCTGCCTCCCACAGGTGCCCTGACCAGGAACCAACTTGCACCTTTTGGTGTCCGGGACAGGTTAGAGCTGAGCTGCCCAGCCAGGGCTTCTATTGGATTCTTTTAGAAAGAAATGTATCGGCTCCCAATATGAAGCCTGGTCTTTCACATTCTTTCTCTCCTGTGTCCAGCTAGGGCCTTCGAAACATAAAGCTGTGGCAGAGACAGCACCAGCTGACTCTAATGCTCCACATCACGTGTGTACACATGCATATACATGTGCAGACATGTACAGTGACATAAAGGTACACACATGTACAGAGAGGTACACATGTGCATAAACATGCACACATATATACGTGCATGCAGGTGCAAACCATGTACATAATGTGCACGAACACACATGGATATGTGTAGACATGCACAGATATATACATACACACATAGGTGTGTACATACACGTAAAAACGTGGATGTTACGAACACACCTACATGTATAGACATGCACACACATGTACAGGTGCACACAGATGTGTATAGATGTGTACAGACATGTACACACGTAAAGATGTTTCCGACGCACACAGCTACCCAGAGAAATATGCTGCCCCCAGGAAACACTATGATGTCACATCAATTTGGACGGTGAGATACTGGCTCAAAACAGCAAGTGAACCTAGGAAAGCAGCCCCGGAGGAGACCGTCTGTGGTGTCAGGCGCCAGAGTGGTCAGCGGGGAGGCCCGGACAAGCAGCGCACCAACCACCATGGCAGACGGACACATCTCAGGTGCGACACCTCTCGGCTGGACGGCACCTACCTGCCTGTGGTGGTGTCGGCCCGGCCCTCCCCGGCGGAGCTCTTCTCCTGCCCCGGGGCCAGGGTCACGGTGGAGGTCGTGTCGGCCTTGGCGATGGTCACCTCCCGGGCCTTGGAGGTGTCCTCCCCGCAGTGGGGGCAGTAGCTGGCGTTGCTGACACGGGAGGCGCAGTCCTTGTGGAAGCGGTGCGAGATGCTGCTCTCGGGCTGGCACTCCATGAAGCTGCCCTGGGCGGGAAAGCGAGGGCCGTGCTTTAAAGGGGGCTGAACGCAGAAAAGCAGACGCTGGGACAAGGGAGGCCGGCAGGGGCCCTGGAATCCTGCCGGCGTGTGGCCTTCACCAGCCCCCGGCCCCCCCCCACCCCCCCCCCGCGCCCCCAGCCGCGGCCGGGTTCTCTGCCGTCGGCACTTCGGCGAGGCCACCTGCGGCCCAAGCAGGACCATGGGGGACAGACCAGAAAGCAGTCAGCCGAGCGCCAGGAGGAGGGCGCCAAGACACGCATCTGCAGAGGCCCCTCAGCCCCTGGCACGCAGCGGCCTCAGGCAAGGCCTCTGGGTGGCACAAAGGGCGAGCTGGAGACCAAGGAACACACAGAAGCGGCTTCCCTCCACCCCACCAGAAGCAAAGCGCGCGTTGCAGACGGGAAGGCAGAGGGTGGCATCCACAGCCACCCGCAGGATGCGGGAGGCGCTGAGCACCGGAGGGCACGGTGTTTGTGGGAGAAGTGACTGTGGAAGACGACCCAGGAGCAACAGGAGGCGAGGGCAGCAGCAGCAGAGCGGGCCCTTGCCAGGGCGGGCTGTGCCCTCACACGGGCGCCCAGAGCCTGCCGCCCAGGCCCCGTTGCCCCTGGAGGCCGAGGCCACGGGCAGGAGGAAGGGGGCGTGCTGTGGGTGCGCGTGTGTGTAAGAGAGTGTGCGTGCACGCACAGACCTCAGGTGACCCCAGACTCGGAAGCGGCGGGGCCGCGCCTGCCGCGCCTGCACTGGGAGCGGACGGGAGCGGACGGGTGCGGCCGAGGCCTGGCTGCGGGCGAGCGGGCGCTTACCGCCGTGCAGAAGTAGCCGCAGCCGGGGCAGCACTGGTGCTTCACCATCCGGCCCCGGTGGTCTTCACACAGCACCAGGAGCGGCGCCTTGCTGGACGGGCGCATCAGCTCGTGCTTGACCACGCTGTTGGTGCACCTGCCCAGCTGCAATCAGACAACACAGGTCAGCGACCGAGCCCCCAGGCGGCTGAGCGGAGGCGAGTCCAGGGCGGACCTTGAGCACCAATGTGGGGTCGAGAGCACACGTGCCCCAGAGAGGACAACCGCGCGACGGGCAGCCACGCAGCGTCAGAGCAGCCGCTGGTTAACTCGGCAAAATCGAACAGAACATCCTGAGCAAGTTGGGGTCTCCGCTGAGTAAAAAAAGACGCGCTCCAGGCAGGCAGGCAGGCAGGCGGGCGGGCAGGCTGGAGCACGAGGTCGGGGCCGGCAGCGGGGAGCAGAGAGTCCCTGGACCCTGCACGCAGTCGGGACACCAGAGCCAAGGCCACACCCAGGCTGCAGGCGACGGGCCGACGACGCAGCCCAGGCAGGTGGGGTGCAGCCCAGATGCCTACCGGCAGCAGCCCACCTGAGGCCTGACCGGGACCTCACTTCCTGCCCAGTGACCGATCAGCTGACCCAGCCCCCTTCCTCCCCACCAAGCACATCCAGATAAAAGGGAGCCAGTGAGTCATGGGCCTCACACCCGATGACCCCCGAGGGGTGGCTGCCCAGGGACGCTGAGGCGGGCAGAGCAGGGCACACCCGGTGAGAGGAGCACGGAGACGGGCAGAGCGGGAGGAACAGGCACCAGCCCTGGAGAGCAGACCCGGCGGCTCCGAAGCAGGAACAAACATGAGCCCCCAGAACTGGGAGGCAGGCGGGAGGCGAGGATTTCCACGGAAGTGCTCTGGGTAGAAGGCAGTTCCGACAGTCGAGCAACAAGTCAAAAATGTACAAGAGGAAGCAAAGCTCCAGACGGAGGGACAAGCATGTCCCTGCCCCGAGACGACCCGCCAGGGCCCCACAGCCAAGGCGCCCCCAGCATCCAGGACCCCACCACCAGGACGAAGGCAGGCTGAGGACCTGCAGTGAAGACAAAGCAGGGCCACACCAGCAAACCAGAAGGGGAGGGTCTCGGTGCCCACAGGGAACACGTCAGGCCTGGACAGTGCTGCTCAGTGCTTAGAGCGCCAGCCCCGGACCTAAGGCCTGGATTCAATTCTGGCCAAGAGCCCGTACCTGGGTTGCAGGCTCATCCTGGTCCTGGTCAGGGTGCATGTGATGAGGCAACCCACCCACGTGTCTCTCTACCAGCGAAGTTTCTCTTGCTTGCTCTCTCTGCCCCCCACTTTCCTCCCTCCCTCTCTATAAATCAATGGAAAATATATCCTCGGGTGAGGGGAAAGGAAATGAAAGGGAAGGGGAAGGGGAAGGAGAAGGGGAAGGGGAAGGAGAGGGAAAAGGGGAGGGGGAAGGGAAGGGGGAAGGGGGAAGGGGGAAGGGAAGGGGGAAGGGGGAAGGGAAGGGGAGGGAGGAGAGGAGAGGGGAGGGGAGGGGAGGGGGAGGGAGAAGGGGAAGAGGGAAGGGGGAAGGGAAGGGAAGGGGGAGGGAAAAGGGGAAGGGAAGGGGAAGGGGAAGGGGAAGGGGAGGGAAAGCGCGAACGCACGAGAGACAGCTAACCTGAGTCCCTCGGGTAAGAGAAACACAGCACACAGCGAAGCAGGACAGGGCTCAGGAGCTCGGCACGGAGAGTGTGGATTTGGACCCGCGGTAGCAGACGCAGGAGTCAACAGAGAAAGACCTGGACGGCCCAGGGATCTCACCATGAGCCGAGACGGGAGGAGATGCAAAGGGAAACACCAGAATAAAATGTGCTCACACGCACCCTCCACAAGGAGGGAGACGCCACCGAGTCTGAAACGGGGAAGAGAAATCAGCTAAACCTGAGACACAAAGGAAAGAAGAGGGGCAGCTGGCAGCTTGAGACAAGTCGCACCCCAACACGGGCACCCGAGCCCAGAGCCGGAGAGAGAACAGGCTGAAAAGTAAACTGCTCAGGCAAGCATTTTCTAGGAACAAGCAGCTCACAGAACTCTCACGAGGATCAACACCACGAGGAAAACGAAAGAGCAGCACCACCACCCCTCGGCCAAAGACGGGGACCCTGGTCGCGGCCAGGCCTCCCACACCCACAGGAACCAGGTCAGACAGCTCCGTGCATCGCGTCGCCAGGAGCCCCGGGAGTCACCGGCCAACGCCGCCAGTGCTGACTGCTCTCCACGAAAACGCCTGCCAGAAATGAAGGCAAAATACGGACTTTTCACACACGCCCAAGGGAGAATCCACGACGAGCAGGCTGCCGCCAGGAAAATATAAACACAGACGCAGGGTCTTCGGACACGAGGGGAGGACCCGAGGGAACCGGGACCTGCGCGAGGCCCGAAGCTGCGGGTGACAGGCTGTGTGTCCGTCCATCCGAAAGCCAGGGGGCGAGTTAAGGCAACGGCAGCCGCGTGCGGTGGGACGGCAGCAACACGAAACTAAAACGTGGACAAGACGGGAGGGAGAGCTCAGCCACGTAAGATGGTACGTGAAGTGGTACAGCACCAATCGAAGGGAAATCTCAGGGCAACCACTAAAAATGTTAGAAAAAGACCCAAATAATAAAGCCAACCATGGAATAAATTACAATCACAAGACATTCCAAAGCAAAAGGCTCACCATGAAGAAAAGGTATAGCAGATGGCCTCGTCCTAACTCCAGCAAAGTATTAGCTGTGATCCGACTCCATCCCTGATCACACTAAATGAGGATGCCCACGCCGACCATGGAACAACAGGGACCGCACCTCGCACCGAAGACTAACCCCACGTGCTATGCAGCGTCACTGCAAACGTGAGGGTGGAGGCCGCGAGGGCAGGTGCCTCCACGGGGAGCCGGCGTCTTACTGGTGACCCAACGCGCGGGCGTCACAGCGCAGAGACGGCGGGAGGCTGTTCGCGAGACCACAGGGCCTGGGCTGCAGAGCCGGCACCAGCAGAACCAGCACGCAGGACGGAGCCCGAGACCCACCAGAGGCCCGAGCAGCAGGCCCCTGGCCAGGTGGGGCTCCTCGGTTGCATGCACCGGTCAGGCCGAGAACGGCGCACAGGTGACGGCCTCAAAGCAAACGACGGGGTGGCAGAGAGACCAAGGCGCTGGCTCACAAAGGGCTGCTGACACCTGAGGACGAGACAGCTGAGCATCAAGACAAACACCGTTTGAGAGAAGAGCTGCAGCCCCAGGATTTCCTGGGTCCCACATAAAACAGTCGGAGCAGGTGGACAGTAACCCCCAAGAAAAGTTTGGTTTCAGGGAGCTTTTACATTCTTAAGCCCTAGAGTGCCGGGAGTGCTATCAAAGCTTCGAAATGGCGTCCAGTTCCAAGTCTGCTTTATTAGTGATGATGATATTAATAAATATGTCAACGCAGTAAAGGTTTCCTTAAATTTTTGAATATGTAACTTCATTTACTTGCAATTTATAATTTTTTTCCTAAACTGCTGTAAAATCAGCAGAAATGCCTTGGCAATTTTAGCATATTTCCTAGGATATTGGTTGGCACTCACAGGGTTAAAGTTACTGAGTTGCCAAAGAGCTTTGTCCAACGGGCATAGCTACTGGTATTTGCCACATTGGAAATTAGAATGTCTCTTCTTTTTAAACCTTTTATTATTGAGATATTGCAGGTGTTCCCGGTTTTCCCTCATCGGCCCCTCCACCCAGTTCCCGCCCTGCCCCAGGCTTCACCAACCTGTGTCCACGGGAAAGATCTTTAATTAACCTCCTCCCGCCTCCCTTCCGAGATTCGTGAGTCTGTCTGTTCCATGCTTCCATGCCTCTGATTCTATTTTATTTACCACTTTATTTTGTTCATTAGGTTTCTTGTTTGATTTTTAGATTCAATTACTGATACCTATTGCCATGTTATTGTTCATATTTTGTATCTCTTCTTCTTCCTCCTCCTGTTCTCGAAGAATGCCCTTCAGCATTTCATGAATACTGATTTGGCGGTGATGAACTCCTTTAGCTTTTTCTTGTCTGTGAAGCTCTTTATCTGACCCTCAATTCTAAATGAGCTTTGCTGGATGGAGTAATCTTGTTGTAGGTCCTTATTCTTCACTTTGACTACTTGCCACTCCCTTCTGGCCTGGTTTCTGTTGAGAAATCAGCAGACAGTCATATGGCCCTCCTTTGTAGGTAACTGACTGCTTTTCTCTTGCTGCTTTTAACACTCTGTCTTCAGCCCTTGGCATTTTAATTATGTCTTGGTGTGAGCCTTTTTGGGTTCCTCTTGTTTGGGACTCTGCGCTTCCTGGACTTGTAAGTTTATTTTTCATCAGGTAGGGGAAGTTCTGTCATTATTTCTTCAAATAGGTTTTCAGTATCTTGCTCTTTCCTCTTTCTGGCACCCCTATAATTCGGATGTTGGTTTACTTGAAGTTGTCCCAGAGGCTCCTTACACTATCTTCATATTTTTTTTAATCTTTTTTTCTTTTGTTCTTCTGATTGGGTATTTTTTGCTTCCTCATATTCCAAATCATTGATTTGATTCTCAGAATCCTCTACTCTACTGTTGAATCCCTGTAAATTATTACTTATTTCAGTCAGTGTGTGTTTCATTTCTGACTGGTCCTTTTTCATATCTTGGACATTCTCACTGAGATCCTTGAAGGTCTCACTGAGACCCATGAGTAATCTTGTAACCATGGTTTTGAACTCTGTATCCCGTAGTCTGCTTGCTTCCATTTCTTTCATTTGTGACATGTTTGTCTCTGCGTTTTGGCTGCTCCCGTGTTTGTTTCTAAGTATCACATAGAGATGCTATGTGTCCTGGAGGTGGCAGGGTGGTCTGGTGTAGTATGTGTCCTGTAGGCCCGGTGGCTCAGCCTGTGTGGGCTGTGTGCACAGTCTCTTAGCTGAGCCTTGATTGCTTTTGGAGTCATTGGGAGGAGTTGACCTCCAGGCCGATTGGCTGTGAGGACCAGCTGCAACTACAATGGGAGAGCTGCTGTGCAGGAGACACCCCTATGGAGCAGGACTGGCTTCATATGGAGCAGTGGGGCTTGGGTGGTGAGTCTGCCCCTTGTGGGTGGCTTGTGGGTGTGCAGAGCTGTAATCTGGTGCAGTCTGAAGCTGTCCACTGGGCGCACTGGCTCTAGGGCACCCCGGGAGGTGCAAAGTCAGCCCCTGCCTGGGCCACTTGGCAGGAGCTGCAGAGAGAGCTGCAGATTCCTCCTCTCTGTATTTGGCCTGGAGGTGCCCAGACGAGGCCCAGCTGTGAAGCAAGGCAGGCTGGTGACGGGGCTTAAGCCTTTAAGTGATGGGTGTGGGGCATGCTGACCCAGAAGCAGCTTGTTTGAGAGATTTTAGCAAAGTCTGAAGCCTGAGCCAGGACAGGCCATTCATATGGAAAAACTGCTCAGAGACTATCTCCCTCCCAATTAAAAAAGAAAACCAACCAACACAGGTGGGTTTCAGACCAGCCCTTTCCACGCCTCATCCCTCCTACCAGTCTCCATGTGCTTTCTTCTTTATTTCTCTATTTGTAGGACTTGCATTCAGCCAGCTTTCAGGTGGTTCTGAGTGATAATTGTTCTGTATTTTAGTTGTAATTTTGATGTAGTTGTGAGAGGTGGTAAGTACAGGTGTTTACCTACACCATGATCTTGGTTCTTGGAAATTAAAATTTTTTAAGTAATAATTTATTTTAAAATAGCAATATATCTATCATATGATAACATAAAAAACTTATTTCTAAAACAGCAAAAAAAATTTTTAATATAATTTTATTGATTTCAGAGGAGAGATAGAAACATCAATGATGAGAGAGAATCACTGATCGGCTGCCTCCTGCACGCCCCACACTGGGATAGAGCCCACAAACCAGGCCTGTGCCACGACCGGGAATTAAACCCTGACTTTCAGTTGAGAGGCAGATTTAGTCATGGACATGGTCAACCACCTCAGTAAAGCTGGAGGGATTGTTGTGTTGAATAAACTGGTGGTTAAAAAAAATTAGTTAAAAAAGAAAAAAGGAACATAGTCATTTCTTAGAAGATTGGTTGTATCCTAGCCCGTTTGACTCAGTAGAGAGAATGTCGGTCTGTGGACCAAAGGGTCCCAGGTTTGACTCCGGTCAAGGGCATATACCTCGGTTGTAGGCTCCTCCCCGGCCCCTGGTCAGGGTGTGTGCAGGAGGCAACCAATTGATGCATTTCTCTCACATTGACATTTCTGTCTTTCCTTCCCTCTTCCACTCTTTGAAAATCAATGGAAAAATATCCTAGGTGAGGATTAATTTAAAAAAAAAAAAAAAAGGACTGGTTGCACTGGAAAATCTCCACCATCTTCCAGTTTCAGGGTGGCTCCTGCGAAGTCCACAGGTGTCTTGCGCTCTTAATGGTTCTGCAACACCATGGAAACGACTGATTCCAGAGTCACACGGACCTGCACACCTAGGAAATGCTCCAGGCCCTTTGAGAGAAGCAGTGAAAGGCACGGAATCTATCAGCATCGCGAGGACAGTCATGACCCCAGGAAAGGTCCCACGTGGAGAGGGCATGTGAGCCAAACATGGGACTGTTTGAGCACCAATAAGAATGAAACACAAAAATGAAACCCCAAATATATTCATGTAGCCCAGCCGGTGTGGCTAAGTGATTGAGCGTCGGCCTATGAACCAGGAGGTCACTGGTTCGATTCCCATCAGGGCACATGCCTGGGTTGTGTGCTCGATCCCTAGGAGAGGGCGTGCAGGAGGCAGCTGATGGATGTTTCTCTCTCATCAGTTTCTATTTCTCTCCCTTCATCTCTCTCTAAAACCAATAAAAACATAAAAAGTTAAACACATATCTATATATATTCAGTCCACAATGATGTTTGAAAGGGAGACCTGGTCAACCTCCGAAGAGGATGGAACACATTGCCCGAAGGACTGGGAAACAAACGAAACACTCGAGATGGTGTGAGACACTGGAGAAGACAAGCCTTCCTGTAAAACCACCTGAATAACAGAACCCTCGCGGCCAGCCACCCCCACTTTAAAACTCCAAAGAACTAACACAGACATCGGAGAAACAGCCAGTCAGCACAGTCCACAAAGGAGCCGAGGAACGGGCGGGCTGCAGAGGTCGCTGGGCACCAGCTCTTTGCTTGGGAAATGAAGCGACCGAGCAGCAGCTGCGATGCGTGTGCCGTGGGGGGGGGCGGTCCTCAGGGCCAGCAGAGGGGAGGTCTTCTGTGTCAGAGTCCCAGCCGGGACTGCGGGAGGAATGGCAGTGCCCGAGGGCACGGGAAGGCTGAGGACTAAAGGCGGGCCACTGGCCGCCACACAGACCTGCTCCAGAGCATTCTGGGCAGCAGGAAATGGGCAGAGCTAAAGCGTGGCACCTGAACCTCGAGTGCTCGGGCCACGGGATGAGGACCCGATGTGACAGATGGGAAGCCTCAGCCCCAGCGTCCAGGTGGGTCCAGGTGGCCCAGCACCGTGGACAGGAGAGGAGCGGCGGCGAGAGTGTTTGGGTGAAAAGAGGCAGAAACACAGGACACACACAGCAAATGCCACACGAGGACTTTGGGGAGAAACTGTAAGAGGACGGTTTTTCACAGACACATCTGACTCTGAACTGGGCATTATGTAACAGGAAGTCACTATTTCTGTTACATGAGAAATGTCCTTTTTTTAGGGAGACGCATCCTGAAATATTTAGTGGTATGTGGGTCTGCACTGGAATGCCAGCTCACAGCCAGGATGAGGGCCGAGGGCGACGAGTCGGGCTGCAGATGGCAGAGGCGGTTAGGGTTAGGCGGGGCCAGGCGTGTGAGTGCCTCTGTCACGGAAGAAAGTCCTGGGAGGGGTCGGGTGGGTCTGTGGACAGGCTGAGTGACGGGTGCTGCAGGCTCGCCGGCCGCCGACCCATCCACGTCTGCACCGGCAGCAGGTCGATCCTCTGCTGGAGCATGAGCCTCACCCAGGCAGGCGTGGCACCACTGGCATCGCCTCCCTAAGAGCTCTCCACCCGGGTCTGGGTTTCCAGGATGTCACCTCTGCTGCCTGCCAGGCTCTGCGCCATAAGCTTGGGCACCTGCCATGCTCTGACCCGCTCGGGGCACTGCCATGCCCCTGCTCAGCTAATGAAAGTTAACGCTCACCTCGTGGTCCACGCTCTCCAGGGCCATGCACTGGTTGTTGGCCAGAGTGGTGATCTCTCGGCTTTTCGGGGTCTCCATCCGGCAGCTGCAGAGGGGCACTTCCTGGAGGCCGTCCGTCTCCCCCGCGTCAGGACCGTTAGCCAGCCCTGGAGTCAGACACGCGAGAGCGCCCCCACCAGTGGGATGTGTGCCGGCTTCGCTCTGTCCGCTGACCCCCACCCCCACAGTGAAGCGCAGTCCACAGAGGGACCAATTCCCGGCCTCTGCCACCTCAGGACAGGGAAATGTGAGCCACATGGTGCTGTGCTGGCAACGTTCCGTGGGGGCCACAGGACAAGAACGCCAACCAGGGACAGGAAGGCAAGACGGGGCCGGCCGAGTCACAGCCTGACGCTCACCTGCAGGCGAGGGCAGCGTTCCCTTGACACGGAGATCCAGGGAGTCCAGAGACACTTCCATGTACCCCGCACTGTCCCCCGGGGCCGCCGGCTCTGCGCTCCCCGAAGAAGACGTGTACGCTTCAGGACCTGCGTTCAAAGGCACCACTGTGAATGCCACGCCCCCAGACGTGGTGCCAATCAATCTGCTCCACTCAGCCATCACTGCCACTGTGGCCCAGGCCACCGCACTCCCCACCTTCCTGCACACTGTGTGAGCCCCCATGTCCACACACGGCGCGTGGGAGGGTCTGTGTCAAAACCTCTGTCTCTGACGGACCCCAGCCCGAGCCCAGCTGGCCCAACAGCCCGGAGGACGGTGAGCACAGGGTGAGTGTGCTCCGCGACCCTCAGGTCAGACCGGACGTTGAGCAGCAGCCAAGGAACACCCCACGTGCCGATTCCTGGGACCAGGACTTGGGGCGTCTGCCGCCAGACCGGGGTTTAGGAGAGGGTCGCCCTCGGGACAGGCCCAGGGAAGGCATCTGTGCACGAGGAGGCCCTGGAGCCGCCACTGTGGGACCCTCGCCGCGGAGCCGGGGAAGGAAAGCTGCTCGGACACAGAACCCCGAGCCCAGCGAGGGCAGATGCCCCAGCACCGAGCTCCATCAGCGTCGCAGCTCTTCTTTCAGTGGCCAGGGAACAGGGCATCGCCCGCTGAGGGGAGGCAGCACGCCTCTGAGTGCCGCCACCTTCTGCCCTGGGTCCGGGACAGGCAGGGAGCCAGCACCCGTGAGAAGTCGCCGTCCACCTGAGCGCAGGAGGGTCTGTGCCATTTTAAGCCTCACAGAGAGAACGCGTCCCAACTCCCGGGTGAGTGCTCAGGCGCGCGCTGTGCACGTCACACCAAGAAGGCAAAGATGACGCCTCTGCGCCAAAGGTACGTTCCCTCTCGGACCTGCGCCTGCGTGTTAGCCGGCAGGAAGAGCCACGCCAGGCAGGTGGCCTGAGGGGTTAAGCCATGATGAGAGAGGAACCATCCGGGAAGGAGCATGAGGTTCAAGGAGGCCCCGACACCTAAGTCCAGGCTCACACTGTGACAGTCACACACAGCGCCCGCATTTGCCTCCCCGATATCCACTCGGCAAAGCTACCTCTATGTCAGGGGAATGAAGGACAGCTGAAGTAATCAGGAAAACGATGGAGTGCTGCAGCTTGTGGTGCAGACAGATGGATGGACGGCCGGCCGGACGGAAGAGACAAGACCGTCCAGAAATGCCCAGCACTGTCAGCACAGGTGGGAAGGTGAGAAGAGAAAGTCCACGCAGCCATAGCGCCGCCTGCACACGGCACGTGCACTGGACCCACCTCCCAGCACAGGCACCAGCTCAGCCGCATCGGAGACCCACGATAGGGCTCAGGCGGAAACTTCAAGAAAAGATGGGACAAAACCTTTGTGCCTGACAGTTAGCACAAGACCTCTGAGGTCACAAACAGCAGAATTTGGAAAGAATGTAGTCATAAGTTATAGACTTCAACGCACTTTAAGCTTTTACGAGGTGCACACATTCACAGAACGCACTTCACAAAAGACCATAATCCCTGGGAAGGCACACATCGATCTCACACGAACGAAAGAATAAACACTTTCCCAAAGAAGACGCAGAAAGTAAACGTGCGCCCAGTGCAGGTGAGGAAACTGAGGCCGCGGCGCTGGAGCAGAGCGGGCGGCCAGGACACCAGCAGGGGCCTGCGCGCTGCGGGGAGAGGACAACGCTTTGGAAACGCTTCCCACCAAGTCAGACACCACATGACTCAACCCCTCCAGGCTAAACGTGGACCCAAGACGCTGAGAGCATCTGCTCCAAGAGACACGGACACAAGTGGGCACAGCTCTTCCCTCGGAAACAGCCCCAACTGGAAAGAACCCAACTCCCCAGCAGGCAAAGGACCCGCACACCGTGGACAGCCCTGGCCTGGTCTCCCTCTGGCCACCCAGCCCCGCCCAGCAACGTGGCTGCCTCCCCAACAGCTACGCACATAGCAGCTGCCTGAGAGACAGGCACCTCCCGATCATCCACACAAAGACCCACGGTGTGACCTGTCTGAACGAGCGAGGCAGGGTGACTGGGGACAGCAGGTTGGCATGGGCGGGGACCTGCCAGCTGTGCACCTGAGTGACATACACTGTCCCCAATGCCAAGTTCTCTGAAACCAAGTGGCTGCAGTAGCCCCGCCCCCAGGCCTGCTGACCTTCTGGGTCTGAGGGCCATGTCCTTCCTGTGTCCCTTCACAAAAAGACCTCTGAAGCCAGGAAATCTGAGCGGGGGCCGAAAGTCACCATGTGGACCGAGGCACTGCCCGCGGGACCCGGAGGTCCACACAGGCCCCAATGCCCTGTCTGCACAGGGCAGGTGATGGATGATCCCGTCAGCTCCACAGGCACCAAGGAAGCCAGGGAGTGAGTGCCACAGGGTTACGGTCACCTGGGTGTCTGCACCAAAGGAATGTCAAACATCATTCCTCTTCCTTAAACAGACGCAGTCCTCCAGAGCCCGCCTCCCGCCAGCCCGGCTCCCCCAGGGCTCCCGGTGGGCAGGGCTCACCCAGAGCGCTGCTCGGCTTCCTCTTGCTTCTCCGCCGCCTCTTCCTGGCCGGCTTGATCCAGGGGCTGTCAGGCTTCCCTTTCCTCTTGAGGAACTTCTTCTTGATGCTGGACTCAGAGCTCTGGACCAAAGGGGCAGGAACAGGGAGCTGAGCGGGGGGACCTCGGACGGCCCACGCGCTGCAGTTCTGTTTTCGTGCGAACAGAATACCTGCTATGTCCTGATTCTGCAACTAGAAAATCAATTTCACTTTCAGACATTCTTTCCCGGATCCCATTCTGACAGACCCGGGCTTTTCCCCAACATCACTCCAGGCTCAGTCATCTTACAGGCCCCGAAAAGGCTCGGAGCATCAGAATGGAACAGAGAAGTCTTGAGTTTGGCTCAGGGAGCGCCTACGCGCCAAGACCCAGCCCACACGCTGCGCTGCCTGCTCTGAGAGGCGCCTCCGAGCTCCGGAACCCGCCTGGAGCGCAGTGCGGGCGGGGCAGCGCGCCTCTAGCCTTCACGATGGTTTGAGTGTTTCTAAAACCTAAGTGGGGAAGGGCATCCACCTGCCACGAATGACAGACAGACACACAGTGGGGACCGCCAGCCCTGCAGCTGGTCCAGCGCAAGGACCTCAGGCTCCCTGCCTGCTGTGGGCAGGACCTGGAGAGAACGTGTTCACGAGACACAAAGGCGCACCAGGGGCAGGGCCTGGCCTTCCCGCTCCCCGCCCTGGTGCTGGACCGTGTCGGTGCTCCGCCCAGTGCGGCCCTCTCACCAGCCCGCCACCCCGTGCCCCTGCCCTCTGGGCGCTCCTGGATGGCAAAGCTTCAGAAAGAACTGTGGCAAGCACTGCACCCAGAACTCCCGTCACGTCACAGCATAACCAAGTCCGTGTCCTCCCTCCTCTCATCCGCCCCAGACCAGCTGACACCACATGCCACCTGCTGCCTCCTAAGAGCTTCTCCGTCCACGTGACCCCAGGTCCCGAGCTTCCTTCCTGAAGCTCAGAGGACCCTCCCGGTCTCAGGACCCACGTGTCTGGCCGTGGTGCCCAGGCTCCATCCCTCCCCATTTCCAAGCTCCCCATCCCACCCAGGGCCCTGCCTCCGTGACATCTCTGCTTGGCTGCCCAGTGGTAACAACAGACTTGCCCTCGCTCCGTGCCTCGCCCAGCCCCCCGACAGGTGGTTCTTCCTGACAGCTCACACCTTCCTTCCTCACAGCCGCGGCAGAGTCTGGGGGACCCCCTGCCGGCCCTGCCCTGGCCTGTCCGCGGTGCCGCTCCTGCTCCTTCCCAAGGCCGCCCGCATCTGCCTGCGCCCGCGAGGCCCTGCTTCCTCCCCGCGCGGACACAATGCATGGCGCTGTCTCCGGTTCACTGGGCTACAAACACGAAGCCAGAATGCACCGCTGGTTACCAGGTCGGACTCGTCTCCGTCCTCCTCCTCCTCCCCGGTGCCGGCCGACTCCTCCTCCTCAGACTCGCCATCCATCTGCCCAGCCGCACAACAAGCCAAAAAGAAAACAGAAACTAATGAGACGCTCCAGTGGCAGCGATTCCATCAAAGCCACATTTTCCAAACTCGGGCGGGGCAGGGGCGGGGCAGGGTGCCGGCGCTCCTGCCCCGCCCCGAGCGACTGCTGGGGTGCTCCCTCAGTCAGCGCTGAAGATGAGTGCGCCTGGCGCATCACCTGGTGGTCCTGAGCGTAGAATTCGGTTGGAGAGTAACAAAGCACACACAGTGAAAAGGTGTCAGAGGTTACAAAAATCACAATGACCCCTTCCCCCCACAGACACACCGAGAGCCCAGTCTGGCTCAGGGCCTTCAGCCCGTGTGCACACACGTGGCCTGAACACAAGAGTGCGTCTCTGTCTGGTCAGATGATGGGCCGTCAAATGCAGTTTTGTGAATGTTATGTCTTCTCATTAAAAATGTGTTTTGGAATTCTTTCCATATCAAAACAACACAGAGACCTTATTCTGGCTGCTTGTCTCCTTTTCTATCCACACACACACACTGTTGGTGTAGAAGTGGCCAAAGCACATGTGAGCACCCATGTGCCCCTTCTCACCGGTCCTGGAGGCGGGGACCAGGACGTGGGCACGCACATGCTGGCCTGGTTCTCCGTGGGGCACGTGGTGATGCCGTCAGCCCCCATCGAGGCACACCCAGCGCTCCACACTGCGACTGTGTCCTGAGCCAGCAGGACCCTCCGTCCGGGACCAGCCCCAGGCAGACGCTGCTTCACTGCGCCCTCCACCTCCCCACCAGGTCTCGGGGCCTTACCGCGTCCGCATTTCCACTGGGTTCTTGCTTTCTTACCAACTGTGGGAAGCTACACACACAGGATGCTAACGTGGTGGCTGCTGACCGTCACAGATGTCTTCTAGGTTGAGTTCTTTGAGCTTTGCTTCTGGTCTTCCTGGCATAAACTCGGAGGTGTGACCTGGACCAGTCACACGTGCCCCCCTTTCCCTTCGGGGCTCTGGGTCTGGCCCTGCACCAGGCCTTCCTCACTGGCCATCAGAAAAGTCCCAGCATCCCCTCCCACCAGGCAGCATTTGTGTCGACGCTAAATCTTCTGGAATTTACTTTTGTAAGTCACAGCTTCACTGGGAAGTGATTCACTTAACCGGAAACTCATCGTTTTAAAGTGTCCGACGGGGTGGTTTTCACTATGTTTGTGGTGCAGCCATCACCCCACCCAATTCCAGAAAGGTGACATTTGTGAGGAACCATCAAGCAGGAGCCCACATCTGTTTTTCCCCAACGATCAGCCGATTGTTCCAACATTTACTGAACTGTCCTGGTCCCCAGATGACTATCTAAACCCTATTCCCACAATAAACTCGGTCCTTACATACAAACGGCTGCTATGGCCCATCCCCTCCCTCCCGCCCTCCCTCCTCACAAGCCCCGTTTCGGTGGCAGCCTTGTCTCGGCACCGCGGCTCTCGCTCCCATCTTGCTGTCACCATGCCTCGCTCCTGTGGGTCCTGGGGGAACGGTTCTGGTCTGCACACAGTCACACTGGTCCTCCCCCAGACAAACAGTGGGTCTTTCCACGCACTTGTCTTTTTTCTGAATTGCTTTCAGAGAAGTCTTAGTTTTCTTCTTACAGGTAACAAACATTTCTTGTTAAATGTACTGCCAAGTGCGCTGGTGACATTACATCATTACAATCATACTTTTCAGTTTTTAGGTGAGATGTTGTGGTTTTGTTTCTCAGATCTTGCCCTTCGAAGATCCACACTGAAGTATCTGCTTCGAGACGACCTTTACCGGGCAAATGGAGCGGCCACGTGCTGTGCCGCCTACCGTTGCCCGCGTCTGCACAGCCTGACGGTCTGTGAGGCCGCGCCCAGCCACTGCCTCGCTCCTGGCTTCTGCACCGGGAGCACAGGGAGCGGCTGGGCTCCAGCTGCCTGCCTTCTCCAGCTGCGGTCTTGCCACTGGGAGGCACTTCCACCCTCAGCATATGCTTTTCTCTGGTCCTTCCCAACAGGAATGTTTCCTGCTGGTCTCGTCCCAAGAGGTCTCGGTGACCAGACCTGCGGGTTCATGGTGGGAGACAGCGGCCGCCCTCCCCATCTTCCTCCTCCTGTTAGAAATGCTTTAAGATGCTCACCACTGAGTGGTACAGTAACCTTTCTGGTAGGATCCAGATATCTTCGGTCAGCTTATTTAATGTGCTATCTTTAAGTTTTGTTGGATAGTTTTTTATTTTAGCCCTAGCAGGTTTGCTCAGTGGTTACAGCATCAGCCCGTAGACTGAAGGGTCAATTCCGGTCAAGGGCATGTACCTCAGCTGCAGGCTCGATCCCCGGCCCCAGTCAGGGAACATGCGAAAGGCAACCAATGGATGTGTCTCTCTCCCCCCGTCCCTTCTCATCTCTCTAAAAATCAATGGAAAAAAAATATCCTCGGGCGAGGATTCACAACAACAAAAAAAGATTGAGCAATGAAACCACCAGTTAAAACAAGCAGCTTAACGACTAAGTTGCCCAGCTGGTCCCGAAGTGCCGTGAGAGACCGTGAAGGAAGGAGCAGGGGACTTTGTAGGGTCGCTGGGTAACTGCACACACAACAGCTGCCAAGAAGGCAACACCGAAAACCTGAGCAAACGGGGAGGAGAAGGGAGCGGGCCGAACAGCCGGGTCCAATGCTGCACCGAGAGCTGAAGCACCAGCGAGCGAGGAAGACGGCCCGCGGCCCGCGAAGGCTCAGGGGCGGGGAGGCCAGAGACCCTGACCCAGCAGGACCGACCCCAATCGCCAGACCCAGCTCCAACCCCAGGCTACAAAGTGAGGGTTGCACCTCACCCCACCCCGCGCTCAAAACGCCTCGGACCCCCAGCTGCCTGCCACATGACCAGGCCCTGAAACTGGCTTCTAATCCAAACAGCAAGCGCTGGTCCCACCAATGAGAAGGCCGGCGCCGTGGAGGAACACACGGCGGGGCCCCCTTCCTACCAAGTGGTTTCAGAGCATAACCAACCCCAGGGGCACAAGGCTACACACAGAGCAGCGTCCGGTGGGAACACACTCGGAAGGGGGGGAAGTCTGACCGCGAAGTCGTGCGGGTCCCACGCGGTCCCACGCGTGGGCAGCCAGCAGGCACCTCGGGGGGACTCCACGAGCTGTGTTCGGGTCTCGGAACCACCTCATTTTCTGGAAAATTACTAAGAACACCAGAGCGCCTTTGTGGTGTGTTCTGTCCATTAATATTTTCTGTCACAGAAATTTAAACTGAGACTGTTTAAACCACAGCACAGCTCCAATAAACGACAGTATGAAAGGCAACTACGATTTTAGCATTTTACAGTCATACTTTTGACACCAAGGTGGCCAGAGAGGGTCTCAGAGAACTGGGATGACTTTAAAAACGACCATGACAGCCCTGGCCAATTTGGCTCCATGGATAGAGCATCGGCCTGTGGACTGGGCATCTGGGGTTCAATTCCATCAAGGCCACATGCTCAGGCTGTGGGCTCCATTCCCAGTAGGGGGCACAGGAGGCAGCCAATCAATGATTCTCTCTCACCACTGATGTTTCTATCTCTCTCTCCCTCCCTTTTCCTCTCTGAAATAAAAGTATTTTTAAAAACCCACCGTGATATAACAATGACAATGAACTAACAATACAAACAAACGCACAAACATAACACTGCAGAGATGAGCCACACTAATACACGCACGGCCCAGCAGGGTTCCATTTGCCCCGAGGCAGGGCGGGTACGAGGGCGGCAGGGCTCAGGGGGTGACCTGGGTGGACACTCAGGCGTGGCATTCTGTGGTCACTGGCAAACTGAATCCTTATCATTCCTGGGGTCATGAAGCCATCACCAAACCCCAAACCCAAGCTGGCTCCACAAGGAGCCGCTGAAACACAGGAGCTCTCTGGCCTTCCGCCTTTCATCTGCTCGCCACTAAGTCCTGCAAACAGGCCCGTACCCTTCAGTCTCCTCTGAGCCAGTCCCCACTCTCACCATGGCCACCGTCTGACACGCCCTGGCTGTCCGACCGACACCGCGTTAGGGCCACGGAGTGTCGTCAGGACGGCTGGCGCGTGTGCCGTCTCTCACTGGGACGGCCCTGTTCAATCTACTTGTGCTCACTGTACTGCTAACTTAGGCTGTCCCTGCGTCTTGTTTTGTTTCCCAGTGGCCACAGTGTCTTCTTTCATCCCACTTCGTTTCCTGATTCTTTTGTAAGCTTGACGTTGCTTTAGTTCCCCCTTGATAACTACGTCTAGTATTCAGTGTCCAGACTCCCTCTTAAAGGTGAGAATCTGGATCAAAAGAAAGAATCCGGATATAGACTCAAATTCGTATGCCACGCTGTATATGACAATGGCGCTTTTTAAACCAGCCAGGGGAAATCAGTCAATAATGCTGTTGACATATGTGGACAGCCATTTCGAGGGAATGGGTTCCATAAAATTCAGCCATTTTGAGTGCATTAACTTTACATTTTATCACCAAATAAATTCTGTATGTCAAATATTCATAAACAAAAGATGAAATCCATGCAGTATTAGAAGATAGCTCACGTCAACTGACCCACAACCAGCAGTGCAATTCCGTGTACCAGCAGGAGATGAGGAGCTGGGCTGCGAGCCTCTGGCAGGGCTGGAGGACGAGCCTGCCCGGAGCTGACGCCCAACCCCTCATCCACGCGACGCTCCTGGTGCCACATCGTCACAGATGCACAACCACAGACGATGGGAGAGAATGCCCAGTGGGGCTCGGAGCAGTGACTGCGTTGGCTTAACAGTCCAGCTTAAAGGTGACCGAGAGTTTTCTCAACCGAGTCTGCTCCGTGGCACAGTAAGAGCACAACGATCTACGTCCCCAGCTCCCAAAACTGAGCGCGCACAAATGCTCGCCCAAACACCCACATCTGCTCAGAAACCACACCGACCCAGGGCCCTGGAGCCCCTGGCCAGGGAGGAGCCCCAGGACCACCTGCAGGCAGTTCCTGGCTGACAGGGCCCCGATGCTGCGGCTGTGACCGCACTGCCACCCGGCCACCTCCTAGAGCTGGTCCTCCCTCGGGTGGCCACATAACAAGGACACGCCTGGCACCTGGGACACACCAGGTGGTACCGATCACATGCACCTTGGCAGCCCTGGATGCTGCTTGCTCCGACCAGGAGGACAGGGACTCCCGTCAGTTCCTCAGCGGGGGGAGGGCTGCCCCTGGGGAGGGGTCGCACCGGCCAGCAGCAAGCACCACGAGCAGTCGGCCACAAGTGAGTCCTGTCCACCCAGAGCCTAAGGCGCTCCATCCATGCCCTTCAATAAACAGGCACAGGGAGACACACGCTTCTCTATTAAAAGAAACTAATCTAAAATGCAAGAAAAGTAAACAAAAACTCAAGTCAGACGCAGATAGGGACATGAGGGCGGCCTAGAAGACCCGCTGCTGACTCCCAGGCCCACGATGGTCCGCTCCGGAGCCTCCTGACCGCGGAGGGAAAGGCCTACCTTCTGGGTGCGGTCACTCCCCGACACGCTCTCTTTGGAAGTCCTGCTGTCCTCCGTGGGAAAGGCGGCAGCCTGCTCGGCGCCCTGGTCCTCCTCCTCGTCCAGCTCCTCGGAGTCCTCCTCCTCCGAGTCCATCTCCATGCTCTCCCCGTTCACGTGGAGGGTGCTGTCGCCCAGGTCCTTCTCGCTCTGGAACGGGCAGGGGGACATGCGTCACGCGGAGCCGGGAGCAGGACAGCCTGCTGGCCCCCAGCGCAGGGCGCCGCTGCCACCTGGATGGGAGGCGTGGCCTGGAGCAGAGGCGCCTGAGAGCCTAGGCTCCTTTAGAAGGGACCGCGGCCTCCCCCTCACCCTGGGTCTGTCGGCCGCAGACCGTCCTGGACAGACACACGGCACCGCCGCGCCCTCACCTTGGAGCCGGCAGTGGAGTGAGTTATGCTCTTAAACATCTCAATCACCGTCCTCTGTTTTAATACTTTGGTCTTTTTCCTGGGAACCAGACTATAGGTTCCCATTCTTCGTTTTTTCTTTCGAGACACTGCAGCTGCTAAAACAAAAGGCAAGGAAGCTAAAAAAAAAAAAGTCAAAAGGAGAAAAGAAAGAAAAAGAGGTGCCATTCACATGTGTTTTCCAGGTAGGGGACAGCTCACAGACCTGACCACCAACATTCAGCACACATTCAGGGGCGGGAGAGGGCAGGGGCGCTCACGGGCCGTCCGTTGAATTCACAATAAAACACTGAGCTGTACAGATGCAAATGGGACCCTGAAAGCCCCGCCCCTGCACAGTGCCCTTCCCGCCACCCTCCTCCTTGCTCCATCCACCACCGGAAGGGCAGTGGTGGACAACAGCTGGAACCAAACACTTTTTTTAAAGTTCCAGGGTTTAGAAGTTTCTGAAACCCACCGAGAGGCACTGCTTCCTTTGCTGAAAAGGGCATTCACAGGGCACCTGGCAAAAGCTGGCCACGAGTCGCGGCACGGCTACCGCCTGTGGTGGCAGTGCTGTTTTCAGGGACACTATACTGTCACTGTAGGAAGCAGCACTGAAGTATCTAGAGGCCAAAGGGGCCAATGTCTGCACCCCACCTCCTGGGTCAGGAGTCGCGTGGGGGGAGCACACGGCTGTACCGGTGCTGAAACGGGCACAGAGATGCCGGCCGAGGCCCTGCACCGGCCGGAAGTACTTTAAAGCCCGGAAGGCATACCGCTCTGACCGTGGACACGCCCAGGCAGCCTATGGGAAACAGGGGGGCAGCAGCCGCACCCCTGCAACCAGGCTGACCGGGCTCACCTGCATGTCTGCGCCCCACATGCGCGAGCCTCATGCAAAGGGCCTTTCTACACTGAAGGGGGCCGTCCTGTCTGCAGGAACTGTGTCCCAGTAGCTCAAGAGCGAGCCCCCGCCACCCCAAGGCACATCCACCAGCCTCCTCGGGTGGGGCCACCGTGCAGCCACCTGCCCCAAAAGGCCCAACCAAAACCACATTCAGCCACTGCCCCAACGGCACGAACAGAAGCAGGCTTAGGAGAGCAAGGACGCCCACAGGAAAGGGGTGGACAACAGCTGGAGCCAGAGCACTGCTCTCCGCACCCTCCACCCACAGGCCCCCAATATCACGGGGAGTTCCCCCACCAGCGTCTTCCACCCAACAGGGCGACCAGGGCGATCATGGAGGCCATCTTCCTGTGAGACTGACAAGGCAGGGGGGAGGCTGCAGGTTTCCAGGGGAGCCCAGGACCCACCGACGCCAGAGACGCCCATGCTGGGCCCTCACCTGTCTGTGACTTCGTGGGGGCCACGTAGCACTGGTTCTGAGGTAGCGACTGATGAA
Organism: Myotis pilosus; assembly: GCA_036010255.1. Classification (NCBI taxonomy): domain Eukaryota; kingdom Metazoa; phylum Chordata; class Mammalia; order Chiroptera; family Vespertilionidae; genus Myotis; species Myotis pilosus. Next base: position 73,373,851 of record JASKON010000013.1, read on the forward strand.
GGGGTGGGAAGGGGGGCAAAAGCTGCTGTCGTCCAAAATCAGAAACGTCCTTGCTGATCTCCTCTGCGGGCTCCTCATGACCTCGAGCTTCTCGGGGGTCCTTGCTGGCTGCGGGCTTCAGGACAAAGACAGTCAGTGACTAATGACACACCAGCAGCCGCACGGAGACCGCGGCCTCCGGCACAGCTCCTTTCGGTCAACGCCCCGCCACCGAGATGAGTTACCGTGAGAGGCAGGAGGAAGTGGCGCCCGGCTCCGGGGACTAGACGGGTCAGCACCGTGAGCTAAGAGCGGTGTCTACATTTTTAAAGGGAAGGAGAAGCAGCAGCAGTGACCCTGTGTGGCAAAACCCTAAGTACTTCTACCTGGCCCTGTGCAGAAGTTCGCCAGCCCTATTTATTAATAAGTTATGACTAAAAGTACCCTCAATGGGTGGCATCAAAAGATCTCCGATCGCCCTGAGCGGCACCCCCAAATGGCACAACAGAAAAATCACACGGCATCTCTGTCTCTGCTGAGTGTACAGACTTCTCACCCTGTCCTTGTGCTCAGCCTGCCGGGGCCCCAGCAGCCTGGATCTGACATCCAGCCTCCGGCCCTGCGGTCATGCCACAGCCACCCACAGCCTGGAGGGGGTTGGATCTGAAATCCCACTCAGCCTAACCAGGTCCACCGCGCACACGGGAGGTGCAACCAAGAGTCCAGGTAAGCATCCTCAACAAGTGATGCTGGGAACTGGACATCCGCACACACAAGAACGGAAATGGACCTTTACATCCCACTAGGTACAAAAATTAACTCAAAACGATCAAAGACCTAAAACTACAAAAACTCTTAGAAGAAAACAGTGGGGAGCTGCATGACACTGGCTTTGGTGGTGATTTCTTGGACATGACACCAAATGTATAGGCAACAAAAGAATAAGTGGGCAAATTAGACTTTCCAAAATTAAAATGTTCTGTGCATCAAATGACACAATCAATAGAATGAAAAGGCAGCCCTCTCCAAAGGCACACCAAGGCCACCAGCACGCGAAGAAGATGCTCGGCCTCACCCGTCCCAGGAAAACGCAAGTCAAACCCACAGGAGCCGGCCGGGCCGGGGCTGAGCACAGGCCTATGAAGTAGGGGTCGCAGTCTCATCCCCGTCAGGGCACAGGCCCAGGGTTGCAGGCTTGATCCCCAGTAGGGGGCGTGCAGGAGGCAGCTGATCAATGATTCTCTTATCGTTGATGTTTCTCTCTCTCCCTCTCCCTTCCTCTCTGAAATCAATAAAATATATATATATTTTTAAAACTCACAATGAGATAGATAGCACGTCATACCCATTAAAATGGCTACTTTCGAAAAACAACCACCATAAAATTATCCATTATGCCTCAATTACAACACACACAGGAAAAACAGGTGCTGGCGAGGGGGTGGACACTGTAGCTGGTCACTGCTGGCGGCCATGTGCAAGGTGCAGCTGCTGCGGGACAGTGGAGGGGCCTCGGAAAGGCCGCCCGGCAGTCCCGCTCCTGGGCCGACACCCGGAAGAATGGAAACCAGGGCCTCGGGAGGTACTTGTACACGACGGCTCAGAGCAGCGCTGCTCACAGGAGCCCAGGGCTGACATCGCAGAGGCCCGGCGAAGCCCCTGTGGTCCATCCGCACAGCACAGCACCGAGCCCTGAGAAGGAAGGCCTTTCTGCTCCTGCTACAACCGATGCCTTTGGGGACATGACGCTGAGGGAGAGAAACAGACTCGAAGGACGAGCCCTGTGGGTCCCACACACATGAGGTCCCTGGAATCAGACCCACAGAGACCGACAATCCCTGGTGGTGGGCGGGTGGGGACAGTGTCCATCTGGGAAGATGAGAAGGTCCTAGAGCCGTTGATGGGGGTTCCACACCGTGAATGTCCTTCACGTCCAGAACTGGACACTTCACACTGGCTAAGATGGTGTATTTTATGCTGTGTGTGTTTTCATTGCCTGGGCTCACGGTCCAGGCAGCGGCTGACCCTGCGGCTCTAGCTGGCCCCTGGCGCACCCTTCTACCCCCTCTATCAAGGACGCGCTCCCACCTGATCCAAGTGCTGCTCCTTCCACAGCCTCCACCCTCCGGCCGTGGCACAGGGAGCACTGTTTCAATCTAACTCCTTCGCCCTGCAAAATGCTGACAGGTTTGTCTAACAGTCCCTGAACACAGACAGGCATCACATTCTGCTCCCTGATGTCCCCTCAGATCAGCAGCTTGAGGACAAATGCAGGCATGGTGTAGGGAAAACAAACCCTGAGGGGAAACAGCCACACAGGCTGCCGAGGGACAAACCTGTCCTTTAGGATGTTATTTAGAAAATCTAAAAAACAACAGAAAAAAGCAAGATTCTCGATTTTGTTAGGGCTCTATTATTTGAAAAAGCAAAAACATGAGCCAAGAACTGCCTCCCACAGAGGCTGCCTTGATGGGTCCTGGGCACCCCACCCAAGCCTGAGACCCTCCCCCACAGAGTACAGCTGTCACACTCCCAGAGCGCACCTGCGTCACACCTGCCGCCCACCCGCACCAGGCTGGCCCAGACCCCACCCAGCACCCCAACTGGCACAGGGTCCAGTCCTTGCCACCCGCCCGTGTCCCGGCGGCCACCTTCCACGGCGGGGGTGAGCCCTCACAGCACACCACGGCTCCTTCCAGACAAGCGGGCACGACCGCTGAGGATGGCGGGGAGCTCCACAAACTGGCTGCACCTTTTTCTCAGAACCTGGGGAATTCTGGGGGCACACGTGGGAGGAGGGGGTCTGGTGACACAGATAGAAGGAGAAAGCTAAGGGGCCACTGTGCTGATGCCCCTGCAGTGTGTGCAACTCAGGCAGAGAAATGGGGCTGCACTGGCCGGGCATTTCCTCCTCCCCCAAGGAGCACAGTTTCCAGGCTGTGGAGCAGCGGGCGTGGCCTTCAGGAAAACAGTTTCCAAGCCTCAAACCCTTCCATACTCTTTTCCTACAACTGACCAGCTGGAGAATGTTCAGGAATTTCCAACAAAATGATGTGTTGCAGCCAACTGCATACTAATAATCATAATAACTCAATTCAAAACAAAGCTAACACTTAATGAGCACATGGTCAGAGAAACTCGATATTAAATTTCAAATTGCTTTCTTTCCCTAGAGCAGCGGTTCTCAACCTGTGGGTCGCAACCCCTTTGGGAGTCGAACGACCCTTTCACAGGGGTCGCCTAAGACCATCGGAAAACACATATATAATTACATATTGCTTTTGTGATGAATCACTATGCTTTAATTATGTTCCATTTGTCACAATGAAATTGGGGGTCACCACAACATGAGGAACTGTATGAAAGGGTTGCGGCATTAGGAAGGTTGAGGACCACTGCCCTAGAGAAGCCTGATGAGGTGACAAAAGATCCTCAAGAATGAAAATGTGGTAGAATAAACACCTGGAAGAGGGAATGGAATAAAAGTCTACTTTCGCGGAGATTAAATAAGCGATGTGACATTTCTCACAAGCATTGTGAAAGTGATAATGGTGGACCAAAAAGAAATAGGCACAAAAAATGAACTTCATCTAAACCTCACACCTAATACAACAATTAACTCGAAATGAATCCTATATTTGAAGTTCACATGAAAGTAAAAAACTCCTCAGAACCAGAGAAACCTGGGGACCTAGGGCTTGTGAGCTCTTGGACGTGACACCGAACGCGTCAGCCATGAGAGGAGGAGCTTCCCTCTTTGCTGGCTGGACCTCGTCAACAGGAAGACCTTCCCGCGAGACCCTCTGAGAGCATGAAGACGCGCACGGGCCAGGGTGTCGGCAGACGCAGACCCAGCACCGGCTCCTGTCCGCGGCCTCCGCGCTCACAAGACACGCGGTAAACCCAGGAACGGGCGTGAAGGACACACCATGGCCACCAGTGTGTGCAGAATTGAACCACAACGAAGTCTCACAGCCAAAATTAACACGGCGGCAACCCCAGCGCTGGAGGAACTGGGCTGCTCAGCCCTTGCCGGGGGATAACATGCCGTGGCTTGTCCGTTGTCCGGCAGGTGGCTTGGCAATTGCTTATACAACTAAATCTCCAATTACCACGTGATCCTGCAACTGTGCTCCTGGATTAACACAGAGAAATGAAAACAGGTCCAGACAAGAATGTGTGCAAGCCTTGGCTGGGTGGTTCAGTGGGTTGGAGCATCACCTCGCTCACCAAAAGGTTGTGGGTTCAATCCTCAGTCGAGGTGCATAGGGGAGGCAACTGATAGATGTCTCTCTCTCTTTTTCCCTTCCACTCTAAAAATCAATGGAAAAAATATCCTCAAGTGAGCATTAACAAAAAAAATAAAAGAGTAATACAAAAGAGAGCTAAGAACACTATGAAAAAAGTAGCGGTGAAAATTAAAAATATCAATATATGAAATGACCAGCAAAAATGTCAAAACTGGAACCCGGTGAGGTGCCATGCGAGAAGGCAGAAGACCCACGTCCACAGACAGAGCAGCACACAGAGCATGTTCCTGGCACTGAGGAGACGCGCAGCCAGGCCCTCAGGGCCCACCGGGAGGCGGCCCAGAGGGAAGCACAGGGCCCTGCAGACGACGGACAGACAGAGACGGGCAGCAGCGTGCTCACCAGCAATGCCTGTGCGAGAAACCCCAGGGGACCTGACCACAAGCCTGAATCCACAGGAGGGGAGACGCACAGCCCTGCGGGCCCTCAGAGTGCAGGTGGCGTGCGGGCTCGCAGGCGTGGAACAGCAGCAAAGGCAACTGGCTTGGCGTGAATCGGGAACGTGCCGCCTATTCTCGGCACCAAGCCCTCAGCTGCTGGCTGGGTGCAAGGGCAGAGCCCTGGACGTGTCTTCAGTGCAGTCCCCCGTCCCTCCGTCTGAAACTCTGTGGCCCTGGCTCACCCACTTCCTGTCTACTCACTTCCCGGGGAGACGGCGTGGGCTTAGGGATGGAAGGAAGTCCCCAGAGCAAGCAGGAGTGGAGTCCGCGATGCGTTTACTTGCGGGCCACAGGCACCGCCCAGAGCACAGCCCAGAGAGCCGGCTGAGGGCCCGCTGCCCCTCCGACTGTGAGCAGCATCTCCTAACCTCCCACCCACAGCGGCCACCCATTGTTGCCCTTCTCCTTCCTGCACTGACGCCCACCTGCCAGGGCACAGACAGAGAAGACAAAGGACGCTGCCCCTGCCCCGCCCCGACAGGCGCATTACCAGGCCCAGGACGGACTTCGGCATGGTCTTCCGAGCCCTATGAACCTTGACATCTGCGCCCAGGGCCGAGGGCTTCTTGTCCTCTGAGTCTTTGCTCCCTTCCCCGGGCCTGGCTGGCGCGGCGGCTGGCGTCTGAGAGAGCACACTGGGAGTCCGCCCTTTGCCAGCCGCTCCTGGGAGAGTCTTCGCAGCATGGCCGGGAAGGGAGGGTGCCAAGGTGCTGGGGACCCGCAGGGCCGGCTCCTGCAGGGCTGGTTTACTCAGGAAGTACCCGTTGCTCCCAATGACGGCCGTCTGCGTGAGGTCGTCAGCCGGGTCGTGGTTCTGCTTCCCCACGTCCGCGTCTCTTTCTGAAACCCCGTTCTCCGCTATCCGGGTCAGTTTATTGGGACCTTCCTGGGGGCTGGCGTTTGCATTGTCCTGAGTGTGCTCAGCTGGGTTGACATGCCTGCCGGTATCACTCCTTTCACAGGACCCGTTGGTGGCCCCGTCTGCAGCCACGTAGGCATCTTCTCCCGGCTTCTCAGGGGAGCCTTCATCGGCAGCCATAGAGAGCTCTGCAACAGAGGGGGGAGTCAGACGCTACAAAAATCAGTGACCCATCTCCATACAGGCAAATGGCTTGAACAGGCATTTCTCCAAAGATACACAAGTGGCTAATAAGCACATGGAAAGACGCTCAAGGTCATCAGGGACACACAGATGAGAATCACCGGGTGGTGCTGCCAGAGAGGGTAAGGCCACGGCTGCAGGGGGAGGACGGGGCCCCACGGGCTGGAGGCAGGCAGCGTGGTTGGCTGCTGCGGACATGTCTGGTGGAGGACGGGGCCCCACGGGCTGGAGGAAGGCAGCGTGGTTGGCTGCTGCGGACATGTCTGGCGGAGGACGGGGCCCCACGGGCTGGAGGCAGGCAGCGTGGTTGGCTGCTGCGGACATGTCTGGCGGAGGACGGGGCCCCACGGGCTGGAGGCAGGCAGCGTGGTTGGCTGCTGCGGACATGTCTGGCGGCTCCCTGGCCGCACTCACCACTGGATTTAGAAAAGGCCTGAGGGGAGCCAGGGCGGTCGTGCTTCCCCAGCCTCGTCAGCGTGTGGCTGCCAGAACCACGCAGCGCGCCCTCTGGTGGGCGCACCCCCTGCACCCAGCACTGTTCAGGGGCAGCCCGAGCGGCTTCGGCTGAGGGATTGAGTGAAGCTGCCAGCCATGGGTCCATGACCACTCAGCCTGGCTGTTCTGGGAGGACCTGAAGGGCTGCTTTTCACTCCTCGATGAGGCTTTCTCTTCCTAGACCTTGCGTGTGCCTGCGTGCCTGGGAGGGGCGAGAGGAGAAGCTAGACGGGGCGGACCCCCCTTACCTTCCTCTCCCAGCAGCTCGGTCTTCACGCAGCAGTCCTGCCTGGTCTCCCCCTTGGCCGGAACTGCCTGCTAAAGGAAACAACTGTCAGACCAACCCGCGAGGCAGGCCAGCCATTCGCCACCATGACTTCTCTGAATAGAGTCCTGAACCCAAACCACGTCCCAGTCACTGTGGTGCCTGGACAGCACGGGCCCTGCGGGAGGAGGGTCGGGACAGGTGAGGGCGCACGGCCCTGGGCTGTGGAGCCACTGTAACAAGCAGTGTGCTGGCACCAGGATTTCAGAGTGTGTTCTACTGTGACAGGGACCCACCCGTGTTTCTAATGTCCAACAACCTACGTTACAGAGCCGGTAAACGAGGTCGCCCTGAATCACCCAGGGCTGGTCCATGCGGCGGCCTCCTGGGATGGCCGTGAGAGACAAACTCTTGCCCCAGGAAGGTCAGCCTCTGGGGAGACATGAGCATTACTCGGAAGGCTCTGTCCAGGCCCTCCAGCCACCGCAGTGGCCACTGCAAGGCCACGAACGAGAAGGCAGTGCCATGCGCCTCTGGGGGCCAGATGATGCAGACCCCAGGTTTCCCACTGAGAGGTCCAGAACCCAAGGCATGACCCATGGGCGTGACACGTGTGTTACTGACTCCTCACTGGGCGGCCACGTCCAGCAGCAGCACAGGAGGCAGGGAGACGTGTGGTTCTAGCCACAGCAGATGCCCAGTTCTGCACTGCCCCTTGCTCCTCTCTGCTTTAGACGCCACCACCCGAGACCTGGGCCAGAGCTGGCTTCGTCCCGGGAGAAGCGCTGCCTACGCCGAGTGGGGGCTCACTCGCAGACGCATCTCCCGGCCAGGACACTCCTGCGTGGAGAGCACTCTGCACCCACTGCCTAATGGTAAGCTATTCCCAACACAGCAGTTCACGAGCTCATTGTCAAGGGGTTGGGGGAGAATGAACCCTTTCAACAGCTGGTAGATTTCCTTTTTCCTCTTTTGTCCTTTTGTTTCTTCCCTTGGCAGAAAAAGGAGTTAGTTCCTAAATTTGGAAAACACAATTAACATACAGTTGTTCCATAATTTACATTCGAGGGAACAAACTCTCTGTTCATCTGCTACTTAACCCTCCCCTGGCCTGTCTGCAAAGGAGAAAACCAGCTCTACCTCCTGCCCTCGCCTGGACAGGTCTCTCAGCCCCGTTTTCCAAGACTGATGGCCGGACCAGCACAGAGCCCATCGCCACGGCCCAACAGCCACGCTGACGCCACTCCAGAGAGGGGTATCCCTGGACGGGCCACTGCACCGGCCTGGCCAGGAACTGTGCCCAGTGTCCGCCCCTTGGAGCCGGAGGCTGGGCACTGACATCAGCGCAGCCACACTGTGAGGAGCCCAGGCCACAGGAGAGGCTGTGGGGGACGTCCGTTCAGCGGCCACAGAACCAGCCTCAACCACCAGAGGTGCGCATGTGTGAGCCTGCAGGTGCCCCGGCCCAGGGCTCGGCTCACAGGCCAGGAAAGCCATCTCCTCTGCCCTGGGACTTGCTGGCCCCGGGGACATAGCCGACCAGAGCGATGGCTGCAGATGGCCACGCCACAGACAACTGCCACAGTGCTCTTCCTGCCCGGGCCCGGGTGGGCAGCTGAGTGAGGTCCTACCCTGCCAGCACCCCGTCCCCTGACCAGAACCTGGAAAGCATGGCCACGCCCCCTCGGCAAGAAGCTGTGCTATTGGTCGCCTCGTCTGCAGAGCACAGACACTAGCCGGGCCTGGGCCGGGGTTGGTGTCAGCTAGGGCAGGCGTCTGTCCTGAGGGCTGTGTGAACAGGCTGGGCTCATTGTGGACTTGGAGTCTGGCTGTCCTTGAAGTGGAGACAGTCACACACATCTCCTCCCACCACAATAAGCCCACTTCCTAGTTCCCACACCAGTCTCCTCTGGATTTGGACAGGACGACTGCTTCAATTTGACTGACGACAAATCGAGTTTGGTGACACCTGCCTTCCCCCGGAGACCTGCCTGGCTCTCACGCTGCGGCTTTTTCTCCTCTTGTAAAAACTCCTCCCACAGTTAAAAAGTTGACTGGGAAAGATCATTTAATGACAAGCAGCCATTAGAAATGTCGAGGCACAGAAATACTTCATGATGATGTCAACAGAAGGCACTTCCCTGTAATGCCCTGGCACCTGAGCATCAACTCGGCCTGGTGTTTTTCACAATTCTCACTTCATGCCAGTTCCAAATTCTTCCAGTTCTGCCAGCCTTCTCATTTAGCTCTGCCTGTTTTGCATTTCAATAGAATCAGCAGCTTCCTGTGAACGTTTCGTGAACGTGCTCCATGTATGTGTCATGGGAAGAGAAGGAGGTTAAAGCTCCCATATTCAGGAGGAAGGAACAAACCCACCAGAGCCCAGGAGGCAGAGAGGCAGTCCGAGTGGAGAGGACGGCTGCTGGGCAGCGCCGGCCCCTCACAAGCACCACAGGAGCGGCGCCTCACCCACTGGCTGCCATCAAACGCTGCGCCACCCCAGTGTGGGGCCACCCCAGTGTGGGGCCATCCCAGTGTGGAGTCACCCCAGTGTGGGGCCATCCCAGTGTGGAGTCACCCCAGTGTGGGGCCATCCCAGTGTGGAGTCACCCAAGTGTGGGGCCATCCCAGTGTGGAGTCACCCCAGTGTGGGGCCACCCCAGTGTGGGGTCACCCCAGTGTGGGGCCACCCCAGTGTGGGGCCATCCCAGTGTGGAGTCACCCCAGTGTGGGGCCATCCCAGTGTGGAGTCACCCCAGTGTGGGGCCACCCCAGTGTGGGGCCACCCCAGTGTGGAGTCACCCCAGTGTGGGGCCACCCCAGTGTGGAGCCACCCCAGTGTGGGGCCATCCCAGTGTGGAGTCACCCCAGTATGGGGCCATCCCAGTGTGGGGCCACCCCAGTGTGGAGTCACCCCAGTGTGGGGCCACCCCAGTGTGGAGTCACCCCAGTGTGGGGCCATCCCAGTGTGGGGCCATCCCAGTGTGGAGTCATCCCAGTGTGGAATCACCCCAGTGTGGGACCATCCCAGTGTGGGGCCATCCCAGTGTGGGGCCATCCCAGTGTGGAGTCACCCCAGTGTGGAGTCACCCCAGTGTGGGGCCATCCCAGTGTGGAGTCACCCCAGTGTAGGGCCATCCCAGTGTGGGGCCACCCCAGTGTGGGGCCATCCCAGTGTGGGGCCATCCCAGTGTGGAGTCACCCCAGTGTGGAGTCACCCCAGTGTGGGGCCATCCCAGTGTGGGGCCATCCCAGAGTGGAGTCACCCCAGTGTGGGGCCATCCCAGTGTGGAGTCACCCCAGTGTGGGGCCATCCCAGTGTGGGGCGGCTGTGCAAACGGAAACCCTCGTGCACGGCTGGTGGGAATGCAAAAGGATCCGGCTGTTGTGGGACAGTCTGGTAGTTTCTCGGAAAGTTTAAAAAAAGTTACCAAATGACCCAGCAATTCCATCCCTGGGCAGGCACGTGGACAGGTCCTTACACACAAATGTTCACAGCAGCATCATGCAAAGGGGTCAGAAGATGGAAGTACTCGTGTCCCTCAGCAGAGGAAGAGAGAAAACATGGTACATACAGACGGTGGAATCGGGTTCGGCCAGAAAAAGGCATGAAATTCTGGCACAGGCTACAACATGGACGGACCTCGAAAACATCATGCTAAGTGAAATAAGCAACATGAAATGACAAAACCTGTGAAGCTCTCCTTCTATGGGATGGACGGATGACCAGGTAGGTAGACGGGCAGGCAAATTCACAGACGGCAGGGGAGGGAAGTTACTGCTCTGCGGGTACAGAGTTTCTGGGGGGTGAAATGTTTTAGAAACAGACAGTGATGATGGTTGTGCAACATTGTGAAATGCTTAACGCCACCAGACAGTACTTAAAAATGGTTAAAATGATGAAAATGTACGTGTAAGTACATTTTATCACAATAAAGGAAGGGGGGGTGGGGAATGAGAGGGGCCCACCAGCCATTCAGATACTCAGATGCAGTCGGGTACTTCCTTAAGGAAACCAATGCAGTCAGGAAGGGCTACTTCAAAAGAGAGAAGTGATGCCTCCGGAACAATACAACAGAAAATGGCATTTGCACCGTACAAAGGGCACACGGCATAATACTGCTAACAGCACAGCAGACAGATATACTTGTGAACATACGTATTACTTTCCTGGTGGTGGTGGCTATGCTGTGTTCAGTAAGAGGATCTTTGTAGGAAACACACTGACATTACTTAGGAGGCACAGGGCATCTAGGAGAGAACCTAATCTCAAATGGATCATAAAAACCTTTCATGACACTTGCAACTTTTCTATTAAGTTTGACCGTATTTCAAAAGAAAAACAATTCTATGGACAGAAAAACAATGACTCATATACAGAATGATCCTATGTATTTCTGGAAGGCCGTCCCCCAGACTCACCCCCATAGAAGCTGTGGGCAGAGCTGGAAAGGGTGAGAGAAGGCAGGGTAGATCCTGCCCAAACAGAATTTGGTTTTCAAAGAAAAAATTCATTTATTACTCTATAGTTTTTAAGTTTAAGTAAGGGGAATTGGGAAAAACTAAAAGATAAAAATTACTCATAAGCCAACCACTGTAACATCTACACTAATAAAAGAGAAAAATGGTAATTGGCGTACGACGCTACCCTTTTCATTGGCTACTCAGGGCTATATGCAAATTAACTGCCAACAAGATGGCGGTTAATTTGCATATGTAGGCACAATGCAGGGAGGCGAAAGGGAAAGCAGGAAGAAGCCCCCTGCCACTGACAGTGATCGGAAACCCAGCGGGGAGCTAAGAGCTGGGGGGCAGGGCAAAGGCGGCCCTGGGGCCGCCTTTGCCCTGCCCCCCAGCCATGATTGGAGAATCAGGTGCCTTTTCCGCCCTGGCCAGTGATAGCAGGAAGTAGGGGTGGAGCCAGCGATGGGAGCTGGGCACAGTCGAAGCTGGCAGTCCCAGGAGCTAGGGGTCCCTTGCCTGGGCCTAAAGCGAAGCCCACGATCGCGGGGCTGCTGCAGCTGCGGGTCCCCGCTGCCCGGGCCAGACGCCTCAGCCAGAGGCGTCCTGCAGGGGCAGGGGCGGAGCCCGTGCGATCGCGGCGCCCCCCGCTGCCACTGCAGGTCCCCGCTGCCCGGGCCGGACACCTAGGCCAGAGGCGTTAGGCCTGGGCAGGCGGAGCCTGCAACCGCGGGGAGCTGGGGGTCCCCTGCCCAGGCCTGATGCCTGGGCCAGAGGCATCAGGCTTGGGTGGGGGGCGGAGCCGGGGATTGGGGGGATATGATGGTCCCCTTGCCCAGGCCTGAAGCCTGGGTCAGAGGCGTCAGGCTTGGGCGGGGGGTGGAGCAAGCGATCAGAGGGAGATGGGGGTCCCCTGCCCAGGCATGATTCCTGGGCCAGAGGCCTCAGGCCTGGGCGGGGGCCAGAGCCAGTGATCGGGGGGAGATGGGGGTCCCCTGTCCCAGCCTGACACCTCTGGCGGAGGCGTCAGGCCTGGGCAAGGGGCCGATCAGGCGATCGGAGGGTGATGGGGATCAACGCCTGAGGGCTCCCAGTATGTGAGAGGGGGCAGGCTGGGCTGAGGGACACACACACACACACACACACACACACACACACACACCCAGTGCATGAATTTCGTGCACCGGGCCCCCAGTCCTATATAATAAAAGCCTAATATGCAAATCGACCAAACGGCAGAATGACCAGTTGGTGGGGGGCAGGGCCGGCAAGGAGCAGGCCTAAGCCATCAGTCAGACACCACCCCCCCCCAGGGCTCCTGGTGTGAGAGAGGGCGCAGGCTGGGCTGAGGGACCCCTGGAATTTTCGTGCACCGGGCCTCTCGTTTGTGTGTAGCCATCCAAACATGGTTCTGTTCAAACATACTCATGTACCTGACAGACTGCGCAAACAGGATGCCACCCAGGCTGTTAGTGCCCATCTGAATCCATTTCCGATCAGAGGCTACAGAGACCCACAGTGGGCACTCCCGTCCACGGTGAGCTCCCCCGTCACAAACGGGGCTCCACCGTGTGGCTAGTGTAATAAATAGGTTTAATGGTATTCAACTCTAGAAGGAAGAGACAAACAAGTACAAATCAATTTTTAAAAAAAAGACAACCACAAAAAGATGGACAAAGGAATTGAACAGGCATTCCCAAATGGCCAGCAGGCATACTCCACCCCCGGAGTCATTACGGGTTGGCACAAAGAAAAGGCACTTCCCTACTCGTTCTGTGAGCACAGTTCACACAGGAAACAGAGCAAGTCAAAGACATACAACAAAACTACTGAACCCAAGGCTGGTTTAACGTCTGAAAACCAATGTTACCAATATTAACAGAATATGGGACAAAATCACAATGACCATTTCAATAGATGCAGAAAAAGCGTCTGATAAATTCTCTTGTGATTAAAAAAACTCTCACCCTGATAAAGCACATCTCTGAAAAATACTCAGTGCTCTTCCTGTAAGGCTGGGCCCAGGCAAGGAGGTCCCACTTGCTGCTCCTACTTAATGCTGGTCCACACACTGGGGCTCCAGCCAAGGCCATGGGGAAAGGGGTGTCAATATAAGTAAGAAAAAATGAAAATCACCCACGATCCCACCACCTCGATAAGCACCTCGCATGCCGACAGGGCTTTACGTGCGGTTACAGCGCACACTGGCTTGCCACCTATCCTTTCACCCGCCTGGTGCTAAAGACACCTGCTCTTCCCAGCTGCTGTCACCGCGGCAGCAGGCCCCACGCATGCCCGTCAGGCTTCCCCTCACCGCCCCACGCCCGTGCCTCTGCTCCACTCCGCCGCCACCTTCTCATGTAGTTGTTTCGTCCCTAAAGTCCCAGCATCAGGGACAGACTCTGAACTCATTTCCCACCTCCAGCCGCTCCTCTGGGTCTGACATCCATTCTGCAGTTAATTCTCCGTCTAGAGCTGCGATCTCACCAGCATCTCCTTAAAACACATGGGGTCCTCGTGACCTGAGCTCGGGCTCACACTCCGAGGCACAGCACGGAGGGCGCTGCGCGGGGGAGGCCAGGGTGGGCAGACCGTGCCCACTGCCCTCATCTAGCCCCAAACCACACTCCCCCCAGTGAAGAATCGCTTCTGTACATTTTTTAACTGACAGAAATAAAAAAGAAGAGGCATTTCAGACAATTTGAGGCCGACACACCTGGCCATTTACAGAAGTCTGCTGACCCCTGACCTGACACGCCCATGCTCTGGCCTGTCAAGCACCCGATGAGTCCACAGCCTCAAGCTGCGGGCCGTCCTAGAGCAATGCCCTGGAGCCTCGGCCACAGCATGTCTTCCTTCCGCTTTCATCCGCGAAGATCCATGTCTCCCGCAAAGCCCGCGGGCCCAGGCTTCTCCAGCTCCCACCTGCTGCGCCTGCCCCCTGCCTCCTCCTTACAGGGACGCCCTACAGAACGGGGCCTGCCCTTGTCCCTGAGGATGATGAACTGTAAAGCGCAGACCTCTGGCGTCCACAGATGCCTCCTGCGCTCAGATCACACAGGCGGCTGCCCAGCAAGGCCCCCAGCTGAGCTGGACAGCAAGACAGAGAGAACAGAAGAAAAGCCCAGCTGAGTCAGGCCGCTTCTGGGTGTCTGCCCAGCAGGAGCCTGGGTGAGGCTGCAGTGCGGGCCCTGGGGAGGGAGGGGCCTGCGGAGAGCTGCAGGGACTCTCTTGTCTCTCATCCTAATGGCCCTTGACAGAGGCCGGCAGGTCCCAATCCTGGTTCATTTCCTGGAGCTCCTGGAACCTGCTCCTTGCAGCTCCGCCTGATGAGGACAGAGGCTCCCCCGGCTCCCCCACTGACACGGGGCTGCGGCTGGGGCATCACTGTCGTCCCTCAGGACTCAGACTCTCTCCTCGCGGCCCCTCCCTCTTCACCCACCTCTCCGAGCCCTGAGCCAGAGACACTGGGCTCCAGGCTGTTCCAGGGCAAGGTCGTTCCGCTCCAGACCCATGGGCTCCTGAGGACGACGGGTCGGGGAAGGACCCACAAAGTCCCAGGCGCTCACTCTCCACATGCTGGGGCTGAGCAAGTACTGTCACCACAAAGACAAGCTCTGTTCCATGTGGTGAGTGCTACCAGACTCCTTGTCATTTTGTCATTTCTACCCTCCATCCATACGTACCTCGCACTATTACCAACATGGGGAACAGCCTTAGCGTCTGGATGTGAGAAAGGAGTTGTGAGGCACTGGCCATGGCGGGCGACTCCCTGAGGACAGGCCCTGCGCCCCGGGAGCAGCTGCCCGCCCAGCTCCCGTCTACAGAGCAGCCCAGGCTCCGGGCAGCCACAGGGCAAGTCCAGGCGCATGGCCCACACGGCAGGGAGTGACCTGGCCTCAGGACAGGCCCTGGCACATCTTCAGGACCACGGCTTGGCACCAGGCTCCGCCCCCTCCCATGATGGCGCACTTCCACAGCCGTCTCTCCTGCGGGCACCCTCCCTTCTGAAGGCGGAGGTCAGAGTTACACACCAAGAAAAGGGAGATGCCTGCTCCTTTTCTCCGATCGAAGAGGAACGTGAGCGGCAATCCTGTGTGCAACACCACGAACATCAAGGCAGCCGCAGAGGGGCGGAGCCTGTGAGCCC
This sequence comes from Myotis pilosus, assembly GCA_036010255.1. Lineage (NCBI taxonomy): Eukaryota > Metazoa > Chordata > Mammalia > Chiroptera > Vespertilionidae > Myotis > Myotis pilosus. Next base: position 73,389,053 of record JASKON010000013.1, read on the forward strand.
ACGAGGGCCGGTGGACAGCACATACATAGAGGTGCGTACAGGTACTCCACAAATGGCTGCTGGGAAGAGCCCCTATCCTCCGAGGTCTCCCTCTCCGTGAGGCCGCCCGGACTTGAGAGAAGATGGCTCTTTGTTAAGCACTTTGCTTAACAGCAGATCACCTTAAAGTGGCAAAAGGTGGTTCTTGCAACACCGCCAACACCGCCCCGGGTTGCCAGGAGAGCTGCCCCTGCCATCGGCTGTGGCTCACAAGAGCAACAGCGCCATCTGGTGGCCACCCAACGAGACGAAGCGGAGAAAACCCGGGCAACGTGTTCCCTTTCCCTCACCAACTGAAGACCACGCTCCTAATCACACTGGACGCTTTTTTTTTTTTTTAATATATTTTATTGATTTTTTACAGAGAGGAGGGAGAGAGAGAGTTAGAAACATCGATGAGAGAGAGACATCGATCAGCTGCCTCCTGCACACCTCCCACTGGGGATGTGCCCGCAACCCAGGTACATGCCCTTGACCGGAATCGAACCTGGGACCTTTCAGTCCGCAGGCCAACGCTCTATCCACTGAGCCAAACCGGTTTTGGCCACACTGGAGGCTTTTATAAAATATATTTTTATTGATTTCAGAGAGGAAGAGAGAGGGAGAGAGAGATAGAAACAACAATGATGAGAGAAGCATTGATTGGCTGCCTCCTGCACGTCCCCTACTGGGGATCAAGCTCAAAACCCCAGCATGTGCCCTGACCGGGAATCCAACTGTGACCTCCTGGTTCATAGGTCCATGGTAAACCACTGAGCCATGACAGCCAAAGGAGTGGGTGGGGGGGCCTGGGAGTGCTGACTGACCGCTGTCCCACCTCGCGGGGCCACAGCGGCACTGGTCTGGAAGGAGGGGTCACAAACAGTGGGCAGGACAAAGCAGGAGATGAGCTGCGGTGGTCCAGCCCCATGATCAGAGCCCTGCCTGCACCCCAGGGAAGAGGGAGGGAGGAGGGCAGGGAGGAAGAAGCAAGCGTGAGAATGGGAGGCTCTGAGAAGGTTGCAGGCAAGGAGAACCCGGCCAGCAGCCAGGAGAGCAGCCCCCAAGGTGGGGGCACAGTCAGCAGAGGGAGAGGAGAGGCTTGGTGGGAGGTGTCCCATGAAAGGAGAGGTGGGGAGCAGCAGGCCGTAAGCCTCGCACAGATCCCACGGGCTCCTAGGACCCTCACACGGCCAACAGCCACAGGATCTGTGTACAGCTGTGCGCACAAGCCCTCACTCTAGTCTCAGCCCGAGTGGCGCTCACAGCCCACCCCCCGCAGGGCTCTTCAACCTCACGGGGCAAGCAGCCTCCCCTCCCAGCTCCGGGCCTGAGCACTGTTTTGTTTTGTTTTTCTCACCCCAGAAGTCACGCCCTTCCCTCTTCTAAGTCTTGGATCAAATATCATTTTCACATAAGAAATAACAAAGATAAACTGGATTTTTATCAGAATTAAAAACTTTTGTGCTTCAAGAGAGTGAAAAGCCAACCCACAAAACAGGAAAAATATTTTTCATGTTATGATGAAAAAGGATGCTGGCCGATGTGAAAGGGCGAGGGCTACGCCCTCCATCTTACCCGGATCCTCCATTTTTGGGCAGCAGCCTTAGCCATGTGCTCGGCAAGGAGCTTCTTCCCGGAAGCTCAAGCCTCTGCTAGCCACACCCAGGATTTCTTTAAACTAACCAATGACAATCAAGGCGCCATAGACAGGACCACATCCTGTGTAACAAGACACCGACTTGCGCCCAGCCAATCGGCAGGCCCCACAGTCCTCTCTCCTTCCCTTACTCCAACCTCCCTATAAAACCCCACTTCCCTCGGGGCTCTCGCATCGGGGGCATCGGGGCTCTCGCATCGGTGTGGCTGACAGGGGGGTGCCCAAACTAGTTTGAATAAAGACTCTCTGCTTTTGCATTGGACTCAGCTGGCTCCCTGGTGGTCTATTGGGGATCTTGAAATCTGGGCATAACAGATGCAGCATCGAGGGAAAGCCCTCCACGTGACCACCAGCTGCTGAATGACGAGCAGTGTGTGGTCCCCCCACTGTGACGCCACCAAAAGACAGCACCTGGAAGACAGCACAGGAGTGAGAGCCAGTCACAAAGGCATATAGTGCATGACTCCATTTACAGGAAATGTCCAGAACATCCAAATCTACGGAGACACAAAGTACATTAGTGGTTGCCAAGGGTTACCGGGAGGAGAAAAATGAGGAGGGACATTGATGGTGTGAAGTTTCTTTTTAGCATGATGAAATGTTCTGGATTTTTCATACTCTGCTCACTGACATACCCAAGTTTTCAGACTAGTAATCCTGGCATAGAAGAGGTAATTAACATGGGTTGGATGGATGGATGATAGATGGATGGGTGGGTATGGTGGGTGGATGGGTGAATAAGTGCGTGGGTGGGTGGTAGGTGGATGAATGGATGGGTAGATGGTGAATGGGTGGATGGATGGATGGATGGTGGCTGGGTGAATGGATGAATAGTAGGTGGTGGGAGGATGATGGATGGTGGATGGTGGGTGGTAGTAGATGAATGGATGGGCAGATAGATGGTGGGTGGGTGGGTGGATGGATGATGGGTGGATGGGTGAATGAGTAGGTGGGTGATAAGTGGATGGATGGATGAATGGATGAGTAGATAGATGGGTGGATGGATGGTGGGTGGGTGGATGAGTAGTAGATGGGAGGGTGGGGTGGGTGGATGGATGATGGAGGGTGAGTGGAGGGATGGGTGGATGGTAGGTGTGTGGGGGAGGGAGGGAGGGAAAGACAGTCCTCTTCTAGAAGGAGACTAGAAGCCCTATGTCAATCATGCTCCTAGAGGGGGACAGCGGGCACCCCTGCCTCCAGCTTGGCGACCTCCCCACTGGCCCCAGCACCTCTCCAAGGCAGGAAAGAACAAAAGTGCTGTCCAGAGGCTACCAAGTAGCTATGAGCTCTCCTCACAGCACTCTCTCTCTTGCTTTAAAAGCGAGTCTGGAGTGGGAGATGCTGGCAGGAAGAGGACCTCCATGGCGGCCAGTGCATCGGATTCAGCTCTGAGAAGGGCTCCTTCTGAAGGTGAGAGGGTTGCCTGGGCTCTTTTCTGATTCCATGGAACCCACTGAGCATCACAAATTCTACATAAGACACATTCCTGGGCGTGCACACCGGGGCGGCCGGGACACATTCCTACCACATTTCAGACGCCAAAAAGGCCAGGCCATTGAGAAGCAGCCTCAGAGTTTACCTTTCCTCCTCGTTCTCTAAAAAGGAGACAAAATGTTTGACCGAATACATTAATTTTAAAACTCACTACAACTTTTCTTCACTTAAACTTTTTCTTTTTGGTTCTGTTGTTCTGTTTTTTCAATGCCATGGTCACAGATGACTCATCCCACTTAAAGCAGAAGATAATAATCTTCTGACGCTAAACACCTCCCATCTCTAAACTTCTCTTAAAATGAAAAGCAAACAGGCCTCTCCCTGGCCCTGCTTCCCCACAGGCCCTGCCTCCCCCACCCTCAGGCTGCAGTCTGCACTTGCCAATGGTCTCCCTTGGCCCCCCCTTTCCACGGAAGGACCTCTCATCTAGGGGGAAGGATATGGGGGAGGGGTGGGGGAGGGGAAGAGACAAGAGAGGGAAGGGGCAGAGGGGAGGGCGCCCACAGGGAGGACGGAGGCCAGACCCTGCGGGTGCACAGGGCAACCTAAGGCCGGGGAACCTCTCCTCTAAAAGCACTTCCTTTTTCTCTGAAGATGAAAACAAACGCTCCCTGTGAGCTGAGGGCCAACATCAACCCCTCTGACCTGGACATCACCGTGTGCACACCCGTCTGCACTCCTGGTGCAATGGTTCCTCTCAGCCCCCTTCAAAGCAGGACCAGCCGTCCAGGGTCCCAGGGGCAGGCAGAGGCCTCCCTATTGTTCCCTCTTCCTCATTCCGCTGCATTTCCTCAGATCTAGGAGAGTGGCCTACCCTCCGCCGCCCTTTTATGCCAAGAATACTGTCTAGGACCCGCAGCCTAGGCTAGGAGCCACTCCTGCTGTTCGCCATTGCTGAACCCACAGCCCCTCCCAGGCCCCCAGGACATGCCTGCCACTTGCTCACACCCAGTTCGCTTTCCAGGGAACCTTTCCGGGGAAAGGCTGAGATCGCCACAGTGAGACCTGTGTCCCTTGGTCTCTGCATCTGTCACAGCCTCCCTGCTCCGTCCTTCCAGGGGAATGGCGTCTCCCAATCAGATCTCGGTGGCCTGAACAGGCCATCCCCCAACCTGCCATGCCCTCCAAGGGCCTCTTGGGGAGTGGTGGGAGCCAGTGTCCCCGGGGACAGACTCCTTTTTCTGCAGCCTGCATGGAACCCGGGGGAGTACACAGGGACAAGGCCAGCTCCTCGGGCCACAAGGAGCCCAGCGCCTGCCCTCTCTCACTCGTGCCCTCCCAGCCTCTCCCATCACCGCCACCGGGGCCACCGGGGCCACCGGGGCCACCGGGGCCACCGGGCAGGGAAGGAGGAAATAGAGACGCCCTGTAGGCGGGTTCTCAGCAGCACGACTGGAGAAGTTAGGAGCTTCTTCCTTCTTCCCGCCAGGATGACCAGCCTGACCCAGCTTTCAGCGCTGCAGCTTTGGGGGGCCCTCCTACCCCTGACTCCCCACTCCATCCAAGCAGGGTGATAGGGGGCGGGAGGGGAGGAGGAGGTGACCCTACCTCCTAGGCCACACCGGCCCAGAGCGCCTGTGGAAAGGGCTGACGGGGAAGAGGACCTCCATCCACGCTCCTCAGTGAGTGCCACTCACTACAGCCAACGCAGACCATCCAGCAGCCAACGTCAGGCGGAAGGCGCCGGGCACGCTCAGTGCCCTTTCTCAGCAGTGGCAACTGGGTCCAGAAATAGAGGCAGCTCCAGGCAGGGAGCGTGCCCCAGCGGGGGCCCACGGTGCACCTGAAACCTCAGATTGACAAACATTCTAAAATAATTTTCATTTTCTCAGAAGGAAACCATTTGTACAATTGTCAACGCCCTAAAAATGGTGGAGAATCCTACAGAACCATCAGTAACAGCTCAGCCCCCACACAAATCGCTCCCCGAGACAACAGGGGGGTGAGGGCATGAGTTGGGGGGGGTTATGGTGGGATAAGGGCACATATGTAATACCTTAATCAATAAAGAAATTAAAAAAAAAAAACCTGACAAACAACCTAGGAAGGAGTCCGAGGCCACGCCCAAGGGCACCTGAGCACTCGACCAGCCGGTCATGAGCAGCTCAGCTTCAGAGCCCGGCGCCCACGAACCGCCTCACAGAGAAGCAGGACCCACATGCAAACACGTGCACCCACCCCCACTCCCCTTCACAGCTAGGCCAGCCCTCCAGTCAAGTCCATGCTGTAGCTCTAAATACAAAACAATAAATACCTGAAGTCCTTTCTTAAAGGTGGCAATATTTTCTAAACAGCATTCTCAGACTTCATGCAAACAGCAAGACAAAATGAATAATTATTATTATAGATTATATGACAGTAACCTGGCCAGCGTGGCTCAGTGGTTGAGCATCGACCTAGAAACCAGGATCAGGGCACATGCCCGGGTGGAGGCTCAATCCCCCATGTGGGACGTGCGGGGCAGCTGATGATGATCCTCCCTCATCACTGATGTTTCTATCTTTTTCTCCTACTCCCTTCTTCTCTGAAATCAATAAAAACATATTATTTTTTTAAAATATGGTCTGATTATGTGTCTGCTAGAGACACATCTCAGATTGAAAGACACAAAGATTTTAAAGTAAAAGGCGAGGAAAAGGCTCACAACGCAAAGAGAAACCGTAAGAGAACTGAAGTGGCCAGACGGCTACCAGACAAAACGGACCTGCAAACAAGAAACCCGGCCGGAGACAAGCCGGGCATTTCGCCGTAAAAGAACCGACCAGGTGGCTAAACAACTGCGAACTGACAACAGAGCCTCAAATGCATGAAGCAAAACCTGACAACAGTGAAAAGAAAATTCATCCAGAAGAGTGGGATTCCAACACCCCACTGTCAGAGACTAACAGAAAAACTATAAAGGAAATAAGGACGAATAAGGAGGACTCAACACCAGAGACCAAGACCCCTGCCACAGAGCAGCCCACCGACCACTGCCAAGTCCACCACGTTCTGCTCAGCACTCGGCCAACACGCTCGGGGACAGAACAGTGTCTGAGCCATTAAAACACTAACCAATTTAAACAAATGGAAGCTAAAGCAGCCGTAACCAATCACGGCGATGTTTCTCTCTCGGTCTCTCCTCCTCCCTTCTACTCTCTCTAAATATCAATAGAAAAATCGCCTCAGGTAAGGATTAACAACAACAACAACAACAAAAAATACACAAACAACAAAGCAGGACCATAATGAAATTACATTAGAAGTCAACACGACAGGGAAATCTAGCAAATACCAAAATATTTTGAAATTAAACAACACACTTCTAAATAACCCATGGGTAAAAGGGATCACAAGGGAAAATAGAAATATTTTGAAAAAATACATAAAAACACAACATTTCGAAATGTATAGGAGGCCACTAGATTGAGTGCGCCAGGGCCGCTGCAACAGAGCGCCCTAAACTGGCGAATTACAACCACAGGAATTCACATCTCCCGGTTCTGGATGCCAGAAGTCCAAAACCAAGGTGTCGGGGACCAGGCTCTCTGATGGCGCTAGGGGGCGTCTTCCTTGCCCCTCAGGGGTCTCCTTGGTGTTCCTGGCTGGTAAGTACATCCCTCCAGGCACATGGCGAGGTCTTCGTGCACTTTCACATCATCTTCCCTCTGCTCTGTGAATGTCTGTGCTCACAGCCTTCTCCTCTCTGATGTGGACACAGGTCCTATTAAATCAGGGCCCACCTACTCAAGTGCAACCTCCGAAAGCAACTGCAATGGCCCTATTTCCAAATAGGGTCACATTCTGAGGGAGGAGGGGTTAGGACTTCAACCTATCCTTGTGGGGGACACAATTCCATAACACAGTTAAAGAAGCACTTTGTGGAAAATATATCACTTTAAACTCCCATATCAGAAAAGAACTTCAACCAAGATCCTAAGCTTCCACCTTAAGAAACCAGAAAAAGGCCCTGACCGGTTTGGCTCAGTGGATAGAGCGTCGGCCTGCGGACTGAGGGGTCCCAGGTTCGGTTCCGGTCAAGGGCATGTGCCTGGGTTTCGGGCATATCCCCCGTGGGGGATGTGCAGGAGGCGGCTGATCGATGTTTCTCTCTCAGCGATGTTTCTAACTCTCTCTCTCTCTCCCTTCCTCTCTGTAAAAAATCAATAAAATATATTTTTTAAAAAAAAGGTAGGTAATGACAAGTGCTGACGATGTGTGGGGAACCTGGAGCCTTCACACAACACGGCAGGGTGTAAGACGCTACATCTGCTGTGGGAACAGTGTGGCAGGTCTACACACAAAAAAGTTACTCTAGTCCCTGGCCAGATCGCTCAGTCACAGCCTCGTCCTGATATGCCAAGGTTGCAGGTTCAATCCCTGGTCTGGGCACATACAAGAATCAACCAATGATGCATCAATATGAGGAACAACAAATCAATGTTGCTCTTTTGTGCATGCGCCCCTCCCCCCCCGGAAAATAAATAAATACATACATAGGCACATCCCACAGTGACTGAACAAAAATAACCATTTGCACACCGGCACTTAACGTCATCAGTCATCGGAGAAAGGCAGCATTAAACACACAGCGCACCTCCCAGGACGGCAGGGCTGAAAGGACAGGTGACCCCAGATGTCAGCAAGGCTGTGCAGCCACGACACGCCTTCCGCTTGTGATGTGGCACGAACCACTCCACACACACGCACCCTGTGATCAGCGCCCACCCGGGGTACACCCGACAGCAGCGGTGCCTGTCTTCCGAAGGGCACACAGCAGGTTCACGTCACCTCTGCCCGAGCACCCCAACTGCAAACAGCTCCAATGCCCACGACAGAGCACAGTGGAGGAGGAAGAAGCGCTATTCCAGGGAGTGCACAGCAGGGAGAAGGAATGCACTCACAGGGGCCACACACAGGCGAACCTCACCCATGTGACGCTGACGGGAAGGCCGACCCCGGGCATGGCAGCCTTTTACCAAGTTCACCACCGGGTAGAGCCACCCGCGGCATCAGAAGCTGAGACGGCAGTGACCCTGGGGAAGTACAGGATACACCAGAAGGGCCCAGGGGACTGCGTGGTCCTGGTAATGTCCCTGCTTGACTGGAGACGTGTAGGAAAACATACACATAACATGTGCATTTTTCTAGAGTATTTGTGTCACACAGTAAAAACATTTCCCCCCAAATGCAATCTCCATACTTTGGTTCAAGGCCTTGCTGTTCCTGAACCCTGTAGAGGGGCATGACGGGACCTGCCCTGCTTCTATGAGGAGCAGAGGGCACACTGAGCGGGAGTGTCGCACCACCCTTCCCTGCCACGTGATGGCGGCGTTGGTCTCCCCCAGCGCTCCAGGAGTTCAGGACACGCCCTCAGCCTAAACACTAGCCTTGGGATGCATCGGGGAGGAGATGACCTAAACTGCAGGACAGAAATGATCTTAACCAGCTTAGAGAGCCATTTCCCACTACACAGGCCCGCCAGCCCTCCAGGAGGCTCCGGGTGTCAGGTGCTTGCAGTACCCAGAATCCGTATCTCCTTTCCCACAGGAATACTTTACTAGAGGCCCGGTGCACGAAATTCTGCACGGGTAGGGTCCCAGCGATCAGGGCTGATCTGTGGGGCAACTGGAGGAGCAATGGGGGGGAAGGGAGGGCCACGCGTACCGCCCACTCGCCAGCCCTGTCCCCACGCCACCTCCATCTGTAGGGCGACCCGCGGGGTGATGGGGGGGGGGCGCGCTGGTACCCGCCTTGGCTGGCCTGGGGCCTGCAGGCTAGGGGTAGCTCCTGTGTTGAGCATCTGACCCCTGGTGGTCAGTGCACGTCATAGCGACTGGTCATTCCACCTGGTCATTCTGCTGTTCGGTCGATTTGCATATTAGGCTTTTATTATATAGGATGGTAACAAAGCAGTTTTTCCTTGTAGAAGTATTCCAGCTAATAAATGGAGAAAGACTGCCATTTTGCAACCCCTCATGAGTTACTGGCTCTGAGCAATAATATAAATGATTAACATCACAAAACAATCTTATTATGCCTGATTAAAAAACTCAACACTGTACCAGTAACTACGTATTCTTGCTAAAACAATTTTTAAAGACAAACTTACATCTGATGGAGCCTCTAGCCCAAAGCTGTCCAACCAAAACACAATGTAAGCCACAATCTGAGCCATGTATGTAATTTTAAATTTCCTAGTAACCACACTTTAGAAACACAAATTACTTTTAATAATATTTCATCTAACCCAATATATCCAAAATGGCAGGCAAACAGTATTTTACAGTATTAATGTGACACTTTGCGTTCCCTTTTTCCCATGAAGTCTTCAAAACCTGCTGTGTATGTGGCCCTTACACATCTCAACTCACACCAACCACACACAGTTCAGTTGCTCCGCAGCCACAGGAGGCTGGTAGCTGCCTCCCCGGGAAGCAGCAGCTCCACGTCTCCAGCCTCAAGGACGGGAAATGCAGAGGAGAGGAGCATATTAAACACACTGGGAGAATGCAATCAGCAAAACTAAGGGTATCGGAAAGTTTGGGATAAATGAACCATTATCTTCAAAACTTAATTGCAAGAAAAAGATAAATACACGGAATTCAATACATCAAGTTTTTTAAGAGCTATCTATCCAGGGCAAGTGTGTCTGAGAACTGCTTCCGAGTAACTGAGGGAGGGAACCAGCCACGAGCAGGGGACTGTGGGTGCAAGGGGACAGGTGCAAGGCCCTCACTCTCCCCACAACTGCTTCGGAGCAGATCTGAAAATTCCAAACTACGTCGTCTAAAACACCTAAACGCACTGCTTGCAGGGGCTCCATAATTTCAACCCTGCTGGCCTGCCGAGAGAAGTGAGTGGCTGGGGGGCTAAGGAGGGAGATGGTACACACTATAACACACTTTTATACTCTGAGGTTTCTTTTGTTTTGTGTTTTTTGTGTGTGTTTTTAATATATTTTATTGACTTTTTACAGAGAGGAAGGGAGAGAGATAGACAGTTAGAAGCATCGATCAGCTGCCTCCTGCACATCCCCCGCTGGGGATGTACCCAAAACCAAGGTACATGCCCTTGACCGGAATCGAACCTGGGACCCTTCAGTCCACAGGCCGTCGCTCTATCCATGGAGCCAAATCGGTCAGGGCTATACTCTGAGTTTTTAACAGTGTCGCTCAGAAATTATCTTATCTACTACTGAAAAATCAAACTCAAACACACAAACCCTGACTCCACCCCCTGGCCTCTCTGCAACCCCACCTGTCCCCAGGCCCAGCCCACTCACTGGCCCCTGCTCTATGCTGGTCTTCCTTCAAGCCACTCTCCACACAGCACCAGCATCTTAGACAAAGACCGTTCCACACCTAAAACCCTTCAATGACTGTTTAGCCACTTGTTGCCATGGCGACGTGGCCCTATATGACCTGCCTTTGCCTCTCCAGCGTCACCTCATGCCACTCGCCCTTTCTGACCCAGTAATTGAACCGAAGGGTACAGGCTCACCCAGTTCATAATCAAGGAAACTGGAAGGTCCCCGCAACAAACACCACGGGCTGGTCAGTGTGACGGGGCGGAGCGTGCGAGGAGAGTGCAGACGGCACCCTCACTGATCACAGCCGACTTTCAGTACCAACACGCACACCCTGAGGATCAGAAGAGACACGACATGGCTGGCATTCTCGGGTTTCTAGGTTTCCGTTTTCTACATTTGCTAAAATCCGGAACCTTTTATTTAAAATGTACAGACTAAAAAAATTAAAATTAAAATAAATAAAAAGTTAAAATGTACATACTATTTCTCACCACCCCAATTCCTGCCTCACGCCTTCAAGACCTGGACTAACACGTCCTCACGGCTCATGTCCAGCCGCAGCCGTCAGGGCCAGCTCAGGCCTCCTTGTTTACTCTTCACAGATGCCACCTCACTTCCTGCTCGGTAACATTTGCTCTATCACGCGATGCCATTTTGTAAAATCGGGGACCCATCTCAAAAGCATGTGTACCCTCTTACACAATCCCTCGAACAGCCCTTCATAAACAGAAGTGCTCTGTAAGTGCTCACAGACCCTTAGAAAGAGCCTTTCAAATAGACTCTGAAAAGAACCTACAAACCTATTAAAAGACAGATGCAGAGCCCTAGCTGGTTTGATAGAGCGTCGGCCTGCAGACTGAAGGGTTCCGGGTTCGATTCTAGTCAAGGGCACATGCCCAGGTTGTGGGCTCAATCCCTGGTGGGGGGCATGCAGAAGGCAGCCGGTCGATGATTTTTCTCTCATCATTGATGTTTCTATCTCCCTTCCTCTCTGAAATCAATTTAAAAAAATCAATAAAAATATATTTAAAAAAAAAAAAAAGATGCAGAAAGCGTCCAAAACTTTTCCAAAATAAAATACCCGACAGTGATGTTATTGGGAAAGTGACTTCCCACCCGGAAGACACCGTCTAAGGAAATGCCACCTTCCAAGTTAAAAGAACCACGTCAACGTTTTGTTTTCAAAATCCAAAACCTCTGTAGAGATTTACCTGAACAAATGGAAAAGCCAGAAATTAAATAAAAGCGAGCAGTGAATGGGAGGGCGTCTCATTCTGGACCTGATGCGTCTGCATCACACCTGCCGAGATCATGGCTCTGGGAGCTACGCCCTGTCACTTGCTGCCCCCTGACCAAATAAAGGCCAAGCTCACAGTGACAAATGGACAATGACACTCGACAAAGAACATCAAGTTCCTGCCGGGAAAAGCCAAAAATACGGTTCTTGTGAGCTACATTACGTTCAAAGACAAACTCAATAAATTGTGGTCAGATACACACAACCGTTTTGTGACATGACAAGAAGCAGAAGCAGGAAACCAGGGCTCCGCCCCCACGCTGGCACTGACCACAGGGGGGGTATCCAACAACCAAGCTGCCCACGATGTCCCTGTGGGCAGGCACGGGGCTGAGATGCTTCCACTGCCCTGGCTGACCCGCAAGACTCCAGAGCACAGAGCACAGTGAGACCCCGACAGGCAGCCCAGCCCAGCCCAGCCCAGCCCTGCCCTGCCCTGCCCTGCCCTGCCCTGCCCACAGGGGCTGTGCTCCCAGCGTGGCTGAGCTTCGCCTCACAGACTCACAGTAACTGCTTCTGACTCCTGGATGGCAGAGCAGACTTCCACCCCCTTCTCTTATCAAAAGTCAACGAGAGAGAGAAGAGGAAAGAGAGAGAAGCACACTCCACTAGGAGCCATGAGAAACCCCACACTAACATCAACAGGAAGACCCAGGGCAGGGACCCCACACAAGGCTCAGAAGTGGGGGCGATGCCTGCAGCTAAAAAGGGGTGTGGATGTGAAAACCCACGTGAGGAACGCCGGACTCTCAGGTAGGTCCCTGGGCCCCCTGCACTCAGCCAAGCACCCCTCCCCTGCAGCCCCGGGGCACCAGAGGTCAGCTCTGTAAACTCCGCCGGAAATGGACCGCACCGGGGCAGTGGGCACCAAGCAAGTCAGGAGTCAACGCCTCCACTGAAACAGGAACATTAGGTACAGGCTCCCCACCGAGCCACGGGCAGGCCGCCTCCTGCTGCCGTTCACCTTCCAGAACATCCACTTACACCAACACGGCAAGACAAAGGTGAAGGACCCTTTGCCAAGGAAGCCAAGCCAGCAGACAGGACATCTGGGGGGAGCCAAAAACACATGCGTCCTCACCCTCCAACAGTAAACAAGACCCCCAACAGCCTCCCCTCTGTATCCCTTTACTCTTAAAGGGGGTCACCAGACACTGGACGGTCTCCAGCACGAAAGCAAGAGTCCAAAAGATACGACATCAAAGAGCATGCAGGGAAACAGAAACTGCAAGAAACAAACACTTCTAGTAACTTTTCATTGCTTTTAGAGAGAGGGGATGGGAGAGGGAGGGAAACCCTGATGCAGAGTGGAACATCCATCAACTGCCCCCTGCACGCCCCCTAGAGGAGGGATCAAGCCCACAACCTGGGCAGGTGCCCTGACCAGGAATCAAACCAGCCACCTTGTGGTGCACAGGACTACATCCAACCAACTGAGACACATGGGTCAGGGCTTTTAAATAATTTCTATTTTACCTGTAATTGAAGAAATATAACTAAAATTGAAACAAAGAATAATATACACATAAAACAAGAACAGGAGGTATTTTAACAAGAACAGAGAACAGTAAAGAACATGAAAGCAGAAGTTAAAAATTCAGTGAGAAAGAATTGGAAAGTAATCAAAGATGCTCCTAAAAAAAGTAGAACAAAAAGATCAATGCATGACAAGGAGAAGACATTTTAAAAATTAGAGTACTAAAAGCCTACCACTCAAGTCAAGGAATTAGAAAAGGAGAACAGAGAGGAAATAGTAGATTATAACCCACCTCAAATACATTCACCAGAAACTTCCTATAAATGAAAGGGCAGCAATCTCCAGATTTCTGGGCCGTTCGATACACCACAGGGCACACGGAAAGGCTACCCCTGAGGCGAGTCCCGGGGCCTGGGACAATCAGGACGCGGGGGCCTGGAAGTTCAGTGAGGAGGGGAAGAACGCCCGACAAGGATTAAGAATCAAACTGTACTTCGCGACAACAACAATGAAAACTAGAAGATACTGGAGCCACTTCAAACTTAACACTACTTCCCCCTGGCACGCCACGCTCAGCCCCCTGTGCTGTAAATGTGGGGTAGGACACACTCTCTCACACAGTCAAGTCCCAACAAACGGCTGCGAAGGGCCTGGGGCTGTGCTCCAGCATGAGGAGCAGGCCGCGGCGGGTGGGGAGCCTGGTGGTAAACGTGGAGAACCCCCAGGAGGGCAGCACCCTGACTGGGGCAGCGTGGCCAGGAGCGCCAGGAACACTGGTGAGCTGAGTGGTAAAAACATAAAGTAAGAATGTTTTACAGAATGAAAGGTGTGAGAACATTATTCTGAGGTTCAAAGGAAATTGGAGAAATGAAAAAATAAGTCAATTATTGACTCCAAGGCAGAAGAAAAGGATGTACAAAAAAAAATGGTAGCCCAGCTGGCCTGGCTCAGCGGTTGAGCATCAACCTGTGACCCAGGAGGTCATGGGTTCGATTCCCAGACAGGGCAATCAGCTGCAGGCTCAATCCCCAGTGTAGAGGCATGCAAGTGGCAGTCGATCAATGATTCTCTTTCATCACTGATGTTTCTATCTCTCTCCCTCTCCCTTCCTCTCTGAAATCAATAAGAAATATATACTTTTTAAAAATGTATTTTATTGATTTTTTGCAGACAGGAAGGGAGAGAGATAGAGAGTTAGAAACATCGCTGAGAGAGAAACATCGATCAGCTGCCTCCTGCACATCTGCCACTGGGGATGTGCCCGCAACCCAGGTACATGCCCTTGACCGGAATCGAACCCGGGACCTTTCAGTCCACAGGCCAACGCTCTACCCACTGAGCCAAACCGGTTTCGGCTATACATTTTTTAAAAAACTAGTTTAGTCTCCCGTTCAGCATGGCACAATGACCTGAACGGACGGATGAAGATTCTGAATGGGGATTTAACCAAAATTGTGACTCACTGAGGGAAGCCAGTAGGAGAGAACTGAAATCACCTCTACCATGAGTGGAAGCCAAAAGATAACCCCTAAAGTTGGTGATGGAAAAGTAGAAAAAGATCGATACAGGACAACATAGCAGGTGGCTTACACGCGGAGCACACGCTGGACTGCCAAGGGGCCGCTGCCTGTCCAGAGGCTGGGCCCAGGGCGGCCTCTAGTAAACATCTCTTAGCACCATCTGAGCTTTTAAACGACCTGCATGTGCGCATATTACTTTAAGGAACAAAAAATAAGGTTCAAGATACAGGACAGCCTGGCTGCCCGGAAGTTATAGGACTGGCCAGGGCGGCCTCCTGCTGAAAGGTGCCGTTCTTGGGTCAGAAGCCTGGAGGCGAGTGCGCCCCCCGGGGCTCTGGGGCTGGGAGATCCGGGCACGGGAGACCGCAGGAGCCCCGCTTACCAACCCACAAAGCGGAGGTGGGGACAGCCCAGGAACTCAGTTCTTTTCAGGGTCAGGAAGTCGCGGCGGGAAACCAGGACAGAGTGAACACTTTGAGGGAGCGGGGCTCTGACGGGGCACCCATCTCCTCTGCCACTCGGAGCCCTGGGCCTCGCTGGGCCTGCTTCCTGGGGCGCCGACGGCGGACAGCACCCACCAGGCTTCAACGAGGGCGCCCTTGCAGGGCGGGCGCTGCGGCGGCGCTGGCACCGGTAGTCCAGTGCCCACAGCTCAGCTCCTCGGCTCGGCCAAGCGCTCCGGCCCCGGCCCCGGCCGCCTGGAATCCGAGCCGTCCCGGGCCCTGTGCTCCACAAGGACTGATGAACAGCCTACTGCGTGCCAGGCCCCGGGCCGTGCTAGTCCTAGGACCGGCTGGTCGCGTCTTCCCAGTCCGTTCCCTCACCTGTTGAGCAGGACAGCGCCGACGGGGCGCTCCCCGGGCTCGCAGGGCCCGGGACGCGGCGGGCGCTCGGCAAGCGGCTCCCTGCGCACCGCAGGGCTGCCCTCCCGCAAGCCCGGCCGCGCCTTCCGCCTCGCAGGCACCTTTCGCTCCTTCAAAGTTGCAGGGCGCGGGGCACACTCGCCGCGTGGAGTTCGACAACTGCCCTGCGTCCCGCTAACATCGGGCCGCGGACGACGCGAGGGGAGGACGAGCAGAGTGTCCACGACTGGGCTCTCAGACCGGCCCGGCCCCGGCCGGCGCCCCGACCTTCGGAAGAGCCCGCGGCTCTCACGGCACCTGGAGGGGCTGCCCAGGAACCCGCTCGGTCATCGCTTCCCCAAACCCGCCCTCCGCGGCCGGGACCGCACCTCGCCCGCCCTCCGCGGGAAGCGGGGGTCCACCCGGGGCGGGATCCCGAGCCGTCGCCCTCGGCCCGGCCACGGGGGAGGCCGGGAGCGTTAACAAAAGAAGCCAAGTTCCTCCGTCCGGAGCCGGGCGGAGGGTCGCTCAGGAACCCACCCGAGTCGCGGACTCCCGGGCTGACAGCCGCCAGGGCCGGGCAGCCGTGTCCGAGGCGGAGCGCGGCCGCCAACTTTTCGTTACAGACGCGGCCGTCCTATTCGGAACAAAGTGGAAGGTCAGCGGGGCGCAGCGAGGCGCCCGGAGCGCACAGGCTCGCCCGGCCGCGCCGCGAAGTTGGCCGGCGCGCCCCACTTTCCTTCCTGTCCTCGCGGCCCCGCGGGCTCGGCCGGGCCGCCCCCCTCCGCGCCGCGCCCGCGCCGCGCCCGCCCCGCCGCGCCGCCCCCGCCCGCGCCCGCACAAAGCGCGCCCGGCGCCGCGCGGCCCGCACGCCCGGGGCCTCGGCCCAGCCTCGGCCTGAGGCGCAGCGGCGGCGAGGAAGCGCGGGCCCGTCTCCGGCGCGGCGCCCCGCCCGCCCGCGCGGCGCCCCGCTCGGCGCCTCCGCTCCCGCCGCCCCGCGCCGCCCGCCGCGCCCGCGCCCGCCGCCGGCCCGTCGGCCCCGCTCCTCACCTCAGCATCGGCGGCGGCCATGGCCCGGGCCCGGAGCGTGGCCCCGCCCCTCCCGCGCGCCATCGCCCCGCCCGCGCCTCGCGGCCCAGGGCTGGGCGGGCCGCCCGGCGAGTCTGCGCCTGCGCCCGCGCCCGCGCCTGCGCACTGCGGCCCGCACAGCGGCGTCCGCGGCGCGAGCCTGCGTCAGCCGGAAGCGGGGCGCGCGGGCTGGCCGGGGGCGGGGCCAGTGGGACGCCTTCCCGGGGGCGCCCGGCGACCCGGCCTTTTCACGAACCCCAGCTCGCTCCGATTCGGCATCGGGCAGGGCGGGGGCTAAGGAGGGCCCTGACCTCTGACCTCTGACCTCGGACACGGTGTTCGCGGGCCTTCTCGGGGGGCAGGCCCTGCCCTGCGCCCCTGGGCGGTGCCCTGGGTGGGGTGCGCCGGGTCGGGAAGGGGTTCGGTTAGGGGCTGTGCGGGTTGTGGGGGGTGCGCCCGCCGGGGATGGAGTCGGGACTGCGGAGGCCGCCTGGGGCGGGGGAGGGGCTGTCCCCCGGGGGGGACTTGCTCCCATTTGGGTGGCCGGCCCCCGGGGAGCGTTGTCGGCGCCCCAGCGGCGGCCTGTCGGACTGTGAGGGAGGTGTGCCCTAGTCGGGGACAGGGTCCCTATTGGGAAGGCTGGGGGTGGGGTGAGGAACGCCCCCTTGAGGAGGGTTGCCCCCGTTTGGGGGCGTTCTTTCTTGTTCAGGGAGATGCCTGACGTGGGGGTGCCCCAGCCACGAGCGTCCCTGACCACCCCAAGCTCCATGCCCTGGAAGCACTGGCTCAGGCCACCCGCTCCCCTGTATAGAACTATACTTGGCATGTGGGATTCGAAATGAGCCTTTGGCCCAGCCGGCGGGGCTCAGTGGTTGAGCGTCCACCGATGAACCAGGAGGTCACAGGGTGATTCCCAGTCAGGACATAGGCCTGGGTTTCGGGCTCGATCCCCAGTGTCGGGGGTGCAGGAGGCAGCTGATCAATGATTCTCGTCGTTGATGTTTCTATCCCTCTCTCTCCCTCTCTGAAATCAATAAATATATTTTTTAAATGAACATTTGTTCAGTGAATGATACGAAGAACAATCCTTTACCAGGCAAATACCAAAAGAAGTGAACTGTCAGAAGTAGGCTGCACTCCTGGGTGGGACCATGCGGGCAGCCTGCCCCTGTCCTCCGGACCCCTGGTCACTGTCAGGCGCTGTGCTGTGCAGGTGACAGCTTAACTCTACCCATCAGGTCGGTCAGGAGGGACAGGTCACTGTTCTTGCCCACATTCTGTGGACCAGCAAGGCAAAGCAAGGGGGCTGTGTTCAAGGCCACGCAACTGTCTCGAGCAGCGGTTCTCAACCTGTGGGTCGCGACCCCTTTGGGGTTCGAACGACCCTTTCACAGGGGTCGCCTAAGACCATCGGAAAACACATATATAATTACATATTGTTTTTGTGATGAATCACTATGCTTTAATCATGTTTAATTTGTAACAATGAAATTGGGGGTCACCACAACATGAGGAACTGTATTAAAGGGTCGCGGCTTTAGGAAGGTTGAGAACCACTGGTCTAGAGGCAGAGATGCGATTTGAACCCGTGCGGACTCTCCTTTCGACTGAGGCTACAGCCTCTAGCAGCTGTTAGATTATCCTGTTGGTGGTATACTTTGTGCTTTTTCACCCGCTTCTTGTCCTACAGATAATATTTGGCCGGGTGCATGGCTGCCCGATAAAGAGCACATTTCCCACAGCAAATGGTGGGTGGCCAGTGGGATGTGTGCAAAAATGATCATCTACCAGCCTGTCCCCCCAAAAGCAGGCGGGGGGCAGGCCCAGAAAGCTGGGTGAGGGGTGGAACCTGGACCAGAGAATGACAGCCACACCACCAGGCCACATCCCCCCTCTGGACTGCTAAATGTTCAAGAAGTCAACTTGGCATGGGGGCATGGGGGCTGGACCTGTCCCTTCCTAGGCCCATGAGTTTGTTATGATTAAGGTAGCAGACCCGTGGCCACCCGTCACCATATGGCAGAGCCAGACTCTGAACCCAAGCCTTCACCCCACCTCCCGGTTTCCCAAACGTGGTTCCAGGACCACTGGCAGGCGGGCAGGGCTGGGAAGGTCAGCAGATGCCCCTGGGGAAACATCTCTCTGCAAAACCCTGGCTCCGCTCGCGGGCTCCTCGAGTCCTAGGTGACAGCCCTTGGAAACACAGGCCGCAGGAGCAGGCCCGCGCTCCCACTTGGATGGAGGCAAGCAGCGGCCTGTCAGACGTGGCAGCAGCTCCAGCA
Source organism: Myotis pilosus (assembly GCA_036010255.1). Classification (NCBI taxonomy): domain Eukaryota; kingdom Metazoa; phylum Chordata; class Mammalia; order Chiroptera; family Vespertilionidae; genus Myotis; species Myotis pilosus. The sequence goes on from JASKON010000013.1 coordinate 73,408,002, forward strand.
GCAACGTGACACTTGAGGCCGAAGCTAAGGGCAAACCCGCCCCTTCGCCCCCGCGGGAGCTCCTCCGGCGCAGATCTGAACTGCGCCGCCTGGACGGGTGGGTGCCGGCCGGGCCGGCCAAGGTGCGCGCACAGGAGGCACCGGTGGCCTCGGGACTAACGCCTGGGCTCCACGGGAAACCCAGCTCCCAGGGCCGGGGGAATGCGCCCGGGAGGGAGGGAGGGACCTAGGAGAAGGAGCACGTCCAAGAGGGGAGGAGCGAGAGGGCCAGGTGCCCGGAAGGGGCGGGGCGCAGAAGGGGGCGCGTCCCGGGGGGGAGGAGCGAGAGGGCCAGGTGCCCGGAAGGGGCGGGGCGCAGAAGGGGGCGCGTCCCGGGGGGGAGGAGCGAGAGGGCCAGGTGCCCGGAAGGGGCGGGGCGCAGAAGGGGGCGCGTCCCGGGGGGGAGGAGCGAGAGGGCCAGGTGCCCGGAAGGGGCGGGGCGCAGAAGGGGGCGCGTCCCGGGGGGGAGGAGCGAGAGGGCCAGGTGCCCGGAAGGGGCGGGGCGCAGAAGGGGGCGCGTCCCGGAGGGGCGGGGCGAGAAAGGCTGGCGCCCTGGGGGCGGGGCTGCGGGTTGGGCGGGGCCTCGCCTGGGCGGGATGAGGGCGGGCCCGAGGAGGGGCCCCCAGGCTGGGCCCGCGCACGTCCGGCCGCAGGAGGGCGCCCGAGAGGCCGGCCTGCGCCCGGCGCTCCAAATGCAACGCTTTATTGACACCGTGTGGGTCCGGTCCAGCCGGCCCTCGGCCGGGAGAGGCCACGTGCGCGGGGGCCGCCGGGCGCATCGAGTCCTGAGAGGGCCGTGTCAGGCCGGGCGCAAAGGTGCCGTGGCAGAGGTCGGCCAGCGGGGAGAAGGCGGAGCGGGTCAGCTCCCGGGGATCAGGCCGGGGTCCGCACTGCCGCAGCTCTGCTCATAGGACGGCGGGGCCTCTGCGGGGAGAGAGAAGTCAGCGTGGGGCCCGTGCACCTCCGGCCCCGGCCCCAGGCCCTCACTCACCACCGGGGTGGGCCCACAAGCTGTACTCCGGGGGCAGGATCAAGGTGCTGGTGGTGGGCACCGGCCCTCCAGCCCCGTCTGCGAAGTAGGGCACAGCGGCACCTGTGGAGACGCACAAGGCGGGGGGCAGAGGGCGGGAGGCGGGGCTGCCGCCTGGGGAACGGGGTTCGGGGGCGCCAGGCCCTGCACCGAGGGCGGCAGATGGCCGCAGCTGTAAGTGGCACTTGGCGAGGAGGGAGACAGGGTCCGCCAAGTGGGGTTGGCCGGCTGTGGCCTCAGCCTCAGCCTCCTCCTGGGGCGGGGCCGAGGGCACCACCAAAGACTGAGCCCCAGGAGGCGGCCCGGGGCCTGGCTGCAGACTTGGCGGGGCTGGGTTCACAGCGATATGGCCGACGAAGACCGGGAGGGTCACGGAGGCTTCGGGCACCTTCAGGGAGACCTGCGAGGGACAGGTGGTGAGGGTCCAGATACCGGGCCCCCTCCCCACCCCCACCCCCCACTCCCTGCCGCCCCCAGCCCCAGTACCTGCAGGTAGTAGTCTACGTGGATGAGGCTGCAGCCCGGCAGGGCCGACTGGGGCAGGGCGGGCACCAGGATCTGCTCCTGCCACTGCGTCCGCCTCCAGGCCTTGACTCCGGCACCCTCCACATCCGCGATGGCCCGCACGTCATAGATCCAGCGCTTGGCCTTATAGGACACTTTCTAGGGAAGGGCCGGCCTGTGAGCCGGGGCAGGCCAGTGACCAACCCTCCACCCTCCCATGGGGACCCTGACCTGCAGCAGACTGGCCACCACCGGGCCGGTGTCCTTGCCGGACTGGTTATCGATGTCGGCCTGCAGCCGCAGCACCTGCCCCACCACGTAGCCGCGGAGGTCCGTGCTGGCGGTGAGCACCACGCTGCCCGTCTTCACCAGCTTGTAGGAGAACTTCTTGGTGGTGGAGGCCACATTGGGTTGCTTGGGGGGAGGGGGAGGGGGGAGCGTTGGTGGCGTGGGCAGGCGGGATCCCGTGGACCCAGGGCGCCACCAGCCCACCCTCACCTCGATGTCCGGGATGCTGTTCAGGTTCAGGGGGCTCAGGATGTAGAACACACAGCTGCACTGGTGATCCTTGGAAAAACGCGGCGTGTCGATGGTGGCCCGCACCTGGTACACGATCTTCCCAAAGGGGCCCTCGAAAGACGTGGGTGCTGTGGCTGGAGAGAGAGCACAGACTGGCACCCAACTAGCCCCCCCCTCTCCTCTCCCCACCCACTGTCACCACCAGGCCTGGCCAGGCGGGGCGCTCACCAGGAAGCAGGAACTGGAAGGGGAAGCTGTGCTCTCCAGTAGGCAGGCTCCCTGCGGAGACAGCAGGGAGGTGTGGGGCCGGGGCCCTCCGGAGCCCCAGGTGACACCACAGGGCCCAGGAGAGAAGCAGGCGCCACAGCCAAGCAGCTTGCACTGCTCTGGCTGCTGGGGTGCCCGGCCCCCGCGCCCTGCACCCAGCAGCACAGGGCCAAGGCCTGGGCAGAGGATGGGGCCGAGAGCTTGGCTGAAACTACAGGGGCTCAGGGCTGTCCCGGAGGCTGGAGCCGCCCACATCCAGGAGAAGCTGCCCCATCAGCAGCCCAGCCCTAAACAGCGAGGCCCAGAGCCTGCCAGGGAGGGAGACCCGTCAGGGTGCACAGCCCTGCGGGAAGTGGGCCTGTACGGGGTTCCCAGAGGCAGATGGAAAGGGGGGTGGACAGGCGGACGCACCTTTGTCAGCCAGCGACAGAGCACTGTTGACGTAGCCCTCCTCCGTCACCCACGCTGTGTCGTTGGCCTTGGTGGAGACCCTGCAGGAGCCTGTGCAGCTCACCCGAATCGCTACAAGAAGGGGGACGGGGTGAGCCCAGCCGCCGCTGGCCTGGCCCCTCCCTGCCCCCAGCACAGGCATTCAAGCAGGGCTGGCAGCGCACCCCCCCCTCCCCCCGCCCAGTTGGGGCCTGAGAAGCCAGCAAAGGTTTGCTGCCTTTTAGAAGACAGCTCCTGCCCCAGCTGGGGGTGCTCAAAGGGCGCCAGGGTGGCGAGGCGCAAGGGACACCTGTGCTGCTGCCCCCAGGGTCACCCAGAGGACACGCTGGGCCCACCAGCCTGTGAACACCCGGCTCCCAGAGGGGATGCGTGGGGCATGAATGCGGAACAGAGGCCCGTGGGGCTGGTGACCGCTGACCCAGCCTTCACACTGTCTCACAGGCGAGTCAGTTAGACAGGGAAGCACCCGGCGGCTGGCCTCACACTGCAGGAATGTGGTCAGACCCGCCTGGGCAGAAAGGCACACAATGGAGGGTAGGGCGGCCCCCGACTTCCTGGGCTAGCGCTGCCCAGCAGACTGACTTTCTGCATCCACAGCGGCCGGTCCCCTCCCCTACTCCCCAGCGGAAGCACCCGGACCAGGAACCCGTGGCAGCCACTGTTCCGTGGTGAGGACCTCGGACGTCTCGGCCCAGCACCTGTGCTCTGAGCCCGAGAGGGGCAGAAGCTGACCGGCAGGTGGCCCTGCGGCCCAACCCTCCTCTCACGCAGGGCTGAGTCAAGGTCAAAGACCTCAGCATCTCCGGGCAGTCCCTCTCCCTTCCCTGACTCCATGTCAGGTGAGGGGAAGGTGACGCAGAGTCCGACACCTGACTGACAGAGCCCGCCCGGTGTGCCCGGGGCCCGGGCCAGGGGTCAGCCAGGCCAGCCGTGTCCACGTATCCCAGGTTGGCCCGCCTGCTGACAGACTTCCTGTGGGTCACCCTCAGCACACAGCTCCTTCGGGACCCTGGCTCTCCCCCGCCCATCGGCACTGCCAGCGACCAGCCTTCGGCCTCTGTGCCTTCCCGTCTCCCCTCTGGGACCTCAGCCTGCTTTCTAATCCCCGCTCCGTCAGCCGAGCCCTCCTGGGTCCAGGCCTGGAAGTGTCCCCACCCTGAAATCTGGGGCAGCAGGGCTCCTGCCGACCCTCACAGCCCAGGAGCGGCCAGGCAGGCATGAGCAGGCAGAGGGCAGGGTGGCGGACCCAGGGAAAAGCCGCCCAGCTTGAACCCTCCGTGGACAGGGCACGGCCCCACTTGGTCCCGCTGCCCTGGGGATGCTGGGGTCAACAGAGTATGCCCGAGGGATGCAGTGGTCCCCAGACGGCCCGGTGCCCGCCGGGCACTGCCAAATGACCCCAGTGGATGGCGCACAGAGCTGAAGGATCGTTCTGCCCACCTCTGTCCAAATCCCCACCCACGACGGTAGCTAACACCACTCAGCTCAGGGGTGACTTGTTACTTAGGGGTTTTCATAGCAGCAGACTAGAGGCACAGGCGTCTCTCACCGTTGTAACCTTCAGTTGGCAACTGTGTTGAGGTGGGAAACAGACGCCTTGGAGTAACCAGATGTAGGCCGACAGGGGCCTGGAGAGGTGCCAGGCAGGATGGCACGGACCAGGGACCCAGCAGCTCTCAGAATCTCACACTATCTACCCAGGAGCCACAAGCACCACAGCTCGTAACGCCAACAATCGAGGCGCAGTCCCCCGCCCCCCCTACCCCACCCCCCTCTTGGCCTGCACCCCAGAGTTCAGGTGAAGAGCTGTGGGGACACCTCACCCCGAAAAAGAACCGGTATCAAAGCGAACCTTGGTTACCCCTGAGGGCCCAAGCGCTGCGGCCTGCCCAGTGCCCAGCAAAGAGCCCCTTCTGCACACACACGGGCGCCCCTTCGGGACCCTGACCGCATGGGCGAGGCCAGTCGCTGTTCCGGAGGAAAGCATCCTGTTCCTCCACCCCCTTCTCCCCGAGGATGGAGCGGAGGGATGGACACACGGCGCGCCGTCCTGCCCCCTGGAGGAGAGCACGGGCATCGCACCAGCAGCGCCCACTGCGCAGACGCAGGCGGGCCGGTGTGCCCCCAGCACTGACCGGGCTGCGCCGTGCAGGCGGGACCGCTCAGCTGTACCAGTGCTTGGATGTATACCGGACGGCGGCACTGAGCTGACGGGTACCCCTGTTCGGATGTTTGGGGCTGCTCCAGTTCTCTAAGGAAAATCATCACAGGCCCCGCTGGGTGGCTCAGTGGTTGAGTGTCAACCCATGAACCAGGAGGTCAGGGTTCAATTCCTGGTCAGGGCACATGCCCGGGTGGCGGGCTCAATCCCCAGTGAGGGGCGTGCAGGAGGCAGCTGATCAATGGTTCTCTCATCACTGATGTTTCTATCTCTCTCTTCCTCTCCCTTCCGCTCTGAAATCAATAAAAATATATTAGCCTTGCCCTACCTGTTTGGCTCAGTGGATAGAGGGGCGGCCTGTGAACTGAGAGGTCCCAGGTTCAATTCCGGTCAAGGGCACATGCCTGGGGTTGTGGGCCCCTCCCCAGCGGGGGACTTGCAGGAGGCAACCCATCAGTGATTCTCTCTCATCATGGATCTTTCTATCTCTCCCTCTTCCTTCCTCTCTGAAAGCAATAAAAATATGTCAAATATATATATATTTTAAAAATCATCTTTTCTTTCCCTGCCTCTAGCCCATGAGCCACTTCTCTCTGTCCTGGTTCCAGGTCTGTCACACGAGGATGACAGTGCCCACCTCCCAGGGCTGCTATGAGAATTTATAGAGTCGGACCATTGGAAGTGGGGAGGAAGGTGTCAGGCCCGTGACAAGAGCTCAGTGAGCCAGTGGGGCTGGGGGCTGTCCTTCTCCATGTCCCTTCCTGGGGATGGAGGTCTCCCATTGCATCACTGGCTAGCAGCAAGGGTTCAACAAGTATCATTTGAATAAAAGAAGGAAAAAGAGCCCGACCTTCCCTTCCCTGACCCAGGCCGGGCTGGGAGGAAGCCAAGCGCAGCTACAGCGCCCACACTCCCTCTGCTCCCAGGGTCACCTGACCAAACCCACCTGCTCCCCTGCCCACCCCCCACCATTCCCTCTCCCGCTCTGAGGCTCGCATTTTTACAGGTGGGACCACCAGCGGGGCTCCCCCGGCCTTCTGCGGCAGCTGTCTGCTCACCCACAGCCTGCCCACCACACGAAGGCCAGGGAGGCCTGTTCAGGCCAGACCAGTCCCCCACACCTCAGGCCATCCCTCCACTGTGGTCACCAACAGCCTGCTCCCTGGGCCCCGGCTACAGGAGGGTGACAGGTTTACAGGCCTGGTGATGAGCGTGGCGCAGGGGCTCGGTTGCCCCAGCTGCGAGGCTGCCCCTCCTGCCTGGGGCCCCACACAGCACCCTCCCTCCCGCCAGGAAGCTGGCCCCATGGCACTTCTCGCCTCTGGCTTGTGCTCCAGGGAAGAGCCGCATGGTCCCTACTGTGCCCCTGCCTCACACACTCCCACCCAAAACCCAAACTCCCACTGGGGAGACGAGAAAAGAGGTGACAGTCTCATGGGGAGGAAACTCCACAGGCCAACCCCTAGTGAGAGGTGAGCAGGCTACTTATACCAGCTTCTCAGACCCCCGCGGCCTCTCACTGTGGCGTGAGGGGGCAGGTGAGGCCTGTCCAGGACCGAGGCAGCGGCTGCCCAGAGGGGCTCTCAGTCCTCAGTGGGGACCAGAAGTGCTGAGCTGCCAGCCACACAGGGGTCTGGCTGAGCACCCCAAGGTGGAGGAGCACCCCAGCAGGGACACACCGCACAACCTTGTGCTCAGAGCCAGGGATCCCCACCCCCACCCTGAGGGTCGAGCCCTGAGAACCCACCCAGGTCCCTGTGGACACCTCGGACAGGAGAGGCCGGCACCTGTGGAGGGTGCTGGGGAGGGCAGCTGCGGCAACCTGATCCCAAAGCCCCAGGTGTGTGCACCAGCAGGGGGACAGGCCAGGAGGGCTCAGGTTCACCTCCCAGATGCCAGTGGGGCTGGGGGCCTGGGCACCCAGGGGTGAGCAAGACACCCCTGTCCACAAGTACAAGCTGAGACTGGATGTAAGCAGGTGCCCGGATGGCCCGTGGGTCCAGCTGGGAACCCACAGACTCGGCAGTGGGACTGTCTGCGGCAGGAACCGGGGGTGTGGGAGAGAAAGCGCAGCCTCCCAGGAAGGGCCCAGCAGGTGCGGGGCACAGTGGCCCCTGGAGCCCTGGCAGGGAGGGTTGGAGGCTTCCCTGTGTCCAGGTCCCAGTGGGCTCTGCCAAAGTGGACAGGCTCCCAGCCTTCACCCGGGCGCAGAGGACAGGAAGGGCAGAAGCGGAAGACTGGGCCACCCAGGCCTCCCTGCTCTGCCCCGAACGCCGCCCGCCTCCCACCCAACACTCCCAGCACCCGGGGCACCCGAGTGGCGCCCATACGGGCCCCGGGCCGTGCTAGGGGAGAAGGAAGTGGCCCAGACTCAGCGACATCGGCAGCGCTTCCGGGAGTCCCGGCCCAGCCCCAGGAGCGACCGCAGCCACCTGAACTCACCCCGCCCGGCCCGCCCCAAGGCGACCCGCGCCCACCTCGGAAGGGCAGAGGCGCCCCCAGGCACACGTGCACGGCCCCTGCCAGCGGCTCCCCGGGGCTGTAGACGATGCGGCCGTGGCTCAGGCGGATCTCGAAGAGCTGCACCCGCCCCATGCCGCCCGCGGGCCCGGCCGGACGGTCGCTCACTGCTGCCCCCGCCCGCTTGCTGGCCGGCTCTGCTCTGAGCACCACACCGGTCCGACTCACCCTCGACCCCGCCCCGTCGGCCCTTCCTCCAATCCGAACACGCCGCAGGCAAGACCACGCCCCCTCCGGCCAGTCCCCCGATGTGACCCCGCCCATATCCCCGCCCCTTGGGTGGGGACACGCCCTCGACCACGCCTTGCGCTCGCGAGCCCGCCCCCGTCTCAGCCACGCCTCAAGCCTTCCAGGCCCGCCTCCAGGCCACGCCCCCGGCACGCCCTCTCCCGGACCCGCCCCCAAACCGGCCACGCCCCTCGTCCGCTGGGTTCTTCCTGGCCGAGTCCCCATCCCCGCCGGTCTGCGCGCGGCCCCGCCTCCGGGCCGCAGGGTGAAGGTCCGGCCGGGTCTCCCGCTGCCCCGGGAGAGTGGCCGGCTCACCTCCCGAGGAGGCGGGGCCGTGGCCCGGGCTGGGGCGGTGCAGGGTCCGGGCCTGCTCGCTGGGAAGGGTCCCTCGCCGAGCTCCGCGCGTCACTCCGCGGAAGGAGCGCTGGCGGCGGGTGTGCGTGCGCTGGGAGCACGCGGCGGTCCTGGGGCTCAGGGTGGGGTCCCGGGAGCTGCCTGCCCGCGGAACCGGCCCTGAGTACGTGGGTGCGGGGCTGGCGTGGAGGGGGCGCGGGATGTGCGTGACTCCAGGGCGCTGAGGGACGTGCTCTGATGTATCACCTCTAAACGGCGAGGCGGGTGGAGAGTGAAGTGGCGGGGCGGGTGGGGGAGTGCACGCGGGAGACGGAGGAGCCCAGGAGACAGAAGGCCGTGCCAGCTCAGAGAGCGGCAGTGGGCTCCCCGCCCGTTAAATCTGGGGGTGCCTGGAGGAGGGCGCCGAGGTCAGCTGCGTTAACGCGGTGGCATTTCCTGAGGGAGAAAACGGGCCTAGATATGTTGTTTGGGGTGCGGGAGACATTCATGACCCGCAGAGTCTGAGGTGCCCACTGGGCACTTCTTCGCCTGAGTTTGGGGGAGAGGAAGGGCTAAAGATTTGTTACGCGCTCGTGTGTAGATGGTAACTCCCATGAGAGTTTGGGGTGAAACCCACAGAACCCTAATCTAGCCCTCCAGCGAAAGGGGAGGGACTTCCTGTTCCGCAGGGTCCTGCTGGGCCAGGTGAGGAAAGGGGCCCCCCCCCCCCCCCCCCGGGAGCACTGGGGGCGGGGGCGGGGGGGCGGGCAGCGCCAGACCCGCCTGGCTTCCTAGAGCCTGGGGGTTCCAGAGCAAGTTCGGGGTGCCCAGGGGAAGAGGATTGTGGGCATCCCAGAATGCCAGTCACTGCAGAAGTCAACAAGGCAGGAGGAGAGGGTGTGTTGGCTGCTGCTGAGATGGGATGAATGAGGAGAAAGTGGGTGGTTTTTATCTCAGGTCACCCTCTGTTCCCCACAGCTGGACCCCCATGTGGCCCCCCACAGCCTTTATTCCGACTCCATCGCCCACCCATCCCCTGTGTGGGAAGACTGCTCCCAGGCCCTCACACCCGCCCTCCGCACCCACATCCTGACCCCTTTCTCTCAACAGCCCTTCCTCTCGCTCTCCTGGCGCCAGCTTCCCTGGGGCCTCTCCAGGTGGGTGTTTATTTCACACACCTCCTGTGCCTTTGGGTGCCCTCCTGACCACTGTGGCCACTTCTAGACCATTTCCCTGTCACCTTAAAAGCTTTGCCCGGACGGTGTGGCTCAGTGGTTGAGCATCAACCTATGGACCAGGAGGTCACGGTTCAATTCCCCATCAGGGCACATGCCCAGGTGGCAGGCCCCATCCCCAGTGTGGGGCGTGCAGGAGGCAGCCGATCCATGATTCTCTCTCATCATGGATGTTTCTCTCTCCCCCTCTCCCTTCCTCTCTGAAATCAATATGTACCCAAATAAAATGTACCCAGGATTTGTTTTAATTGAGGTGACAGACAAAGAGACAACTGCTCGCTTGCAAGAAGACTTTTGTGCTTACGCAAGAGGAGGGGAAATGCCAGGGTGGCTCGGCCCCGAGCCCTTGAGTTTTCTGTAGGAAGGAGTGGGTGAGGCAGTGGAGGCTGTGAGTAATCTCAGGGGCTGCGGTCCATGGGGGTGGTCTCCAGTGTCCAGTCCCTGGCCCTGTGGGGAGGGAGGCAGAGAGATCCTGGGGTGGTGCGTGAGTTTGATAAAGGAGGCGGGTGGGAGCGGGGGCTCTGGATTGGCTGGTTTGCATGTGAAAGGTGTGGTCCCAGGAAGCTGCTTGCGGTCTCTAGGAATTAGCTCTGGGAGGCAGTCCCCCCCAAAGCAGCAGGACCCCCAGATGCCGCAGCAGCATAAGTAAGAACACAACACCATCAACCCGTCTCTCCTTCCCACAGCTCTGCCCGGAACTCCAGCGGCTCCCTCCAATGGCTTGGTTAGTTTGTCTCAGAGATGTCTGCCAACCCCTTCCCCCATCCCTTCTCCATGTGGGCTTTCCTCCCATCACAGGGTGGGCTCCACCCCACCATGGAAGCGGGGCTGGCTCCTGGCGTGCTGGGACTGGTGGTGCTGTGACAAGCGACGCCACCCCAGCTGCAGGGGCTCAGGAGGCCTGGCAGCTGTTCAGCTCGTCCCCGTGGGTGTGGGAGCTACCACGTAGCAATGCCTGCTTACCTGCTGGGGAAACCTGAGAGAGAGAGAGAGAGAGAGAGAGAGAGAGAGAGAGAGAGAGAGAGGAGGAAGAGGGGGAGAGGGAGAGAGAGAGGAGGAAGAGGGGGAGAGGGAGAGAGAGAGGGAGAGAGAGAGAGGAGGAAGAGGGGGAGAGGGAGAGAGTGAGGGAGAGAGAGAGAGGAGGAGGAAGAGGGGAGAGGGAGAGAGAGAGAGAGAGAGAGAGGAGGAAGAGGGGGAGAGGGGAGAGAGAGAGGGAGGGAGGGAGGGAGAGAGAGAGAGAGAGGAGGAAGAGGGGAGAGGGAGAGAGAGAGAGGAGGAAGAGGGGGAGAGGGAGAGAGAGAGAAGGAGGAAGAGGGGGAGAGGGAGAGAGGGGGGGAAGAGAGAGAGAGAGAGAGAGAGAGAGGAGGAAGAGGGGGAGAGGGAGAGAGAGAGGGAGAGAGAGAGATTGCCTGGACGCCTGAGTGCCCCTGGCTCAGACTTCTTGCTTCAATCACACCCAGGGACTGGCTGAGGGGCCCCAGCTGTGTCCGCTAGCTTCTGTTGCAGAACAAACTACCCCAATTGATCACTTATTGTGACAATGAGGCGGCCCTCAGCTGGAGGCTCTTCTGTTCTGTGCGGTATCTGCTGAGAATGGAACTTCCAAGACATCCCTTTTCTTTTCTTAAAAAATATATTTTTTTATTGATGTCAGAAAGGAAGGGAGAGGGAGGCAGAAACATCAATGATGAGAGAGAATCATGGATCATCTGCCTCCTGCACCGCCCCCCCCCCCCCATTGGGGATGGAGCCCACAACCCAGGCATGTGCCCTTGACCAGAATGAAACCCAGGACCCTTCAGTCCGCAGGCTGACGCTCTATCCACTGAGGCAAACAGACATACATGTGTGATGCCTCACCTGGGGTGGCTGGGGGAGCCCGGGTGTGGTCAGGTGACATACTGGTCAGGTGTCTTCCGTGAGGCCTCTCCACATGGCTGGTTTGGGGTTTGCACGGCATGATGGTCTCCAGATAGTGAGACTGGTGACCTGGCGGTATGTCACCAAGGTGGAGGAAGGCGAAGCTGCCCGTCCTCGGTCCTGGGCTCGGAGTCCCAGAACTTTCTATGACGGTAAGTGCGTCAACACCAAGTCACAGGACCAATTGGGTGGAGCATCGCACACTGACAAAGAGTAAAGGAATTATGACAAATTAAGGCAGCTGACCACACCAGCCAGCAGCAGAACCAACCAGCTGAGCCCAATCTGGGTTGCAGAACCATGAGGAAGTAAATCGTTGCTTTAAGCCGGGGAGTTCTGGGGTGGTTGGTTAGGCACCAAGAGATAACTGGGACAGACACTGCTTTCACAGTGGCGGCACCCATCTGTAATCCCACAACGAGCCAGCGTTGCCTTTCCCCCACCCTCGCCTGCACTTGTTTGACGCGTTGGCGATAACCATCTGATAGGTGTGTGGGGGTATCTCATTGTTTCCGCCCTTCTTTCTGGGTGTAAAAGGCAAAGTCCGGCCAAGAGCCTGTTGCTCCTCCTGCACTCCATTTTCTTATCTTTTTTTTAATTATTATTAAATATGCGCCGAAGCCGGTGTGGCTCAGTGGATAGAGCGTCGGCCTGCAGACTGAGGGGTCCCGGGTTCGATTCCGGTCAGGGGCATGTACCTGGGTTGCAGGCACATCCCCAGTGGGAGATGTGCAGGAGGCAGCTGATCGATGTTTCTAACTCTCTATCTCTCTCCCTTCCTCTCTGTAAAAAATCAATAAAATATATTTTTAATAAATAAATAAATATGTTTCCATTGATTTTAGAGAGAGAGGAAGAGAGAGGGAGAGAGAAACATCCAGGCTGGTCCCTCCCCCCCACCCCCCAATGGAGCAACAACGCAGGCATGTGCCCTGCCCGGGAATTGAACAGGTGACCACTTGGTGCATAAGACGGTGCATAACCAACTGAGCCACGCCAGCCGGTGGCCGCCTCCATTTTCAAACATGCCAGGAATGTCCCCAGCTCGGGCCTTTGCAGCGGCGGCTCATCCCGCTGCTGGAAGGCGCTTCCCTGCGCTGACAGGACTCACGCCCTCTCCTTCCGTCAGGCCTGCTCTGCTGCTCACCGCCTTCACCAGGACCCCAACCTCTAAAGCCGATCTACGAGTTTCCCCCGCGGCATGGGTGGCCTCCCAACCGCACAGAGCTCACTCCTCGCGGGCTTCTGCCTTCCCCGCTGGAATAGGAGCAGGCGCTTTAAATTAAATGTATGCGCACTGGTGGGTCCTGGGCGCAAAAGCCAAGCTGGAGTGGTTGCCAGGAGGCAAGGCTGGTAGGCAGGCCCCCCCAAGAGGCAGGCCCCCCCCAAGAGGCAGGCCCCCGAGGAGGCAGGGCCCCCAAGAGGCAGGCCCCCCGAAAAGACAGGTCACCCCAAGAGGCAGGTCCCCCGAAGAGGCAGGGCCCCCAAGAGGCAGGCCCAGAGTCCCCGGGGGAACCGGTTCTACGCCCTGGACGTCGCCCACCTCAGTTAAGGAGCCTGCGGCCCGGGGAAGGCTGGTGTCGCCTGGGTTGGGGGCCGGCCGCCTGGTCGGGAACGGGGCCCAGTGCGGAGGAGACACGGCGGCGGGGGCGGGGGGGTAGGCGGGTCCTCAGCTGGGCTTCTCCGGTGTCCTGCAGGCGCGGCCGGGGCACCGGGGTCCCGCGCTCACCCCCGATCCCGCCCCTGCCGGCTGCCCTGGACGCAGGCCGTTTATGGGAGCCGCGACGAGTCCTGCACCCTGACCACGGGGCCTCGGACCGCCGGGGGCGCAACGCCCGGAACTGCCCAGGGATCGGGGCGCGGGATCGCGGGTAAAACGCGGGGTCGGGGCGGCCGGAGAGCCGGTGCCGGCACAAAGCTTCCCGCGAAACTGACGTCGCGGGGCGGCCGCGCAGGCCCCGCCCCCGGCCGCGCCCCGCCCCCGGCCGCGCCCCTCCCCCGCGGTCGCCCTGCTGCCCCGCGCGCCTGCGCACTGGCCGGCTCCCCATTGGCCGCGGCGAAGCGGCGCGCTCCGGCTGGTGCCGGGCGCGCCCCGCTATTGGCCGGGAGGCGGCGGGCGGGGGTGTGTCCGTGCCGCGCCCCGCCCTCGTCTCCGCTCGCGGTGGTGCGCGCGGCGGCGGCGGCGGCGCGTGGCAGGTCCGGCGGGCTCGAGGCGGCGGCTGAGGCGGCCCGGTCCCGGCCCAGCCTCGTCCCGCCCGGCTGCCGGGACCCGACCCCTGACCGCCCGCCCGCCCGGCTCGCTCGGCGCGCCGCGGCCCCGCCCCGGCCCGGCACCTCCCCAGGGAGCGGCGCCGCCGGCCGAGCGCAGGCCTGGCCATGACCGACTTCAAACTGGGCATCGTGCGGCTCGGCCGGGTGGCCGGGAAGGTGAGCGGCACGGGCCGGGGGCTGGGCCGGGGGGCGCGGTGTCGGGGCGCGGGACTGGGGCTGGGTCGCGGCCGCGGGGCCTGTCCGGGGGAACAGGGGCCGCGGGGCCTGTCCGGGGGGACAGGGCCCGGCGGTTGTGCGGGTGGCGGGCCGGCGGCGTGTCCCCGCGGGGCACCCTCCTGGGGCCGCGGCCTGGGGCTCGGACGGTGCGCCGCGGCCCGGGAGGCGGCGGCTCTGGCGGCACCTGCGGCGCGGGGACCGCGGGGACCGCAGCGCCCTTCCGAGGCGGCGCGCTCGCTCCAGGGGAGACCGGTGCGCGCGCCGCTCCGAGCCTGCGGGCCCTCGTGGCGCTTCGCGCAGGTTTCACGCGGCCCGCGGGGGCCACGTCTGGCCGCGCCTCCGAGGGCCCCGCCGGGCCAGGCCTCTCTGCTGCTCTCCCGTCCCGGCCCCGCCTCCGCGTGTCCGAGGCTGGGGCTCCCGCGCCGGTGGGCATTGAGGCTTGGCTGTTTCCAGGAGCCGGCCGCCGTGCCGCTGACCAGCCGCGGACCGGACCCTGGATGGGAACCCTGTTCCCATCGCCGGCGGCGGAAGCTCCGGGTGGGAGAGGAGCAGAGGCGGTCAGATGCAGGTAACGCGGGCGCAGACCCTAGGCGACAGCGTCCCGCCCGGAGAGAGGCGTGGCGCTCCAGCTAGGGAAGGGGGGCCCCCTCGGCTCTGAGACCCCGACTCCGCGCCCAGCTGCCTCCATGAGCCTCCAGACCTTTCCATGGCACAGAGAGGACACCGCAGCGGGCAGCTGTGTGCCGGCCGCCCTGCTTCAGAAACGAGCACAGTCGAAACCTTCGGATGTTCTGCCTCAGTCCCAGCCCTCCCCCTGCTCCCCTGAAGCCGCAATGCCCCGCTAGGCTTATTGGCACCTGAAACCGCACAGAGTGGAGGTTGGCTGGCTTGGTGGCAGGTCGGACCGGCAGCCTCGTGCGGGTGGCAAGTGCAGCCTGGTGCCCGCTCCTCTGGCGCAGTCTCGGGTGGGAATGGCCAGTCCTGGCACCGCTACCTGCTCTGTGGCAGGCTGCCCACCCCTCGCCTGTTGAGCTCTGACTCCCGAAGGGGCTGGTCCGTTCCTGCCCAAGCCAGGACCTTGCTGGTCCCGAATGTAACTTGTGAAATGTGGTTACTTTGTAGACCAAGTACACGCTGATCGACGAGCAGGACATCCCGCTGGTGGAGGGCTACTCCTTCGAGGTAAGGGCGGGGGCCCCTTGCCCAGCCTGCTGGGGTGGGAGGGCCCGGGCAGCTCCCTGCAGAACCCGGGCTCCGCGCTGCCTCCGAGGCACTCTTCCTCCCCAAGGGCCGCCCTGATCGCTTCTCCTCCCGAAGAAGAGACCAGTTGTGTCACATTCGTGACTGAATTCAACTGGACAAGCCCTGGTGCCTTAGGAGACCGTCCCCCCACCTCCCCTCTGGCCCGGGCCCTCCTGGTACCCTGTGCTCCTTCCTCTCATCTTCTGTTCACGCCCGGTCCCCCAGCGCTCCGCCCTCCCTGCCACCCTCGGGAGACGACCCACACACTCCTGCAGCGGCTGCTGCTGCCGGGGTGCCTCTCACTGGTTGTGGGCTTTTGTAAGGGGAGGGAAGCCCGTTTCTCTCTGTCCACAGCATTGTGCACAGTGGCGCGTCCGTCGCGCTCAAATGCAGGAGCTGGGGACACGCTGGCTCTCGTGCGGTGTGTTGGGGACTCCCAGGGTCCCAGCAACAGACCCGCTCCGTCCGTCTGCCTCATTCATGTCACTCGGTTTCTCTAAGAGGAATTTGAACGGCTTCTCAGCAGCCCTGTGCCTGTTCCTCCTCAGGCCAGGATGGAAGTGGACGCAGACGGAAACGGGGCTAAGATCTTCGCCTACGCCTTCGACAAGAACCGGGGAAGGGGCTCGGGCCGGCTGCTGCACGAGCTGCTGTGGTGGGTGTTTCCAGGCTGCGTGCTCCCCGCTGGCCCTGCATGAACCTGGCACCCATGGGGTCGGGGAGCCAGGGCGGCCTCCCCTCGTGCTCCTGTGCCCCTCTGCTGGCTCGGGAGGGGCCGTGTAGGTCTCCAGACCACGTGCTCTTTCTGCTCACAGCTCACTGGGCCCTCACGGCCTCCCAGGGAGGGTGGGGTCTGGTCCCTGCCGGCTCTTTCTTTTTTATTATTTTTTTATTATCAAAATTTTACATAGTCTCCTTTTTCCCCCATTGATACCACCCCGGGCAAGCCCCCACCGCCCCAGTGTCTGTGTCCATTGGTTATGCTAATATGCCTGCCGGCTTTTGCTGAGCCTGTGGGTGGGACGTGGGGAAGCGGCGGCCTTCCTTGGTGTGCACAGGGGGGCCGCTCAGAGGGGCGTCTCTAGACTGTGCTGCAGGGTTTGGGGTTCCAGCCTTGGCTCCCTGCAGCCCACCCAGCTTTTCCATCCAAGGGCTACACTGTCAACCTGTCTGGTCCAGTCTGGGCCACGGGCTGGCACCCTGGGGTTCCCCTGGCGTGTGCCCACCAGTGTGCGAGGGGCAGTTCAGATCGCGTGGCGGGCACGTGGGGCTGTCTGGAGGCGGGTCGAAGAGCGTTTGTTTCTAGGGAGCGGCACAGGGGCGGCATCGCTCCCGGGTTCCAGGTTGTGCATCTCAACGCGGTGACCGTGGACAATCGCCTGGACAACCTGCAGCTGGTGCCCTGGGGCTGGCGGCCCAAAGCGGAGGAGACCTCCAGCAAACAGAGGTGGGTCTTCCCAGCTGGCCAGGCAGCAGGGCGGCGCGAGGACCGCCCGCTCGTCACCGGGGCCACGTCCCGCTCTGCTCTGATGCTGCTGTGGTTCGGGGACCTGGCTATTGTCTCTCGACGTGGGGGGACCTCCTGTTCCTGGAGGCGGGTAAGGTCCTGATGCTTCTCTCTGTGGGATGGTCATCCGATGGCGGGACTTCTCCCTATCCCCGAGGCAGTGAGGTGTCTGCAGCTCGCTGTGCACACACAGGTCTTTGTCACGCTCCTTGCCCAACAGTTTACGCAGTGGTCGAGGGAAGCAGGCGGCGTGGACTGGGGGCGTGGTCTCCTCTCTGAGGCCTGCAAACAGCGCTTACGCTCGGGACAGCGCAGGCACCCGCCTGGGTGGGAAGGCTGCTCTGAGGGCAGTTCCTGCGGCCCGGGGGGCGCCCAGCTCTGAGCTTCGTGGAGCCCTTGGAACGAGCTGGGGACTAGCAGCAGGACGGGGGCTGGGAGCTGACACTAGCCAGGGTGTCTCTGGCCACACGTGCATTCCAGGCTCAGGAGGCTCCCTGGGGTTTCTGCGTGTCTCAGGCCCCTGGGCAGCTGTTCCCGACGGTGGTGGTGACTCCCAGCAGACGGACGTCAGTGAGACGGTGAAGTGCCGCAGGTGTCGTCCTCACGAGCTTGCCTGAGCCTGAGCTGCGGACTGGGAGCAGCAGGGTTCAGAGGCCAGGTGTAGGGTGGTCCCCGGGCGCTCAGGACGAGAGGGGCAGGGCTGGGGCCAAGCCTCTGCGTTCTCTCTCTGATGATGGAGTGTGGCCCTAAAATTCCCTGATCTTGAGGGAAACTGACCCTTCTGCAACAGTTATCCTCCTAGATTTTTGGTTGAAAGTGACAGAGCCCTGGCTGATAGGTCAGTTGGCTGATAGGTCAGTCGCCAACCGGTGGCCCACGGATCGCTGGTGGTCTGTGAGGTCCGAGAGGATGGCGACCGCTGGGTTAGAGCATTGGCCTGATGGGCACGTTTCCTACAGACTCAACCAATGAATACACAAATGAGTGGAACAAGACAGGGATCTCTCTTCCCCTTCCTGTCTCTCTCTCAAATCAATAAATTAAAAACAAAAAAGGAAAGAGCCCTGGCCTGTGTCGCTCAGTGGTTAGAGTGTCAGCCTGCAGACTGAAGGGTCCTGTGTTTGATTTCAGTCAAGGGCACGTGCCTGGGTTGCAGGCTTGGTCCTCGTGGGGTACATGCAGGAGGCAGCCCATCATGATTCTCTTTCATCATTGATGTTTCTGTCTCTTTCCCTCTCCCTTCCTCTCTGAAATCACTAAAGTATGTTTTTTTAAAAAATATATATTTTCATCGATTTTTTACAGAGAGGAAGGGAGAGGGATAGAGAGTTAGAAACATCAGTGAGAGAGAAGCATCGATCAACTGCCTCCTGCACACCCCTTACTGGAGATGTGCCTGCAACCAAGGTACATGCCCTTGACCGGAATCGAACTTGGGACCCCCAAGTCCGCAGGCCAATGCTCTATCCACTGAGCCAAACCGGTCAGGGCTAGTTTGGTTTTTTTTTTTTTTTTTTTTTTTTTTTTTTTTTTAAATATTTTATTGATTTTCCACAGAGAGGAAGGGAGAGAGACAGAGAGTCAGAAACATCAATGAGAGAGAAACATCGATCAGCCGCCTCCTGCACACCCCCCACTGGGGATGTGCCCGCAACCCAGGCACATGCCCCCGACCGGAACCGAACCCGGGACCCCTCAGTCCGCAGGCCGACGCTCCATCCAGTGAGCCAAACCGGTTTCGGCTAGTTTGGTTTTTTTAATAGCAGCCATGGCTGGTGTGAGTCGGTATCTCATTGTAGTTTTGCATTTTCCCGACACGAGTGATGTTGAGCATATTTTCATGGGCTTTTGGGCCATTTGTATGTTTTTGGAGAATGTGTGTTCAGGTTCTTTGCCTGTAAATTGTGTTATTTTGTTGAATTGCAGTAGTTTTTCATATCCTCTGTAATCCATGATCAGGCCTATGGTTGGCAAATCTTTCCCTCGTTCTGTGGGTTGCTCTGGGCAGTGTCTTCTGATGCACAGAGCTTTTAGATTTTGTGAAGTCCAGCGTGTCGCTTTCTCTGTCACCGGCGGCTCGGTGCCGTATCCAAGAAATTGTTGCCGAGTCGGGTAGTGCAGCTTTTGTCCTGTGTTTGATTCTGAGCGGCCTTGTGTTTGAGGATTAGGATTAGGTCCTTGGTTCATTTTGAGTTAACTTTTGTGTATGGTGTTAGGTGAGGGTGACACTTCCCTTTCCTCTTTTAAAAAAAAAAAAGTTTATTGATTTTTACAAAAATACAAGGAGAGGGAGACAGAGATAGAAACATTAGTGATGAGCAAGAATCACCCTCTGGCTGCCTCCTGCACGCCCCACACTGGGGATCAAGCCCGTAACCCCGGGCATGTGCCCCGACTGGGAATCGAACCAGTGACCTCTTGGTTCCTGGGTCGATGCTCAACCACTGAACCACACCGGCCGGGGCCTCTTCCCTCTTTTACCCGAGTCCCCACAGGCCTGGGGGTTAAACTTCTCTGGAAGGTCACAGTGCTGCCTGTCAGGGCGCCTTGCTCTGGAGCCCCGGTTGCAGCCCTGCTGTCCGCTCACACAGACCGGTGTTTAGAAGGATGCGGGCAGCACAGCATCGGGGCAGGAGGAGCAACCGGAGGCAGAAGCAGGCACTGCTGGGGCCCTGAGCAGGGAGGGGACTGCCTGCTGGCTCGGGTGGCGGGCGCGGCTGGGTCCTGAGGTCGGGTCCTGTGCCTGCGTGGCCCTCGTGCGGGAGACCCAGTCCTGCTCTGCGCCTTTCAGTGGGGAGACCACGTGCTACAAAGTAGGTCACGTGGAGATGAGCCCACAGTGCGGGTGGGGTCTCCTGAGCAAGAGGACACAGGTGGCCATCCTGGGGCCCTGCCTCATCCCCGGTGCCTGGAGCTGGGCCCCTTCTCCTTCAGGGAGCAGAGCTTGTACTGGCTCGCAATCCAGCAGCTTCCCACGGACCCCATCGAGGAGCAGTTCCCCGCGCTGAGCGCCACGCGGTACTACAACGCCAACGGGGACGTGGTGGAGGAGGAGGAGAGCTCCTGCACCTACTACGAGTGCCACTACCCGCCCTGCACGATGATCGAGAAGCAGGTAGGTACGGCCACACCACCCCCGCCCTTGGGCCCCTCGGGCCTCCTCAGCCGCGGGGCCGGGGGCCGGGGGCCGGGGGCCGGGGCTGGGGCCGGGGCCTCCCATCGGAGTAGTCCCTCCGCAGGACCAAGAGGTACCTGCTCTGTGCTTTCAGCTCCGGGAGTTCAACATCTGCGGGCGCTGCCAGGTGGCCCGGTACTGCGGCTCGCAGTGCCAGCAGAAGGACTGGCCCGCCCACAAGAAGCACTGTCGGGAGAAGCGGCGCCCCTTCCAGCACGAGCTCGAGCCGGAGCGGTGACTGGGCAGCGGCAGCACGACCCTGCGGCTCCAGGCCTGCCCTGGCACTGGGATGCGGTGTCAGGGGCCTGGTGTGGAAGAAGCCAGCGCCCAGAGCGGCGGCGGTGGCGGCGGCGGCCCTGGCTGCGGGCACTTGGCCGGGCCCAGCGCTCCCCGGGAAGTGCTCCTCCAGTAGAGACAGCTGGGAGGCTCCCGCCAGGACGCTTCTCATTATTTATATGTTAATATGTTTGTAAACTCATGTACAGTTTTTTGGGGGGGAGGCCGTGGGGGGTTAGGAATTACAAATAGAATCATTTGCTGTCATCCTCAAGCAGCAGGCCGTCAGGCTATGTGTCTAAACTGTCAGGGAGCAGGAGCCGGCCCAGGAGCGCGGCCTCGGACGTGGCATCTACTAGGAAAGTAAAGGGCAGTCACCTAGCATCTGCTCTGCGCTCCTCCTTGACTGCTGAGCCTGTTTCCGAGTGGGCCGGGCCCTGGGGTGGGGGGGAACCCGCCTCCATCCTAGGCTTCTCCCGAGAGGGAGGCCCAGACCCCCTGTCCTGTGGCTGTGGAGCCGACCCAGGGGATCGCAGCCCAGCTCTGCAGTTCTCGCCTGGACTCACTGAGTGGCCGGCAGCTCTGCGGGGGCTCAGCTGGCAGGTCTCTGAGGCCCTGCCTGTGAGCAGCGACCAGGAGGATGGGAGGTCTACCCCTCACTCAACGGGCTGGGCATCTGCCCTCCCTGGAGCCACAGATGTCGGAGCCGGGCCGCTTCTCCCCCGTGGCAGCATGCCTTGCACGGCTACCCTGGGGCAGTGAGCTGGGCTGTGTGGTTGGCATCTGGCAGGAGGGTGAGGCTGGCCCTCCAGTGTGACTGTCTGCAGGTCCTGCTACGCTCCATGGCAGCTCTTCTGTGTGCCCACTGCATCCCTGGCTGGGCAGCCCCGTGCTGGCCTCTGGTCCCCCTGAGCTTCCTGCCGCTCCTTGCGTTCGTGGTGTCCTGTGTGTGTCCCGGAGCACAGGACCGGAAACATGACGGAGCTCACCGGGAGGCAGGCTGTTCTCAGCCTGCAGGAAGGTTTTCTGAACGTGAGGACTCTGTAACCCACACACTTGTTTGTCCCAGAAGCTCCTATGCGGCTGCAGGTCAGGCGTGGGATTCCTGGGTCCGAGACAGTTTTGCTGCACCTGGGAGGTCTGTTCAGGTCCCTCCAGAACCTGGGTTGGGCAGTGATGGGCCAGAGCCAATGGGGACAGTGACGTGATCCTGAGAGATGGTTGTCCCTACAGCTTGTTTGAGCTCTTGGGACATTCTCAGGTGACTCCTTCCCGAGGCCAGTTCTGGCCAGGACCGTTGGGGACGGGGCCTATGTAGGTGGGCATGTTGCGTTTGGATGGTCTTCCCGGCATGGGCCCCAAGTGCTCAACAGTTGCTTTTAAACCAAGGTTCCTGGGCAAAGAGGCACCAGGCTCTGGCTGTGGGTTTTGCCTGTCCTTTGGGGAGTGGCCAGGGTGATGTCCAGCTGGTCTACACCCCCTGGCCAGCACACAGTGCTCTGCGGTCAGCCATTTGTCAGAAAACCACATGGGAAGGGCAGTGCCCAGGGTCTGCTGGCCACAGCGCCCACTGGGTCCTGGCGCTTCGGGCATAGCCTTGCCCTGGGGATGGCTGTCGGCCATGGAGCTGGAGCCACAGGAGGCAGCCAGCCCAGAGCTGATGTCCATGTGTCCAGTCTGTGCTGGTGAAGGGCCCTGGCTGGAGCTGGGAACATGGCCTTGGCCTAGGGTTGGTCTCTGCAGTAGTCCCTTCCCTGTGCTCATGTCTCCACCATGGCGCCTGGAGCACTAGCTAGACTAGACTAGACGGTCCACTGGCTTCCCTTGTCCACTGCCTGACACCCAGCCCCAACCTCTCGATCTTTGTAGCCACGCAGCTGAGAGCATCTGTGAAGCCCATTCAGAGGGTTCGTTCACTGCAGGGCTTGTTTCTAACCTGTTGGGAGTGTGGCGGGCGGGCTGTTGACCCTCGTTTGTCCCAGATAGAAAAACGTCTCTTTTCGGGGACACTATAGCCCATAGCAGGGTCCACGACTTGTCTTCCCTCCTAACTCTTCAACGGTGTCAGCATCCTCTAGCCTCCCGGGTTGACCATGGCTGTGCTGGCCACTCCCTTATACCCAAGGTCGAAGTGGCGGGGGACCCCTGCCCTCCCTGGACGCTGGCTGTTCATGCACCTGCACCTGCTGCTGAGGGCCTGGGCTTCCCTTGAGGGCCCAGGATCCCTCGGCACCTCCAGCTGGGCCTGTGTCCTCCCCTGCTGCCCTGGCGGGCAGGCCTGTGTCCCCGCTGCGCCCACTTGCCTTACTGGGTGGGCAGGAGGGCAGCCGAGGCCCAGCTCCTTCCACCCTGGACTCCGCTGCATGACTAGCCCTTTGCACGCTTCCACCCTCCTCCGCTCCCCTCGTGGGCCCAGCTGTCCTGCCAAACCCCAGGCAGGGGGCGCGCCCTGGCACGTGGGGCCGGCTGAGGTCCGCCGGCCGGCAGGGGGCGCAGGAGCCTGGCCTTACGAGGGGCGGCAACGGCGGCCGGAAGTCCCTCCCCGGCACACCGGAAGGAGTCGGGAGGGAGGCGACAGCGGGAGGGGAAGAAGTACCTCCTCCCACGCTAGGGTTCCGGCCCCCGACCCCCACGCCGCTGTCACCCCGGCCTCGGCCCGACCCGCGTCGCAAACTGGCCTCGCCATCCCACCACCGCAAGTGGGTCCTTGGCGCGCCCGACGGCTGGGAGCCGGGCGGCCCGGTGCAGCTGCTGCAGGCGGTGGACACGGAGTACACGGCGGACGCGGTGGAGTGGTGCCCGTTGGAAGGCTGCAGGCACGTGCTGGCCTGCGGCACCTACCAGCTGCAGGAGCCGGAGGACGAGGTGCGCGGGCCCGGCCCTGGCGTCTGGCCGTGCTCCCCGGCGTGTAGCCGCGCGCAGGGGGTCTGGGAGGGCGAGATGGGGCTCCTGGGGCCGAGCACCCCGCCCCCATGGCCAGACCTCTCTTCAGCCGGGGAGCTGAAGGGCGCCCCCTGTGGAGTCACAGGAGGCGGCGGGGCGACGTGGGCCTTGTGGATGGGAGTAGGCCCTGTGTGCAGCGCGGCTCCAGCTGATGGGTCAGGTCTCCAGTAAAGAGGAAGTGGGGTGGTGTAGGGACTGCACCCCATCTGTGGGAGCAGACACGGGGGCCCAGCCGGACCCTGGGGAGTGACAGCTGGCCTCCGCCAGGACTGCCCTGCGCGGCCCTGAGCTCAGCTGGCCCGTTGGCTGGTGTAGGAGGCTCAGCGCTGGGCCCGCACATCGCACACGCGTGGGAGGGACATTCTCCAGCTCAGAAAGTCGGGGCAGCTCGCAGGCAGGATCCGCTCCCCACCTCTTCCCCTCGCCCCCGCCCCACGGCAGCCTGGGCCAGGGTCACCTGGACACATGTGCATCCTTTGCAGGGCGAGCAGGACGTCCCTGAGCCGCAGGCCCGGCTGGGCCGCCTCTACCTGTACAGCTGCAATGACAGCTCCGTGGCTGAGATCCAAAGAACAGACATGGCTGCCGTCCTGGACATGAAATGGTACGATCGCCAGCAGCCCCGTGGCCTGTATCTTGTCACTGGCAGGGAGCCCGATGCCTGGTAGCACCCCACAGACGGGCAGCCTCCGGGCCGTGGCTTGTCTCTCTGCTGTCCTGCCCCCCTGCGGGCACTTGCGGGGTGATGCAGCCTTGGGGTTCATTTCCTTTGTCGGTCTCCGAGCCCCAGAGTCAGGATCATTCTGAGCAGTGGTGCTGGTGTTAGGATTCGTAAGCTGGGAATCTTGTTGGCACGGGGTTGTAGGCTCCAAAACAGGGTAGGGGCTTCCGTGTGAGTGGTAAATTCCTGGGGTGCACCGTGCTGTCCGGTGTCCCGTTCTGACTGGCACGTGAACTCCCCGCTCAGGTGCCATGTCCCGGTGGCCGGCCATGCCCTCTTGGCTGTGGCCGATGCTGATGGGCTCATAGGGCTGTACCAGCTGCTGGGATCCAAGGTTAGTGGCTGGGGACGGGCGTCCTCGGGCGGGAGGGAACGCGATGGAGACGGTCTGGGAGGGAGCATCTTCGGGGGTTCGTCTCAGCCGGGAAGTCTGGCACGCAGCGGTCTAAGGCAGCGCACAGCCACTTTAAAGGAGCGGGTTCTGCCTCTCACGCCGAGAGGAGGTCGCTTACGTGTCACCGCGGAAGGGCTGGAGCCACGGCTGCTGGCTTACTGTCGATGGGTCTGAAAGGTCCTCTGTAAGGAGCCTGGACCACCGTTCTTTTTTTTTTTTTAATACATTTTTCTTGATTTCAGAGAGGAAGGGAGAGGGAGAAACATCGATGATGAGAATTACTGATCAGCTGTCTCCTGCACGCCCCCCCCCCCCCCCCCCGGGGATCGAGCCCACAACCGTGACCTCCTGGTTTATAGGTTGGGGCTCAACCATTGAGCCGCACCGGCCGGGCAGCAGTAACTCATATGTGGGACTGGCCCTTCTCAGCGACAGTTGGGAGAGCACAGGACCGCTGCGGGGACTTGCGGGGTGTTTGACAGCAGCCCTGACTGTTGGAGTTCTGCGGGGAGGGGCGTGGACAGCCCCCAGGGCCATGCCTGCTCTGGAGCACACGGCCTGCAGCGAGAGGGCTGGAGCAGAGGCCCGGGGGCGCCGGGTTCCGGTTCGGGGCAGCGGAGGGCTCCGGTGGAAAGGCCTGGCTCCTGGCCTCGGGGAGCAGCAGCCTGTCCTGGGAACGAGGGAGGAAGACGGGACCCAGGAACGAGGCAGGAGCCGTAAACTGGGAGCCGCCTGAGGGGCAGCTGCTGGGAGCCTGTGGGTGGGGTCAAGCGGTCCAGGTTGTGTAATAAAACCTACGTAGATCTTAGGAGAGAGACAGCACGTAGTGGCCAGTCGTGGCTTTTGAAAAGGAACCCAGAGGAAAGTGTTGTCTGTGTCTCTGAAGGTCTAGCAGCCTGCGGAGCTGAGGGCGACCACCAGGGCCCTTCCAAGCCCCGTAGGGGTGTGAGAGCTTGGGGGGCGGGAGGGGAGCGCGGGCAGCAAGGGGCTGAGGAGAGAGCCTGCCTCCCCAAGGTTGCGGCTGGGAATCCCTCCCGCAGGGGTGTGAGCTCTCGGGCTGCCCGTGAGTGCAGACGTTCACCTGGGAGTGAAGGAGGGCGCGGCGGCTGCCGGAGCTGGAGGCTGGCCCCCAGGGTCCCGGGCCGCCCTTGACGCGGTCTCTCCCCCAGGAGACCACCTACACCCTGCAGCCGTTGGCCAGCTTTGCCCTGAGCAAGCAGTGTCTGGCCTTGTCCCTGGACTGGTCCACTGGGAAGGCGGGAAGGTAAGGCCAGGTCTTCGCGCTCGTGGCTCATTCCTGCTTTCACGCGGGAGCGTTGGCACCACCTGTGCTGCCCTGGCTGCGGCTCCCCAGACCCGGGGTGTCACGCCAGCCCCCCGAAAGGACGGAAATGCCAGCCTTCTAGATGAAGGGCGGGGTCTCCACCAGGAGAGGCTGACACTGACATGTCCACAGGCTGAGTGGGAGCTCCGCTCTGCCAGGTGCCCAGGCACCTGCTTACAGCGAGGCACGCGCCAGGCCATGCAGAGCCCCGCCCGGGACCGGCTCGGGGCACAGCGTGTCGCTGCTTGGGAACCTGAGGCGGTGATGAGTTTGGGTCTGGGTGAAGTTCAGCGGGTTCTCCATTGCTCCCCTGTGTCTAGGGCCAGTCCCCAGCCCTTAAAAATCATCAGCAGCGACTCCACGGGCCAGCTGCACCTCCTGAAGCTGGACGAGGCGGGGTCCGGGCTGCACGAGGTGGCCACCTGGCAGGCCCACAGCTTCGAGGCCTGGATTGCAGCTTTCAATTACTGGCAGACGGAAGTGGTGTATTCAGGTGGGTCTCCTGCGCTGGGCGGGTCACACGTCAGCGTCACGCCCCTCTCGGAACACCGAACGTGTGCGGGGAGGAGCGAGCACAGAGGCGGTCGGGCCCTGACCCTGGCCTCGCTGGGATCTGAGACCTTGTGTGCAGAATGCGCTTTTTGGGGCCAAAGCTCTGGCTGGTCCCAGCCTCCCAGCACAGCGGCGTCCGCTGCAGGATCGGCGGGGCCTGGGTGGCACTGACCGGGCGGTGGCAGTGGGAGCCCTGCCTCTGCGGTGCTGTCTGTGCCGAGTCGGCGGAGGCCCCGGCGTGGCCGGTGCTGTGAGTCCCGGGCCGGCTTGGTAGCTGGATTTCGCGTTGCTGCTGCCTTTATGGGGGGTTACCTTCCTGAATGAAGGGGAAAGGGAAAGGTGGGTCGGCTTCCTGGGGCTGTGACTTGGGGGCGAGAAGGGAACGGTGGCTGGCCTGTGCAGCCTCTGACCCAGGCAGGGTCTCTCCCTGGAGGTGGTGGCCTTGGTCTCTGGGGGGACAGGAGAGGAGCGGCTGGGAGTGCAGGACGCAAATACCCCACCTATTCCTTCTCCGTCGCGGCTGGGAGGAGAGGCCGGCTGTTCTGTCAGACCCAGGAGCTGGGCACCCCCCCCCCCCAAGAGCCGTCTGCCGAGGTTCTGGCCGCGGCTCCTTCGGCCCATCTTGCTGGCTCCTCACCAGCCGTCCCTTCTTCCCCTGCAGGCGCCTGAGTCTGAAGGCAGTTGTGGCTCAGGGGTGCTCTTCAGTCTGGTGGCAACCGGAAACCCCAGGAAAAGTCGCCCCCTCCAAGACACGGCCACCTGCTGCCCCAGGGCCCTCGTCAGTGGTGCTTCTCCCCCACAGGTGGCGACGACAGCCTGCTGAGAGGCTGGGACACCAGGGTACCCGGCGAGCCTACGTTCACCAGCAGGAGGTAAACCAGGGCCGGCAGAGGCTGTGACAGCGCCGCGTCCGCCTGCCCTGCGCCTGCTGAGGTCTTGCCCTTTGGTTACAGACATCGCATGGGGGTGTGCAGCATCCAGAGTAACCCCCACCAGGAGGGCATCCTGGCCACGGGGAGGTGAGGCTGCGGCAGTTCCTGGGTCCTTCCTGCCATGGGGCCATGGGGCCCGGGTGCGGGTGTGGGCGGGGGCTTGGTCCCGGGTCCTGGTGCGTGGGGCGGGCTCCTGGGAGACGTGCCCGCACTGGGGCCCTGTTGTTGGGTTTCAGCTATGACGAGCACGTTCTGCTGTGGGACACGCGGAACATGAAGCAGCCGTTCGCAGACGTGCCCATGCAGGGCGGGGTGTGGAGGCTCCGGTGGCACCCCCTGCACAGCCACCTGCTCCTGGCAGCCTGCATGCACGGTGGCTTCAGTGTCATCGACTGCCAGCAGGCCACGGGTGAGTGGGGCTCCCAGCTCCTGCCCGCAGCCATCAAGCCCCGCACACCCCAGGGTCCCAGGCCCGGCTGTGGTCGCCCCGAGTCTCAGTTGCGAGCACTGGGCCCTTGCGCTGCAGCTCTTCCCTGACCAGCTGGGGTGTTCTGGAACCTTCTGCATTGCTGGGGACCTCTGTGGCAGGAGCCTTCGCACTTTCACGTTCCTCACCACACTTGGCCCACCTTCTGCCTGTTCTTCCTGCCGGCGCACAGTGTGGTCTGCGTGGCCTGGGGCCCCAAACATGCTTCACTGACCCTCACTATGGGCGGAACCAGCACCGGTTCCGCCAGCTCTGCGGGGCCTTCCTGCAGCGTGTGCTATGGCAGGTCCGGGGAATCGCCAGGCATCGCCCTGGCCTGTGCGGCCCTGCTTCGTCCTTGCGCGTTCTGATCGCGAATCAGGTCGCTGTGCCCGACCCCTGCGCGTGGGAGGCGGCAGCAGCCACCCTTCCGGGGCTGTGCCTTCCCAGCTGGTGACGGCGCTCTGCGCTCACACCCTCACTGGCCCTGGCTTTCCCCAGCGGCTCCTGCCAGCCCCGGCCCTGCCCTGGACCCGGGACCCCCTCGGGGTTGGAAACCGCTCATTTCTTCTTCTGGTCGTGTTGCTCTCAGACCTTCCGCAGCTTTGTGCCTCTGGATGGAGGCCTGGCCTCGTCCCAGTCCCACCTCCAGCCTCCAGGTTGCCATAGCAACTCACCACCAGGAAATTGCTCGTGTTCAGACTCTCCGAGCTGAGCGAGCGGGCTGAGCGAGCGGACGGGGTGACCCTCCCGCCTGGTCGCACGCCCCAGGCCGTCCCCTCGTCCCTTGTGTGTGGTTCCTCACCCACTGGAGCCCCGTTCTCCCTTCCCCTCCCCCTCCCCGGCAGCTCCTTTGTCCTCCCAGCCTGGCCGACGGCTCTCAGGTGCCCGGCGCCTCATGCCTGGGTTCAGCTCGCCTCTGTCCACATCGCATGGCTGGGGGCGGGCAGGGCCCTGGCGGGGTTCAGACCGGCTCTGCGTCACGTTGCGTTTCCTGTTCTGTCTCTGTCCAGAGAAGCAGCAGGACATGTGTACGATCTCTGTGTCCCACACGCTGCCCAGATCCCTGCTGTACGGAGCCGACTGGTCCTGGCTCACCTTCTGCCGTCTGCTTGAGACCGAGCCGTCATCCCACTCGGGGTCCCTGTCCGGCAGCGACCCAGGCGCCGGAACAGAAGACGAGGCTGGAGACCAGTGGCCGGGACCCCCCTGTTCTGGGAGCCTAACAGACGGCGGGAGCGGAAGCAAGGAAAGGACTCCTCCCCAGCCGTCCACAGAGGACGTGAGGGAGGGCAGCAGCCAGCTGCACAGCCCCAGGACCAAGATCTGTGTCTGTGACTCGGGCACGGAAGCTGACCCTAACATCCACCTGCTGGCCACTTGCTCCTTCTATGACCACGTCCTTCACCTCTGGGGGTGGGAGAACAGCTGAGCCAGGGCAGGTCCTGGCCGGGGGTCATAAAGACCGTGCTGTGAACGGGCTGCTCAGACCCTCACTGGGCTTGCTGGTCTCCGCCGCCAAGTGTCAGGCTGCATCTCGGGGAGTCTGCAGTGTGGACAGCCAGGAGCTGTTGGCTCTTAGTGACCCTTATCTGCTGGGCCCTTCCAACGGTGACACTGGCCCTGACCGGTGTGGCTCAGTGGGTACATCGGCCTGCAGACTGAAGGGTCCCAGGTTCGATTCTGGTCAAGGGCACACAGGCCTGGGTTGTGGGCTCGATCCCCATGGGGGCGTGCAGGAGGCAGGTGATCCATGATTCTCTCTCATCATTGATGTTGCTCTCTCCCTCCCTTCTCTCTCTGAAATCAATTAAAAAACAAACAAACAAAATATGGTGATTCTGGCCGAAGAGCCTGGTGGGCAGTGGAGGGCCTCTCCCAGTTCTCGGGCTTGTCTTCTATGGTTCCGACTTTCAGTTCTTCCTGTTCGTTTAAGCAACGTTTATAGTAATTGGAGGAAGTTTTTTAAAGCTACTTTATATCACCAGAGGGATTGTACAGGAAATTTTAAAATAGTGGTTCTCAACCTGTGGGTCAAGACCCCTTTGGCGGTCGAACGACCCTTTCACAGGGGTCGCCTAAGACCATCCTGCAGATCAGATATTTACATGATGATTCATAACAGTAGCAACATGACAGTGATGAAGTAGCCACGAAAATAATGTTATGGTTGGGGTGACCACAACATAAGGAACTGCCGCGGCCTTAGGAAGGTTGAGAGCCAAAGATCACCTACCCCACCGAGGAACCAGAGAACTTACACATTTGCCAGCTTTGCAGCACCAAGAGGGTGTGTGCGTGCAGTTGCCTGAGCTGTGGGGGAAGGGGGGGGGCTGGGGCTGGCCACTTCCTTATGTGGCCTCGGGACGGGAGCTTCCCGGGGTTGCACATGAGACACCCAGACACACCGGGCTCCTGACCCCCGGCTTTCAGACCGTTCATCGTAGGGGCCACTGTTGGACTCGCCAAACGGTCAGCGTCACCGAGGAGGCGGGTGTTGAGCAGCAACGTGGCTTCTGGCTCATTTTCTGATGCAACTCGGCACGCGGGCGGTCCGGTGTTCGAATCTTCTAGGCCAGTGGTCGGCAAACATTAGTCACCAGCCAAATACCAACAGGACAACGACTGAAATTCCTTTTGAGAGCGAAATTTTTTAAACTTAGAACTATCTAGGTAGGAACATCGTTATTAACTTCACTAGGGGACTCCTAAGCTGGCCTTTGCTAAAAACGTCCTCCATCTGATGGAGGGACGTT
Source organism: Myotis pilosus (assembly GCA_036010255.1). Lineage (NCBI taxonomy): Eukaryota > Metazoa > Chordata > Mammalia > Chiroptera > Vespertilionidae > Myotis > Myotis pilosus. The sequence goes on from JASKON010000013.1 coordinate 73,437,983, forward strand.
GGCTGAGGTCGACCCCTCCCCCGTCTCCCATCCACACTCCTCTCCCATCCAGCCGTCTCGTATCCGTTTCCTCTCCTTTCCGAAAACCGACCTCTGCGCATGGGCCTCCAAGTTTCCATCGCACTGCGCTCGCGCCCACACATGGTGTTTTGTGGAAGAGCCACACTCACGGGCCAAAGAGCCGCATGTGGCTCCCGAGCGGCGGTTTGCGGGCCCCTGTTCTAGGCTAACGGGTCGGTTCCGCGGTCTTTAGGTCCACAGCGCTGACCGGCCTTCAGAGCTTAGGTTACTGAAGGTCAACCAAGTACGAAGGTCACAGCCCTGGGGTCGCCGCCGGGCACACAGGAAGCCAAGTGACCAGAGACCCGGCGGTCCCGGCCTCACCCTGTTTGCCCCAGGGGCGCGGCGCCTCCACGTGACATGCCCCCACCCCGCCGAGCCGCTCGGGACCCCGTGATCGGGTCACCCCGGGCCACCCCAGGGGGTGAAGGGCGGAGACCGCCCTCGGGGCCGCTACCCCCGCCCTCCGTTCCCAATGACCACAGGCCAAACGCGCGCCGAAGAAGCCACGGCCTTTAATGGGCGCCGGGGGTGGGGGGCGCGGCGGGCTAGCGCGCGAAGTTCTTGGGGTACAGCTGGAAGAGCTTGCCCTCCTGCGTGGGCTCGAAGCCGTACTTCTCCAGGCGCTCGGGGTCGAAGGTGCCGGCCCGGAAGTCCTCCTCGATGGCGGGCGCCACCGCCTCGCGGAAGAGCCGCTCGGCCGTCAGGGGCGTGTCGGTGCCCGCGGGCGCGCGGTAGTTGACGTAGGGCTTGAGCTTGAAGCCGGCCAGGTCGGGCACCACCAGCTCGGGCACCTGCTCCCGGACGAGCACGAACTTGCCGCCGCGGGCGAGGTAGCCGGTGCCCTTGGCGCCGCGGCTCTTGTAGAAGGTGCGCGGGCCCCGCTTGCTCGTCCACTTGCTCATGCGGTCGGCCCCGCGGACCACGCAGCGCGCCGCCGCGCCCAGGAGCCCCATGCCGCCGCCGCCGCCGCCCTCGTGCGCCCCGGGCCCTCCGCGGCGCGCTTCCGGCGCTAGAAGCGGCTTCCGGCGCCCGCCCCCCGCGCCGCAGCAAGAGCCGCTCCGATTGGCTGCGCCGCGCCCAATGAGCAGCCGCGGCCCTGCGAGGGGGCGGGACCGGAGGGCGCCCGGCCAATGCGCGGGGAGAGCCGGCGTCGGTGCGCGGCGGCGAGAGCGCGGGCTCGGTGAGTGGCCGCCGTGCGCCCCGAGCGGCGACCGGCGTCCGGCCCGCGGGGAGGGGCGGCCGCTGCTCCCCACCGCTGGCCGCTGCGGGGAGCCGCAGCCGCTCCCCTCGGGCCGGACGCCGACCGTGCCCCCACCGGCGCCCCCAGCTCCTGCCCCGTAACCGTGTTGCTGCTCTAACACCAGCGCCCTAACCGCGTCGCCCCTCACACCCCAGGAACCATGAAGCCCCCTACCGACGCCCCTCTTAACACCCATGTCTCTGTAACACCGACGCCCCCTACCCGTGGCCGCTGAACCCCGAAGCCACGGTAACGCCGACACCCCCTAACCTGACGCCCCTGTCACACCGACGCCCCATTACCCCGACCCCCGCAAACCCCCAACTGACGCCTCCCTAACCCTGGTGCCCTCGCAACCCCAATGTCCCCCCTAAATCTCACGCCTGGTAATACTGTTGTCTAACCTCCACAGCCAGCTCAGACACCCCCTAACTTGCCATTCCCACTACTCCTGACACCCCTAACCCTGGTATCCCCCCAACCCTGATGCCAGGGCCCTCGCCTCGGCACCGGCCCCCCCCTCTGGCCCCAGAGCAGTGGCAGCAGGTGCTGGCGGGTGTGGGGAGGCCTGGTCAGGGCAGTAGCCGGCCACAGGGGGCGTCCAGGTCTGCTGGCCCGCGGGGTGGGGAGGGCACAGGACATTGGACCCCGGGAGCAAAGGCACCTGACCCCACGCCTGCCGGCTCCCTGACCTCTGGGTGGGATTTTGGAAGAGAGAAACCCTCTCTTGCTCCCACTTTCCCACGGGGCCTGGGAGCTGCAGGGTGAAGACCCCAGACCTGGCCAGGGGAGCGAGGCTGGCCCCCTGGACCCAACACACCCCCGTGAGGGCTCAGCGGTCCCCAAGCCCGGGCCTCTGGGGAGGGTGCCCTCCGGCCTCTGCCCAGTGCCAGCTTGGAACTGCCGCTGGCTGGGCAGGCATGGGGCCAGCTGCTCGCTGCCCTGCCGGCTGGGCAGGGCTGGGGGAGGGTGTGGGGGGGGCCTGGGCTGCAGTTCCAGGTGCCAGCGGCCTCGTGGGGGCTGTTCATGGCGAGGGGCGCGGCGTGGTGCTTCGGAAAAGGCAGCCCCTTTTCAGGGAGACGCCTCTCCTTTCCCGTCTGGGCCTCCCTGTCAGTGAAAACACAGGCGTGTTTGTTTATCTTAGCTTGTGTTTGTCTGTTTGTTGACCTCCCGAGGGTATTTCCCGTGGGTTGTTAGAGAGTAGAATCGAGAGGGGGAGTCGGACAGGCTGCCTCCTGCACGAGCCCCGACCTGGGCCCCGGCCGGGCAGGAGCCTGCGACCCAGGTACATGCCCTTGATCGGCTCGAACCCGGGATCCTTGGGTCTGCAGGCTGGCACTCTACCCACTGAGCCAAACTGGCTAGGGCTGAAAACATAATTTTAAAAAATCCTTTTAAATATGTTTTTAACGATTTTAGAGAGTGGAAGGGGGAGAGAGAGAAACATGGACCGGCTCTCTCCAGCACTCCGCTGCTGGCGGTGAGCGGGACCGAGCCTGCCACCGGCATGTGCCCACACCGGGATCGAGCTGGTGACCTTTGGTGCACAGGGCCGTGCGCCAGCCACCTGGGCCCTCGGGCCAGGGCTGAAAACCTAGCTTCACACGGGAGGGAGCCCAGGGGAAGGCGGGAGGCTCCTCTCCTCCTCGGCCGAGCTGGTGGGACACGTGTCCTCCTGGGAACGTCTTTCTCATTTTCACTGGACCGTTCGCTTCCCTTTCAGCCATGGAGCCGGAGGAGCACACCGGCCCGCAGGTAGGGAGCCCGCGTTTCCCCGTCGGGGGCTTTGTGGACCGGGGTGGGGGTGTGGGGGTGTGGGGGTGGGGGGTCCACGCAGCCTCTGGCCAGCTCCCTGGGGCCTGCAGAGCGAGGGGGTGGCCCTGCGTCTCCCTCCCCCGGGGTCGTTCCTGGCCTCAGAGTCACCCTGAGGCGGCGGGAGTCTAAGGCGCGGGACCTCGGGGGCTGCACGTGGGCTCTGGACGGCCCTGTGCTTGGCGTGAGGGGTGTGGCCGTGGGTCTGAGCACCCGTCTGGGCCAGGAGGTGCAGAGGCCGAGTTTCCGGGACGCTTCCTGTTGCCCGGACGCAGCGCTCTGCTCGGGGCTGTCCTGAAGGCCGGCCGTGCCCGTGGTTTTCTGGCTCCGATGCCAGCTCTGGGGGGTCAGGCAGGAGCTTGTGCAGAGCTCGAAAGGACGGACCGGCGCCATCCTGCTCCTCCGCTGGGGGAGCGGCCTGCGGACAGGGAGGGTGGGGCCGAGCTGGCTTGTCTGCTGGTCTCCTTTTCCTCTTCACCTTCTGGGGGGGGGGGTTTCAGCATCCTCCACCCCTGCCTCTGCCGCTCTCCAGGGCTCACTCCCCCCTCCCTGCCCCCCCCCCCCCCCCCCGATTTCTAAAGGCAGCTTAGCTCTTCCCCAGGAGCAGCGTGGGGGGCGGGGGCAGGCTGGCAGCCTTCTCTGAGCTTCTCAAAACCCAGGTGGCTCCGGGGTTCCTGGCACCACTGGTGCTTGGGCTCCTGAGTGCCGGGACCAGCAGCTCGAGGTCCTGGTGGTGACCGGAGGGCGCTGAGGGGTGGCCTCTGCACCCCCACGGCCAGCGGACCTTTCCCTCTGGACGCGCAGCCTGAGAGCGTAGGATTCAGATGCGTTAATGGCGCGTGGAGACTTTGCCGTCAGCACGGCCGGGCTCCCGGCCCTGGCCTGCAGGCCCGAGGGCGGCCGTGGACACAGGTCTCGCTCCTGAGAGGGGGCCGGGCCCTCAGCGCCCGGAAGTCCGCTGCCTCCCTGGGTCCCCTCCCCGACCCTGAGTGCGGTCTCTGCCCGGAACCCGGGCCTGCCGTGCCTTCCTGACCTCCGCGCTCTCCCCCAGGCTGGCGTCTGCCTGGGCACCGCCCTGCGGTCCTGGTGGCTGCTGGTGATGGAGCAGCAGCCGCAGTCTACCATGGTAACCAGTGCCCCGGCCCTCCTGCCCCCCCCACCCCCCCCCGCCCCATGCTCTGCCTGTGGTCGGGTGGGACGGGCCTCAGCCTCGCTGACGGGCGCTGTCTGCCCTCTCCCAGCTGACGGGGATGGCGATCGGAGCCCTCCTGGCCCTGGCCCTTGTGGGCATCGCCGTCCTTCTTGTGCGCAGGAGGCTTAACCGGCAACGTGAGTCCGTGGCTACCGACTCCGGCTCTGGGAGGGACAGGGAGGTCCGGTGACTTGCCCCGTGTTCCAAGCTCCTGGGAGCGGCCATCAGGCCCCTCCCCTGTCCCCGCGGCTTTGGGTGGAGACCCCTGGCTGTGCATGCGGCGCTGAGCCCGTGGGCCCCACAGGGTCTGCGTCTGTCCACACTTTCTCCAGTCCCGTCCAGGCCGCCTTCCGTCTCTGGGTCCCCTCGGTGGGTGTGTCAGCCTGGACGCTGGCTGCCCTTCCTCCCAGCACTGAGGGGGGAGGGGCTCAGGCGGCCACTCTGCTCCCTTGCAGGACAGGTGCAGCCCACCCCCCAGTACCGGTTCCGGAAGAGAGACAAAGTGATGTTCTACGGCCGGAAGATCATGAGGAAGGTAGCTTGGCTGTGGCCCACGCTCGGCCTTGACCCCGAGGCCTCAGCCCCTGCTAGCCTGGCAGGGGTGGCTCTGTGGCTCTGTGCTGGGCGGTGGGGCTGGGGGGACCTGGGGGGCTGGGTGTGGCTGGGGGGTTCTGGGGGCCTGGGCGGGGCTTGCCGTGGGCTGAAGCCCTGAGCTGCTCTGGCACGTGTGCCGGGACCGAGGCCCTGTGGCCCTGGGGTGGACATTAGCTGGAAAAGAGGTCGGAGGCTCCTTCTGGAAACATCTCGAGGGTGTGTGGGCACAGCGGGTCCCTGCTCCAGGACTGAGGTGGGCGGTCCTGCCAGGATTTGGGGCCAGGTCCCCACGGGTGGAAGCCCCTATCGGGGGATGAGCAGCCCGGCCCAGCTGGTCCTGGTGACCCAAGCCCACTCCCAGCTCTGAGGGCGGGGAGGACTCCAGACGCCCAAGGCCACTGCTCAGAGTACAGGCTCCAAGGAACCCCGCGAGCTGTCTGGTCACACGGGTAACTCGCGCTCTTCACAGACAACTCGCGTCAGACAAGAAGTGTGTGCACCTGGCCTGGGGCCTGTGCTCGAACCAGTGTCGGGTGCTGGGACGCGAGGTCAGCTGGGGCTGCTCCCGGCGTGGTGGCCGCTCAGAGCCTGGACACGCTGCACCTGCTGTTGGCAGGGGCCGGGCTGGGTGTGGGCACAGTGCCGCCGCCTCCAGCTTCTGCAGGGCACACGATGGCCCGGGCAGGGTGAAGGAGGGGTGCATGCCGGGGAGCCCAGGAATGCGGTCCAGTGGTGCGGGGACACCTGGCAGGGCCACACCCTCAGCGCAGCTGAGACCCTGGGCCTGACGCCTCCCGTGGAGGGAGAGCTGAGGGACAGCCAGCGGCCAGGATGGGCCCTTGTCGCTGCTGCCCGCCCGGGGCAGCTCCGTTGGCCTGACCCTGGGGAAGGGGAAGGGCTTTCCAGCCCCGGGCCATGGTGCAGAACCGGGCTGGAGGGAGGCGGCAGGGCAGGCTCCAGAGGCTGTGGGAGGAGGTGGCCATGCCTCCTCTGGGGGAGGGGTCAGGTGCTCTGTGGGCGGCACTGGCCTGTGGGGGTCACTGTCCAGAGCAACGAGGTTGGTCCCATGTCCTGGCTGCTGAGGACAAGAGCTGTGGGCTGGGACTGACCCCCAGGCTGAGACCTGGGTCTAGCCTGTTTCGGCTTGTGACATAGCCCCCCCCCCCCCCCCCGTTCACTATGCAGGTGACCACGCTCCCCCACACGCTGGTGGGCAGCACGGCCGCCCCCCGGCAGCGGGTGAGGAAGAGGACCAAGGTGCTGTCCTTGGCCAAGAGGTACTGGGGCTCTCCCAGGGGCCCCTGCTGAGCTCCCGGCTGCGGGCTCTGCTCAGGGCGCGTCTCCGCTTTGTAGGATCCTGCGTTTCAAGAAGGAGTACCCGACCCTGCAGCCCAAGGAGCCGCCGCCCTCCCTGCTAGAGGCTGACCTCACGGAGTTCGACGTGAAGAACTCGCACCTGCCCCTGGAGGTCCTGTACATGCTGAAGAACGTCCGGTGAGGAGCCGCGCGGCCGCGTGCGGGGCCTGTTCCGTGGCCCCGAGGGTCAGCAGAGCCTCCCTCCTGCCGCCTCTGCCTGGCAGTCGGAGGCGCCTCCTTACCCGTCTTGCTGTTGTGTTTACGTGCGTGCCAGCACTCACCTGCCGCAGGGCACACGGAGCGAGTGGGAGTCGCAAGTCCGGGTCCTCCCCCCCTGCCCGGACCCTTCCCTCCTCTTCTAGCCCCTCCCCTGGCCGGGGGTGCCCCTCCCCGGGCCTCGGCCATGGGTGTGGCTCACGTTCAGAGTCCCAGCGCCACAGAGCTTGGAGCTGAAAACGGCTGCGGGGGTTTCTGTCCCGATGGGAACTCCAGGCTGCAGCCCTGGGGGAGCTGGGTCTCTGGGTCCGGCAGGGGTGGGTGGGACGCTGGCCGGGCCCCGTCAGCCTCTTCCCAGGCCGTCCCCCCTCCCTGAAGGCGCCATGTGCCCTTCGGTCTCGCAGGGTCCTGGGCCACTTCGAGAAGCCGCTCTTCCTGGAACTCTGCAAGCACATGGTCTTCATGCAGCTGCTGGAAGGGGAGCACGTGTTCCGGCCGGGGGAGCCGGACACCAGCATCTACGTGGTGCAGGACGGGCGACTGGAGGTCTGCATCCAGGACGCGGTGAGAGCGGGACCTTGGGGTGCGCGAGGGCGGGGCCTCGGGGTGCGCGAGGGCGGGGGAGGGCGCCTGCTGTGTGTTTCCTGGAGGTCTGCCCTTTTCACGCTTTCTTAAGTTTTTCCCTTGAAAAGTTAGTGCAAACTCTTAAGTTTTAGGACTTTGAGGAAAAAGGCACACGTAGATCCTGTCCTCGGGTGTGGACGGCCCTGTGGGTGGACGGCGGTCACGCGGGCGGCTTAGCTGTTCTCACGCTTCCCGTCGCCTGCTTTCGAGCGCATCGCTCTGGTCCCGCAAGTCTGCCCGGGTGTGGCCCCTGCCGCTCGGACGGGCCGTGGAGGCCGGCTTGCCCAGCTGGCCGAGCCCCCGCCAGTGGACCCTCTGCTCTGCTCCCGCACGCAGGACGGCTCTGAGGTGGCGGTCAAAGAGGTGCTGGCCGGGGACAGTGTCCACAGTCTGCTCAGCATCCTGGACGTCATCACCGTGAGTGCCCTGCCCGCTCCCCGAGCCAGCAGCCAGGGCCTCCACCCAGGACAGTGGGCCACAGACGGCGGGGCCCCGGGGGCCGTGCGTCTCCGCAGAGCTGGTTGCTCACGGCCGTGGGGTGTCTCTTAAACAACTGTGTTGGGACTGGGTCACCCCCACACGTGGTCCAAGACCAAAAAGGTCCGCAGCGTCACGGGTGGAAACGTCCCCTGCGCCCCAGGGGGACTCATCTGTCACCTCCTGGTCACTGTCACCGCGTGGCCTTGTATGGGCGTCGATTCGTGTGCTTGAGTCCAGTCTGTAGGACAGTCCTCCTGGGTCCCAGGGGCGCCCCGCTCAACGGAGGCTGAGCCCCTCACACTCCTGCCGCAGCTGGTGAGCCGTCTGAGAGGTGGTTTCGCTGGTCTAGTCGGTGACGGCACAGCATCGCCTGTTCCCTTGGGGTTTCTAAGCGTTTATCATGGAACATTCCAGCATTCGGCAGGCAGGCAGGGATGAGTGTGTGTGCCAGGCGCCAGCTGCGGCTCTGCCCCTCGCCTCCCCCGCCCTCGACAGTTTCTGAGTCGAGTCCACGCCGTAACCCAGACCTTCCCACACGTTAGCCACGCTCATCAGCGCGCACGCCTGTGTCACATGACAGGTGCACTGACTTCAGCCTCTCCTCGGAAGTGGCACCTCCTTTGTTTTTTTTAAAATATATTTTATTGATTTTTACAGAGAAGAAGGGAGAGAGATAGAGAGAGAAACATCGATCAGCCGCCTCCTGCACACCCCCCACTGGGGATGTGCCCGCAACCAAGGTACATGCCCCTGACTGGAATCGAACCTGGGACCCTCCAGTCCACAGGCCGATGCTCTACCCACTGAGCCAAACCGGTTAGGGCGGCACCTCCTTTGTTAACCCTCACCTGGACGTTTCCCCCTTGTGTTTTAGAGAGAGTGGGAGGGAGGGTGGTGGAGGGAGAGAGACACCGATGCTTGCCTCCCACCCATGCCCGACCAGGGCCAGGGCGGGGACCAGGCATGTGCGATGCGTATTCGGGTCCACGGCTGGTGGAGAGCCAGCGAGAGAAACGCCGGCTCCTAAAGCCCGTGCGAATGCCCACAGCAGCTTCCTGTGTGACTGTCCCGCCCTGGGAGCAGGGGTCCGAGAACCGCTGCGCTCTGGGCAGTCAGCCGTCCTGAGAGCGTGACGCGTCCAGTGTGTCGTCCCAGGGACAGGAGCCAGACCTCACGTGCACAGAAGAGAGCGGGCCGGTTGCAGGGACAGTGGTGGGAGGAGAGGGGACGGGACTTAGCTGAGCAGAGCGGGCGGGCCACCAAAGGGGGCTGCTTCTGCGAACATCAAGCCGGGCCGTGCAGCAGGAGCCTCCTGACCAGTGCCTCCTTGGCGCACGGGTGAGGCTCCGGGGGGGGGGGGGGGGCCGCTGGCTCCAGGCGCCTTGCAGGAGGCCCTCGGCTGGTGCCTGGTGCGCCTGGTGCAGCCAGGACTTGAGACCCGGTGCGAACCCCAGGCTGGGGAGCCCCGACATGCCTGTCGTCGCAGGGCCACACCGCGCCCTACAAGACCGTGTCTGCCCGCGCCGCCGCCCCATCCACCGTGCTCAGGCTCCCCGCCGTGGCCTTCCAGGGCGTGTTTGAGAAGTACCCGGAGACCCTGGTCAGGGTGGTGCAGGTGGGTGCTCCCGGGCGCGCGGGCGTGCGGGCTCCAGTCCGTGCAGGCCGGGGAGGGAGGCTGGGAGCCTGTGACGTGCGCTCCACAGTAAGAGCCAACGCCTGTGACCTCCGAGGGGCTCTCCGACCTGCACGAGCCCCAGAGCTTCCTTAGCCTTGAGTTCCTGTTTGAGGCGATTTTAGATGGATAGGAAACTCACAAAGATGATGCCGAGAGCTCACGCCCGGTGCTGACATCTTAGGCGACCGTGGAGACTGTCAAAACGGGGGGAGGGGGGTTATCTGGCCCGCGAGGCCCCGGCGGGTTCACGGCTCGAAACTCACGGCGTGCGGCCCTGTTGCCCAGATCATCATGGTGCGGCTGCAGCGGGTCACCTTCCTGGCTCTGCACAACTACCTGGGCCTGACCACGGAGCTCTTCAACCCCGTGAGTGACGGGGGGGGGGGGGGGGGGGGGAGCCGCAGGGCCGGGCTGGTCTCTCCTGGCCGCACTACCCGTCTGCCGGTGGCCTGTGTACCCTGCGCTCCACGAGGAGTCTCGGGTCTGAGCCCGGCACCTGTCACCTGGCGCATCCAAGGGACGGCCGTCATGGAGGCTGTCTCCTCCTTCCCGGGCGCCCTTGACCCTCTTCCTGTCGGCCAGCCGGCGGTGAGCTGGTGGCTGGGAGGTGGGCTACGCCGGCTCCCACCCCGAGTCCTCGGGAAGTAGATGGGACCCGCGTGACTCGCTCTGTCCCCAAGCCTGGGGACCGCCCGGCCCTGCGAGCCCGGGGCCCGGTCCGAGCCCAGCACCCCGCACGGGGCCTCTCCCACCTCGCCCTCTCTGGTACTGCGCTGGTCTCAGGCCAAGCCCTCCACTCCCACGCTGTTTTCATCTGATGAAGAGTTACGGTTTCTGGCCATTTTGATCCTTTTTTAAGCTGGGTCTCTGTCGCCTTGAGCGAGCCAGCTCTCCTTTTACGTAACTGGTTTCAAGTCCCCCTGGCTGGCTGCCCCACTCCGAGGGTGCACGCCGACCGGGCGCCCGGACGCTCAGGGCAGCCCCTTCTTGCTCACGTCCCAGGAGAGCCAGGCCATCCCCCTGGTGTCTGTAGCCAGCGTGGCTGCTGGAAAGGCCAAGAGGCAGACGAGCTGCGGCCCTGAGGAGCGGCCGGAGCGGCCCCTGCGGCCCCAGGAGTCCTGTGACCCAGGTACTAGCCCGGGACAGACTCCACCTGGTCCTGGCCTCCTCCCCCCACTGGCCCTCCGTCACCGCTGTCTCCCCGTCTCTGCTGGGGTCTGGCCCGGGGAGAAGGTGTTGAGGGGTAGGCTCTGCGCTCTGAGCCCCAATCATGGTCATCCGAGATCTCAGGAGGGGCTGAGATTTGGGAGAGAAACCGACCGTGGAGGCTCCTTGGCCAGGGGTCCCCTCTAGGCAACGCACTGGACTTGATAGACAGGTGGCTGACGGTGCGTGTGGTGCAGTGCAGCCTGCTGCTGGAGTCCCTCCTGCAGGCGGTGTGACCCACGCGCCCGAGGACGGTGGGGCGCTGCTGCTCGCCAGGCTGGCAGCTGTGCCGGGGCCGCCGCCGAGGGATGGCTCTGAGGAAAGGGCACTGTGGCTTCCACTGGGCAGGGATCGGCCCTCACGGGGCCCAGCCAGCAGCCAGGGGCCGGCCGGTTCAGGAAGCCCCTGGGTCGGGCAGAGCAGGGCCTGGGCCCAAGGCTGTCCCTGGCACATCAGTCACCTGGGCGGTGGGCACAGGCAGTGGGCCAGGCAGGTGCAGAGGACGTGGCCTGCGAGGCCCCGAGACGGCGGCGTGTGCTGCTGTGGAGACGGAGGCCTGCCTCACCACGCCCTCCGCAGACCACGGGGGCGGCCGGGCAGCCGCCGGCGGGCCGCTGCTGAAGAGGAGCCTCTCCTTCCCGCTGCCCTCCGTCCACGAGGAGATCGCGGACGACCTCGGCCAGGCCCCGGCGGGCGACCAGGCCGCTGCGGCCCCCCCAGGTGAGGACAGGCCACACGCACAAGGGCTCCCTCCAGCACCCCTGGCCAGCAGCAGGCACCCCTCGCCTTGAAGGTTACACACTGCGGTCGTGGCACCTACATCTACACGCAGCCCAGGCGGGTGGCCTGGGATGGGCGCATGTCTACACGGGACGAGGGGTCGGTTTGTTTTTAAAATAGACGTTGGTGTCCTAGTACCTTGGCTTACTCGTTCTTTACATTATGCTTTTACTCATTTCAGAGAGGAAGGGAGAGGGAGAGAGAGAGAAACATCACCGATGAGAGAGTCATGGATATCATGGATTGGCTGCCTCCTGCACGCCCCACACTGGGGACCGGGCCTGTAACCTGGGCATGTCCCCTGACTGGGAATCGAACCCTGATCTGGTTCATAGGTCGACACTCTTCGGCACACCAGTTGGGGCAAAATATGATACGTACTTAACATGTAGCATAGTGGTTCTCAACCTTCTGACCCTTTAAATGCAGTTCCTCGTGTGACCCAACCATACAGTTATTTTCGTGGCTACTTCATCACTGTCATGTTGCTACTGTGATGAGTCATCATGTAAATATCTGAGATGCAGGATGGTCTGAGGCGACCCACAGGTTGAGAACCGCTGCTGTAGTAGAGTAATGTAAATACTGGAGGTGCGCGGCATCCCAGGGTGAGAAACGTAGTGACAAGCCGTTGCTTTTTATTTTTATTGTTTTTTGTTAATCCTCGCCCGAGGGTTTTCCAGTGATTTTTAGAGAGAGGAAGGGAGGAGAGACAGAGAGACAGACGTCGGTGAGACATGGTTGGTGGCCAGGGGTCGAGCCTCCCCCTGCGGCGCGTGCCCTGGATGGAACAAGCCGGGACCCTCCGTCCTCCGGCCGACGCGCTACCTGAGCCACCGGCTGGGACATGAACTGTTCCTTTAAACGTTTTGGAATCTTAGTCACGTAAGCCAGTAGCTGTACAGACTTATTTCCTATGAAACGCAACCTGGAGGACACTCGTGGGGACTGGCCGTGCGGTTCCTGGGGAGAGTCCGTCTGTTGTTTTCCCTGCGAGTGCAGGCTGTTCCCGAACCGAGCCGTGGAGGCCGGTGCGGCCCGCCCCCGGGGCTTTCCCGCGTGTCCCCCGCGCAGCCCTCGCTCCGTCTGCTTCCTCCGAGCCCTCGGCCCCTCTGACGGCTTCTCCTCCGGGGGCCCTGGGCCTCGGCTGCGTCCTGTCCCGGGGGCGGCGTGGCTGGACCCGCCGCAGGCGCCTGTCCCTTCCTGGAGCCCCACCTTCAGAGGTGGAGGCTTTCAGTGCGGACAGGGCTATGGGCGCCACCTGGTCCGCAGCACCCCGCCCGCCCTGCCTCTCCTCCCCTCGGGGCCTCTCCCGGGAGCCCACTGGCCTCCCCCAGCGTGACACGCGACAGGGACTCTGCGTCTGTGCAGAGGCAGGCCCAGCGGCTGAACTGGGAGCGTCTGGGCCGAGATGGGCTAACGCCGCTCGCTGCCCTGAGAAAGGCACCCCAGCACCGCGGCCTCACTCGGGAACAGGCTCCTCCACGGTCCGCAGGCGTGGTGGCCACCGGCCTTGGCTGCCAGCACAACCCTGAGTCTACCCGTCTGCAGGTGCCCCCTCGGACCTGCGCATGGCCTGTGACCGCGCCAGGGTGCCCCTGCGGGCCGAGGAGCGCCCCGGGAGCGCGGCCAGCAAGGTAGTGGTTTCCTCCACGCTCTCCCAACCCACACACGCGCGCGACCCCCTTCCCTGCCCCCTCCCTCTGACCCCACCGCGACCCCCCTCCCCTGCCCCCTCCCTCTGACCCCACCGTGACCCCCCCTCCCTCTGACCGCTGTCTGTGTCTCTCAAGTCCAAGAAGAGCGTGCTGGTGGCAGAGACGCCCTCCGCCGTCTTCCACTACTCGGACTGCGACCTGGATGAGACTGTCGCCAGCACCAAGACGGACGCCATCTTCCGTGCCGCCAAGAAGGACCTGCTGACCCTGATGAAGCTGGATGTAGGTGCCCCCCCGCCCCCCGCCTGACTCTCACAGACCGGGCGCCGCCCCGTCCCTTGCCTGGACCCGCCGTGCTGTCCGAGCCGCGTCGACGCCCTGTAGCCTGCTGCCTGCTCGGGGCCGCGTCCTCACGGCTTCGCAGGGAATCTCCTCCATGTTGTCCCTGCGGGTCCTGCCACGCCCCCCGGAGGCTTCGCGCAGGGGGAGTAACAGAATGACGTGCGCAGGGTCCCGGGAAGGGCCGGCACAGACCTCTGCTCTCGGCCAGGGCTGCAGGCCGGCCTCCCACTGCCCCCGCGGCCCCTCTGGGCTCTGTGCGCACTGGGTCCACAGCAGCGGGCGTTGGACGCGTTGCACGGGACGCCGGCTCGAGTCCCCTGTCCCTCAGGTCGCCAAGGTGTCCGCTGCACGTCTGGCGCTCTGCAGGCCGCACTGTCTGCTAGGCGCCATCACACAGTGGTGCCGGGTGGCAGGGTGCCAGGGCGGCCTCCGCTTGCACTGGCTGCTCCGAGCTCCCTGTGCTGACTCCATTTCTGTTCCTAGGACCCTTCGCTGTTGGACGGCCGCGTGACGTTCCTGCACGTCCCGGGGGGCACGGTGGTGTCCAAGCAGGGAGACCAGGTGAGCAGGAGGCCTGGCTTCGAGGGGGCGCTCACGGTGCCAGCGCTGTGGGAGCCCTCGGGACACGGGCGAGTCACTCATCCCTGTCCCAGAGGGCTCTCCCAAGCTTGTCCTCTCGGGCTGGGCACGTGCCCACCCTCCCACGACTCCCACCCCTCCCTTCGCTTTTGTCCCCCTCGGAGGAAAGAAGGGCTTTCCCCGTCCTCACAGGAGGCAGGCACTGGCTTGCCCCCCACACTCCGGGTCTGGGTCACCTGTGGGAAGCCCTCTCCAGGGCCTCTGCGCCCTCGGCCTGACCCCCAGCTGCCCACTGGCCTGTGCCCACACGGCCTGTGCCCACACTGGCCAAGTCCATTTTGGTCTCTGGCCATTCCTGCCCAGACCATAGGGACGAGGTCCGGCAGGCAGGGTGAGCAGGTTTGGAGAGAGGCCTCGTGCGGACAGATAAGGTGGGGTGGGCACGAGCGTGGTTTCCCTTGTCGAGGTCGGACCCGGGATGCCTGTGATGGGGGCGAGCGGGCGCCTTGTCGGGCCGCGCTGACCGCCTGGCCTGGCCTGGCAGGACGTGAACGTGGTCTTCGTGGTCTCGGGGCTGCTGCACGTGTACCAGCGGAAGATCGACAGCGAGGAGGACAGCTGCCTGTTCGTGACGCGGCCCGGGGAGATGGTGGGCCAGCTGGCCGTGCTCACGGGCGAGCCCCTCATCTTCACCATCAGGGCCAACAGGGACTGCAGCTTCCTGTCCATCTCCAAGGCGCACTTCTACGAGTGAGTCCCCCCCAGGCCCATGCCCACGTGTGCCCCAGGCCCTGCCCTGGAGCCGAGGCGAACCCACTGGGCGCCCTGGTCGACACGCCAGCCCCTCCAGGCCCCGACGTGGGAGCAGCCGCTGGGGCGCGTGGCCTGGTCCTGCATGTCCTCCCGTGTGTGTGTCCGTGTTGAGTGTGTGCGTGCTCACTGCGTGAGTCCCTGATGGGGCAGCTCCTCCCTGCAGCCGTGCCCACCTGCTGTCCCCAGGGTCCTTGTCCCCTCAGACTTAAGCACCAAATCCCGTCTCCCCAGCCTCGCTCCTGCATCGGGCTCGAGTGCCGGCGGATGCTGGGCGTCCCCTGGCGGTGCGGGGGCTTCCACGCGGCCTCGGCAGAGCCCAGGTCCCCAGCTTGCTCGGCTCCTGCTTTTGTGATTGTCACTCCATCCGCCCACGGCTGTGTCCTGAGCCTCCCTGTCCAGCCAGTGCAGCCGTGAGCTGTGTGCTGCCCCCTCCCCACTGCCTTCCGGAGCCCCCACAGTGCAGTGGGCCTGCTGCTGCCCTCAGCAGCCTGTGACACGGGCAGCCGGGGGCAGGTGGACCATGTGCCCACGGAGCCTCTGGGTGCCCCGCCCCCCGCCCCATCTTTGTGGCACATCAGGGGGCAGGGCCCTGCAGCCGCAGCCGATGGGCCTCGTGGTGTCTGTGCTCCAGGGACCTCCCCGGGAGGGTGGCCGCTGGGAGGGGCTTCCCAGGCTCCCCCGAGGCTGCTGGCGACAGGGCACAAGGGCAGATGGGCAGGTGGAGGCTGTGCTCGCGCTCCTCAGTGGGAGTCGTGGTCTGACACGTGGGGCGTGTCCTCTTGAGGGCCGGGCCTGGCGGGAGGGGCCTGCTGACGGGCGTCTCCACAGGATCATGCGGAAGCAGCCGACCGTGGTCCTGGGCGTCGCGCACACGGTCGTGAAGCGCATGTCGGCCTTCGTGCGGCAGATCGACTTCGCCCTGGACTGGATGGAGGTGGATGCAGGGCGCGCCGTGTACAGGTGGGTGCGGGCAAGGGGTGGGGTGCGGGGCTGCATG
This sequence comes from Myotis pilosus, assembly GCA_036010255.1. Lineage (NCBI taxonomy): Eukaryota > Metazoa > Chordata > Mammalia > Chiroptera > Vespertilionidae > Myotis > Myotis pilosus. The sequence continues at coordinate 73,453,610 of JASKON010000013.1, forward strand.
AGGAGCATAGATGGGGCAGAGCTCGGGGTGGAGGCTCCAGGTGTGGCTCCCCAGCCTCCCGTGGCCCGTGCTCACCTGCTGGGCCGGCTGGGCCTGGGCTCTCGCACATGAGGCCCAGCAGATCCACACCCGCCTGGCACGGCCGCGGTGCCGGCAGCGCAGCGTGTGCAGGTGCTGCTGGGCCCGGCGTCCCGGCAGAGGGAGGGCTGGGTGCAGACTGGGTCACAGCGCCCACGTCTCCTTAGCTGTCAGTCAGAACCAAGGACGCTTAGGACACTGACTGGCTGAAGGGTCACCGTAGACCTGTCACGTGCTAGCGCACGCAGTCTTTCACAGAAAACAAATGTATTTCCCCAAACGAAAGGACCAGTGAGAAGGCTCTTTCCTTCGCTGTGTGGGGTGCGTGGGCTCCTGGCCAGTGCCCTGCGCGCTCCCAGCGCCCTGTCCCCGCAGGCAGGGGGACAAGTCAGACTGCACCTACATCGTGCTCAGCGGCCGGCTGCGCTCCGTGATCCGCAAGGACGACCTCAAGAAGCGCCTGGCCGGGGAGTATGGCCGCGGAGACCTCATCGGTGTGGTAGGGCCGGGCGCAGTAGGGCCGGGGTGCAGTCCCACTGGGTGCTGCCCTGGGTGCGGGGAGGAGCCCTCACTGTGGCATCAGAGGGCATGCGCCCCATGGTTTTCCATTTTCGGGGGCGGGTGTGCCCACTCCCAGCCGGGCGGTGGCACAGGTGGAATCCCAGGGTCAAAGGTGGAATCTCCAGACCTTTGGGGGCAGCCGCCTGGCCTTTTCCTGGTACCAACAGGGGCCTGGCTCAGGCGCCCTCCCCGGCGCGGCTGGTGAGCACCTTTCCTCCCGTCCTCACCGGCTCCCACGTGCAGGAAGCGCCCCCACGCGCTCTGGCCTCTGTCCTGGGCGCCGGGCAGCAGGTGTGAGCAGTGCAGCCGGCACCCCGCTCCTCTCTCTCAGGTGGAGACGCTCACCCGCCAGCCCCGAGCGACCACAGTGCACGCGGTCCGGGACTCGGAGCTCGCCAAGCTGCCGGCAGGAGCCCTGACGTCCATCAAGCGCAGGTACCCGCAGGTGAGGGTCTGCGCCTGAGCGGGCAGCCAGGGGCAGGTGTCCGAACGGGTCCAGCTGATCCTGACATGCACCCTGAAGGGAACCTTTTACACCGGGGAGGCTGCGGCTTCCGGACAGCGCCAGCTGAACAGTTAAACAGCTGAGATTGCGGGCGCGTTTGGAAAAGGGGTGAAATAATGTTTCAGATAATGTGCCTTTTTTACTAGAAAACTGCAGCGGCAGCTGAGTGTTTAGAAGAGAGACTGGCAGGTCGTGTGGGTTGGATCGGCGTTTCCGTCCTTCCCGCCAGGGAGATGGGAGTGGAGCAGCTCCACTAAATCGCGGCATCCTGCCCCAGCCAGGGTGGTTCAGTGGCTAGAACGTCAGCCTGTGGCCTGCAGGGTCCCGGGTTTGATTCCAGTCAAGGGCACCCACCTTGCTTGCAGGCTCCTCCCTGGCCTGGGCCCTGGTCGGGGTGCGTGCAGGAGGCAACCCATTGACGTGTTTCTCTCACGTCGATGTTTCTCTCTGTCTTTCCCTCTCTCTCCCTAACAATCAGTGGAGAGGATGCCTGTGGGTGAGGAGTAAATACACACGTGTACACGTGTGTGCGTGTGCATCGTAGAGTTCTTTTTTTAAAAAATATTTTTTATATATATATTTTATTGATTTTCCGCAGAGAGGAAGGGAGAGAGAGAGAGAGTTAGAAACATTGATGAGAGAGAAACATCAATCAGATGCCTCCTGCACATCTCCTACCGGGGATTGTGCCCGCAACCCAGGCACATGCCCTCGACCGGAATCGAACCCGGGACCTTTCAGTCTGCAGGCCGACGCTCCATCCACTGAGCCAAACCGGTTTCGGCACATTGCAGAGTTCTTAAAAGTCAGGTCAGCCAGGAAGCTCTGCCCCGCAGGGGAGTGCAGCACCGAGGCTGCTGGTCCGTGTGGCAGCCCCTGCCAGCCCCCCGCCAGGGCTTCCCCCGGGGGACCCAGGAGCAGCTGCCCCCGGAGTGACTGACGGGCGGCACGAACACAGGGAGACCCTGGGCAGAGGGACCGAGCGGTGGCATGAGCTCTCGTCACGCCCACCATCACCCGTGGCCTGGCGCGTCCAGCCTGGCACCTTGGGAGACACGGACCTAGGGACGTGGCCTGTTGGCTGAAAGGTGTGGTTTGGGGTCTGCTCTCCTTCAGGTCGTGACCCGGCTGATCCACCTGCTGGGGGAGAAAATCCTGGGCAGCCTGCAGCAGGGGCCTGCGACCAGTGAGTCCCCACGGGCGCTCGGCCTCCCGCCCCCCCCCCTGCACTGGGCCCTCAGACCCCTCTGCCCAGCTCCCCCGCAGCGGGCAGGGCTGCATCCCAGACCTGGAAACTCCCTTCTCCACCCTGTCTGACCTCCCCTCAGTGGGGGTGCCACCTCTGCTGGCTCGGGGCATAGAGAGTTGGGGTCCACCTCACACTCACTGTGGGTGTCTACTTAGTGCTGGGGACCCCGGGAGAATCTCCCTGGAGGCAGCACCCAGGGGGGAGGGGCGGGATGGAGCCCACCTGCCTGCAGCTGGCAGGGGCAGGGCCACTGCTGACTGACCTCAGGAGGGTGGTCTCCCCGTGCCCTTCTGAGGGCTGTGCCTGGTGAGCGTGGGATTGCCTGCCCTTCCCCCGTGGCCAGGACCAGACCCTCCCACGTGCCTTAAAGGCGACACAGCTGTGCAGAGCTAGCAGGCCCTTGTTCCTCCCCCCCTTGGAGGACTCTGACGTCAGAGGTCACTGGGAAGGACGGGAGGAAGGGGACCCCAAGGTTCTTGCATTCGTCTCTGCTCCCCTCCTGTGGGCCGAGCCCTGGTGTGAGATGTGGGTGCAGTGGCCTGGCGTCCCAGTGGGAAGGCAGTGTGGAGGGCAGGGTGGAGGAGTCCCGGTGCCCGGCTCGTCCCAGGCTGCTGGCACCAGCATGTCCTCCAGAAACAACTGGTGACACCTGGAGAGAGTCAGGGGTGCCCACCCCTCGGGCCGACCCACAACCCCACGCTTCCAGGTCACCAGTTTGGGCTGCACTCCACCGGCAGCAAGTGGGACTCGGGGAACCCGGCCAGCAACCTGTCCACGGTGGCCGTCATGCCCGTGTCGGAGGACGTGCCCCTCACCGCCTTCGCCCTGGAGCTCAAGCACGCCCTGAGCGCCATCGGTGAGCCCACCCTCCTCCCCGACTGGGCTCTCAGGTGCTTCCGCGGGCGGCGTGGTGGCCGGGGCTGCGGGCCGCCGGGAGCTGGGGCTGGGCTGCCCCACGGCGCTGGCCTCTTCACCTGCCATGGCCTCCGTCTCCTGTTCGCTGTAAACCTGTGGTCCGCGTGGGGACTGGCTTTTGTGTGAAGTGGGATGTGTAGGTAGTGGTTGGTTTTCTTCTGCATGTGGAGGCCAGCGAAAGAGCCTCCCTCCCCGTGGTGCGGCCTCATCCCAGCTCGCTGGCCCTGGCCCTGGCCCCCACGCCTGTGCTGCGCCAGCCCTCACAGTCTTCACGAGGAGGCTTTGCAGCAAGTGGTCAAACCAGGAGGGCTGAGCGCTCAGCTTTGCGGTTCCAAGGGGGTTTGGACCCTTCAGGGCCTGAGACCCCTGGGAGTTAGGACGAGCGTGTCCTGTTCTGTGAGAGCCTGATGGGCGGGCGGGTGCACTGGCTCCATCGCTCTGGGTGCAGACACCTGACGACTCTTCCCCCCCAGCAGCCCGGACGCACGTCCACTTAGGAGCACCTTCACTTTCCTCAGCAGCATCGATAGCTTCACGGCGAGTCCTTGTTACGTTTATTCCAAAGTACGGACTGGCTTGGGTGCTGCTGTCAGTGGAGTGATGGTGTAATCCCTTCAGAGTGCTCACCGATAGCGGGAGGGACCCGCTACCTCTGTGCTGCCGGGACCCCGCAGCCTTGCGGAAGGTGCTCATTCCGCCCGCTCTGAGCGTGTGTGTGGGTGGAACAGACGGAGGTCGCCGCTGCTTCCTCTCCTGCGGGTGCCTGTCACACCCATTCGGGTCCTGATGGCGCTGAGCAGAGCCGTGTTGGGAAGGGGTGGTGGACCAGGCATCCCCGCCTTGCTCCTGGCCTTGGGGGAGCCCAGGGTCCCCCGAGTGTGAGGGTCGCTGCCAGCTGTCCACACGTGGCCTGCAGTGTGTTGAAGGCTTTCTGCACGTAGTTCACTGAGGGTTTTGGTTGTGCCAAGAGGTTGACTTTGGCCAGGGCCTTTTCTGCATCAGCTGAAATGGTGGTGTTTCCCTTTGTCCTGTTAAGGTGATGAGTCCTTTGATGGACAGTCCTGTGTCGAGCCGTCCTTGCATTCCGGGAACAAACCCCAGGGGCGGTGTGTCCGGCCTTCATCAGGCCGCTGGACTGGCTCGCTGGCCTCCTGTTGATGTTGATGGAGGTCATTGTCTGCAGCTTCCTCCTGCTGACGTGGCCTCCTGTGGCTTTGGCGTCGGGAGTGCTGGCCGCGGAGTGAGTGAGAAAGCCCCCTCCTCCATGTTTTAGGAGAGTTTGAGGAGGAGGGTGTCAGTTCTTCTTTAAACGTTTGATAGAACCTCCAGCAAAGCTGTCTCGCCAGGGCTCTCTTTTCTCGGTTACTATTATTGTCATTACTGATCCAATCTTTCATGTTTCTTCATGAATCGGTCTTGGTAGGTCTTGTGTTTCCAGAAATTCCTCCGTTCCGTCTCAATCGTCCACCTCATTGCTGTGCAGTTGCTCACGTGCTCCTTACGCTGCCGTGCGTGTCGGTGGAGAGTGATGTTCGTTTCAGCGACTCGCTGCTTTTTATTCTTTATTCACTTGCTAAAGGCTCGTCAACTTTAATTCTTTCGAAGAACCAGCTTTGGCGTTTATCTACGTCTCTATTTTAGGGACCTCTGCCCTGACCTTTATTTTTTCTTCCCTCCTGTCAGCTCTGGTTTAGTTGGTACTCTCTCCTGGTTCCTCGAGGCCTGGAGCTGGGCTGCTGGCTGAGGCCGCCTCTGTGACGTCACGTTGGCGCCGTGTCCCGCCCCGCGCTGCTCTTGCTGGTCCCTGGGTTTGGGACCCTGTGTTTCCTTCTACACGTGGCTCGCGACCGTCCACCTTCCATGTGACGGCTCTCCCCCCAGGGGTGTGAGCGGGTTATTTCCACAGGTTTTGGGTTTTCCTGCTGTTCCTGAGGTCCCGTTTCACACCTTGTGATCAGGAAAGACACTACGATTTCGCCTTTTAAAGATTTACTCGACGCGTTTTGTGGCCCGACCTGGGCCGGCCCTGGAGAGTGTCCTGTGTGCCTGGAGCGCGTGTTCTGTGTCGGTCTTTCCAGGCGTGTGGTAGTGAGTGTGCAGCCGCCGGGCTAGGGCTGGAGCCTGCACTCCGCCTGACGGAGACGCTGGCTTGCGACTGGCCGTCAGGTGCCCCCTTCGCCGGCTGTCAGGGGCGAGGGCGGGGACGGGGGTGGGGTTCCCCCCGTGGTTGCACACGGCTCCCTTTTGGGTGCAGATCCTGCCGATGCCTTCCCTCTCGGCGGTGCCTTTCTTATCTCAATGATGTGTTTTGACGAACAGAAGGTCTTCGCTCTAACGTAGACCGATGCATCAGCTCTCTCCTATGGTGTTGTTGCTTTTGCATTTTGCTTAAGACATTTTATTTTGCCCCCAAATCATGAAGATGTTCTTTTAACACAGTCCATCTGGGCCTGGTTCTGGTTCTGATATGAGGTGGGATCAAGATTTATTTTGCCTGTTGGGTCTCCAGCCGACCCAGAGCCCTCGCTGACAAGTGGAAAGACTGAGCTCTGCCCGCAGCCGTGGCGACGCCTTCGTCGAAAGGCAGGCGGCCATGTTGGTGGAGGCCGCCCTCACTCCTCAAGGGCATTTTTGCTGAGCGGAGTTTAGGCTGATAGTCTAACCCTAGCCCGCCCTCGGTCCTGCCCTGGCCTTCCTGGGGAGCAGGCCTGACCGCTGTGTCTGTGGCTCTAAGACAGTAGACGGGAGGCCCTTGCTGACCTCAGACAGTGGGGAGCTGGCTTCGCAAGCCTGTGCGCTAACCGGACGCCGCAGCCGGCGGGCCTGGGCTCGGGCGTCGCGTCGTCTTGCGTTTACGAGCTTGTGCCTCCCCTGCCCCCAGCACTCAGCCTCTGTGCTGTGGGGCCTCCACTCTGTGGGTAGACGAGGAGACGGAGGTTCAGAGAGGCCCCCTGTCTCCGGGGAGCCCTGAGCGGTGCAGTCCTCCCACCTCGCACAGTGCGCGCACCTGCCCCGAGGCCCCCGAGGCCCCCGAGGCCCCCAAGGCCACAGGCACTTCCGTGTTGAAAGGCGCAAGGCTCCTGTGGCTCAGGGAGGGGCTGCTCCTCCCGCTCCTGGCTGCCCGGCTGCCCCCGTGGTCAGCCCTGCTGTCCTGGAGGGGGGCTGCCGGGCAGCTTCCACCATCAGGTGCTGTTCCCAGGCCCCGTCCTGCTGCTGACCAGTGACAACATCAAACAGCGCCTGGGCTCTGCCGCCCTGGACAGGTACAGGCTGCAGGGGGACAGCGGGCTGCCCTGCCCGCGGGTCTGAGCACAGCCTGGGAACGGCCTGTGTCTGTGTGTGCCCTGAGGCCTGTCCCCCATGTCTGCCCCCCATGTCTATGCCCCACATGCCTGCACCCCCACATGTCTGTGTCTCCATGTTTGCTCTCCCACATGTCTGTACCCCCATGTCTGCATCCCCCACATATCTGCGCCCCATGTCTATACCCCCACATGTGTGCCCCCATGTCTGTGCCCCCCTTGGCTGCATTCCACATGTCTGCACCCCCATATGTCTGCGCCCCATGTCTTCAGCCCTTGCCTGCACCCCATGACCATGCCCATGTCGGCCTGCAGCATCCACGAGTACCGGCTGTCCAGCTGGCTGGGGCAGCAGGAGGACATCCATCGAATCGTGCTCTACCAGGCGGACAGCTCGCTCACGCCCTGGACCCAGCGCTGCATCCGGCAGGCCGACTGCATCCTCATCGTGGGCCTGGGCGAGCAGGAGCCCAGTGTGGGCGAGGTGGGGGCTGCTGGCAGGGTGGGTGGGGAGTGGGTGGGGTGGGGCTGTGGGTGGGGTGGGGCTGCAGGCAGGGCTGTGGGTGGGCTGTGGGTGGGGTGGGGGCTGCAGGCAGGGCTGTGGGGGGGAGTGGGTGGGTGGGGCTGTGGGTGGGGTGGGGCTGCAGGCAGGGCTGTGGGCCAGGCATGTTGGGCTGGGGCAGCCACGCTCTCCTCAGAGCCCTCCCTCTGCTGCTCTCCTTTGAATGAGATGTTTCCAGGGCGGGCAAAGGCGCCCACACCCAGACCTTTACCTGGTGGTGGTTTCAGCATCTCCCCCGCCCCCTCACCGTGGCCTCCTGTGCAGTCGGCGCCTCTGCCGTGTCTCACACTTGCTGCGTGTGTAGCTGGTCACAGGCCTAACTTGGGTGTCACGGTGCCTGGTTTTGACCATTTTGAAACCTCGCCGTTGGTGAGCCCCCACCTGCCCATCCCCCGTCTCTGGTGGGGACATTGTTTCCTGACACGGGCCCACCTGGACCCCAGGGTGTGCACTTTCCGTTCACCGAGGCGGGCGCGGCCTCTGGGGCTTCACGGCCGGAGGCGGCCACTCGGCACCCCTCAGTGGCGTCCTCGCCTGTCCCTTCCTCTGTCCAGGCGGCTCCACCTCAGCTCCACCCCTGGCCCTGCGGCCACTGGGGCTCCTGCTCTGCAGGGAGTGGGGCTCCCCGCAGGGAGAGCCTTTGCAGAATCCCTCATCCGAGAAGGTTCCTGTGTTCCAGGGGCCGTGCGCTCAGCCTCACAGCCGGGCCGAGGCCCCGCAGCCCCGCTGGTCACAGAACCTGGGTACCGCCCGGTCAGCGTGGGGCCTCTGGGCAGCCCCGTCCTGGCTTCAGGCCCCCTGACCGCAGCTCTGCCCCCGCAGCTGGAGCGGATGCTGGAGAGCACGGCCGTGCGTGCCCAGAAGCAGCTGGTGCTGCTGCACCGGGAGGAGGGCCCAGCGCCCGCCCGCACCGTCGAGTGGCTCAACATGCGTGGCTGGTGCTCCGGCCACCTGCACCTGTGCTGCCCGCGCCGCGTCTTCTCCAGGCGGAGCCTGCCCAGGCTGGTGAGGCAGCACGGCGAGCTCCTCTCAGGGCCTGGCGCGGGGTTTGGGGCCGCGGGTGCTGCTGTGCCCCCGGGAGGCAGGGCCCGGCCTGGCGTGAGCCTGGGGTTCCAGAGGGTCCTGGGGGGATCGGGGGCGTAGCCTCCTGCCTCGGGCGGAAGCCGTGCAGACCTTGAGCCCTCTTCCCGGGGTGGCCTTGGCCAGGGGGACACACAGGCTGCCAGGTGTCCCAGCCTCCTGGCCGCTCGGGGGACAGCGTCGGACAGCTGCATCCACACTCCCGAGTCCCCGCCCAGAGCACCCGCCCTGGGGCTGGCAGGTCCAGCTGAGGTGCGGACGGGTGGGTGACAGGCCGACGGGCAGAGCCGAGGCGAGGAGCCCCACTCTCCGCCTCTGCAGGTGGAGATGTACGAGCGGCTCTTCCAGCGGCCCCCGGACCGGCACTCGGACTTCTCCCGCCTGGCGCGGGTGCTGACGGGAAACGCCATCGCCCTGGTGCTGGGAGGAGGCGGGGCAAGGTGAGTCCGGCTCTGTCCCAGGCACAGCTCCCGGCAGATGCTGATGAGCTCAGAGCGGCACCTGGCGGGCCCAGGGCACATGGCCAGGCCGGACCTCCACAGGCTGATTGTGGTCCCTCCAGAAGCTTCCATCGCCTGTGTCACCACATGTGTGTTCTGAAGGCTGCTCTGTCCTTTGCCGGCCGTCCCCAGGCCCCCGAGTCTCTCCACCGTGGCCCCGCGTGTGGAGGTGCGGCCTGACACCTCAGCTGCCTGCTGGGCCAGAGAGGGTGCAAACCCTCTTCTCTCGGAAGTGATGCCCGTGGCCTCGGAGCTGCTCCTCTAACGGAACTCGCCACATTGGAGACTGCGGCTTGCAGGCCTCAGACAGGGCAGTGGGTGGACGGGGGCCGCCCCTGTGCACCCTGTGCCCTTCGCTGCCGAGTTCCTGCCCAGAGCCCCGCGAGGGCGGGGGTGGAGCTGCTGGGAGGGGAGGGCCTGCCGTGGTCCGTGTGGCCTGGCGGGTGGTGAAGTGCAGACACTATGCTCACTTCCCGCTGAGGGTCCCGAGCCCCACCTGGGGCCACACTGTCACTGGGTTACTCGCAGGCTGAGCCGTGGGCCTGGGAGGTCGGGCCTGCCCCAGGGCAGGTGCAGGGGCGGGTACAGGGGCGGGAGGACGGGGGGCCGAGTGGCTGGCCCAGACTTTGACCTGTTGGCCCGTTAGGACGGCTCGATCAGCAGCATTTCTAATGAAAAGTTAGTCATCACCCAAGTGACACTAGTCTGCAGGCCGCACCGGCGCTGCGGGTGCGCGGGGGCTCCGTCTCTAGCTCGGGGTCAGGGCTGCTGCCTGACGTCGCTCTGGAACGTGTCGCTCTGATCGCCCTGCTCTCGGCCTGAGGCCCACGCGCTGCTGACCTCTGTGACGGGGCGTCTGGACGAGGGTCCTGTTCGTTCCCGGCAGCTGCTGGGAGTCCCCCTGCTCGCCTTCCCTCCCGGCCCCGCCGGGCTGGCCGCCCCTGGGCGCTCTGCTCATTGCTTCCCGCTCGCTGGGCTCGAGCTGCGTCCCCTGCACGCGCTCTGAGGGGCGTGTCCTCTTGTTCTCGGCGGTGAGGCTTCTTGGTTGGCAGCCACGGAGGAACGATTTTCTTTGGTTTATGCGTGGAGTTCGTCCCGCTTCTGAATCCGATTCTTGGTTTCAGTCCTCATTTCTAAGCACTTCGAGGCGACCCTGAACGCACCTGGGCCCCAGGGGGACGCGGACAGGCCCCTGGCCACAGCCCACGCGGCCTTCTCCGTCTCACAGGCTTCAGCCAGCCTTTCACAGGCCCCGCCCTCCCCTCGGTCCGCTCCTGCCTCACGGCCCTCGCTGCTCTGAACCCCTCCTCTCCGTTCCCTCTCATGCCAGCTCCCTTTCAGCCCCACTTCATCGTCTCGAATCCTGTGTCAGAATCGTCACATTTTATTTGTGTGAAAACAGGTGGGCCACAAAGTTTACCTTGTACCTGTGTTTGCGAAGCGATCCAGGGGCGCCCAGCACGGCACAGGCCGTGCAGCCCCCACGTCCCCTGGGGACCCCCTCATCCCACACTGACTGTCCCGCCGGCCCTGCCTGTGTCTGTGGGTCCCACAGGCCCCTCCTCCAGGGCCGGGCTCTGCCACTGAGCGCAGCGCCTGGGCCCCCGACCCTGTTCCCGCTGAAAGGCACCCCACACTCGTCACTCCTCACTGTCGCGGGCAGCAGGCGGCTCCCCGGTCGGGAGCCCCGCCATCTTATAGCAGTGCCTGCACCTCCGTGACCGGGTCCTCTGTGGCCGGCGGCCTGCGTGCTCGGGCCGTGGCCACACGGTCCTCTCACAGGCGTGTCATTGCTGGGAGGGACAGACATCGTGAGAGACATGGTAACAGAGTTCGAGGCTCAGTGACCAGTTCAGTCCGAGGCCGGCTTTCCCACCCGAGGGCGTTCGTGCGTCCCACTGACCGGCTCCCTTCCGGGGGCCTGGCCTGTGTCCCCCTCGCCCCTCCTGAGTCCACCCAAAGTCCGGCCGGTGCAGGCCTCTCGGACGGTGGTGGGAGACGAGGCCGAGTGCTGGCTGCCGCTCAGGACACCAGAGCATCTGCCTGGTGCCCGTCTGTCCTCTGAGCCGCACCTGCCTGGCCTGTCGCTCAGGCGAGAGCCGGCAGGGAGGAGAGTGGTGGGGCAGGCACAGTGGGGGCCGGTCCTGGCAGTGGCACTTACCCCTGTCCCTGCTCCCGGTGGGCAGAGGCTGTGCCCAGGTTGGCATCATCCGAGCGCTGGCGGAATGCGGCATCCCCGTGGACATGGTCGGGGGGACGTCCATCGGGGCCTTCATGGGCGCCCTGTACGCCGAGGAGAGGAGCTACAGCCAGATTCGCATCCGGGCCAAGCAGTGGACTGAGGTAGGGCCGCTCCCTGGAGCCGGCTCGTCCCGTGACCACTGTGGGGCAGCGGGGAGCACGGGTGCGGCCACACCATGTGGGGGCTGACTGTGTTGGTTCCCAGTGTCGGTCCACCCAGGTGACCGGGAGCCACACGGAGGTTCACTGGACCCACAGTTCTACTGGAAACGGGGCGGGGCCACGGGGAGCCCCAGGCCAGAGCTGCTTTGGGGGTTCTGTGGGAAAGGCGGGGTCAGCAGCTGCAGGTCAGCTCCTCTGAGCAACCAGGGCTGGGACCTGGGCTGAGCCTATCGGCTGGGGCCCTGGCCTGGGCGGAGCGGGCGGGGGTGCTGGCTTGGTGTGAGGTTTTGATGGGGGGTGGGGGGGCAGTGCATTAATCAGTTTGTGGGAGACACACCCAGGGGGTCAGTGGTGTCCCCACAGCACTTCCCGGTGAGCTGCTCAGGCCACAGCGTTCATCCCCCCGAGACCCACCCCCAGGTGCCTCCGACCCTCTGTCGGGGGGCCCAGCCAGGTCCCTGCTCCCTCCGATGCGGCCCTGCTGGGCCTGAGGGCCGCCTGCTGCCTGGGGATGAGTCCTCACCAGCCTACTGGCCCCCCAGGACATGACATCGATGATGAAGACGATGCTGGACCTGACCTACCCCATCACCTCCATGTTCTCGGGGGCTGGCTTCAACAGCAGCATCTGCAGCGTCTTCAAGGACCGGCAGATCGAGGTGCTGCACCTTCACTCCTCCTTACCCCTCCCCACTCCTTCCCAACCCTCCCCACCCCTCTTGCACCCCTCCCCATCCCTCCTGCACCCCTGCTCACCCCTCCCCACTTCTCCCCACCCTTCTTCACTCCTCCCCACCCCTCTCCACCCCTCCTGCACCCCTGGTCACCCCTCCTCCTCCTCCTCATCCCTCCCCACCCCTCACACACCCCTTGGGTGGCAGCCGGGGAGGGCGCCCTCTAAGCCCTTCCCTCCCCGCAGGACCTGTGGATCCCCTACTTCACCATCACCACGGACATCTCAGCCTCTGCCATGCGGGTCCACACAGACGGTGAGCGCCTGCTCCCTGAGGGGGTCCCACAGAGAGGACCTTCCGCACACGGACGACAGGGTGGTGGGAAATGACCAGGAGCCCAGAGTGGGTGGCCCGTGGGCGGCACGGAGGCCTCCGGGCAGCATGTCTGGAGCTGCTTGACCGTCTCGGGGCGGGGGAGGGCTGGCTGAGGCCTCGCACACCCGTGTGGGGCCAGCACTTGGAAGTCGGGACACCCGGAGCGCGCCCGGCTCTGGGCCTCAGGGAGGGGGTGTCCAGGAGGCGTGTCCAGGCCTGTGCGGTGCCCCCCGGAGGCCAGCGGGGCCAGGGTGCCGGCAGGAACACGGGTCGGGAGAGGCTCCTTCCTGCCCGGGTGTGGTCAGGACCTCTGCCCTCTGGCCCCGCAGGCTCCCTGTGGAGGTACGTGCGTGCCAGCATGTCCCTGTCCGGCTACATGCCCCCCCTCTGCGACCCCAAGGACGGACACCTGCTGATGGACGGCGGCTACATCAACAACCTCCCAGGTGCGCCCTCCCCAGCGCCTCCCTCCGCCGGCTCCGCACGCTTCCTCCAGCCGGTGCCAAGGGCCTCACAGGCTGGCTCGGAGCAGGGAACATGCACGCGCGCGCGCGCACACACACACGCACTCACGCACGCCCGCGCCCGGGCACCGAGAGCCCAGCATATGGCTCCGTTTGTCAGCTCAGCAGCTCCCAGAACAAGGGCCAGGGAGAGGAGGGGAGCACTTACCTCCCGTCTGTGCCACAGCAGGAACTAACAGCCCGCAGGCGCCGCGTGTGCTGGGGGGGCCCCTCCCTCGGGCACACCTGTCACCTGTTGGACACTTCGTGCGCTCCGCGGGCCTCGGGGCTGGTGGGGCAGGCTCTGCCCCGACTGGGCTCTGGGCACCTGTCCCGGGTGACCAGGGTCTCCTTGTCCCCAGCGGACGTGGCCAGGTCTATGGGGGCGAAGGTGGTGATCGCCATCGACGTGGGCAGCCGGGACGAGACGGACCTCACCAACTATGGTGACGCGCTGTCGGGGTGGTGGCTGCTGTGGAAGCGCTGGAACCCCTTGGCCACCAAAGTCAAGGTGGGCACAGCCCTGGGCGGGGCAAGCCGGGGAGGCAGGCGGGACCCCGGGCACGAGAGCCGAGGCCTTGGTGGCGGTAGGTGCTGAACATGGCAGAGATCCAGACGCGCCTGGCCTACGTGTGCTGCGTGCGGCAGCTGGAGGAGGTGCGGAACAGCGACTACTGCGAGTACCTGCGCCCGCCCATCGACAGCTACGGCACCCTGGACTTCGGCAAGTTCGCCGAGATCTGCGTGAGTGCAGGGGTGGGGGCCGGGGTGGCAGTGCCAGGCCAGCGGGGCTCGTGTCTGGCTGCCTTTTCTGAAAAAAACATGTTTTTATTGATTTCAGAGAGAAAGGGAGAGGGGGAGAGAGAAACATCCATGATGAGAGAGGAAGGGAGAGGGAGAGAAACATCAGTGATGAGAGAGAATCATTGACCGGCTGCCTCCTGCGCGCCCCCTACTGGGGTTATGCCCACAACCCGGCGTGTGCCCTGACCTGGTTCATAGGTCAACGCTCAACCAGTGAGCCACACTGGCCAGGTTCTGGCTACTTCTTTCCCAGCCCCCTGCCCTACTGAGAGCAGGAGGTGGGCCCCACACCCAGGCCCAGCGCCCCCTGTGAGCAGGAGATGGGCCCCACATTCAGGCCCAAGGCCCCCATTGCAGGAGGTGGGGTACCAGCACGGCCGGACGGTGTTTGACATCTGGAGGCGCAGTGGGGTGCTGGAGAAGATGCTGCAGGACCGGCAGGGCACGAGCAAGATGAAGGCCTTCGATGTGAGTGCCCACGGACACCCTCTGCCTTCCCTCTTCTGCAACCTGCCCCCCCATGCACCTGCGATAGGTGCCCCGCAGCCAGCAGCACCCCAGAGCACCCCTCAGCTGCTCGTGCTGCGGCGCCCCCGTGGGCCAGCATAGTCGAAGGCAGCAGGCCTGGGAGCTGTCTCCCAGTCTCTCTGCCCCCTGTCCCCTGCCCCCTGCCTTTCCACCCCTTCCAAGAGGATGGGGGTCTGCGCAGGACTCTGCCCATCTTTCACGCCCCTGTCCCCACTCCAGGCTGGGGGTCCTCAGCCAGCCAGGGTCCCCGGGGTGACGGCACAGGGCGGGCCTTGGGCCTGGCTGGGCAGGCGGCTGTGCTGGGGACACGGGGAGCGGGGCCTGGCCTAGGGGTGTCCTCCTCGCCCCGCAGGTCCTCACCTGCCCCAACGCCTCCTTCACGGACCTCGCTGAGATCGTGTCGCGCATCGAGCCTGCCAAGGTGGCCGTCGTGGATGGTGAGTGGACACCAGGAAAGGCACCCACACAGCCAGGGTGCTGGGAGCCGCGTCCCTTCCACACCTTGACACGGACTAGGGGCCCTGGACCTGGTTGGCTGTGGGCGGGGCCTGTGCCCTCGGAGGGAACCAACATGGCCCACCCCTCTGCCCAGACGAGTCTGACTACCTCACCGAGTGCGAGGAGGGCTTGCCCGATGGCCCCCAGGAGGCCTACGCCGACTTCCAGAGCTCCCCGGCCGACGGGGGCTCCGACTCGGTGAGCTGCCTGGACCCCCCTGGCCCCTCGCCCACACCTGCTCTGAGGCCCAAGGGCAGGGGCGCCCTTAGGGTGAGCCCTCCCCTGTCCCCACCCCGACTGTGACTGCGGTCTGCTTCCAGGAGGAGGAGCCCTCGCTGCATCACCAGCACCCCAGTGTGGCTCCCCCGAAACCCTCCGCGGATGCTGCGCCCCCCGGGTTCTCTGGCCAGGACGGGCAGAGGCCTCCCTCCGACGCTCCCTGAAGCCAGCGCCTCCGTGACCTGTCCTGGAGCCCGCGGCTCCCGGGGCAGGAGACCTGGCTGGGCCCGGGCTGTGCTGGGTGTCAGGCCTCTACACTGGCCGCTCCTGGGGGCGCTTGGTCCTGGTGCCTCCTGCACACCCCGCAGCCCTCTGGGTGCAAGCCCCGCCCCCCAGAGGTGATGGAGCCTCAGCCCTGATGCTTCTGCGTAGGTGTGAATAAAGGAGATCTGATCGTGTGGGCGTGTCGTCCTTACGCCCGGTCCAGGGAGCAGCTGCCCCGCTGTGGCCGCTGTGGCCGCTGTGGCCGCTGTGGCCGCAGGGGGGCTGCGGGCGGACATTGCCTCCCCTCCCCAGGGTCGCCTTGTGGGACCCTGGACCAGACCCCCTCTGCTGGGACCTGAAACTCCTGGGCCACAGTCCAGGCCAAGCCGAGCGGGTGCCCAGGACCTGGGGTCCCCAAAGCAAGGAGGAGCCTCGGGGGCTTCAGGCATCGTTCCCCTGGGGCACGCGGACGCTCCGGAGACGGGGAGGCCTGCACTTCTTTTCCGGGTCATCGAGCAGCGCAGGGGAGAACTGCCACGGGCCGGGCCAGCGGGGGTGGAGGTGGGGGATGGGGGGGCCCTGACCCCGGCGCCTAGGGCCTTGCAGACAGGGGCCTGCCTGGTGCGGACCGTGAGTGCGCTGGTGCCGGAGCTGCCACCCAGGTCCTGACGTCAGGTGGACGGCCACGGTGCACGACCGCCGGGCCCCGCCCCGTCCCTGACGTCACGGTGGGCGGAGCATCGCCCCCGGTCCTGGCCGCGGCTCCCGGCTCCGGCTCCCGGGTGCAGGACGCGCGGAGGGCCCCGGCGAGGCCATGCGGGTCCCGAGCCCGAGCCCCCGTGCGGCGCGGCTCCCCCGGTGGCGGCGCCGGGTGCGGGGCGCACTCTGAGCCCGGGGATGCGCCGGCGCCTCGACCATGGGCGCCGCCGCCTCCCGGAGGAGGGCGCTGCGGAGCGAGGCCATGTCCTCCGTGGCGGCCAAAGTGCGGTGAGTGCGCCCGCGGCCCCTGCCGGCTCCCGCCCCCGCCGCCCCGTGCGCCCTCCCGGACCGCCCACCACGCGCGGGCGGCAGGACCCGGCGGAAGGCTGACCAGCCCGGTCGGCAGGTCCGGCCACGCTGCCCTGGGCCCACGGGTCCTGGAGCTGCGACCTGCCAGCCGGGCTCCCTGGGAGGGGGGGGAGGAGTGCCCGCCTGGGTGACCGAGGCCGGGTGGGGGCGGGGACCCCACGCTCCTGCCCCGGGAGAGGCCATGTGCCCTGACGGTGCCCCGCTGTCCACCCCCAGAGCCGCCCGGGCTTTCGGCGAGTACCTGTCCCAGAGTCACCCTGAGAACCGGAACGGAGCAGGTAGGGGCGCGGGAGGCGGTGCCAGGGTGGGGTCCGCACAGCCCTGCACCCTAGGGCCCGCGGGCCCTGGGGGCTGGGGAGTGGGGTGAGCTGAGTGGCAGCAGCTGCCCCGCTGGGCTGGCTCCCTCATGCCCCTGCCCAGGGCCCCAGGAAGAGCTCATCACCATGGCACCCACCCAGCCTGGGCCGTTGGCATGGCAACAGGCCTCCTGGCACCCCCGGGGTTGGCACCGCTGTCTCTGGGGGCCAGCTGGCCGGGGGAGGGGAGGAGTTGGCACTGGGCACATGTGAGCGGTGGCAGGCTAGGAGGGGGCCTCTTATCCTGTCCCCCCATCACCCAGCAGGTAGTACATCCTGTCGCCCACACACACAGGGGCTTGGGGCCCAGCTGGAGGGAGGTGGGAGCCGCTAGGAGGAGCCCTCGAGCCCCCTGCTAGGACGGCAGGGACTGGGTGGGTCGGGGCCGGGCAGTCCCAGGCCCACGTCCGGCCACGCACCCACGGTGTTTCCTGCCTCTGAGCACCAGCAGACGGGGAGGGGAGGCCTCGGGTTGGGGCTCACCTGGCGCCTCTCCCCCAGATCACCTGCTGGCTGACGCCTACTCTGGCCACGAAGGGTCCCCCGAGATGCAGCCCGTGCCCCAGAACAAGCGCCGCCTCTCGCTGGTCTCCAACGGCCGCTACGAGGGCAGCCTCTCCGAGGAGGTGGTCACCGGGAAGCCGGCAGGGGAGGGCCCCCAGCCCCGCGTGTACACCATCTCCGGGGAGCCCGCCCTGCTGCCCGGCCCTGAGGCCGAGGTCATCGAGCTGGCAGTGGTGAAGGGGCGGCGGCACCGGGAGCACCCCCACCACCACAGCCAGTCCCTGCGCGGCAGCCACGAGGACGTCAGCACACCCTGCCAGAGCTGGGCGGGCAGCCGCCAGGGCTCCCAGGAATGTCCCGGGTGCGCCCAGCTGGCCCCGGGCCCCTCCCCTCGGGCCTTTGGGCTGGACCAGCGCCCCCTGCCCCAGGCCTCCAGCCGCCGCAAGAAGCTGGAGAGGATGTACAGTGTTGACCGCGTGTCTGGTGAGGGGCTTGGCGCGGGCGCGGGTGCGGGCGAGCTTGGGTAAAGTGCTGGTGCCAGGGTGGGGGGTGCCAGGTCACAGGCAGGTCACAGCCCGCAGATAGTCCTGCGGCTATGCCCCATGCCCCATGGCCCATGGTTGGCCGTGACCCTGCCAGCGCCAAGTCAAAGAGTGCTTCCCGGAGGATCTTGAGGGCTGAGGAGGCAGAAAACATGGGCTTAGGTGGAAGGTTGTGCTACCTCTGCCAGGCCCCAAGCAGGGCTCCCACTTTCTTCAGGACACACATAGCTGTTTGGGGCCTGTCCAGCCCGTGGGCCTCTCCCCAGGTTGGTGGGCTGTGTGGGTGGTGGGGACCCCCGAGGCCGCTGTGTCTTGAACAGACCTCCCTGGGCCTCAAGCAGCCCTGCCTCCTGGCCCTGAGGCCGCCTCCTGAGGAGCAGAGCTCCCATCAGCTGAGCCGCCACGTCCCCCGAGGACACCTCCTGGGCATCGGGCACTGGCCTGGCCGTGGGCAGGTCCCCTCCACAACGCAGGCTCCTGAGGGACACAGGCTGGGGGTTGGGCGAGGGTCAGGGTGAGCGGGCAGAGCGGCTTCAGCCTCCCCCCACCTCGTCTGGAAGCTCAGGGTGGACACATGCCCTCCGGGAAGGTGGGGGGAGGTCTGGCCAGCTCACACCAGGGCGTCGTGGCTGCCGCGAAGGCACGGTCCGAGTCGGGGGGGGGGCGGGGGGGGCTGCAGCCTTTCCCTGACCTACCTCTCCTCTTGACGGAGATGGAGACGAGCCCTTGCCCAGGGCCCCCTGGGGACAGGCTGTGCTTTCACGGGAACGTTCCCCACTGTGGCAGCCAAAGGGAGAGCTCAGCAAGGACAGGCAGACGTCACGAGGCCCCGCGGGTGGGTGCACGTGGCTGAGCCTGCGCCCGCCTCACCGGCTGTGGCCGAAGAGCCCGTCCCCCTGCAGCCCCCCCCCGCTCCCCTGCAGGCCCCCCGTCCCCCTGCAGCCCCCCCCTCCCGCTCCCCTGCAGGCCCCCCCCCCCGCTCCCCTGCAGGCCGCCGCCCCTGGTCACCATTCCTGTCTCTTCCAGACGACGCCCACACCCCCATCCGCACCTGGTTCCCCAAGGAAAACCTCTTCAGCTTCCAGACCGCAACCACAACTATGCAAGCGTGAGTCGAGTCCCTGTCCCCGCCATGTGCCCCAGGCCCCGGAGCCACTGCGGCCCCTCCTCCCGGCCCGGCCCATTGTCACTCTGAAGGCAGGCAGGCCAGCTGCTCTTCTCACCCTCCCCCATCCCCAGACCTCCCCCCCACCCCACCCCCAGCTCTTCATGGCTCCTCCTGTCCAGAGTAGGCGTCAGCCCGAGTCACCCAGCTCTGCCCACGAGGCTCTGCCTCACCGCGCCCCAGACAGCGGCCTGCTGGTGGTCTGTGTGCCCCACGAGGGACAACTTAGGGCTCCGGGGTCTGCCCTTCTGCGCCTGAGACACAGCTGGGCTCTCTGTCCTCTGTCCGGGCTCTTCCCAGGGGCCCCCTGGCTGTCCTGTGCTCCACACAGGCTCCTTGCCCTGGGCCGGGAAGTGGGGCCACCACACCCTCGGGGCCCAGGGCTAGCAGGCCACAGCGCCTGGTGGCACGGCCCACAGCGTGCAGCACCGCGCTGGGTGGCGTGGCCTGGGGAGGGATGACCGCAGGGCGCTCATGGTGGGTGAGGGGTCAAGGCTCACTGTGTCTTCTCTCTCCCGCTGCCCCTCGGCCGTGCCTCCAGCATCTCGTAAGTACCCTGTGGACCTGCAGCCTGGGGCAGGCAGTTGTCCCTGGGAGCACGCCCCCCCTCACCCCCCCGCAAATAGGTTGGGGCAGGCCAGCCACTGGGCCTCGACTGTGAGGAGTGCCGTGTCCCCAGAGCTCCGAGGCAGCAGCGGCCCACCAGGGGCCAGGCCAGGGCGAGGCAGTCGGGACCCTCTGCCAGGCCCAGTGCCCCGACGGCCCACGGCCCCTGTGCTCTCGCCTCTGTCCCCATGTCTGTCCCTCTGCCCGTGGCCAAGGGCAGTGCTGACTCCCCGGTTTCCCAGGGTGTTCAGGGGCTACGCGGAGAGGAAGCGCCGGAAACGGGAGAGTGATTCCGCGTCCGTAATCCAGAGGTAGGGCCTGCCAGCCACTCGCCACCGGGGTCCGTCTCTTGTCGGTGTTGGTCTGGCCTGGGCCCCCTGAGGCCCCCGCAGACCGGATGGGGGAAGGGCGGTGGCGACCACTGGCCTGGCCCTGCTCTGGGGACGCAGCAGGCAGGAGAGGGCACGTGGCCTGGGCCCCAGGCTCTCGTTTGGGGGCACAATGAAGCCAGAGCTGTGGGGTCAGTGGCAAGGCTTGACCCTCCCGGCCCTCCCCTCAGATGTGGCCAGGAGGCCGCCTGTCCGTTTCGGAAGCCGGCCTTGTCAGGAGGCGATGGAGACCTGCCTCTGAGCGGGGGAGGGGCGTGGTCCGCAGGCCCAAACCCCCGTGGGTGGTGCAGATGTGGCCCTGCCACTGAGCGCAGGAGCCCTTGACCCTGGGGAGGGAGACCGGCCTGGCCATGCAGGGTGGGAGGGCATGCCATGGAGGTGGGCACTGCGTGCCCTGCACCAGGGGATAGAGGGGGCAAGGGAGGGCCTGGTATTGTGCCTTTGTCCAGGCAGCTAAGGGAGGTCCGGAAGGGCCTCAGTAGGAGAGGGACTGGGTGGGGTTTGCCTCTGGTGGGCGCTGAGCCAGCAGGAGGGTCCGGGGTGGGAGGGCATCTCTCACGGGGGCGAGGGCAGGGGCGGTGGGCAGGGAGCGGGAGGGGCAGGGCCGCCGCTCACCCTCGCAGCCCTCAGCAGCCCTCAGCAGCCCCCGTGCCCCTCTTCCCCCAGGAACTTCCGAAAGCACCTGCGCATGGTCGGCAGCCGGAGGGTGAAGGCCCAGAGTAAGGGGCTGGGGGTGGGGGGCGGGGGACGGGGACGGGGCGCCTGCTCTTGGCTGGGCTTGGAATGCTGCTCGCTGCGGGAAGACCCCTAAGGCCCAGCCTCTGTGCAAGATACGACTCCCCAAGCCCCGCCCAGAACCCCAGTCTCCGCCCACAGCCCCGCCCAGCACTCCCAGACTCCGCCCACAGCCCCCATCCACCGTCACCCCCTCCCGCCCGCCATGGCGTTCTCCAGTTCCCCAGCCTGGAACTTACCGACTCTGCCTCCTGCGGCCGCAAACCCTACCCCAGAGCCCACCCGCCGCGGGTCCGGCCCGTCACCGTCACCGTCACCGTCACCGGGCCGCCGCCCGCCCCGCTGATGCGCGTTTGCTCTCCCCGCAGCGTTCGCGGAGCGGCGCGAGCGGAGCTTCAGCCGGTCCTGGAGCGACCCCACCCCCATGAAAGCCGACACTTCCCACGACTCTCGAGACAGTAGGTGCCCTGCGCAGGCCGGCCCACCTCTCCAGGGAGCCCCAGGCCCGGCCCCGCGCCCCGCAGGGCAGTCCCTCTCCCAGCGGCGCCCCAGGCTCCCAGCCCCGCGCTCCGCAGGGCGGGTCCCTCTGGGGCAGCTAAGCTTCTGCGCTTCTGCTCTGAGCCTCAGGTTACCCGTCTGGGTGAACAGGGCGCCGGCACCGCTCCCCTCGCGGGCAGATAACTAGCAGCTGTGGGGGTGCTGTGCCGCCGGCCGCAGGGGCACGTGGCTGCCAGGCAGCTCCTCACGGGTCCAGGGCCCCTGGCAGCTGGCCGGAGCTGGCACTCGAATCCTGGCTCCCACAGCCTGGCCCCGGGGTCCACCGGCTTCCGGCCTGGCAGCTGCTGCTGGTGGTGCCCACGGCTTCTCTCTCTCATGCCCTGTTCCCTCGCTGGCCTGGAGGACCTCCAGGGCGTGGCCTGCCAGCTCTGCCCACCACCCCTGCTGGGAACCGCGGGCAGGTGGGCGGCGGCGGCTGCAGCCCGGTCACCCGCCTGTCCCTCAGGTGGCGACCTGCAGAGCTCGCACTGCACCTTGGGCGAGGCCTTCGAGGACCTGGACTGGGAGGCTGAGAAGGGCCTGGAGGCCGTGGCCTGCGACGCCGAGGGCTTCCTGCCACCCAAGGTCATGGTGAGGACCGACCCCCGGCGCCCTCAGCCAGTCTGGGGATCCTTTTCCACAGGAGCTTGCTGTCTGCCTGGGAGGGAGGCAGCCGCTGCCCGCAGGGTGAGGGGGTGTCTCATGGGGCTCCCCTGGGGGGTCTCATCGTAGCTGCTGCTGCGGGTGGGCTGACCACGGGGGCTCCTGCTGCCCCTGGGCTCCCAGGCGGCCGAGCCTCCCCTGAGCCGCTCCCTGTGTCCCCAGCTCATCTCCTCCAAGGTGCCCAGAGCGGAGTACATCCCCACCATCATCCGCAGGGACGACCCTTCCATCATCCCCATCCTCTATGTGAGTGCCCACCCAGCCCCCAGCCCCCAGAGCCGGGCGGGGGTGGTGCTGCCCGAGAGGTACTGATTCGGGGTGGCCTGTGTCTGTCCCAGGACCACGAGCACGCGACCTTCGAGGACATCCTGGGTATGTGCCCTCCATTCCCGTCTTCTGGGGCGGGGGCGGGGGCGGGGGCGGGGTGCGCAGGCTGTAGGGGAGCATAGGGCAGCGCTCACACCCCTCCCTCCCCAGAGGAGATCGAGAAGAAGCTGAACATCTACCACAAGGGTGCCAAGATCTGGAAGATGCTCATCTTCTGCCAGGTGGGGCCTGCACCCCGTGTGTGTGGACTGGGGGAGCAGTGGGTGGACACCCTCCAGGCTGACCACCGCTCTCACAGGGCGGCCCGGGACACCTGTACCTGCTCAAGAACAAGGTGGCCACCTTCGCCAAAGTGGAGAAGGAGGAAGACATGATCCAGTGAGTGGGCGGGCGGGGGCTGGGGAGGGCTGGGCCCTGTGCCCCCCGCACCCCGGGGCCTGGGTTGGAGACCGCCTGTGACTCGCCCTTCCCCCACCAGCTTCTGGAAGCGCTTGAGCCGCTTGATGAGCAAAGTGAACCCAGAGCCAAACGTCATCCACATCATGGGCTGCTACATTCTGGGGAACCCCAATGGGGAGAAGGTACAGGGACCCTGGGCCCCACCAGGCTTCTGGGGATCCCGGGCCCATGAACAGAGATGACAGAATGCCCCTCCCCACCTGTGTCTGCTCGGACTCCCTTTCCTCTTTCCTTAAACTCTCCAGAGAGCCTGGCCAGTGTGGCTCAGTGGATAGAGCGTCGGCCTGGGGACTGAAGGGTCCCGGGTTCGATTCTGGTCAAGGGCACATGCCGGGGTTGTGGGCTTGATGCCCAGTAGGGGGCGTTCAGGAGGCAGCCAATCAATGATTCTCTCTCATCATTGATGTGTCTCTCTCTCTCTCCCTCTCCCTTCCTCTCTGAAACCAATACAAATATATTTTTTTAAACCCCCCCCCCGAGGAACCCCTTGTGCCTCAGCCCAGCGGGTTGTGAGGGGTCCTGCTCCCCCATCTTGCCCTTAAGCTCCCTCCCTTCCTCCCGCCCTGGACTCATGGCCCCGCCCCTCCTTCCAGCTGTTCCAGAATCTCAGGACCCTCATGACCCCGTACAGGGTCATCTTTGAGTCCCCCCTGGAGCTGTCGGCCCAAGGTGAGTTGGTCAGGCTGCTTCCCGCACTGGGATGGGGTCCCGAGGCAGCGCCCCCTTCCCCCAGGCCCGCCCCAGCCCACCCGGAGCCCCGCCCTCGGCCCTGGCCCCGCCCCTCGGCCCTGGCCCCGCCCCTCGGCCCTGGCCCCGCCCCGCGCTGCCTGAGCCCCGCCCCCGCCCCCCAGGGAAGCAGATGATCGAGACCTACTTCGACTTCCGGCTGTACCGCCTGTGGAAGAGCCGCCAGCACTCGAAGCTGCTGGACTTCGAGGACGTGCTGTGAGGCAGGCGGCCCCTCGCCGCGTCCTGGGCGCCGCCGTCCCGGCTCAGGTCCTCAGCCCGCGGAGCGCCCGCGGCCGCAGAACAAGTGCAATTCCCTCCGGCCCGGGAGCCAGTGCGGGGCGCCCGGCCGCGTGGTGCCCGCCGGCCGCGAACCCATCACCAGCACGGGCGCCTGGTCGGCTCTGCCTCTGCCCGCCCGTCCCCCGCGGGTCCTGAGCGCCCGGCGGCGGAGGGTGCCGTCTCCAGGGCCCGCCCTCCGCCCCCTCCCGGAGGACGGGACGGGCAGTGCGGGCCGGTCGGGCGGAGCGGGCCCAGCCAGGGCTGGGTCCCCGTGGGTGAGACCCGCCCGCCGCACTGGGGGCCTGGACCGCACATCCAGGCCCAGGAGCCGAGCGCTGGCGGGCGGGCTGGCACCGGCCTGGCCCTGGCGGCACTCTTGTACATACAGCTGGCGCTGGGGGCAGGTCCCCCTTTGCAGAGCCCGGGTCGGAGGGCACCTGGCTGTGCCCGAGGGTGAGCGGGGCGGGAGTGGCCGGGCTCTAACCATGTACGATATCCGTAGAGTGACCATTAAAGCTGACCCTCCGCCGCTCTGCCCGTGTCCTCTCCGCCCGCGGGGTACCTCCCGCCGGAGCTGCTGGGCCTGCTGATGAGTCGGCCGAGGTGGCCGCCCGCACACCGGCTGGGCCTGCGGCTGCCGAGCTTCCAGACCGCCCCAGCCAGGGGCCGCTCCATGGGGCGGGGACCCGCTGCAGGGGGTGGAGGGCAGGCCCTGAGCCGCGAAGCGGGGGTCCTGAGAAGGGGCAGGACGGGGAGTGAGGTGCCCTGCCCCTCGCCACTTCTGTCCCCACCGGGCAGTGAGGCCAGGGAGTGACCACAGGACCGCTGGCCTCCCTTAGCCTCCTCATTTCCAGGTATGCCCGCTGCCACCTGTCCCCGAGTAACCAGGCTGTCCCTGGGCACGGCCAGGCCTGCCGACCCCGGTGACTCCTGGTCCAGTGGCCCAGGGACAAACAGCGGTGCCAGCCGGTTACCCACAGTGGAAGGCGTGGTGCAGCCGGGACGGGGGGACCGGAGGGTGGCGGACCTGCTTGGGGACAGCCCCGCATCACATCACCCTGCTGGGCGGGGGCGTAGAAGTTTGGCGCCAACTTGAATGGGTAAACTTTTAGGGGTTTAGATTCAATCCCACATGCTGGTCTACATGCTCGAACTTACTATATCACCCACCAAGGTCATGTGACTCGGGAGGCCTCCGCACCCTCTCGGCTCCTGGGGCCTGGCATCTGGGCGACACTACCGGCACTTCCGTTTGTAGGTAAAACCCTGCGGCCTGAGCAGACAGTGGCCCACCTACCCTCGCACCGGTGCTCAGAGGGCCCTCAGTCCTGCCCCAGGGCAGCCGGAGGCTCTGCGATGTGCCCTGGCCCCTCGCCCGGCCTCTGCTGGGGGCCCTGCAGTCTCGGATGGGGGTCACTTCCGCGAGTGTGTCCCCCCCAGTCCTGAGGGTCGGCCGAGGTGGGTAGGGGTTCCGGGCCTGCCCCGCCCTCAGGAGGTGCCAGGTTTACCCCCCGGTTCACCAGGTTCCACTCCCCACACCCATAACCACCCAGGAGCAGCCTCGTGGAGGGAAAGGTGGCAAACCGGAAGGTGCCCAAGGCCAGACAGTACAAACACGGAAGCATTCTGGGAAAAGCACAAAGCCAGTGAAGTGATGGCTGACGCAGAGGCAGCGGGGGGCGGGGGGGGGGGCAGCACAGGGGCCAGAGCCGCCTCCCGTGACAGGGCGGCTGCCCACGGCCCGCGGAGACACGAACGCGGCCGAGGTGGTTGGGGAAGTGTTCACGGCACAGAGAGAGGGTCAGGTCCTCAACGGAGAACGTTTCTATGTTTTGGTAAAAGACAAGCCAACAGGAAAAAACGAACAGAGATCTGAAGAGACAACTCCTAGAGCAGTGGTTCTCAACCTGTGGGTCGCGACCCCTTTGGCGGTCGAACGACCCTTTCACAGGGGTCGCCTCAGACCATCCTGCATCTCAGATATTTACATGACGATGCATAACAGTAGCAACATGACAGTGATGAAGTAGCAACGAAAATGATGTTATGGTTGGGTCACAGCATGAGGAACTGTATTAAAGGGCCAGAAGGTTGAGAACCACTGTCCTAGAGGCAAGCAGTCGCCAGAGCGTCTGCATAGATAGAGCGTCTTAGCCCCGCTCGGAACTGAGGAAAAGAGCAGGAGGACTGAGGTGTGACTGCTTCGCTGTTGGTCTGGGAAAACCTTCAGGGCTCTCGGTGCCTGCGCTGGTGGACGTGGGGGAAGGCCACGGGAGCGGCTGTCATCTTGGGAAATAATCTGGCAGCAACTGCTAAGTGTAATGAATCCTGATGGAATAGGAAAGCTGGATGGACTAATTACTAGCAATGAGGTTGAATCAGTATTTAAAAACCTCCCAAAAAAAACAAGAATCCAGGACCAGATGGCTTCACTGGTGAATTCTACCAAACATTCAAAGAAAAATTAATACCAATCCTTCTCAAACTATTCTAAAAAAATACCAAAACCTTACCCTGATACCAAAACCAGACAAGGATGCCACACACACACACACACAACATAAAGACCAATATCCCTGGTGACTATAGATGCCAAAATCCTCAGCAAAATATCAGCGAATTCAACAATACATTAAAAGGATGCTACGTCACAGTCATGTGTGATTTATTCCAGAGATGCAAGGATGAGTCAACATCTACTAATCAGAACAAACCACCCCAAAATGTGTATGAAACCACGAACGACCCCAAATAGCCAAAGCAAGCTTAAGAAAGAAGAAGAAGGCTGGAGGCATTTCATCCCCTGATTTCAAACTATATTACAGAGCTACAGTCATTAAAACAGCATGGCATTGACAGGAAAACATATCGCTGGAACAGAGTAGGGAACCCAGAAAGAAACCCATGGGTTTCTACACGGTCAATTAATTTATGACAAAGGAGCCAAAATTATGCAATGGGGGAAGGACAATCTCTTCAATAAACGATGTTGGGAAAACTGGGCAGCCACACGCAAAAGAATGAAACTGGACCCCTATCTTACACCACACACAAGAATTAACATAAGGGATTAAAGGCTTGAGCAGAAAGCCCCTAGAACAGTGGTTCTCAACCTTCTGGCCCTTTTAAAAAAATATATATATTTTATTGATTTTTACAGAGAGGAAGGGAGAGGGACAGAGAGCCAGAAACATCGACGAGAGAAACATCGATCAGCTGCCTCCTGCACACTCCCCACTGGGGATGTGCCCGCAACCAAGGCACATGCCCCTGAGCGGAATCCAACCCGGGGCCCTTGAGTCCGCAGACCGACACTCTATCTGCTGAGCCAAACTGGCCAGGGCCCTTCTGGCCCTTTAAATACAGTTCCTCATGTGGTGACCCAACCACACAATTATTTTCGTTGCTACTTCATCACTGTCATGTTGCTACTGTGATGAATCATCATGTAAATATCTGATATGCAGGATGGTCTGAGGCGACCCCTGTGAAAGGGTCGTTCGACCGCCAGAGGGGTCGCGACCCACAGGTTGAGAACCGCTGCCCTAGAAGAAAATATAGGTGGGTAATCTCCTTGACATCGGACTTGGCAATGATTCCTTCAAACCTGACACCGAAAGCAAAAGTAACAAAAGCAGCAACAGACAAGTTACCAAACGGAAAGCTTCTGCCCAGAAAGGAAGCCGCCAGCAGAAGGAAGGGCAGCGTACAGGATGGGGGAGAGGAACGTGCCTGAGAAGGGGCCAGCATGTAATAAGAGTAAAGAAGTCACACAACTCAACAGCTAAAAACAATTTAAAAAT
This sequence comes from Myotis pilosus, assembly GCA_036010255.1. Taxonomy (NCBI): domain Eukaryota; kingdom Metazoa; phylum Chordata; class Mammalia; order Chiroptera; family Vespertilionidae; genus Myotis; species Myotis pilosus. Next base: position 73,480,792 of record JASKON010000013.1, read on the forward strand.
CCAACTAAAAAATGGGCAGAAGAGCTTGTCAAAACTTATGACAGAGCCGGGCCGGTGTGGCTCAGTGGTTGAGCTCGGACCCAAGAACCCAGAGGTCTCTGGGGAGGGAGCAGAGAACTGGCTCTCTCCTGCTGGGAAAGGGGGGCAGTTAAAAGTGACCTGACTTCAGGACCCCGTGGTCTGTGCCCTCAGCCGGTCAGGGGAGACCTGTGCCCGACCGTCCCTCACCTGCCTCCTCAGTGTCCGAATGCCTTGGACCTTGGACGGGGAGGACGGGAGGTGGACGGGGAGGAGGGACCGGCGCCTGTGCTGAGCGGGAGAAGCCAGGCTCCGTCCACCCCTGGGACCTCGCCCCCCAAGACAAGCTGTGGAGAAGGAGCCGCTGTTTGGGGAGGGAGGCCAGGGCCCCCGAGCTGTGCAACCAGCGGGCGCCCAGGCTGCAGCCCCCGCCCCTGACCGGGTGGGGCCGCCTCTGGCCTTTGCTCCCGCTGAGCCCTGGCTCCCCTCTAGTCACCGGACTCTGACCTGCCCTCAGCCCAGCCCTGGCGCTTCCGACAACTGGGGGAGGGTGGGGTCGGAGGGTAATGTCCCCCTCCCAGGGTGGGCGGGCCCACCTGCTTGGGTCCCAGAGCAGGGAGGGCAGAGGGGGGACCCCCAGGGGCGACAACCTGGGCGCAGGCGGCTGGGGAGAGCCTGCGGGGGTGGGGGGTGACTGGCAGGGGCCTGGACTCGGCCTCAGGAGCCTCAGCTGCTGGTCGGCAAGCTCAGGGGTTGGGGGCGGGGCTGGCGCAGGGCTCCGGCTTCCAGGCTCTCACCTGCCTGCAGATGCAGGTGGGGAGGCTGGTGACTAACGGGGTGGGGAGGGGATAGGCAGGGCCGCAGCCGCAGGCGCCTGAGGGACAGCCGTCCAGCTTCCTCCTGCTGCCGCCAGCCCAGGTGAGGGGCCCACCAGTCCCGGGGGTGCTGACCAGTCCGGAGGGACTGTCCTGGTCTGAGGGGGGTTACCAGTCCTAGGAGGGTGCTGACCAGCCTGGGGCTCCCCTGACTCTGGGGAGTCAGCCCATTCTCTTTGCCCGCCCACTGGGGGTTCAATGCTGCATCCCCTGGAGATGGGGTGTGACATGGGGTCCTGGGTCCTGGGCTCTGACCTGTCACCTGCTTGTCTCTGAGCCGTGGCCAGGCCTGGCCTCACTGCAGTCCAAGCAGCACCTGCCTCCTCCGGGCCTCCGTCTTCCCTCCTTAAAGTGGCATCAGAGCCCCCCAGCTGTCAGCACCCCTTTAGGGCTGGTCAGGACTGTGGCAGGAGAGGACAGAGGCAGCCTGCCTCCCTGCTCCCTCCTCCCCCTTCCCTCCTCCCTGCTCCCCCTTCCCTGCTCCCTGCTCCCTGCTCCCTGCTCCCTGCTGGCGCAGTCTGAACAGAGCACACCACACTAGCCGTGTTTGCCTTCCTGGGGGAATAGATGATACAATACAAAATCACGGGGACCCCAAAGTGCTGCCGACTCTGAGATCAGGTTTCCCCGGGCAGCGGTGCCACCTGGCTCGAGGCTCTGGGTGACCCTGGTGAGCAGCAGCTGAGGCCCTGCCCTCCGGGTCAGCCAGGCCGCTGCCGGGGTGTGGTGGCGTCAGGGGCCGGAATAAAACCTTTCAGCTCAGACTGCAGAAGCGGAGGCTGGGTTCCCACACAAACCCGGTCTCTGCTAACTGCCCCTCAGGTCCTGTAGTGGAGACACGCTTCCCGGGACCCAGCGACCTCATTCATCCACCGGGGTGCAGGTCACTTGTGCCTTTCTGGGTAGGCTGACCTCAGGGCCCAGGGAGGAACCCCGCCTGGGAGAGGCCTGGGGTGGCCCTGAGAGGAGGCAGGAGAGTGGGAGGTGGGGTCCTGGGAGGGGTCCACAGGGCCAGCTGCCAGGACAATGGGGAGGGGCAGGCGGTGGCCCTGGCCTGCCATGTGGCCTTACAAAGGCGCCATGGGACTCCCAGTGCCGACCCGGCCTCCGGGGCCCGGCTCCCACCCCCTCCGGCGCCTGTCGCTCCCTGGGATCCCGAGACGTGGCGGCCACTGGCCCAGCGGGGCGGGCAGAACCCCAGGAGGGTGAGTGGTGGAGTCTGACCACCGCCGCCCCCAGGTCCAGCCCCGCCCCCAGCATGAAGCTGACGGGCAAGACGAAGGTGCTCACGGCCCTGCTGGGCGCCACGGCAGCCCTGGCCGTCACGGCGCTGGTGCTCACCCTGGTTGAGGCCATCAGCATCCTCCTGCCCACGGACACCAAGGTGCGCCCGCAGGGCAGGGGCGGGGCCGATGGGCGTGCCCACAGGGCGGGGGGGGGCCGAGGGGGTGCCCGCAGGGCAGGGGCGGGGTCGATGGGTGTGCCCACAGGGCAGGGGCGGGGCTAAGGGGTGCATCTGCTGGGCAGGGGGCGAGGCCAGGGTGGCCTGCTGGGCAGGGGGCGAGGCCAGGGTGGCCTGCTGGGCAGGGGGCGAGGCCAGGGTGGCCTGCTGGGCAGGGGGCGGGGCCGAGGGTTGTACCCACAGGGCAGGGGGCGGGGCCCGGGGGTATGTGGGGGTGGGGGTGGGGGTCCCCCCACACCCTCCTGACCCTGTGTCTCTCCCAGTTTGGGATCGTGTTCGATGCGGGGTCCTCCCACACGTCCCTCTTTGTGTACCGGTGGCCGGCGGACAAGGAGAACGACACGGGTGTGGTCAGCCAAGCCCTGGCCTGCCAGGTGAAAGGTCTGCGGCCGCTGGGTCAGAGGGGGCGGTGTTGGGAGCTGCCCCCTCCCCCGAGGCTGGACTTCCCGGCCGGTGGAGGCTGGGAGCTGCCTAGGCTGGTCGCTGTCCCTCAGCAAGTCGGCCAATTACCCTCAAGGAAAGGGGCTCCGAGAGGTTGGGGGCGTGGCCCCCGAGGCCCAGCTGGTCTGTGGGTGCTGGGCCGGAGCCTGCAATTGCCTCCCGGGGTCTGGACAGGTCCCGCCTGAGCCCTTCCTGCCTCTCCAGCCTCGGGGGTCCCAGCCCCCCAGCCTCTGCCCTGGCCCCTGTGTGGCTTCCTCCCGGTCTGCAGGCCCCTCCCTTCCGGCATAAGGACCCGGTCACTGGAGGTGTGGCCCCCAGGGTGACCTCACCTAATTAATCTGCAAAGACCCCTTTCCCCAACGAGGCCACATGGAAGGTGCTGGCGGCGGGGAGGATGTGGACACGCCTTTTGGGGACCACTGTCCACCCCCACAGGCCCTTTCAGCCCAGCCAGCCTTCGGGGCCTGGAGCCTGGGCCTGGGATGCCGTTTCAGGGCCGGGGATCTCCTCCTACGCCAGTGACCCTGCGCAGGCTGGCGAGAGCCTGCAGGGCTGCCTGGAGGAGGCGCTGGCCGTGGTCCCGGAGGCGCAGCAGCAGCGGACGCCCGTGTTCCTGGGGGCCACGGCCGGCATGAGGCTGCTCAGGTGAGGAGGGCCGCGTGGAGCCCGCACTTGTCGCCGGGAGGGGCCGGGGCCGAGTTCTCAGCGCCCTGGGTGGGGACGGGTGGGCATGGCCTCCCGCCAGCTTCGCCCCGTCCGCTCTGCGCAGCCAGAAGAACAGCTCCCAGGCCGAGCACATCTTCGCAGCGGTCGCCCAAGTCCTGGGCCGGGCTCCCCTGGCCTTCTGGGGCGCTGAGCTCCTGACCGGGCAGGATGAAGGCGCCTTGGGCTGGATCACCATTAACTACGTCCTGGGCCTGCTAGTCAAGGTGCCCGGGGCGGCCTGGTGGGGGCGGGAGGGGCCGGGCTGGCCTGCGTGGCCGGTCCTGGAACCTGGTGCCCGTCTGTGCTCAGTATTCCTTCTCCGGAGAGTGGATCCGGCCCCCGGAGGGGACGCTGGTGGGCGCCCTGGACATGGGCGGGGCCTCCACCCAGATCACCTTTGTGCCCGGAGGCCCCATTCGGGACGAGAGCACCCAGGCCTCCTTCCGCCTCTACGGCTTCGAGCACCGCGTCTACACCCACAGCTACCTCTGCTTCGGCCGCGACCAGATGCTGATCAGGCTGCTGGCCAGGCTGGTGCAGGTGGGCTCTCGGGGAGGTGGGGGGCCCGAGGGGGGGCCTGCCCCAGGCTGGTGCTCATGGCCGTCTTCTGCCCCCTTGCAGAGCAGCCCGGCCCCCCGTGTCCGTCACCCGTGCTACCACAGTGGCTACGTGGGCTCGCTGTCCCTGGCCCCGCTGTATGAGTCACCGTGTGTCCAGGCCGCGCCTCCCCCGGACTTCCCCCCCAGCCTGCCTGTGGAGGGGACTGGGAACCCTGAGGCCTGTGTCTCAGCCCTCCGGGAGCTCTTCAACTTCCCCAGCTGCCACGGCCGAGAGGACTGCGCCTTCAACGGCGTCTACCAGCCCCCCGTGCGGGGCCAGTTCTATGTGAGCGCTCAGGTCCCAGCCCCGGGGCCTGGTGCCAGGTGGGCCCGGCTGAGCCCTGGGCAGGCGGACAGGCGGGCTCCTGGGGACTGGGTGTGGGGTCGGGGGCACCTGGCCTGCCCGGCGACGCCCCATTGCAGACACCCCCATCTCCTCCCCCTCCCCACCAGGCCTTCTCTAACTTCTACCACACCTTCCACTTCCTGAACCTCACGGCCGGGCAGCCGCTGGCCACGGTCAACGCCACCGTCTGGGAGTTCTGCCAGAAGCCCTGGGAGCTGGTGGGTGGGCCCGGACGCTGCGCTGAGCAGGGACTCGGGACCCACCCGGACAGGACAGGGTGGCCAGTGGGTTTGGGGGAGCCATGGAAGGGAGGACACCCCTTGGCCTCAGGTGGAACCAGCCCCTCGGGCCTGGGAGGCGTGGCCTCACCTGGCTCCTCACTGTCCGGCCCAGGTGGAGGCGGCCTGGCCCGAGCAGCAGCCGTGGCTGCGGGACCACTGCGCCTCCGGCCTCTACATCCTCACACTCCTGCTCGAGGGCTACGGGTTCAGCGAGGAGACCTGGCCCAGCATCGCGTTCCGCAAGCAGGTGGCTGCCCGCAGGCCCGGGAGGGTGGCTGGGAGGGTGGGGGCCACACGGCCCTGACGGCAGCCCCGCCTGCCTGTGTGCCCGCAGGCCGGGGGCGCCGACATTGGCTGGACCCTGGGCTACATGCTGAACCTGACCAACATGATCCCCGCCGAGGCGCCCGCCCAGTGGCGGGCAGAGAGCCACGCTGTCTGGGTGGCCAGCGTCGTCTTCGCGGCGCTGACCCTCGCGGCCATTCTCACGGTGGCCGTGGCCCAGCTCCTCTGGCCCCGGCACTGAGCACAGCCTCCTGGGGCCGGGGAGGCCCAGCGCCCACAGCCCCGGGCCGCCCGGCCGGGCCCCCCAGGCGCCTGCCCGCCGTCCCCCGCGGGGCTCGTCTGTGGGCTCTGACCCGAATTACTCTGGCCGAGGCCCCCATCCTGGCCCCAGGACGCTGGGCTGTGTGACTGCGGCGTCGGGGGATGTGGACCAGGTGCAGCCCGAAGGGGCCTGACTCCCTGGGGGGGCAGGGGAGGCCCAACCTGGAGCCCCGTGTTACCGGCCCCCACCCGCAGAATTGGTCACACGGTGGCGGGAGCACTGTGTTTATTAAAACCCTCTCGCCACAGGACTTCTCAGGGCTGGTCTTGCAGGCGGAGGGACGGGGGGGGGCGGGGGGACAGGACAGTTGGCGGGTGGGGGGCAGGGGGCAGGGCAGTTGGCCGGTGGGGGGCAGGGGGTAGGGAAGTTGGCAGGGTGGGGGGCGGGGGGGCAGGGCAGTTGGCGGGTGGGGGGGGCAGGGCAGTTGGCGTGTGGGGGGCAGCAGCCGGCTCCTCAGCGCGGGCCCGCGGGGACCACGAAGCTCTTGGGGAAGATGCCGATGCGGCCGTCGCAGTGGCCCTCCAGCCAGGCCTGGTCCACTGCAAGGGTCCGGCGTGAGCCACGTCCACGCATGGACCCCGGGCGCCCGCGGCCCAGAAGGGGATGGAGGGCGCTGCTGCCTACCCTCACACAGCACGTCCACCGTGTCCCCCGGCTGCAGGCCCAGGTCCGCGGGTCCCTGGGCGGAGTAGCTGTGCTGAGCCACCACCTGGTAGAGGACAGGCCGGCCGCCCGCTGCCTGCGGCGGAGGGGACACTGCAGGGCCGCGGGCACCAGAGGGCCCGGGGCCGCCCCCTCCCCGAGCCTCCCCACCATGCCCAGCCCAGCCCAGGCTCACCCGGCACTGCAGCCGCAGCCCTTCGGGGCCCGAGGCCGCCTCCTGCCCGGCCCCCCGCAGGCCCTCCTCCGGGAGGGGGACCCAGCGCCCGCTGTCACCCGGCTCTTGGTAACTGCAAAGAGACCCGTCAGAGCGGCCTCCATGGTGCCCGCTACGCCAGGAGGGCTGGGGGAGGCTGCCGGCCTCCGACATCACAGCCTCTGCTGGGCCAGCCTCCTCCAGCTGGGCCCTGGTCCCTCCCTGGTCCCTCCCTGACTCCCTCCCTGGTCCTCCCTGGTCTCTCCCTGGTCCCTCCCTGGTCCTCCCTGGTCCTCCCTGGTCCGTCCCTGGTCCCTCCCTGGGTCCCTCTCTGAGTCCCAGGCGGGGAGCCGCCCAGCTGAGCCCCGCAGGCCACCTGAGCTGCCCACGCTGGGCCTGGAGAGGGAGGGCCTGGCCCAGCAGGGCCCTCAGGCGGGACAGGTCTGCTCCGCGGGGGGCCTGCAGGGCCAGGGTGAAGGCGCACTGCACCGTGACGGTCACCCAGGACTCGGGGTCCCCGGCAGCCACACCCTGGGGTCAGACAGAAAGGTCGGGTGGGATTTGGGTGGGGGCTGAGGGTGGGGGGCTGGGCCTATGGGACTGGGAGGCTAAGTCAGCCGGGGTCCCCGGGGCCATTCAGAGGGACAGGGCCTGGGCTCGGGGCCCCCGACGTCCCTGGGGAGTTGGGACCTCTTACCCCAGCACCTGTGGGGTCCTCAGAAGGTTCCGGGTCTGGCCCCCCGGGCGCCAGCAGCCCTGCAGAGGGGACAGAGCAGGGACTCAGGTGCCCCGAGAGGGGAACGTTTTGGAGGAACTGCCAGAACCACAGGGAGGCCCGAGGCCACCAGCTTCCTCCTTGCTCCCAGCTCCCCAATGCCGGCTCCCTCCACAGAGCCCCCCCCCGCCCCCAGGACACCTTACCTAGAGGAACCTGCTGGCCAAGTTGGTCCGTGTGGGGCCTCTGCAAGGGAAGCCAGGGCTCTGCTGGGCCAGGGGTGGGGGCCAGGGCAGGGGGCTGGGGAGGGGGCCGGGGGGAGGGGCCAGGGGTGGGGGCCAGGATAGGACTCACAGGTGGGGGGCCAGGGCAGGGGGTTGGGCAGGGGGCTGGGGAGGGGGCCGGGGGGAGGGGCCAGGATAGGACTCACGGGTGGGGGGCCAGGGGCCGGTGGGGACAGCAGTGAATGAAGTGGAGGGCCCTTGATAAACCAAATGTGAAATTGAACGGCTCCTCTGTGCGGCAGGACCCCTGATCCTGGTGCTGCCGGTGGGCACACTCAGGCCGCCCTGCCCGTGAAGCCACGGCCCTCCCTCCGCAGCCTCGCCCAGCACCTGGACACCCCGTGGCCAGGAGGAGAGGCCGGTGCTGGGGGCGTGACTGAGGCGGGAGACCCACAGCAGGACGTGAGGCTGGCAGGCCAGGCCCTGTGCATGGGGAGCACCAGCCGCTGTCCCCCCTGGCTGGTCCCCCAGCAGACACGGAGCTGCCTGCCCAGCGGTGGCCACCAGTCCCCACGCTCAGCCCGGGGGCCCTTCAGTGCTGTGCCCTGCCACCCCGCTGGGCTCACTCACCTGCTCGTCAGAGGTGCCGGGCGCACAGGGGCCGGCCCGCCCGGCCTGGTCAGACCCAGCCTCCAGGTCTGCGTGGGAGGGCGTCCTGGTGCCCAGGGGGGTGTCGGCTCTGCAGGCGCGTGTGTCGAGAGCCCTGGGGGGAGGGAACCCCAGTCTCAGCACTCACTTCTCCCTGACGCAGGCCCCCCCCCTGGCTGCCCCCTCAGTCCAGGGCTCTGCAAAAGGTGGGCCCGGGGGAGCCCCAGCACCGAGGAGGGAGCAGTGTGGGCCCTCACCCTGTGCAACCATGGGCACCACCAGCCGGACGGCCCTCCCTTCAAGGCCGGGGTGGGGGGGCTGACGTCACCCACAGCCCAGCCTGTGCCCCTTCCTGGAGCCTCACTCTGACCCTCCACAAAGCCTGGAGCCCCTCGAGGCCCGAGAGGTGGTCCCATGGGGGCAGAACGGGCTCAGGCAGAGGGTACCTGGGCCTTTGACACATGGGACACGGGAAGGGCTGATGGGACACGGGAAGGGCTGATGGGACACGGGAAGGGCTGATGGGACACGGGTAAGGCTGATGGGACACGGGTAGGGCTGATGGGACACGGGTAGGGCTGATGGGACACGGGAAGGGCTGATGGGACACGGGTAAGGCTGATGGGACACGGGAAGGGCTGATGGGACACGGGAAGGGCTGATGGGACACGGGTAGGGCTGATGGGACACGGGAAGGGCTGATGGGACACGGGAAGGGCTGATGGGACACGGGAAGGGCTGATGGGACACGGGTAAGGCTGATGGGACACGGGAAGGGCTGATGGGACACGGGTAAGGCTGATGGGACACGGGAAGGGCTGATGGGACACGGGTAAGGCTGATGGGACACGGGAAGGGCTGATGGGACACGGGTAAGGCTGATGGGACATGGGAAGGGCTGATGGGACACGGGAAGGGCTGATGGGACACGGGAAGGGCTGATGGGACACAGGTAAGGCTGATGGGACACGGGAAGGGCTGATGGGACACGGGAAGGGCTGATGGGACACAGGAAGGGCTGTGGGAACTGGCCCTGGGGCTCCGGCCAGTTCCGATCTGAGAGAGGACAGGACGGGAGTGGCCATGCTGGTGCCTGGGGCTCCTTCTGGCCCGACAGGAGAGGAAGCTCGCAGGGGAGGCACCCCTTCCTACCTTGGGCCAGCCTGGGGCCTGGCTCCACCATCCTCACCCCGAACCTGTGGGCACAGGGTGGCATCCGGCTCAGCACCGACCCCGGGGGAGCGCCAGGGCAGGCAGCTGGCAGGGCTCCCCCAGCAGGACTGGGATGCACAGACTGTCACATAGGAGGGGACGGCCACCCCCAACTTCCCATTAGAGCAAAGTTGGGGAGCCCGGGGAGGGCTCAGAGCAGGTGGCATCTCCCTTCCTCGGCAGGAGAGAGCTGCCGCCCTCTGACCCCAAACCCCAAGGCGGTGGCTTGGGAGGTGCCCACCTACCTGGGGCCGCTGAGGCCAGACGCCCTGGTTTCGGGCCTCAAGCGCAGGAGAGGCCACCACCACCTGGGGAGGGACGGTGGGGGGTGCCGGTCAGGGGCGCCAGCCGCACCCCAGGGCCTGTGATGTCCACTCCCAGCCCTGGCTGCCTGCCCACACCCCAAGTCTCCACCTGCAGGGCGGGGCTGCCCTGGCCTCGGCCTCCAGGCCAAGCGGGGCTGGCCTGTGCCGGTCACTAAGCTATTTCTAGTACAACTTTTAAAGCATCCTTGCTTCTTAGGAAGTTTACTGTGAAGACGGAGTCTAATTGGACTCACTTCCCCGGTGCACCTGCCGCGGGGACCAGCTGCTCATGTCCTGTGAGGTGGTGCTGCCGCCCGACCCGGCCTGACCCGGTGGGCACCCTGTGGCCAGGCCAGCCGGCTCGGCCTCCCGGGGCCCCGGCTCTGAGGACACGGCTGAGGCGGGAGCACCCCGGGCCCCGGCTCTGCCTCCAGTTCCACGGGTCCCGGGCACATGAGCCATTTGGAGACACGCCCCAGCCCCGCGCCCACTCTCCACCCCCCAAGGCCTTTCCAGGGACATCACAGACCCCGTGTGTCCCTGTGAGCACAGCTGGGTGCTCAGGACACCCTGTGAGCCGCCCCCGCCCCTCCCCCCCCCCCCGGCGCTGGGCCAGGAGAGCCCCTACCTTGGCCTTGCCCAGGAAGTCCACACGCTCCAGGTGCTCCAGGTGCCGCCGGGGGGGCCGGAAGACCTCGCCCCTGGGGACCCGCCGGGGCTGCAGGGGGGCCTGTTTCTGGGGGCGTGGGCCACACAGACGTCTGAGCAGGAGCGTCTCCCCACAGCCCCGCCGCGCCCCCGCCCAGCCCCGCCACACCCAGCCACCTCCCTCCAAAGCGGCTTCATCTCCGATGGCTGGTCCGAGGCGTCCGCACGTGTGTGAGCCCCAAGCTGCAGCCCTGAGCCCCGGAAGCCGATCTGGTCGGTTCAGGAGCCCGCGGAGGGCCGGCTGGCCCTCACCTGCACTTGAGCCAGGGCGACGCGCAGGTCCCCGCGGGCCCCGTCCGGCCCCGTGGCGGCGGCTGCCTCCAGGCTGCGGGTGGCCTCAGCCCAGAGCCCCAGTGCGCACTGCGCTGTCGCCACGTTGAACAGCACCTGGGGGCCAGGTGAACGGTGGGGCGCGGCCAGGACCCGCCCGGTCCCACCCCAGGTCAGTCCTTCTCGCCCCAGCCAAGCCCTGGTCTTGCTCCAGGCCCGTCCCCAGTCGCACGGCAGGGTCCCCCCTGGTCCAGCCGCCACACTCCCGGCCACAGCGCCAGGGCCTCCCGGTGCCTGGTTCAGTGGTGGTCACTCCCAGACCCACCTCCCTTGCCTGGGGCGTCCTCTGGCCTGTCTCACCCCCAATCTGCGCCCGGTGGGACCCCTCATGCCCCCTTCCTCCCTGCACTGCACCCCACGGGTCTGTGGTGCTGCCTTCTCGGCCCGTCCCCTCCCCCCATGGGAAAGGGCTTTTGACGGACACATGGGATTGGGGTAAGGCCTGCAGCAACACGACCCTCCTAGAGACGCTGCCACCCCTGGGTCCCGCACCAGGGCCTGCTGGGAGCCCCTGCACTGCTCAGTGCCCTGGGCCGGGGACACAGGTGGGCTGTGGGCCCGCACCTGATGGACCTTTCCCACGATCCCCAGAGGCTCTAAGGCCCTATGTTGCTGGGGGTGCTGGGGGCATGGGGGGGCGCCTCCCGATGCCCCTCTCCCCCAGGGCCCCAGCCTCTTTGGGGTAGAAGAGTGACCAGCGGGGACTGGGGGGCCCCCTGGCCAGAAGGAGCCTCTGTGCACATAGCCCCCCCGTGACAGTAACAGACAGGGGGGCCCCCTGAGTGGCCACCTGCCCGTGGACAGCGTCCCGAGGCTTGGCCGGCCCTGCCCTCACGCTCACCTCCCAGGCCTGCAGCTTGAAGCGCAGGCCCAGCTGTGTGTAGTCGATGGCGGCGTTCCCCCTGAGCTGGGCCAGGGCCTGCTGGAAGTCGGCCAGGGCCTCTGGGGACCTGCAGGAGCCGGGGCCGCGGCTTTAGGGGGCAGCCTGCCCAGCCTGCCCCCCCAGGCTCCAGGGACACCTGCTGGGGCCGTGGTGGTCACTCAGGTCCCAACGAAGGGCTCAAGGGGTCAACGCTCAGATGTGGCTGCATCTCGAATGTTGGGTGGTGCCCAGCTCTGAATTCTGGGCATCTCGGTCCCATGCCTGGGGCCCGTCTGTACCCCAGACCGTCTCTCGAACCCCAGCTGTGCCCCGGGCATTTCCCTCCTGCTTCTCAGGCCCTCCTTCCCGGCAGAGCCCACTGAGAGTTCCTTTCCCCCACCAACCCCCTACCCCCAGGGAGGCTCCAGCTGAGTGTGGGGCCACCTGTGGGGCTCATCTCGGGAAGGGCCACAGTGCGACAGACTGGTGAGCAGCGAGGACCCCAGGCACCTGTGGGTCCCGGGACAGACCCCTCCAGCCCTGCCTCAGCTTCCACAGGCCCTGCTGCAGCGAAGGAGCAAAGGGGGGGCAGGCGCCCTCCATGGCGCTGCATGCGCCTCACAGCGACTAGAGACTGTGGCTCTGCCCTGCACCCTGCTCCGTCCAGTCCCGGGGGTGACCCTGGGAGGGGCGGAGGCAGGCGCACAAGGGGCCTTCAGAGGAGGAACCCGGAGCCCTGCGCTCACCTCTCCACCTGGAGCCGGGCCACTCCGCGCTGGAAGAAGCCAACAGCCAGGCAGGCATCCTTGGTCACCGCCTGGTCAAATGCCTGGGAAGGAAAATGCCGGTGGAATGCCAAGGTCTGTAACCCACCACCCCGTGTCCCAGACCCGGGCCGGGCGCATGACCAGTGACGGGCCAAGGAATTCCATCGGCCCTGGGACAGCCGCCTGCAGGGATGGCCCCTGCACCAGCCAGGGGCCCTCGGAGCTCCCGCCTGGGCGCACAGGGCATTCAGGCCCCTGCGCTGCCACAGCCTCAACCCCACCCCACCCTGAGCTCCCCAGGTGCCTTTCCGGGGCTCAGAGCACCATGTTGTTTGCCAGGACCGGGGAGCCGACCGGAGGCGCGCTGATGAGTCACCTCGGGATGCAGTTATGCAAGACTTTTGTCTTGTGGAAACCCTATTTTTGGGAGCTCACACGCAATGACACACTTATCTAGTGGAATCAGAAAGAACACACAGCTCTTCCTTAAACCACACTCGGGAGTGACGTCATCTGTTCCTGAGGAGGACGGAGGCCGAGGGTCAGGGTCCTGCTCTCGCAGCTGTGTGTGTGTGGGGGGGGGTTGTCGGCTGAACGTGACCCAGGTGGGAGGTGCACAGAGACCGTGCTGGGACGCGCAGGGCAGTGAAGTCGTTTGTTTGTTCGCTGTCCCACCCGGGAGCCGCCAGACCCAGGCTCCTGTGGAGCCCACACACAGGGTGAGGCCCCGCGCGCCCCCTCACCGGGCCGCTCCCCAAAGCAGTTACTAATGGTAGCTGTCCTGTCTTTTTACTTTAAATATATATATATTTGTATTGATTTCAGAGAGGAAGGGAGAGGGAGAGAGAAACATCAATGAAGAGAGAGAATCACCGAGCGGCCGCCTCCTGCACGCCCCACATGGGGGGTCGAGCCCGCAACCTGGGCCTGTGCTCCTGGTTCTCAGGTCGGCGCTCAGCCCCTGAGCCATGGCGGCAGGGCTGCCTGGTTGTTTTTTTTAAATCTCTGTACAGTGGGGCCTTGACTTACCAGTGTCCCGACTAACGAGTTTTTTGAGATACCAGCTGTCCCTCGGCCGATTTCTTGCATTGAGTTGACAGAGTAATTTGAGTTAACGAGCTCGTTAATGAGCTCCGTCTCTGAACGAATTAAACTGGTAAGTCAAGGCCCCGCTGTATTACTAATGAGTCCCACCGACTGCTACCTGAGGTACTGACCTCAGACCACACTCCGACTCCTCCTGAGGGAGGGGAGCCTTGCACACAGAGACGCCTCCGCCCCACCTGCGTCCCTCTCTAGTTAAATTGCAGTTTAGGCGGATGTGATGACTGGACGCCTGTCACCTGGTTTGCTGCTGAACCACCTGGTGTCCAGTGATCGGATTCCCCTCCGTGGACAACATTTAACGGACAGGGTCACCGAGAGCTGCGGGTCCGTATGCAACGCCAGACATGGCGGAGGGTCCCCGGTGCACTTGGCCCAGTGCCTCCGCTGGAGGAGTGTGGGAGGCCCTGACATGGATGTTTTTATAATATATATGTATTTTATTGATTGCAGAGAGGAAGGGAGAGGGAGAGACAGAAACATCCATGATGAGAGAGAATCATGGGTCAGCTGCCTCCTCCTGCACGCCCCCTACTGGGGATGGAGCCCGCAACCCAGGCCTGTGCCCTGACAGGGAATGGAACCCTGACCTCCTGGCTCTTAGGTCAACGTTCAACCACGGAGCCACGCCCCGCCGGCTGGGCATACACTCTTTTTTCATTTTCACCGACAGAAGTTGGGGTTCAGCGTCGCTGGATGAGCTTTAAAGCCTTTAAAGGGCAGAGAGTTGCTCTGTGCTGCCCCCTGGGTAAAGCCAGGTGTGTGTCCCGTTGTGCACCCCTGAGTTCTTGGTTGTTTGGGGGGGCAGGTTGGGAGACAGGTGGGCACTCACATCTGGGGTTTGGGCAAAGAACCTCTCCTACTACAGGCATCTGCTGAAACCCCAGACTTTACCTGGGGGACAGGTGTGTCCCTTTTCAGCGGGATCCAGCCGCCAGCTTGTTTCCGGGTATGTGAGCACCTCGCGGGGGAGCACCTGAGCGGGTGTTGGCCCTGCCACTGGGTCAGCGCACAGGGGAGGCGCGGAGGAACCTGACCCTCGTGCTGGCCCTGACTGGCTCCGGGAGAGGGTCCCCGCGCACGGGCTCCCACCCGCCTCAGGTGTCCACTGGGGCAGAACACTGACCGGATGTCTCCAGGTGACCCCGGGAGGAAGGGCGGGGCCCTGCAGCGGGGTCTTTATCACTTGGCTGTGCACCCGGAGCGGTAAGGCCCCGGTGTCGGTGTCCGGGAGCAGCCTCCCCCAGAGGTGGAGTCTCCGCGACCAACCCGGGCGCCCTGGCTCACCCGCAGCGCGGCCTCCGGGTCCCCGGCCAGCAGGTGCACGCAGCCCACGTTGAAGCACATCTTGGCGGGCGGCTCCGGGAAGCCCGAGAAGAGGCGCAGCGCGCAGCCCCAGTCCCCGCGCTCCACGGCCTCCACGCCCCGCTGCCAGTCTCGCACCTGGTCCCCGAGCGAGGGCATGGCGGCGTCCGCACCTGTCCCGCCGCCGCGGAAGTCCTGCTTCCGGGTAGGAGCGCGGCAGGTGGCGGGTGGGGTCCAGGGAAGGGTCCGGGGAGATGACCGCAGAGCAGGGACGTCTGGGTCCGGAGATGGGCTCGGGCTGTGGGGTCCCCCCGAGGCCGGTCGGGGGGTCAGGGGAGACGGACTGACTGCTGGGCACCTGTCCGGGGGCAGGATGTCCGTGAGAACCAGGTGCGCCACGCCACCTGCTCTCCTAGGCGACCCCCGGGGCAGGCCGGCCCCGCCCCTTCCCGCACGACCACGCCCCCACACGGCCCTGCTCCGCCCCCGCCCCGCCCAGTGGTCCGGCCCCAGTGGGAAATGGCCCCGCCCTTTCCATGGCAGCCCCGCCCCGTCCGCCAAAACCCCGCCCCTCCATGGCCTGACCCCGCCCCCTCAGGACTTCCGCCAAAACGCTCCAAGCGCTCGCGCCGCCGCTAGAGCCCGGATCCTGGGACCCGCCCGGCTGCGTGGCCTGGGTGCTCCAGGGAAAGCCGTCCGGGTCCTTCGCTACCGCTGCTGCCGGGGCTGAGCCAAGGTTCCGGGCGGCCCCCGGGTTCAGGTGAGCGTCCCCCGGGGTGCGCGCAGAGGCGGGCGGGCTGAGGCGCAGGAGGCCGGGGTGGGCCTCGGGGCAGCGGGCGGGCAGGGCCTCGGCCCAGCACCCTCAGGGGCCGAGCTGTCGCCGCCACCCGCCTGCCTGGGCCGAGTCTGACGGGCGCCAAGTCAGGTCTTTGCGCTCCGGAGCCGGGTTGCGCCTGGAGCGCGTCTGGCCTCGGGCCACCGGCCGGCGCTGCGGAGGGCACCCGCGGGGACCCAGAGGCGGGCACCAGTGGGCGGGGGCCGGGGAAAGCAGGGTGCAGCGCCCCGGCCACACTTCTGGGTCTGCCTCTCAGGAGCCCACGGCCCCCGTCCCCGCCTCCCAGGGCCCCCATCCTCCCCCGAGGTGGGGTCTTGGCGAGCGGGCCGAACCCAGCCTCCTCCGGCCTGGGGCGGGTTGTCCCCAGATGGGCCCTGGGGCCCTGAAGGCGGAAGTCCTGCCACAAAGATGGGTTTGCTTGGGGGCCGCAGTGAATGGCTGCCCGGGGCAGGCAGGCTGCGTACACCGAGCCCGTCTCACGAGACCGGGAAGGAGGAAGTGGGAGCGGCGGGGCGGCGAGCGTCCGCGGGAGGGAGCGCGGGGCGGGGCGGGAGCGCGGGGAGGGCGGGAGCACGGAGCGGGGAGGCGGAGCGCGGGGAGGGCGGGGGGCGGAGCGCGGGGGGCGGGGGCGGAGCGCGGGGGCGGGGGCGGGGCGGAGCGCGGGGGCGGGGGCGGGGCGGAGCGCGGGGGCGGAGCGCGGGGGCGGGGGCGGAGCGCGGGGGCGGGGCGGAGGCGGGGAGCGCGGGGCGGCGGAGCGCGGGGGCGGGGCGGGGGCGGAGCGCGGGGGGGCGGGGGGCGGGGCGGAGGCGGGGCGGCGGGGCGGGGGCGGGGCCGGTCCTGCGTCGCGACCGCCGGGAGTCGGCGGCGCACAGCGCCCCCTGCTGGCCCCGCGGCGGCTTCCTCCCTGCGCCTCCCGCAGCCCGGGACCAAGAGCGAGACCTCGCTTTTTTTTTTTATTATTATTTTTAAAATGATTTTCTTTATTGATGTCAGAGAGGAGAGAGAGAGAGACATCAATGATGAGAGAGAGTCATCGATCGGCTGCCTCCTGCACGCCCCCCACTGGGGGTGGAGCCCCAGCGCAGGCCTGTGCCCTCGGCCGGAAGCGAACCCGGGACCCCTCAGTCCGCAGGCCAGCGCTCTGTCCACGGAAACAAACCGTCGCGGGCGAGATGCGTTGAGCTTCAGGAATTCGCTCAGGCCGTGGTGGGCCGAAAGTCCCGAAGCCGCCGGCGGGTGCCAGACGGGGCCGGGCTGAGCTGGTGCCGCAGCTCCCTCTCCCCGGGACCCTCCACGTGGACCTTGAAAGCGGAGCGGCCAGGCCCCCTGCCCGCAGAAGGGCTCCCGCGGGAGCAGCACAGGCTGGCAGTTCAGGACGAGCTCCTGCGGCCGGTGGACCTCCCTCTGGGAAAAGGGAGGAGGCTGGGGCGGCGGTGGCCACAGTCCTGCGGAAGGGAGAGCTCGGGAAGGTGGTTTCTCGCTGGCCCAGGTGCCGGCCGGGGTCCTGCTGGCCGGGGTCCCGCTGGTGGACCCGCCCGGGACCTGCCTGGTGGCCTCTCTGGGTCTGCAACTGACATGGGGGTTGAGCGCCCCCTGCCGGCCTCGCATCCGTTTTAAGTGACTGCGCCCAGCGTGCCAGCGGCCTGGGTCGCCTGTGAACTGACCCCATGGAAACCTGGCCCCTGGCAAGTCCAAGTCATCCTCCCTGTGAGGTCAGGGGGCCCCAGAGATGGGGCGGCCCAGCCATTAGGGACCGTGGGGTCGGGCTGCCCTCTCCGTGCCCAGCGCGGTGCCGAGTCCCCCAGGAGAGGCCAGGCGGGATCTGGACAGACAGGTGGGCTCGTGGGAGACCCTGATGGAGAGCAGCCGTGGTGGGGTGTGCAGCACCTGGACAACAGATGGGCCCCCAGCTCCCGGCCGCTGCCAACTCGGGACCCTGGAGGGTGGGGGGTCTGGGGAAGGGGGATGGGGAGGTAGGGGTCGGGCTGGCCTGGGGACTGTATGGGGTGCGGTACTCGGGGCTCGTGTGGGGGGCAGTGGCTCCGTGTGGGCCCTGCTGTGGCTGGTGCCCTGTAACGTGTGGGGAAGGCGTGTGCACCTGTCCAGGCGGCAAGCAGCTGGTTTGACTGCCCACATGGGGCGCTGCCCTGACCGCATGTCTCTAGGAGAGAGTGAAAGGGAATCGGGGTGCAGTGGGAGGAACGGGCCAAGCCTTGGTTCTCTCCCTGTGTGTGGCCAGCAGCCCCCTCCTGCTCTCACAGAGGGTCGGAGAGAAGGGGCACCCGGCTGCTGGGCGCCCCCACCCCCCCGGGCCTATGACCCTTCTCCAAACAGCTAGCATGGGGCAGGGCTGCCACTTTCGGGAGAAGGAACCATGGATGTCCAGATCCCCTTTTATGGCTGAACCGTGTCGACCCCCAAATTCATGTTGAAGCCCTGACTCCCAGTGGCCATATTTGGAGATGGGGCTTTTATTTATTTACTAGAGGCCTGGTGCACGAAATTAGTGCATTTGGGGGACAGTCCTCAGCCCAGGTTTCGAGAGAGCACAGGCCAGGCCGAGGGACCCCACTGGTGCACGATTGGGGCCAGGGAGGGACACGGGAGGTTGGCCAGCCAGGGAGGGACTGTGGGAGGGCTCCAGGGCGTGTCCGGCCCATCTCCCTCAGTCCTGATTGGCTGGACCCCAGCAGCAAGCTAACCTACTGGTCAGAGCGTCTGCCCCCTGGTGGTCAGTTCACATCATAGCAAGCGGTTGAGCAGCCTCAGCATATCATTAGCATATTATGCTTTGATTGGTTGAATGGATGACCAGATGACTGGACACTTAGCATATTAGGCTTTTATTATATAGGATTTTAAAAATATATTTTCAATGATTTTAGAAAGGAAGGGAGAGAGAGATATAGAAACATCAGTGATGCCGAAACCGGTTTGGCTCAGTGGATAGAGCGTCGGCCTGCGGACTGAAGGGTCCCAGGTTCGATTCCGGTCAAGGGCATGTACCTTGGTTGCGGGCACATCCCCAGTGGGAGGTGTGCAGGAGGCAGCTGATCGATGTTTCTCTCTCATCGATGTTTCTAACTTTCTATATCTCTCACTTCCTCTCTGTAAAAAATCAATAAAATATATTAAAAAAAAAAAAAAGAAACATCAGTGATGAGAGAATCATGGATTGGCTGCCTCCTTCATGCCCCCCACTGGGGATCAAGCCCACAGCCCGGTCATATGCCCTTGACCAGAATTGAACCTGGGACCCTTCAGTCCACAGGCCGACGCTCTACCCACTGAGCCACACCGGCTTGGGCTAGAGACGGGGTTTTTAAAGAGGCGATTTGGGTAAAATGAGGTTCTCTGTAACTGGTGACTTCATGAGAGGAGGAGAGGAGGACTGTGAGGACACAGGAGAGGACAGCCTGTCCACAGACCTGCCACCTCCTCTGCGGCAGGACTCAGTGCGCCAGGCCCAGGTCAGGGGGCGTGGCTGGCAGGTCACCCCAGGCCCCCCGCGGGCCCTGCCCTGCTCGCAGGAAGCAGGGCCGCGTGTTGCTTGATGCCTGCAATCGGTGCCCGAACTCTATTTTCCGGTTGATGTGTTTGCATTGGGAGGGCTGGCCGGCACCGGCGCTCCATGTGGCCAGAGCGGAAGTCTGGAGCCGACGGTGCAGGGAAGAGGCGTCGGGTGGTCCCCACGCGGCTCAGCTGTGAGCAGGGTTTGCAGGGCCGTCTTCGCAGGCCCACCGCGTGCCTGGTGCCGGGAGCCCACTGCTCTGCCGCCGCGTCCAGGAGCTGCGGTGCGTGGGCCGCACAGTGATCTCTTACCTCTAAGCTGGCCAGTCAGACAGGAAACCCAAGAAATGGCCAAGCTGTGTGTTCCTGAGAAATATGGACGTGCCAGCCAGTGTGGCTCAGTGGTTGAGCGAGGCCCTGTGAACCAGAAGGTCAGGGTTCAATTCCCAGTCAGGGCACATGCCTGGGTTGCAGGCTCGATCCCCAGTGGGGGGCGTGCAGGAGGCAGCTGATCCGTGATCCTCTTTCATCACTGATGTCTCTCTCCCTCTCCTTTCCTCTCTGAGATCAATAAAAACATTTTAAAAAGAGAGAAATATGGACGTAAAGATCCACAGAGAGCCGAGGAGCCCCTGGGAGCGGCCTCCGGGTGGGCTGTCTCCGACGCCTGGGTCAGGCCGGCCTGGACCTGCAGGCGACCATGTGTGGTTCTGTGATACCCACAGCCGCCTGTGAGCAGGAAGTCTTTATTTTTAAAAAAATATATTTTATTGGCTTTTTTACAGAGAAGAAGGGAGAGGGATAGAGAGTCAGAAACATCAATGAGAGAGAAACATCGATCAGCTGCCTCCTGCACAACCCCTAACTGGGGATGTGCCCGCAACCAAGGTACATGCCCTTGGCCAGAATCGAACCCGGGACCTTTCAGTCCGCAGGCCGACGCTCTACCCACTGAGCCAAACCGACCAGGGCATAGCAGGAAGTCTTTACAAGGCCTCGAGAAAACAGGCTCAAGGAGGAAAAACAGGGTGCTCCCCGCAAATGCGGGAGCGCGTCCAGCGTCAAATGCGCATCCACGGGGGCCGGTGGGTTCTCGCTGCAGGTCCACCCGGGGTCCCCGGCCCCTGTGATAGGGAGGTGGCCCTGTGTGCCTGCGTCGGGATCCCTCCGCCTCCCCAGGTGGGACCCAGCCTGATTGTCCCTCTTTTCTAGTCCCACTTTCCTCCGGCTGCCTGCGGCCTCCCTGTGCCAGCCGCCGCCCTGAGGATGGACCCCGGACACCCCCCCGCTGGTGCAGACCCCGCTGGTGACCCTGCTCCTGGTGAGTGCTGTTCTGTGGGGGGCTGTGTCCCAACAGTCCTGAGTCCAGCTGGGCTGTGTTTGGCGGTGGGAGGGGTGCGGGGTGCGTGCTGGGGCGTGTGTGTCGGAGTGACACGGGTCTGTGAGTGTGGTGTGTGCAGGGTGTGTGCTGTGGTGCACGTGCATGATCCACGTGTGGGATGCATGTGCGCGTGCAGAGTGGGGGTTCTGTGCCGGGGTGCACATGGGGTACGGGTACTGGCCCCCCGTCTGTGCTGAGCAGCTGGTGGTGAGGCTCCCCTTTGCAGATGGGGTGGACCAGGGGCTGCGGCGGCAGAGCAGTGGGCTCCGGGCGGGCGGCCTCTCAGAAGCAGCCCACGGGTGGGAATGCGGGCGGGAGACTCGCGGGGCTCACACCTCGGCCCTTTCTCGGGTGGATGGCCTGGCTGGGCCCCTCGGCGCCCTGGGGAGGGTGGGTGGCCAGTCCTGGGCTGACAGCCACTGTGACGAACACAGGCGTCCGGTGCCGCCGGGTGCTCAGGGTGGACACACCCTGTGGTCTGGGCCGCCGGGTCAGCGTTGGGACTGTGGGACTGGGTCCTGCTGGGCCGATGGCCGCGCCGGGCCGGGGTAGGAGCCTTTGAGATCCTGAGCCGCGAGCCGCCACCTGCCCCTGGGGTGTGCCTGCGCCGGCTGCTCGGGGGGGGGCTCGGGGGGACTCGGGGTGGCTCCGTGGAGACCGCCCGCTGCTGGAGGCCAGGTGTCTGCCAACCAGCTCTCAGTCCAGCCCACCCGGACTCCCTGCCCCCGCTCCACCCACTTCGTGTCCCATTTCTCAGCCCAGCTGGGTCTGTATAGCTGGTAACTTGGCAGCTGGATTTTTCTGGAACGTGTCTGTGTCTCACAGGGAAGTGGGTCTGCCCTGCGCCTCCCCATGGGGTCAGAGACCCTGCAGGCAGCCCCACAACTGTCGAGGTCTGGGGGCGCTGAGGATGGTGGGCAGGTCCCTTGCCCAGCCCTGCTGCCTGCCCCTCCTGGGGGGGAGGGTACTGTTGGGCGTGGCCCAAGAGGCCCCCAAACACCAGGCACAACCACCCTGTCAGTCTAGCGCAGCGGTTCTCAACCTGTGGGTCGCGACCCCTTTGGGGTTCAAACGACCCTTTCACAGGGGTTGCCTAAGACCATCGGAAAACACATATATAATTACATATTGTTTTTGTGATTAACCACTATGCTTTAATTATGTCCAATTTGTAACAATGAAAATACATCCTGCGTATCAGATATTTACATGACGATTCATAACAATAGCAACGTTACAGTGATGAAGTAGCAACGAAGATAATGTTATGGTTGGGGGTCACCACAACACGAGGAGCTGTATTAAAGGGTCGCGGCATCAGGAAGGTTGAGAACCACTGGCCTAGTGTCTCTCAGTCACAGGCGTGTAAGATTCCTCCATGTTGCCTTTTTTTTTTTCTAATCCTCCATTGATTTTTATTTTTTAAAATATATTTTTATTGATTTCAGAGGGGAAGGGAGGGGGTGAGAGAGAGAAAAACATCAATGATGAGACAGAATACAGAATCATTGATTGACTGCCTCTCGCACGTCCCACATGGGGGATCGAGTCTGCAACCGAGGTGCGTGCCCTTGACTGGAATCGAACCCGAACTCTTTAGTCTGCAGGCCAACGCTCTGTCCACTGAGCCACACCGGCCAGGGGCCCAGCCTCCCTGCTGCCGTGCCCCCTGTGCTCCCAGCGCTGAGCCCAGGGGCCGGGGTAGCTCTGGACAGAACGGAGTTTCTCGGACATTCCCTCTGGGTCCTGTGCTCAGCAAGCCCTTGGCACCGGCTCAGTGAGGAGGGACCTGGCGGGGGGCAGGGTCTGTTCTGCCTGGGGTCTGTGGAGGGCAGGGGTGTGGGTGGGATGGGATAGAGAGGAGGCTGGTGAGGCACAGGTGGGGGCCTGGGTGGCCCTCTGAAGCAGCCGGGGGTGCCGGTGGCTGTGGGTGACGCAGAGCTGGTGCCGGGGCCCCTGGCTCACAGGTGGCAGCGACGTTCCAGACCAGCTGGCCCTGCTGGTGCTGACCTGGGCCTGGTCTGAGTCACTGTCCTTTCCCACACTGAGGGGGGCCCTGACCGCCCCTGGGGCTGGCGGCCAGCACTGGGCGAAGCGCGTGCCCGCTCTGTGGTCTCAGGCCGTCCTGCAGGGCCGGGCTGGACGAGCAGCAGGGCTGTGGTGGGGCCCGGGGGCACTTGGCCGTGGTGGGGAGGCTTCGGGGAGCGGCCGGCCTGCCAGGGCGCAGCAGGAGCCCGGGCATCAGAGGCGGGGGCGGCGGGTGGGGGGCTGTGACATGATGCGGAGGTGGGGGGTGCAGACCCCGCTGCACGTGCCTGCAGGCTCGACGGGCCCTCGGGGGGCCTGGTCAGGGCTGTGGGCGTGGTCCTGCTGCCTGCCCCCACCCCCACCCCCACCTCACATGGCTGTTCCGAGACCTGCGGTTCCCGCGGCTGCAATGCCAGCTGATGCCCAGCCCCTAGGTGATGCCCGCTGGTGAGGGGCAGGGACAGGCCCCGGGGAGGGACAGTGGGAGCCCTGGCCAGAGGGGGCGGGAGGCCCTGGGCACTGGGTGGTGTCAGGTGCGCGCCCCCCACCACAGCCCGCGGGGCCCTGTCTTGTTCCTCAGGCCAGGACGTGCTGGGGTTCCTGCCGACCCTGCAGGCGCTGTGGTCCGCGCGGCAGCCGCAGCAGGTGAGCTGTGGGTGCGGGTGCCGGCCGCGGGCCTCCCTGGGCCTGCCCGTGGGAGCTCCGGAGGACACAGGCCTAGAGCGTGAGGGCGGGAGCACCAGCTGCCACTGTGGGGGCTGCCGAGCCCGTCCCGCCTCCCGATAGGCCGCTGTGCCCCTGAGCCCGGCAGGGCTGGCACGAGCACGCGTGACCGAGGCATCTCCACAGTTCAAGGAGGAGGCCTGGCGGGGCTTCGCTGCCCTGGACGACCCCCGCGCTGCCCTCCTGGACCTGCTGGAGGGCCGCAGGGCCTGGCGGCGGAAGGGCTCCTCCCTGGAGGCCTGGCTCATGAGGGAGCTGGAGCTCTGGCTGCAGGCACAGCCTTCCCCGGGGCCCGCCCAGGTAAGACCCCCTCCCCTGTGGCCCGCCCAGGTAAGAACCCCTCCCCCGGGACCCCCCCCAGGTAAGACCCCCTCCCCCAGGGCCCGCCCAGGTAAGAACCCCTCCCCCAGGGCCCCCCCAGGTAAGAACCCCTCCCCCGGGACCCGCCCAGGTAAGACCCCCTCCCCCAGGGCCCGCCCAGGTAAGAACCCCTCCCCCAGGGCCCACCCAGGTAAGACCCCCTCCCCCGGGGCCCGCCCAGGTAAGAACCCCCCCCCCCAGGGCCCGCCCAGGTAAGACCCCCTCCCCCAGGGCCCGCCCAGGTAAGAACCCCTGCCCCAGGGCCCGCCCAGGTAAGACCCCCTCCCCCGGGGCCCTCCCAGGTAAGACCCCCTCCCCCAGGGCCCCATTGGCCACGTTCCACAGACGGCTTCTCCCACCTGCTTGCCCAGCTGACGGGCCTCTGCAGCCACTGGGGTTGCCCGGGTGGTGGGGGCTGGGGACTCGGCCTGAAGGCCGGCCATCGCACCTTAGCCTGTGGGCTTGACCCTCAGCCCTGACATCTCCCTCAACGGTATCTCCACCTCCGGGCCTTGCCCGCCCCACACCAAGCCCCTGGCCAGGTCACCACCAGCTGAGGCCAGGTCTCGGGCTTCCAGGGCAGCCTGGGGCTGGGGCCACTGCAGGCCCGTGCGGCCACGCTCCTGGCTGAGAGCCCCCCGAGTCTCGTGGAGCCGCTGGTCAGCATCTTCCAGCTGCAGGATGCAGACCGGGGGTCCCTGCTGGCCCACGTCCACCAGCTGCACCAGGCGGGCAAGTTCAAGGAGGTGAGTGTGACCTCCCCGTGGCAGCGGTGCCTCGGGGTCACTCCCAATTCTCGGCTGCGGCTCTGTCTGCTGGTGGGGTCTGTGGGGTGAGCGAGAGGGCTGGGCTCACAGGGCCCACCCGGAAGTACCTCATTGCCTCTCCGCCTGGGGGTGCCGGGGCTCGGGCACCAGCCACCTGGGACCCAGCTCAAGGCCATGCTGCTGCCGGGTCCCAGGAGCCCCGCTGTGCCCGGGTCCTTCCTCCTGAGGTGCTGGGCCCTCGCACTCTGCCCGCGGCACGGGGGCACCTGGCTCTGGCCCGAAAGCCGTGCACCAAAGCCCCTTGCCTGGGATGCTGCCCGGCCTCCTTTTACATCCTGCACACCCTCTGGGGGCCGGAGGGGCAGGGCCTTGGGAGAAGCCAGTGATGGCCCCTCTGCCCCCACATGCCACCCCTGAGCCTGGGTCAGCCTGCTGCCCCCTCTCTCTCCTGCCCTGAGGTCGCTGGGCTTCTGTCGCCGTCCCGCCTGGCCCACCGGCTGCCGTGACGACGGGCCTCCTGTGGGTCCCTGTGTGCCCTGCGGCCACGGCCACACCAGGCCAGGCTGGGAGATGCCTGGTCTGCTCGGTGACAGTGCATATCCGGCCTCTATCGTGAGACCCTGGGCACCGCGTCTGCCGCTCCCAGGCCCTGCCCGGAGCTGAGGGCCAAGCTGTGGGCGTCCCCGTGTTTTTCCTGATCAGGCCAGCGGTGGCGATATGAGGGACTGGCTCCCCGAGGTCCTGGGGGCCCCCGGCCGTCACCGGCTCAGGCAGGACCCGCATCCCACCTGCACCAGCAGCCCCGGGGCCAGCCCCCAGCATCACGCTCCTGTTTTGGACGGAGGTTCAGTGAGGGGCACAGATCACCGGCCGTGTGGGTGAGGCTGCCCCGTGTGAGCTGTGCGTGTGGTGCCCAAGAGGCGTCCTCTGCCCCCTGCTGGGGGGAAGGCGGTCACAGAAGCGACTGGAAACGGGGCTGTGGCGTGGGCCTCGGGTGAGGACGGAGGGTGAGGACCGAGGCTTGGTGTCGGGGGCTCGTGGGGCTGCCCTGTGAGCCTGGAGACGGGAGGGGAGCCTGGCCAGCGGCTCCTGGGGACTCGGGTCCCAGTGGGGCGGAGCCGGGTCCTGGTGCAGGTGCGGGCAGGGCCGGGTGGGGGGCTCCCATGGAGGGAGGAGTCCAGTGTCCGGGGATCAGAGACAGTCCTGCTCCCACACCACGGCCTCCTGGGCCCAGAGACGAGCCTGACCAGGGACAGGGCTCGGCGCTGACCTCACACCCGTGGCAGCTGGGGTGGGACGGGCACCGAGGCCGGACCCTGCCCCTGCGTGGGCCCTCATTCCCGAGAGCCCGTCCTGGTGAGGAGGCTCATGGGAAAGTCGGCGCTGGGGGCCGGGAGATGCGGGCAGCGTGGGCCCCGGGCCGCCCCGGCTCGCGTCTGGACACCAGGATGGCCGCGGGGACAATGCGGGGCCCTGCTCGTGGGGCTCAGCCGTTCTCAGGCTGAATGGCGGCTGCACCCGGAGGACGCGGGAGGCGGGAGGCGGGAGGCAGCCGTGGCCGCGTCTCCTGTTACACTCGGGCCTTTCAGAGTGTCTGGCGCTGACTGCGCCTCCTCGCTCCGAGGCAGCTCCCACACAAAGGGGGCCCTTGTCCCCCGCAGGTCCTTCTGCGCAGAGCGGCCATTGTCCGGCGGGCGGTGTACGCTCCAGTGCCCGCGCCCAGGCGCATTCAGCCCGCGGAGCAGCGGGCACCCCACTCAATGCGCCGCGGTATTTCATGTCCCGGCGGCGGCTGGCTCTGGGCCGGATGAATGCCCGCTTTTGTCTGCGGAGTTATTTTATTTACATTTTTTAAACAGCTTATCAAGGTAAAAAGAGAGCTTTGCTTAAAGGGGAGGCTTGGCTCCAGGCCCAGCCGAGCCTCAGAGGTGGGAGGCGGCGTCCTGGGTCCGAGGCCACGGCCACGGGCAGCCCGGGCGCTAGGCTCCCTCCCACCGTGGCCACCTGGCCCTGCGGGTTCTCTCGGTTATTTTCCCCAAAGGCAGCAGCTCTGGGTCTGTCTGGTGAGGCTCCCACAGTCCCGCCCTGGTCCCCAGGCAGCCGGGGGCTCCCCTCCGGCTCTCGTCTTCTGTGCGGAGGTCAGAGAGGCGGGCAGGGCCGGGCGACTCAGCCCTGGGCAGTTCCCTCTGTGGGGCCCAGGCCCTCCCACCCAGGCGCCTCTCTGGGCCTGGGTCTGAGGGCGGTTGCAGCACCTGGGCGGGCAGTGATCTTCCCACACCTGCTGGGACACCCACGTGACCAGGCACCAGGCAGTCTGGCCGGTCATACCTCAGCGCAGTTCGTACAGAAATGCCCAGAGATTGACTCTGAGCCCAGCCAGTGGCAGAACCATGGGAAACGCCCCCCAAGCCCAAGATGGGGCCGGGCTGGGGGGGCCTTCCTGGAGGAGGCGGTTCTGCTACCAGCGGTCCCCCAGGTCACAGTGGTCGCCCCAGATGGAGTGGGGGCGCCCTCCCGTGGCTGGGTGAGACTAGACAGCCTCCCCCTGGACCTGTGCCCTCCCCCAGCCCAACCTCTAGCCACAGAGCAGGCCGCCTGGCCGCTGGCCGGCCGGGAGAGGGCACCCAGGTTGCACGGAGAGCGCTGGCCGTGCCCGGGCAGGAAGCTGGCTGCTCTGGAGAGACCAGGGGATGAGCAGGGAAAACCCTTTGACAGAGTCGTGTGCGGCCAGCAGGTAGGGCATGCCCCTCCCAGGAGAGGCTTGAGCTGGAGCACAGCC
The DNA here is from genome assembly GCA_036010255.1 of Myotis pilosus. Lineage (NCBI taxonomy): Eukaryota > Metazoa > Chordata > Mammalia > Chiroptera > Vespertilionidae > Myotis > Myotis pilosus. Next base: position 73,507,545 of record JASKON010000013.1, read on the forward strand.
CGCCCGCCACACTGGCCCCACCCCGGGCAGAGGCCCTGCCACCGGCAGTGGGCAGGTGGGGTGTCGGCGCAGCAGCCCCCGGACGCCACTGGCTCCTTGGGGTGAAGGGAGTCCTGGCAGGCAGAGGGGGGAGCCCGGAGGCTGGAGAACAGGGAGAGGCAGTGCCTGGCCTGCATGTGGCCTTCCCCTGACCACCTGCAGCCCAGGCCACCCCCACTAGGCCTGAGGGCTCACTCCAGGACTCAGAGGGGGTCTTGGATGGGTGAGGGCCCATGGAGGGCGGGGCCTGAGGGAGGTGGTCTCGTCCTCAGAGTAGCTGGACCCACCTGACTTGAGTGCTGATAACCCCTTCACTGGCCCTGCGCCCCCTCCCCTGGCCCTGCACCCCCTCCCCTGGCCTTGCGCCCCCTCCCCTGGCCTTGCGCCCCCCTCCCCTGGCCCTGCGCCCCCTCCTTAGGCCCTGCACCCCCCCTTTGTCCTTATGCCCACCCGGACACCTTGTGCCCCCTTTCTCGGCCCTGGGCCCCAGGAGGCTGGTGGAGACCCATCGCTGGAGCCCGGCCAGGCTGTGGGCAGGGGTCAGTGTGCACTGGGAGAGGCCTCGGCCTGGCCCTGCCCTTGAGATCCGGCCTGAGGCCTGGGGAGCCTTTCCCAGCCGCTATTTTCGTCCTTTCTGTGAGCCTGCGGGCGGGCGGCTGCCCTGTGGTTATTTTTGCTCATAATGGGAGCGTGATGTATGGAAAGTATTAATAGCACGGCCTGCGCTACGTGCGGGCGCTCAGGACCCGGCGTGTTCTCTGTCCAGGGCCCGAGGTCAGGGACTGGCCCCAGCGCACGCCCCCTTCCCCTCCACCCGTCTGAGGGACAGCTGCCCCCCCAAAGCCCCCGGCCCAGAGCCTCTTCCTCTGCGTCCCGGGCGTCTCTGGGCTCCAGGGCACATGATGAGGGCTTCTGCCCCCGCCCCGTCCTCTACCTGCTCAGGAGCAGGCCTGGGTTGGGGCCACTTGGGTCCAGCCCCCAATTGAGACCCCATCCAGGGACGGCACAGGGGTGTCCCCACCTGCCTCCCCTCCCACGCAGAGTCTGGCTCAGAGCAGGGGCCAGGCCCCTTGGCCTGGGGGCCACGTGGCTGGACGAGCCGCCCTTGCTGCGCCCGCAGGGCCTGAGTGGTGACCAGCGTCCCTGCAGAAGGGTGGCCGCCCCGCCAGGGCTGCCTGTCCCCAGCCCAGTGTGACGGCTCCTTTGTGTTCGCCAGGCTGTCATGCTGGGCACGAAGCTGCGTCTGCAGCCAGAACTGGACGTTGAAATGGTGAGTGTCTTTCTCATGCAAATGCCAGGTTCCAACTTGGATGCAGCCCAGGCCTGTCGGCGGGCGGCTGCCCACGCTGGGCTGGGCTGGGCTCCCACCCTCGGGCCGGTGCTGGAGGACAGGGGTCACGTGTGAGGGGGGCCTCGAGGAGGGCGGGGAGGGACGCGAGTGCCCTGAGTGTCAGATGCTCAGGGCGTGGCCAGCCCCAGGAGCCCCGCGCCAGTCTGCCTCTGCCCTGCGGTGGCCACAGGGGCTCCCAGGGGTGGGTCCTGTGAGGACCACCTGGTGGGGGGAGGCCTCCGTCCAGCCTGGGCTCTGGACAGCTTGACCTCTGAGGGTGCATGGGGGGCGCTGACGGGAGCGAGGGGCTGGTTGAGGCCTGGTTCTCGCAGAGGAGTGGTTGGCGTTTCCATGTCCAATACCACAGCCAGGGGCTCCCTCGGGCACCTGCAGAACCGGGCAGCTTGCGGTCTGTGGCTGCGGCAGGCCCGTGTGCGGGCACGCCCTCCTGCCCAGGCCCGGCATTTCTGGGCCACGGGGCCATTGCCGCTAGGGGTCTCCATGCTGCTCCGCGGCTCCGTGAAGACGAGGACCCGCCCTTCCTCACGGACATGGGACCACAGCCGCAGGGACAAGGCCCAAAGCGGCAGGAGCCCGTGCATGTGCATATGAGCGTGTGCGCAGGCACACGTGTGTTCATGCATGAGTTGTGGTTCGTGCATGTGTGTGCGCTGGGGTGTGCGCGTGTGCAGGTTTCACCCGGGGGCTCTGAGCCGCGGGGCTGTGCTCCCCGGGGCAGGTCCGCAGGTGGGCCCGGGCCCTGTGGGTTCTGACACCCCGGCTGCTCCCTGCACCCGAGGAGTAAGGTGGGTCAGCAGGCCCGGCCGCAGCCTGAGGTGCCCCCCCGCCCTCCCACCCACAGATGAGCGCCCCGCTGCTGCTCCAGGACCAGCTGGGCCTTGTGGAGCGCTACGTGGATGGCTTCCCGGGCCTGCAGTGGAGGCTCCTGACCCTCATGGACTCCTGGTGCCGGCCTGGCTTCGACATCAGCGTCGTTGCCAGGTGAGTCCTGGGGTGGGGGGGGCCAGGGCGGGGCGCAGGTGGCAGGCACTGGGAAAGCCACACGCAAGGCCACGTGCTCGATCTGCAGCCAGGGCAGCGGGGTGAGGCCAGGCCAGAGGCTGGGCCGGCAGGAAGTGGATGAGAGTGGATGCCCTGAGGCCTGCAGCTTGAGTCAGAGCTGGTCTGTCCAGCGTCTCCATCCCTTCTCTAGCGACTCTCGGCGGGGCCTGCCGTGCACCCCATCCACGCACACAGAGAAGGCTGCACACGTGGGGCTGTGTGCACACACGTGTGCATATGTGCATGCACATGTGTACATGCATGTGAGATACGAGGGTGTCACCCGAGCGTGGGGCACAGGGATGCACTGGGTGGCCTGAGGGTGACGCGGTCTGGAGCAGGCCCTCACTGCGCCCGCCACCCCCACGCAGCCCAGGTGTCTCGCTTGGGGAGCAGCCTGGACCGCCCCCGCCATCCCCGGAGCCACGGCCAGGCCCCTTTCCCTCACTGGGTTGTTTCCTCTTCCCTAGCGTGGGCCCATGCTGCCCGCCCCACGGTGGTGTGATGTCATAGCTGGGCTCCCCTGTGAGGGGGGCAGGGTGGGGAGTTCAATTTACTGCAGACACTGGTTTAAATGAGTGAATTTAACGTTTCCTAGTTCTGGGCTCTGAAAGGGCCTGGAACACTGGCATCGCTCAGCGGTGCCCGCCCGGACCTCGGTCTCTCAGGGCCGTTCTCCCCGAAGGAGCCAGGCCTGGGGTCAGGCTGAGGAGGGAGCACCCTGTGCCTGTGCAGCTGCTGTGTCTCCAGTGGGCAGAGGGGTGGAAGGGGCAGCCGGCGGGATCCTCTGCCGGGAGCCGGTCCATCCTTGCTGTTTCAAGGGACCTGGCATATATGGCATACTGTTCTTAATGTTTGCTCACCTTCTTGGCGCTGTGTTTTAACCAAGGTCACCTCTCCGAGAAAGGTTGTTTCCCCAGGTAGGGATTTTCCCCTGAAGTTAGGGAGGGAATAAAACCTCTTAACTAAGAGCCTGGTGGGCAATTAATCACTTTAACTACGAACAATCATGCTTAAGCTACATAATCTTTACTCCCTGGAATGGAGATAAGAAACACCCTAACCTTTGGAATAGAGATTGATAGGATTGGAATCAACTGGTATAAATACAAATGTAACAAGACAACAGGACACAGAACTCAGATGAAGATCCTAGAGACAGAACTTAGAAGACAGAACCCACACAGAACCTAGAGACAGAACCTAACAAGAAAACCTGGCTGAAGAACCTAGAAACAGAACCTGGCTACAGAACCTGGATAGAACATGGCAAGAGAACCTGACTAGAACCTGGTGACTGAACCTGGCTGGAGAACTTGGACAGAACCTGGCTGGAGAACCTGGAGAACCTAGCAAGAGAACATGGACACAGAACCTGGTTGGAGATCCTGGGTAGAACCAGGCGAGAGAACCCAACTATGCTGATGAACTGAATGCTGCCTCCGTGTCATTCCTTCTTCGCCGACTCCGTCCACACCTTTGGGGACCCCTGGACCCGATGGGGCTGGACCCCAGCAATCCTCGTCCCGATGGAGCCCCGTCCGAGGACGAGGCGAGGGCGATGCCGGCGCAGGAGGTGCCGGAGGAGAGAGTGCCAACGAGCCTCCTCAGGGCCAAGGCATTGCGGGCCCCGCGACATTCCACAGCCACGAGACAGGGACAAGACACAGAAATGGCGGGGCCTAGAGGGGGAGCAGGAGTCGCAGCCCGGCCGGAGCTCAGTGGGTTGGGCATCGTCCTGGGCGCCGAAAGGTCGTCAGTTCCGTTCCCGGACAGGGCATGTGCCCAGGTTGCGGGTTCGATCCCTGATGAGGGTGCATACGGGAGGCAGCTGATCGATGTTTTTCTCCCTCTGTCTCTTTCTCTCTCTTCCCTCCTCTTTCTAAAATCGGTAAACAAACAAAAAATAAAATCAATAAACATATCCTCAGGTGAGGATTTTCAGAAAAGGTGGGAGCCATGAAAAGAGGTTCCATCTACGCCACAGGGGATTGAAATGGAAACAGCGATGGGATGCGCCCCCGCGCCCCCAGAAGGGCCACGCCAGCCCCGACGACCCCGGGCGCTGGGAGGACACGAGCGCAGGGCCTCCTCTGCTGGGGTGCAGGGTGCAGACGCTCTGGAAGGAAGGCAACGGGGTGGTTTCTCGCCGCTAAGCACCCTCCCCGTGCGACCAGCACCGGCGCTCCTCGGGGTTCACCTGAAGGAGCCGACAGCTTCGTCCACACAACCCGCTATGCGGGGCGCATGGGAGCTTTGCTCAGAGTCGCCAGCACCTGGGAGATACCAAGACGCCCTCAGAGCAGGTGATGGTGAGCGCGGTCCATCCGGACGGGTTAGTCAGCACTGACGCCCCCCCAGCCGTGGCCAGGCCCCTTCCCACAGGTGCCGTGGGCCAAGGAGGAACCTCACACACATGTGCTTGAGTGAGAGCAGCCAATCGGGCGAGACTCCACAGTGTGATGCCAGCTCCGCCCAGGCCGCGGGACAGCGACGTGACGGGGGACAGCGATGTGACGGGGGATGACCAGTGGAGCACGGGGCTCAGGGCAGTGAAGCTGCTGTGACGCTGTAACGATTCCCGTCGGGCCCAGGCCCAGGTGGTGCGCTCGGTCCCAGTGGGGCGCGCAGGAGGCAGCCGATCCATGAGTCTCTCTCATCGTCGATGTTTCTGTCTCCTCTCCCTTCCTCTCTGAAATCAATAAAATGTATTTATACTTCAAAAGGCCTCCTGGCAGGGAGCACAGCCAGGGTGCGGGGCGCGGGCCTCGCTGGCGCTAAAGAGCGAACGTGGGAACCGCAGCGGCTGGACTGGGACCCGAGGGCCGGGCCCTGCGTCTGCAGTGAGCACCATGGCCTCGATGGGGAGCCTCCTCGCATAGCACCGGCTCCCTGACGGCACGGGCAGTGCGGAGCTCAGAGCTCGGAAGATGCACTTGGAGGGATCCTCCGAGACACCCTGCGGAAATCGGGGAGAAAAGGTGAAAACAATGAGATTCTTTCAAGAAGGCCCAGCATCACAGGATGGGGATCCCAGGAAGACGGAGGGCGATCGGGCGGGAGGCGTGCATGGAGCTCAGCCAGCCCTTCCCAGTGGGAGGACGGGGCCTCCTGGGAGCAGCACCGCCCACCCGGGGTCCTTCCAGCCCAGGCCCCTCAGCCCGTCGCCCTCACGGGACGGAGGACAAGGACAGCCTGGGACACGCACGTCTCCAGAAACACGCCCCGCCCGGCCCCATCGAGGGAAGCTTCTGGGATATGCAGCCTGGAGGGGGGCAGGGACATATCCCTGCGGGGCCTGGGGCGCAGGGGCCTCTCACTGTATTGACGGCCTGGGGGGGCGCTCGGTCCCCAGGAAGCCACGCACCCCGACAGTGTCCACCTTCGGGGAGGAGACGGCTTTGCTGGGTGCTCGGTCGTGATGCTGTGACCGCAGGGCCCGGCTGACCTGGGAGCTCGCGGGGTCTGTGTTTGAGGCGGGGCCTTCCAGGCGAGACGTGCACACGAACACCCACCGCTGAGCCATCGGGAGGTCCCAGTGCAGCTGTGTGACTGAGGCTCGGGGTCCAGCGGGCTGAGCCAGCGGGTGCGGTGGCCGCCGCCTTTCCTGTGGGCCCCGTGGAACTACCTGCCTTTAAGACTGTGCATCTGGGTGACTTTGATGGGAATGAACATATTACAGGGTTGTGGGGTTTTTTTATGATTTTTATTGATCTCAGAGAGGAAGGGAGAGGGAGTGAGATGGAAACATCAATGATGAGAGAGAATCATCGATCGCTGCCTCCTGCACGCCCCCCACTGGGGATCGAGCCCACAGCCCAGGCCTGTGCCCTGACTGGGAATGGAACCTTGACCTCCTGGTTCAGAGGTTGACGCTCAACCGCTGAGCCACACCAGCCGGGCCTGACAGGTGTCCATTCGACAAAGAGCAGGCTGAGCAGGAGCCGTGTCTCTCCTGCAGGCGGTACCCGCAGGCAACCCCCCTGATGCTGGAGAAGCTGCGGCCCCGGGCGCTGACTCGGCAGGTGCTGCGCCTGCAGAAGCGCTTCGGCCTGGACCCAGGTGAGTGAGCCTCCTACCTGCGCTCGGGGACCCGGGGCTGTTGCTGCCTGTGGCTCAGGCCACCGAGGACCCACTGACCCAGCGTCACCTCCTGCCTCTGCCTGCTCCCCTCACCTGCCCTCCCCCGGGGCCTGGTCACAGAGCAGCAGGGGGTCTGTGAGCCCCTCTGCCCACCCAGGATCCTGGGAGGCGGGGCCTGCCCTGTGCCCCTCCCCCAGATCCCATCCCCCACTCCTGCCTCCTCCCCTCAGTGATCACTGTGGTCACGGGCATTCTTCCTTCCATTCCCCTCGAAGCCAGAGTCTTCCTGAGGGAGTTTTGTGGATCCCCCTTATTTACTCGATTATGGGAATCCTATCCAACTCGTTTCCTGGTCAGGCATGGCTGTGGGTCTGTCACAGACCCTCTGTGCCTCAGGATGGCGTGGCCTCTCCCGTTTGGTCTGGGACATGGCGGGCGCCCTGGACTGAGCTCTCCGTGTTAGACCAACCTTGCGTTCCTGGGCAACAGGCCGCTTGCCAGCTGTCCCTGTGCCGAGGGCGGTCCGTGTCCATGTTCACGCAGCTCCGGAGGCAGCGTGCCGGGCTGTGTCCTGTGTGGAAGGCGGTCCGTGTCTGTGTTCACGTGGCACCAGGCCGGGCTGTGTCCGAGGCTGCGCGGCCTCTGGAAGTGAGACGGACCCCAGCCCTCTTTCCTGGGAGTACACGTGTCTGGGGTTGGAATTATTTCTTCCTTCAAAGTTGGGCCGAACTGGTTTGGCTCAGTGGATAGAGCGTCGGCCTGCGGACTGAAGGGTCCCGGGTTCGATTCCGGTCAAGGGCATGTACCTTGGTTGTGGGCGCATCCCCAGTGGGGGGCGTGCAGGAGGCGGCTGATTGATGTCTCTCTCTCATCGATGTTTCTGACTCTCTATCCCTCTCCCTTCCTCTCTGTAAAAAAACAATAAAATATGTTTCAAAGTTGGGTAGAAATGGCCTGGAGGCGGCTCCTTTCCTTCGAGTCATGCCGGTGGCCCCGTCGCCGCCGTGGAGAGCCGAGGATGTGCCTGCAGTCCCGCGTTCGCCCCGAGGCCTTCACCATCACAGCGTCTGGAGGCCGGCGCGGGCCTTCTCTCTCCATTACCCGCTCTGGGCGGGTCGCTGGAGGGTTCGCTTTTCAGAGGACCCGCTCTTGGCTTTGTCCCGGGTGTTGCTTCAGATGCGACTGCCCTATAGCGTCTTGTGGCCTTAGCCGTGCGACGCGGTGAATCACTGTGTCTGCGCTGCGAGATGGTCCCACAGTGAGTTCAGCTACATGGGTGCAGGTTCTTCCCGTGTGGGAGCGTGTATGTCTGTGTGGTGCAGGTTCTTCCTGATGGGAGCGTGTATGACTGTGTGGTGCAGGTTCTTCCCGTGTGGGAGCGTGTATGTCTGTGTGGTGCAGGTTCTTCCCGTGTGGGAGCGTGTACGTCTGTGTGGTGCAGGTTCTTCCTGATGGGAGCGTGTATGTCTGTGTGGTGCAGGTTCTTCCTGATGGGAGCGTGTATGTCTGTGTGGTGCAGGTTCTTCCTGATGGGAGCGTGTATGTCTGTGTGGTGCAGGTTCTTCCTGATGGGAGCGTGTACGTCTGTGTGGTGCAGGTTCTTCCTGATGGGAGCGTGTATGTCTGTGTGGTGCAGGTTCTTCCTGATGGGAGCATGTATGACTGTGTGGTGCAGGTTCTTCCTGATGGGAGCGTGTATGTCTGTGTGGTGCAGGTTCTTCCTGATGGGAGCGTGTACGACTGTGTGGTGCAGGTTCTTCCCGTGTGGGAGCGTGTATGTCTGTGTGGTGCAGGTTCTTCCCGTGTGGGAGCGTGTATGTCTGTGTGGTGCAGGTTCTTCCCGTGTGGGACCGTGTACGTCTGTGTGGTGCAGGTTCTTCCTGATGGGAGCGTGTATGTCTGTGTGGTGCAGGTTCTTCCTGATGGGAGCGTGTATGACTGTGTGGTGCAGGTTCTTCCTGATGGGAGCATGTATGACTGTGTGGTGCAGGTTCTTCCCGTGTGGGAGCGTGTATGACTGTGTGGTGCAGGTTCTTCCTGAAGGGAGCGTGTACGTCTGTGTGGTGCAGGTTCTTCCTGATGGGAGCGTGTATGTCTGTGTGGTGCAGGTTCTTCCTGATGGGAGCGTGTATGTCTGTGTGGTGCAGGTTCTTCCTGATGGGAGCGTGTATGACTGTGTGGTGCAGGTTCTTCCCGTGTGGGAGCGTGTATGTCTGTGTGGTGCAGGTTCTTCCCGTGTGGGAGCGTGTACGTCTGTGTGGTGCAGGTTCTTCCTGATGGGAGCGTGTATGTCTGTGTGGTGCAGGTTCTTCCTGATGGGAGCGTGTATGTCTGTGTGGTGCAGGTTCTTCCTGATGGGAGCGTGTATGTCTGTGTGGTGCAGGTTCTTCCTGATGGGAGCATGTATGACTGTGTGGTGCAGGTTCTTCCTGATGGGAGCGTGTATGTCTGTGTGGTGCAGGTTCTTCCTGATGGGAGCGTGTATGTCTGTGTGGTGCAGGTTCTTCCTGATGGGAGCGTGTATGTCTGTGTGGTGCAGGTTCTTCCTGATGGGAGCGTGTACGTCTGTGTGGTGCAGGTTCTTCCTGATGGGAGCGTGTATGTCTGTGTGGTGCAGGTTCTTCCTGATGGGGGCGTGTATGTCTGTGTGGTGCAGGTTCTTCCCGTGTGGGAGCGTGTATGTCTGTGTGGTGCAGGTTCTTCCCGTGTGGGAGCGTGTATGTCTGTGTGGTGCAGGTTCTTCCCGTGTGGGACCGTGTACGTCTGTGTGGTGCAGGTTCTTCCTGATGGGAGCGTGTATGTCTGTGTGGTGCAGGTTCTTCCTGATGGGAGCGTGTATGTCTGTGTGGTGCAGGTTCTTCCTGATGGGAGCATGTATGACTGTGTGGTGCAGGTTCTTCCCGTGTGGGAGCGTGTATGTCTGTGTGGTGCAGGTTCTTCCTGAAGGGAGCGTGTATGTCTGTGTGGTGCAGGTTCTTCCTGATGGGAGCGTGTATGTCTGTGTGGTGCAGGTTCTTCCTGATGGGAGCGTGTACGACTGTGTGGTGCAGGTTCTTCCCGTGTGGGAGCGTGTATGTCTGTGTGGTGCAGGTTCTTCCCGTGTGGGAGCGTGTATGTCTGTGTGGTGCAGGTTCTTCCCGTGTGGGACCGTGTACGTCTGTGTGGTGCAGGTTCTTCCTGATGGGAGCGTGTATGTCTGTGTGGTGCAGGTTCTTCCTGATGGGAGCGTGTATGTCTGTGTGGTGCAGGTTCTTCCTGATGGGAGCGTGTATGTCTGTGTGGTGCAGGTTCTTCCTGATGGGAGCATGTATGACTGTGTGGTGCAGGTTCTTCCTGATGGGAGCGTGTATGTCTGTGTGGTGCAGGTTCTTCCTGATGGGAGCGTGTACGACTGTGTGGTGCAGGTTCTTCCCGTGTGGGAGCGTGTATGTCTGTGTGGTGCAGGTTCTTCCCGTGTGGGAGCGTGTATGTCTGTGTGGTGCAGGTTCTTCCCGTGTGGGACCGTGTACGTCTGTGTGGTGCAGGTTCTTCCTGATGGGAGCGTGTATGTCTGTGTGGTGCAGGTTCTTCCTGATGGGAGCGTGTATGTCTGTGTGGTGCAGGTTCTTCCTGATGGGAGCGTGTATGTCTGTGTGGTGCAGGTTCTTCCTGAAGGGAGCGTGTATGACTGTGTGGTGCAGGTTCTTCCTGATGGGAGCGTGTATGTCTGTGTGGTGCAGGTTCTTCCCGTGTGGGAGCGTGTATGACTGTGTGGTGCAGGTTCTTCCCGTGTGGGAGCGTGTATGTCTGTGTGGTGCAGGTTCTTCCCGTGTGGGAGCGTGTACGTCTGTGTTGCAGGCATTGTTAACCTCGGCTACCCTGCTGTGCCTCCCCCGGACGTCGTTTCTCTTCGAACTGGAAGTGTGGACCTTGTGATGTCCTCCATCCATGTCCCACCCCCACCCCTACCCGACCTCCCCGCAGCCACCCCTCCTCTGTGGGGCGGGCAGGGTCAGACTCCACTCGCAGTGCCCGCCCAGCCCGTGACCTCGTGGCAGTAAAGGCAGGACTTCCTCCTATTTGCTGTTTTCCTTCTCGAATGGCTGAGTGATGGTCCGTGTACGTGTGACCCACGTCTGTCGCTCGTGGGCTGATGGGCACTTCGGTGGTTCCGTGCTTGGACCCTGGGTGTTGCCGTGAGCCTGGGGCGGGGGAGGGGGTCTCTCCACGACCCGGTCTCACGTCCTCCAGGTACGTGCCCAGAGCTGGGCTGCTGAGCCCTAAGGGAGCTCTGGCTTTTCATGGAGGAACCTCCATGCTGCTCACCTCGTAGCTGCACCGGTTCTCACCCCCAGCCACGGGCACGAGGCTCCCTTCCTCCCGTCCTCCGTGAGGCCGTTCAGCGGGCGAGGCGAGGTCCGTGGCTCCCGCCGGCTGCGGATGGGAGTGGCGTTGGCACCTTTCGTGGCTGCTGCCCGCGGGTCCTCCTGGAACCTCTGTTCGCGGCTCTGCCCCTTGTCCCACCAGGCGGTGGGGGGGGGGGGGGGTTCAGTTTCTTCTCCTTCTCCGGTCGGTGGGCAGACGTTCTCTCCGCAGGCGGCCTTTGGTTTTCTGGCTCGTTCCCTTGCTGTGCGGTTGTGTTAGTGTGGGGCCGGCCGCGTGTTAGTTTTGCTTCTCTTGCCCTGCCTCTGGCTGTTTGGTCCTGTCTCTGGAACGCCCGCCCCACCCACTGAACCCCAGGCTGAGCCCCCTTCCTCCCAGCGCGGCCCCAAAGGTCGGAGCGCTGCCTTGACTGTTGTTTAACTCAAGTAGTTCCCACCGTGATTTCCTCCGTCGCCCACGGGCCGATTGGGAATGTGCTTTGGGGCCCCAGCGCCGTGACTTTTCCGTCTCCTGCCGGCTGGGCTTGCTCACCCCGTGGTGGTCAGAGGCCAGGCTGTGCGTGACCTGAGTCCGCGGGCGGGTGGAAATGTGTCGTTACAAAGACATTTAACTTCTCATCTCTTTTTAGTATGTTTTTTTATTGATTTCAGAGAGGAAGGGAGAGGGAGAGAGAGAAACATCAATGATGAGAGAGAATCACTCATCGGCTGCCTCCTGCACGCCCCCCACTGGGGATGGAGCCCACAACCCGGCCTGAGCCCTGAGTGGGAGTCAAATGGTGACCTCCTGGCTCCTAGGTCGACGCTCAGCCCCTGAGCCCCGCGGCCCGGCTCCCCGCTCGTCTCTGAGAGCATCTCTCCTCTCTGGCTACGTGGTACCGATCCCGTTGCTTACTTGCCGGCATCGCTGGGCTGTGAGCTCTGCGGGTTGGCATCCGAGTCCCCTCAGGGCCTGACGAGCGGCTCCGATATGGGTGGAGGCAGCAGAGGCCGAGGCTGCAGAGGGGAGAGGGGGTGAGGCCGTGGGGAGGGGGGTGAGGCCGTGGGGAGGGGGGCGAGGACGTGGGGAGGGGTGTGAGGCTGTGGGGGGGAGGCTGTGGGGGAGGCCGTGGGGAGGGGTTTAGGCCACGGGGAGGGGGTGAGGCCGTGGGGGTGAGGCCGTAGGGAGGGGGCGAGGGCGTGGGGAGGGGGGCAAGGGCGTGGGGAGAGGGGTGAGGCTGTAGGGAGGGGGCCGTGGGGAGGGGGTGAGGCCGTGGGGAGGGGGTGAGGCCGTGGGGAGGGGGAGGCCGTGGGGAGGGGGAGGCCGTGGGGAGGGGGGGGCGAGGGCGTGGGGAGGGGGCGAGGCCGTGGGGAGGGGCGGAGGCCGTGGGGAGGGGGTGAGGCCGTGGGGAGGGGGTGAGGCCGTGGGGAGGGGGAGGCCGTGGGGAGGGGGGCGAGGGCGTGGGGAGGGGCGAGGCCGTGGAGAGGGGCGGAGGCCATGGGGAGGGGGCTGTGGGGAGGGGGTGAGGCCGTGGGGAGGGGGTGAGGCCGTGGGGAGGGGGGGAGGCCGTGGGGAGGGGGGAGGCCGTGGGGAGGGGGGGCGAGGGCGTGGGGAGGGGCGAGGCCGTGGGGAGGGGCGGAGGCCGTGGGGAGGGGGTGAGGCCGTGGGGAGGGGGGTGAGGCCGTGGGTAGGGGGAGGCCGTGGGGAGGGGGTGAGGCCGTGGGTAGGGGGGTGAGGCCGTGGGGAGGGGGGGAGGCCGTGGGGAGGGGGGGTGAGGCCCTGGGTAGGGGGGGAGGCCTGGGAGGGGGGTGAGGCCGTGGGGAGGGGGGTGAGGCCGTGGGGAGGGGGGTGAGGCCGTGGGAGCTGCAGACCGGCGCTGAGCCGCCCTCTCTTGCAGCGTCGTGTCCCCACGCTGTGGGGCAGCAGCGCCTGGCGGCCCTGCGGTACCTGTGCTACAAGCGGTTTGTGGAGGTGCGTGTGCGTCGCGGGCCGGGCCGGGCTGGGGTGAGGGCCGTGAGGCGCGGGCGGGGCTGCGGCTGGAACAGGCCCTTGGTGTCCCCGCAGGGCAGCCTGTCTCAGGAGGACTGGGCCGACTTCGTGCGGGTGAGTCAGCGGGAGGCCGGCCTGCGGGGGGCGCTCACCGTGTAGCCCAGGCCTGTGGTCAAGGCCCCACAGGTTGGCCAGCAAGTGCCAAGGAAGGGCCCCTCCCTCCCAGCAGCCTCCACCCTTTAGGCCATGCTGGAGGCGGCGCTGCCCCCTCGCCCCGGGGTCATCTCAGCCACGGGGCTGCCCCCTGACCCCGGGGTCATCTCAGCCACGGGGCTGCCCCCTGACCCCGGGGTCATCTCAGCCACGGGGCTGCCCCCTGACTCCGGGGTCATCTCAGCCACGGGGCTGCCCCCTCGCCCCGGGGTCATCTCAGCCACGGGGCTGCCCCCTGACCCCGGGGTCATCTCAGCCACGGGGCTGCCCCTGACCCCGGGGTCATCTCAGCCATGGGGCTGCCCCCTGACCCCGGGGTCATCTCAGCCACGGGGCTGCCCCCTGACCCTGGGGTCATCTCAGCCACGGGGCTGAAGTGGCCTTGGAGGCGGGGTCTGTGGGGACCGGTGCCGTGTGCCCAGGGCCTGGTCATGGGGCTGGACACCTCCCTCCCGGATGGGCAGACGCCATCTGGTGTCCTGAGTGGCATCCAGTGGGGGGCAGTGCTGAGCTGCCCTGGATGGGGGAGCGGGGCGGGAGAGGGGGTGTGAGTCACCGGAGAGGAACGCGGACCCCAGGCAAGGCCCGGAAGGCAGTCCCCCGGGTGCCAGCCGGCGGCCGCGGGGCAGCGGACATCCTGAAGAATGTGGAGGGTTTCCACGTATTGTCCGCGTGGGAACCTGCGGGAAGCGGAGGCCCAGCCTGCTGGGGGCGGAGCCATGCGGGGCTGAGCGGATGCTGGTGGGAAGCCCCCTGCTCCCACGCGGGATGCCGGTGTGGGGCGGCCGGGGGCTGGGAGCTGCCCACGGGGACGGGGGAGGAGCGCGGCCCAACCACGTGCTGGTGGCAGGGCCCGTGGCCGAGAGGGGGTGCTGGCCGGTCCCGCGAGCAGGGCAGCAAGAGGGGCCGGCTGGGGGTGGGCAGGGGACAGTCGACTGGCTGTGGGTGCAGCGGCCGCAGCGGCTCGGGACAGAGCCCCCGAGGCTGCGCCGGCTGCAGGGTGAGGTCTGGGCTGGGTTCGGGCGTCCGCACCCACCTCCCCGCCTGCAGAGCAGGCGGTACAGCCCATCCTGCCTGTCCCCAGGGCCTGGTGGGGTCCAGCGAGTGGCTGCAGGGCCGGCTGCTGCGGCTGCTGACCTCTCGCAACGATGCAGCCACGGTGGCCCGGTGCGCGCTGGACCTGTCGCTGCCCGAGGAGTGGCTGCCGGCCACAGTGGCCACGGAGCTCTGCCGGCTCAGGCTCCAGGGCAGGTGAGCCCTCCAGGCTGGGGGCCAGCGAGGGGGACGCGCCCTTGGGCCCCTGTCCCTGGGGTTTATATGCCAGTGGTTTGGAAATCAGAAACAGAAAGCCATGTGCACAGCCCTTCCCAGCGAGCAGACAAGCAGAGCACGGGAGACAGGGTCCCCCTGGGGAGCCCCGCGTCAGGGCCGCACACCCCAGGAAGCTCTCAGGCCACAGAGGCCTGTGGGAGGAGGTCGGAGGGCAGGCCCCTCCCAGCCAGGCCAGGACGTGGGGGGGGGGCGGGGGGGAGACACACCAGGTGCAGCGCTGCCTCCTCCCAGGACGGCCGAGGCGCCCCTCGAGGACACGGCGGGCCGTCACTACCAGCTGCCCATCGCCAGGGAGGACGTCCGCGTCCTGGCCTCGTGGGAGGAGCTGGCCAGGCACGAGGCCGAGCTCCTGCAGGTGGGTCGCCGGGGCTGCCCGTCGAGGCTCCGTCCACCCCTGCCTCGTCCGCACGCCCCACAGCAGGGCACACGCACCGGCCCGTTGACGGCTCGGCCCTGCTGAGCGGAGGGAGGGGCTGCCGCACACGCAGGGCTCACAGGGCAGCCAGACCTCCCAAAAGCCCCCCCACCCCCACCCGGCCGCACCCGCTCAGGCCGCCTCTCTCTGCAGCCCGGCCAGGTGGTCGGCCTGGACCTGGAGTGGAGGCCTTCATTCGGCGGCTGGGACCGGCCCCCAGCGTCACTCATGCAGGTGGCCGTGGAGGGCCGCGTGTTCCTGCTGGACCTGCTCACGCTCACGCAGCCGGTGGACGGGCAGGCGTCCCGGGCCCTCTCTGGGCTGGTGTCCCGGCTGCTCTCAGACCCGTCCATCACCAAGCTGGGTAAGCACAGTCTGCCCCCAGCTCCGGCCGCGCCCACCCCAGGGAGGGGGGACGTTGCTGGGCGAGTTGGCCCCTGGCTTGGTGCCCATCACCCTCTGGGCCTGCCACAGGCTATGGGATGGCAGGCGACCTGAAGAGGCTGGCGGCCTCCTGCCCCGCCCTGGCCCTCGCGCCTGAGCAGCTGCAGGGGGGCCTGGACCTGCTGCTGGTGCACGGGCAGGTGAGCGCGGGGCGGGCGGCCCACAGGCTCGGTCCGTCCCCCCAGGCCCTCCCACCCCAGCCCTGCCCCGGACCACAGTGACCAGGGCCCAGTTGGCAGGTCCCCCGAGGGCGTCCTTGCCTGTGCCCCGATTTCCACAGAGCCAGCCCTGCTCTGGGCTCCTCTCAGGAGCTCTCAGCATGAACCCAGAGCTGACAAGTGGGCAGGGACTCCAGCCCCAGCCCCCGGTACAGCCAGCTTCTGCCACCCTCGTCCCTCCGTCCTCGCACTGACCACTGGCGCCGGGCAGCGAGGGCGTGGGCCGCCATCCTCCCCTGGGCGGCCTCACCGGGGCACTGTCTTCGCAGCTTCGGGAGGCCGATGTGCCTGCCCCGGGCGTGGACCAGGCTCAGGGGCCGCGGGGCCTCAGCCTCCTGGTGCAGCAGGTGCTGGGCAAGCCCCTGGACAAGTCGCAGCAGCTCTCCAACTGGGACCGGCGGCCCCTGGCCGAGGGGCAGCTGCTGTACGCCGGTACGTGCCCCTGCCCTCCCTGCCCCGCGCTCCCCGCACCCCCTGGCGGGAGGCTAAGGCTGCCCCTGCCCCCAGCTGCCGATGCCTACTGCCTGCTGGAGGTGTACTGGGCGCTGTGCCGGGAGCCCGCCCGCTGCCACCTGGTGGGGGACCTGGCCAGGAGCCCGAGGCCCGGACACTGCGAGAGGCCGGGGGCTCCGGAGCCGCCCGGCCCACAGGAGGCCTCCGCCCCACCCCAGCAGGTGACTGGAGACGGGGGTCCCTCCACAGGATTCTTGGGTCCTGGTGAGGGTGGAGGCCCGGGGTGGGGAGGCCCGGGGTGGGGGGCCTGGGTTCCTCCACCCGGAGAGCAGGAGCCCAGAGCGTGGGCAGTTTCCTGGAGGGGTCCCAGCCCCTCCCGACACAGGCCTGGTATCCCTGGCCCCCACGAGGTCCAGGGAGGCATCTGGCTGTGCTCTGCTCCCTGAACCCCACTTCAGGGCCCACGGGACCCCCCGGGACCGAGCAGGGTCCTCTCGGGACCTAGTGTGGGTAACTATCATTTTATCTGTTTTCTGCATCGAGCTCATTGCTCACGATTCTCTTTACACATTTTTTTTTTAAAGCGACCAGCCCGGCCTGCGTGGTTCAGTGGTTGAGCATCAACCTATGAATCAGGAGGTCATGGTTTGAGTCCCAGTCAGGGCACAGGCCCGGGTTGTGGACTTGATCCCCAGCAGGGGCGTGCAGGAGGCGGCCGGTCCATGATTCTCTCTCATTGATGTTTCTCTCTCCCTCTCCCTTCTTCTCTGAAACCAACAAAATACTTAAAAAACAGCAAACCACCACACAGCCCTGGGGCCGCCCTCCCCGTCCCGGCGGCAGGCGGCTGCTGAGTGGGGCTGTGTTGCAGGTGCCGGTGGCTGCGGGCGAGGGCGCTGTCCTGGAGATCCCGGCCCGGGCCTTCCGCGTGGTGTGTGACAACATGCTGCAGGGGCTGGCGCGCAGCCTGCGCCTCCTGGGCGCTGACGTGGTGGCGCTGGGCAACAGCGAGGACCACCGCCGGGCGGCCGAGGTGAGAGGCAGGGCTCCACGCGGCCCTCAGTCGCGTGTCCCGTTCGCGGGGTCCCATGTCCCATCCCCCGGGCTCTGTTGGGCGCAGGGCTGTGTGTGGTGCTGCCGCGGCCGCTGCGTGAACGCCACCGGGCCAAGGGCACCGCGCCCCTGCAGCCCCGGCCGCAGCTGTGGCTGACCCTCTCCTGGTCCCGTCTGTGGGCCAGCTTGGCCCACGTCTCTCCGAACCCCGTCAGCCGTGCGTCTGCCGCCCGTGCCCGCGAGCAGCGGCCCCATTCCCACTGCGCCGGCTCACCGCTCCCATGAGCAGGGGGCGTCTTCCCCCCAGAACGTTCCTCGCATTGGGAACCCTCGCATCCCTCTCACCTCCCAGGGGCGCGTCCCCATCGGAACTCCGAGGGGCGGACGGGCGTTAAGTATGAAAGGCCACGTGAGCTCCCTTTCGGTTCCTTCTGTGAGAGCTGGGGTCACGCTTACAAACGCAGCACCAGTCGGGGGCTCAGGAGGGCACTGCCCCGAGCCGGGAGCCTGCTGGCCAGGGGGCAGGAGGGCACCATGCAGTGACCGCTTCCCAGGCGTGGCCTGGAGAGGAGGCTGAGTGGCCACATGAGAACGGAAGGTCAGAGGACGCGGCGCCAAGGGCCAGGCCCTCTCCAAGGTCTTGGCAAAACGGAGCCTCAGCCACCCCCACAGGAGCCACAGTGAGGAGCGTCCCCGTGTGGGCTCGGCGTCCCCGGTGGCCCCACGGTCCCTGGCAGTGAGTCTGTTTACATGTGTGCGTGGCTTCTGCTCCTCTGGGCGACTCCACGTGGCACAGAGGTTGGTGCCCAGCAGCTCCAAGCACGGTCCTCAGGCCAAGTCCTCCAAGTGCTTCTGAAATCGGGCCTCCGATCTGATGGGCCTCCGATCTGATGGCCTCCCATCTGATGGGCCTCCCATCTGATGGGCCTCCGATCTGATGGGCCTCCCATCTGATGGGCCTCCCATCTGATGGGCCTCCCATCTGATGGCCTCCGATCTGATGGCCTCCAGTCTGATGGCCTCCAGTCTGATGGGCCTCCAGCGGAAAGAGGGCTTGAGGAGCGCAGGTGGACATGGCAGAAATGGGCTGTGCCCGGTGCCCGGGAGGGGGCGATGCTGGCCATCAGGCAGTCCTGTTTGGAGGCTCCATCTCAGGAGCCTGTCCAGGCGGAATGTTCCTTTCCGTCACCTTGTCCCCAGGCCTCAGAGACAAGCGGCTTCCCCTCCTCTCCCTTCCTGCAGCCGAGGGCCGCGGAGTCTCCTTGCGATGTCGCTGACCTCCCACAGGCGCTCCTTGTCCACCCCCAGGGCCCCGCAGTCAGGCTGATGACTGGGCCTTTCTCCAGGAGGTGTCAGAGGGGACAGTGGCCGGGCCTCTCCGAGGAGCCGGTGGCACCCGTGACGCCCGCAGAGCCCGCCTCGCGCCTTTTCCAGTAATGAGCACGGACGTTGCGGGTCCTTCTGTTGCGTTTGGTTTCTATCTCATTAACGTCTATTCTTATCTTTATCGTTTCCTTTGCTTTCTTGGGGTTATTTCCGAGCAGAGTGCTCAGCTCTTTAATTCTCAGCCTTTTAAATTTTATGATGTAAACAGTCAAGACCATAAATGTATCTTGAAGTCCCGTGTTCAGCGCATTCCATTTTTCCCAGTTCTGGTCATGTGTGAGTGTCTGTTACAATCACGTGTCTGACTTAAGAGTTCTCAGAAGGTGTTTTTAATTCCAGAGCACGTGGGGTCGGGGGCCTTTCAGTTTTCCTTTTAAAACGGATTTCTGACCTGACTGGGCTGTGCTCACGGCTCCCAGGTGTGCGTGGAGCCTGCTCTGTGGCCCAGGGGGTGGCCCAGTCCATAAACGTCCCAGGTGGACTTCATTTCTTTGTTACTCTTCACCCAAGGATCTTTTTTCCATTGGTTTTTAGAGAGAGTGGAAGGGAGGGAGGAAGAGTGAGAGAGAGAAACATGGATGTGAGAGAGAGACACAGCACCCACCCCAGACCGGGCCCGGGGATGGAACCTGCAACCCAGGTACATGCCCTTGACTGGAATCGAACCTGGGACCCTCCGGTGCACAGCTGACGCTCTAACCCTGAGCCAGGGCACAGGGCTGGCTCTTGCGTCCAGGCCTCTGCAGTAGACAGAGAGATGAAACACATACGTACATATGTGTGGTACATACGTACACACGTGTAATACATACGTGTGACACACCAGGAGCTGGACTGAAGGCTTCCATTCTGATCTGGGGCTCGTTGCATAGTCAGTTTGGCTTTAACCCACATCTCCTCTCAGTAGCATCAGCACTGTCGCCGTTCCACACGGACACGCAGGTGACCGCAGCGTTGTCGCCAACGGGGGTCCCTGAGGGCGCTCGCCCTGGTCTGTGCGGGGCCGGGGCTGAGTGGCCGGTGTGCTGTCTCCCTGTCGCTGGGCCCCCCCCCCCCTCTGGGCTCATTTCTTTCGCCTCCCCTGGTTGTTCAGAGATTGCATTTTAAATTTAATTTTGTCTGCAGTCACGTAAAACTTTTGCATGATTCTACGACCAAATCTACACAAGGAGGCAGCTCCCAGGCCTCGTGCTGCAGGGCCACGGCTGCCCTGGTCCGGGCAGAGGCGCCTCGGGACAGCAGCCGAGCCGCCGGTCCTGGGCGGGGCCCTCACCAGGTGGTCTTGCCTCCGGCACAGGTGGCCAGGCAGGAGGGCAGGATCATCCTGACGTCGGGGCTGCCGTACCACACGGTGAGGACCCCCCGCGGGCCCCACCCCTCGCACCCCCAACAGCTCTGGCATCCTGGTGGGCTGAGGGGAAGCTCGTGGGCCCAGGGCTGGGGGGCCGGGGGCAGGGCGGCCAGGGCAGTTCTGGGCTCAGCGCCGATCTCTCCACAGCTCCGGTCCCAGGTCGGGGCTGGGCGCTGCCTCTGGGTGGACTGCAGCCTCAAGGCCCCGCAGCAGGCCAAGGCCGTGCTCAGACACTTCAACGTGCGTGTCACCCACGCAGACGTCTTCAGCCGCTGCCAGGTGAGTCGCGCCCGCTGGCCTCGGGCCGGGAGTCCTGGCAGGGGGCTGGACACCGAGGCCACCTGCCTTGGCGTTTCTGCTCATCCGAGCTGTCGCCACTGCGTCGTTTTCTCCTCTTCTGCCCACCCGACCCCCACACCCCACGCCAGGTGGGTGCGGGCTGCGGGCAAGGGAGCTGCCCAGATGTGATGATGTCTGTCAGACCTGGGCTGTCCTGCTCCGGGCGGCCTCGAGGGCCTCAGGGGGAGGGAGGGAAGCCTGAAGTCCTGTCCGGCTGGGTCCGCCCGCCATCCGGAGGCCGGGTGAGGAGATCCCAGGTGGGGCCGGATCCTGGGGCCCGACGCCCTGTGCTGACTCACCCGCCCTGCGCCCGGGCCTCTGAGCGCTGAACCCCTGCCCGCCTGGGGATTGTCTGGCTGAGGGGGGTGCAGCCTTTCAGCTGGTCCTGCGGGCTGGGCCAGGGCTCCTGGTGCAGAACATTCTGGAATCTGGGCCCCCATGAGGAGGGGCCTGCCGCGCCCGCCTCGGGCTGGTTACGGCAGCAGCCCCTCCGGCCGCTCAAGTGTAAGGAAGGAAGGAAGGGGAGGCCTGTGGCAGGCGGGCCCTGCCCTGCCGGGGCCACGGGGCCACAGGCAGCGGAGCCACTCCGGCCTCCCCTGCAGCCGGGGACAGGAACCCTGTCGCTGCCTCGCTGCCTGTGTGCAGCAGAGGCGGGAGAGCGCTGTCAAGGCCCCAGGGCCTCCCAGCAGCAGCGGGGAGGCGCGTTAATGAGCTTCAGAGAAAACAGGAAGTTGGGGAGCTGGGAGGAAGTCCCACTGGTTCCCTGGGAAGCGTGTGCTGGGGAGCAACCTGATGTCCATCAGCTCCAGGGCAGGCCTGGAGGGGGCCGTCAGGAGGCTGTACCCTCCGCCCCCGGGAGGCAGAGCTCCCCCTGGTGGCCCCGCAGTGGCTGTGGGGCAGGCAGTGCTCGTCGGCAGAAGTGGACGGATTCGGAGGGTCTGACCACAGGGCAGGAGGGGAGGGCGTGCAGCTGTGGCAGGCGCCGCGGGGCATGGGGTCAGTAGGGTTGACGGGTGCGGCCAGGTTCCCAGGTTTTAGGCTGAGCCCTGGGGCTGGTGGGGAGGGGGGTGGGGACACGAGAAGGGGGTTGGGCTGCCTCAGCCCCCAACCTGCTGCCCAGCGGGAGCCCTGCCACCATCCCGTTTGCACGTGGTCACTGGTGAGGAGGTGGGGACAGTGCAGCTGCCCTGACTCGCACGAGAGGCCGCGGCGGGAGGGGGTGGGGTCCCAGGCAGAGACCTGCGTGCGTGGCCCCAGTGGGGGCTGGCGCTGCCCGGGCAGCAGGTGATGGCACCCAATGGGCTTTGTCAGGAAGTGGGGACCCTCGGGCCTGGGGAGCCACTGAAGCGCACAGCTGTCCACAGCCCCCAGCGGGCTCAGCCCCAGAGGAAACAGGCAGGTGGCCCCGGGCAGGACCCCCGGGTGCCAGGCAGATGTTTTGGGGGATCCACGAGGCCCCCAGAAAGGTGGGCATGAGCAGGGCCAAGTGAGCAGAGAAGGGGGTCTCTGAGAAGCCAGGGTTTCTAACTTGAACCCTGCCTAGTGACCGGGGAGGCGGGGCGGCGGGGGAGGGGCGCTGTGTGCGATAGTGCTGAGGCCAGAGCCGGGTCCCCGTTGGAGGGGCATCTGGGGTCCAGGCGGCCTCAGGCCTCGCTCCCAGCCCCCTGTGTGGCCCTCCCAGCAGCAGCTGGGGACAGCTGAGCGCTGTCCTGCCCGGTGCCCGGGAGACGCTGTTCCCAGGGCGGCCAGGGGGCCCCGAGGCCCTCACAGGGGGACGCTGACAGGCCCAGAACTCCCAGAACCGGCGCCACACGGTGCCCCAAGGAGGTAGGCTGAGGCGTCCCTGCCCCCACCCGCACTACACCGCATGGAGGCTGGGTCTGCTCCTACACTGTCTGGACGTCAGAGGGCGCTGGCGGCAGAGCGGTGCCCTCAGACTGACCCACGGGGCCTCTGTGCTGTGTCCGCAGCAGGGCTGCCCATACCCCCAGCCCAGCCTGAGTGCCCTGGACGCTGGCTCCCAGCCCCTGCCCCGCCCTGGCCAGAGCTGGCCGCCTCCCTGGAGAGCTCCCGCCGGCCGTTTCCATCCCTTCCCTTCCTTCTGCTATTTTGGTGCCGTTCCCAGAGGGAAACGCACTCAGCGCACGAGCTCCCAGAGCAAGCCCCCCCGCCCGGGCTGGTGCCGGGGCACCCGGGGTGCGTGAAGGTGGGAGAGGCGGCAGGGCGGGGGCGCCTGCAGCCCTGCACCCCCAGCGCCCAGCACCTGACCCCCGGCAGTGGCCGCTGCACGTGGGGGTGCCCTGGGCACGGGCAGGCGATTTCTGGGCCGCCGGCGGTGGGACGGGGAGCCCTGCGAGCCGCGGGCGGGTATGGGCGGAGGGCGAGATGCGGCCCCGCAGCTGGCCATCGGGCCCGGGACCGTCCGCCAGCGGCCGCTGCCAGGAGCACATTCCCAGTGCCGTCCGTGGGAAAATATTTTATCAAAGAAGTTTGAGTTTAAAAAAAAAAGCCTACGCAGGAACCCTGACACGGCCGGCACGGCGTCTATTTTTACTGCCCCTCGGTCCCCCGCGGTGAGAGCGCCCAGCCCGGCGGGAGGGAGTCCTGGATGTCAGCTATGTGGCCCCGGAAGGGGGCCCCAGAAAGTGGCATGTGAGGGGGACTCCGGGCAGCTGCCCCCAGTGCCCACACCCGGAGCCCAGGCTGGCGGGCGGCGGGATGCCGTGCTGGCCCCGGCCCCGGCCAGAGACCTGCCTCTCCGGCCGACCAACCCCAGACAGAGGGACAGGCAGGAAGAGGCTCGGAGCGCTGGCCCCACCCTCCCCGGCCATTGTGCTCAGGCCCCCAGCCCAGTTCCCACACTCAGTGCCCCCGGGGTCACACAGGCACAAAGGCTGCGGGAGGGGCCTTGGGGCCCAGAGGCTGGTCAGCAGCCGGCGGGGCGGCTGCGTGGAGGCCCCAGAGCTGCCAGAGTCGCAGGGGCTGGGCCCTGAGTGCCCCAGACTGGACGCCAGCTGGGACGATGGTCTAATGGGCAGGGTCAGCACACCAGG
The DNA here is from genome assembly GCA_036010255.1 of Myotis pilosus. NCBI lineage: Eukaryota > Metazoa > Chordata > Mammalia > Chiroptera > Vespertilionidae > Myotis > Myotis pilosus. Next base: position 73,530,646 of record JASKON010000013.1, read on the forward strand.
AGCGGCAGCGGGTGGGCCAGGCTGGTCACCTCATTCCACGAGGCCCCCGGCCGTCCCTCCCCACAGCCCATGGGGCCTCCCGGCTGCCCCTCCCCTGTCAGGGAACCCTGGTCCCACCCGATGGCCCCTGGGGGACTTGGACCCCTCCATCCTGGGGCGCCCTGGCTCCTGGTGGCCCTGACCCAACCCCAGCCACTTCAGGAAGGGCCCTGGCACTGAGCCCTTCCCACCGAAGCCGCCGCTGAACACCGCGGCCTGGCATCAGCCCGGCCCTTGTGCGTCCTCCCGGACCCACACCCATGCCCGGGAGGGAGGCATGCGGGTCCCCAGCCTGGTTCAGACCTGCAGGCAGCGCACTGCCCTCTGGACCTCTGCCCCGATGGTTCTCATGGGCTCCCATGAGCCCTCGGGGCCTCCGGCAGGCTTCTCCGGCTGCACCCTGGACGTGGACGAAAGCGTGAACACAGGCCCCATCCACTTCGAGCGGGTGGCAGGCTTCAAGTCGAGAAACAGGGTGTGCCCAGCGTAGGAGCAGCGCGCTGCCCAGGCTGCTGGGGAGACGGGCCTGCAGGCACGTGCCACCCGTGGTTGCGGTTCGGCCTGTCCACGGCCGTGACACCCGCTGGAGCCACACCCATGGCAGGGCTGATGGGCGGCTGGTGCAGCCTAACAGGCAGGGGTGGGGGCGGCACCATTGGCCTGTGGGACCCTGAGGCCCCGGGTTGGGGTGAGGGTGCCGCAGCCTTGGAGCTAAATCACGTGAAATTCAAGTCTTGGCGGCCACAGTGCCCCTCGTGTGCCCAGGCCCGTGGCTGCCCCCCTAGGACGGAGCGGCCCTTCCAGGCCTGTGGCAGGGGTGCCTGGGGGCCTGGCTGGCATCTGGTGGGGGGCACTCTTCTTGCTTTGGAGCAGTTGCAGCCCCAGAGCAGAAGTGGGCCCAGGAACCAGGGCTGCCAGCCTCAGACGGGAGGTGACAGGCTGACCCTGCAGACTGCTGGCCGCTGGGCCTGGAGGGAGGAGGCGGGACGGGCCAGGGGCTGCAGGTACAGGGCCCAGGCCATGGGCGGCTGTGGTTTGAGTCGGGGGAGGGGTCTCAAGATGGCAAAGGGGTCTGCCGGGCAGTGACCACTCCACCCACAGTCTGACAGGCAGCAGGGCCCCCTGTGGGGGTGTCTCCCCCACCTTCTGAGGCTGTCAGAGTCCCTGTGGGAGCAGCCTGACGGGCAGGTTCTGGGAGCCATGCCTCTGGGTGAGACCCCTGCCAGCTGGGGGTTGGGGGGGAGGCCTGCTCAGCCAAGTCCACACCCTCCTGGGTGCCCTGGGGGGTCCCGCAGAGAAGTGGGCAGAGTTGGGCTTGGCAGCAACTGCTGTTTCCTCCCCATCTTCCAAACCAGTGAGAGACACAGGCGCTCGCTCCGAGGCCGCGGCCCTGGCAGGCAGGAGACCCCTGACCCTGCTCACTGCCGGCCCCCTTTCCCCCCAGCCCTGTGCAGCCTCCCTGGCCCCCAATACCAGCCCTGTGCAGCCTCCCTGGCCCCCAATACCAGCCCTGTGCAGCCTCCCTGCCCCCCAATACCAGCCCTGTGCAGCCTCCCTGCCCCCCCAATACCAGCCCTGTGCAGCCTCCCTGCCCCCCAATACCAGCCCTGTGCAGCCTCCCTGGCCCCCAATACCAGCCCTGTGCAGCCTCCCTGCCCCCCAATACCAGCCCTGTGCAGCCTCCCTGGCCCCCACCCCCCGCCTGCCCTTGCAGGGTAGGTGCTGCCCCCTCTCACTGAGACTCTTTGGAGGAGCACCTTGGGGTTCTCTCTCCCTGGACCCGGATGGGGGACAGGGGTGGCCCCGGCCTTGCTGCAGCCCCCGGGGAGTGGGCGGCAGGCGAGAAGGTGAGGAGCTCGGCCCCCCGCTGCGGGCCTGGGTCGGGCCGCCACCTGCTGCCTGAGCGCCTGGCCCTCCGGTGGGAGGGGAGCCCGGGGCCGCCCCTGGTCCCGCAGCCGGACCCTGCCCAGGCCCAGGACCGCCGGCTCCCCCGCCTCTCCGCACCCGCAGCCTGGGAGGGGGTGGCCGGGGCGCGGGAAGGCGGGCAGGCGGCGGCCGTTTGCTTTTGAATCTCCTGGCGCCCCGAGTGGCCCTTTCAAAGGCCGGCGGGGCGGGAGCGGTTCCCAGGCGCGCCCCGCCCTCGCGCCCCTCCCCCCGCTTTCCCACGGCCGCCGGCGGGTTCTCACGCCGCCCCTCCCCCGCCTGGGAATGGCTGCGCGGTCCGAGCGGCTCCTGGAGCGGGAGGGGTGTCACGCCCGGGGGCGCTGGGGGGGGCGGGGGGGCGCCCCAAGGCCGGGGGCGTGCCTATGTGCCGCCTGGGAGGTACTGGGGGGCCAAGGGAGGGGTTGGTATGTGCCGCCTGGGGACTGCTCTAGGCAAGGGGCGACCCTCACCCGCCCCCCCCTCCTCCAAGGGCCTGGGGTCAGAGGGCATCTTCTGGCCCCGATTCTGTTTGATTGAACCCAGGACAGGTGGTTGCCCTGCGCCCACGTCCTGGAGAAATGGGGTCCCAGGCCTGGGCGCCGGGGCTCTGAGCCGGGTGTGGTTTAGACGCAGGTGCAGCCGCAGTGCGACCTCGGGCAGCTCACTGCCCCCTTCACCGGGAACCCTCGCCTCTTCCAGGAGGGGCCTTGGCTGGCGGGCGGCAGGTCCCGGGCTGGGGCCGGAGGCCCGCCCTGTCCCCGTGGCTCCCAGCCCGCAGCGGCCTGTGCCTGTCCCCGCGGCCACGTGGCTGGGCTGTGCGGCCTCGCCTGGCGGCCCTGGGCCTGCTGGCCCACACCTGGGTCTCCAGGTGGCACAGTGGTAGAGGCTCAAGGGCACAGCTCCTGGGGGGAGGGGCGAGGAGGAGGCCTGCAGCCCCAGGGGTCGCCCTCACATCCCGTGTCCCTGGCGGGGGCGCCCTTGGGCGGGCAGTGCCTCCCAGTCAGGCCCCAGCTGTCCTTGTGCCAGGGCAGCTAAGACGGGGCTGTCCTCCCCTGCCAGCCCCCTTCCTCCTCTCCATCGGGGGGCGCCTGGTTCACCCACGATGGCCGTTGGGGACCCCATGGCTGGTTGCTGCTGCCCAGCCGCTCGGCAGCGTGTGCGGGTTTAGGCCAAGGGTTCCACTCCCAGGAAGTCGGGGCGAGGGCCCTCCTGTCCCGGGCAGGAGGTGGGCCCAGGGGGCTGGGGGAGGTCGGGTCAGGGGGCCCCTCTGTGAGGCCCAGGGTCAGACTTGGGGTCCCAGCCCTGTGAGGCTGCAGACGCCATGAGCCCAGCCTGTCAGGGAAAGTCCCAGATGCGGCTGCCGCCTCTCTGTCTACTCGGAGACGCACTTATCTAGGACTCCTCGAACCCCAAAAACGAGCGCCCAGAACACCCCCTCTCATTGCCCGGTGAGGGCACACAGGCATCTGTCCCGGCTGCTCACACGGAATGGGGTCAGGGAGACAGGCAGACACGGGTGTGCTAGGTGCTGGCGTGCTCGCCCGTACACATGGTGCTCCTGAGACACCTGGCCCCCCGGGGACTCCTGGGGTCCCAGTGCCCCCGGGGGACCTGCCCTGTGCTGTCAGCGCCGAGGCCCATCCCCCGCTCCCTCTGTGCAGACATTGTCCTGCCCCACAAAGGGGATGGGCAGTGGCCGGGCGGGGGAGGGGCTGGGCCCGTGGGAATAGACCTTCCGGGCCCAGGGGTGGGGTGTTCGCAGCGAGGACCTGCAGGGCCACCGGCCCAGGTCCCAGGCGCTGAGGGCGAGGCCCAGGGCTGGGGTTCTAGTCCTTACCGGGGTCCTGGGAACAGCAGAGCCGGCCAGAGCACATTCCCCGGCCCTCCCGCCCCCACCAGCATCTCCCGGGGACATGGGACCGAGCGGGGTCTCGCGGGCAAAGCCGGGCGACACGCGGATCGCGGAGGAGACCTCTCGGAGCAGATGGCCTGGGCCCACAGGTTGCTGCTGGGCCGGCGTGGGAGAGTGAGGTGTGGAGCAGACCCAGGCCTGGGCGCCTGATGGCTTCCTCCTGCAGCCCCGCCCCGTCCAGCGAGGTGTCAGGCCGCAGCCTGCATCCCAGCCCGGAGCCCAGCACCATTTGTTGAGATGTCTGGGGGGCGGGGGGTGGTTGTCAAGGTGGACAAGCCGCTGGGAGACCCTCTGGCCTCCGGCGAGCAGCCCTGGCTGCGGGGGTGGGGGCTCAGCAGGGACCAAATGGGCAGCCCCCTGGGGACAGGGACGCGTCTCCAGAAGCTGAGGCGCCCATGCACCCCATTTCCCTGAAGCACCTGGGACGCGGCTCAGGACAGGCAGTGACCTGGCCTCTGGGTCAGCCCGGCTCCTGGGCCGGGTCCCTTCCCTGCAGGTGTGACTGGGATTCTGGTGCCGAGCAGAACCGGCCGGCTCAGGGGTAGCCTTCCCTCGGCCCCTGGGACTGACCCCTCTGGGCCTCCAGCTGTGGCCCCCCACATCTCGGCCGCGGAGGACGGCCAGGTGTTCCAGGGCCTGCTGTGGCCCCACCTCAGACCCTCTCCGGCCCCGAGACCCACCTCCAGGGAAGTGGCCAGAGCAGCCCTTGTCCAACCTCCTCGGCCCGGGGCAGCAGGGGCAGAGCACCCGGGGGCCCTGGCAGTACCCAGGCCTGGCCCTCGTGGTGGCCCCGCACGTGGGCTCCTGCCCGGCCCCAGGCTGTCCCTGTGCTGCCCTGAGTCAGGCGGCACTGGGCGGGTGCTGGCTGCTTGCCGCCTCCCAGCCAAGTCGTGGGAACCAGGAGAGCAGGCGGACCCCTGGGACCAGGAGCCCGCAGCCTTCCCAGCCCCTCCTACCCACTCACCTGGCCCCGCCCTCCCAGCCGGGCTCTGGGGGCGGCAGCCAGCCCAGCCCTGCCCTGCCCTGCCCTCAGGCTTCCTTGCTGGGGGGCGGGGGGGCCTGGACAGTCTCTCTGCCCAAGGATGGGGTCTGCATGGGCCCCAGGAGGTGGGGTGGCTCCACGGCCCTGTGCACAATCCCCTCGGCCAGCAGGGCTGTGCGGGGTCCTGGCCGCCGGGCCCTGGGACTGGGCAGTTTAGTCCCTCAGGCGCCCCTTTTCTTCCCAGCGGGAGGCCAGAGGCGCCGCTGCCCCCTGGGTGTCAGAGAGCCCTTGGGTGGACGGGCACTGAGCCCAGCCCTGAGCCCCCGGGGCAGGGCACCCCAGCAGTGGGCAGGCAGAGTGCAGCACCTCGGAGTGCATGGGAGCCAGACCCGCAGGGGAGCCGGGTGCCAGGTCTCCTGCTGTGGGAAGCAGGGGGGGGGGGGCAGGAACCGGCTTTTCCAGCCGTAGGGTGGGGTGGGGTGGGGGCAGGGCGCTCAGGGCCTATCGGGGTGGCAGTGGGCACCAGCCGTGGGAACTCTGGCACCGGTGGTTCCCGAGGGTGTGGCCAGGGCCCTGTGGATGGCACCACGTGTGCCTGCTGCCATGACTCAGCGTGAGCTGGCCACCCCGCCCAGGCGTGCACACTGGCCCGGGTCCTGGGAAGCTGGCGACCCTCGCAGAGGCCCTCCCGGCCTGCGCTCTGCCCCTGCCGCTGGTTGGTCCTGCGCCTGCTGTCCCCCAGTGGCCTGTCCCTCCGTGGCCTGTCCCCCAGTGGCCTGTCCCTGCGTGGCCTGGACAGGGAGAGCAGGGCCATGGCAGGCGGCTCAGGACAGCTCAGCTGGACCTGGAGTGACCGCAGGCCAGACCTCAGCCTGGGCTTGGCCTGCACTCCTGGCCCCCGAGCCCCGTAGACCTGCCACCAGGGACACGGCACAGCCTCCCTGTGCCAGAGGCTCAGTGGGGGGCAGGAGGCTCGGGGTGGGAAGGCTCTGTGGTGGGATTAGCCCTGCCTCCCCACCCAAGTCCCCCCAGCAGAGGCGGCCCACCCACCCAGGAGCCCCTGCCCCCCACCCCCGCCCGCCAGCTGCAGAGCCGGAGACCAGCAGTGAGGCCCCAGGTGAAGTCAGGGTGTCGAAAGGCCGTGGGAAAGGGTGTGTGGGGGCCGGGCGGCACTGCCTGACGTGGGCTCACCTGCAGCTCCCGGGCCTGAGGCCACCACCTACCCACCGGCCCCGGAGCCATGTCACCAGAGCACTTCCAGCTCACCCAGGAGGCGTCCCTCCTGCGGCCTAGGAACACCACCACCACCCCCCGCCCGCCTTCCACGGCGGGAAGGGCTCTGACCAGTGTGCCCTGCATACCCACCCGGGAGCCGGGTCTCCATGGGCACAGACCCTCACCCTCTCCCGTGCCCCACACCCCGTCACCCAAAGGAATCCTGGGATCCAGACCCTCCCCTGGGGCAGCTGCATGGGGAGGGCCAGGTGGACCCCCAAGCCTTGCCCACACCCCGGTGACTGGCTCACAGGAGCCCACTGTGTGGCCTGGACAAGGACCCCGCACAGCAGCAGCGTGACTTCACCCCTGACCCCTCGGGGACTTGGTGCAGAGAGAGGCCTGGACACTGAACGGCCCTGGCTCCCCCAGATGGGCCGCAGGGTCAGGGCAGCCATGGTGTGGGCCCTGCAGGGTCTCAGGAGCCGGGAGAAGCTGCCCAGGCCCCCTGGAGCCACTGCAGGCAGGGAGGGCTCCCAGGAGGTGGTGCACCCGGGTCCTGCCGGGAGCGGGAGGGATGTGGTGTCTACAGGAAGCACCCTCCAGACCCAGAGCTGCGAGGAGCAGGGCGGAGGGTGGGGGGGCGGGAGGCCCCCCTCAGCCCTGCTCTGTCCCCAGGCCTGTAACTGTGACCAGTACCTGAAGGTCTCCAGGGACCTGATGACACAGCTCGTGGGGCTCAGTGGCCAGAGAGACCCCAGAAGCGCGGGTGAGTATGCCCCACAGTCGGCGGGACCCCGCTGCTGGCTGCCCCTGGGCTCACTTGCAGGGGTGCAGGCGGGGCGGGCAGGTGGGGAGACAGCACCCCGCAGGCTTGGGGTGCGAAGGCTGCTCTACAGGAGAGGATGCCGCGGCCACAGGGCCCTCTGGGTGGGGACACTCCTCTCCAGGGGGCCCTGCTTGGTGCTGCTCAGCCACCCGAGCACACGTGGCCTCAGCAACACGAACCAGCGGGGCTGGGCAGACAGCAGGACAAGCCCAGCCACCCACCCGCCAGGGCCGGTCCGACCCAGCGCCCAGCCTCAGTTTCCCTTTTTAGAAACTTAGAAAGAGGAGGGTGGCCGTGACGTTGCAGGCTGGTCGGTGAACGGGCCCTGCCCTCGGCCACTGTCTCCTGCCTCCGGGGAGAGGGGCCCGGCGAGAGCCATGCAGGGACCTCTGGGGCCTCTGGGGGGACGGGGTGGATAAGGGGCATCTTGGGGCCCTCTCGTGGGGTCATCCTGGGGCCAGGGTGCTTCTCTGGGAAGCTGACGTCCCACCCAGCTGCTCCTGTCCTTCCCGCCTCCCTCTGAAGTGTGGGGTCAGCGTAGGGGCCCCCACCCGCGGGTGAGCCGTCCTGGCAGCCATGTCCGCCCCAGTCAAGGCCCGGGAGGGAAGGACTTGGCAGTGCTCTCCGCAGGGCCCCCCGTCACCCCCAGGCTCTTGCTGGTGTGTGGGGGGGGGCGCACCCATGCCCATCTAGTGCCCCAGGAACCACCAGGGAAGGGCTGGGGTCAGGCCGGGCCGAGCAGAGAGGCCAGATGGAGGTTGTGGCCTTGCTCGGCTCCAGGAGGCCACGGGCTGAGGGGCGTCCCCCACTCAGACCCCGGCCCAGCTCCTCCGGGGCCAGCTGTAGGGAAATGTTTGCCAAGCAAATTATGAGGGCGCACAGGGCGGGAAGGCCGCTCCTGCCGGCTGAGAGGCCCCTGAGCTGGGCAGCCTGGCCCTCCCGGGCTCTCTGTGGGGCGGGGTCTCTCGGGCACCCTGAGCTCCAGCAGGGCCCCCGGGTCCCGCCACCTGCCCTGGTGCGGATTGTGCAAGGACTCCTGGCAATGGCTTATCTGCTCATCACACGCAGGCCGCCCGCCCGCCGCCCGCAGGCCCCTGGTGCCTGAGACCTTTGAGCCCCAAGAACAGCCCAAGGTGTGCGTTCCCATGGACGGGGCCTGGGCTGGCACCGACGCCTCCTGCCCTGCCCTTCGGCCCTTGCCCCCGGGGGTGAGGGCGAGGCTGGGCTGCTGGGGCCCTGTTCTCAGGGGTTCCTGATGTCCTTGATTGACAGGTGACAAGGCCCAGAGCGAGGACACACAGGAGCCAGGTGAGCACTGGGACGGCCCCCGGAGGACGCCCGGGCCCGGCACCTGGCCTGCCCTGAGACGGGGTTTGGGTCCCGGCCCCGTAGAGGGACCACTTGAGGGGACGGTCCTGTGCCCGGGGCTGGCGGGGTCAGTGGTGGGAGCAAGGGGAAGGAAGGGTGGGGTCCCTGGGGAGGGGAGGAGGGGGTGGGCGCCGGAAGCCAGGCCTCAGGTGGCTACCTCCACCCACCCAGGCTCCGCCCCCGGGGAGACGCCGGGCCTCACGTATGACCCCCCCTGCCGCTGGCTGGAGGCGGCGGAGCTGCGGGCCCGCGACCCGGCCACGCTGGGCAACGGCACGCGGCTGCAGCTGGCGGGGGTCCCGGCGGGCGTGCTGCGGCGGCCGGGCCTGCGCCACTTCTTCTGCTGCTCGGGCTGCGGCAAGGTCTTCTGGGAGGGCTCTCACCTGGGCCGCGTGGCCTCGCAGTTCCACGACGTCCTGGCCGGGCCCCCCGGCTCCCAGGAGCCCGGCCCGGCCCCCAGCCCCTCCTGAGCCGCCCAGGCCCACGGGCCTGCACCGACAATAAAAGCGGAAAAGGCCGCACCTGCGTGGCCCAGCCGTGCATCATTGCTCACACCTGGCGCCCGGCTGTGGGCCGAGTGGCTTCCACGTGTCGGCGCCGGCGACTGAGCCGGGGCTGCCCTGTGCTCGGGTGGGGCGCAGGGCGGGCAGGGCTTGCCTGGGAGGAAACGGCCTGGGCAGCGGCCCAAGGGCCGGACGTGGCGGCTCCCACGTCCGCTGGAGCCCAGTGAGGCTGGAGGTGGGCAGGGGCAGGCCGGCCCCAGGCCCTTGCGGCCCACCCACCAAGCCACCCTCTCCACCCACCCTCTGCCTTCTCACGCCAGGAGCCAGCCCCCTGGCCAGGCAAGGGCCCCCTTCCCCCACCCCGCTCCAAGGAGCATGGATGGTGGGGTCCTGGGGTCACTCTCTAGGGAATGGGCCCAGCGCGCCTGGTGCCCGCGGCAGGCAGGGCAGCCACCCTGGAGGAGGGGCCCCTGCTCTGCGCGCTGGCTCCCGGCTCTCCCTCCCTCACGCCTGGTCAGGGCTGGTGGCCTCCTCTTGGGAGAGGAACCAGCGACCACGTTACAAGTCAGGGCCCTGCACCCGTGTGCTCATGCCTCGCCTCACACCTGCTAGGCCCACTCCGGGGGAAACTGAGGCTCGGGCTCCTGGCTGACCTCACGGGAGGCCTGAGGGCACCATTGCCAGGCGTGGCGCACAGGAGGGGGCCCGGGGACGCGGCCCACAGTGGAGGTTCCTGCCAGTGGCAGGCCTGGTCCGGCTGCATTTTGCTCCCGCCCACCCTGCTCACCCCCTCCGCTCGCCCCAGGAATGCGCCCCCCCTGGTCACATCCCTTTCCTGTCCTTCCTGCCTGGAGCGGAAACCGAGCAGAGTTGGCCCAGGAGCCCGGGCGGAAGCCTCCGGGGTCGGCGGCCTGGGGCTGTGCTGGGCCTGTCTCCCCCGGGGCAGGCTCACCTGCAGGCCCAGGTGCCACGGCCTCAGTGCAGGGCGGCACTGGCAATGCCAAGCCAGTCCCTGCCCCAGCGCTGGCCATGGACCCTGAGCCCCAGGGGTGCAGCCCTAGTGGGGGTCAGACTGAGGCGTATGCAGGGGGGGCCCATGGGCGACCTGCCACCCTCTGAGTCCTTCCTGTCTTCCAGAGCCCACCTTGTGCCAGGTGCCGGCCCACTTAGCACCCCAGCAACCCTGGCCTTCCTCTCCCTGTGGGCATGGCGGAGCCCAAGGGCCAGGCAGGGTGCCAAGATGAGCGGGCAAGCTGGATCCCATCAGGGAGGGGGACCCTCTGCAGCTGGGGTGGCCTGTCCTGGGGCAGACTGACCACACTCCTTCCCTGGGAGGTTAAGAGGAAGCAGGAGGGGTGCCCGGCCCGCCTGCTTCTTGCGGGCTCCCTCTGACCGAGCCCTGGTGTAGCCAGCCCTGGACAGACAGAAGCTGGAGCCGGGAGGCCGGGACCACGAGGGGCGAAGGCTGAGTCCTTCTCGTCCCGCAGGTCTGACCCCCACCGCCCTCTGCCCTGCCACACGCACAACTCTGAGGGGAGAGGGCAGCTGATGGGGTGCCTGCCCCGTCCAGCCTGCCTTCCTCCGCCCCGTCCTCTGCTCCCAGCCTGGCCGCGTCCCTCCGGGACCCCCTGGGCTCACAGGCTCACGCCAGCCCACCCGGCTCCGGCCTCCCCGACGTGGATCTGAGCTGGGCACTCCCTCCGGCCCTTCCCCAGCTGGGGTCAGACACCGGCCGGGCGGGCAGCCTGTAAGGCCCGCGGGGCGGGCAGGAGCCACGATTGTCTGCGGCAGTTCCTGCCCGGGCGGGCGGGCGGGCGTCCTTCCTGCGCCCTGGCCGCGCTGGCCGGCCGAGTGTTTGTTATTTGATCCGTATCCTCGCTCGGCCCCTCTACCAGGTGCCTGGGCTGCTGGGAAGAAACCCGCTCCTCTTTCCCACGCTCCCAACACATTTTAATGAATTAGCTGGAAGCCCCGCCCCCACTGCCCGCCTGCCCACGGCCTGTTCGCCCTCCTTCGCCTGCCCAGTGCCTTTAAGGTGGCCACAGGCCTCGGCCCGGCTCTGCTGCTGCCCCATCAGTGCTGCCCTCCCCCGCGAGACCTTCCCAGCCGGGGTCCAAAATGTCCTCCAACCTGCCCCCAATCCCACGGCTCTGAGCCTCCAAAAAATGGGTCCCCAAGGGGAGAAGGGGTCTCCAACTCCGGCCTCCTCCTCAGCCACCCCCTGAAGGACAGGGTCCAGCCTGGTGGTCAGGGTGGGTCTGTCCCCCCTTCCCAGTATGGGCTTCTTCAGAGCCAGCAAACCGCCACACACACTCACACACACACACACACAAACTCTCACACACACACACACTTACACACGCGCACACACACTCACACGCGCGCGTGCACACGCACGCAAACACACGCGCGCACTCACGCGCTTGTGCACACGCACGTGCGCACACACGCACACAACACTCACGCACACTCACACACACACACACATACTCTCACACACGTTTCTCAGCCCCGGGGAGCCCGCCCCCTCCCCCGGGGCATTTGGAACAAATGTCCCCCTTTTGGACTGTCCTTCAGCAAACACTGAGGCCGTGTGTTGGGAGCCCGGCCGCACCAGGTCAGCTCTGGGCCGCAGGACCAGCGAGGTGTAGGCCACCCTGTGGCGTCCCCTGAGCCCACAGAGCAGCAGCCTGGCCGGGGGCTCGCCCGTGGGCACACGGCAGTGGCCGGCCCAGATGCCCATCTGACCTGTACCCCTGACGAACCGGGGCGGGCGGCCCGCAACCTTGGGCCAGACTCCCGGGGCCATGCCCGTCACACCGTGCCCGCGGGGGGCGCCGCGGCTGCCAGTTCCCTGGCCCGTGGCGGCCGGGAGTTCCCACACTGCACGCACAGGGCCCCTTTGTCTGCCCACCCCGACGCCCGTGGGGGGTCAGTGGGCCTTCTCCCCCCGGCTCTGCTCCGGGCCCAGCCGCCTCCAGATGCCCTCCTCCAGCCGCGGAACTCAGGCCCCTCTGGACCCCCACCTCTGGGAGGGCCCTGGGCGCGCGGGGCCCTGGCAGGTGCCTGAGAAACAGGCCTGAGGGGAAGAGGCCTCGGCCCATCCGAACACGTTCCCGGAGCTCAGCCGCCTTCCCCACCCACCCGTTCCCGGCAGCAGGCGGGTCCCTGCTCAGCCGCCAGGCCCTGGTCCCGGCGCTGGGGGTTGTGGGCCGGGTCAGCACCCCCTCCAGGTGTTCACAGCTCAGCAGCCACGGACCCCAGGCCCTCTGTTGAGCCAGGGGCGCCCCCTCGCAGGGCGAGTGGGACCAGGATGGGCTCCCGATGGCAGCGGCACCGCCAGGTCACGCCCATGGCCCAGCCCGTGCTGCGCTGGGCTCACCCCCCTGCTCGGGGGCAGGTCCTGAGGGGAGCAGGTCTGAGCAGACCGGCTGGACCCCCAGCCCCAGGAGCGAGGGACTCGGGGGCCCTGGCTACCAGGAGGACCCCAGGGGAGCCGCCCGGCGGTGGCCCTGCCTCGCCCCTCCCAGAGCCCCAAGGAGGCGGGGGCACCCCCACGGGTCGTGAGGCCCGGGGAGAGCCGTCCTCAGACAAGGCCTGGAGGGTGGTCTCCCAGCTGCGCCCGGAGCTGCTCCTGGGGAATCCCCAGCTTCTGCAGGAATGCAGGTCCCAGGCCGCCCGCCGCTCCCAGAACCCGCCTCCCGCGCTCCCAGCGGCCACAGCCGGGCCATAAACTGGAAACCCTAATGAGATTTGGGGCCGAGCCGTGCAAATTAAAGGCGGTTTATGGTTTGGAATGAGTCACTTCAGGGCTCCCTCTCGGAGCAGAGCCCGGGCCGCTCGCTCGCCTGGCCGGGCCCTCCTGTCCCGAACATGCTGCTGGGGGAGCCCCAGGGGGCGGCAGGCCACCAGCCCCGGCTTCCTCCCCGGGAGCCCCAGGTCTCCGTCAGGGCAGGGGTGCGAGCCAGCCAGGCTGGGGGACAAACGGGGTGACCCGGGAAGGACCCGCGTGGCTGAGACCACACGCCCGAGATGTTCGTCGAGTGGTCACCCGAGTTGACCCTGCGTCCCGGCGGCCGGGCTGGGAGGGTCGCGGCCGCACTCCCGCATCGGGAGCCGGAAGGGGTCTCCACCCGGACCTCCGGGGTCTGCGATGCTCGCGACCCCCCACCCAGGACAGGTCGCCCGCGGGTCCATCGGGGTCGCGCTCTGCTCGGGCCGGTCCCGTCCGCGCGGGGCGCCTGGAATTCCCCGGGTGGCCGGAGGGAAAGTGGGCGGGCGACGGCGGAGACACGGAGGGCGGGAGCCCCGGGGGGTGGGCGGCGGCGCGGCGAGACAGAGACCGCCCCCGCGGCCTCGGGGCTCCGGTCCCGCGCGGCCGGCGACCAGCGCCCCCTGCGGCGAAGCGCGCCTCCCCGCCGCGCCCCCGGCCACGCCCCGCCCCGCCAGCCCCGCCTCCACGCAGCGCCGCCCAATCGGCGGGCGGCCGGCGGGCGCGTCACGGGGGCCCATTGTTATGCAAATATAAAGGCGGTAAAAGGCTCCCCGGCGCGGCGGGCGGGCGAGCGAGTGCAGCGGCGCGTGGGGAGGCGCGCGGGGTCCGCGCGGGAACTGCAGCCGGACCGACCAGGGGCCCGAGAGCGCGGCGCCGCCGCCCCGGCTCGGCCGGCCCCCGAGAGCGCCGCGCCAGCCTCCGTCGCCCGCCCGCCCGGGCGCGGCTGGATGCGGCGGGGCCCTGTGGCGGCGGCCCCCGGCCCCCAGCGCCCGGAGCGCCCAGGGGCGGCGTGCGGGGCCCGGGGGCGCCGCGCCCTCCATGCGCCCAGGCGGGCCCCGAGACAGCCGGGGGCCCGCGCTGAGCCCGGCCCGCCCCGCCGCGCGCGCCCGGCGGCAGCATGAGCCAGGCCGAGCTGTCCACCTGCGCGGCGGCGCCCACGCAGCGCGTCTTCCAGGAGGCCGTGCGCCGGGGCAACACGCAGGAGCTGCAGTCGCTGCTGCAGAACATGAGCGGCTGCGAGTTCAACGTGAACTCGTTCGGGCCCGAGGGCCAGACGGCGCTGCACCAGTCGGTCATCGACGGGAACCTGGAGCTGGTGAAGCTGCTGGTTAAGTTCGGCGCCGACATCCGCCTGGCCAACCGCGACGGCTGGAGCGCGCTGCACATGGCGGCGTTCGGCGGCCACCAGGACATCGTGCTCTATCTCATCACCAAGGCCAAGTACGCGGGCGGCGGCCGGTGACGCCCGCCCCGAGCCGGCCGCGGGCCCCACGCGTGTCGCCTCTGCTGGACCTTCCCGCCAACTACCTCGGTGTGCGCCGCGGCCACGACGAGTCCGGCGCGCGCGCGTCTGCGCCCACGGGACCCGCGCGGCGCCCGTTCCCCGGGGCCGGCGCCCCCCCTGGCGGCCCGGGCCGGGCAGGAGCGCTTCCCACGGCCCCGCCCGCGGCCTCGCGGGTGGGGGCGGGGCGCGGGCTCTCGCCCCTTTGAAATTTGAGTCCGGCGACCAGCAAGTTCGGAATCCCGCGACACCGGATCCTCCGCTGGAAGTGCCGCCCCGGAGGAGGAGGCGGCGGGTGGCGGGGACGCCGGGCTCGGGGCGCCCCCGCCCGCGGCACCGCGGCCGACGCGCCCCGGAGGAGAGCCGCGCGGTGGCCGGGGTTCGGAACTATTTATCGTGTGTCTGTATTGGTGGGTGAGGTTCGTGCGCTCGATTCCTTTCTGTTTGGGAAACACTGCGCGTGGTTACGGGGGACGATGCACGTTCTTCCTGGTCTCACAGCTGAGAACTTGAGCCTGTCCTTTCGGGGTTGCACTGAGCACCGCCCGCCCGCCGGCCGGCCTCCCCTGCTGCTTCCTCTGGCCTGGCGCGCCCCCCGCTCCTTCCCTCCCTCCCCCTCCTGGCCCGCCCCCCTCTCCCCCTGCCCCCCGCCCCTCTCCCCCTCCTTCCCCCTCCCTTGTCTGCCCCCTCCCCCTTCTCACACACACGGCTCCGTCTGAGTTTGGGAAGCCCTAGGCCGCCCCCCAAACCTGCTGGTTCTCTGCTGAGTCCGCGGGAGGACCCTGGGCGCCGGGCGGGCGGGGTGGGGGGCGCATCCCTGGTCTCGTGAGCCCTGTGAGAGTGAACAGTCGGTTGCACACTTTTTTAAAAAAGTAAATGGATTTGCCACGATTATGTCATAACATTTATGACAATATAAACTATTAACATATTGTAAGCCAAGTGCTAGGTGTATTTTGTGAATCTTGGTTATAACCCCATTTTAAAGGGCGTTGTGTAGGCAACAGTGTACCCATATTTATATTTTTATAAAATGCCTATAAGACTGTGAATCGCTTGTGCTAATGGCCGAGTTGAAGGACTGTTTGCCCTTCCTCGGCCTCCCGGGGTTTCAGGAACCCGATTCGAACCCCAAAATCCTGCCGTGGGGGAGGGGCCGGGACGGCCGCGGGGGGGGGGGGTGAGGGGCGGGGGCGGTGATTCCGCGTCGCTCTCTGTCGGGGAGGCCTCCCCGGCCCCCCTCGGTCCAGTTTCCTATGCAACCCCACACCCCTGGCTGTTTTGATCCCGAGAAATAAAAGGGGACTGAATTATTCACATTTAAATGAGGCTCCCTGGGTGGAAGTGCTGCTGACCCTCCCTGCGAAAATGGGGGGCACTTGAGGACGCAGGTGGGGGGGCCCTGCCGGTGCCTCGCCGCCCTGGCTGCCCGTCAGGAGAACGGGCTGATGACGGGGGGCGGGGGCACAGATTGCTCCACAAGGAGTGTTTCTGTATATTTTTTTCTAGATGCAAATAACGTTTTAATTATGTTAATTAATGTCAGACTGTCTAGGCTTATGGAAGCTGTGTGTGGGCCCGGCCTGATCTTCTAACTGGATGAAGTCTGCAGCCCATCCCCGCGTGTACGATACCCTGTAGCCCAGCGTGGGAAATTTGTCAATAAATTTTTCATTGATCTTTTTATATTAAAAAGCAAAAGGGTTGTTGGTGCTTCTTGGGCCGGCCCGGTCCGGCTGCACGGTGCGTGGCTGGCTTTCACCTCCCCACGGAGCCAGGCTCCGGGCTCGGCCGGACCCCTCTGCGGCCCGTGGCCACACGCAGGACTCGGAGGGGCCAGGGCGGCCGTCGGCACCTGAGCGCAGCGCTTCCCCGCTCCCTGCAGAGCCGCTGAGGCCTCCGCGGGGGACCTCCTGCTCCGAGCTCTTCCCTGACCCCCAGCCTGAGAGGTGAGGTCGAGGGGGACCCTCTCGGGCTGCTGTGGGTTCATGCTAGGGCACCTTCTAAATCTGGGGGGACATCATGGTTGCTCGCTCCTGATAGGGGGGCCCTTCTCTCTGACCCGGGTGGCGGCCGGGAGCTGAGGAGGCCGGGCCCTGGAGCCGGCCCCGCTCCGGAGGGCACAGCCCTGAGCTGGACGCGTGGAGCCTCGGGGAGCAGTGACGGTGTCTGCGCCTGCTGAGCGGAGCTGGGGGTCCCTGGGGAGGGGCAGGGTGTGCCCGGGGCCCCTGGGGAGGGGCAGGGTGTGCCCGGGGCCCCTGGGGAGGGGCAGGGTGTGCCCGGGGAGCCCGGCAGGCGAGGGAGGTCGCGCAGCCCCCGCTCGGCTCCCTCGTCTGCGGGGCGGACACGGGCCACTCCCTCCCGCCCTGTCACCCTCCGGCCTTCCCAGCGCTGGTGTCGGGCATTTCCTGTCCGCCCAGCTCCCTCCTGCCACCTGCGGAGGTTGGGCAGCCCATGGGCATGGGGGCCGGGCCTCCGCCGACCGCCCACAGCACTTGGCGCAGCGGTCGGGCGCCACCTGAAGACCAAGGTAGCGCTGGTTTGGGCCTTAGCCTGCGGGGGGAGAGGGGGTGCACGGCCCTGATTGTCCTCTCCTTGGGGTCTCCCTGGTGGAAAGGCAGCCTGGGGGGGGCGGGGAGCTGGGGGGCTTTCCAGGCACGTGGCTGCCGCTGGGGGAGACGGGGGCCCCCCTGAGGCCTCGCCCAGAGCCGCGGACTGAGCAAGGCTTTGGTCTCAGGAGGCACCGACCGGCGCTCAGCCCACGAGGGGGGCCTGGTGGGTTCCTGCTGCCTCTGCCCAGGGCCCGTCTGTGCACAGACCCCCTTCCAGCCTGGTCCCCGCAGCAGCGAGGGGCGCCGGGGACAGGCTGCCCTTTGACCGGCAGAGCCCGGGGAGCGCCCTAAACCAGGTTCACCCCCACGTGGTCGGGGGGCAGCACACAGGAGCGTGTTCCTCCCCTCCCAGGCCCGCGGGAGGCACAGTGGCCTGGGGTCTGCAGGTGTGGGGGGCCTGAGGGCCCGCCAGGCCACGGGAGACCCCGGGCGGGGCGGCGGGCAGGGGCTGGGCCGATGGAGAAAGGAGACGGACGAGGACAGGCCCACCCGCGGCTTCAGCCGAGAGCTCGGCGAGCCCGTCCAGCTGCTCCCTGGCCCCGGCGCCGGAGGGACTCTGTTGGGAAGGACGCCGGACGGACGCCGGACGCCGGAGGCCGGCCCGCAGGTGGGAGCCGGGAGGAGGGAGGCAGGATTGGGGGGACCAAGGCGGGAGCCAGAGAGACGTTAGGGGGGCAGAGGGGCTGCCCTCGGGGCTGTCCCCCAGGGGCCTTGCAGCCCAGCACAGACGGGTGCACAGCGGCCCGGGGCGCGGTCCTGTCCCGCCGACCGGGAGCCCACGGAGGCCGGAGCTGGGCGGCTGGGCACAAAGCCTGAGCCGGGGGTGCGGGTGCGGGGGGGGGGGTCGGGGAGCCCCTGGACGGCCAGGCCCCCAGGGGGGGTCTCGGGGCCCCGCCCTCCCGCACCTCCCGCCGCCCACGCGGACCCCGGGCCCCGCCCGCACCCCTCCGGGCGGCGCATTCTGCTGCGGTCGGACTGCCCTCCGGTCCGTCTGTCGGAGGCCCCTGCCCTTCCTCCCGTCCGCCCGGCGAGCAGCTGCCATGCTAATGAGGGGGCGGGCGGGGGCGCGAGGGGGGCCTGGGCTGGGGGGCTGGGGCTGCGGCAGCAAGGGGAGCCGGCCGGTCAGGCTGGGGGCGGGGGTCGGCGGGGGGAGCGGGGGTCTGCCGCGGCGGGGGGGTCCGGGGGGGCAGGGCGGGGGGAGCCCCGCCGCGAGGGCCTGGCAGGAGGGGGTGCGGCGCTCACAAAGGCCCCATCTTTGTGTTCAGGGCCCGCGGGGGGCTGCCTGCGCCCGGACACCCTTCCCGGCGCGGGTGGGTGTGAGCCGTAGGGACCAGCTGTCATCGGTGTCCTGGGGTCACGGCCTGGACCCCGCGGCTCGATCCGCCTCCCCCCACCCCCGGGCGCCCACCAGACGCTGCTGTGCGTGGGGCGTGAGGGCGCCCCGCGTGGGTGGGGGTCTGACAGCCCTGCGCGCCCCCAGGACTGGGTTGTTGGACGGTGGCGGGAGCCCCCAAAGGCGACGCCTGAGGACCCCAGGCCTGGCGAGACGGTGGGTGGTGGAGAAGGGGTCCCACGGGAGACGGGGACCCTCACTGCCCCCCCCACCGGCGCCCGAGGAGCAACAGGGGGTGGGGGGCGGGGACCCCGCGCCTGCTTCTTGGGCCCGCCCCGCCCCCCACACCAGTGGGGGTGGAGTCCGCAGGGGGCGCGGGGCTTTGGGGTGACGCCCCCGGGAGCTCGTCCCCCTCCATTGGCCGAGGACCGCGCGGCTTGGGCGGTGCTGCCGCCTCGTGGCCGCGGCGGGAACTGCGCCGGGGCCGGCGTCCGAGGCTGCAGGACCCGCGGGGGGCCCCCGGGCCGCGCTCCGCACCCCCTCGATGGTTCCGGCCGGGAGCTGGCGCCCCGCTTCCTGCAGCCCAGCGCCCGCCTCCTGGCAGGTACCCGGGTGCGTCTGGGTTTGCCGGCTGGGAGGAGCCCCGCGGCGGGCGGGGGGGGGCGGGGAGCCCCAAAAGCGTTCCGATGGGCGTGGCCAAGCCCAGGCCAGCTCAGCGGACAGGACAGGAGGTGAGGGCGCCCAGGAGAGAGCGGAGGGCGAGGGTCCAGGAGGGGCCCAGTCTCGCCGGCATGACCTGGGGCCCGGGCCGTCTTCTAAGGGACAGCCCTGCCCGGCCGCCCGCGGGGCTCAGCGGCTGAGCGGTGACCTGTGAGCCAGGAGGTCAGGGTTCGAGCCCCGCTCAGGGCACAGGCCCGGGCTGCCGGCTCCATCCCCAGTGCGGGGCGGGCAGGAGGCAGCCGATCCATGATTCTCCCTCATCATTGATGATTCTATCTCTCCCTCTCCCTTCCTCTCTGAAACCAATAAAAATCGACAGCCCCGATCTGAGAGCGTGTGGGGCCGGGATGGGAAGGGACCAGGCACGGAGGCGCCGGGCGAAGGGCTGGCATCGCTGCCAGGCCAGGTGGGCAGGACAGGCAGGATCCCGCCGCCTGGCCCTGGCAGGGAGGGCCCTGGGGGTGGCACCGTCCCCTGACTCAGAAAAGGGCAGGGAGGGGACCCCAGTGGCTCCGGCTTCTGCAGGCCCCACAAGGAAACCAGACCCACGGCCTGGACACAGCCCATCACCGGCCGGCCGGCGACTGGCAACGGGCGCCGTCCTCCTTTGAGGTCGAACGGGGAAGGAGCATGCTCCGGGCCCACGAGTGGACGAGTGGACGAGTGGACAGGCAGCCGGACACGGATCCCGCCCAGCTCCGTGGACACGCCACCACGTGTCGCACCTCAGGACACCCAGGAACCGTCGGGCCCAGTCACGGGGTGCTACCAGGTCACCCCACGGAGCCTGGGCCGCAGCAGAGGGGGCCCGGGGCGGGGGGCAAACTCTGGGGGAGGTGGGCATGGGAGCTGCAGGTGCTTCAGGCCACCCCCCCCCCCCAGGAAGTGCCTGTGCTGGGCGTGTGCAAGGAGGAACTCGCTGGTTCGAAGCCACACCCGCTCAGATGGAGCCTGCAGACCCCGGTTACCGGGACGGATCCCCCGGCAGGGAGAACCCCCGGGGGCCTGTGGTGTCCTGACACCCTGTGGGCCAGAACCCCAAGGGAACCAAGCCCAAATGTTCCACCAACTTCCCGGAGAGACGACGAAATGCAAACTAGCAGAGGCGTGCGCGCCGGTGGGTCTCTCAGCAGCTGCAGGCGGGCCTGGCCGCTCCGCCGGGTGGGCCTGGCGCTCCTGCGGCTCAAAGCAGCGCCTCACATTCAACCATCGAGTCCACATTCCAACCGACAACAAGGAGCAGGGACAGGTCACTAGCATCCGCTCCTTCCAGGACACTTCCTGGAAGTTGCTCTTGCTCCATCCCCTGGGCTAGAATTGGTCCCATGACCAAGCTCTGCGAGGGAGGCTGGGAAATGTAGTCTGTTGTTTAAAAAAAAAAGGTACTGTCCTCGCTGGTGTGGCTCAGTGGATGGAGCATCGACCTGCAGACTGAAGAGTCCCGGGTTCAATTGTGGCCAAGGGCACAGGCCCGGGTTTCCGGCCGATCCCCAGTGGGAGGGCGTGCAGGAGGCAGCCAATCAATGATTCTCTCATCAATGTTTCTATCGCTCCATCTCCCTTGCTCTCTGAAATCAATAAAAGTATATGTTTTTAAAAAATAGGTATTTAAACAAAATAGGTATTTGTTAAGCAAAATGGGTTTATTCCAAAATGAACAAGAATTATAATCCAGGATGTGCAGGCTTTGGTGAACAGGCCCCACCTGTCCCCGCAGCGGAAGCAGGGAATGCCCAGTTATAAAAGGGGGCGGGGCGCTGGGAGGGAAGGAACAGCGAGTCCCTGAGAAGAGCCCGGTCTGGGAACGCAGTGGCTTCTCATTGGCTGAGCTGTTGCCAGGCAGGGAGAAAAACTTCCACCAGACGGGCTAGTGACTGGGAAAAGGTCTCTTGGAGAAGGAGGTGTCTGCTGTTAGCGGTGACTGACAATCAGTGGTAAGTCCCCCGGGAGGACCTTCCCAATCCAATAAAAAGGAGGATTCTGCTTATGAACCTTCAGTTATTTCATCAAAACTCTGCAGCAGAAAATGGGCTCAGAGAAGAGCTGGTGGGGGCGGGCGTAGGGAGGGGTGAGGAGGCCTCCAGGCCTTCCATAGAGGATTCAAAAATCCAGGCTCTCCACGCTGTGTGCTTCGCCTTACTCTTCCCCATGATAATGAACACGGCACTCAACCCACAGAGGTTTGTGTGAAAAACATTCTAAGAACTGAAACTGCTGTGAATGTGAAAAAAAAATTAACCCTAACCCTAACCCTAACCCTGTCCCTAACCCTAACCCTAACCCTAACCCTGTCCCTGTCCCTAACCCTAACCCTAACCCTAACCCTAACCCGAACCCTGTCCCTAATTTTAA
Organism: Myotis pilosus; assembly: GCA_036010255.1. Lineage (NCBI taxonomy): Eukaryota > Metazoa > Chordata > Mammalia > Chiroptera > Vespertilionidae > Myotis > Myotis pilosus. The sequence continues at coordinate 73,551,710 of JASKON010000013.1, forward strand.
CCTAATTTTAATTTAACCTAATTTAATTTTGTTCTTAATTTTAATTTTAATTTTAATTTTAATTTTATTCTAATTTTAATTTTAATTTTAATTTTGTTCTTAATTTTAATTTTAATTTTAATTTTAATTTTATTCTTTATTCTTAATTTCTAAATTTATTCTTATTCTTATTCTTAATTTTAATTTTAATTTTAATTTTAATTTTGTCCCTAATTTTATTCTTTAATTTTACCTAATTTTAATTTAATTTTATTCTTAATTTTAATTTTAATTTTAATTTTTAATTTTTCTTTTTCTAATTTTAATTTTATTCTTATTCTTTATTATATATTCTAATTTTAATTTTATTCTTTAATTTTAATTTTAATTTTAATTTTAATTTTATTCTTATTCTTAATTTTAATTTTAATTTTGTCTAATTTTAATTTTAATTTTAATTTTAATTTTAATTTTATTCTTTAATAGTAATTTTAATTTTAATTTTAATTTTATTCTTAATTTTTTAATTATAATTTTAATTTTATTCTAATTTTAATTTTATTCTTTAATTTTAATTTTATTCTTTGTTCTTAATTTTAATTTTATTCTTTATGTTTAATTTTAATTTTAATTTTAATTTTAATTTTATTCTTAATTTTAATTTTTTATTCTTTATTCTTTATTCAATTTTATTCTTTAATTTTAATTTTATTCTTATTCTTTAATTTTAATTTTATTCTTTATCTTTAATTTTAATTTTAATTTTAATTTTAATTTTATTCTTTAATTTTAATTTTAATTTTAATTTTAATTTTATTCTTTAATTTTATTCTTTAATTTTAATTTTAATTTTATTCTTTAATTTTATTCTTAATTTTAATTTTATTCTTATTCTTAATTTTAATTTTAATTTTAATTTTAATTTTAATTTTATTCTTTAATTTTAATTTTATTCTTATTCTTTAATTTTAATTTTAATTTTAATTTTATTCTTATTTTTATTTTTTTACTTTTCTTTTCCTTAATTTTAATTTTAATTTTATTCTAATTTTAATTTTAATTTTAATTAATTTTATTCTTAATTTTACTTTTAATTTTAATTTTAATTTTAATTTTAACCCTGCCCTGCCCTACCCCTAACCCTAACCCTAACCCTAACCTAACCCTAACCCTATCCCTAACCCTATCCCTAACCCTAACCCTCCCCCCACGGCCGGCTGTGCCCCCTCCCCCACGGCCGGCTGTGCCCCCTCCCCCACGGTCGGCTGTGCCCTCCCCCACGGCCGGCTGTACCATCTCCCCCACGGCCGGCTGTGCCCCCTCCCCCACGGTCGGCTGTGCCCCCTCCCCCCACCGCCGGCTGTGCCCCCTCCCCCCACCGCCGGCTGTGCCCCCTCCCCCACGGCTGGGGGGACCGGACTGGATGTGTGAGGACAAGAGGGCCTTGGAGCCGCGGCCTGTGTCCCGGTGACTCATTTCCTCCGGTGAAGGCAGGGCCAGCGGGTCACGGGACGCAGAAGGCGCCTGAGGCAGGAGGCGGTGAGAGGCCAGCGATGCGGGGCCCGGGGCAGGTGTCCGGGAGGTGTCGCCGGGGAGCCGCGTCCGGGAACAGGTGCGGGCCGGGGCGGGTGTCCGGTGATCCCGGCGGCGGCCTGGAGGAGACGGCAGGAGCTCCGCTGGAATCTGGAAGGAGCGGGAGCTGCAGCCCAAAAACTAGGAATTGAGCTGCTTCTCTTTCCACCCATCCTGACACGTTCACTGATTTGGAGGAAACTTCACGTGAGGGAAGCGTTGATGGTGCCCTGACCGGGGCTCCACCCACGACCTAGCTGTGTGCCCTGACCAGGGCTCGAACCCACGGCCTAGCTGTGTGTCCTGACCGGGGCTCCACCCACGTCCTAGCTGTGTGCCCTGACCGGGGCTCGAACCCACGGCCTAGCTGTGTGCCCTGACCGGGGCTCGAACCCACGTCCTAGCTGTGTGCCCTGACCGGGGCTCGAACCCACGTCCTAGCTGTGTGCCCTGACCGGGGCTCCACCCACGTCCTAGCTGTGTGCCCTGACCGGGGCTCGAACCCGCAGCCTAGCTGTGTGCCCTGACCGGGGCTCGAGCCCGCAGCCTAGCTGTGTGCCCTGACCCCGGCTCGAACCCGCAGCCTAGCTGTGTGCCCTGACCGGGGCTCGAACCCGCAGCCTAGCTGTGTGCCCTGACCGGGGCTCGAACCCGCAGCCTAGCTGTGTGCCCTGACCGGGGCTCGAACCCGCAGCCTAGCTGTGTGCCCTGACCAGGGCTCCACCCACGTCCTAGCTGTGTGTCCTGACCGGGGCTCGAACCCACGGCCTAGCTGTGTGCCCTGACCGGGGCTCGAACCCGCAGCTTCCTGGTGTGGACGACGCTCCGGCCCAGTGAGCGGCCGGCCGGCAGCACCTTCCTCCCAGCAGGAGACGCGCGCTCCCGGCCCCGCGGTGGACACGGCTGCCCCTCGTCCTGGTCTGAGAGGAGGGACCGGCCCCCCACTGGGAGGCACAGCCGGACGCGCCTTAAAAACCGTCCGAGGTCGCCCCGCCGCGTGGCTCAGCGGTTGAGCGTCGACCTTTGAACCAGGAGGTCAGGGTTCAATTCCCGGTCAGGGCCCAGGCCCGGGTGCGGGCTCGATCCCCAGTGGGGGGCGTGCAGGAGGCACCGATCCCCGCTTCTCATCACTGATGTTTCTGTCTCTCCCTCTCCCTTCATCTCTGAGATCAATAATAAGAAGAAGAAAAGTAGAAAAGAAAAAGTTATTAAAAATAAATAAAGCGTCCGAGGCCGATGGTAAGTCACGCGGGCTCATTGGGCTCCGACAGAACTTCGCTCCGATCGACAGGTTCCGGGAACGGCGGGGGGCGGGGGGTGCCCTTGGGGGTCGGGCCAGCGCTCCAGCTCTAGGATTTTGCCGACAGCTAGGGAGGGGGAAGGGGTGATTTTTCCTTCTTTTTTCTTAAAATGAGCCATAATCCCAGGAACTCGTTAATCTTTATTTTTTATTTTTAAACTGAGGTAACCTTGGTTAATACGATTCTATAAATTCCAGGTGTGGGACACTAACTGGACCTCTGTCTGGGCTCCGCACTCACCACCCAGCTCCGGTCCTTCCACCACGCGGCGGCCCCCACGCCCCGTCCCGGGTCCACGCGCGTCCACGCGCAGGGCAGGCCTTCTGGGCCGAGGGGACAGCCGGAGCCCGAACCGTGGCCGGTAAATGCCGCCTCAGTCAAGCTGTTTTTAAAATAAAACCAAAAGCTCCCACATGACAAATCTTTCTTAAAGGAATGAAACCAGAGTGATGAGGGTTACACAGCTGGGTGGCTAGAGTGCGAAGAAAACAAGGTCATTGTCTTAAAAGTTGGGGAGCTACTGGCGGGGGGCAGTGAGCAGCGGACGAGGGGGACCCGGGGACGGTGGGCGCCCTGTTTCTCAGCGGCGGGTGCGCCTGCTTCCTGAGAGGATCGGATATTCATCTGCTGGACACGCGCCTCGAGCGCTAGTCCCACCAGCGCCCTTCACACCCAACCTGAACGCACGGACCCGGATGCACAACGGGAGGAGCACACGCTCCATCGAGGCTCCGTCGGCCTCAGCGAGAGGGTCCGTCCACCTGCAGGCAGGGCGGGTGCAATGGCCCCGAAAACGTTTGCCAAAGCGGGTGACAAAACCAAGTTCCAAGGAAAAGCCGAGCCAATCTGCTCCTGAAGAGATGGCTCCTGTAGACAGGGAGGACCCAGGAGGCGCCAGGCGGACCCGCGGCTGGGAGCTCCGCCTGCGAGGGCTCTGACCTGGGGGTGAGGGTCCTGACCTGGGGGTGAGGTCCTGACCTGGGGGTGAGGGTCCTGACCTGGGGGTGAGGGTTTGTGACCTGGGGGTGAGTGTCCTGACCTGCGGGTGAGGGTCCTGACCTGGGGGTGAGGGTCCTGACCTGGGGGTGAGGGTCCTGACCTGCGGGTGAGGGTCCTGACCTGGGGGTGAGGGTCCTGACCTGGGGGTGAGGGTCCTGACCTGCGGGTGAGGGTCCTGACCTGGGGGTGAGGGTTTGTGACCTGGGGGTGAGTGTCCTGACCTGCGGGTGAGGGTCCTGACCTGGGGGTGAGGGTGGGCAGGAGCCAGAAGAGCTCCAGGGGTAACTGCCAACCCACTAAGGAGAAAGATGAAGCACCGTTTTGGGGGGACCACTACCCCCGAAAAAGCAAGAAATAAGAAAAGAAACGCACAGAAAAGGCAGGACTAAAAGGCCCAGCACGCAGTCACGCGCATGCGCACACCTTGAGCAACGCGACTGCACGGGGCTGGGCAGTGTGGGCTCCTGTCCCGGTTCGGCCTCAGAGGGCGGACTCTTCCCCCCGCCGCCCAGCCAGTGGGTTTGGGGTGGACAGAGCTGCGGCTGACACAGTCCTGGGGCTCCCAGCCCCCGAGCCCCCGCCGCCCGCCCCCCCAGCGGCTTTCCTCTGCGCAGGGCGCTCCCACCCCCGCCCCTCGGCCAGACCTGGGCCCAGGCCCGCAGATGGGCCGGGAGGGGCTGCGACCACACAGACGAGGGAGCCCCCCCGCAGCAGCAGGGGGACACCAGGGCGGGGGTCGGGCTGAGGTCAGAGGGGGGAGGGCGCACAACCTCTCCCGGCACCGAGCACCTGCCATCCCCCTCCCCCGCCCCCCTGGGGCTGGCTGTTGTCACGCGTGTCCGTGTCCTCTATGCCCGTCTCCCCGGAGGCCAGGGGTCCCTCTCGGTGGGCAGTGCACGCGCTCAGGGCGGCGGGGAGACGCGGGACCCGCCCCTGCAGCCCGGCCACCAGGTGGCAGCACTGAGCCGCCCTGAGCGCGGGGCTGCGGGAGGCGCCCGCAGAGCAGTAGGGGGGCGGGCGGGGGTGCTGCTCCCCCGGGGCTGGGGGCGGGGGCCAGGGCTCAGAGGCCTCCCCCCGGAGGTCAGGTCCCCCGCTTAGGCCACCTCCTGCCCGTCGCCCCCAGAGAGTGCCCCCTTCCACAGCCTCCGGGCCATCCACTGGGCCAGCTGGCCGCGTGGACACGCACCCCCCTGGGCCCCGGGCCCTGGGCCGGAGCAGCCGCTAGACATGCAGCTTCCCCCAGGGTACCCGAGGCCAGAGAGGGCTCCGGGCCAGGGGTCCCCAGAGTGGGCGTGTGTGTGTGGGGGGGTGGCTGCCGCAGCACCCGGGGCGATCACACAGCTCTACAGGCAACCAGCCGGCTGTGTGAGGCCGGGAGCCGTCACCGTCTCCGAGGCCATCTGCCCGGTGTCAGGGGGACACACCGCCCGTCTCCGCCTGCGCCGTGGGCACGCAGTGGGCGCGGGCGACTGTGGCCGAATGAAGAACCGGAGGGGGCAGGTTGGAGGTCTGGGGAGTTGGGTTTATTGGGGGCCTCGGGCGGGCAAAACCCCAGGGTCCGCTCCCCACCTGCCCCCAAACGTGCCGGGCTCCTGCCGGCGGCCCGGCCTGCGCTACAGGAGGTTCACCCGCGCCACCACCTGCTTGCAGCCGGTGACGGCAAACTCGCGGCCGGCGACGCGGTAGTAGCTGAGCTGCGCGGCCAGGCGCTCGGCGCGGGCCTGCTCGGGGAAGAAGCCCTCCCCGGCCATCTCGTCCCGGAAACAGTTGACCACGTCCTGCTTGTCCAGCAGCAGGAAGGGCACCACGGCCGCCGCCTGCCACAGCGGGTGCCCGCGCACCAGGAGCGCCTTCAGGCTGGCGCGCAGCTCCTCGTCGGCGCGGGCCCGGTGCGCGCGGTCCGGGTGCGGGGCCGGCGTGCGGGACGCGTTCTGCAGCACGAAGCGCGTGACCTCCGCGCCGCCCGCGCTGCTGAGCAGCACGTAGACCGCGTTGTGGAAGCGGTGCGGGCGCTGCGGCTGCAGGAGGCCGTGCAGCTCGTCCAGCAGCGCCGGCGGCATCTGCTCCACCTCGTCCAGCACCAGGAGCGGCGTCTTCTCCTCCGCCTCGGCCCGCGCCACCACGTCGGCCACGTGGCGCGCCAGCTCCTCGCGACAGGCCTGCGGGGCGCGCGCCGAGGGGCAGTGGTGCCGCGCGTGGTACTGCACCACCAGCGCGCTGTCCTCCAGCACCGCGCGGAAGTGGCGCGCCAGCAGGCGGCCCACGTGGCTCTTGCCCACGCCGCTGGGCCCGTGCAGCGCCAGGAGCAGCGGGCGGCTGTGCACGTGCGTGGACAGGTAGTCCCGCAGCAGCGCCACGAGGCGCCCCACGGCCGCCGGCTGGCCGAACACGGCGCGCTGCAGCGCCTTCTCCAGCCCGTCCAGGTCGTAGCGCAGCGCGTTGTCGTCCAGGTTCTCGATGGCGTTGAGCACCTGGAAGCCCACGATGGCCACGAGCAGCAGCAGGCAGCTCTGCGCTCGGCTGTGGCGCTCGGCGCGCGGCCGGCAGCGGCGCGAGGAGTCGGGGTAGAGCACCACCCGGCTGCGCCGTCGCTTCTTGCGCGGCGTCCTCGAGGCCAGCTCGGCGGGGCCGTCGAAGGTGAAGAACTGCGGCTGGTCCGCGTCCGCGCGAGGCGCCGGGGCCCCCGAGTCCAGCCCCGGGCCCGGCGTCAGCGGGCGCCGCTTGCGCAGGAGGCACACGCGGCGGCGCAGGCGGACCACGGCTCGCAGCGGCGCCATCACGCTCGGGCCGGGGGCGCGGGGAGCAGCGGCCACGGGCTCCGCAGCCCCGGGCTCCGCGCTGGGCTGGCCGCGGTCCATGGCGCCGGGGCGGCGCTCCGCATGCAGGTCGCCCTCCCTGCAACAGGAAGACGGGAGGGCCTCCAGACTCCCGCCCGGTGACCGGCACCGGGGCCTCTCCCCGAGAGAGCTCACCCCGTGGGCGGCCCGGCCTGTTCCGCCCGCGGGGCGGAGGGTCGCTCGGACCAGGAAGCAGCTCCCCGCGGGGCCCCATGCAAATCCCTCGCGTCCTCCCGTAAACAGCCGGGCCCAGAGGAAGTGGCCGGGGTGGGGGAGGGGACGCCGTTGGGGCGGCTTATCCGGCAGCCCCCCGCTTCCTGGAGGAGGAGTCCGGGCGGGCGGGCGCCCGATTAGGGGTGAGGATGGGTCACGACCCGACTCCGCCCCCGCCCGCCGCTCGCCTGCCCGGCGCCCAGGGCCCTCCGAGGACCAGGAGCAGCCGCTGAAGCGCTGGCCGAGCACCCCCTGGAGTTGGGACGCCCCACACACTCGGGGGAGGGTGGGTCTGGCCGGAACTTCTGCTTTTGAGACTGAGCCCCAGCCCTGTTCCCAGGCTGAGCCCAGGCCTCCCAGCCCCGCGCCCCCCAAGATCCTCCCAACACCCCTCCGTGAACACTGATGGAGGGACGGCCGGGGGCCCCGAGACGGTGGGAGACGGACAGCAAGACAGGACCAGGAGGAAAAGGGAAGAGCCACCGAGGAGATAGCTGGAGAGAGGCGGGGTGCAAACCCCTGGCCCCCAAACCACCCCATACCTGCAGCTGCGTCAGGCCAGGCTCCTGCCGGACCCCAGCCCCCCAGGGCAGCCCCTGCCTGCGCCAGAGACAGGCTGCGACTCAGGAAGCAGGAAAGGCCGGCTGCCCCGGAGTCGGCGGGTCAGGGGCCTGGGGCCGGCTCAGGCCTCAGGGCAGCGGCACCTGCGGGTCCCCAGGGAGTGTCCGGCGCGGAGGGAGCGGGGAAAGTTTCCGCTTCTAGCAAAGGAAGTGAGTCAGGGGTGTGTCCAGGGCGGGACTTGGGCTGGACGGAGGCGCCAGGCGGGGAGGCCGGGCTGGCTCATCCTGGTCCCCTGACCAGTGGGTCGCACTCCTCTTAGCCCTGCGGGCCCTGGGCATGGCCTCCACCGGGACCCCAGGGGCACTTGCACCTCCATCTGCCTCCACAGACACCGAGCACCCAGGACATCTCTGGCCCCCGACCCTCACAGGCGCCCAGTGGGGGAGGGGAGCCCACATCCCTCCCTGTTCTCCCCCCCAGCCCTTCCTTCCCCTTCCCTGACCCCAATCGGCCCCCAGAGCAGGGCTCATTTCCTGTTCTCCCTCCCCTCCCTCCCCCCGCCCCACTCAGGTCACTGTCCTCTCTGGCCTCCCAGGTGCTGACCTGCTCAGCTGGCTGCTCCCTGCAGGCACCGCGGTCCCCCCTCCACCTGGGGGTCACCAGTGCCGTCCACCCAGATGGATGGGGCCTCCCATTCCTTCCTCTGGGCTGGAGAAGCCCAGCTTCATGGACCCGTCTGTCCATCTTGACCTTGAGCCTCAGGGCACCCAGGGGTCCAGTCTGCTCCCCGACTCTTCCCTTAGCTGGGCCCACCTCCCGGATTCCCCGAGATGGAAGCAGCCCCCACAGAGCTGCCTCGCCGAGCTGCCCCGCGCCCACAGGGCCTGCCTGCGCCTGGCCCCACCCCCTCCGGCCACTTCTCCCACTGGGTCCTCCCATCAGTGTACAAACATGTATTTCTTTTAATATTTTTTTCATTGCAGAGGAAGGAAGAGGGAGAAACATCAGTAGTAACAGTCATGGATGGGCTGCCTCCTACACCCCCCACTGAGGATCCAGCCCGCAACCCAGGCCGGTGCCCTGACCTCCTGGTTCATAGGTTGATGTTCAACCTCTGAGCCACGCCAGCCGGGCTAAACATGTATGTCTTCCATCGTAAAAATCCACACACAAGCAAGCCCCTGACCTGCCCCACTGTGCCTTTGCTGTCCACGGCCCCTCCCAGGTGGCCCGTTCCCCCTCCCTGCAGAGCTGCACCCGTCAAGGTCACTGACTTCCGTGGAGCAGGACCCTCACGTGTCACTGCTGGGGGGGGGTGGGCAGTGTCTCATCTGGTGGCCTCCAGCCACGCCCAGACCTTCCCGGCAACGCGGCCCACAGAGACAGACAAGGTCGGACCCAGTGCTACAGCGACCCCCACCCCTCAGCACAGAAACGCGCACCCACTTTTACCAAAACGCTTTTATTTACACACGAGTCACGGCGGACGACGCGGACCCTCCCCTGCTGAGTGCGCCTGCGCAAGGAGCACACTCTCCCAGGGTAAACGGAGGCAGCAGGTGGGGCCTGGGCAGGGGCACCCTCTGCCTGGGGTCCCAGTACAGTGGCCTGTCCACTGTTAAACACGCAGGAGTCCTCAGAGGGCCAGGCTGACCAGCAACGCTGCTAACCTGTGCCCATGCCGGCCCCCCGGCCCCATGGCGAGCAGGGGGCTCCCCCCACTGAGCCCGCAGGCCCCACAGTGCACACCCGCGCAAGGCAGAGGTCACAGCCCGAACGGTCCGTGCCCACGCACACGACTGTGGGTCAGGGTGGGCTGAGGCATGGAGGAGGCACCTGCCCAGAGGACCACCCTGGGCATCAGCGCAGCCACCACCTGCCCACGAGCACCGCTCTGCCTCCGGGAGACACGGGTCCCAACGATCCCAGGCCAGGGTCTCCCGGGGCCGTCTCCTCCCCAGCGACTCGGAGACGTGTCAGAGGCCGGCCGGGGCGGGCACGGCAGGGAGGGGCAGCTCCAGGGCCGGGGGCTCGGTGGCCGGGGCCGGGCTGGGCTTGCGGTGGTCCAGCTGCTCCAGCTTCTCGCTGAGCTGTGAGTAGAGCTCCTTGACCGCTTCGCCGCTCTGTGGGAAGCACAGGGTGTGGGCAGGCCCCGGGCAAGATCGGGGCCCCCCGGGTGCGGGGCAGGGGCAGCACCCACCTGGCCGCTGGGTTCCAGCACCTTCTGCAGGGCCTGCAGCCTGGTGGGCGCTACACGGTGGTGCAGGTGGAGGAGGAGCCGCAGCACGTGCCGCTGCACGTTCTCCTTCCTGCGAGAGCCAGTGGGTGGCTGCAGGGCCGCCCGCCCCTGCCCCGCCCCGCCCCGCACTCACCCCGCCCAGCACTCACCCGGCCCAGCGGCGCCCGCCCCCAGCCGTACCTTGGGGAGGCAGTGAGCAGGAAGCCGTCGAAGAGGCTGCTGCAGAAGTCCTCCAGGGCAAACTCCTCGGCCAGCAGGGCCAGGTTCCCGGTGAGCAGGTGCAGGAAGATGTCGCCGAAGGCCAGGTCGCTGAAGGTCTCCACTGCAGGCACAGCGGGTCAGCCCGCCCTCGCCCACCTTGCTGGGCTGACAAGGGGCACCCCCTGGGCAGGGGCACCCTCGGCCTGGGGTCCCAGGACAGTGGACTGTCCACTGTCACACACCCAGCCCTGAGCCAGCGAGGCCATGGGCCCGCCCGCCCGCGGGAAGCCGATGCTCCCAGAAGCCCCTTCTTCCTGATGCAGCCTGAGCTCGCTCAGGGTCACAGGAAGGGGTCCACTCAGACCACGGTCTCTTCTTCCTGCTCGCACCCCACCCCCACCCATCCTCCCAGGGACGCGGCCTCCTCACTTTCGGGGGCTCCCTGATGTAGGGGACCTGAGAAGCCGCACCCCCTTCCTTAGGGTTATGGCGCCTCCCACCACCTGGAAAGGACTCTGACAGCAGGTGATGCGGGCAGAGGGTCTGAGAGCAGAGAGTAGAGCTCCTCGCTTTTACCACAACTTCCAGGAGACGTGCACTTGGGGGGAAGCCAGCTGGCTGCGGGAGGCGGGGCAGTCACGGGGGGGGGGGGGGGGGGCGCATCACAGTGGGGGGCAGGGCGGCTCCTGCACTCACCGAGCCCGGGCAGCAGGCGGAGGAGCGCGTTCTTGTTCCTCTGCTTGGTGATGTGCAGCACGTAGTAGAGCCCCACCTCGCAGGCCATGCGCTGCTCCTGCAGGAACCTGGCGGGAGCGCCCGCCTGAGGAGCACCGCCCCAAGGAGCGCCCCAGCCCCAGCCCCAGCCCCAGCCCCAGCCCCAGTCCCAGCGGTACCTGGTGAAGCTCTCGGGAAGGGCGCTCGGGTAGGCGGCCGGGGCCCTCTCCTCTGCCGGGAGCTTCTGGTCCACGTTGAAGGCGTAGTCGTCCACCACGAAAGACATGAGCGTGGGCAGGAACTTGGTGATGAGCTCCACCTCCTGGGGGACCAGGAGCTCAGCGGGGGCACAGCCCCGCCCACCGCCCCGCCCTCCTGCCCTCGGCCTCCAGCCCCCCCTCCCCCCAGTCCCTTACCATCCTGGGCTCCTTGAAGACCTGGCTGTCGATCATGTCCCAGGCCCCCTGGCCCAGCGCCAGGAGCCTGAGCAGCAGCAGCAGATCAGGGCTGTCCTGCGGAGAACGGGCCTCAGCGCCAGCTCCCGGCGCCTCCCTCTCCCCCACCTCCCTCGTCGCTCAGTGGGGTGCTGGCTGCCCTGGTCCCCTCTCCCACGCCCTGCCCGCCCCCGAAGGCCGGCTGTGGCCAGAGCAGCATACTCACCCTGGGCAGCGTCTCCTGGCCGACCAGCTCCTGCAGGTGCCGCACGGTGCTCAGGGACAGCGTGTTGATGGCGAAGGGGTCACACAGGATCATGGACAGGTCCCTGCAGGGAGCAGCATTGGTGGAAGCTGCAGGTCCAGGGAGGGCAGCCACGGGCGGGCGGGCTGCCTCCCTCCTGCCCGGGAGACGGCCCTCCGCATGGAAGGAGCCCACCCCTCTGCTCTCCTTCCCCAAAGGCTCACAGTTTGAAGCCTGTCTCTGACTTAGAACACTGAGGAGTCAGAAAGCTCTCATGGAAATTAGCCATGTTGGTTCTGGGGGCCTGACCCTGACTCCGCCTTTCAGCCGCGTCCCAGAGACATCCCAGGGCGGCCCACACCTCCCAGCACGCGGCAGGCCCACAGCTGCAGACAGAGCCCACCCGGGGCCCGGCCCAAAGTCGTGTCTCCACGGTGGGAGGGGGGGGGGCGGGCCCCCCTGGACACGCGGGAACCTCCACCACCGCAGACAGAGCGTGCGCATCTGGACGCTGGACAGGACCCGGGGGAGGGGCTCCACAAGGGCCAGCCCTCACCCCAGGACTTGCTCCTGACCCTTCTTCACTCCGTCGAGAAACCCCTGCAGCTCCCGTGCCCGCTTGCTGTCCACGAAGCGCTCCCGGATGCAGGCGTCCAGGCACCAGGTGAACTGCGGGCAGCAGGTCAGAGCGTGAGGAGGCCCTGCTCGCCCTCGGCTCTCGCTCCCAGGCCTTGGAGGGTCAGGGCCCCGCGTCACCTCGCCAAGACCCGGCTGAGGGCCAGGACCTGTCCCAGGAGCAGGACGCAGAGGCAACCAGGACCGGGTCCCACCCACCTGCCCGGGTGTGGGAGACGATGTCTGAGTTTGTTCTAAAGGCCCCCCTCTCTGGAGGCCCCACTGTGGGCCTCAAAGTGACACCGTCTCGGCTGCCCAGCACCGAGGGGAGGAGGGCGGTGCAGAGCCCGGGTCCCAGAGCAGCCTGAGGCCCGGAAAGCCTGAGGCTGCAGAGGCCTCCAGGGGGGCGCCCGCAGCACCGGGGAGTGAGGGGTGACGGAACAGGCAGGGGAGGAGACGTGGCCAGGGACGGCCCTCCCAGCGACTCAGCGGGGGAGGCAGCCGGGCTGCGCAGACTTGGTGGTCAGGGGGGGCAGCCCGAGCCCAGGTACCAGGACCTGCAGCCACCAGGGAGGGGAGGCCAGGGGAAGGGTGGTGGGCAGCACCTTGTGGCACGGGTCCACCGAGCAGATGTCGCCCACGTCCAGGTCGTGCAGGGACATGAGCAGCTCGGCACGCAGCGTGCAGTAGTGCACGTTCCGCGTGCGCAGAAAGAGGGTCCGCAGGAACTGCAGCACCATGTCGTACAGCTTCACGTTCTTCCCCACCATCTGCGTCAGCTTCTGCACCACCTGCGAGAGAGACCGGGCGCCATCACACGCCTGGCAGCCCGCACGGCCGGCAGCGAATCCGGCAGGTCACACGCAGCCCTCCTCCAGACTCCTGAATCCTTCTAGATGCCGAGAAACACCACCGGCACCACATGACCCCAGCATCACGCAGGGCCACGGAGTCACGCAGGGCCACGGAGTCACACAGGGCCACGGCGGCACACAGGGCCACGGCAGCACACAGGGCCACGGAGTCACACAGGGCCATGGAGTCACTTAGGGCCACTGAGTCACACAGGGCCACTGAGTCACACAGGGCCACGGCGGCACACAGGGCCACGGAGTCACACAGGGCCATGGAGTCACTTAGGGCCACAGCAGCACACAGGACCATGGCGAAAGGAAGGGCCACGCGCCCCTCCTACTTTGGGCTGGAAGTCTCCTCTCACCGGATCCTGGCCTGTGTCGGTGGCAGTGTTTCTGGTTCGTAAGGAGGTGAAGCCCATGCCAGGCCCACGGGGTCCCTGGAAGGCCACCGGCCTGTGACCTCAGCTCCACCCAAGGCCCCAGGTCCGGCCCTGCCCACCCAGTGACGTGGGGAGACGGGCCCCCCACTGAGGATGGGTGAGCTTTGCTGCTGTCCTCTCAGGCCTTTGGCCACAACCCGAGTCCCTGCACCCACGTACTGGGCCCCTCAATGCCAGGTGCCAGTCCTGACCTGGGTCCGCCCAGCCTCAACTTGAAAAGGGGGCACAACCTGGGCCACAACCAGGGCTGCGAGGCATCCCACCCCGCGGGTCCCGGGGCAGCGGGACGTGCAGGAGGGGCCTGGCCTGGAGGGGAGTGAGGAGGAAGGACGGAAGATGGCGGCGGACACAGCCTAAGACCCAGCTACCCCAGGACTAGCGGGGGGGCAGAGCGGGAGGCGGAGGACGGCACCCCACCAGCCAGGTGTTTGGGAGGAACATCAGGCCACGCCCTACCTCCCACCAAACACACACACTCCAGGTGAAAGCGGCGTGAGCGAACGCCACGGACACCAGCGCCACTCTGCCCGCCTCGGGCCGCCGGTCCCCACACGGGCCGCCCTCCTGGAACCCAGGCAGGCACCTTAGCGACCCCACCTCACAGGAAAGGCCGTCTCCACGTGGCTGCCAGCCTCCAACCTTCCCCCGCTCCCCCGCGGGCCCTGGGCTCTGACCACCCGGCCTCCATCGCCCTCAGCAAGTCCAGCCGGCCCTCGGCCAGGCCCTGCTCACACCTCCCCGGCTCCCCTGCCACTTCCCGTCCTCACCGCCCTCGCCACCCGCCCAGCCCTCGGTGACCAACACATGGCATTCACTGCGTAGCGTCGGCCCCCCATGGGACCGAGTGCCCCACGCAAGCGCCCCCAAGCCCCAGGGCTGCTGAGGGGTCCAGGCACCTAAGGCAGGCAGTCGGTACTCCAGAGATGTCTGTCAAAGCAACTAAAGAGTCCTGCGTGACACAAGTCATCCCAGAGCCGAGAGGACACGCTGAGCGAAGGGAACGGACTGGCCACGGGCAGAGTCCGTCCGACACCCGACAGGTCCACCCGGGCAGTGAAGCCGTCCCAGGGGCAGACCACCCAAACACTGGGGGACACTCGGGAGGGGCCACAGGCACCCCACCCCACCCGGCCCGCCTCACCTCGCCCTGGCGCCGCGTCCGGGGGGAGGGACTGAAGAAGTTGTGCAGCACGGAGAGCTCGGTGCTGAAGAGGGCGCGCTCCTTCTCCAGAATGTACTGCTTCAGCAGCGGGGACACCTCGTCGCCAAAGAGCGCCTGGTTGTCCTGCCAGATCTGCCGCTTCACCTCCACGGCGCAGGCGCGGTACAGCTCCTTGTCGGCCATGACCAGCTTCAGCTTCTTCTCAGGGACCTGGGGACCACGCAGGCGCCGTGAGCAGCGCCGGGCCCAACGTGGCTTCCAGGCAGGTCAGTGGGCCCGGCCGCGCGGCTCAGGGGTTGAGCATCGACCTATGAACCAGGGGGTCACGGTTCGATTCCCAGCCGGGCACATGCCCAGTTCCGGGCTCCATTCCCAGTGGGGGATGTGCAGGAGGCAGCCCATCCATGATTCTCTCTCATCGTTGCTTTCCTATCTTTCTCTCCCTCTTCCTTCTACTCTGAAATCAATAAAAAAAATGTTTTAAAAAAACAGATAGGTCAATAGGCCTCAGCACCGCGCCCCCTGGCGGGAACCTCCCGGCCAGGCTGCGCCCCGGCTCGCACCTTGGGCAGGTGTTTCATGACGCACATCACCACCGGCTGCAGCGACGGCATCTTCACCAGAGAAAAGCTCTTCTCCAGCAGGTCCTCCAGCTTCTTGTACCTGGGAGACAGGCGGGCTGAGGGCGGCGCAGGACCCCGTGGGCTGGAGGCACCGCATCCGCAGGCGGGAGCGGGGTGGGGGGGCCTTCTCCGAGGGGGACGCGTAACCGAGGGGACGGTAAGTGCTGCGGGCCGCCCCCTCGGAGGGCGCTGCGCTGCCGCCTGCACCCACCTCTCCTCCGCCTTCCCCTCCGCGGCGATGGCCGACACGCGCTCCAGCAGCTTCTCCCGCAGCTCGTCGAACACGGACTGGTGGAACTCCAGGCGCGGCGTCCCGTGCAGGTCCAGGAAGGGCAGGGCCGACTGCAGGGAGGGCAGCAGCACGCCGTTCTCTGTCTGGGGAAGCAGAGGGTGGCGCGGGGTCGATTCTGCTCACTCGGGGCGACACAGAAAGCGCAGGGGCGGCCACGTCTGGCCAGGCCCCCGGACGCGCCGCCGAGGGTGTTCCCAGCGGCGCTGGTTTTAACCACAAAGCCGCCCAGACGTCCGTCCGTGGCCACTGGCTCGGGGCACCTGGTCCCTCCGCCCCGGGGAACGGAGCAAAGGGAGCAAAACCCGCCCCCTTCCCACGCGGCCCCGCCCCCCCGGCCCGGCCCCCGCGCGGCCCCGCGCCCACCCACCTGGAACTGCTCGATGGCCTTGAGCGGCTCCGTGCAGTTGGTGAGCGTCTCCTTCAGGTCCTCGCCATTGGCCACGCCCAGGTCCTGCAGCCCCGCGAACAGGGCCGAGGCCCCGGTCCCAGGCCGGCTCGGCGCCCCATCCCCACCGCGCTCCGCCGGCGCCGCCGCGGCCGCCGCAGGCCCCCCGGCAGCCCGTTCGCTCGGGCCGCGGGGGCCGCCCGAGCTCCTCTCCCCGGCGCCCTCCAGCTCGGCAGGTCCCTCCCGCAGCGCGGCGCCGCTTGGCCCAAAACCGCCCCTTCCGCCCCGCACCGCGGGCCCCGGGCTAACCGGCCCGGCCGGGAACGCCGGCGCCGCGCGGAGGTTCCTAGGAGAGGAGCCGGCCCGCTGAGCGGCTGCGCGCGACCGCAGTTAGGCCCCGCCCGGCCCCGCCCACTTTTCATGGCCCCGCCCACCCGGGTTGCCGCCCGCCCCGGCCCAGTCCACCCGGCTGGGCCCGGAACCACCTGCGGGGGACGGTGTGGAGGGCGCGGCGGGCGGGGGCGGGAGGAGCCGTTTCTATGAACCGCAGAACTGACATTTTTGCCGGATATATTTTTTATTATGAACAGTCCCGTCGCCGCCCTCACAGCGGCCTCGGGACGCGGAGAAAGGATCTCATTAAGCGCAGAGACCTAGACGGAATCGGGAGGGCCCGTGGGAGGAGCTCGCGGTGGCGTCAACGCGAGAGCCCTAGGGGCGCGTCAGCTCAGTGTCGCCCCAGCCCTTCCCCAACTTCCGCTTCCGGTCCGTCCCACCGGCGCGGGATCCGCCCGCTCCGGGCTCCGGCCTCCCGGGGGCCCCGCTCCCGCTGTGTCGGGGCTCCCGGGGGCCCCGCTCCCGCTGTGTCGGGGCTCCCGGGGGCCCCGCTCCCGCTGTGTCGGGGCTCCCGGGGGCCCCGCTCCCGCTGTGTCGGGGCTCCCGGGGGCCCCGCTCCCGCTGTGTCGGGGCTCCCGGGGGCCCCGCTCCCGCTGTGTCGGGGCTCCCGGGCTCCCCTCCGGAACCGGTCGCGGCTTCTCGCTGAAGCCCCTGCCCGTCTGTCTGCCCCGATCGCTCGATCCCACAGTCACCCCGTTGCCTTGGGGGTCAGGCTGTTGGGAGACGGGTAGCCTTGGCCCGAGCTTTGGGAATAGGGGGCGTCCGTGCTGAACCCCGCGAGCCTTCCTTTCGGCCCCGGGCCGGACTGTGTTGCTGAAAGTGTCCAGCGGTTGGCCCGGCTCCCCGGACCCTGCCTCCGCACGGGCTGCTCTGCCTTGGGCCTGCGCCCCCCAACCTTCCACCCCCCACCCGGGACCGGCCGCCTGGAATCTGACCTTTGGCCCTCGCTCTAGAGAAGTCTCCGAAAAGTGGTGTCTCAGTTATTTAAGTATTTTAAGGCCGCCCCTCCTCCAGGAACTCAGGTTTGAAAGATGAGGCCGCGCTTCAGGGGCATGTTTCACTAAACGGACAGATCTGACCTAAAGCAATTCAGAATGCAGTGGCCACTGTGGGAAACCTTGGAGATTCCCAAACTTTTTTTCTTTAATTGATTCTACAAAGAGGAAGTGGGGGAGAGAAATGTTGGGGCCCAGCCCCAGCAGGTCCAGGGGTTCCCAAAGGTGTGGACGGAGTCGGCGAAGAAGGAATGACATGAGACAGCGTTCAGATGACCAGCATAGCCAGCTTCTCTCTTTATTTTCCTGTTACATCTGTATTTATACCATTTGATCCTATAAGCCTGCCTCTATAGTCACATCATGGTATGTTTTGGGTCCTCCCTTAACCTCCTACAGTTCCTTGTTTCATGTCCATAGTTTCTTATCTGACCTTTGCCAAAAATCCCATCTCCATCTAGCTCTGTTGAGTTTAACCCTATCCATTCTATTCCAAAGGTTAGGGCTAATTTGTTATCTCCATTCCAAGGTCACTACTCTACTGTTCTGTTAAGCTACAAGGAAGTAACTGAAGGAGATTATCCTAAGTAAAGATTATGTAGTTTAGTGATTGTTCGTAGTTAAGGTGGTTAACTACCCGCCTGGCACTTAGTTAAGGGGCTTTATTGATTTATTCCCTTCCTTGGTCCTGTTAATCCCTATCTCCAGGGAAAAATCCCTACCTGGGGAAACAACCTTTCTCGGAGAGGTGACCTTGGTTAAAACACATAGCGCTAAGAAGGGGAGCAAACATATTAAGAACAGTATGCCATATACACCAGGTCCCTTGAAACATACACTGTGCAGATGTTTCTTCCCTGCAGCGACTGTGTCAAGCAGCAAGGATGGACCGGCTTCCGGCAGAGAAACATCAATTGGCTGCTTCCCGAACTGGGGACGGAACCCACACCTGGGCATGTGCCCGACTGCGAATGGAACCTGTCTAGCACTCAGGACAACCTCCAACCACCTGAGCCACATCGGCCGGAGCCCGACTTACTGTCTTAAAAGCGAAGCGGACAATAAGGGCGCTGAAACTGGCAGTTGAGCTTTTAAAGGGGGGGAGGGGCCTGGAAACAGACCCTCCTCTACCTGCTCCCTCGACTCCAGCCTCAGGTGCCGTTCTCCGAACTTAAAGTCACCCCTCCGAGGGTCCCCACCGGCCTGCGGTTTCCTACGCTCCCTGCACTGGCGCTGAATGGCCAGCCGTCGCCGGAAACCCCGCGGTGCCCCAGGAGCCTCACAGACTTGCCGAAGGGTCTGACATGGACATTCCAACCATCGGCCGGGGCTCCTGGTCTGTGTCAGCCAGTTCACTTGCTCGTCTGTGAAGACGTGCTGGGGGCATCGAAGGAGACGTGATGTAACCATCCGGAAAGGGATCGAGAAAAACAAACCTTGTCCGGCTGGCGTGACGGTTGGTTGAGCACCATCCCCTGCCACTTTGACCCCCAGGCAGGGCACGTGCCCAGGTTTAAACACGTTGTTGGGAAAATCCGAGAGGCCTGGCTGAGACCCCCGGGAGCAATCCCAGCGGCCTTTCCCGGAGCCTGGGGATCGGAGCTCAGGTCTGACTTGCAGCCGGAGCCCCAGGAACCCGTGCGTGACTGTTATCAGCGACCTCAGCTGTGGGTGCTTTTTGTTTCTGTTTGTTTGTTAATCCTCACCTGAGGATAACTTTCCATTAAATCTTACAGAGTAGAAGGGAGGGGAGGGGAGAGAGAGAAACATCAGTGAGAGAGACACATCAATTGGTTGCTTCCTGCACGTGCCCTGACCAGGGCGGGGGGATGGAGCCTGCAACCAAGGTACGAGCCCTTGACCCGAATTGAACCCAGCACCCTTCAGTCTGATGCTCTATCCACAAGGGCTGACCTCATGTGGTTTTTAAGAAAATTCTGGCCCTGGCTGGTTTGGCCTAGTGGATAGAGCATCATCAGTGTGTGGACTGAAGGGTCCTGGGTTCAATTCAGGTCAAAGGCACATGCCCAGGGTTTGGGCTCGATCCCCAGTAGGGGGCGTGCAGGAAGCAGCTGATCAATGATTCTCTCCCTCTCTGACATCAATAAAAATATATTTAATAAAATAAAAGGCCAGCATGGAGTGGGAAGCCATGTCCACTGCAGATTTAATTTGGCAAGTGGCTTGCTCGCATCCAAGGTGAGGCACCTGAAAGAAAAAACTGTTAAAGCTCCTCCTTTCGGTCCAGCCAATGAAGGCCCCTACCCAAAACCCTAGTTTCTACCATGATGGCAGAGAGCCCAGACACTGGAAAAGGGACTGTTACAAACGTAAGCCCTTCAGGCACCCGCAGCCCCAGCCAACCTCCTCCTCCCCCGTTCCTGGTGACGTGCTCAAGCACCACAGGCTCTGTCCCGCCCCGCCCTCTTCATCTGCTCCGAGAAACCGCCCTGCAGATGGGGGTCCCCTCCATGGGTGTGAGAGCCTCCCCCCCCCCCCCCCCCCCCCCCCCGCCAACGAGCATTACAATGGGGCCCAGCCCTGACTTCCACGCCCTCGGCAGGGACTTCGTCTCTCCTGTTCCGCCTGCTCGCCTCGCCCGCACTCACCCCATGGCTCCCTTTCCTGTTCCCGAACCAACCCTGGCTGGTGAGGCGACACCCGTCGATTCTGCTTGGCGGCCGACAGAATGCTGCTGCGGGAGGAAACGGAGCGCAGCCGCCCCACGCTCCCCGTCCCAGGTCCCGCCAGGTGCACGCCGCCCTCGCCCTGCCCGTGCTCCGGTGGGCGTGCCACAGACCGGGGCTGGCAGTGGGCGGGGGCACGGGAGGGCTGTCCTCTCGTCACCAAGGGCATCTACCGACCCCGAGGTGGTAGGCCCTCTGGCCAAGGCTGTGAGTCCTGCAATGCCAGA
This sequence comes from Myotis pilosus, assembly GCA_036010255.1. Taxonomy (NCBI): domain Eukaryota; kingdom Metazoa; phylum Chordata; class Mammalia; order Chiroptera; family Vespertilionidae; genus Myotis; species Myotis pilosus. The sequence goes on from JASKON010000013.1 coordinate 73,571,683, forward strand.
CGCCCACAGGGCCGGCGGGCACTGCCTGCTCTGCCCCCCTCGCTGGGTTCCCTGTTGCTAAGCAGGCCGGGCCCTGACCCAGCACCTGCAGTCCCTCCAACCCCTTCTGGTGAGCCTCCATCCCCCTGCCCAGTCCCCACCTCGTCCTCGGCATGTGCCTTGGTCCCCAAGCTTCGCTCTCTGAGGCACCCCTTCCCGCGGCCCAGCACGCTTGCACCCATGCTTGTGCGCCCTTCCCGCCTCCTCCCCAGGAAGCCCTCCTCAGTCCAGCCTTCCTGCCCTCCAGCCTCTGGCTTTGAGCCCTCCTAGGGTTTGCTGGGGGGCAGCTATGGGTGGGGCTCCCGGTCCCCCCACCCTGGGCCAGGCTCCCAACGCCAGGCTCTCACAGCTCGCTGTTGCCCCTTGGCCAAGCTGGTCAGGCCCAACAACAACAACTGATGGGGGGGGGGCGGGGACTCAACTCGACCCCCAGCTGGTTCACCCTGAGAGGTCCCAGGTGAATGCACTAGGACTCCCTGGGCCCTGGCCTCCCTGCAGAAGGGTTTCTGGGCCCCATGGGAACCGCTGCTGCCGTCCGCCATGGGGCTCCCCTAGGTAGGAGGGCAGGCTGATACCCCGATGGCCAAGCTACTGCAACAGGACAGGCCCTCACCGGGGAGTCCGGTGTCTGTGGCTTGGCCTGCATGGCCCTGGGCGAGTTTGTGGGTCTGTGGGCAGGGGGTGGGGTCAGGGGGGCCAGGCCCTGACCAGGTGGTCCTCTGGGCCCTCCTAGTGGCTGTGCAGCTGACCTCGCCTCAAGATGGCAGTTCAAGGAGTCTGGCACCCAGCTCTGCCAGTTTCTCAGCTCGGCAAGCAACCTGGCTCTTGGCTAGACTGGTAGCCTGCCTGGCTCCCCGAGTGGGGGGCCCTGCTGTCCCCAGAGGGACCCCTCCCGTACTGTCTCAGGCCAGGAAGTCTCAGGCTGCCCCCACTGTCCTAGAGAGGAGAGCAGGTAAGGGGAGCAGCGGGAGCCCCCTGCCAGGGAGACAGCTTCAGGGCAGCTCACCGTGAGGGACCGCAGCCAGCGCACACAGCTCAGCTGGTAAGCACCAACAGCATCTCTATGTAGCTTGGTGGGCAGGTGGGGGCCGTGGCCCGCCTTGTCCACAGCGCACAGAAGGGTTAGCCGGCCGGGAAGGTGGGTCAGAGGTGCCCAGAGGGTTAGAAGCCCGGGCTGGGGGCCCCGGGCTTCAGAGGGAGGCGGGTCCGGGTGATACCTGGCCGGCCGCTGTGTCCAGTGGGCGCTACAGCGTGCAGAAGGGGCCGGTTTCATGGCGCTTGGGCCTTCGCACGCCCTGGATGACCACTCCGGGCGCCGAGGGGAAGCTCGCGTTATAGCCACCCTCCACGTGGTAAGCGGCGGGGCCGGGGCTGCGGGCTGCAGCGGGAGAAGGCAGGAGCCCATGCGGCTACGCGCTCGCCACTGCCCAGGCCCCCCCGCGCCCCGCTCCCCTCCGAGGTCTCCTTACTGGAGTTAACCCAGGAGGCAAACGCGCGCGAGCGGCTCATGGAGAAGGCGGGCGGGCGCAGGCTCTGCAGGCGGCACCCGGGAAGGATGTCATAGGTGTTGGGGCTGGGGCGCTTCTCGCCCGGGGGCGGCAGAGGGTCCTGCCACGAGGGCCGGGCACTGCGACCTGCACCCCGGGCCCGCAGCAGCCGCAGAGGCGCGCGCGACTGGGCTGCCTTCGGGGCAGGGCGGCGGCCCTCGAAGCTGACGGCTGGGAAGGCGTGACCGCTGAGCTGACGGTAGTCGGCGAGCGATGGCCACTGCGGGCAAGGAGGCGGCTGAAGCCCCGCCCACCGACCCACAGGCCCCGCCCACAGCCCCCTGCCCCTCCCTCACGATCCCGCCCCCTTCCCCCAAGGCTCCTCCCACTCCGGCCTCACAGGCCCCGCCCCGCCCACAGGCCCCTCCTGCCCCGTCCCTCACAGCTCCGCCTCCTCTCCCTAAGGCCCCTCCCACTCCGGCCTCACAGCTCCGCCTCCTCTCCCTAAGGCCCCTCCCACTCCGGCCTCACAGCCCCGCCCCCTTTCCACAAGGCTCCTCCCGCCCCGCCCTCACAGGCCCCGCCCCCGCAGAACCTCCGGGCCCGCGCCGCACCTTGGGCCCGCGGCGGCCGTCGGCCTTCTGCCTGAAGGGTCTCTCACTCTGGAACCACACCGTCTGCCACGCCCCGCGGCCGGCGGCCTCTGCAGGGGGCAGTGTCATTGGCGAGGGAGGCTGGGGGTGCGGGCCCACGTCCAGGACCCGAGCGGCGCTGGGGAGCGCGCAGGGAGGGGCACGCACCTCGGGCGGGGTGCTCGCGGCCAATGCTGAAGTGGGGGTGCGGGGAGGTTTCGCGCACCGAAGCATCGGGCACCTGGTACGTGGTGGGGCCGGGGTAGTCCAGGTCCTTCAGGATTGGGGGGCGTCGCTCCAGCCCTGGCAGGAAGCAAGCTCTGGGCCTGGGTCCTCCCCGCAGGCCCCACCCCCTGCCCCGCCCCCTCAGACCAGACTGGCCCCCCCACTCACGCAGCTCCTTCCGGTCGCCGGCGCAGGTCCGCCAGGGCTCCCGGAGGGGGACCACGTGCGTCCTGCGGCCCTCTGGGACCTCCTGCACCGCCGGGGGCCACATCTTCCCGCAGGCCCAGGGGCAAGGGCCCCACCATCCAGCCCCGGGCCTGCAAGAGGGCAGCCTCGGTCCACGCCCAGCCGGCGCCCAGCCGCTGCAGCTACCCCCGCCCCGCCCCGCCCCGCCCCCAGCCTTCGCCCTCGAAGTTACTGGATGGGCAATAATGACTCCCGTCTCAGCGGGCCGTGGGTCCAGTGTTTGCCTCCATTCATGTAAAAGTTTGCCAGGAATTTCACAGCCTTCTGGTCAAAATTCATTTGTCAGTGTCTCTGGCTGCCTTCCTTGGGGACCCCACCAGGCTCTGTGACCTCAATGGCCCGTCATGCCCGTCCCCCCCACCCCCACCCTGTTGCCGGGAATTCCAGGTCCATCCCTGGAGGGGCTGTGGCCATAGGATCCCTCCACTGACCTGCCAGGTGGGTCACCCTGGGGCACCTTGGCAAGGAGGATCCCTGGCCTGCCTGGCTTAGTCTCCTCACCCTCCTTCCGCCCCCCTTCCTTGTCCCAACCCTTCTCTTTGCTGGACTCTGGGGGTCCACTCTAGCAGGGGTTCTGGGTGGACTGACTCCGGCCGTAGATAGGACAGGGCGTGGGCGCCATGCAATGCCCAGCTGCACAGGGCCCGCTGGGAGGAAGCATCAGGGAGGCGTGGGAGGTCAGGGAGCTCCCCGGAGAGGAGGACCCCCTGGAGATCCAGGCCTCAGAAAGGCCAGGCAAGGCCCCTGGGTCTGAGGGGCCTGTGCTGACCCCAGAGGCCGTCTGGCCCTGGTCGCCTGGGCTGAGGTGTGGAAGCCTGCATCTGCCTGGGGGCACGGAGCCAGAAAGTGCACAGATGGGGGGGCTGCCCAGGCCGAGATGCAAACGAATAATGACCCCGACTGAGTGTGTGCCCATCTGGGCACCACGCCCTCCAAGTGCCCTCCAAGCTGACCCGCTGGCCAGCCCCAGCCCTGGCCTTGGCCGCACCCATCGGCAGGACCTGGTCAAGCACATCTCCTCCCCTGGGCCCTGCCCAGCCTGACTGTCCTCCTGTCCCGACTCCTCCCGTCCAGCGCGGGCCCTGCCTGGCGTGGGAGGCATCCGAATGGAGACTCGCTGGGAGACGGGATTCATCCGGCGAGCGCTCAGCCAGGGCTCTGGGCCAGGGGTGGGCAAACTTTTTGACTCGAGGGCCACAATGGGTTCTTAAACTGGACCGGAGGCCGGAACAAAAGCATGATGGAGTGTTTGTGTGAACTAATATAAATTCAAAGTAAACATCATTACATAAAAGGGTACGGTCTTGCTGAAACCGGTTTGGCTCAGTGGATAGAGCGTCGGCCTGCGGACTGAAGGGTCCCGGGTTCGATTCCGGTCAAGGGCATGTGCCTGGGTTTCGGACACATCCCCAGTAGGAGATGTGCAGGAGGCAGCTGATCGATGTTTCTCTCTCATCGATGTTTCTAACTCTCTCTCTCTCTCCCTTCCTCTCTGTAAAAAATCAATAAAATATATTTTAAAAAAAAAGGGGGGACGGTCTTTTATTTCAATAGTTTTATTCATTTCAAATGGGCTGGATCCGGCCCGTGGGCCGTAGTTTGCCCACGGCTGCTCTGGGACCTTCGGGTGCACAAAGTTCCCTGAGGGCAGAGGCCACGGGTGTTTGTGAGCAGAGCCCTGGCGTGGACACTGGGCGGGCTCCCGTTTCTCTCTGGCAAACACCGCCAGGGTGGGTGACATCACGCATGTCTTGGGCTAAAGGCCTCTCATTCCTTAGGAGACATTCCTACGAGTGGAGGCAAGGGGCCCCGGTGTGTTCCCAAACTGCTTTCCAGACGGCACCCACCCGAGGAGTGCCAGAAACTGCCGTTGTCAGCATTGATCTGATTCAGTTCCACCTCCCGTCTATACGTTTATGGACTCCCCACCCCCCCACCCTCCCGCCCACCCCGCCAAGACCTCACATTCTGTGTGCATTTTCCTGTTGGGAGGGCACTTTTCCATCGTTTTGTCATGTAAGGCTTTTTATACTGATATCCTATCTGTTTGTAACATGTGTTATAAATTCCCCCCCCACGCCGTTTCTAGCCCGCCTTTTAGTGCTGCTTATGCCGTTTGACATGTACTTGAACCTGCTCATCTCTCTGTTATATTGTGTTTGTATCATTAGAAAGTCCTTCCTTACAAAAAGAGTCAGGATTTGTTTAAAATGGAAAACAGTGCCAGCTCCAGGGAAGACGGCCCCCTCACTGCGGGACTTATCACCGTGCCCCTGGAGCTTCCGGGCCTCTGGTCTGAGGAGGGGACTTGGGGTGCACGGGGTTCTCTTAGCCTCACCCTGGGGGCCCCTGGCCTCCTGAGGGGAACCCTGGCCCCAGGCTCCGGCAGGGCCAACTTGGAACCTGGCTGCAGCGATAGTCCCCGTTCTCTGGACCCTGAGGTCCTCGGCATCACACCTCCCACCTGCTGCTGTGGGCCTGTGTTCCACCTGTAAAATGGGCCCTTGCAGGGTTGAGGACGGGCCCGGCCAGGGCGTGCCCAGGGCTGAGGACAGGCCTGGCCAGGGCGTGTCCAGGGCTGAGGATGGGCCTGGCCAGGGGGTGCCCAGGGCTGAGAACTGGCTGGCTAGGGCGTGCCCAGCAATGGGGCTTCCTCACAATGGTTGTCAAGCAACAGAGACTCCTCCCAGGGAAGCAGCTGGCCAAGAGGAGGGACCACACAGCAAAGGTGAGTTGAGGCAAGATGACAGCTACTCGGAAACACTACCTCTTCACGCCGGAACCTCACTATGTGCCAGGGTAAGCACTGGACACCTGCAGGGGGCTGGGGAGCGGCTCAGGCCAGCGGTGAGGGCACCCCAGAGTGGGTCTTCAGGGAGCGGGCAGGGCCCAGGCCTCCCCTCCCTGCTGGCGGTGTGAGTGCCATGGCGGGTGGGCAGCATGTCACAAGCAGAAAGCTGGGGTCAGCCAGCAGCGGGCGGAGGCTGGCGGGAAAATGCCTGCCGCTCACCCCATAGTGCTCCACACTCTAAAGACGAGAAGAGCACCCACACGCCAGGCTGCCTTGGGGGGCAGCCCCCCTGTAAACCCCGGCCACGCCCTCCGCGGAGTGTGCGCACCCACACCCCACGCTGTCCTGTGAGCCAGGAAAAAGGGGCCAGGAACCAGACCTAACTTCCCAGTAGTTCTGGGGGCCAAGGTGGGGCAGGAGAGCCTGAGGAAGGAGGGCTCTGAACCCCCACAACCCCCGCAGCACCCCCCCCCCGCCCCGAGATATGCCCACAGCACCTCCCACATGGTTAAGTGTCACTCAGCCCGCCCTCACTTCCATCAGCAGCCCTCCCGCCTGCCTCCCAAATCCTGGTCCTGTTTCCGGCCTCCTGGCCTCCTGGGTGGCAAAGTTCTGAGGCAGGCCCCCGCCAGGCCTTCCCGCGGTGCCACCTTGCTGTGTGCAGCAGGCCTCCCGGTGCCTGGGCAGGACCCTGTCGCCAGCCCCGTCCGTGCGTCCAGGCATTCCGTTCCGTCGCCTCTGCCATCTGTCAGCCCCTTGCTGCTGTCCGATGGTGGTGGTGACACGGCAGGTTCGGTGCTTGGCATGTGCTGCCCATTCAGCCTAGACAGTCCCGGAGCCCCGTCTCTGTGCCCTCCACCCTGAGGTCCAGGTCGGGTACCTGGCCGGGGACTGGCGGGCTGGCTCCTGCCCTCGCCCACGGGCCCTGCCTCCTCCTTCCTTCTCTCCCCACCCCCAGCTATGCCGGCTTCTACCCGCAGCTGCGCTACCAGGTGGGGAACACCTACGGGCGGACCACGGCGCAGCTGCTCACAGACCCCAGCGTGCAGAAGAGCCCGTGCTCCGTGCTGTCCCCCATCTCCAAGCCCAAGTTCATCGAAGACTTCAGCAAGCCCCAGCCACCCTCGATCCCCTGCCGGGACCTGGCCGAGCCCTACATCCCCCACTACACGGGTGAGCCGGGGCCCCGCCGCCCGCCCTCCGCGACTCCAGCCCCGCTGCTGCTCACGCTGCCCTGTCCACACAGGTCTGAAGCCCTTCAAGAACTTCGAGGTCCTGGGCCAGTTCTCCCCGCAGCTGGCGGAGGCCGAAGGACTTCCGGGCGAGGAGAGTGCCTGCTGGCAGGTCCCACTGCCTCCGGGCTTCATGCCCTACCCCCCCTACCCCCCGTGCCCACCGGGCAGGAAGGTGGACTCTGGGGACCTCGGGCACCCGGGCTTGCGGCTGGCATATGGGGAGGAGGCCTGGAGGCCCACCACCCCCCTCCGAGAGGCCCCTGGGCAGCACCAGGTAACGGACAACGGGACCAGCCTCACCCCAACAAGACCCGGGTGGGGGTGGGGGCGGGGGTGCTGACCCGCCCCCTCCCGTCCCAGCTGTACCACTGCAGGAGGGATGAGTGCCCCAGCCCGGGCCACCAGCAGGTCGAGACGCTCGACGTAGCCAGGTTCCAAAGACTGCCCCAGCTGGACCACCCCAACCTGATTCAACGCAAGGCCATCTCAGGTGGGTGCCGGGCCTGGGCGGGAGGACACCCAAGGCCCGGGGGCCCAGCAGGAGGGCGAGAGCAAGGGCTGCCCATGTTTCCGCGAGGCTGGAAGCACCCAGAAGCCCATGCCTATCTGGCCCCAACATGGAGATGCCCATGGGACGGACTTCCCAGGCACTAGGAGCAGTGGGCGGTGGAGGGGACCTGAGGTGGCACCCGACCTCTTCCTCCCCAGGCTACGCCGGCTTCATCCCCCGCTATGCCTGGGTGATGGGGATGAATTACCAAAACGGGGTCACACAGGCCATGGACGAATTTGACAAAAGCCAGGTACGAGGACAGCAGCCCTGGGCCCACCCCCTGGGACTGGAGGGCTGGCTCCCCGCCCCCAGCAGGGTCAGGGCAGCCTCCGGACCTGGTGAGGAGGGGTAACACCCCCAGGCATTAACCACTCAATGTCAGCCCCGCCCACCTGGCTACCTGGTATGGCAGCCCGCCGGTCACACCTGCCTTTCCCCCAGTTCATGTCTAGAAACCCCATCTGTGCCCTGGGCAAGAGGCTGCCCCAAACGCATTGGCCCAGCAGCACCATCTACAGCAACCAGGGCCTGATACCCTTCTACATGGGGTTCGTACCAGGTGAGTGCTGGCAGGTGGTTGGGGCCCCTTCCCCCTGCTGCGCCACAGGCACAGGGCCAGCTCGGTGTCCCTGGAGTCCCTGAGGGGGGATGGCCCAGCACCCCTTCCCCAGCGAGGGCCTCTTGGGCAGTCACAGAGAGACCACCTGCCCAGGTTCCCGGGGCCCAGGGCAGCCGCAGTGCCTCAGCCAGTGCCCCTGGCCCGGTTGAGTGGCTCAGTGGGCCCTCCCCTCGCAGACATGCAGGACCACTACGGGATGACCTTCGGCAACAGCACGCGCCAGGCCTACCGGAAGGAATGCAAGAGGAAGCACCAGGCACTATGAAAATGCTTTAATGGTGTCTGTACAACTCAGATGTCAAGACAGGAAGAAGAGCAGTGCACACAGTGGGACAGGATCATGAGGACAGACTGAGAGTGAATAAAGAGTTCTCACGCTTCCGGTAGCAGGTGCTCTAGGCCACCTCCTCCTCGGCCTCCTCTTCAAACTCGCCCTCCTCCTCGGCCGTGGCATCCTGGTACTGCTGGTACTCGGACACCAGGTCGTTCATGTTGCTCTCGGCCTCGGTGAACTCCATCTCGTCCATGCCCTCGCCCGTGTACCAGTGCAGGAAGGCCTTGCGCCGGAACATGGCCGTGAACTGCTCGGAGATGCGCTTGAACAGCTCCTGGATGGCCGTGCTGTTGCCGATGAAGGTGGCCGACATCTTGAGGCCCCGGGGCGGGATGTCACACACGGCCGTCTTCACGTTGTTGGGGATCCACTCCACGAAGTAGCTGCTGTTCTTGTTCTGCACGTTGAGCATCTGCTCGTCCACCTCCTTCATGGACATGCGGCCCCGGAACACGGCAGCCACGGTCAGGTAGCGGCCGTGGCGGGGGTCGCAGGCGGCCATCATGTTTTTGGCGTCGAACATCTGCTGGGTGAGCTCGGGCACCGTGAGGGCCCGGTACTGCTGGCTGCCCCGGCTGGTGAGGGGGGCGAAGCCAGGCATGAAGAAGTGCAGGCGGGGGAAGGGCACCATGTTGACGGCCAGCTTGCGCAGGTCAGCGTTCAGCTGGCCGGGGAAACGGAGGCAGGTGGTGACCCCGCTCATGGTGGCCGACACCAGGTGGTTCAGATCACCGTAGGTGGGCGTGGTCAGCTTGAGGGTGCGGAAGCAGATGTCGTAGAGGGCCTCGTTGTCGATGCAGTAGGTCTCGTCTGTGTTCTCCACCAGCTGGTGGACCGAGAGGGTGGCGTTGTAGGGCTCCACCACCGTGTCCGACACCTTGGGCGAGGGCACCACACTGAAGGTGTTCATGATGCGGTCGGGGTACTCCTCCCGGATCTTGCTGATGAGCAGCGTGCCCATCCCGGACCCCGTGCCCCCGCCCAGCGAGTGCGTCAGCTGGAAGCCCTGCAGGCAGTCGCAGCTCTCAGCCTCCTTCCGCACCACGTCCAGGACGGAGTCCACCAGCTCTGCGCCCTCCGTGTAGTGCCCCTTGGCCCAGTTGTTGCCGGCGCCACTCTGACCTGTGAGAGGGCAGCGGTCACTCTGTGGCCAGGCAGGTGTCACCCGTAACCCCTGGGCCAAAAAGGCCAAACACCCTGGTGTGAGGTGACACAGCTCACCCTACAGGTAAAGCAGGTGGACCCCCACTAAGGCAGCCGCCTGCCTCGTTAAAAATTAACTCCGGGGTTGAGCCGAGACACTTAACAATAAGCCGGCCCCTCCCACTCGGCCCTGCCAATTCCCAAGGACAGATGAGCCGCCACCGCGCTCTCTGCGGGGCGATTACATCGCCGCTCGCCCCGCCCGGACAGCTGGGCCTCCCTCCCAAAGCGGCTTTGGGCGGCGGATTGAGTGACGCGCAGGGGAGGAGGGAGGCCGGCCGGGGCCCCCGCTTCCGCGCCAGGTACAGGGGACCGGGACCTCCCTCTGCGGCGCCGAGGGGGGTGACCTTGGGCGCCCCTTGACCTTCCGGTCCTCCTGGCCACCCAGGCCGCCCCCCAGCCGCCGTCCTCGACTCACCGAAGACGAAGTTGTCCGGCCGGAAGATCTGCCCGAAGGGCCCCGAGCGCACCGAGTCCATGGTGCCCGGCTCCAGGTCCACGAGCACAGCGCGGGGCACGTACTTGCCACCTGGGGGCGGGAGGGCGTCAGGAGGGGCCTGGCCGCGGGGGCGCGGGGGGCGGGGCGGGCAGGGGACGCGAGGGCTCACCGGTGGCCTCGTTGTAGTAGACATTGATGCGCTCCAGCTGCAGGTCGCTGTCCCCGTGGTACGTGCCCGTAGGGTCGATGCCGTGCTCATCGCTTATCACTTCCCAGAACTGCGAGACGCGGGCGGGCCGGGCTGAGTCACGCCGGCGCAGCCCGAGACCGGCCCCGCCCCGGACGGGCGCGGTCTTCCCCTCCCCTCGCCTCCCCTCCCCCGAGGCCTCCCACTCCCCGCTGCCGGGCCGGTCCCCCGGGGACCCGCGCCGGCGCCCCCGCCCGAACTCCGGGTCCGCACGGGCCCGCAATGCGGGGGCGCCGCCCGCCCGCCGCCATCTTTCCCGTCCGCCCGGCCCGCCTCGGAGGTCCGCCCGCGCTGGGCCCCCGGCGCCCGCCCCTCACCTTAGCGCCAATCTGGTTGCCGCACTGGCCGGCCTGCAGGTGCACGATCTCCCTCATGGTGGCGGCGGCGCGGATGGAAAGACAGAAGCAGGAGCCGAGCAGCGGGCGCGCAGAATGCTACAACCGACGCTCCGCCGCCGTTTATATACTCGTAGCGCCCGCCTCCCCCAGCTTCCTATTGGGCTGCCAGAACGAGGCTGGCCAGCGGCCTCGTTTGATTGACTGCAGCCCCGTCAATCGAGCCGGCTAACGCCCGCCTCCTCAACTCCGCTCGCTGTTTATTGGCCAGGCGAGGCCCCTGCTCTCGCTAGTGCAGGACCCCCCCATCGCGCTGCGGCGCTCAGCCCATTGGGTGTTTCAAATGATTGATTTGTCGCCCCATTGGCTGGCCCCGGAGAGCACGCCGCCCGGCCGGCGCTATTGGCCGCGCGGGGCCAGCGTCCTGGTAACCGCCGCAGTGCCGCGGGCGCGCGCGGGCTGGAGGGCGCGCGCGGTGCCGGGCCGGCGGGGCCGAGGGCGAAGGCGGGCGCGGGCGGGCGTCTGGGGAGTACCGACGAGGCGGCGGCCCGGAAGCCCCGGTGGGCCAGCGCCTCCGGAGCGCCGCTGCGTGGGGCCGCCGCGTAACGAGGACATGCGTGGCCGGCGCCATCCTGCGGGGTTCGGAGCCATGCCGGCCGAGACGAACAGGGCTCGGGGGCCCGGGGCGGCGGCTCCGGGACGGGCGGCGGGGACAGTGGGGCCTCCGCCAGAGCCGCTGAGGGCTCGGGCTCTGCGCCCCTCCCCGCGCTGCGCCCCTCCCCGGGCCATTTGCCCGCTAGGGCGGCGGTCAGGTGAGGGAGCACGTGGGCCCCGCGCGCGGCGGGGCGGGGCGGGGCGGGGCGGGTCCCTGCCCGCAGCGCCGCGCTTGTTGTGGAGACTGCGCTGGCCCGGCTCCCGTCGCCTTGGTGCCTCGGCCCCAACGCTCCGCAGCTCCGCGGAGACTAGGGCGGCGCCCAGACCTCCCCGGCGCTGGCGCGGGACCAGCCGGCTCCGGCTCTGCTGCCCCGGCGGCGCTAGGCACCTAGGCGGGAGCAGAAGCTCCCCGGGCGCCGAGCTCGGCGCCTAGCGACGGGCGGAACTGGGAAAACGGGCCTGCCCCGGGTCACCTCGCCGCCCCCGGCAGAGCGCGGTCCGGACCTCCCCGTCCCCGGGCTGGTTGCCGCCCTGCGGGTGAGGCCCCGCCCAAGGGGGAGCCCGCGGGCACCGCCCGGCAGCCGGAAGCCCCCGGGACGCTGCGGCGCTGACTCGGGTCAGACGCCCCCAGGCCGCAGTTGGGCTTCAGCTCCGGGCCCAGAGAAGCAGCCGGACCAGAACCAGCTGCAGTGACTAACGACCCCCTGGCCGCTCCAGTCGACGAGGACGCACCTAGAGCCGTGCAGCTCCTGCAGGACCCCGGGCCTAGAACCCCAGCCCTAGAACCAGCCCCTTCCCGAGGGCTCCCCGCCCCCTCCTCCCTCCGGGCGCCCGCGCCCTTTGGCCTCCGTAACCGCTGCCTGAGCCCATTTCCTCCGCGGCTCGGCTCGCGGCTCGCGGCTCGCGGCTGCCCCTGTGACTTTGCAAATAAACTTGCTCCTGGAGCTTGAGTCTGGCGTCCGAATTCTTTCTTAACCAGAACTCGAGGACGGAGGTTGCTGAGTCAAGGTCCGACCCGACTCCAGTCACCGGCGACATTCTGGTGCCATGTTACACCCGCACAACCAAGGTTTGGGGCCCGCCGACAAGTGCCTTTACTTCATCCGCTTGTGTTGGGGGGAGGGCGCGGCGAGCAAAGCGGAGGAAGGAAAAACGTTGAACACCGGCTGCACCTTCACTGTGTCGCCTTGACAGCCGTAGGCTTGTCACCCTTAGGTTGACGGAAGGAAAAGGACAGGTCACACCTTGGGCCCTGCACGGTTTTCCTGGGGGTGGCCGCCGGGCCTCTCTGGGTTCTGGGTTTGTTTTTTAATATCTTTTTGATTTCAGAGAGGAAGGGAGAGGAGAGGGAAACAATGATGACAGAATGGTTGATCAGCTGCCTCCTGCATTCCTACTGAGGGTCGAGCCCACAACCCAGGCCTGTGCCCTTGACGGGATCCGAACCCGGGACCCTTCAGTCCGCAGGCCGACGCTCTATCCACTGAGCCACACCAGCCGGGCTGTTTTGTGTTTGTTTTTTAAAATATATTTTTGTTGATTTCAGAGAAGAAGGGAGAGAGGAACATCACTGGTGAATCATGGATCTGCTGCTTCCTGCACGCCCCCCACTGAGGGTCCAGCCCACAACCCAGGCCTGTGCCTCGACCAATAATCGAACCCCGACCTCCTGGTTCATAGGTGGATGCTCAACCACTGAGCCACACCAGCCGGGCTGTTTTGTGTTTGTTTGTTGTTTTTTTTAAATATATTTTATTGATTTTTTACAGAGAGGAGGGAGAGAGAGAGTTAGAAACATCGACGAGAGAGAGACATCGATCAGCTGCCTCCTGCACATCTACTGGGGATGTGCCCGCAACCTAGGTACATGCCCCGACCGGAATCGAACCCGGGACCCCTCAGTCCGCAGGCCGACGCTCTATCCACTGAGCCAAACCGGTTTCGGCTGTTTGTTTGTTTTTTTCTCAACCTCTTACCCTCCTTGGTCCCCCCCAGCGCGAGGGTGTTGGGGGCAGTGCTTTGCCACTCCTCTCGCTGGTGGGCATGAGCTCTTGGCCTGCACTGCACACAGCAGGCAGGAAGTCGTGGCACACTGCAGGATCACAGCGTTCCCTGCAGCAGCTTCCTCTGTGGGTAGGCCGTTGGGACAGGCGGCCCATGGGGCATCACCCTGCGCGTCCCGGGGGGGTGGGGGGGGGACGGGTCTGCAGCTGGCTCCTCAGCCCTGCAGGCACCAGGCCCAGAGAAGCAGCTCAACCAGACGAGTGATGGCCTAGCCCAGTGGTTCTCAACCTGTGGGTCGTGACCCCTTTGGCGGTTGAACGACCCTTTCACAGGGGTCGCCTCAGACCATCCTGCAGATCAGATATTTACATGACAATTCATAGCAGTAGCAACATGACAGTTACGAGGTAGCCACGAAAATAATTGTATGGTTGGGTCATAACATGAGGAGCTGTATTTAAAGGGCCAGAAGGTTGAGAGCCACTGCCCTAGCCGATGCCAACCAGTGTCACTGACTAATGACCCCCCGGCCGCATCCATCAGTAGAGACCAGGACCCCGGGCGGATACACCTGGAAAGCTGATGACTATTCTAGTGGGGTTCACCCCTGTCGAAGGGTAGTCAGGCCACGGGGGCCTCAGACCAGGCCTGTCCCCACAAACAGGCCAGAAAGGTGGGCTGGGCTTCTGTTGACCACAAGCCCCGGCATGTGAGGTGTGCAGGGTCACTGGCTGGACCCTGGGTCCTCCCGGTGCCCTGCCCAGTAGCCAGCTTACCTCCCAGCAGCGTGGCCGGGCCTGGCTGTGCAGCAGGGAGGCCACTGAGAAAGGGAGGCGTTCAGATCTCCCCCCACACCCCCCGTGAGCTGGGCAAAGCCCTCCCCAGGCTGCGTGGCCTGAGACCCCACTGGGAAAGGCTCCTTCTGGCCAGTGCCCACAGGGCTGGCAGCTCAGTATGGCACCCCCACTTTAGGGGAACAAAGGAGTGGTGTGTCGCCCGCCCAGGAGTGAGCCCCAAGCTCTTCCTGGCACCAGGTCGTTGGCCTTGCCCCTCCCATTGCCCCGTCGAGGGAGAGGGACCCTCCCTGTGGTCCTGGGGCCTGAGCCTGAGGACTCTGGCTGCTGTGGTGGCCGGGCTGGTGGGCCCTGCAGGTCCCTCCCTCGGCCAAGGGTGTTCCTGTCACCATGTGGAGCCTCGAGCTGGTGGGGGCCTGTGGCCAGGCGGGAGGCTGGGCGCGGGGGACCCGGCGGGGCCGTGGGAGTGCGGGGCGCCCAGCCCCCGGCAGCCAGCAGCTGTGGAGACATCCACAGGGGTGGCTTTGTCTGCTGGTGGCCATGGTCCCAGTGGGAGGGTGTGTTACCTCTTGGCGGGGCAGCAGGCAGACAGTCATTTGTGGCCTCAAAAGACCTGGCGGTCAGCCTTTGTGGGTGGCCTCACCTGCCCCGGAAGGAGAGGGGCACGGGGCACTGTCTTCCCCCTCGCTGCCTCCCCATCGCCCCGGGGGGGTTGGCCAGGCCTGCCTCTCCCCGGGGGACTTCCATCAGAGGGCCCGTGAGGCTAAGGTCAGACCCAAAGGAGTGTCCTGGGGCCACAGAAGTGGGGGGAAGCCAAACTGGGGTGCACAAGCCTGCTCCAGGGGTCGTGCTCCCACCAGGCCCCCCATGGCTTCCAGAATAGAGGCCACTCCCCTTGGTGGGGTGCCCCCAGGCTCAGGAGGCCGAGGAGCTTGTTGGGGGAGGGGGCTAGGGCTCCATGGAAGGGGGTGAGGGACAGAGAACTTGGGGGACATGGGGGGGCGGTGCTGAGGGAACCTGAGGGCCAGAAAAAGGACTGGGCCGTAAGTAACAATGGCTGGCCCTGGCCGGGAGCTCAGCCGGTTAGACGTGGTCCTCATACACCAAGGTTTGGGGTTTGATCCCTGGTCAGGGCACACACAAGAGTAACCAACGAGCCCTGGCTGGTGTGGCTCAGTGGATAGAGCATCAGTCTTCGGACTGAAGGGTCCCAGGTTCGATTCCGGCCAAGGGCACAGGCCCGGGTTGCCAGCTCGATCCCAGTAGGGGGCGTGCAGGAGGCAGCCAATCGATTCTTTCTCATCACTGATGTTTCTATCTCTCCCTCTTCCCTTCCTCTCTGGAATCAATATTTTATATATATAAAGAAGTAACCAATGAGGGCACCAGTAAGTGGAACAACAAATCGATGTTTCCCTCTCCCCCTCCCCCCTCAAATCAATAAATTAAAAAATTCGGTGACAATACAGTAACAATGGGCCTGGGCCATGGCCTCCCCCATCTTCCTGACCACGCCCCCCCGCCCCCCCAGTCCCAGCAGCGCCCCTGGGCCGGGAGCGGGGACGGCCCCAGCAGCTGACTCTGACCCGGCTCTCCCGGGGCTGGGGGCGAGGGCGAGGGCCGGACTTCGCGAAGCTTCCTTTCCGCTGGCGGCCGGGGGTCAGGCTGGAGGGGCAGGAGGCCCAGGCGCCTCCCCGGTGTCTGGTGACAGCCGCCCGCAGACAAACCTTCCGGTGTGGCAACCGGACGCGCCGCGCGGGGAGGGCAGGGAGCCCCGGGGGCACAGCCCCTCCGGGCAGGTGCCGCCCCAGGTGAGGGGCGCAGCGCCCGCCTCCCGCCCCGGGAGGGGCGCTCACATCGCGGGTGGAGCCTGGGCGGGCGCCGCACCTGCTTCCGGTTAGGTCTCGGGCTGCGCCACCCCGCGACCCGCAAGGCCGCCCCGGGGGCACGGAAACCGAGCGCCCCCGCCGGCCCTGCCCGCAGCCCTGCTCCCCCTCCCCCGCCCCGCCCCGCCTGGAGCGAGAAAAGCAGAACGGGGGGCAGGGGGCAGGACGCCTCGGGGTCACCGGCCCCCACCTCACTGCCCTGCACACCTGCCGGCTGGGCGGCTCGGGGGGCTGGACGGCGGAGGGCTGCCTGCGCCCCTCCCCGCGCGGCCCCTCCAGGCGGCGGGCGTGGGAACCGGCCGCCCCTCCCCGCACCCGCCAGGCAGGGCCCAGCCTCCCGGACCTCAGATCGCCCCGGACCCCGGGGAGCCTTCACGCTCCCGGCCGCTCCTTGGTGTCTGCTGTCCCCCGCGGCCGCGAGAGAAGGGGTTCCAGCCCCGGGCGGGGGGCCCCCTGCGCGTCCACACCGGCTCCTCCGCGGCCCGGCCGCTGGGGGCGCAAAGGCGCTGCTCCCGCCCAGGGAGGGGCAGGGGGACCCCGGCAGGGCCGTCGGGGAGAGAAGACACCCACACTCGGGTCCCAGGCGTTTATTTGCGGAGAAGGCGAGCCCGCTGACTCCAAGTCCGCAGCTACGGGACCCCCGGGCGCCCCGCGCGGTGCGGGGCGGGGACCCCTCCCGCTCACAGCCGCTGGGAGGCCAGGACCTCGGGGTTCTCGTAGCAGTGCGCCTCCTTGGCGGCGGCGCGCGGGGGGCTGCAGGCCCGGCAGGGGCAGCAGCGGCCCACGAGGCGGTCCCACGGCTCCAGGGAGCGCAGCCAGCGGGGCAGCCAGGCCCAGGAGCGCAGGGCGCGGGGCAGCCAGGCCGGCCGCCGCCGCCGCAGCACGTTGATCAGCGCGACCAGGAGCAGCAGCGCCGCCGCCGGCCCCGCGACGCCGGCCAGCACCGCGGGCCCCGCCAGCGAGAGCCCGAAGGTGGCCAGCGGCAGCAGCAGGAAGCTGAGCAGCAGGTAGGCCACCGCCACCCAGCGGTAGCGCGCCGTGAGGTCCCCGAAGTGCTTGGCCAGCGGGATGGGCAGGCGCAGGACGGGCACCACGTACCACAGCAGAATGCCAGCCACGTTGAAGAAGAAGTGGATGAAGGCCACCTGGGGGCGGGGGCCAGGCAGGGACGTGACTCGGGTCCCCTGGCCCCCCAGGCTGCCTGCCCCCCCCCAATGGTGCTGAGTCTGAAGTCAGCCTGGGGTCCTGCTCCCGGCCTGAGACGGGCCACCTGGGAGGGCAGGGTCCAGCCAGGTGTGGGCATGCGCCTCCTGCACTGCCCCCGCTTTTGGGGGGGCACCTGCATGGCTCCCACGCCCTTCCCCACGCCTGGTGCCCAGTGACCCTCATCCCTCGGTGGGCTCGGCCACCAGCCCTGGGCTCTGGCCGGGCTGCTGTGAGGGGAGGTGCAGGGCCCCGCGTGCAGGCCAACCCCCGCCCGCCACCCCCCACCCAGGGGCTGCTGGACTGAGGAGCCGAGCTGGTGGGCACCGTCTGGAGGGCTCCCTGGAGGGAGGCAGAGCAGGGCCGGCACTGGTGGGTCCGAGTGGACAGGTGGGAACAGGACATTCGGAGCTGCCTGTCTGGGCCCCCAGGTGGGGGCAGAGAGGAGGGACACTCGGCCAGAGCAGTGGACCCTGAGAGTAAGCAGGACCGGATGGGATGGGGTACAGGGCAGGGCTGGGGCCAGGGGGTGCTTCCTGGAGGCCTGCCGTGCCAAGCACAGGGGGGTGCGCCCCTCAGGGGCACAGCGTGTCGTCCGGGGGACCTGTTGGGTGTAGGTGATGGGGGCATATCTGGAGGTGGTGGAATAGGGGGCTCCAGCCACACAGGGCCAGGAGGCCTGGAAGGAAGACACAGGGTGGGGAGGTGGGGGGACAGAGAGAAAGGTGCAGAGGACACCCCAGCACTGCACAAGGGAGCAGGGGAGGAGAAGCGGGACTGGGGGTCCCCGAGATGCCCACCGGGTCCCTGGGGCCCAAGGAGATGGGCAGCTGGCCTGGGCAGGCAGATGGAGGTGGGTCCCGGAGAGCTGAGGCCAGCAGGGGGCAGGCCTCAGCTTCCTGTGTGCAGGGCTGGCTGTGGGGACTGGGGTGCCAGGAGGGGGAGGGCGGAGGGCAGTACCTGGAGAGCGCTGGACAGCATCTTCGGGGGGCTGGCCAGGGCGGCCAGCAGAGCCGTGGTGGTGGTGCCAATGTTGGAGCCCAGTAAGAGGGGGTAGGCCCGCTCCAGGCTGATCACCCCGACCCCTGGAGGAGCAGGAGGTCACGGCGGCGCCCACGTCCACGCCCCACGCCCACCGGGGGCCGGCCCGGCACTTACCCATGAGCGGCACGATCGCGGCCGTGAAGACGCTGCTGCTCTGCAGCACGAAGGTCATGCCGGCGCCCACCAAGATGGCCAGGTAGCCGCTGAGCCAGCCGAACGGGAAGGGGAAGTCTGGGGGAGGGGAGCGCGGTCACGCCCTGCCCGGCCTCTCGGCCTCGCCCCCGCCCCGCCTTGGGCCCTTGTCCGGGCCACGCACCCACCACCCACCGGCGTTGATGACGGTCCGCACGGCCTGGGCGATGCGGCCACGCAGCACGGAGTTGAGCAGCTTGACGATGAGCACGAGGCAGGAGCAGAGCACGAGCAGGGAGCCGGCCAGCAGGATGAGGCCCACGGCCAGGTCCGAGAGCGCCGTGCCCGAGAACAGGTGGTGGCCTGGGGCGGGGCGGGGGGAGCAGAGGGTGAGCGGGGCGCCGCGGCCCTCACGGGCAGTGGGGGCTGGGGCGGGGCCAGGCCTCACAGGGCAGCTGCTCCCCGGTGGTTGAGCCATTCCTCTCAGGGCAGGGGCCTGAGGTCGCAGTCCCGCAGTCACTGCTGTTTCCTGGGATCTGGGGGCACAGGCGGGGCGGGCTCAGGGCGGGCTCGGAGCTGCGGGGCTGGGCCGCTGGGCGGGCGGAGGGCAGGGCAGGGGCCGCTCACCGTGGGCTCCCTGGCGCCACACCAGTGCTTGATGAGGCTGCTGTTGGTGGCGTTGTGCGTGGCGCTGTTGGCAATCGCGTCAGCGTCCAGCTGCAGACAGAGGGGTCGCGACCCTGAGCCGGACTCTCAGGAACTTGCCGGGAGCTCACACCGTGGCAGGGCCCAGAGCCCCCTCCTCTGTCCCCTCCGCCCAGGCTGGGGCCCACGGGGCCTCCGAGGGCAGCCCGTCCACACCTGCACGATGAGGTGGGTGAGCGGCTGCGTCAGCACCTTGAGGATGTCGGGCGCCTGCGTCCCGGGCTGCAGGCTGATGGCCCGCAGGGCCAGCTCGCTGAGCCTCTCCAGCGGGGCCGCGGCGGTCTCCAGCGGCAGCAGGATCAGCACCGTGAGCCAGTTGAAGATGCCGTGCACCGCGGAGCCCCCGAAGGCCCTGCAGCCGTGGGGGGCGGGGGGTCAGCTCAGGCCGGCTCCAGGGCGGCCCCGGCCCCGCCCTCCCGGCCACTCACCTCCGGAACTCATCCCGGTCCCCCGACTGCGCCATGGAGACCAGGGTGCTGGTGATGGATGTGCCCACGTTGACGCCCATGATGATGGGCACGGATTCCCGGACGTGCAGCACTGTGGGGGGGGGGGGAGCTGTCAGCCTTCCGTGCCCCCCGGACCCCTACCCAGGACAGGAGGGCACTCACAGTTGGAGGCCACCATGCTGACCACGATGGAGGAGGACGTGCTCGAGCTCTGGACCAGCACCGTGACCAGCACCCCGATGACCAGCCCGGCCACGGGGTTGGACAGCACCACGTTGTCCTTGAAGATGTCCCCGGCCACCTTGCCTGTGCCCGGGAGAGAGGGGCGCTGAGGCCCAGGCCTGGCTGCCGCCCCGCCCCCCCGGCCACCCCTCCGGCCACTCACTGCCCAGCAGCTGGAAGGCAGAGCTGAGGATGTCCAGGGAGCAGACGAAGAGGTAGAGGCTGCCCAGGAGCCCGCAGGCCTTGAGGAAGCCGAGCAGCACCCGCCGGACCCTGCCGGCCACGCTGAGCTCTGCGGACACAGGGAGGGTTCCACAGCCAGCCCCGTCTGCCCTGCCTGCCAGCCCACCTCCTCCCCCCCACCTCCCCCCACTGGGCAGGGCTGGGCAACCCCCCCTGCTCCTTTGCAGAATGGCCCAGCAGACAGCCCTGGGGCCTCCCCACAGCCTAGCTGCCAGCAAGGGGGGGAAGAGGGTCCCTCACTGGCAGGAAGGCAGCTGAGTGCAGGGACGAGGGTCCCTGGGGTGCTGGTCTGCGGGTGGGTTTCCTGTTGGGCAAACCCCCTCCCTGCTCAGACCCTGGGTGCACAGCCCCACGTGGCCGGTTCCCGGGCACCTCCTGACCTACCTTTCCAGGACTGGCCCGTGTCCTTCAGCTGGGGCAGGACCCAGGGGTCCGCGGGCCCCTCCTCCATGGCGGGGGCAGGGCTGGAGGTCCCTGCAGGGGCAGGGGCAGGGGCAGGTCGAGCCAGGGACCGAGCTGTGTCCTGTTCACCCCCAGGTGGGGGCGGGTGGGGGTGGGGGAAGGCCATGCACAGGGGCCTGGGGTGAGGGACAGAGGCAGGAAGTAGGAGGAAAGAGGGCCCTGACCAGGGTCATCCTGAGCCCCTCCCGCCTCCCCAGAGCCGTGGGCCCAGGGCTGGGCCCGGATACCTGCGTTTCCTAGACTCTGGTCCACCAGCCCAACCGTGTCCAGAGTCGGGGGGCTGACCTGGCCACCGGGGAGAGAGCTCCGCATGGATTCCGGGCAGGGACAGACCCAGGCCCAAGCCCGGATCTGCGGGGGGAAGGCAGGTCAGACCCCCTCTTCCCTCTGCGCCTCCCCTCCAGGCCCCTGGGTCCTGCTGGCCTGGGTGACCGCCCCGTGCCCGCCCGCCCCGATGGCTATAGTGACCTCAGGCGGCTGTCAGGAAGCCCAGTTCAGTTCGGGGGCAGAGTTGAGCCCGGCGGCCGGCTCCCTTGCTGTCCGGCTGGCAGCAGGCCTGGTGGGTGGCCCAGGGCAGAGGGTGCTGAGGCTCGGCCGGAAGTGGCTGGGAGCCTGGAACCCGGGACCTCTTCTGCCAGGTGTCACCGAGGCCATGGCGATGACTTAGACTTTGGCATCTGATACCAAACGGTGCCGTCTCCTCTTGATAAGGGCCCCACCCCCGAGGAGGGGGCAGGGCAGGGAGCGTTGGTGCCCGCTTGCCCCGGGCTCCCCCTCAGCCCGCGGGGTCTGAGGCCCCCACCCAGCTCTCCGCCTCAACTCCCCCTTCCCCAGGCCCGGTCCTGGGAGCTCAGTCACCCTCCCTCCTGCTGGCACACAGGCTGGTCCCTGTCCTGGAGGTCCCCCAGCCCTGGCTCCCGTGTTCCCCGCGCCCCTCCTGTCCTCAAGGCTCCTACCTGTGTGGGTAGTGAGGGGCACCTGTGGGGAGGAGACACAGGCGGGCTCAGCCGCAGGTCAAAGATCCACTGGGCGCCCACATGACCTGCCGTGGGCTGAGCCGCATTAATGTTTACCCAGGAGCGAGGCCCCCGGGGGTACCCCGTGGAGCCCAGGCACCTGCCTGGTCCGGGCCCCACTGTCCCCCGGGCAGGCGCTCCCGGCCCCGAGCCAGGCCCAGGGCATCGTGTGGCTGGACTGGCCCTTCGTGCTGGCACTCCACAAGCCGGTGCCCGGGTGACACTGTGACGGGGACACTGCCCTCCTGGGACGGAGCGGTGTGCTGGGCGCTGGCTGGGGGGCCCGGGGGCCCGGGGAGGTCTGCCTGCGCCCTCAGACCTTATCTGGGTCGGCTTGTCCCTGCCCGGCAGATGGTGGGAGGGAAGCCCTTTGTACTAGTCGGGCGGGGAGGGCCGGGCTGGGCAGAGCTCTCTGCAGGCTGGGTCCGGGATGGCCAGCAACCGTTAGGGTGTCAGCTCCCCAACTGCAAGTGGAGGGAGGCGGGAGGGCACCCCCCAAGGCCATGCTCTGGCCCGGCTCTCCACCCAGCCCCGCATGGACCCCGAGGCCTGGCCCAACCCTCTCTCCACAGCTGAGCCCTGACAGGCCCCTTTGCTTGTGCGGCGCCTCCTCTTGGGGTCACTCCCCTTCAGCTCCCTCAGGCCGGGTCTCCCCAGGGGCCTGCTGCCCCGCACCCTGCCCTGCCCACCAATCCCCGAGCTGGGGGACTTTGCCCAGGAGCGGAGCCGGTTTCTGAGTCTTCTCAGCAGATTCCCGTGTCCCGCCCCCGCCTGCCACCCAGCACCCAGCGCCTGGCGTCCCTCCCAGGGGCTCGAGTGCAGCTCCTCCCCCGGGCGGGGGTGTGGGAATGTGGTAGCCCAGCCTGGGGGTGTCTGGGCCCATAGCTGCCAGCAGCTGCGGTGGCCCCTCCACCGGGTCTGTGTGTGGCCACTGGGGGGCAGAAGGCAGCTGAGGGCCAGGCCAGGCCCGGGGTGGGCGTGGGCCTGCTGAGCTGTGTGACCTCAGGCAGGTGCCCGCCCTCTCTGGCCCTCTCCTCCGACACTGTCCCAGCAGGGACGCCCCTCATGGAACAGACAGGGGCGGGGGGTTCAATGAGCTTGTTGAGTGAAAACCCCACAGACTCCCTTGTGGGCCAGGGACGCAGGGGGCGGCCCTCCCTCCACGCCCGCTGGGACCTCCGGGAGGGGTCAGGGCGAGAGGCGCGTTCAGCAGGGCCGGGCATGGGGGCCCGGGATGCCCAGCAGACCCTCCAAGCTGAGTTAGGTCTGGGCGGAGCTACGGACTCCGACAGCAGCCCCCACCCCTGCACCCAGGCCAGCTCGGGGCCTGGGATCCCTGCGGATGGGCCGGGCAGTCACCACTCCTGCGGAGCCTCACGGTCCTGTGGCCACAGCCCCCGGCCTCCGGCTGTGGCCCAGGTGTCCGTGGGGGGCGGCACCCGGGACCTTGGGTCCCCAGGCTGTTCTGGGCGGGCTGCGCCCCAGCGGAGGGTCCGAGGCCAGCGCCCTGCCGGCAGCCACCACCCTGTCCCAGGGCCGCCGTGGCCGGAGCTCAGACCCCGGGGCTGCCCGGGGGCGCCCAGCAGAGGTGGCCGCAGCCCCAGCAGCAGCAGCTGGGCTGGGGGAAGCGGGGCTGGGGGCCCAGGGCGGGGCAGAGCACGGCGGGCTGCCGAGTGACCGCAGGGCCGCCTTTGAGGGGCGCAGGGGGCCGGGGCTCCACGCGGGGCGGCTCCCGCTCGGCCTTGATGGCCAGGAAGGCGGCCAGGTCCAGGTCCAGCATGGCCACCCCTCCGCGGGGCGTGGGGGTGCTCTGGCGGCACTGCGGGCAGGGGATCCAGCGCTGCTCGTGGGCGGGCGCGTCCAGCCTCCGCACGCACGCCTGGCAGAAGGTGTGGCCGCAGTACAGGCGGCGGGGCAGGCGCCCGGCCAGGTCGTAGGCCGAGTAGCAGATGATGCAGTCGCCTCGCCGGATCCCAGCGGCTGCCCCCTCCTCCGAGGCCGGGGGACCCTCTGGCTGCAGCATCCTGGGGGGGAGGCGTGCGGGGAGCTGACAGCCACCCCACCTGCCTCTGCCCCCCCGTCCTGCCCGGTCCGGGCCCTGGCACGGGGAGCCCACCCCAGAGGACAGGAGCCCAGGCCGCTGCAGACGCCGGGGTCCGGCCGCAGCCTGGGTCCCTGGGGCCAGTGTCTGGTCCAGCTGCCTGACCCTTTCCCGTGGCCCTCCTGCCGGGCCCCAGGCCCCACCACCCAGCCTGCCAGGGCCCGGGCCTCCTACCTGCATCCGCTCTGCGGGGCGACTGTGCCGGCCGGAGGGTGGCCGGGGGTGGGGGGACCCAGGGCGCCCTGCGGCTGCCTCCGGGGCTCACGTTACGGCCGAGCCCAGTCAGCAGGAAGGCAGGTGGTGGCTGTGGCGGGCGGGCGGGCTCCCCTTTCAGCCACAAAGCACCTGCAACTGGATCCACCTGCCCCCCCGCCCCGCCCCCCCCTCCGTGCCCAGACCCAGCTCCACGAACCCCCAGCCCAGGCCTGGCTTTGCTGCTCCTCCAGGCCCATCTTCGCACCTGCTCCACCCAGACCCCTCCCTGCCCCTCCTCACACGCTCCCTCTCACGCTCCCCTCCCAGCTAGAGCAGCTTCCTGGTCTTAACCTGATGGGGCCTGTTCATCGCCGTTCAAGCATCGCCTCCTCCAGGAAGCCTGCCAGGACCCCACTGGCCCAGAGCCCTGGGGGCCCTGCTCCGCCCAGTTCAATCACAGTGCGTGCGAGGGTGCGTGTCCATTGGGCCAGCGTGTTCATGCCGGCCCTCACCCTGGGGTGGTGCCCCGTCCCGAAAGGCCCCAAGGGGGTCCCCACAGAGACACATGGACACCCCCAGAGGCAGCCCTGGACACTCCCATCAGGGCCGCCGCCGCCAGGGCCCCCTAGGGACTGGGACACAGACACGGCCGAAGGGGGTGAGTAGTGAAGCGTTGAGACGGGTCAGGACCCCCAAGACCCCCTCCTCCTGGATGGGAGGAAGCCAGAGGCCAGAGGGCCCCTCGCCCCCATCACTCTGGCATGTGCAGCCTCTTGCGCTGACCCGACAGGTTTCTGGGGCACCTGGGTGGGGGCCGGCCCTGGGGCAGGGGCCAAGAGCCTGGCACCCCGCGTTCCCGCACAGCCAGGCCAGTGACATGTCTGTCCACACCCATGTGGCCAGTCACCATGGGTCAGGCCGGCACAGGACCTGTCTGTCCTGCGGGGCCAGCTCGACTTCCTCCCTCAGGTCTCCGCCCAGCCCCGGAAACATCGGGGTGCTGGGTGCCGGCCTCCGCTGACTCCTCGTCCCGGCATCCTGGCCTCACCCCGCAGTGAAGCAATGCCGGGCTTCGCCGCGGAGCTGCCCGCACGCCCTCCGACAGGCATGCCATGCTGCCCGCAGACGGGGTGCGGGGGTTTGGAGGGTCTGACGACGACAGGGGCTCCGCGGGGCCTCCCCCAGCCAGCACCTTTGCGGCCGCCTCCTCCGGGAAGCCCAGGCCCTGGTCTGGACAGGGCGGAGCGGCATGGCCTGGCACCCCAGGGCAGATGTGCAGGAATGGGATGTTTCGTGGGAAGAAGAATGCCCGCGGAGGGAGGGCGGTGACTCACAGTGGCGAGCAGGGCTTCAGCTCCCAGAACCTGCCAGCACCAGTCCCACCCCCTCCTTCCCACCAGCCGGGTCCTCCTGCTGGGGGCCTTTCTGGGGGCTGCGTTCCCCAGATTCCATGCACGGCCTCCTGTCGGACCCACAGACTGAGGTGTGTCCTCGCTTGAACCCAGGCCTGGCCAGGGCCGGGGACAGACTCCGGCCCCAGCTGCCCAGCCTCAGGGTAGACCCGTGACCCGCCGTGCAGGTCAGAGCATGGAGGCCGTGGCTTCCCTGCCCCCAGGCTGTGTGCCCTCCAGCCTGGGGTCCCCTCCCCGAAAGGAATCGCCTGAAGAAAGCGCACTCTGCTTTATTACCCGGCGCGGGCCTTGAGGGAGGGGTCGGTCGGGGGCACCCGGCTGCCACACGCCAGCGCCCAGAGCCCCCTTTCCAGAGGCGCGAGCTGAGCTGCTGGCCTTGGTGGCACGTAGGTGTCCCTGCCTAGGGTGGGGGGTGGCTGGCACCCATGTCGATGGCCCAGCGGGTGCCTCAAATGTCCATGCGCGGCCAGGGCCGCCGGAGCAGAGTCCGGCCCGCCGCCCGGGAGGGGCCGGGCTAGGAGACGACGCAGCAGCAGCTGTGGCAGCGGCAGAAGCGCGGGCAGTGGCAGCAGGAGCAGCAGGGGCAGCAGCAGCAGTGGTGGGCGATGTCGTCGCCGCGCCCGATGGGCGGCAGGCCAGTGTAGGTCAGTCCCGCCGGGCGCCCGCTGCAGTAGGGGTTGCCAGGCTGCTGCCAGGACAGCTGGCCCTGGACAGGGGCGGCCCCCTTGGCGCCCTTGGCCCCCTCGGCACCCTTGACCCCCTCGATGGGCTGCAGGAGGCGGCCGGGCTCCAGGGCGCAGGCACCCCCAGACAGAGGCTGCAGCTCTGAGGAGCAGGGGGCTGCCCCCAGCTGCTGCTCCAGGTCCGGCCGCAGGTGAGCCCGGGGGATGGTGATGTGGGTGTAGGGGTTCTTGACTGCCATCTCATGGGGGTCCATGGCCCGGCCTGGCAGGGTGGGCAGAGCAGACTGTTGGCTCGGTGGAGGGACAGTGCCCACCCAGGGAGAGCCAGGCTGTGGAGATGCCCGGGTGCGCGTGCCTGGGCTGCAGCAAGCGTGAGGGCCCGTCTCCAGCCGCCCCCAAGTGGCAGTCCCCTGGGGGAGCTGGGAAAGGGTGGGGGGGGCTGGAGACACGGCAGAGCTGGCCCTACCGGGGTGCCCCAGAGCAGGGAGGGCCCAGGACCCACCTGGAGTGGCAACCGCAGTCTGTCCTCTGGTCCTCCCAGTGCCTGTGAGCTGAGCGACTGGCGGCTCCCTTTTCCCTCCTGGGGAGGGGCGGGGCCATGGGCGGGCCTCAAAAATGGGGTTCCCGAGTTCCCAGGAGGCTGGAGCTCCTCCGGCATAGCGGGCACCCACCCTTCCTTCTCGGGGGCGGTGGCCACGGCCCGGCTCTGAGGGGCACGGCCAGCCGGTGACTCAGCCTCGACACACGCCAGGCACGTGCTGGGCCCAGGAAGGCCAGGAGGGGAGCGGGGTCACCCTCAGGCCCCAGGGGCAGGTGGCCATCACTCGCCCTCAGAGCCCCTGCCTTTCCGTGCGGCACAGCCTCTGCCCCGGCGAGGCCAGAGCTGGTGGGGGCGTGGGCTCCGGAGGGCAGGGTGGGGAGCGTCCGGCCCGTGGGCCGTGGGCACCCGCGAGGCCACTCGGTCTGGCCCTGCTGCGCGTTAGGGGCGGTTAATGACATGTCTGAGCGGACAGAGCGGCGAGTTCCTCAGACGGTGATCTGTGTGGCCGCGCGGGCGTCATAAATACCAAATGGCTTCTGGGGAGAAGGCGCCGCCCCGACTCAGGCCTTTTATTTTAACTGATAAAAAAATTGATTTTCACACTTTGGCTGATAAAACTTATCTTGCAACTGGCGATACGCGCTTCCTACCCACAGTGACATTCTAGTTCCCTTCTGTGACTAGGGTCCCTCTGCGGGGAGGGGTCTGGGGCCCCGAGTCCCCCTCCAGCGCCCCCGAGTCCCCCTCCAGCGCCCCCCTCGGCCCTCGAACCCTTCCCGCCTCGTCTGGAAGGTGGCACTGAACACATGCCATGCAGGGTGGCTGTGTGCGGGGGTGACAACAGAGGGCAACACTGTGAACCCCGGCACGGGCCAGCGCCCCCTGGGGGACCCGGCGCAGTGGGGTGCGGCCCGGACCCGCACCCCCGGTCCTCGGTGGCCGGGGGAACCCCCAGGAAGGGCGGGATCAGACCAGACGTGGCCCAGGGGCCAGGGTGGCCTGCGTGGGGCCGGTCGGACCGGTCGGGACACGAGCTCTCCCGATGCAGCATCCGATCCCGAGGGGACCGGACCCGCGGCCTTGAACTTCCCTGGCCCGGAGCGGAGGCCCGTGCGCAGGCGCCGCAAGCTCCGCCCCCCGCCCCTGCAGGCCCCGCCTCCGCGGCGAGGCGGCCATCCCGCATGCGCGACACAGTTCGGAGGCGGCGGGTGGGAACTTCATTCCCCAGAAGCCTCCGCGCTCGAGGGTTTCCTTCAAGACCCGGTTCGGGGTCTGCTGGGCCCGGACCGTTCCGAACCCGCCTGGGGCCGCCCCAGCTCTGAACGGCGGAGCTCGCGAGGCGCGGACGCGGGCGGTTCCGGCGGGGCTTGGACGGGGCGGGGCCTCCGGCGGGGGCGGGGCCTGGACGGGGCGGGGGCGGGGCCTGGGCTGCGCGCGCCCCGCGGGTCTGTAGGGCAGCTGCGTGGAGGCCGAGGCCGAGGCTGGGCTCGCACGTGTCCACTGGCCCCGCTGCCTCCCCGGCTCCCGCTCAGGCCAGAGCCCCCTGAGGCCGGCCCGCCCCTCCCACACCTGCTCCTGCGGCCTGACCGGAACTGAGGCCTAGACACTGGCCGCCAAGTCCCGCCCCGGGCCCCCGGGGCCCTCCTCCGGCCTGATGTGCCCACGGGGCTCCTCTCCGGGAGCACCGACCTCTGGGCGCGTTGCCCTGAGGACCTGGGCACCCAGGTGCGGCCTGGCCCACGCGGAGGTGCCTGTGGCCCGAAGGGGCTGGGGCCGTCCAGGTCAGAGGCAGGCCCAGCGCGGCCACGGGGCGGCAAGCGCCTGCGTGCGGTCCGCTGTCCTCCCTGTCACCGAGGGCGGCCCCCCCAGGCCCACGGGGAACAGGGAAGCCGGCCTGGGGAGGAAGCAGAAAGGAATGGGGCTTCCCGCGGGGTGGGGTCAGGCCAGCACTCGGCGGGGTGACGGCCGGCACGTGCACGTGCCGCCCGAGGGATGCGGAAGGCCACCCCGCCCTGGGGAGGTGTGTGTCGTCTGTCCAGCTGTTTGACCGTCCACTACTCCGCCCTCACCCACACACTGTCCAGCGTCCTGGCCTGGGGGACTTCTCCCGCTGGCCCTCCCCCGCCCACTCCTGCGGTGCCTGCCCCCCACCCCCCGTCCCCCTCTGGGCCGCGCTGCCCTCAGCCTGCAGCGCTGGGCAGGTGCGGGTGCACCTGGAGCGGGACCCCAGGGCGCTCACCGGGGCCTGAGTGGAGGGACAAGCAGAGACCCTGCCTCGGGGGCGGGGGCCCCAGGCTGAGCCGGAACCAGCTTTCCGGGGACCACCCCTGGGCCCCGCTCCTCCCCCCCCCCCCCCCCCGCCCCGAGGCCTGGGCTGAGAACAGATCTCCCTTCGCCATGGGGGTCCGGGGGGAGGCTTGGCTAGGACTCCGGTCCGCCAGGCGGGGACGCGGCGGGGGGACTGGAGGAGGGGCGACGCAGGACTGGCACCCGCACGCGGTGCGCGGGCAAGGGGTGACCCCGGGAGCGGGCGCCGGGCCCTCGGCGAATCGAGGGGCGGCCGAGAGCCTGGCTGGCCCCGCCCCGCGGACCCCGCGCGGGTCCCCAGACGGGGGGTGGCGCTGCGGGCGCAGGCGGGCGCCGCGCGCACTGCGGTCCCCGCGCCTCCGCCGCAGAGCGCGCCACGCTCCGCACGCACCTGCCGCCGCCGCGCCGCGCCGAGCCCGCTCCCCGCGCCCCCGGGAGCCGCCGCGGCCGCGCCATCGCCCCAGGTCGCCGCCGGAGCCGCCGGAGCCGCCGGAGCCGCCGGAGCCGCCGGAGCCGCCGGGCCGAGGCGCGGGCGCCGCACCGGGGCCTGCCTTTGAGACAACCTCCGCGGCGGCGCGCGGCTCGGGACGCCAGGCTGGGGCAGGTGAGAGCCGGCGCGGCGGGCGGCCCCGGGCGCCACTCGCCCTCCCGCCGCGCGGCCGGGGGCGGGACTGGGGCGCGCGGGGGGGGGGGGCTCCGCGCCCGGAGAGGGTCAGGGTCAGAGGTCGGGCGCCGGGTCTTTGTGCCGGGCGAGGGCGGCGGGCGCTGCGCTCACGCCGTCTCTCACCTGCAGCTCGGGCCTGGTCCCGGCCTCCTCCCCGCTCCCGCCACCGCCGAGCCTGCGGCCCCGGCCCGCCCGCAGCCAGGGCCCCGGCTACCTGCCTTCCGTGGGCACCCTGCCCTGGAGCCATGGGGCCCACCTAGCCCCCGCCTGCCCGGATGGCCCAGCCGGGGCGCTGCTGACCGCGGCTGCACGGAGAGCCCACCCCAAACGCCCTCGCCGGCCTCCGCCGCCGGAGACCCTGGGTGAGGCCCTGGGCCGGACCTGCAGCCCCAGGCAGCCTCGCGCACCCCTCTGCCCCTGCCGGCCCCCACCCCCCCCACCCCTTCCTCCTCCTCCCCGGACTGGGCCGGAGAAGCCACTGTGGCCACTGGGAGGGGCCCTGCCCCCCCAGCTCTCGCCAGTCGACCCCAAGAGTCCTCGGGGAGGCCGGGGTCCCCACCAGGCCTGGCGGGACCAGGATGCTGCCCCTGCTCCTCCCCCCCGGCCCCACCCAACGCCCCCTCCCACCTTAGCACCCTGTCTGACTGGAGACAGCCGGATGCCGGCTGACCCTGGGCCCGAGGCGGGCAGCGGCTGGCCGGGCCTCCTCATGTCCTGCCTGAAGGGCCCCCATGTCATCCTCAAGATGGAGGCCATGAAGATCGTCCACCCCGAGAAGTTCCCCGAGCTGCAGGCGGCCGCCCCCTGCTTTGCACCTGCGCCCCGGCCCACCCCAGCTCTGGCACCCAAGCGCGCGTGGCCCTCAGACACGGAGATCATCGTCAACCAGGCGTGTGGGGGGGACATGCCCGCCTTGGAGGGGGCGTCCCGCACCCCGCCCCTGCCACGCCGGCCCCGCAAGGGCAGTGCGGAGCTGGGCTTCCCCCGCGTGGCGCCTGTGGACGAGGTCATCGTGAATCAGTATGTGATGCGGGCGCCTGGCCCCACGGCCTCGGGGCCCCCCACCGTGCCGTCGCCTGCCGCCGGGGAGCCCCTGGAGTGTCCCACCTGCGGGCACACGTACAACGTCACGCAGCGGCGGCCCCGCGTGCTGTCCTGCCTGCACTCCGTGTGCGAGCAGTGCCTGCAGATCCTCTACGAGTCCTGCCCCAAGTACAAGTTCATCTCCTGCCCCACCTGCCGCCGCGAGACTGTGCTCTTCACCGACTACGGCTTGGCTGCGCTGGCCGTCAACACGTCCATCTTAAGCCGCCTGCCGCCCGAGGCGCTGACCGCCCCGTCTGGTGGTCAGTGGGGGGGTGAGCCCGAGGGCAGCTGCTACCAGACCTTCCGGCAGTACTGCGGGGCCGCCTGCACTTGCCACGTGCGGAACCCGCTGTCCGCCTGCTCCATCATGTAGTGCCCGCCCGCCTGCCCACCCGCCCGCCCTCCCTGCCACCGCCTGCGGTGGGTCCTCGCGCTGCAGCTTCAGGGACCAGCCCTGCCCCATACTCCCCGCCCCCTCACCCGACACAGCTTCTGGCCCCCACCTGTGTGGCATTGTCGCTGCAACAACTTTGCCATTAAAACTCTGCCAAAGTTTGCATCTTGTCCCTGGCCTGCAGCCACTGCTGTGGCCTACACGAGGGCCAGGGTGGGCACCAGGGACTGCAGCCCAGACGGGGCGGCCCAGCACCGCGTGGTGTCAGCCTGCTCCGCTCCCTGGCCACGCTGGGCCGGGCATGCCGCTCAGGTGACGGCCTGGCTGTGTGCGTGTGCGTACGTGTGTGACCGTCTCACACACCTGTGCAGAGCCAGCTGCCTGCGTGCGCCAGGCAGGGATGTGCGGGCAGGTGTGCAGAATGGGCCCAGCTGGGCGGAGAGGACGCTTAGTGTGCAGTAGCCACTGGCCGTGGGGTGGCCTGGTGGGGGACCGCCTGACCCTCTGAGGTCATGTGGGAAGGGCTCTGAGCCAGGCTGACCGGGGTGGGCATTTCTGGCCAAGACGGTGGAAGGGAACAAGGACCTAGGACAGTGATGGGAACCTTCTGAGCTCGGCGTGTCAGCATTTTGAAAAACCCTAACTTAACTCTGGTGCCGTCTCACATAGAAATTTTTTGATATTTGCAACCATAGTAAAACAAAGACTTACGTTTTTGATATTTATTTTATATATTTAAATGCCATTTAACAAAGAAAAATCAACCAAAAAAATGAGTTCGCGTGTCACCTCTGACCCGCGTGTCATCGGTTCGCCATCACTGGACTAGGAGCTCCTGTCTGGCCCGGGCACGACCTGGGTTTGGAGGACGCTTGGGCGGAGCAAGGCCGCTGGACGGGACAAGGGCACGGAGGGCGGCACTGGCGGCAGCGGTTCCAGCGGCTGCGGCTGTTTATTGAGAAGCGTTTCCCGGGCAGGCACCGCGCACAGCACGTCACCAGGCCCGTGAGGCGGTGCCGGGCCTGGCTGGGTCCGTCCTTCAGGTGAAGGCCCCGCTCGACAGCACGGGCTGCCGCCGGCAGGGGCTCACTCCGTGCCCCAGCACCAGGGCCTGGCTGGGCCTCTGTCCCTTGTCGTTGGGGGCATGTGCCCGCCCCGGCCACGCGTGGCGCCCCCTTGGGTCCCGAGCTGGCTGGCAGGGAGGCCCTTGGTGGGCTGAGGGTGCCCTGACCTTCAGGGAACACACCCGGGCTCTTATCTGGGACACGGGCAGCACCTGCCAGGGCCACACCCTCTACAAGGAGTGGACGCACTGCCAGGCCGCTGTTCACGTGTGTCCTCAGCCTCTCGCAGACGTGCGGGGGGGAGGGGGGGGAGGCCGCAGCATGGTGCCTGTCCCCGAGGGGAGCTTGGGGCCCTGGCCATGATCCTCTCCAGCCCTGTCCTTGGGCCCCATGGGCTACTGTCCGGACAGCAGGTGGTCTGGAGCTGGGCTCCTGGGTGACCCTGGGCCCAGTCTTGGGGCCTGGTCAGCCTTGGATCCTTTGCTTGGTCATCAGCTCAGGGCAAGGGCCCCCTCCAGCCCAGGCCCCAGGCCTGCGGACGTGGCCGGTCGGCGCCTCCAGGCGGGTGCAGGGGCAGAGGCACAGGCCCTGCTCCCGGCGGCTCAGTGGCCGGAGCGGTCCAGCAGCACGAAGAGCAGCCCCAGCAGCATGAGTGGCGTGAAGACCAGCAGCAGCCCCAGCAGCTCGAGGCCCAGCAGGCTCAGCAGCACCAGGCGGCGGGTGCAGGGCCCCCGTTCCCGCAGGGCCCAGAGCCGGGCACCCAGGCAGGGCGGGCACGGGAGGAAGGGCAGGCAGCCCTGGACGCCCACAGCCCCCGCCAGGAAGCGCAGTTGGTAGTGGTGCTCCAGGGAGGCCCAGGGCCCCTGGCCCCGGCGGGGTGGTGTGGGGGGCGCCGGGCTCGGGGGCCGCGGGGGCCCGTCGGCCTGCAGCAGCTCCTCCTGCAGCCGGCAGATCTCCCACTCCAGCATGGGCGTCTTCTGGCGACACAGCGGGCAGCGCACACGGCCTAGGTCGGCGCTGGGGGCCGAGCCCAGCAGCTGGTGCAGGCAGCCAGAGCACAGGCTGTGGCCACAGTTCAGCAGGGCCGGGCGGTGCCCACCAGGCCCGTAAGGCTCTGTGCAGATGGGGCACTCCTCCTCCTCCTCCTCCTCCTCCTCCTCTGTGGGCCCAGCCCCAGGGTGGGCTGCTGCTGTGGCCCCCAGCAGGGGCTCGCTGTCCGGAGACCGGGCACCCCCAGGGGTCCCCAGGGCCTGGCCGTCCACCCTCTCCTCTGCCAGCACTTGGCACAGTGGGTCCAGGTGCTCAGGACCCGGGCAGGCCAAAGGCGGATGGGGGAGCCCCGAGCTGAGGTCAGTGGGGCCATGAGTAGGGGCCCCGGGGCAGGAGTCAGGATGGGGGGAGCGGGACCCCAGGGCGGCAGTGGGGGTGGGGCTGTGAAGGTCACTGTGGCCCTCGGGCCGGGTAGCATCTGGCACTGACCTTGCAGCAGCACTGCCTCCTTGGGCTCCTCGCCCTGACGGGAAGTGGACTCCCTGGGGCCTTAGCACCGGGCCAGCTTCAGCCGCTCCTGGGCCCACACCGGCTGTCCCCCC
Source organism: Myotis pilosus (assembly GCA_036010255.1). Taxonomy (NCBI): domain Eukaryota; kingdom Metazoa; phylum Chordata; class Mammalia; order Chiroptera; family Vespertilionidae; genus Myotis; species Myotis pilosus. The sequence continues at coordinate 73,604,921 of JASKON010000013.1, forward strand.
GGGTCCGCCCGCGCCCGCACAGCCACCGCTGACCCATGTCAGCACCTGACTTAGGCGATGGGCTCCAGGCCCGCAGTGTCGGGAGGCCGGCCTGCCCAACTGCCCCGACAGGAATTTCCTTGGCCCGGAAGGCCCATCCCAGGTGGTGACGGCGCCTGCCTGCCCGCCCCCTCCTGGTTCAGGCCACACCCCCTGCCTCCTGGGCCTCAGGCTGCTGCTCCCTGGGCTGAAGGAATGGTCCTTACCCGCCTAGCCAAGTGCTCCCCACCCCCTTCCTTTCGGGGTCCTCTCCGGACTGCCCCCTGCCCCGTCAGCCAGGGCAGAGCTTGTACAAGGTGGGCACACAGCCCCACCCACCGGGTGAGAGTCAGACGCCAAAGTGTTGCAGCCACAGTGCTGAGCCGTGGCCCGTGTCCCCATGTCCCCGCCGGGGGCAGCTGTCCCGTCCCAGGAGCTGTGGGTCCACCCCCACCTGAGGCATCGGAACAGCATGAGAACCGACAGGTCAGAAGCAGCACCTGGGCCTGACGTTTATTGCTGAGTCTTCCTGGAACCAGGCAAGGACGGTGACTCGTCCCACAGGCCCGGGAACCTGAGGGCTGGGGTGCGACCCAGGGCAGAGGGGGGAACTCGGCCCTCCCGGGGACCCTGCACCCCCAGATTTCTGTGCCGTTTGGAATCTGGCATCTGGGGGGGCTCCCTGACGCCCATCAGGCTGGGGTGCCTTCCTGGGTCACCCCCTGAGCAGGACCTAACGGGGGGCCAGTGGGAAAGGCCAGCCGGAGCCAGGGCCGCGGCCGCGGAGTGTAGGCCCTGATGCGTGCGGCCGCACAGGGGAGCTGGCCGTCGCCCACCGGGGTCAGGCAGGGCCAGCCCGAGGGACCGGCCGGCCGGCAGCTCCTCAGGCCCATGTCTCGGTCTGAAAGCGCTGGGTCCGCTGCAGCTGGGCCAGGTAGGCGGCGGCCTCAGGGCCCGAGAGCCCCCCCTCCTCCCGGAAGACAGACTCCAGGGCTTCCGACACGTCTGCGGGCATGTCCTTGGCGTTGCTGGGGAGACAGGCCGATCGGGCTCAGTGCTGCCTGGTGCCCCGAGGGCTGGTGCCCGGCCCCACACCCAAGCTCACCCCGCACCCAGGCTCACCCCGCCAGGTAGAAGCAGGCGCCTTGGCGGTCCAGCAGCTCCCACACCAGCGGCCCTTGCTCCAGGAGCCGGTGCTGCACGTACACCTTCCGCTCCTGCAGGACGCAGGATGGGTGGGTGAGTGCGCTCTAGCCCTGCCCCGCCCCCACCCTCCCCGCACACCCACCTGCTCCCGGGAGAAGGCTGTGACCAGGGTCAGGCAGCCCCTCTTCTCCAGCTCCGTCCACTCGGCCTCCCAGTAGAAGTCCTGGTCCCGCCAGCGGCAGCCAAAGAACAGGAGGTTCCCTGGGGAGGCGCCGGGCCTTGAGCCTGGACTTGCCGCGGCTCAGCCCGGCCCCGCCGGACCCTGCACCCTGTCCACTCACCGGTCTGGCCCTGGGCCACTCGCTCCTGAACGGCTGCTCGGAAGGGGGCCACGCCGGTGCCAGGCCCCACCATGATCACAGGCGTGTCTGGGACTTGGGGGAAGCTCAGGCCCCCAGGTCTCACCCACAGGGGCACCCGGACAGGGCCTATGGCAGGAGGGAGGTGGCATGAAGAGGCTTGAAGGGCCAGGGCCCTAGCCCAGGCGCACCCCTAACTGCTGAAGAGCAGGGGTCACCTTGCCCAGGGTCCAGAGATGCCAGCCAAGAGGAGCAGAGGCCCCGCCGGGGCTCCTTGAGGCGAGTCTGATACTGCACCACGGCCACGAGCACCTGCAGCCTCGCGGGGTGAGCCTGGGGGAGGCGGGATAGGGGGCAGGTTGGTGGGGGCGGGATGGTGGCACCTGCCCAGCATGAGCACCCAGCCTCGGAGGGTGAGCCTGGGGGATGGGATGTGGGCGCCTGCCCGCATGGCTACCCGGCATGCCCCCAGCCCGATGCCCAGCCCCAGCGGACGCTCACCAGCAGAGAGGAGGCAATGGAGAAGGCACGCGGCCGGATCGGGGGGATGAGGTCCAATAGGTAGTCCGGGGGGATGGCCGCCGCCGTGTGCGGGAAGTCACACAGCACCTGCACAGACACGGCCTCAGCAGGGCGGCGGCCAGCAGGCCACGGTGGCTCCGCCCAGGCGGCCCCCGGCCCCCGCTGCCGCCCGCACCTCCAGGGTGGTCCTCCGGGGCCGGTGGCAGTACTCGTGCAGGGCCTCCTGGCCGGCGGCGGAGCTGAACTCCAGCAGCTTCTCCCGCTCGAGCGCGTCGGGGGACAGGCAGGCCAGGAGCTCGAAGAAGGAGCGCCGCGGCACGCGGGCGACGTCCAGGTGCCGGGACACGAGGTGCCGCACGGAGCAGGGCTGGGGCAGCCGCTCGGGGCAGGCGACGTCTGAAGCAGGGAGAGGTGGTGGTGGGCCCAGGGACTGGGGCGAGGGTGGGAGCGAGGGTGGCCGCCGGCCGCACTCACTTGGTTCCCGCGGCTGCAGCGTGAAGTGCTGGTCAGGATCCAGGCCCAGCACCTGGCAGAAAAGCTGGACGTGCCTGGCCGTGTTCTCAGGCTGGATCAGCACCACGTCGCCGGCCACAAAGCTGGTGGGAAGCCAGGGAGGGTGTGGGCGGGAGCTGGGGGCTTGGGGTGGAGGTGACCACAGGAGAGGAGGGCCAGTGTCCAGGGAGGGCTGGGCCTGGGGCTGAGGTCGCCCGCAGCCGGACTGCCGTGTGCCTGCTGAGGGTCTGGGAGAGGGCCAGGGCCCTCACCATGGCCGTGCCCCCCGCCACCCCCCCCCCCCCGGGTGCACAGGACGGACTCCTCACCTGATGCCCGAGTCCGCAACGTCGAACTCAATGAGACGCACGTCCTGGAAGTGGGAGGGGCCGGTGACCCGCTGGTTGGTGACCATGCGCGCCAGGAAGGGCCGCTGCTCTGAAGGGGGGCTTGGGGGGTCTGCCTGGGCCGCGTGCGGCTCTGACAGGCACGGCCCCGGGGCCTCCTGAAGGAACCGCAGGGTGAACTTGGAAGGCAAGCTGTGGGGGGGTGCCCGTCAGACCCACAGGTCCGGGAGGCCCCGGCGAGGCGGTGGCCAGGCCGCTCCCGTGCACCCGCGGGCCCCAAACCAAAGCCCACACTCACGGGACTCCAGGGGGGATCACGCCGAGGTCAGGGGGCACGGGGTACAGCCCCAGCACCTTCTCCCACAGCGAGTGCAGCCAGGGGTCGATGGCGCCATCGGGCCTGGACAGAGGGCACGACGCTATCTGAGGACACTGCTCAGGGCTGCCCTCCCGCCGGAGGGCGCTCACTCCCTGGCACACTCACCCCAGCTCGTGCTGGTCATCGCCCAGGCAGACAGGCAGCAGGGCGGCGCCCCCCAGCTGCAGCAGCCGCCGGTGCAGCTTCTTGGCCACAAAGTTGAACCTGTGCAGAGGGAGGTTGCTGCGGGCACTGGGCAGGAGGTGAGGGAAGCGGCCCAGCCAGCCATGCAGGAGGAGGGCAGCGGGCAGCATTGTACGTGGGGCCCTGGAGGGCAGCGGGGGGCAGCCCCACACCTCCCCATCTCCCAGGGTCGTCTGGCCTCGGTGCAGCTCCCTGAAGGAGCCCTCCTGGGGACGCTGGAAGCACGAGGGGCACAGTCACCATGTCCCTCCTTTTCTCCAGCCCGAGCGTGCGCCTCCTCCCACGGCCTGGCTTTGAGGCGTCGGACCCCCTCGGCCCTAACCCTGGACGGTCAGGGTTCTGACGCCGTGACCTGCTGCCACGTGCAGCCTGAACGTGAACCCTCGGTGTTCACTTGGGAGATAACCCAGAGCAACACTGCCCCCTGCTGGGACACGCTATGTCGTGAAGACGCTGAGAAAAACGGGAGAGGTTACACTGGGGCCGGAGTGGTGGCCACGGGGCTCCTGGGCCTGCGGCCCTTTGCACCCACTGCCCATCCCCCGCGCCGACCTCTGCACTGTTTGCAACAAGCCGACCGTCTCACGAATCGTGTTTCTATAAAAGTGCGGCAAGAGCTGGCTGTCCTGTCCCCTGTGAGCGCCTGGCGCTGGGTGGCGGCAGCCCTGAACGTCCCCTGGGTGCCCGACCTGGGCCCGTGTCGCACCCCGCCCACCCACAGAGGCACCCACACAGGAGCCCCGGTGGGGCGAGGGCCCAGGGCTGTGGCCCAGCTTGGCAGGAGCCCTGGAGGCTGGGGTGCTGACCCCTCTCCCAGGACAGCCCCCCGGCCAGCAGCCTGGCGCCCCACTCACTTGGCGTAGGAGGAGTCGCCGAGGCCCACGACGGCGAAGTCCACCTGGCAGAGGGCGGTGGGCGGCAGGCTCTTCCGGAACAGGAACCTCCAGAAGCTCTGCGGCCAGAGAGCGGGTCAGGGGCGGCTCCGCACGGCGCCTGGGGCGGGGAGGGCTGGTCCGGCCTCCCAGGGCCCGCTCCCCGGCCCCCACGCTAACACAGACCACCTGCCGTTCCCTCCAAAGGCCAGGCATGTGGGAGAGGCAGGGAACTGCGAGAAGGCCCCCCCAGAGCTGCTGTGGGGCGTGGGCTCCCCTCCCGCCAGGCTTCTCCGGGGGGCAGGCTGGCGCGGAGGGAGGGCCACCAGGCCTCGCTAGGCGGGCACTGCCGCCGACCGCTCCTCCCTGGGTCCCTGGAGGCTTCTCGTCTCTTCACACGAGAGGCCCACGTTCCCGGGTCCCGTCGGGGGGCTGAGCCCGTCCTCACCGTGCCCCCCTCCCTCTGGGCCCTCCTGGTGGCTGAGCCACGGGAGGGCGGGAGCTGCGAGGGCGAGGACCAGGGTCTGCAGAGCTGCGTCCAAGGCACAGCCTCCAGCACTGACCCGTCCCTGCCACACGGGCCTCCGCCCCTTCGGTGTCACGCCTCCCCCAACCGAGGCCAGGGGGTGGACCGGCCCTGGGCCTGTGGAGGCACAGCTTTGCCCGCTGGCCCTGGACCGCGTGCCTCCCCCCCAACCCCAGCACTTGGCTGCCTGGGCCCCGCGGGCACCCTGCCTGCCCAGCCTCCCAGGCGCTGGGTTAAACCCGAGGAGAACCTCCCAGCGCACTTCCTGTGCGACCAGGGGCGAACCCCTTGTGCCCTCCCCATCCGACCGGCTGCGGGAGAATCTGGGCTGACACGGCCTTCCCCCCAATCCCGGGACCTGAGCTTTGTTCTGAGGGTCGGGGGGGGGCGGGGGTCACTGCTGGGGAGTCGGTGACCCTCTCAGCCCTGCTGCCCCACGAGGTCGTGCGTTGGTCGGGAGCTTTGCGTGCCCCGTGGGCCCTTCCTGGCACCCGAGGGCTCAGGCCGAGACCTGTCCTCGGCTCTGGGACGGTCTGTTCCTTTCCCTGACAACTTCCTCCCTGCGTTCTCACTCCGCGGCTCCTGGAGTGAACTCAGAGCTTTGACCTCTTCTTCCTCTTACGTTTTGTTACTTTTGGAAGAACGTCTCAACCCTATCTTTACCAATTTCCCTGGCGCTCTTTCCGAGCCTGCGTCTCCCGTGCTGGCCGTGGGGCCGAGTGTCCCTCTGCGGGGAGCCCGCCCACGGCTCTTTGCTCCCCTTGGTCCGCCTCTCACGGGGTCGCCCCTGCCGTGGGCGCTGGCTCTGTGGTCTGTTTGTACTGAAGAAGCTGAGAGCAAAGCGGGAGCCTGGGCCTGCGTCACCCACCCTCGTCCCGGCGTGCTCGCCGTCACCCTCATGCTCTTGGCTTCCGACGCTGAGCCTGCGCCTCTGCCCTGACGGCCCAGGGGGCTGATGGGAGGGCACCCACATCCACCGCTCCGGTCCGGGCCCTGCGTCTCCCACTCCACCTCTCCTGCCTTTGATCCCCGCCAACCTGCCTTCTTTCCTGTCTGGGGAGACCCTGTGCTGGGGTCCTGGAGACGCCGAGTCTCCAACATCATCCCCACCCCATCTTGTTTTTAGTCTTCGGCCACTGTCCCCCACCAGCATGTCCCCTGGCCGTGTCCCTCCCGTCTTATAAAAACCTTCCTTTCACCCCTCAGCCCCAGGCACAGTCAGAAGCCTTTCTGGGTTCCTAAAAGACTCTCTCCACCCCCTCCCTCCCCCGTCAGTTGCCTGCCACCCTCTTATCCAGCCTCCCTCCCCGAGAGCCTTTGAAAGGGCTCCCCCCAAGGTCACCAGTCCCTTCGCTGATAAGCCCCACGGATGCCTCCCGGCCTTATCTCGCTCCATTTCCACGCAGCTCTGAGCAGACACCTTCCTCGGAAAGCACCTCCCTCCAACACCCACCTCCACCCAGGACCCTGGCTGGGGCTCCAGAGCCACCTCACGTCTCCACCCGGACGGTCCCAGGCACGGGGCCCTGGCTGGTCTATCTCCCCACGTGCGACTGAGCCTGAATCCCAGTCTGGATCCCACCACCTTCTTTCTCATCTTTGAAACCCGTTTCATTCTTGTGTCCTGTCGAGTCTACCTTAACGTCTCTGGGATGCGTCCACTTTTAGTCTCCTGCCTGCGCTGGGTACCCCACCCTGCACTGTCCTTGCTCTCCTACACCCCCCCCCCCCCCCCGGGGCCCCGACAGGTGGTGGTTTCGTTATGACGGTCACCTGTGAGGCCCGCAGCCCTTCACTCACGTCCCCCTGCCTCACTGTGACTCTGCTCCCTCCTCCCCCAACACGGGCCAGGCTCTGTCATCCTGAACCGCTGCTCGCTCTCCCCAGAGGCGGGGCTGTCTCCCTCCTTTGCCCGGGCTGCCCGCTCTCTCCTGGGGCCTGGGTAGCCCCCGTCACCCTCAGGACTTGCCTACAACCCACTCTGCCCAGCGGCTTGTGCTCCTGGCCTGTCACGGCCTGTGAAACCCATTGCCTCTGCTTTGCCGTTGTCTCCGTGAGGGTGGAACGGGGGCCACTGGCTTCGGAGCTCAGCTCCTAGCCCTGGATCACGTGGAACTATATAACCTGTGTCCAAACGATGGTTAAAGATTTGAGGGTGCTCCCGGCAAGTCGAACAGTTTCGAAATACACGTGAGACCCAGGCGAGATCACGCCCGGCCGGGACAGCAGGAGGGGAATGACGGAGCCTGGGAAGAGTTTATCTGGGAGGAACCCAGAAGCCCCGCTCCTCTCACGTCCACAGCTGCCGGGCAACACTGCTCACTGTGCTTCTCAGACCCCCCCCAGGCACTGACAAGGGGGTGCGGCCGGGGCACTGCTCACTGTGCTTCTCAGACCCCCCCCAGGCACTGACAAGGGGGTGCGGCCGGGGCACTGCTCACTGTGCTTCTCAGACCCCCCCCAGGCACTGACAAGGGGGTGCGGCCGGGGCACTGCTCACTGTGCTTCTCAGACCCCCCCCAGGCACTGACAAGGGGGTGCGGCCGGGGCAGGGGTCCGCGCCCCTGAGCACAGCAGGCGCCTGGGGCAGCCTTACCTTCATGTTGTCAGGGGGGTCTCCTTGGCCTGTAGTTGCACAAACAAATATCACCAGGGGCTCGTTAATCAGGTTCACCTCAACAAAAAGACACACGTGTCAGACCTCAGGCCGCAGGGACCAGGCAGCCCTCCCGGCCGGGGCGGGGCAGGCAGGGCGGCCCTTCCTACTGCCCCGCTTCGCGGCTCTCCCCCGCGCCCTGGCTTCCTGGCGGGGCACTGCCGGCGACGCCTGCGCTTCTGCTCTGGTGGCTCCGCGGGCGGAAAGGGGGCCTCTGGCCTCACAGCTCAGCTCCTGGCCCGGGACCGTGCCCTGGAGGCGGGCACAGGGACTCGGGGAGACCCGCAGCCGCCGGCCCCTTCCCCCGGGCCCCCCGCCCCCGCCACGACAGGAGGGGCCTCACACCAAACGCGGCGCCCGGCTGCCCGGTCCCCGCGCCGAGGCCCAGGGAGCCCTCACCACCGGGTAGGAATCCAGGGCCTGCACCCGGCAGTCCACGCGCCGGCGCCGGGCCTCGCGGCCCAGCCGCTCCGCCACATCCTCGGCCGTGCCGGTCTGGCTGCCGAACAGCACCAGGAGCCGGGGGCTCGGCATCGGGGGGCGGGGGAACACGACCCGCAGATTGCCCCGAGCGCCCCGGCGGCCGGGATCGACCCTGACTTCCGGCTTCCGGCGTCGCCCGGAAGTGACGCGCTGGGGCTGCGTCCAGCGGGGCATGGCGTCCGAGCGGGCCGGGCGTCCGCTGGCGGCCGGTGCTGGGTCCCGGGCTGGGGTCGGGCGGTCGGCGGCGCGCCGGGGCCGAGGAACGGGGCGGGCGGGCCGCTCGTGGCCTCCGGTTCGCAGCGGCGGGCGCCGGCGAGGCCCGCGGGGAGAGGAGGCGCGGCCCGGCGGGTGAGACGCGCGGCTGGGCCCGGGCCCGCGCCCCGCCGGCGCGATGCTCTTCTCGCTCCGGGAGCTGGTGCAGTGGCTGGGCTTCGCCACCTTCGAGATCTTCGTGCACCTGCTGGCCCTGCTGGCCTTCTCCGTGCTGCTGGCGCTGCGGGTGGACGGCCTGGCCCCCGGCCTCTCCTGGTGGAACGTGTTCGTGCCCTTCTTCGCCGCCGACGGGCTCAGCACCTACTTCACCACCATCGTGTCGGTGCGGCTCTTCCAGGACGGCGAGAAGCGGCTGGCCGTGCTCCGCCTCTTCTGGATCCTCACGGTTCTCAGCCTCAAGTTCGTGTTCGAGATGTTGCTGTGCCAGAAGCTGGTGGAGCAGACTCGGGAGCTCTGGTTCGGCCTGATCACGTCTCCCGTCTTCATTCTCCTGCAGCTGCTCATGATCCGCGCCTGCCGGGTCAACTAGCCCCGCAGCGGGGCCGGGAAGGGAGCTCTCCGCAGCCAGAAGGCTGGGCGCAAAGCTCAGGGCCACCGCGGACGGGTGAGGACCCGGTCTCCCGCCGCACCCGGAGGAGAAGTCTGGGTGTGAAAGCAACTCCAGCTTGTACCCCGCCCAGTGCTCAGCTTTCTCGGTGCCAGTCATGTCTGAAACTGCTCAGCAGGGGGAAAAGAGCAGCCGTGGTCCTTCAAATCTATCTCCTGTTATTTCATGCGTTGAATAGCGCATCTGAACGGAGACCTTGAGAAGGACCCAAGCGTGACAGGCCTGCGCTCCTCTGGCAGCTGGAAACTGCATGTAAGCAAAATGTCCTCGTGGGCTGACCCCAGAGCTCACTGTCCCGTCCACCCAGACAAGACCTCCTTCCACGTTTGAGCTCCGAGTGTAAAGCAGCGTGTATCTCCTCCCCTGGCCACTGGGGAGAGGATGGCCCTGTCTTCATCCCAGCCACGGCACCCAGGAAGGTGTCAAACAAGCATGGTCGGCCCGGTCTGGAGGTCTGTCCCCGAGAAAAGAACTTTGCTGTAAAGGCTCTGCTGGGCTTCCTGTCCCAGCAGCTGCAGTGTCACCACTTTCCCCGCCAGCTGGCGGCCAGCACTGCCAGCGCACCCGCGAGGGGAAGCGGTGCCCTGAGGCTCAGAGGCGTGAGACCCGCCAGTGGGAAGCGTGCAGGTGGTCTCGGCTCCCGTTTGTTGGCCTGAGGTCTTTGGTTGGGACCAGTCAGGTGCCACGTGAGGACCTTTGCTGAGATAAAAATAAAATAGGACGTTTTGCTGAAACGCAGTGGTGGCCCTGACCCATTGGGCGTGAAATCGAATGAGCGCCGAGACGCCCCCTCCTGTGTGCTGTGGTTGGTTACAGAGCGGAGGTTGTAGGAGGGCTGGGACCTGCTGGAGCTTGGCGGGGGGGGGCGTTCCCTCAGAGAATTCCTAGTTCCTGCCCTGGGAGCCGCATGAAGACACGGGGCAGGCCCGTGTTGAGAGCCTAGTGAGCAGTTTGTGGCATCAGAGCCTTGGCCTCCTGCCCATGTGTGGTCTCTGTGGACCTGGCTGACACTGTAGAGGGCCAGCAGGTTACGGCCTGAGGCCCGTCTTTGTCCTAATCCTTAAAGGGGCGTGAAAACAGAAGAAGGCCTGACAGAAAGCAAACGTGCCTGCCGTGTTCAGGGTCCCCGTTTGGTCTTGTGGGCAAGAGCATTCTTCGTTCCAGGAGGGCTCTGCTGGGCATGGTAGACTACGTAGCAGCATCCCCGGCCTTTCCTCTCTAGTGCCAGTGGCATCTCTCGTCTGTGACAACCAGAAGTGGGTCCGGGCATTGCCACGTCTCCTAGGAGAAAAGGCTGTCCCTGGGAGGACCGGTGGGTTAAGATGTTACTGTCTGGCCGTTTACAGGACAGGTTTGTGGGCCCTTGTCCTCGTAGCAGCGTTGTGACCTTTCGCCGAGGACGTGTGTGTGCTGCGGGGCCACTGAGATGCCTGAGCTGGAGACAGGTCTGGTCTGGTCTGAACCACGGCTACAAGAATGTTTCCTACCCAGGCGTGACGTAACTGATGCCAAGGCCAAATACAGGCTGAACGTTTGGAGTGAGTTCCCTTTTCTGTTTGTTCATCTTCACCTGAGGATATTTTTCCATTGATTTTTAGAGAGAGAGACACATCGATTGGTTGCCTGCGCACACGCCCCCACCCGGGCAGGGGATGGAGCGGGCGACCGAAGTACATGCCCTTGACCGGAATTGAACCCGGGGCCCTTCAGTCCCCAGGCTGACGCTCTTTCCACTGAGCCAAACCACCCAGGGCTGGAGTGAGTTTTCGATTCATGTTGTTTCTAGGTTGCCTGTTTTGTTCCCGTTTTATTCTGTTAGTTCGGAATTAGGGAGTTCTGTTGCTGTAGAAGTAGCGAGGATAAGAAGTTTACTTTCCTTTGGAAAAGGTGTCGCCTGCCTTCCACCACGGCCTCCAGAAGCTGAGAGGGGCGCCTCGGGCTGCAGCCTGCCCGGGGCCTGGAGCTCCTCCCCTGAGGACTGCTGCTGGCTGCAGGCGGTGGTGGCAGGCAGGCGACACCTGCTCCCCAGTTCCCCCTTCTCCCCTGAGTCTAGTGGACCCGAAAGGACGTGGTGGGCACTGGGCAGCCCATAGGGCAGCGGTTCTCAACCTGTGGGTCGCGACCCCTTTGGGGGTCGAACGACCCTTTCACGGGTCGCCTGAGACCATCAGAAAACACATCTGTAATTACAGGTTGTTTTTGTGATGAGTCACTGTGCTCTAATTATGTTCCATTTGTAACAATGAAAGTGGGGGTCACCGCAACATGAGGAACTGCATTAAGGGGTTGAGGCATTGGGAAGGGTGAGAACCACGGCCATAGGGGAATACGCTTTCTCATGGCAGGAGGGCAGGGAAGCTGTGTCCTCAGGGTCAGTGGGGCCCCCAGCCTTGGGATGAGGGGTTCAGTAGTAGCGTGGGGAGGTAACAGGGCGCGCACACGGCCTGGCTTTTGTGGCCCTTCGGGCGAGAGAGCTTGGGTACGGGGAGGAAGCCTGTCCGCTCTGGTGCCTCCTCGCAGCTCCCACGCTCCTGGAGGGAAGTGAGGGTGGGATAGCGCTCCTCCCACTTGTCTGAGCAGCACAATCAAGTCCCGCGGGGACGGAGGGCCGCAGGCGGGCAGGCATGGACCAGGCGGGACTGGTGTGCCGCCTGGGCATCGCCCACAGGCCCGGGGCGAGCCTACGGGTCCTGGTCCCGGGCAGGTCCTCCCTCCACGCGCTCTCAGGGGGGAACAGGCGGCTGGGCTGGGCGCTGGCACCAAGAGGAAGTTACCTGGCCGGGCCAAGGTCGACCGCGACACCGGGCCCCGGGGTCCAACTACCGAGGCCCGCCAGGACCCCGCCCCCGCCAGGCTCCGCCCCCAGGGCACCCAGGGCGGGGCGCAGAGGCGGAAGTGAGGGCCGTCAATGAGCTGCGCGAGGCGTCAGGGGCGTGTTCAAAGGGGCCTTCCCCAATGGGAGCCGGCGCCGGCGGCGGACGCTATCCAATGAGATCCTGGGAAGGCGGGGTCCGGGAGAGCCTTCTCCAATCCGCTCGGCTGGCCATCCTTTCCTGTCATAGGTGGGGCTGCCGGGCGCGGGGCGGGTCTCAGGGCGCCTTCCCCAATGGGCGACGGTCGCGGGAGGGGGCGCGGCCGCTGCGCGAGGGCTACCGGCGGGCGGCTGCCGCAGTTCCCAGCGCGCGCTGGCTTTGGCGGCCGCTCCGCAGCATGGCCGGCCTGGGGCGGCCGGGCCCGGGGCCCCGCGCCGGGATGCCCGCCTGGAAGCGGGAGATCCTGGAGCGGAAGCGGGCCAAGCTGGCGGCCCTGACCGGGGGCTCGGCGCCGGGGGCCCGGGCGGACGCGGCGGGACCCGCGGAGCCGGCGGGCGAGCGGCTCGTGCTGGCCGATAGCCTGGGCCCGCTGTGCGAGAACCCGTTCATGCGGCTCGAGTCGGAGCGACGGCGCGGAGCGCGGCGCGGCGGCGGCGCGGGCGCGGGAGCGGCGGGGGCGCGGCCGGTGCAGCAGCTCCTGGAGCTGTACCGCCGGGTGCCGGGCGTGCGGACCATCCGCGCCGACAACATCCTCATCATCGAGTCGGTGCCCGGCTTCCCGCCCGCCGCTCCCGACCCCGCCACCGGCCTGGCTGCCCGCATCCGCGCCGCCGAGGTGCTCGTGTACGAGGCGCCGCCGTCGCCGGGCCGCGTCAGCCGTCTGCTCCAGAAGTTCGACCCGCCGGCCGCGCCGCGCCGTCGCGGGAGCCCGGAGCGCAGTCGCCCCCCGCCGCCGTCGCCCCAGCCGCCCCAGCCGCCTGCCCTCCGCCCGGCCGCCCCGCGCGTGGGCGAGCGCGCCGCCTGCTTGGAGCCCGAGCGGCGCGGCACCGGGCCCGGCGCCCGGCGCAGCGACTTCTTGCAGAAGACCAGCAGCAACTCGTTCACCGTCCACCCCCGGGGCCTGCACCGCGCGGCGGGCGCTCTCCCGCTCCCCAACGGGCCCGCGGCCCCGGAGTCCCCGGCCGGCGCTGCCAACGGCATCGCGGGCTCCGGCCTTGGGCCGGGCGAGTACACGCCAAAGGTGGAGTCGGGGGAGCCTCCCGCCCGCCCGCCCCCCAGCCCCGGGACCCCCAGTGCCACTCCAGCCTCGCCCCCGGCCTTGCCCAGGCCCAGCCCTGCCAGTGCCACTCCCAGCCAGCGCCGCTGGGTCTCCTCGGCCACCAGCGCCAACGACTCCTTCGAGATACGGCCGGCCTCCAAGCCCGACTTGGACACGATTCCCGCGGGGGACCTGCAGGCCCGGGCCCTGGCCAGTCTCCGTGTGAACTCCCGCAACTCCTTCGTGTTCGTCCCCAAGCGCAAGGCCACCGGGGCCCCTCCGCCCCAAGGGAGGCGGCCTGTGCGGCTGCCAGAGGGAGAGGCCGTCAGGGCCTCCCAGCGCCCGCAGCGCGGAGCCCAGCCGGTGCCTGGAGCTGACGGTGCACCCGTGGGAGAGAGGAGCCCCTTGGGGGTCCAGGAGGGGGCCTGCCCCAGGCCAGCCACTGCCCTAGTGGACCAGGCTGTCAGGTGGCAGAGGCCGTCCTCGCCGCCCCCAGCCCTCCCGGCGGCCGCTGAAGCTGAGCCTTCCCAGGGCTTCGGGGTGTCCGGCTTGGCCAAGAATGGTGGGGAGCCCGGAAGGCCAGGGCTGCCCGTCACCTTCATCGATGAGGTGGACTCGGAGGATGAGGTCCCCCAAGAAGCCAAACTGCCCTGCTCGGGGGCCAGGGGGCCTCCCCGGTACCACCCATCGGAGCTCCTGCACCAAGGTGGCCACACCTTCACGGTGGTGCCCAAGAGGAAGCCAGGGGTTCCGCCGGCCAACGGGGAGCCCGGGCCACTGGAGGCTGAGGAAGTGGAGGTGGACCGCCTGTCGGAGCCCCCTGCTGTGCTGGGGACCGGCCTGAAGAAGCGTTACCCCACCGTGCACGAGATCGAGGTGATTGGCGGCTACCTGGCCCTGCAGAAGTCCTGCCTCACCAAGGCTGGCTCCTCGAGAAAGAAGGTGCGTGTGTGTGTGTGTGTGGGGGGGGTGGAGGGGGGCGGGGGGCGGGGGTGTGGTCGGGGTCACCAGCCAGGACACCTGGCCTGGGAGGGGGACAGCTTCAATGAGACCAGAGGAGAGCTGGGGCTGGGGGATCCCTGACCTGGGCCCCAGTAGAGCCCTAGTACACAGGGGCTGTGGGCACAACTTGCTACTCGGCCCGGAAAGGCTGGTGTGCAGGGCCGGTCCAGCCCACGCCTGTGTTGGTTCTGAGGCTTTGCCTGGAATTGGCGGGCAGGGCTGTCTCCTGAGGTCCAGCTTGGAGAGCAGTGGCTCCACCTGGCCACCAGATCACAGCGGGGTGGCCCCGGCATGACCTGGACTCCCTGCCAATTCAGGCAGCAAGTGCCAGGACGGTGGGGGACTGTGATTTGCGAGGGGCTGGAACCCTGCCTCCCCGGTCAGCTGGGGGGCTCTCAGCCCCCAAGAAGGCACCCAGCTCGCGCTCAGTGGGACCTCGTCTCAGAGTGTTTCCGGAGCTCCTGGTGTGCAGGCTTAGTCTGAAGCTGGGGGGTGATGCCGGGAGAGGTGAGGACACCCCACCTTGTTGGGGGCAAGGGCTGAGGGCAGAGACCCATACAGGGCGGGAGCCTCATTCCCTAAGCCTTGCCCTGCCTGGTGGCCTGGAACCCTCTGGGCACAGGACTACGTTCCTCAGATTCTTCTGGTCAGTCGATCACCTGCGTCGGCCCGGAGGCAAATTCCAGGCCAGCTCCCGTGACCCTCTGGCAGGCAGCGGGCAGATGCCCTTCCTGTGGAACCCGGGCAGTGATGGCCTCTCCCTCAGCTGCTGGGCTCCAGGGCCCTGAGGCCCCTCTGCTCCAGCCAGTTTCCCTGGACAGGCCTCCTCCTCTGTCTGCTGCCTGGTGTGGCCTTGGCACCGCCTCTCCTCCTGGGGCCGTCCTCCCCCACTTCCCTGTGAGGGCACCTGCGCTCCTGCCAGCTCCCAGGGCTGGGTCAGGCACCCACGCCTGGGGCCACAGGCCACGATCCCCCCGGCCCTTCCCGGCCCTCCCTGCTGTTCTTCCAGTAGCTGAGGATCCACCCAGGAGCCATGGGCACCAGCCCCACCCGACACGGGCAGGCCCTCGCTGCCCTCCCTCCTTTGCTTTCTGACCCTTGACCTCCACTAGAAGTGGAAGTGAAAGCACTCCCTGCTCCGTAGATGACAGTGAGGTCATGGGCTCACG
This sequence comes from Myotis pilosus, assembly GCA_036010255.1. Lineage (NCBI taxonomy): Eukaryota > Metazoa > Chordata > Mammalia > Chiroptera > Vespertilionidae > Myotis > Myotis pilosus. The sequence goes on from JASKON010000013.1 coordinate 73,620,026, forward strand.
GGTGGTCCCGTCCCCAGAGCTCGTGGAGCCTGGCTCCTGCCTGGGGCTGGAAGGCTGCAGCCTGGAGCCTGTTCAGCCCACCCCCAGCTGGACACAGAGCGTGGGGGTCACTCGTGGGTGAAGAAGGGAAGGCCGGGGCCCAGGGCCAGCAGGGCAGGAAGAAGTGACCAGAGGAAGCCAATCTGGGCTTTGTGCCATCCTGAGGGGTCCTGGTCCAGATGGATGATGCCTGGCATGACCGAGTGGCCTGGCTGGTGCCCTGCCGGAGCAGCACAACCTGCTGGCAGCAACTTCCTGCCTGGGCTTCCCCAGCTGCCCTGCCCAGGAAGGGCCAGACCGATGGAGGGTGGGGTGGGGTGGGGGGTGAGGCTGCCCAGCTCTCAGAGCACCCCATCAGCCTTGAGCTGCCCCTATCTCTTCTGTCTGTGGTCCCTGGGGGCCCCTCCAGGCCCTGGGCCACTGGCCTTGTCCTCACCTCGACCACTCCAGCCAGCCTGTGGGGTGATCACTGCCCTGCTCCCTCATCCCCTGCGGGGACACCGTGGGCTGCAGGCCCGGAGGATCTTGGGGCTGACCGCGCACACTCTGACCCCCAAGTGGCTGCTGACCTGGGCAGTGGAGGGAGGTGGTGGTGCCTTTTCCAGGGCGGGTTCGGTGGGTCTCGAGGGGGCTCTTGGAGCAGCAGGGTTTGGGGAGCTTGCCCCTGGCTGGCACCTCCCTGGAGGGTGCTGTGCCCTTGTGTGGCTTCAGAGGGCTCCAGCTCTGCCCTGGGTGCACCGGGAGGCCTGCCTGGCGGGCACATGTCCCCACTTAGTTATCTCTTTGCAGAATCACAGATGCTCTATCGTTCTTCCTGAGGGACCAGGGTGGCTGCTGCCGGGCTGCGGCCTTGATCCCTCACCCCGACGGCCCCAGGCCACGGGTGGGGCTGGCCCTGAGCGCTCAGCCGCCTCCCATGGGATCCCCTGGCCTCCCCTCTGTGAGGTGCCGCCAGGCCCGGCTCCTGCCTGTCTGCTGGCTCCATTCCCTCCTCTTTCTCTCCATCTCCTCACCTGCTGGTCCCCTGCCCTCACCTCATGCTGGTGACCGCCACCCCAACACCCCAACCCACTGGCGTGGCCTTGGCCCTCAGACCCGAAGTACCACTCCTACCACCTCCCTGCCAGGGTGCAGCCCACACCCTCCTGCCATGTGGGGCGGGATAGCAGGTGCCTGGCTTTGCCTCTCATCCTCCCTGCCCACCCCACCCAGCTTCCTGCAGGTGCCCCCTAAGGTCGCCCTAGAACCCAGACCCGGGGCAGGTCTGGACCCTGCTCTGCTCAGCCTCCCCTCCCTCACCCCCGCCCACAGGGAATCGGCCCTGGGCTAGGGCTGCACTGGACTCAGGGGCAACCCTCCAGCTGTGAGAGTTACCTGGGCTGGGTGGGGGATGGGACCCAACAGGTGTGTGGAGAGTGAGGGTGGGGCCCTCATCCCAGCTGGGGCTGGTTGAGCCCAGTCAGCCCAGAGTCCAGGGTGGCTGTGCGTGGGTGGGCGGGGCCAGGGGCACAAAGGCCCAGTGAGAGTGGGAGGGGGGTGAGGCGGGACCCACCTGCCGGCTGGCTTCGGGCAAAGTCCCCAGAGACAGGTGACTGGGTGTGTGCAAGTGCCAGCCCCTCACTTCCCTCCTGCCTCCTGGCGTCTGGGGGTGGCCCCCCAGCAGCATGAGTCACGGGGCATCCTGTGACCTGAAGACAGGCACCCACAGAGGGGGGGCTGGTGAGGATCCTGGAGACTGGAGGGGCCTGTGAGCACTGCCCCGCCCCTACCCGGCCAGCCTGTGCCAGGCTCGGGCCTGCATGCGCCCAGCCCCCAGCCTCCCGCTAGGAGCCAGTCATGTGGACTAATGAGGGCACGCTAATCCGGCCTGGCCTGGCACTGGCCCTTCCTGTGTCTTCAGCAGGGGGGATGGGCTGGAAGACTCAGGGTCTTCAGAGACAAACCATGTTCCTGGGGTGACTGGGAGCCCTGGTCCCTGCCTGGGGCTCCTGGGGGATCTCTTGGAGGGCTAGGCGCCATCCCCAAGCCGCCCGGCGGTCGTGGACGTCTGTGGGCTCTGCTGATCCCCGTGCCAGGCCTTGCCCTTGGCTCCAGGGACAGGAGCAGCAATCTCACCCCTGGCTCTGCCCTTGCCCATGGCTGTGGGTGGCCGGGCGAGGGGCAGTGGGCCAGGCCTGGACTTGCCCAGCAGGTGTCTTTGAGCCAGGCGGAGTTGGGGAGCCCAGAGCTGGGTGGGCGGGTGGGGTGCCAGCCGAGCAGGGCTCTGAGGGAGGAGGGGGGAGCTGGCAGTGTGTGTGCCCTGGTCCTGAATGCTGGTGGTCCTGCCTGTGTCTGAGGCCCCGCCTGTCCTGCTGTCCCTGGGCCCCACGGCTCTGTGCTGGGGGCCGGCTCCAGCTCCGGCTCCTTCCAGGGGAGGAGGGGAACCTGAGCTGTCGGCTGGTGTCCTGTGCCCGGGAGTTTAATATTTCGAGCTCCAGCAGGGCTGCTTCCATCTGCTGCGGGCGGGCGGCCGAGTATTCATTACCGACCCGGCGGCCCACCGTGCCCAGCAGGCCTGGGGGCTTTCAGCTCTGGTGTGAATTCTGGGGTCTGCGAAGGGGGCAGGGAGGACAGGGCACTGACCCTGCACTGGTGCTTGACTGGCACTGACTCAGTCTGTAAAATGGGCGACGGCACCTGGGGCTGCTCTCCTGGTGCTGGCGTGTGGTGGCCCCTGGCTTTCTGGCCCTGGGGACCCGGCCTCGGGTGTGCCTGGCCTTGCCCAGCAGTGGTGGTCCGTGCCGAGTTGGGTGGGCAGCATGTCCAGGTGCCCACAAGCTGGACCCGATGACCTTGGCTGTGGAGAGAGGCCCCAGCCAACAGCAGGAGCTCTTCTAGGAGCAGAGGAGGAGGGGCCCGTGCAGCCTGCCCTGGACTCTGCTCCTGTGCGCGGCCAGCCGGTGGGAGGAGGTGTGGCCAGCGCTCTGCTCCGAGAAGGTGCCCTCTGACCCTGTGAGCTGCCTCAGAGGCTTCTGGAGACCCCGAGGGTGCTGGCTGGGCCTGGTCCCTGGGGGGTCACTTGGGGTGATGTGACCCTGGGCCTGGGGGCCTGCAGACTTCAGGTGGAGGGTCTTCTCTGATGAGGCGGCCCCCATCTCTCAGCCTCTGAAGGGCTGATGGCGTGTCCTGCCCAGCTCAGGTCTGACAGCCCCCTGTGCTCCGGGGGGTCACGGTGCCCCTGGGTCCAGCGGGAGGACCCTGGTGGCCAGGCATCTGGTGGCGGCGCAGGCCCTGGCTGACGTGCCTTCTGCCCCCAGATGAAGATCTCCTTCAATGACAAGAGCCTGCACACCACGTTTGAGTACCCGTCCGAGAGCTCCCTGGCGCAGGAGGCCCAGGCGGAGGGCGAGGGGGAGGAGGAGGAGGAGGAGGAGGAGGAGGAGGAGGAGGGCGGCTCCGGCCTGAACGGGGCAGTGGAGAAGCCCCTGGCGCTCTTCCTGCCCCGAGCCACCTTCGTGCACAGCGTGGCGCCCGACAGCCCTCGCCTGCCAGACGGCAGCTCAGGTGAGTGCCTGCCGGGCCAGGTGGACAGCCCAGTCGGTGCCTGGGCCACGTCCACACGTTCATGTGTCCACGTGTGCCCTTGGCCTGCAGGCCTGTCCAGCTACACTCCAAAGCACGCCATGGCCTTCAGCAAGTGGCAGGAGCAGCCTTTGGCACAGGCCCCGGGGGAGGTGGAGCTCTCACTGAAGGAGGTCATGGTGAGTGGGGCCGGGAGGGTGCCCAGCATTGGGTGGAGGCAGGTTTCTAAGGCCTGGGTGGCCCCTCTGATGGCTTCTTACCCCTCAGCTCACCCCCGCCAGCCACAACGACCTGTCGGACTTCCGCAGCGAGCCAGCCCTGTATTTCTGACACCAGTCCCACCCTGACGGCCAGGCTCCACCCTCATTCTGCAGACCCCCTTCTGCCCCGCCAGCTCTGCTCCCCCGAAGCCCACCCCTTTCCTGGGGCCTCAGAACCATGCCCGAGCCTGGGCCACCAGAGGCCACTCCTTCCCTGGGGGTCTTGCCCTGCAGCCATGATTGGGGGCAGGGTCCTGCTGGCAGCCATGCCCAGTGACTGTTGGGTGTGTCCAGGGCAAAGGACTGACTCAGCTGCCTGTCCCCTGAAGGACTACAGGCCCCCTCAGCCCCCACACCCCATGTCTGAGCTCAGCCGCCTTTGTGATAAACGGAGTCTGTTCTTACCTCTGATGGACTCAATAAACAGCACTGGACCCGCCGCCTCCTCGCATGGTCCTTCACCCGGGAAGGGGGCTCGGCTCCACTGGGGTGCTGGCAGTGGAGAGGAGCCCACAGAGGGTGATGGGGCCCAGCCTGGACCTCTGTGCCTGGGGGCACCCCCACACCTCGCAGGGTTGCTTCTCACTCCCCACAGCCCGTTGCCCTCCCAGCCACCCCGTGCCCAGGAGAGGGACCTCCCTGTGCAGGCCTCACCTCTGGGGCACCCCCTCCCACCAGCACTGGCAGTGGGCCTGCTCTCGGGCTGGACTCTGGACCCAGGGGCCGGGACGGCATGCGGTGGGCTGGGTGTTGTGGATGTTGGGTATGAAGCGGTTTCCCTGAAGGGCCAAGAACCTGGGGAGGGACCAAAGGGAGGGCGCCTTGGAGCTCCCGAGGGGTGGGTGCTAGCAGCTGGCAGGGGAACCCAGCGGGTCCTGGGAGGTGAGGGAGATGCAGAGCTGCCTGCTGGGAGCAGCCCCAGGCTGGGCTCGGCTGCCTGCCCAGCTGTATCCGGGAGCCAGGGCCACTTAGTCTACACCTTGAGTGGGAGGTTGTGCCCCTGGGGAGCCCGGGCTTGGGAGGGAGGAGTGTTTTCCTGGGGGGGATAGGCCTGGTGTCTCTGGACTCTCAATCTACATACTTGCCAGCCTCCCCACTCCCCCCGCAAGCAGCCTCGGGACCTGATGGGCTGACAGGTGGACCTAGAGAGGACGAGGGCTGGGCCCCAGGCACCTGCAAAGCCAGAGAGGGCATGCCTGGTGGGTGGCCAGGGAAGGTGGGGAGCAGTGAGGCCGTCAGGCTGAGCAGGATCTGGAATCAGAGCTGAGGCAGTCCTTGCTGGGCGACTGGAACCCAGGACATCTCCCTAGGTCAGGCCTTGTGCAGACACCAGGGGTGCCAGCAGGCAGAGCCCTCGGGGAAGGACAGGCTGTGTGTGCTGGAGTCGGGAAGGGCCAGGAATGAGGGTGGGTGGTGTGAGAGTCACGGGAGATGCTCAGGGGCACCCTCAGGTGTCTCCCAGGGCAGAGGCCCTCCCCACACAGGAGCCCCTCTCCTGACGGAACACAGGCAGCAGGGCGGCATGGATCTTTATAAAAACAACCTTTATTGACAGTCACAGGCCACTAGGGCAAGCTCTGAGGTGAACGAGGCCCCTGCCCATTGCCTAGCCTGGGCACCTGCTGGCTGAGGAGCGTGAGGGGACTCCCGTGAAGCCGGGACGAGCAGCAGGGCTGTCCTGCAGCCCAGGGGGGTATGAGGCTTCAGGCCTGAGCAGAGCTGACCCAGAGCCCGCACCCCCACTGCCTGGGCGAGTGCATGGACTGGACCCCACCGGGAGGCTGTACCCGGGGCAGTGAGGCTGGGGGCTGCCACCTGAAGGCAGCTGCCGCCATGAACAAGGCGTTTTGCAGACAGACTTGCTGGGGATGGGCCTGTCGAGGAAGCAGTGGAGGCGCCCTGCCCACCTGCGGCCGGTCAGCTGTCCTTGCCTGCACTGCTCTTCTGCTCCGAGGCTGTGGCCTTGGTCAGGTTGCCCGCCTCCCTCTTCAGGACACTAAGCAGAGTCTGCGAGCTCTCCAGGATCTGGGGACAGACACACGGGGGTCCTGCTGGAAGCTCCCACAGCCAAGTCCCCCAGGGCCAAGGGGCTGTGGGACAGGGGCAGCCAAGAGGCAGCCCTGCCACCTCCCACCCCAGAGTCTAGGCCAGAGCCCCTCCCTCACACCCAGGAAAGCGCCTTAGCTCTGGCCCCCGCTGCCACTCGCTGCTCCAGGACAGAGCACGAGGCTCCACGGGCAGCCACGCCATCACCCCCGGGCCTGGCCCGGCCACGTCCTGTCACTTCTGCTTGGGGCGCCCAGGCCCGAGCCCACCTTGAGATAGGCGGCCTCCGTCTCCGCGATGGTCCGATCAAACTCATTCCGAGAGGCGATCTTGCGCGCCAGGTTCTCGTTGACTCGGGCCAGCTTCTCGGTCAGCTGCCTCACCTCGCTCTGCAGCCGCTGCTTCTCCTCCTCCTCCTGCTGGATCTGCCGGCACAGCTCCTCGCGCTTCTGGCACAGCTCCTCGATGCCTGCGGCGCGAGGGGCAGGCTGTGGGCGCGGAGGCGGGCGCGGAGGGGCGCATCCCACCCACCCCGGGCCCCGCTGCTTCGGAGGACACGGGGAGGGCGCCTGCCACGAGCCAGCCGGCGACCTGCCTCCCAGGGACTCGGGGTTCAAGGCACCGCACGAGACGGCCGGGCCGGGGCCTGGAGGCCGGACGGGCTCGAGCCTTAAGTTTGGGCTCCGCCCGCCGACGGCCCCGCCCGGCCGCCCCCGCACCGACAGGACCACAAACGCGGCCGTGCGCTGGGGCCGCCAGCCCGCGCCCCCCGCCGCCCGCGCCCCCCGCCAGCCCGCGCCCCCCGCGCCCCCCGCCGCCCGCGCCGCCCGCCAGCCCGCGCCCCCCGCCAGCCCGCGCCCCCGCCGCCCGCGCCCCCGCCAGCCCGCGCCCCCGCCGCCCGCGCCCCCCGCGCCCCCGCGCCCCCGCCGCCCGCGCCCCCGCCAGCCCGCGCCCCCCGCCAGCCCGCGCCCCCCGCCAGCCCGCGCCCCCCGCCGCCCGCGCCCCCGCCAGCCCGCGCCCCCGCCAGCCCGCGCCGCCCGCGCCCCCGCGCCCCCGCCAGCCCGCGCCCCCGCCAGCCCGCGCCCCCGCCAGCCCGCGCCCCCCGCCAGCCCGCGCCCCCCGCCAGCCCGCGCCCCCCGCCAGCCCGCGCCCCCCGCCGCCCGGGCGCCGCGCCGCTCACACTTGACCAGCTCGTTGTTGTAGTTCTGCAGCGCCGCGCCCTGCTGGGTCATGTCGCCGCCCGCCGCCCGCCGCCCAACCGCCGCCGCCTGGCGCCCGCCTGCTACGTCATCGCCGCGCGCCTCGTGGGCGCCATTGCCGCGCGCCCGCCTGTACGTCATCGCCGCGCGCCTCATTGCGTCATCACCGCGCGCGGCGCTGGACAGCTCGGGGAGGCGGTGGGCGCAGATGGCGGCGGCGGCGGCGGAGGGGCCCCCCGGGCCGGCCCAGGAGCTGCGCGGGGCCTGGAACACCGTGAGCACCGGGCTGGTGCCGCCCGCCGCGCTGGGGCTGGTGAGGCCGCGCGGGTTCCCGGGCCCCTGCGCGCTGTCTGGGGCTGCGTCCGCCGCCTCCCCCCGCCTGTCCCTGCCCCCCTGCCCCGGCCCCGGCCCCCCCCCTGCCCCCCGCCTCCCCCCCGCCCCCGCCTCCCCCCCGCCCCCGCCCCCGCCTCCCCCCCGCCTCCCGCCTCCCCCCGCCCCCGCCTCCCCCCTGCTCCCGCCTGTCCCTGCCCCCCGGCCCCGGCCTCCCCGCCTGCCCCCGCCTCCCCTTCGCCCCCCGCCTCCCCCCGCCCCCGCCTGTCCCCGCCTCCCCCCGCCCCGCCTCCCCCCGCCCCCGCCTGTCCCTGCCCCCCCCCCGGCCCCGGCCCCGGCCTCCCCTGCCTCCCCCCCCCCCCGCCCCCGCCTGCCTCCCTCCTCCCCCCCTGCCCCTGGCCTCCCCACCCGTACGCCGTGCTCACCTCTGTCCCGCCCGCTGCCTCCCAGGCGTCCTCCCGGACCAGCGGCACCGTCCCGCCGAAGGAGGAGGAGCTGCGGGCGGCGGTGGAGGTGCTGAGGGCGCACGGCCTGCACTCGGTCCTGGAGGAGTGGTTCCTCGAGGTGCTGCAGAGCGACCTGCAGGCCAACATCTCCCCGGAGTTTTGGAACGCCGTCTCCCAGCGCGAGGGCTGCGCCGACGAGCCGCAGTGCCTGCTGCTGCTGCTGGACGCGTTCGCGCTGCTGGAGAGTCGCCTGGACCCCTACCTGCGCAGCCTGGAGCTGCTGGAGAAGTGGACCCGCCTCGGCCTGCTGATGGGCACCGGCGCTCAGGGGCTGCGGGACAAGGTCCACACCACGCTGCGGGGCGTCCTGTTCTTCTCCACCCCCAGGACCTTCCAGGACATGGTGCAGCGCCTCTACAGGCGCTTCTTGAGGGTCTACATGCAGAGTAAGCGGAAAGGAGAGGGGGGCACGGACCCTGAGCTGGAGGGGGACTTGGACAGCAGGTATGCCCGCCGCCGGTACTACCGGCTCCTGCAGAGCCCCCTGTGCGCGGGGTGCGGCAGTGAGAAGCAGCAGTGCTGGTGCCGCCAGGCCCTGGAGCAGTTCCACCAGCTCAGCCAGGTCCTGTGAGTAGTCGTGCCCCGTTCCCGACTCCTGCTTGCTCCCCTGGGTCCCGCTGGCCGGGGTCTGCCATCTGTCCTCATGGCCATGGCCGTGGCTGAGGGAGGTGGCCAGGGTCCTTGTGCTGTGATCCTTTTGTCCTGGACACAGGCGTATCTCGGTCATTCCCACGAGCCCGGCTCCACGCTTTGCTTGGTTGAGCCTGCAGGACTCCAGGTGCCTGCGGAGTCCGGCTCTGCCTCGTGTGGCTCCGGGGGAGGGAGATGTGCGTCCTGCCCTGTGGCTGCGAGAGGGTGACTTGCTGCTTTTCTCTGTGGCACACGTTGGCGGTGAGGCGGCACTTGGCCACGCAGGTGCCTCTCCAGCCCTCTGAAGAGAAAAGGCCGTGCTGTGGAGCCGGGTCCTGTGTGGCCCTGCAGCCTCTGTGGCCACTCGGGACGATTCCGTCCCGTTGAACGAGGTGGCAGCAGGGTGGCCGAGAGGCAGAGTCTGTAGCTGGACCTGGGGAGTGCCCTGTGCCGGCAGGTGGGGGGCCCTGAGGGGTCCGTCCCAGGTGACGTCGCACAGATGAGTCCTTCTCATCTCCTCACAGACAGGCTTTGGGCTGAAGGCCACCGTCAGTGGCATCTGTATGTACGTGGCCGTGGGGGCCATTTCTGGGAGCTGAGGTTTGACCCCGAGAGCCACACGTGCTGTTGGCACGGGCCGGCCAGTGTCCCAGCCCAGGCAGCGAGGCCAGCTGGGGAGGGTGGGGAGCCGGTGCTCTGCCCTCCCAGCATCCCCGGGCACAGTGGCGGCGTCCCTGCCAGGAGGGTCGTGGGGAGGCGTGCGCTGGGGTGGGGCGTGTGCGTGCGTGTGCTCTGCACGCTCCGCAGGCACGGCTCTCCTCCAGGCACAGGCTCAGTCTGCTGGAGCGGGTCAGTGCCGAGGCTGTGACCGTCACGCTGCACCAGGTGACCCGGGAGAGGATGGAGGACCGCTGCCGGGGCGAGTACGAGCGCTCCTTCCTGCGCGAGTTCCACAAGGTGATGGCCCCTGGGCATGTCCCCCGGGACAGGCGAGTGGGTTTCTGGCAAACTGGACCAGCCGCCAGAACGTGGGGACCTGAGGAGCCGGCCCCGCTTGGGCTGAATGGGTTGAGCTGTCCTGGTGCCAGATGGAGGCCGTCCTCATGGGCCCCTTGGTGACAGCATGCTCAGCGGGTCGGTGGGAGTCTCGTGGCTGGAGGCAGCGCCCAGGTCTGGTGTGTCCCAGTGAGGGGCCTCGGGGCGCCCACACGGTTGGGATGTGGTCTTGGACTCTGCTCTGGGTTTCGTGGAGGAGCTGGGACCAACCCTGAGGTCATCCAGCTGCTCTCACTTCCTGGTCGTCCTCCCCACCGTGTTGTAGTGTCACTCCTGCCGGTGCCGATGGGCTGCGTGGTCTGAGTGGCCGTGGCCTGGGGGCCTGGCTCGGGAAGCCGTGCTGCCCCAGTGCAGTGTCAGGGGTCTTCGCGGGGTGGGGGGTCTATGGGGTGGGGGTGGGGTTCCTGGTGGGTGTGGCGGGATCTCTGGTAGGTTTACTGCTCACTACACCTTGAGTGGCTGCACGTGGGGGCTGGCTGCATGTGGTCCCTCTCGGGTGGGGTCAGCCCGTCCTCTGCCCCTGGTCGGGCTGCTGTTGCATGTGGAAGGGGCAGGGGGTACGTTGATGGTGGGCCGACGACGCCCCCTTGGAGCTGTCCCCCTGTTGATCTTGATGTGCGTCCGGCCCCCAGAGCAGGTGGCCTTACGGGGGCTGCCCAGGGCCCAGCCGACAGGGAGGCCCCTGGCCCACATGTGCTCTCCCAACAGTGGATCGAGAGGGTGGTCGGCTGGCTGGGCAAGGTGTTCCTGCAGGACGGCCCCGCCCGGCCCGCGTCCCCTGAGGCCGGCCCCACGCTGCGCCGCTGGCGCTGCCACGCCCAGAGGTTCTTCTACCGCACGTACGCCGGCCTGCGCATCGAGGAGCTCTTCAGCATCATCCGAGGTCGGCCGCCCCGTCGCCCCTGAGGGTGGTGAGGGTGCCTGGGCTGCATTGTCCGGAGCAGAGCTGTCCCCCTGCGGGCTCCCCCTCCCCCCCGCGGCTCTCCGCTCCAGGGTGGACTCCCCCACCCAGTGTTGGGGTTGGGCAGGGGACTGTGCCTCTGGTGGCCACCCCTGCCCCCGTGGCCTCACAGCCCTGCTCGGGCCCAGCTCTCCAGTGCCGCGGCGGTCTGCCCTGCAGGGCAGCTGCAGTCAGACCTGTGGGCACATGAAGGGTAGCATAGCGTCCAGTGGGTGTTCCTTGTCTCAGGCGTGGGCGTGGCCGCTCACCCTCCAGGCCCTGCCGCCTGTGTGTGTGTCTGTATGTGGGTGCGAGGGCCGGCCTCTCCCTGCAGACTTCCCCGACTCCCGGCCGGCCGTGGAGGACCTCAAGTACTGCCTGGAGAGGACTGACCAGCGGCAGCAGCTGCTCGTGTCCCTCAAGGCTGCCCTGGAGACGCGGCTTCTCCACCCAGGTACGGGCCGACCCCCCATTGATCTCCGGGCCCAGAACCGGAGGCGGAGAGTCCAGTCTCCCAGCCACCTGCAGGCCCTGGGGGGAGGTGGTAAGGAGCAGTTTTGGGGGGCCCTTGGGGGCGTTGGCCTGGTGGTGGGGTGGTGCCCAAGTCCCCGGCACAGACTGCTTGCTGGGGGGGTGTGGTGGCTCAGATCTCGGGCGTGCAGTCGTCTGGCCCTGCAGATCTCCTGGCTGGCCGGGGCCACCCTGGTGCTGCCCTCACCTCAGCCTCCGGTCCCGGCTGCAGGCGTCAACACGTGTGACATCATCACCCTCTACATCTCGGCCATCAAGGCGCTGCGCGTGCTGGACCCCTCCATGGTCATCCTGGAGGTGGCCTGCGAGCCCGTCCGCCGCTACCTGAGGTGAGTGCTGGGGCTCCCCCTGCTCCCGGGGGCCCTGCTGCTCAGGGACACCAGGCCCCGCCCCACTTCGGTTCCAGCACAGAGAGGTGCCTCCTCTGACCAGGCCCCAGGCTGACGGGCGGAGCCAGGCCGCAGTGGGGGGCAGACTCAGGAGGGGCCTGAGCGGGGCTGGGCTGGGGCTGCGGTGCCTGCGGCTGCCCTGACTTGCACCTGCAGCCTCCGGCCTGGAAGGGCTGGCCCTGGTCACCTGGTCGTCTCACTCCTGCCGCTCTCACAGTCGTTTGTTTTACTTCATCTCGTTTTACTTTTTTGAGCAAAAGCCTAATGCTTGTCTGACCTGCGGGCGGGACTGGCTGTGGGGAGGGAGCGAGCACCGTGGGGTCAGGTGGAGGGTGAGGCTCCTGAGGCCCCTGCGCCCCTGGCAGGACGCGGGAGGACACGGTGCGGCAGATCGTGGCCGGGCTGACGGGGGACTCAGACGGGACCGGGGACTTGGCCGTCGAGCTGTCCAAGACGGACCCAGCGAGCCTGGAGACTGGCCAGGACAGCGAGGATGACTCCGGGGAGCCCGAGGACTGGGTCCCCGACCCCGTGGACGCTGACCCAGGTCCGCAGCCCAGCCCCACCAGCTTTGCGTGGGGGGGGGGGGCCTGCGTGCGGGAGGGTCTGGCTGGGTGGCTGCTCTGGTTTCCAAGTTGTTGCCACGTGGCCCTGCGGCTTAAGGGGTCAGAGGTCAGTGGCCCCCCAGCCGGCGCCCGTCCTGCCTCCCTGGCTCCACGGGGGGCCTGTCGCCCTGAGGTGCCAGCAGTGACCCTCCCGCGTCCGCAGGGAAGTCCAGCTCCAAGCGGCGGTCCTCGGACATCATCAGCCTGCTGGTCAGCATCTACGGCAGCAAGGACCTCTTCATCAACGAGTACCGCTCGCTGCTGGCCGACCGCCTGCTGCACCAGCTCAGCTTCAGCCCAGAGCGGTGAGGCGCCCGGCGCTGCGGGCACAGGACCCAGGTGGCCATGTGTGGCCGTGCTGACCCGGGTCGGCCGGGCAGGGGCTGCCCGGAGGCTGGGAGTGGCCCGCGGAGGGGGTGCTGGGCGCCGTCCTGAGCCCCATCCTCCTAGGGAGATCCGCAACGTGGAGCTGCTGAAGCTGCGGTTCGGCGAGGCCCCCATGCACTTCTGCGAGGTCATGCTGAAGGTGGGCGCCCTGCCGCCCCTGCACCCCCACGCTCTTCGTCCCCCCGCCCCCCCCACCCCCACCCTCCCCGCCTTTGATGAGGCCCCCATGCACTTCTGCGAGGTCATGCTGAAGGTGGGCGCCCCCCCCAGCCCCTGCCCCCCTCTCCGCCCCTGCCTTTGGTGAGGCCCCCATGCATTTCTGTGAGGTCATGCTGAAGGTGGGCGCCCCCTCCCCTCCCTCCTCCCCGTCCCCACCCCCCGCCTTTGGTGAGGCCCCCATGCACTTCTGCGAGGTCATGCTGAAGGTGGGCGCCCCCTCCCCTCCCTCCTCCCCGTCCCCACCCCCCGCCTTTGGTGAGGCCCCCATGCACTTCTGCGAGGTCATGCTGAAGGTGGGCGCCCCCCTCCCCTCCCTCCTCCCCGTCCCCACCCCCCCCCCTTTGGTGAGGCCCCCATGCACTTCTGCGAGGTCATGCTGAAGGTGGGCGCCCCCTCCCCTCCCTCCTCCCCGTCCCCACCCCCCGCCTTTGGTGAGGCCCCCATGCACTTCTGTGAGGTCATGCGGAAGGTGGGCGCCCCCCCCGCCTCCCCTGCCCCCACCCCTACCCCCGGCCTCTGATGAGACCCCCATGCACTTCTGCGAGGTGATGCTGAAGGTGGGCGCCCCCCCCACTCCCACCCCCATCCCCGGCCTTTGGTGAGACCCCCGCCGTTGCCCCAGGACATGGCCGACTCCCGCCGCATCAACGCCAACATCCGCGAGGAGGACGAGAAGCGGCCCCTGGAGGAGCAGCCGCCGTTCGGGGTCTATGCCGTCATCCTGTCCAGCGAGTTCTGGCCCCCCTTCAAGGACGAGAAGCTGGAGGTGCCCGAGGACATCCGGGAGGCCCTGGAGGTCTACTGCAGGAAGTACGAGAAGCTGAAGGTACTGCCCATCCCATGAGCGGGGCTCCCACCGGCGGGGCTGTAGGGCAGGATTTCCAGGTCTCAGCCTTGGAGCCCGTGTGCTGCTGCCGCCTGGGCTCCGGTCCTGTGTGCGACGGGGGCTGCCTGGCCTCCCGCTCGCTGTGGGGGTGGAGGCACTTGGAGCAGCCCCACCCCAGACGGGGACTCAGAACAACAGGATTGTTGCCTACGTTCTGGCTCAGGGTCCCAGCCAGGGGTCACAGGGCATCGCCCCGAGTCCACAAGGGCCCTCCTGCCTCTCCTGGCTTCTGGCCCTGGTGCAGGCGCCGCCCTCCGCCGTGCAGCCACCCGTGGCTCCTCCAGCCCCGTGCCCAGATCTCCCTCTGAGGGCACCAGGCACTGCTTGTGCGACGCCCTGATTGCATCTGTAGTGACCCCACTTCCAAGTGCGGTCGCCTCCTGAGGCCCAGGGTCAGGGCGTCCCCTCTCTTAGGACCCCAATTTGGGCCCCTAAACGCGTGCCTTTCTCACATGCAGCAGCCCCCAAAGTCTCACTCCTCCAGCTCCCACTCCGTTCAGAGCCTCACTAAACAGCTCAGGGTCCCGCTCTTGGCATCAGCTCCCACTCGAGTCTGGTGAGGCTGAGGCCTGGGCACTTCCTCTTCCGCAAGGAGCCCTGGGCAGACGGGCTGCCTGCCCCACGCCCGTGGGGACGGTGGGCACACGCCCTCATTCCGACAGGAGCACGTCTGACGCCGGGTTCTGAGGCTCGAGGCTAATGGTGGGGTGCCGTCCTCGGCTCACGGGGGGCCCCTGCATCTGGCTCTGCCTGCCGAGCACTCGTGCGCTGTCTCCCCTTCAGTCCAGGCAGCCTTTCCCTGGGGAGCAAATTCTCAGAACCTGTGGGCTCCCCACGGCGTCCATGGCAGAGCCGGCGCCCGCACGTCTGGCTGGCTGGCTGGTTGCTTCCACCGCACAGCCAGCTTTGGGCCCCCCTCGGGCTCACAGGAGTGCCCTGCCCACAGGGCCCAGTGCCGGGTTCCCTCTTACACGAGAGCCAGGCTGTACCCCCCGACCCCGGCCTGGGAGTGTCAGCTCAGCCTCCAAGCTCGGCACCTGCATGTCTTCTTCCCCCCAGCGCCACCAGCAGGTCCCGCCCCCTCCCCTGCGTGCTCCGCGGCATGTCCCTCGTTCCCACAGGCTCACGGCGGCCTTCACTGTCCGTGTGTCTGGCACCTGTCCCTCCAGGCAGTCCATGCCGTGTGCAACTCCGTCGCTCCCCACCCCTTCCATGGCTGCGCCCTATGTCAGCATTTGTTAGAGCAGTGCTCCCTCCCGGGACCCTAACCTGTCCCTGTGGCTGCCACAGCGAAGCCCCAGGCCAGGGGGCCCACAGCAGGGGGTGGTCTGGAAGCTGGGTGACCCCGAGGGTCGGGCCCTGTGCCCTCGGCTGTGGGAGGGAGTCGTGCCGGCGCCTCTTGGCTTGTGGCCACGTCACTGTCTTCATGTGGCTTTTCCCCGTGTCTGTGTCTGTGTGTGTCCTTCCTCTCACGAGGACACCGGTCCTGTCATGTGAGGGCCCTGGCTCCCCAAGGTGAGCTCGTCTTAACCAGTCACACGGGCAGCGGCCTGTGTCCAAGTTGGATCCTGGGGTGAAGCCACCCGAGACCCAGCTCGGCCTCGGCAGCGTCTGTGGCTGGTGCTCAGATGGGGGGGACCCAGAGCCCCGCCTGCCAGGCTGCCTGGGGGCGGGCACCGGTCAGGCCTCCGTGCGCTGGGCCAGGTCTCGCCCTCCCTCCGCAGGCCATGCGCACCCTCAGCTGGAAGCACACGCTGGGGCTGGTGACCATGGACGTGGAGCTGGCCGACCGCACGCTGTCCGTGGCCGTGACCCCCGTGCAGGCCGTGGTCTTGCTGTACTTCCAGGACCAAGGTGAGCGGCTGCACCTCGGCTGGCCCAACGCTGTGGGGAGGGTGGGCAGGACTTGGGCGGCGCCTTCCCGACAGGGCCTGGGGCTGACGGGGCAGAGGTGGGGTCTGGCCCTGCCCGCCCACCATGCCTGGCCGCCCGCCCGCCCGCCCGCAGCCAGCTGGACCCTGGAAGCGCTGAGCAAGGCGGTGAAGATGCCGGCGGCGCTGCTGCGCAGGCGGGTGGCGGTGTGGCTGCAGCAGGGCGTGCTGCGCGAGGAGCCCGCCGGCACCTTCTCGGTGGTGGAGGAGGAGCGGCCGCAGGACCGCGACAACTTGGTGCTCATCGACAGCGACGACGAGAGCGACTCAGGCATGGCCTCGCAGGCCGACCAGAAGGAGGAGGAGCTGCTGGTGCGCGGCCCGGGCTGGGTGGCGGGGGCGGCTGAGGGCGGGGCCCAGGCGGCCGGCTGACGCGCGCTGTCCCCCAGCTCTTCTGGACGTACATCCAGGCCATGCTGACCAACCTGGAGAGCCTGTCGCTGGAGCGCATCTACAGCATGCTGCGCATGTTCGTGGTCACCGGCCCCGCGCTGGCCGAGATCGACCTGCAGGAGCTGCAGGCCTTCCTGCAGAAGAAGGTGCGCGACCAGCAGCTCGTCTTCGCTGCCGGCGTCTACCGCCTGCCCAAGAGCTGCAGCTGACGCCCCGGCCCCTGCCGCGGCCTCAGGATGGACAGTGGCCCCCGGCCCAGAAGCCTCGCCCCCGCCCCCGCCCCCCCGCCCCTGCTGCTTCCCCCAACACCCCCCCCATGACCTTTCCTCTGGCCACACCCCTGCCTGGTCCCCAGAGAACAGAGTAAAACAGCTGGTTCTTCATCCCCTCCCTGTGCCGCTGGCTCTGTGGGCCCCTCGTGACCTTCGGACGCATCTCCCTCCACTTGGCGGGCCCAGCTCCCGGAGCAGGTGAGGGAGGGAGCCCCAGGGGAGGCCAGGGCTGCACACCTGCGTGTGGGCTCTGCCCGCAGTTCTTGCCTGTGGCCATGCCTGAGGCCCTCAACCAGGCGGAGGGAGCAGGCCTGGCTTAGGGGCCCTCGAGCCACCCTACCCGCCAGGCCTCCAGCTCGGAAAGGAGCCTGCGGTGCCTCCCTCAGCCCGGCCTGAGGGTCCAGCCCCCGAGTGCTGCGCCAAGAGCCCCGGGGCCGCTGCGGGACGTGTGGGTCTAGGACCACCAGGCAGGCAGGTGGCCACACATCCCTGCTGAGCCGGGACCTTCCTGCATCCCCAGTGGGAGGGGCTGCCTGGGACAGGCCTCCAGGCGAGGGGTGGCCGTTGGTCCTGTCCCACACTCAAGGCCAGCGGCCGCAGGAAGGCCCCTTACCTCCACCCCCGACGCGTGGCCAGGGTGCACCTGGGCCGGGCGCACAGTGCCACACAGGAGCCCGGCGCCGCCTCCCGCGCAGCGCCCAGAGGAACCTGCGGTCCCAGGAGGGGGAGGTGCGGACGGGCCAGGTCCGGCCTCGGCTGCCCTGGGCGCAGCCTCCGGTGCCAAAACAGGCAGGACCCGCTCGAGCCTGCACTGCCCCACAGGCGACCAGGTCCCTTCAGAACAAGTGTGCCCACTGTCCAGGCCTGGAGCCGTCGCTGCCCAGACAGCCCCGTGGGTCCCACAGGCCACCTGCACAAGGCCGGGCCAGCTGGCATTTCCGACTCAGGACCCCTCCTCTCTGAGAACTCTGCCTGCCACGGGCTCTAGGGGGCAGCGTGGGGTTGGGCTCAGAGCTCCAGCCTTGAACGCTGCGGCCGCTTCCTGGGCCCCTGCCTGTGCGGAGCCGTGGTCAGCAGAGGGCTTCCCGCTCCGAGGCCCAGCGGCCCTGAGCCTCCCAACAGCATCTGCTTGGCACTGGGCTGGGTGCGCCTTTGTCATCCCAACCAGGATGCAAACCTGCCGGACCGGCCTGGCGGGTGGCAGTGCCAGCCGGGCACCAGCCACCTGCACACCTGCCCTGCGTCTGTGAATGAGTGCAGGATCACCCGGTGTCTCAGGTCTCAGCATCACTCGGCAGGTGTAGAGGTGTTGGGAGCTGCCAGGAGGTCCCCAAGGGCAAGAGGGGGAGCGCCTGTGTCGGGTGCGGGGGGGGGGGGGGGTCCCAATGACCCGGGGCCAGCTGGAACCTAGCCATGCCTCCCCAGCCTGTGGGTCCGCTGTGGGCGGGCACTTCCTCCTGTGCCTGGGTGTTGGCGGGTGGGGAGGAGGCCAAGGTTAACCCCGACCGTGCCAGCCTGCAGGCGAGTCCCCTGGGCAGTGCTCGCCTGGGCTGCAGGGGGCTGTGCAGGGACCAGACCAGGGGTGGGCAAACTTTTTGACTCAAGGGCCACAACGGGTTCTTAAACTGGACCGGAGGCCGGAACAAAAGCATGATGGAGTGTGTGTGTGAACTAATATAAATTCAAAGTAAACATCATTACATGAAAGGGTACGGTCTTTTTTCCGCAGGCTGTAGTTTGCCCTCGGCTGGACCAGACCCTCTGAGGGGCGGGCAGGCAGCCCCAAGTGGCAGTGGCTCTGGCTTCAATGACATGTTTAAGCCCGAGCCCAGGACACTGCCCGCCTCTGGAGGACGGTGGCCTGTGGGCAGTGCCTCCCACCTCCTCTGGGTGATTGGGGGCCCTTCAAACCTGGGCATCACTGGGGTATGGGCCGGACCCTCCCCCAAATAGCCAATGCGAGGGCAGTGGGCACAGGGCCACTCCCTGGCCATCCTCAGCCCCTGCTCGTCCGGCCCCGGCAGGAGGGCGGTGACCAGTCACCAGGCCCCACCCGAGCGGCTGCTGTCCTCCTCAGAGGATGCCTGGGAGCCGCTGTGGGAGCCGCTGTGAGCTGCCCGGGGCACTGCACCCCTGGCCCAAGTGCAGGGCCCGCCCCTCCCCCTTTCCCATGCAGGGCTCTGGCCCCTCCCCACCGCCTCAGCCAGGTGCCTCTGCCTCTGACCTGACCGGGACCCTGAGGGTGGCTCCCAGGCCCAACCACCCTGCCTGCCCCACCCCCCACCCCCAAGGGCGAGTGAGGCTCAGGCTGAGGCCCTGCCCCCACCCTCCCTGCCTCAGGGCTCTACTGTGAGGTCAGCGCCTGGCACTGAGTTCCGTCCAGAGGTGTGTGTGGTCAGGCTGGAGGCCGGACATGGCCTCCTGGCCGCAGCCTGACTCCTGCCTGCTTGGCAGCCCCCTGGGCCTGATATGCTGGTCCCTTCTGATCCCGGCTGCAGGTGCTGCTCCTGCCCCAGCGCCACCCTCGCCAGGGCCCCTCCTCGTCCCAGCGGGCCCAGAGGGCCCATGTCCCAGTCAATGGCCACCAGGGTTGGGGGTGGCCGGGGGGTCCTCACGGGGGGCTGACGATGGCCCCTGAGCCCCTGCCCCCCCCGGCCCCTGTCTCTGCAGCTGGAAACCACTGCGACTGCAGCCTGGGCCTCAGCCGGGAGGCCCTCATTGCCCTGCTGGTGGTGCTGGTGGGCATCAGTGCCAGCTGCTTCTTTGCCCTGGTCATCGTGGTGGTCGGCGTCATCCGAGCCAAGGGGTGTGTGAGCCCCACGGCCGGGGGGAGGGCCCCCCTGCCTGCCCTGGGCCCTGGGCCCCGCCAGGAGAGGGGCCTCCTGCCCCCAGGACCGGATGTCACAGGGGCTGGGCCTGGCGTTCCCAGACTGGGCTGGGGGAGGCGCGGGGGGCGGTGGGGGGACTCCTGGGCTCCTGGAGTGCGGCCTGTTCTAGGATTCACACCTGCCTTTGTCCCCCCAGTGAGACATGCACGGGAACCATGGACAGCAGGTGAGTGATGCTAGGGGTACCCCTGGGTGAGGGTGCCCTGCTCCCTGCTGGGGGGCACTGACCAGTCCCTGGGGCCCAGTTTGGTGCAGGAGGACCACCTGGACCTGCAGACGGTGCACGTGGAGTCCCACCACCTGGACTCCAGCCTGGAGCTCTCCCCGGAGGACCAGGGCCTGGTCACCATTCCCATGGACCCCACCCAGGCCCTGGAGGAGCCTCTCTGCCCACCGCTGCCTGAATAGGCGGTGGCCGCAGGGGGAGGGAAATGAAATCGTATTTACTGTTCTGCACTGTCTTCTTCATGCCCTGTGGGCATTGCCTCTAGTCGGGGAAGGTCTGTGTGCGCCTCTGTCCCCACCTCTGTGATGGGTTGGGCCGAATAACTCCAGGCACCTGGGGGTCCCCCTCCCCTTGGGCTGGGAGCCACACCCTGGTCCTCTACTTCCCCCAGCAGGAGCCTCAGCCCAACCCTGAAGCCAGAGTGCCCTGGGCCCCGCCCACCCCTCAGAAAACCCCAGGGCAGGCCATTCTGGAGGGAGTGGAATCTGCTATGATCATTCCCAGGTGTCCCTGCCCGACCCACACTGTCTCCTTGAGATTCCAGGAAAGTCCTTGGGGTGGGGTGAGGTGGGGTGAGGCAGGCCTGTCTCCCCAGCCTTAGGTAGCAGCCTCCCTCCACTGCGGGACCTGTCCCCCAGGTTCAGCATCACCCCCCCAGCAGCTCCCCCACCCCGGAGCCCCCACATGTGCTCCTGCGACACCAGTCATGCACTTGGGGGAAGAAACATCCCCACTTGGGGGTGGGGCTGTGTATCTGCACAAGGGGCACTTCACTGAGCCCCCAACTGGCAGAGACCCGGTGAGGAGCCGGGCGCACTCGGTCCCATTGCCATTCGGTGCGTCGCCTCCCTGGTGGTGGTGTGTGGGGTCCAGTTGCTCAGGCCTCGGAGGAGCTCAGGGTGTTGGGCGACTCAGGGGGCGGGGACACCTCGCCTGCGCCGCTTCTGGCTGGGAGCCAAGAGGAGCCGGCAGCTCCGGGACAGGTGGCTGGCAGCGCCGGGCCCTGGCCGTGTGCCTAGCGCCCGCCCTAGGCCGGCCCGGCCCGGGACAGGAACTGCCGGCGTTGGGGCGGGAGAGTTAATATTTGTGCCGCACAGAAGGGACGGACGGGCTCCAGGAGCACACGAGCGGAGCGGCCGCCTCTCACCGCAGGTCCCACGGCTGCCCCCATGCCGAGCCCCTCCTTTTCCTCTTGGCGGCCGCTGTGGCTGCTGCTGCTGTCGCCGTGGCCAGTCCGGGCTCCAGCACCTGCAGCGGCCACCCCGACGGGGACCCAGATGGGAACCCCAGGCTCCCGAGCCTGCCCGGAGGCGTGCGCGTGCGCACCGGGCGGCCAGGTCAACTGCTCGGGGCGCGCGCTGTCCGAGGTGCCCGACGGCCTGAGCCCCCGCGCGCGCGACCTGCTGCTGGACCGCAACCGCGTGCACACGCTGCCGCCCGGAGCCTTCGTGGGCGCGGGTGCGTTGCTGCGCCTGGACCTGCGCGAGAACGGGCTGCGCTGGGTGCACGCGCGCGCCTTCTGGGGCCTGGGCGCGCTGCAGCAGCTGGACCTCGGCGCCAACCAGCTGCAGGCGCTGGCGCCCGGCACCTTCACGCCGCTGCGCGCGCTCCGCAACCTCTCGCTGGCGGGCAACCGACTGGCGCGCCTGGAGCCCGCGGCGCTGGGCGCGCTCCCGCTGCTGCGCGCGCTCAGCCTGCGGGACAACGAGCTGTCCGCGCTCGAGCCCGGGCTGCTGGCCGGCCTGCCCGCACTCCGCGCGCTGCGTCTGCGCGGCAACCCCTGGGCCTGCGGCTGCGCGCTGCGCCCGCTCTGCGCCTGGCTGCGCGGTCACCCGCTGCCCGCGCCAGGTGAGCCCGGGGGGCGCTGGCGGGACGGGGCGGCCGCCGCTGCGGCCCGGCCACTGCGTAACGCCGCGCCCGTATCCCGCAGAGGCCGAGACGCTGCTCTGCGTGTCGCCGGGGCGCCTGACACTCAGCCCCTTGACGGCCTTCCCCGACGCCGCCTTCAGCCATTGCGCGCAGCCGCTCGCCCCGCGGGACCTGGTCGTGATCTACGTGCTCGGGCCCCTCTCCTTCCTCGCCAGCCTGGCCGCCTGCCTGGCGCTGGGCTTGGTGGTCACCGCCTGCAAGGGGCGCCGCCAACGAGCCTTCGCCCGCCCCCCGCGGAGATCTCTGAACCCCAGCCCGCGCGGGACCCCGCCTGCGGACTCTGGGAGCCCCGCCGCCCCCGGGATCTGAGGGGGCGCGGCTGCCCCAACCTTCCCCCACCCCTCGCGCTCCTCCACGCTCCTTCCAGGCGTCAACAAGCAACACAGACCGAGCTGTTCGTGACATTCTTTTAGGCATCACCACTGCACACACTGGTCGGGGGAGCGGGGCGCTGCGCTCCGGGCTCTGCGGGGAGGGTCAGCGCGCATCCGCGCACAGGCTGCAGGGGAAGGCGCGCGCGCACTGGGACACGGACGGCTGGGCCTGTACAAGGTGGCGGGCAGGGCTGAGGGCAGCCCCGAGCCAGCGATGGGAAGCCGTCCTGGGCTGCATGCCGGAGGCGGCGAAGGGAGGTGCAGTCAGTCTGGAGGAGCAGGTCAGAGCCAGTGGGAGCCCCAGGGAAGGGCTGCCAGCTGGGGAGTCGGGGTCTGCAGTCAGGGAAGGGCAGGGCCGATTGGCAAAAGGGTCCAGAGGAGAAGGGGGCGGTCAGAAGAGGAGAGGGTGGAGCTGAGGCTGCTAGGAGCCGCCAGGGGCCACAGGCCCCCACTGGGGCTTTGAGCGTGGCTGGGGAGGAAGGGGGCTCGTCTCTGCTCCCAGCCTCTCTGCCTGGGGCCAGTTCGCCCCTCTCCCTGCTCAGACCCAGGCCCTGCCTCTGCCGGAGCACCCCGCGGCCCTGCCCAGCCAGCTCAGCTCTGGCGCGCCTGGTCCAGGGGGGCGGACGGACGGGCAGGAGGCCGGGCGGGCAGTCTCGGGCGTGTGGGCTTCCCTCAGGGCTTCCCGAGCAGCAGGACCCATCAGTGTCCTTGGCCGGGCTAATGGGCAGGTGGGCGCCTCCGGGGGCCTCACACCACGGTGCTGACCGAGGGATCTGAGAGGTTGAGCGTGCCCGTGATATCAGTGGGATGGTACTGCTGCAAAATAGAAATACACAGACAAGGCGGCCCATTAGCCCGGCGCTCGGGGGCACACGCGGGGCCTGGACGGGTGGACCAGCCGGCCGGCCGGCGGGCAGGCGGGCGCGGCCTGGGGGAGGCTGAGGGTGCTCCTCCCCCTGACCCCGTCGTGCTCCGGGACTCTGCGTGGGCCAGGCCGCTGTCCCGTCCGTCTGTCTGTCTGTCTGCGGGGGAGGGGGGCAGAGGAGGGCGGGCAGGGCGTCTCAGCTCTCCCTATGACGGGCACACATCTGCAGCTGGCCCTCCTCCCTCTCAATAGCGCGTCGCGGCAGCACTGTGTCTTTTTGGTTTTGCAAAGCGCCGCGTCCACCCCCGGTGCTCTATAAATAAGAACCAACAATCAATACCCGCTGGCCCCGCGGCCACCAGGGACCCCAGCCCTGAGCGCCCAGTGCCACCCTGGCCCGGACCGGCCACAAGACAGGGGCAGAGGATCTCAGCAGCCGGACCGACCCCCCCATCCCAACAGAGCCCCCCGCCCAGGCCTCCCTCCGAGCAGGTGCCCAGCCCGAAACCGAGTGGGAGCTGGGCTGCCCTCCCCCGCCCGCCCGGTCTCCCCAGTCACCCTGGCAGCGAAGGGCCAGGCCCAGATGCCACAGGGGGCCAGAGCTGGCCTGGGGGTGGTCCCTGATGCCCAGGGAGGCTCGGGTGAGGCCGCCTATGGGAGTGTGTCCGGAAAGGCCCTGTGGGTCTCTGAGCTGCGCCTGAACCAGGTGGGGGGGAGCCTGCCTGCTCTGGGTGGGGGCGGGGGAGCAGGACTCAGTGACACCCCCCAAAAGCAGCCATCGCCTGTGGGGCTTGTGTGCTCCTTACAGCTGCCTTCCCAGCGTGCTGTCTGAGGGGGACCCCTGCACCTCTGGACTGCGCACCCCCTCCGCTCCCTGCTCGCCTGGTGGTGCCCCTGGCTTGGGCAGCCCAGCCTGCGCTCCAGCCCCACCGATTCACTATTTACCCACCAGCCCGGCACCCAGCCCCTGGGGAAGAGGAGCAGACGGGCCTCATGGGGGGTTGGTGCCCTCTGGTGGCTTCACCTTGAATTCACATTGTGCCACGCCCTGGCTGTGTCCTGGGGGCCTGCCCCTCATCCTGTGCAGGGGGCAGGGTGCCAACCCACTGCCACCTTGGAGCAAGCTCCTGTGGGCTCAGTCCCTGCACGGCCCCCTTCCCACCTGGGACCAGGGTGTGCCTAGCAAGACTGGGTCCATTTGGGAAGCTTTTGCTCCAAATGCGCAGATTTTGCAGGGACAAGATGCCCAAGGCGGGAGGGCAGGGAGCCCTGGGCTCAGGCAGAAGGCCTGGCTCTGACGTGGCCTGTGGGTCAGGAGCTGAAGTGCTGGTCCCCAGGGAGGCCTTCCCTTCCTGGCCCTCTGTCTGGGGGGCCTCTGTGCCCCACGCTCTGGGGCCCACCCCACCCATCCTCAGACTCTCTGGGGGCAGCCGGTACGCCTCCTGCGGGGCCCCTGCTCCGCCTGGGGTGGGAGCTGCCCGCTCTGGTCCAAGCCACTACCTGCCTGAGGGTCCCCTGTGGCTGGGGCCTGTGCCAACTCCAGGCCCCAACCGTCCACCCAGAGGGAGCCAGGCCCCGCCCCCAGCCGCCCACACAGAGACCACATGGAGGGAATGCAACAGGTATGGCTCTGGTGAGACAGGTGAGACAGGTGTCCGGGCGGCAGGGCCGGCAGCCAGACGGATGGACGGACGGGACGTCACAGCCACCCCTCCACGGAAGGCGAGGGCAGCGGGCCCCCGGGAGAGACCGAGAAGCTGATGTGACAGTGAGGTGGTGCGGCCACCTGAGGTGTGAGGAGCCCCGGACCGGGCGGCTCTGGGCTCCCAGGGCCCCGGGCGTGGCCCCGAGACGTGAGGCTGACTGGCTGACCAACAACATGACACAGCTTCCGGATGGCGCGTGGCGTCATGGCATGGGGGGACTAACGCAGAGACACATGGGGACGAGGACCCGTGAGGGCCAGCGGGGGGGAGGCCCGAGAGGGGCCCAGAGAGAGAGAGAGAGAGAGAGAGAGAGACCTAGTGTGCTGAGTGAGTCGAGATGAGGGCAGAGGCCACAGCGGTTGGGATGGGGTGGGTAGGGTGGGATGAGAAGGAGGGGGGAGGGCACGCCTGATGCACGGGACACAGACACGCAGGGGCGAGAGAAGAGTCGGAGACGGGACTGGGCGTTCTTCCCCTTACCGTGTCTTTGGAGGACCTACGTCTCTTGAAGCTGGAAGCCAGGGTGGAGGTGATAGCCCTAAATGTGGCTTTCTTTTTAGGGTCGGGCTCTGCTCTACCACTCTTTCTATCCTAAAATGAATATGTATAAGCGATTAGACAGCTAAGGGGGACGGCCACACCTGCCCTCGCCTGCTCCTTGGGGGCCGCTGGCCGGCCGCTCAGGCCCTGCTCCTGCCTGCCTCCTTGTACCGGGCCGCCGGACCCAGAGCCGGACCCGCGCAGGCGGCCTCAGCTCCTGCCCGGGTCGGGCCTGACCTTCCTCGTGCTGGGGCTAGACTTGGGGGGGTCCCGTGTGGCTCTCTTCCTGGGAGGTCGCCTGGCTCCCTGGCTCTCAGGTGTCCCAGGAGGAGGGGCCCGCGGAGCACAGGAGGACCTGCCCCTCAGGCTCGCAGGCCATCCTGACCCCCGAGGGCCCAGCAAGATTCAGGAAGGGGCCGCGGGGCCAAAGGCGGGCGTCCAGATGGATTGGAGCGAGAGACGGAGGCAGCTCCGGGACCCTGGCCTCGGGTCTGATGGCCAGGCTGGCCCTGTGCCCGCCTGTAAGAGCAGCGACCGGGTCCTAAGAGCAAGAGGGGGCAGATGAGAGGTGGAGGGGCTCCAGCAACCACCCCCCAAGGCCCTCCCTCTCTGCTCTGCCAGCTTCACCCCAGGACACAGACTCTGGAGAGGCACCCAGAGAAAGAGAAGAGATGCACAGACTGACCTTGGACCGTGGGCAGGAGCCACGGCCTCTGCCAGCCCCACTGCCTGCCCCGCCCCAGGTGGGCATGGCTGCCCCTCACGCAGCCTGCCCCCTGCTGGCAGCAAACTCCCACAGACGCGGCCTGGGCAAAAGTGGGGCCAGCTGGACCCCTATGGAGCACAGGACATAGCAGGCAGCAGGAAGGAGGCCCGGGGTGCTGAGGAGGGGTGCGGGCGGCGAGGGCGGAGAGGGCAGATGCGTCTTAGACTCACGTGCTACACCCAGGTGGGTCCCTGTCTTACCCTGCCTCAGTTTGCCTTCCTATGGGATGGGCGCTGGCGGGCGACTCTGGAGACAGAGAGGCCGGGCAGAGGCTTGGAGCAGGGCACGTGGCCTCCCTCGGCCTGGCTTGGCAGTGGGCAGCCACCTGCAGGTGGCCCCTACCGACGCTGCCCCTGGCTGTGGCTCCTAGCTCCAGGCCTGCTCCCACGGGCTCCGGGAGCCAGGGCCAGCGCGCCGGCCTGTGGGGATGGAGGAGGGCTGGGGCCGGGCTGGGCCGTGGGCACCAGGCCTCGGGGGGTGGCCGCCCTACCTGCAGGTTCTTTCTCCACACGTTCACCGCGGCAAAGGCCAGCTGCATCTGCTTCCGGCGCGCGTCCTTGTGTCGCTTGTAAGCGATTTCGATGAAGATGAGGAAGATCCCCGCCACGATGCCCCCGGCCACGAGCATGAAGACCCCTGTGGGCCAGGCCCCGCGCCTCAGTGTTGGCTGGCTGGGCTGCGCCCCGGGGGGACCCCCTCCAGTGTCTCCAGGGGCGCTCAGGGGAAGCGGGGAGACCCACCTGCCATGTTCTCGAAGGTGAGAGTAGCAGGGGCATTGCTGCGCGAGTCACACTCCTGGTACCGCACCCACGTCTTGTCCAGGTCCTCCATGAAGCCGTTCTCGTGGGACCTGGTGGGCGGGCAGCAGTGGGCTGGAGCCGGGGCGGGGCGGGGCTAGTTGGGGCGGGGCCTGAGTGAGTTTGGGGCGGGGCCTGGGCGAGTTGAGGCGGCGGGGCGGGGCCTGGGCGAGTTTGGGGCGGGGCTTAGACGAGTTGAGGCGGCGGGGCGGGGCCTGGGCGAGTTTGGGGCGGGGCCTGGGCGAGTTGAGGCGGCGGGGCGTGGCCTGGGCGAGTTGGGGCGGGGCCTGGGCGAGTTGAGGCGGCGGGGCGGGCCCTGGGCGAGTTTGGGGCGGGGCTTGGGCGAGTTGAGGCGGCGGGGCGGGGCCTGGGCGAGTTGGGGCGGGGCCTGGGCGAGTTTGGGGCGGGGCTTGGGTGAGTTGGGGCGGGGCCTGGGCGGGGCCGCCTCTGCTCAGGGTCCAGAGGGGGCACTCTCCGAGGGCGAAGAGGGAGCAGGCGAGGCTGACTCACTTGAGGATGGACAGGGAGACGTTCTGCTTCCAGGGGCTGTCCTTGCGCATCCCGATGCCGAAGCCGGAGCGGAAGAACAGCTCGCCCGTGGTCACCAGGTCGCACTTCTGCGAGGCCTCGAACTCCAGCACCGCCGAGTCCCAGATGAAGGCGTGCAGTTTGCTGCAGGCAGGGGCGGGCGTCACGGGAGCTCCGCACAGTCGGGCGACCCTCGACCCGCATGATTGCATGCCGTCCCGCCAGCCTGGGCCTCCTATCTGTCCCCACCCATGGTTCCCACCCGCTGGGAGCCTCGCTTTTCCTTTAAGGGTGGACGCCTGCTGGTCCAGTCCGCCCCCACGTGTCCCGCCCGGCCCCGCCCCTCACTTGTCCCGCACGGCCTGGATGGCCTCGGCCGCGCTCTCGTAGTTGTGCTTCTCCATGTGCCGGTACATGGTGCTCAGCTCCACCTGCCGCCGGAAGTAGATGTCCACCGAGCTCTGCTTCACCGTCGCGTAGATGAACTTGTCCGAGGGGTTCCTCAGCTGCGGGTCAGAGGCGGGCTCGCGGCTGCTCCCCAGCCCCACTCGGCGACCCCCGCTGACCTCCCGCCTCCGCCCCCGGGAGGCTGGCCTCACCCGCGGGTCGTTGATGCCTGTGATGCGCTCCTCGGGCCGGTCCAGGACCAGGAAAGCCGCCAGGTTGGCGGTATAGGAGGCCACGATGATCATGGCGAAGCCGGCCCACACCATGCCCAGGATGCGCGCGGAGAAACTTCGGGGGGCGCCTGTGGGCAGAGACCGTCAGCGATGCCGATGCGCGGGGCCGGCGTGAGGGAGGCGGCGCAGGACCCGGCGGGCGGAGCGGGGCGGGGCCTGACAGCCTCACCTTCGCCGATGCCCGAGTTCAGCAGGACGCCCCAGGAGAACCACATGGCGGAAGACAGGGTCAGCGCGTCCTCCTCCTCCTCCTCGCTGTTCACCTTGAACCGGCCGAAGGGACTGCGGGGCGCAGAGCGCGGGCGGGAGAGGGCGGGAGAGGCAGCCCCGCCCCGCCCTCGCCGCTCCGCCCGCCCCGCAGGTGGAGGGTCCGGCCCCCGGCCGCGCTCACCTGAAGCGGTCCAGCAGGTACAGCATGACGGCCACCACGTGCACCGACAGCCCCACCAGCAGCCACAGCGTGCTCTGGAAGGGCTGCATGAACGAGTCCAGCGTGCTCCGCGGGATCTCCTGCGGGCGGGCGGGCGCGCATCAGCGTCGCGGGGCCTCCCCGGACCCCCCTTCCTCCTGCCCGGGGCCCCTGCCCCCCAGATCGGGGCCTACCTTCTTGACCAGAATGGTCAGGCCCTGGTACTTGAAGGGCTTGGAGAACTCGATGTACTGCGCGCGCTCATTGTTGATGGTCAGTGGGGCCACGATCATGTCCGCCTGACCGCTGAGCAGCTCGCCCATCATCCCGTTCCACTCCTTCTTATTGCTGTTGTTCACCTGCGGGGGACACAGCCGCCGGTGGGGGTGCGGGCGCCACTGGCCCCACTCGCGAGTCCAGACTCCGCCCAATCTGAAGGCCCCCCTCGCTCAAGACTCCGCCCAACAGGAGGTCACGCCCACTCCAGATTCCACCCAATAGAGAGGTCACGCCCACTACAGACTCCACCCAATAGGAAGGTTCTGTCGACTCCTGACTCCGCCCAATATAGAAGTCCCGCCCACTCCAGATTCTACCCAATAGGAAGGTTCTGTCGACTCCTGGCTCCGCCCAGACAGAAGGCCCCGCCCACTCACGACCCTACCCGTAGCAAGACCCTTTGCACCCGGAAGGTCCTGCGCGTCCCCCGCGCCCCCCGCGCCCCCCGCGCCCCCCGCGCCCCCCGCGCCCCCCGCGTACCCGCTCCTGCGTGCCGAACTTGCCGTCGGCCACCAGGTGCACCTCGTAGGTGAAGTTCATGGTCCGCGCCAGCTTGATGAGCAGGTCGATGCAGAAGCCGTAGCAGCACTGAGGCACCGTGTGGCGCGCTGCGGGGGGAAGGGGCGGTGACCACCGGGCTCCCCTCCGAGCGGCCCGTCCCCGGTGCCCGCCCGGCCCCCGCTCACGGCTGCCCGGCGAGGTGTCGTTGGGCCCCGTGCAGATCACTTTCTTGACAGGGTCCCCGTTGACGGTGGACTCCTCCTTGCACGTGCCGTCGCTCAGCGTGGGCTTGACATACACGAAGGGCTCCTGGTGGATCGTCACGATCTGGGGGAGGCGGAGACCGGGTCTGGACCACTGCCCTCGGCGGCCGCGGGAGGGTGGGCGGGGGCGGCGCTGTCCTCTTCTCGGCGCCTCCGAATCCCTAACCCTGACGCTCCCCCGTCCTGCTGCTCTCTCTGGGGCCACCAGGCACCGCCCGCGTCACCTCCCTGCTGCGCTCTGAGGGGCCCAGGCTCAGCACCCAGAGGCACCGGCCTAAAACATCGCCTGCTCTTGGCCGCTTGCCCTTTGGGTCTCGGCTCACACGTCACTCCCTCCGTAAAGAACCGCTGGGATGCCCAGTCTGTCCTGGGCACGGTCTCTGGCCCTCAGGGATGAGGAACTCCTTGTCCCAGCCCAGACCTGCCCCACGAGGACAGGGTCCTGTCCCTGACCTCCCCTCAGAGCCTGCACCGGACCCAGGGCCCCAGTCCCCGGTCTGACTGCTCAGCCTCCCCAGCGGCGGGCCTTGTCCGGCCGTCCGTCCTCCCTCCCTGTGTCCCCTGCTGAGGCCACCCTCGCTCCCGTGCCTGCCTCTTCCCCGGGGCTCACTGGGGCTCAGGCTGGGCTGCTCCTCCCCTCCCTTCAGGGGCTCGTGGGCTGGGGGTGGGGAGGGCAGACGGGGGAGGGGGGGGGGGCGGTATCGAAGCGGAGCCGGCGGCGGCCTCTGCTGGGACCGGGAGGAGCCGGGCCGCAGGGCAGGGCGGGCAGGCCTAGCCTCAGGGCCAAGGGCAGCATGGCTTTCCCCAGGGGACCGAGTCCCTGAAGGAGCTTGGTGAGTTTTTACACTTTCACCATGTTTTTCTCTTAAACAACAATACATGTTTGTGCTTTTTAAAAGTCAGCGGAGCCCTGGCTGGTGCGGCTCAGTTGGTCCCATGCTCCGAGATGCTGCCGATTCAGCTCCCGGTGAGGGCAGACCCAGGCTGGGGTTCGGTCCTGGGTCGGGGTGCACACAGGAGGCAGCTGATGGATGTTTCTCCCTCTCCCCTTCCTCTCTCTCTAAAACTACTAAGAACATATTTAAAATAAGTAAGTGGAAATCAGTGGGGAAAAAAGTGAAAAGCTGGCAGCCCAGGTGGGACCATCTGACCATTGGTGTTTTCAGACTTTTCAACACGTGGTGCCTGGACCTCAGGGGAAGCCCACTCGGCCGACGGGGAGGGTGGTGCCCTCAGGCAGGTGCTGGCCAAGGGCTCAGGTGAGAGGCCCTGTGGGTGGGCCCAGGACACAGGCAGGGCCTGGGACACTGGGAGGAGGTGGTTGGTGATCTAAAACACTGGCCTGGCCCTGGCTGGTGTGGCTCAGTGGATAGAGCATCACCTGCTGCTGAAGGGTTCTGGGTTCGATTTCAGTCAAGGGCACAGGCCCGGGTTGCAGGCTTGATCCCCAGTAGGGGGCGTGCAGGAGGCAGCCGATCAATGATTCTCATCATCGATGTTTGTATCTCTCCCCCTCCCTTCCTCTCTGAACTCAATAAAGACATATTTAAAAATTGGACCTTCAGGAGAGCCTCGCAGGAGGGAAGGGCCCAGGAACGAGCCCAAAGTCTCTGGGTAGCATCAGGCCAAGGAAGGGCAGCTGTGAGGGATGAGGCCGTGGGGGGGGGGCACCCAGAGGCCCAGGGAGAGTCCCGGGGGGAGTGGCCCCCACAGGGAGGCCAGGGTGGAAAGGACAGTGTGACCGGGCGTGGCAGGAAGCTGGCGTGGGGCTGGCGAGGCTCTCCCACAGGGGAGATGAGTGTGGAGGTGGCAGCCCTGGGACCAGAGCTCGGACAGAGAGCTAAGGCTGCATGAAGCCCACAGGGTGCCACCCCTCTGCCCTGTGTCCCCCAGCAGCTCGTCCTCAGAGAAGTCCTGTCCCTCACAGCTTTCCCGGATTTAAGTGGGGAGAGAGCCATGGGGTGGGGGGCTGGCAGTCCCTCCCTGCCCCCTGCCTCCGGGCTCCCTGTGCGGAGCCAGGTGTGTGCTGGCGGCCAGGTGCTGTCCAGTCCCCACTTCCTTTGGGCACTTTGTTGGCCGCCCTGTGCCCTCCTCTGGGTCTGAGGGGTGGAGGGAGTGTCCAGGGTGAGGGTGCTGGGCGGGGCGGCGGGCCCCACCTTCAGCCTGGTGGACATCTGGTACCCTCGGGGTTTCTCTGTCTCTCCGCCCGGCCAGATGATCTTCCGGTCGTTGGGGATGACCTGGGGGTGGGAGTATGAGATGGAGGGTGGCCACGCAGGGGTCTTGGCCCCAGGACCCTAAGGCCCCAGCCCCCACCCCCTCATGACCCCCACCTACATGGGTGCCGTTGTAGATGCCCACTTGCACCAGCTTGCGGTTCTGCAGGTTCATGATGCTGTAGTTGGCGAACTTCCGGTCACCGTCCTCATTGAACTCCACGCGGCCCGTCACCCCTTCCGCGTACTTGGAAGACATCAGCACTCTGGGGGGCAGCGTGGGTTCCACTTGACTTCTGGGGGCTTCCATCTGGGCCTCCGGTGCAGCCTGACCCCGCCTCCCGCGCGGCCTGACCCCGCCTCCCGTGCGACCTGACCCCGCCTCCCGTGCGGCCTGACCCCGCCTCCCGTGCGGCCTGACCCCGCCTCCCGCGCAGCCTGACCCCGCCTCCCGCGCGGCCTGACCCCGCCTCCCGTGCGGCCTGACCCCGCCTCCCGCGCAGCCTGACCCCGCCTCCCGTGCGGCCTGACCCCGCCTCCCGCGCAGCCTGACCCCGCCTCCCGTGCGGCCTGACCCCGCCTCCCGCGCGGCCTGAACCCGCCTCCCGCGCGGCCTGAACCTAGCGGC
This sequence comes from Myotis pilosus, assembly GCA_036010255.1. NCBI lineage: Eukaryota > Metazoa > Chordata > Mammalia > Chiroptera > Vespertilionidae > Myotis > Myotis pilosus. The sequence continues at coordinate 73,651,801 of JASKON010000013.1, forward strand.
TAGGAGTCCCGCAGACCCTGGAGCTGTGAAGCCAGCGGGTGGCGCGCAGGCCTGCCTGCACCTGGTGGACAGCACACCATGGCCGCAGAGCAGCTCCTCGAGCCAGCCCGGTGCTGAGGGCTCTCTGTGGGCTCGAACATTCTATCCTCATGGCCCTGTCCTCGCTTTACTGCCAGAAAGGACACAGGGTGAGGTCCTGTCTGCGTGTGCACACCACGCATGTGCATGTGGCATACCCAGCGGGACCATCGGTGTGCACACGTGATCCTTGGTATGCAACCCCATGCACGTGCATGTGGCATGTGTGCTTCATGCTTCTGAGTCTGCACATGTGTGTGCACGCGTGTACATATGCCCTACACCTGCAGCTGTGTGTGCTCCTGCCGTGGACACGGTAGGCTGTGGCTCTGCGTGTGCAGCTCAGTGCTTGCTACTCAGGGGGTGGGACCTGTGATGGGCTGGGCCTGCCCACCTGAGGGCCGCGAGTTAACTCCTGCCCACTGCGGCTTTCTGCCTGGGCCTGTGGCCCGCCCTGGCTCTCTCTCTGCAGGTTCGGGTGCCATCCCTGGTTCCTTGTCTGAACGCCTGGGTGCCTGGAAGCGCCTGGTCCCCACCTGCGGCAGGCTGTCAGCCACCCGGGGAGTGGGGTGGGGTTTCAGGGTTGGTTGCAGTGTTAAAAGCTGGGGGCAGGAGCTGTGGAGGCAGCGACAGGGCCGTGGTGTGTGTGGGAAATGGGGAGGGGATGATTATAACAGGGGAGCAGGGGGTGGAGGTGAGGAGTGGGGACAGGAAGGACCTGGGGTAGGTCACTGTGTCTGTAGCTTGTGGGCAGCCGGCTGAGCTGGACCAGCCGAAGAGCCACTACTTCCACCTCCTAAGAGCCCTGTGCCCCTCAAGAGCGGCCACGCCCACTAAGAGCGGCCACGCCCACTCAGAGAGGCCCCGCCCGCTCAGAGAGGCCCCGCCCACATCTCACAGAGCAACCCCGCCCACTCAGAGGCCCCGCCCACATCTCACAGAGCAGCCACGCCCACCAAGAGCGGCCCCCGCCCACCTCTTGAAGAGCGGCCCGGTTTTCCAGATGTTGGTGTTGCCCACGCAGCCCCGCGGCGGGTCGGTGATGTTCTCCTTCTCCAGGAGCTCGTGCACCGCCTGGGCCACCACGCCCACCGCGTCGCTGATGTGGGCGGACTCGTTCTTGCCGTTGATGAGCTGCAGCCCGATGATGCCTGGGGCGAGCGAGGGCTTAGAGCCCGTGGGGAACCCCGTGTGGGAACCCCGCCCGCCCGGGCCAGAGGGGCCGAGCACTCACCGTCCGGGGCGTAGCGCAGGGCGTTCCCGGAGATCTCGCGCTCCCCCACCAGCCACACGTACCCTGACCCCGTCATGTTCAGCATCGCGGCGGCGCGGTACACGGTGGCAGCGTCGTCCTCGCTGTGGGGCAGAGGGGGGTGACGGGCCGGGACTCCCGCCCTCCCCGACCCGAGGCTGGCGGGCGGCTCCTCTCGGTTCCTAGGTCCTCCTCCTGCCCCTGCCCCTCCCCCAACCCCTCCCCTGGAGGGGGACCTGAAGGCCACAGGGTGATGGGGCCAGCCCTGCCCCCCACCCCCAGCCCATATCTGGGCCAGGGGACCCCACAGAGGTGAGGCGCCGTGGGGCGCAGACCCTAGAGCTTCCCAGGCCTCTCTTGCTGGCCCCCTGCCCTTGCCCAGCAGGGTCAGGGGAGCCAGGGTGGCAATGGATCATTTTCTACTGATCACTCAGTCACCCGTTAGGGGGCGCTGTTCTAAGTGCTGCACAGGGGGCAGGCATTAGACTATCCCTGTGTCAGGGGCGGAACCTGAGGCACCCCGGGCACGTGTGGTGCTGAGTGGCTGAGTCAGGCCTGTCCTGAACCGTTCACTCGGTGCCCCTGCTCCGTGACCTCCTGAACAAGCCACACGACCCCTGGCTCCCGTGGCCGCGCTGGAGTGAGGGGCCGGGGGCGCTCCAGGTTGGTCGGGTGCTGGGGGGACCCAGGGCCTGGGAACTGCCCTGAACAACGCAGCGGAAGTCACAGCGAACAGGAGGGCTGCTGCTCCCTTCCGGAGTCTGAGCAAGCAGCCGTGCCCTGCCTGCCACCCGGGGCGGGACCACTGGCCAGGCAGAGCACAGGCCACGCCTGGGGCACACGTGCTCCTGAGACCTCGGAGCATCCTCACCCCCATGGGCCTGGCCCATGGCGGGCACTGTGCTTCCCGTGCGTGGGCAGGGGGTGGACAGATGCCCGAGGGCTGAGCTGTTGTCCCATGGCTGACCCTGGAAACCGGGGTGGCCCTAGTGCCAAAGGGGTCTGCCCGGATTTCCTCCAGGATTAGCTGCTGAAGGTCTGAAAGCCTTCGCTGTCAGCGCCCGATGGGAGCAACGCCGAGCAGGGCGGCGTCACACTGTGGCCTAAACGAGAGCATTCAGCCACGATCACCGGCAAAAACAAACTGTGCCTGTTGGGGCGCGGGTGCCCGAAACGCCTAGCAGGGCCTGTGCCGGGCAGGTGGAATGACACACTAAGCTGGCCTCGTGTAAATGGTGCATCAGGAAAGCAGCTGCAGACAAGCCTGGCTGCGCCATCACACTGGCTCATGGAGACAGCCGACTGCGGCAAGAGCAGTCCCAGGCAGAGAAGGAATGTTTGGAACTGAATTCTCTGCACTTGGTAGAGAATTGGTAAAAAACAAAAACAAAAAATTAAGATTGGCTTGATGAGGTTTCTCTACAAAATGCATGAAACAGGAGCCAAAATGTGTCCAATTGGAGTGCCAAGGTCAAGAAGACTGGTGCTGGCACTGCCCAGGGGACAGCCTTGCCGCTGGGCTGCTGGGGCTGAGGGCGCTGGGGCTGGTCTGCCCTCGGCGCTGGGACTGGCCTCTGCTCCAAAGACGCCAGTGTGTGAGGGGAGGGACCTGCCCCCCCTGCCAGCCCAGAGGCCTGGCCTGGGTGGATTCACGAGGGTGCTGGTGGGTGCTGGTTGCTGTGAGTGCTGAGCCTTGGGGGGCAGTGTACCTGCCTGTGAGGGGTGTAGGCATGTAGGTAGCATGTGGTATGGTCTGTGTGATCATGCACACAGCATGCACACATGTGTGTGCTGTGTGTTACCATGGAGTACATGCCTGTACTTGCATATAGGTGTGCACATGAGTGTGTGTCTATGTATTCATTTGTGTGTGCTGTGCCTGCATATGCACACATGCAATATCTTGTGTGCACATGTGATGGTGTCTATATGGTGCCTATGTGTGAACATATGCATGCATTAGATATGATGTGTATATTGCACACACACATGTCTATAGGTGTGTGCATGTGATGTATGCGCATGTATGCCATATGTGCATGCTATGTGTTATATGTATGTGCATGTGCAGCGTGTGAGAAAACACGGTGTGCATGTGTGACAATTATGTGAATATGTTGTTCCTGTGCACACGTGCACACATGCATGTATGGTGTGTGCACATAGGTGTGTATGTGTGGTGTGCATATAATGTGTGTACATGTGGTGTATAGGGTGTGTGCTTGCATGCATGTGGTGTGCACATAGTTCCCGTGCGTGGCTCTGTGTGTGTAGTGCATGTGCCACTGTCCGCTGTGACCATGTCCCCTTCCTGGGCGGACCTTTGTTGGAGCCACATCTGGCAAACTGGTCCTTGACCCCGGGGCTAGTGACACAGGACAAGACCCTCTCAGGGCGTGTCTGGGGCCTTCCCCTTCCATGCCTGCAGGCGTGGGCAGGGTCCCAGTGACCAGAGGGGAAACAGTGGAGAAGACCACCCCCCGCCCCCCGCTGGGACCTGGGTGGGGTTCCGTAGTTTGGCTTTGCGTGTGGCTCTCTGGCTCGTGTCCTGGTGGCCACTCTGGTTACAGTGTGTGGATGGGGAGGCCTAGGTGGGTGCGACCTTGGCCTTTGCAAACATGCACCACGTTGAACAGCTGTGTTTTGGGGTCACGGCTTCCTTGGTTTGCTCTGTCCTGGATGAAGGGCCTGATCTAGTTGCCTGTCCACTGGCCTGGCTGCCCATTGGTGCACCCACCCAGCCACCCTCCACCCACCACAGCCTCCCGCTCTCCCTCCAGCCCTGTGACCAGTGAGAGGTGCCACGAACAGGGAAATAAAGGAGGGGGTCCAGGCGGGGCTTGTCCTGGGCGGGGCTTGTCCTGGGCGGGGCTTGTCCTGGGCGGGGTTTTTCTCTGGGCGGGGCTTGTCCTGGGCGGGGCTTGTCCTGGGCGGGGCTTTCTCTGGGTGGGGCTTTCGCTGGGTGGGGCTTTCTCTGGGTGGGGCTTTCTCTGGGCGGGGCTTGTCCTGGGTGGGGCTTGTCCTGGGCGGGGCTTTCTCTGGGTGGGGCTTTCTCTGGGCGGGGCTTGTCCTGGGTGGGGCTTTCTCTGGGCGGGGCTTGTCCTGGGAGGGGCTTGTCCTGGGCGGGGCTTTCTCTGGGTGGGGCTTTTGCTGGGCGGGGCTTTCTCTGGGCGGGGCTTGTCCTGGGAGGGGCTTGTCCTGGGCGGGGCTTTCTCTGGGCGGGGCTTGTCCTGGGAGGGGCTTGTCCTGGGCGGGGCTTTCTCTGGGTGGGGCTTTTGCTGGGCGGGGCTTTCTCTGGGCGGGGCTTGTCCTGGGTGGGGCTTTCTCTGGGCGGGGCTTGTCCTGGGCGGGGCTTTCTCTGGGCGGGGCTTGTCCTGGGTGGGGCTTTCTCTGGGCGGGGCTTGTCCTGGGCGGGGCTTTCTCTGGGCAGCTAGGTCCAGGTTGGGCTTGCTCTAGGTGGGTTTTCTCAGGGAGGGGCTGTGTGCCCTCTTGGCTTTGCCTGGCGGGTCTTTAAACCCTTCTCCGAAGCCCTCCCCACGGGGCCCAGGGTTGGATGGTCAGCGTGGGCAAGTCACTCGTGACTCTGAGACCCATGTTCGCCGCTGTAAGACAGGGGGGTTAGCACCCTTTTTTGCACCTCTGTGGGTGAGAGTGAGCTGCTACTGCTTTCAAGCCCCGGAGCCCTGGTTGGCCCTGCCCTGTGACCTGCCTGGGCAGCGGGCACCTCGCTCTGTGCCCGAGGTGTGCTGACTGAGTGTGCAAACGCAGCCCGCCCAGGCCTCACACTCGCCTGCAGGGCAGCAGCTGTGGGGCGTGCCTCTGGGCTGGTGGCCCTGCTGCTTTTCTGCCCTGGACGGGAGCCCAGGAGCTTCTGCGCGGGGCAGGCAGCGGGTGGGCCCAGCACGCGCTCCTGGCGGCCCCTGGGCTCTTCTGGGGGCCTGGACTTTCCCTTCCCAGGAGGCCCAGCCACTGGCAAATGGGGAGATTGTTACTATCGGCTGGTCCCTGAGGGGGAGGTGTGGGGCCAGCCCTTGCCAAGGACAGCCTGGTTCACTGTCCCTAATGTCTCCTCCTCGGCCGCCTCCTCCAACCGCTCCAGGCCTGTCCCTGCCACGGGCCTTCCCGCCTGGGCTCACCGGACACGCCATCCTCAGGGCCCCTCCCTGAGTCCAGTCCCAGAGTGCAGTGTTACCCCATCGGCCTTCCTAAGGGCAGGAGCTTGTCCATACCCCACCCCAAAGCCCAGCTCAGGGCAGTGGCAGTGGTGACTGGGGGAGGGAGGGAGAAGCCAGGAAGGATGGACAGAGAGAGGGCGCCCCACCTGCTAGGGGGTCAGGTCCCCAGGTCCCCAGGCCCCCGTGGAGGGGCTCTCTTTGGCAAGGGCACTTGGGAAGCTGAGGCGCAATGGTGCCCTCATCCCCGCCCAGGGGCAGCCGGGGTGCAGTGGGGGAGGGGCCCGCCCGCCTCACCTGGCGGAGAGGATGATGACCCGGGCCTCCAGCTCCCGTGCCTCCATCAGCAGGGCCGTCACGTTCTTGGTCCCCGGGTCAAACTGCAGCACCTTCTCTGCCTGTGGTGCGAGCAGGAGCGTTAGCCGGTGGCCGGCGGGGACATAGCGCCTCAGGGGCGAGAGTTGGGCCGCAGCCGCTAGGAGTCCGAGGCAGCTCCGCTAGGGCTGCTCGGCCTGCACCTGCCACCTGCCCTGTCCACTCGCCTTCCTGCCGCCTGGTCTGGCCTGACCTCGCTCGTCCTGCCTGCGCCTGCTCGCTGGCCTGCGCTGCGCCTGCTCTCGGACCTCTCTCTCCACCTGTCACCTGGTCCTCTGTGCGCCGAGCATGCAACCGGGTGGGCCGAGACGCAGAGAGCGTGCAGCGGACGGAGCCTGGCCGAGGTTTGGAATGCAACTGGGAGCAGAGACGGGGCGGACGTGGCCCAGACCACGGGAGCTCCTCTCAGGCCCGATCCACAGGCCCCTGCAGAGTGGCCCGGACCCCAGCAGGCAGGCGGGCGGCTGGACGGTCGGGCTCCCTCCTGGGTTCCGCGAGGAAACCCCGGGGGTCCCAGAGATTCGCATGCACCTCCCGAGGCGGCTCCTCCTGCAGCGGCCGCTCTCACGCAGGCCCGGCCACGGCGATGGGCCAGCCGGGGACCCACGCGGCCGCTCCTGCCCTCTCCTGCCTGCGGCTGCCTCTCCTGACCTGGCTCTCCTCACTGCTCGGCCTGCGCTCGCCTGGCCTGGGCCGGAGACGGCCTCTGCGAGGCGCCGGGCCGGCCCCTGCGGTGGGTGGCGTGCAGTCCATGCATATATACCTTGGGTCCGCGCTTGTTGTCATAGGACAGTTGGTCGAGGTTGTCATAGTTCCTTTTTTTACTCTGATGAATAATGTGCACAGAGAAAATATGCAGACACAGAAGAAGATTATAAACGGTTGAAAATGACGGCGCTAAAGCAATCACACCACCTCCTCGGGCGTCTGCAGATGGGCGCGTACCTGGAGCTCGCAAACACCTGGGCCCGGGGCGGGGCGGGGCCGGGGCGGTGCTGGGGCGGGGCCAGGGGCCACTGAGGCTCCGGCCACGGAGCTGTGCTCTCGAAATCAGTCATGCGTGGGAGAAAGGGCGCCCCTGTTCCCGCCCATGCCGCCCAGATCCCGTTGGGGGCCCCTCTACCCCCCCCCGCCATGCACCTGCTGTGCCCCATGTCAGCCCTGAATGGGGGGTGAGCCGCCTCTCCCCGGGCCCTGCCCTGACAGCCCGCCTCCCGCACCCTCCTGTCGGCCGTTCTAAGGGGTCCGTGTTCTGTGCTCACTGACTGGGGTGCACACACCCACTGCCCTCTGGAGAGCGAGAAGGGTTTGTGTACACATGTGCACAGGGGTGGCAGGCACGTGCCTGGGAGCATGAGCCTGCGTCAGCCACAGGGCGGGTGTGTGTGTGTGTGTGTGTACACGGGCACATGTGTGTGAGCTGGTGAGTGAGGTGCCCGAGTGCCCGCGGCTGGAGGGGAGGGTCTGGCGGGAGGTGTGGAGTGACTGCGTGGCCTGTGAGGGTGGGCACATGTGGCTGGTGTGGCGGGTGTCTGATGAGTGTGGGTGTGCCCCGGGCATGTGAGTGTGTGTGGCCCTGGTGGGCTCGCCCGGAGGACCTGCCTGCCAGGTGTGGGGCGCTGTCTCGGGGGTCCCCCAAGGCCCTGGCAGCCAGCCCTCCCTCCCAGCCTCAGCCGATCCCCACAATAGGAGCCCCCAGGCCCTCTGGGTCCGCTCTCTGGCTTCACCCCCCCACCAGCACCCACTATTCCCTCAGGGTCTCTGGTGCCTGGGGCCCGGGGTTGGCACTAAGCCTGTGACGCCCTCTCCGACTCGCAGGGAACATGCTCCCCCACCCCGACCTGCCTCCCTCCCTGTCTGCCTCCCTCCCTCTCTGCCCAGCTTGGCCTCCACCCCCCGGGCCGGGGCCCAGCGCTGAGGGCCAGGCTCTGGGCCGGGGCAGCCTCCCCTGGGCCTCTGGTGAGCGCCAGCTGGCAGTGGGCGGGCAGTGAAGAGATGGGGGTCACCTGGACCCCCAGAGATTGCCGCTCTTGTCTCTCCGCAGCCCTGCAGCGTGAGGGGCGGGGCTGGGGTCAGTGTACCCCAGAAGCAGGTGTCACTTTGGTCTCCAGGCGGAGCCAGCCCTGTGGGGGGAGGTGAGACGAGGGGGCTGGGGGCCTGGTGGGGGCAGAATCCAGGTGGGAGTTGGGGTGGCTCGTGCCTGGGGACGGGGTCTGGGGCGGGTGATGGCCCTGTGAGGCGGAGGCTGCGGCGAGTGGAGGGAGGGACACTGAGTGGGTGGCAGCAGGGAGGTAGCCGGGCCTTCTGGGAGGGGCATGGCGCACGAGGCCATCCCTGAGCAGGGCGCCCTGGGGGAGGCCGCTGGGGAGGGGGCAGGAGCGCCCCAAGTTCTGAGAGTGTCTGGGGCGAACTGCAGGGGCAGGAGGGAGGGTCCAGCCAGCGACGGGCAGTGGACCCAGGAGGGGCGGGCGGGCGGGGTGTTTGCGGAGCTCCAGGTGGTCCTGCCTCGCCCGCAGGGACGGACACAAAGGAGATTTGGACTAAATGGCAAAAGCGAGTGAAATGAGCCGAGGACAGGCCGGGGCGGGCACCGGACGAGGTGTGCTGGCCATGCAGGATGGAGAGAGAGACGGCGGGCAGCGCCCGCCCATGCCCACCTTGGACTCGCGCTCCTCCAGCAGCGTCTCCAGCCGCTTCTGGGCCGCGCGGCCCTCGTGGTCGTCGCTGACCAGCAGGATGATGTGGTTCCAGCTGTAGACGCGCATCATCTCGAACCAGACGCTGGACTGGTGGGAGTAGGGTGGCACCGTGCGCAGGAAGCTCAGGTGGATGCTCTGCGGGCGGGCGGGCGGGTGGGTGAGGGCGTGGCTCCCCCAGCTCCTCTCTCCTCCCTCCTCCCTCCTCCTGCACCGGCCGCACGTGCCTAGCAGCACCCCACGGTGCCGGCAGGTGTGTGTGGGATGAGCCCCCACCTCCCACAGCCAACCAGCTGCCGCCACTGGACGACTTGGGCTCAGAAAGTGCTCCCCAAGCCCGACTCCGGGTAGCGGGTAGCATGGCTCAGGGATTGAGCACCAACCTATGAACCAGGAGGTCAGGGTTCGATTCCCGGTCAGGTCAGGGCACGTGCCCAGGTTGTGGGTTTGACCCCCAGTGTGGGGTGTGCAGGAGGCAGCTGATCCATAATTCTCTCTCATCATTGATGTTTCTCTCCCTCTCCCTTCCTCTCTGAAATCAATAATATCCTATATTATAAAAGGCTAATATGCAAATCGACCGAACGGCAGAACGACCAGTCGCTAAGATGCGCACTGACCACCAGGGGGCAGACGCTCCACGCAGGAGCTGCCCCCTGGTGGTCAGTGCACTCCCACAGGGGGAGCTCCACTCAGCCAGAAGCCGGGCTCACGGCTGCCTCGCCCACCTCCTCGGCAGTCGGACATCCCCGAGGGCTCCCGGACTGCAAGAGGGTGCAGGCTGGGCTGAGGAACCCCCTCCCCCAGTGCACGAATTTCATGGGCTGAGCCTCTAGTATATATATAGTGCCCCCTGAAATTCGGCCTCTCGACGATCCCCACTGGGGCTTCCCCGGGGCCTTCCCAATGTCTGGCGACTGGGATCTATCGGGGAGGCTGTGCCTGCTGGTCCTGCCTGACTCGCGGGCCCAGGATCTCCAGGGAGGGAAGAGGGAAGGGGCTCCCCCTTCTCAGCCGGGTCCCGGTCTGTCCAGGCAGCACTGGCAGCCCCATTGGTGTCTCTGCGACCCACCGAGCTTGTGGTCCTCTGAGACCTCCGGATTGTTTTCCACCTGCTCCCCCTTGTGGCCTGGGGCAGCGCCTTGGAGCCCCAGGGCAGGAATGCCCCTTCAGCCCTGTTGGTCTTCCCAGTGGTTACAGCATCGGCCCACAGACCAAGATGTCCTGGGTTCAATTCCTGGTCAGGGTACATGCCTGGTTGTGGCTCGATGCCCAGCGCAGGAAGCAGCTGATCAATGATTCTCTCTCATCATGGATGTTTCTATCTCTCTCTCCCTCTCCCTTCCTTTCTGAAATTAATAAAAATATACTTAAAAAAAAAAAAGAATGGCCCTTTGGCCCTCGCTGGTTTGGCCAACTGGTTAGAGCTTTGGCTCACGGATCCAAGGGCCTTGGGTCCAATTATCAGTCACGGGCATGGACCTGAGTTGCAGGGTCCCGGCCGGGAGAGAGGGGTGCGGGAGGCAACCAAGCAGCGTGTGGCTCTCACGTGGGTGTTTCCCGCTCCCCCCCTCCTCTCTCCTACTCTCTCTGACATCAGTGGGGAGGGGAATCCTCCAGGGAGGGTTATGAAACAGGAACAAGAGCGCCGTTGCCTCTGTCCAGCATGCACCAGGCCAGGGCGGCGCGGTGGCAGCTGGGTCTCGGAGTGGGGCCGAGCCAGGCCTCCAGCCCATGTCGGGCACCACTTGGCCGCAGATTGGGACCAGGAGTGGGGCCGGGGCAGCTGGAGACGTGGCCATGACGCTGGCCTCACGCTGGACCAGAGAGGGGGCCACTTCTGGATCTGGGCTTGGGGCATGTGGTGGGCGGGGCTTGTGCCCTGGGAGCCGGCCCCCCATCCCTCCTCTCCCTCTCCCTCCCCCCTCGCCTCCCCTCCCTCTCTCCCCAGAGGTGTTTCTCCTCTGCAGCTGGAGGCGGTTGCCCTGGGACGAGGAGGCAGGAAGGAGCCCCACCTCCCACCGTCCAGGGACCTCTGCTTCCAGGCTATGGTGTCTGACCCTCTCAGCGGGCCTTCCGCCGGGTGTGTCAGTGTGAGTGTATGAGCCTGTGCTGGTGTGAGCATGTGCGTGAGTGCGAGTGTGAGTGTGCATGTGAGTGTGAGTGTATGAGCCTGTGCTGATGTGAATGTGCATGTGAGTGTGAGCATGCGTGTGAGTGTACTGAGCATGTTCTGGTGTGACTTTGAGTGTATGAGCATGTGCCAGTGTGAGCATGCATGTGGATGTGTGTGAGCATGCATGTGAGTGTGAGTGTATGAGCATGTGCCAGTGTGAGCATGCATGTGGTTGTGTGTGAGCATGTGCTGGTGTGAGCATGCGTGTGGATGTGTGTGAGTGTGGGTGTGTGCAGGTGTGAGAGACTGTGGATTTGGTTGTCCTGTGAGTGTGTGTGCGTGCGCATTGCTGTGCATTGCATGGGTGAGTGTGTGTGGGTGTGGATGTGGGTGTGGGTGTGTGAGCTTGCACAGCTGCATGTGCTTGTGTATCGCCCCGCGTTCCGTGAGCCTGGGCCCCTAGTCTGAGCACCTGCCGTGTCCCCCCGCAGGCAGCTGCCGTGGCCCTGGGCGTGGCGCCATGGGAGCCCTGGGTGCCGTGGGCCTCAGCACAGAGCCGGGCCACCGTCGGCCCCGGGTGAGGCTCACCTTGTCTGAGTAGATGGACATGCGGGTGGTCAGCCCCAGCACGGGGATGCGGTAGAAGCCGGCGGTGTAGGAGACGGGGGTGGGGGTGAAGTGCTCATTGGGAGTCGGGGGGTGGCTGACGAGGATGGCGTAGACCTGTGGGTGAGGGACAGCGTCAGCGTGAGTGTGGGCGGCCGGGCCCTGAGCCGGGGCCACCAGGGGGAGGGCTGGGCGCGCCGTCTGTGCGCACACAGCAGGGGTGCACACCCACCAGGCAGGACCCAGCACCGCCCTCTGATATCAACAAATCGCAGGGGTGAGTCAGGCTGGGGTGGCGCTGAAGACACACAGGGAGGCGACAGGCCCTGGCTTACGCCGCCCCCTCCCCAGGCCTCTGGCCGCCCTCACACTGCAGGGGCCGCCTCCAGTGTGTGCTGAGGGGGAGGGCGAAGGCCCGGTCCCGGCCTTATAAGTCACCCCCAGAGTGTGCTGGGAGGGGGCTGGTCCCGGACGGACGGGGCAGACAGGCACCCCACACCCTGTCCCTCATCCGGCTCAGGGCTGGCGCTCCAGGGGCCGAGCACCACCGAGGGGCTGGGTGAGGAGCTCCCCGAGGCCTCCAGGGGCAGCTGGGCTCCCTCAGTTTGAACGAGACCCAGTGCCCAGGCTCAGGGGTCGGGGAGGGGGGCAGACAGCTGGGCGGCTCCACGCTGTCCTCACATGAGAAGGACCCGTGTCGCCCAGCCGGCGTGGCTCAGGGGTTGAGCGTTGACCTATGAACCAGGAGGTCGAGGTTCGATTCCTGGTTGGGCACAGGCCTGGGTCGTGGGCTCGATCCCCACTGGGGGCGTGCAGGAGGCAGCCGATGGATGATTCTCTCTCATCATGGATGTTTCTCTCTCTCTCTCTTTTCCTCTCTGAAATGGAAATAAATAAATACGTGAAGGGCCTGTGCCTGTCCCAGCTCGGCCTTCCCCTCTCTGAGCCGCACAGGCCCCTGCTTCTGCGAGCGGAAGGGTGGTGTACACTGGCCCCCATGCAGGCAGCGGCGGCCGTGGGCTCACCTGGCCCACGGGGTGTGCTCAGCGAGGGACAGCGATTGCTGTCACCTGGGCGTGTCGGGCTGGCTGTTCTCTGGGGAGACGGTGCCCAGACAGCAAAATTGTGAGCTTCAGGGGTGACCCCCAGAAAGGGCCCCACCTGGACCCCTGACTGCTCCCCCCCCTCCTGCACAGAGTGAGGGAAGGAGCGCCCCCGGGCGGGCGTGGGAGTGGCCATGAGGGAGGGAGGGAGGTTTCTAGCACAGCTCTGGCCCGGCTTGGGCAGGTGAGCTGCTGGGACTGGTCTCCCGTCCCTGGCCCTCCCTCCTCCCTCTCCCCCCCCCCATTGTACCAGAGGTGCCCGGTCAGTGTTGGCGTCGGCGTGTGTGTGGGTGACATGAGGGTGTTTGGGAGCGTTTGCCAGGGATGCGTGTGCACACTGTACCCCAAGGGCCTGTGTTTAACGGCCATGTGGAGGGGTCCCGGAGCCTGGCATGTGTGTGAGCAGGCGTTTGCATGTGCCCTGGGTGTGCCAAGCAGAGTGTGGCGCATGCGTGTGTGTGTCTGCGGCGTGGCGTGGGGGCAGGTGGTATGAGTGTGCAATGAGTGTGCCCTGCGAGGTGAGCTGGTGAGAGTCCCTGCCCCCTGCAGACACGGGTGTGTAGGAGGCAGGGTCCAGAGGCGGCCCTGCTCTTACATAAAGGGCTGCAATGCGGCGAACCCGCGGCCTCATTGGCATTCAGTGCCCGTGCCCGGCGGATGGCTCCCAGCGTGCTACCCTGAGTCGTGTCCGCCCCCGCAGCCTGGCTGCCTGGCTCCCCTGCTGTGCCCGCTGCCCCTCCCGCCCCCAGCCCCGCTCCTGCCCTCCAGCACCTGGCATTTCCCAAAACAGGCAGACCTGGGGCGGAGGAGGGGGAGGAAGGGAGGGAGGACAAGAAGCTGGAACAATGATGCCCTGGCACCATCCTGCTTCTCGTGCCTGGGACGGCGCCTCTGCTGCGACCCGAGGCCCCCCCCCCCGCCCCCGGCCACACACACACACACACACACACACACACACACACACACACCAAATGCCTGTCACACGGCTGCACACGCTGGTCAGGGCCTGGAGCCCTGCTGAGGGGTCACTGGCCAAGGTGGCAGGTGCCCAGTCGGTGCCCAGATGGGGCGCCGGCTGCCAATGAATCCAGCCCTCTCCGGCGGGAGGCAGCCGATGGGGGTCCTCTCCGCGGGAGAAGGAGAAGGGCTGGAAGGTGGACGGAGCTGGGGCAGAGGGGCTGGAGGAGTTGGGGGTGGGAGGGGGGAGCTGGCGGCGGGCGGGGCGCACCTGGCTGGAGATGAGGTCCTCGCACACCGACAGGGCCATCTGGATGGCGTTGGGCTTGTGGGTGACGGAGGTGGCGTTGAGCTGGATCTTCCAGGCGCCGTGGCGCTTGTTGGCCTGGTTCACGGCCTCGCGGAACACCTGCTCGTGCTTCCGCGTGCTCAGCACCGCGCCGATGTTCACGATCTTGGGGTCGCAGGCGGCGCGGGCGAAGGAGCAGGAGAAGAGCAGGGCGAGCGTGAGCAGACGCATCGTGCTCATGGGCGGGCGGCGCGGGCGCGGGGCCCTCGGCGCATCCCCGGCCCCAGCGGGGCGCCCCGGCCGGCCTGCGCGCACCCGACCCCGCGGGCGGGGGGCGCCAGGTCCCCGGGAGCCTCAAGCCCAGGGCGTCCTCGGGAGGCAAGGGGGCTCCCGAACCCTCGGCCGGAGGGGACCGTCCTGGGCGCTCGCGGGTTCAGGCTCCGAGCGGCGGGCGCTGTCCGCGGTGCTGACGCGGGTCCCGGGGTGGCTCCCGGCGCCTCGCGCCGAGGCCGGTGCGGATCCTGACGCGGCGGCGGCGACTGCGGCAGCTGCAGAGCCTGGAGCGGACCCGCGCCTCTGCCCCTCCCGCCGCCCCCGCTTCCTAACGCGGAGCCGAGGGGGCGCCTCCCGCGCCGGAGCGAGCGCTGCGTCTGCGAGCCTTTGCCAGCGCGGGGCGCGCGGGGGAGCGAGGCGGTGCGGGTGCGGGTGCGGGTGCGGGTGCGGGTGCGCGCGCTCCGTGGAGCGGTCGCGGGGACAGGGCCTGAGCTGTGCGCGGCCTGCGGGGAGCTGAGTGCAGGGACCTTCCCGTGTCACCGTGCGCAGCCCTGGGTGCCAGGCTGTGTGTGTGTGTGTGTGTGTGCGCGCGCGCGCGGGCACGAGTCCTCCTCCACGGTGATGATATTTCGGGACGGATTCTGGGGCTGGAGACCCAGGGTGCGGAGGGGCCTAGGCCACGTGCCCCGGGAGAGGGGCGGGGGCGGGCTCTTCTCCAGAAGCTCACACAGGGGAAGAGTCCCCACCTACCTGGCCATGTGCCTTGGACGCACCCCCCCCCCCAAAGGTTGGGGAGAATGGAAGGATGACAGACTGCCCGGGTGGGGCTGGGCCTCCCAGCAGAGTCGGGGTCTGGCCCCATCCCCGCTGGGGGAGCCCAAGGCCAGGAATGGCGTCGGCAGCAGGTGGGACTAAGGTTAGACTCCAGGAGGCACTGCCCAGGAGGGACCTGCGGGGCAGACCTGTCTTCTGCTTCCGCCCCTCCCCCGCCCCCAGGGCCCCCCCTGATTCACTCCCCCCCACGTCCTGCCTCTCTCCAGAGCCCCTCGCCTCCCTCTGGTCCCCCTGATCCTAATTCTCTGTCCCCTCCGCTCCCAGGCCTGCTCCCCAATCCCTAACCTAAAGGGTAACTGAAGCTCCGCCTCCGCCGTGACATCACCGTTTCCAATAGCAACTGAGGCTTCTGCATTCCCAACAGCAAAAGCCGCCAGTGGGACAAAGCGGGCTGTCCCTACTCCTCAGTGACGCTCTGATCGGGGCGAGGGGAGGTCCGCGCCTGGTCCGCGGGCGCCCCCTCCCCCCCAACCCCTGCAGTTCTCACCACCAGGCTGAGCCCCGAGCCAAGCGCTGGCGGGCAGGAGGCAGAGGCTGCAGCTTGGCGGCTCCCTCTCCGGCCCTTTCTCCTCAGTGAGGGGAGCCGGGGTCTGGGGGCGGATGGGCCCACATCTTACTGCAGCCCCACAGCCTCTGTCTGGGATCGAGGGTCACAGTGGGGAGACCCCCAGCCCCCAGCCCTGAGGACGCTTTCTGTTCCCGGGGCTCACAGGAGGGCACGTGGGGTGCGCTCAAGGGCCCAGAGCTGGCCCTGTCTCCAGAGGCTCTGTGGCCCTGGCAGGTCAGCCTGGAGGCTGCCTGCGTGCAGGGAGGGGGTGGACGGCCAGGGGTCAGCCAGCACGGGGGGCGGGGGGGCGGGGGCTGAGGCCGTGCTGCGGGCCTGTCTCCTCCACCCACCCCACTCCTCCAGTGGGAGCTCCACTGACCTGGAGCAGCAGTTTCTAAATGTCCAGGAATCTGCGAGCTGGCTGTCACGCAGCGGGGAGCCTGCAGTGGCCGGTGGGAGTGTTTAGCCAGGGAGGCGGCCGAACCCCGCACAGCAGGGCCCACTTTCCATCAAAATGGGTGGGTCGGCACCCCTGCCTCCCCAGGCCCGGGTGCCGCAGCTTTCGCCTGGAGCCCCTTGCAAGGTCCCCAACACCCAGGGGAGGGTGGAGGCCGTGCCTGCCCCAGGTCATGGGCTCCTCCTCACAGGAGTGCGGCTCCGTGTTGAGATGGAGGCTTCCTCCACCCCCATCATGGCTTGGGGTGAACTAGAGCAAGCCTTTAAAATATATATATATATATATATATATATATATATATATATATATATATATATATATATATATATATATAGTATATTTTAATTGATTTCAGAGAGGAAGGGAGAGGGATAGAGAGGTAGGAACATCAATGATGAGAACCATTGATCAGCTGCCTCCTGCACGCCCCACACTGGGGACCAAGCCTGCAACCTGGGCATGTGCCCTGACCGGGAATCAAACCTGGGACCCTTCAGTCTGCAGGCTGACGCTCTAACCAGTGAGCACACTGGCCAGGGCTGGAGAAGGCCTTTGACTGGCTGCCCTGCTGTGACAGAGGAACTGGCTGAGACAGGGAACCCTCTGAATGCAGGGGAAACAGATTCTGTGGGGAGGCCCAAGGAGGCCTGGGGTGCGGCCTCTGCCCCAGGGCTCCCCGTGGGAAGGTGCTCTTGGGGTGCACGGCCACTCCAGTGCCGGCTTATTCTGCCCAACAGCACACGGAGGGACCTGCTCCTGCCCCTCCCTCACTCCAACCACCAGCGCTCCAGTAAGGGCTGTCAATCATCAACACAGCTCCTCCTTGGCCTCAGCCCATTGGCTGAGGGATCATCACATGACCCAGGCCGACCACTCAAGTTCTTCCCCAGGATTTTAGCCAGTTCGGAACCTGGGACAAGAACCCACTTCTGCCTCCTCTGGGGGCGGCGGGGGGTGGGGGTGAGTCCCTGGGGACGGGGCTCATGAGCCTCGGGGAGACACACTTCTGCCCAGAGGTCGGGCAAGCAGGTGAGCAGGAATGAGGCTGAGACACCTTCCCCACGGCCAGGCCCCTGCTGTGGGGGCCCACTCCAAACGGGGGAGGGGGTGGCTGGCTGCCAGCAGGCCTGATGGGGTCTCTGTTCCCTGATCTGGGGGGTCCCGAGGCCCCCCCGACCCAGAGCAGCTGCAGACCCCAGCGGTGCTGTCTCGCCTGCCCTTGTGCTGACGTCCACGCACACCCTGTCTGCACTCCACTGCCTGCCCCACCACGGGGTCCCTTCGTCGCTGCCTTTCCAGCTCCCCTTTTCCCGGGTGGCCATTCTCCCAGCTTCACAGGGTCCCCACACATCCCACGGGGGCAAGACCCGCCACTTTTCATTCACGCCACAGACATTTCCTGAGCACCCACTATGTGCTGGGCGCAGCCCTAAGGCCGGGGCTGCAGCAGCGGAAGCGTTAGGCCCGACTCATCTGGCCAACAAATGAGGGCCTTTGGCCACTGCGTGCGCCTCACGTGCTCGGGAGACAAAGGAAGTGCAACGGGCCCGGCCGGTGCGGCTCAGTGGGTGAGCGATGGCCGAGGAACCGGGAGGTCAGGGCTCCATTCTGGGTCGGGGCTCCTGCCTGGGTTGTACCTTGACCCCCAGTGGGGGGCGTGCAGGAGGCCGCTGATCCATGATTCTCTCATCGTTGACGTTTCCCTCCCTCCCCCTCGCCCGTCCTCTCTGAGATCAGTGAAACGTGTGGAGACTTTAAAGGGGAGGAAGCCCGCTCCTCTCTAACAGACCAGCTGTGTGCTGGGACCTGTTTTCGCTGCCTGCTCTCAAACCTAGGGCCTTGGCTTCAAGACCCACGACAAAGAGTAACCATCGCTTTATTTCTGACAATTGCCTGTTACATCAGCCAGGGGCCGGCCGGCCGGGCCACCGTCAGGTCGCAGGCTCCGCGGCCGTGGCCGGACGGAAGGAAGTCACACCGGACCCAGCGGCACGCAGCTGCGAGCACACATGAGAGTTTAATCCACAAAATCCCGCAGCGGGCGCCTCGGTGTCACACGTCACGTCCTGTCCCGCGGCTTCCCGTTGTCTGTCCGCGGCCTGACGGCGGAATTTGGAAAAGCCGTCGGACCCCGAGCTTCTGAGACACGGGAGGGTCTGGGCGAGCTCTCCTGGGGGCCGGGGCCCGTGTGTGAGTCCCAGGAAAGGTGCCCCTCCACCCCTGCCGCAGGCATGGAAGCAGCTGTCCCGGCTCCAGAGGAACGCGATCCTCTCCGCCCTGGCCTTCCTGCTGTGCTGCGGGCTCCTGTCCTGCCTCAGCGCGGCCGACCCGTGGACAGGTACCAGCTCCAGGGGCGCCGGGGGCCAAGGCGGCTGCAGCTGAAACTGCCCAGGGGCCGTGAAGGGCGGGGAATGGGCACCCCCCAGGTTAAGGGGGCGTGGCGTCCCCCGCCTCCTGGCCGGACACGGGCGCTGCGGCCAGTCCTGTGGCTGCTCCCGCGTCTGCCGTCTGCCGTGGGGTCTGCCGTGGGCCGGTGTCCGCCCGCTGCCCTGCGGTGGAGGCTCCCGGTCACTCCCCCGGGGTTCTCAGGGCCCGAGCCGCCCTGTGTCCGGAAAGGATGAGAGGGGGCCGGGAGCGGGAGGGCAGGGACCTGGCAGGCTGCTGCAGGGCCCGGTGTCCTCCCCACGTGCAGACACCCAGGCAGCGCAGCGGGGCTGTGGGCGGGGAGGCGGACGGACAGCCACGGGCTCGGAGAAGGTGCTCGCCCTCTGCTGTTCTTGAGCGCACAGGGGACGCCCAGGCCTGGGGGCCCTCGGTGGAGCAGCAGGAAGCGCCGTCTGGGGGTCCCCCACGAGGCTCTGAGGTCCTCGGGGCCTGGGCGCTGGCTGAGGAGGTTCTCTGGTTCAGCCCCGAACGGCAGGCCAGCGGAGGAGCAGAAGGGGAGGCCCGCACACCCGCCCGTCTTGCCGGCTCCTCGGAAGGCAGATGCCGACCCGGGACTGGGCCCGCGGCTGCCGCCTCAGGTACCTGCCAGGAGCCGGTCAGGCTGGCGCCGGCTCCGTGCCAGAGGCCTCGGGACAGGACGCAGGGCTCACACCGATGGCGAGGTTGTCTGTTCCCGCCGTCTGACGGGTGTCTCACCCCCATGCTCGTCCGGGCGGGTGGGCGACCCTGGGGAAGGAGGGGGCGGGCCTTCCCTTGGACCTCGGCTGCGCGCCTGCTGGTCCCGGGGCCTGGGTTTGGTGGTGAGCAGAGCAGACTGTCCTCTCCCTGGGCCTGGGCAGCCTCCTGAGGACAGGACCCCGAGCAGCACTGGGAGGCTGAGGCCCCCTGAACCTGCAGATCAGAGCGCCCCACAGAGACGCGGGGACAGGCGGCCGGAAGAGGGACAAGGCGGCAGACGAGGCTCCTCAGGGAGAAGGCCCGCCCGGTCGGTTGGTCGGTCGGTCGGTCGGTCGCCCAGTCGGTTGGTCGGTTGGTCATCAGGTCCCAGGAGCTGCAGTGAGCACTGGGCGGAGGCTGCCGGAGGCGACTCTTCTGGAAAAGAAGGGAGACAGCGTCCGGCCGCAGCCTGGAGCCACGCCGGGTTCTCAGAGGAGCCCCCGGAGCACAAGCAGCGAAGGGAGAGCAGGCAGCTGGGCGTCATGGCAGCAGGAGCTCCCGGGCACCGGCACGGCCTCTGCGGAGGACAAGGACCCACGACGGGAGGACGTCCCAGCCGCGCGTCTCACCAGGATCCGTACCAGGACGTGTTGGAAAAGCTCCTGAAACACAGCAACAATCAGCAACACAAGGACCTTCGCCAGCGGGCGCGTCGCCGCATGAACCACGTAACACGCCCAGGACCGCGGCCGCCTGCAGCCCAGCGGGTGCGAGCTGAGCCCACAGGGCCCACGTGGGGACCGGGTCCTGATCCAGAAACGGGCCGAGCACCTCGGTAGCCAGGCCGGTGTGGCTGAGCGGCAGCCTGTTAACCAGTCACAGCTCCCTGCCCGGCCCCACACGCGCCCAGGTTGCAGGCTGCATCCCAGTGTGGGGCGCGCAGGAGGCAGCCGCCCCCTGATTCGCTCTCACCTTTGTTGTTGTTAATCGCACCCGAGGATATTTTCTCATTGATTGTTAGAGAGGGCGGGAGAGAGAGGGAGAGACAGAGAGAACACACCGACTGGTTGTCTCCTGCACGCGCCCTGACCAGGGCCTGGGCCAGGGAGGGGCCTGCAACCGCGGTGCGTGGCCGTGACCGGAATCGAACCCAGGACCCTTTGGTCCACAGGCCGACGCTCTATCCACTGAGCCACACCAGCCAGGGCTCATCTTTGGTGTTTCTCTCTCCCTCTCCCTTCCTTTCGGAAATTAATTTTTTTAAAAAAAATTTTTTTAGAGGGACGTGCCCTAACCGGTTTGTCTCAGTGGATAGAGCGTCGGCCTGTGGACTGAAAGGTCCCAGGTTTGATTCCGGTCAAGGGCATGTACCTTGGTTGCGGGCACATCCCCAGTAGGGGGCGTGTAGGAGGCAGCTGATCGATGTTTCTCTCATTGATGTTTCTAACTCTCTATCTCTCTCCCTTCCTCTCTGTAAAAAATCAATAAAATATATTTGAAAAAATAAAGGAGGGATGTTCTGACACACGCTAGGACACACGTGGATCTTGAGGACGTGATGCTGTGAAACAAGGCAGACACCCATACCCCGCCCGTGAGGTGGGCAGTGCGGGCGGACCATGGACATGGGTGGACCACGGACACAGTGGACCACGGACATGGGCGGGCCATGGACACAGTGGACCACAGACACAGTAGGCCACGGACACAGCGGGCCACGGACATGGGCGGACCACAGACACAGTGGACCATGGACATGGGCAGGCCATGGACACAGCGGACCATGGACATGGGCGGACCACGGACACAGTGGACCACAGACACAGCAGGCCACGGACACAGCAGGCCACGGACACGGGCGGACCATGGATGTGGCCGGACTACAGACACGGGTGGACCACGGACGCGGCCCTGCAAAGCTGTCAGACAGCGGCCAGGTCGTCTGGGCCGATGACCTCGCTTTGGAAAGGGATGAGGAGGGGCTGCCCAAGGCTGTGCGCCAGCTTAAGGTAACGCTTTACAAGGGGAACCGGGTGGGTGGGGTCCCCCCCTCCTTACCCTCCGTTGCTGCCGCCTGGAGGTCTAAAAGGGCAGAGCAGGCGTGCTGGGGTCCAGGTCCGGCTCCCAAATCTGCGAGCTGTGGAGGGAATTAGGCCCCAGGCTTTGAGGGGAGGCTTGAGGGGAGGCTGTGGACCCCCAGATGCACCCCCCCCCCGTGTAGAGCTACCACGTGGGGCAGGACCGTCCGAGAGGGAACAGGACACTCCTTCCGGGTGACCCCTGGATGGAGAGCTGCCAGGGCGCCCGCGGGGAGCTGCGGGCCGGTGCCTGTGCTGAGGGGGGCTGGAGCAGGAGCAGGAGCAGTGAAGGGGCTGCGGTCCGGGGTGGAGGCTGCGCGTCCTCGTCTCTGCCCGGCCCCACCTCTGCCGAGGCCTCAGCCCCCGAGCGGGCGGCTGCCTACTTCGCACAGGACAGGCAGCCCTGGGCGCAGCTGCGGGGACACAGGAACATGGACACGGGGATGCGGGGACACTGGATCTTGGAGACACAGAGACGTGAGGAGGGGGACACGGGGACGCGGGGCAGGGGGCACGGGGACACGGGGACGGGGGGGCAGGGGCACAGGGCCAGGGACGTGGCGACAGGGACACAGGGGTAACGGCACAGGGACACGGGGAGGCAGGGCCGGGGGCACGGGGGCTGGCACACGGGGACGGAGATGTGACACGGGGTACATGGGGCGCCCGGGGCGCACGGGGGCACGGGGACCGAGACACAGGAGCAGGGGCACGGGGTCACGGAGACACAGGGGAAAGAGCAGGGTGACGGGCACCCAGGGACGGGGCCCCGGGGGCACGGGGGGTAAGGGGAGCACGAGGACATGGGGACGGAGACACAGGGACAGAGGGACATGGGGACACAGGGGCAGGGGGAGCAGGAGGACATGGGGACGGGGCTGCTGGGCAGGGACTGGGGGCCCCGGGTGGGGGGCAGGGGAGGGCCACGCCCGTGGCTGGTGTGATGTGGGCATCATTGTCATCAAGCTGTTGCCTCAGTGACAGCCTTGGACTGGGACAGCCGGACAGTGGCCCACCCAGTGGCCAGCCCCCAGCACCCAGCCCTGTCCCCGCACCAGGCCACCCGGGCTGGGCAGAGCCGGGGTCACGCTGGCCAGGGGCAGCCTGGGGAGGGGTTGTCGCCCCTCCCCTCTGCAACTGGGGGCGGGAGCTCTGCGGGTCTGACCCTCACCCAGGCCCTGGACTGGGCGCTGGGCAGCGGGAGGGGCCTCTCTGTCCTCTGGCAGAGTCTCCCCCCAGGCTTTCAGCAGCGACGTTCTGGCTGCCTCACCCCTGCCCAGCCCGGCCCCTGCCCAGCCCGGCCCCTGCTGCCCCTGGACCAGCTCCTTCCCAGGGCAGCTGCCCGCCGCATGGGCGCCCACCCCCACGGTCCAGGGCTCCCTCCCCCTTGGCAGCCTCGCCCCCCCCCCCCAGGCCTGTCTGCAGGGGGACCGGGCCCAGGACACCTCCGCGTGGCCGAGAGGCCGGTTCGGGGGACTGGTCACTCCTCCCGCCGGTGCCTGGCACGAGCAGGACCCGTCGGTGACCGGCGGGGCGCGGGGAGCGGGGCGCGGGGAGCCGGGGGCGGGGCGCGGGGAGGGGGAGCCAGGGGCGGGGCGCGGGGAGCGGGGCGCGGGGCGCGGGGACGGGGGGCGGGGAGCCGGGGGCGCGGGGCGGGGCGCGGGAGCGGGCGCGGGAGGGGGGGCGCGGGAGCCGGGGGCGGGGAGCGGGCGCGGGGCGCGGGGAGGGGGGCGCGGGGAGGGGGGGCGCGGGGAGCGGGGCGCGGGAGGGGGCGCGGGGAGCCGGGGCGCGGGGCGCGGGGACGGGGCGCAGGGCGCGGGGACAGGGGGCAGGGCGCGGGGACGGGGCGCAGGGCGCGGGGACGGGGCGCAGGGCGCGGGGACGGGGGGCAGGCCAGATCCCAGCAGCGGCCGCGCCCACGGCCCAGTCCCCGCGCCCAGCCCGAGCCTCCGGCGGCGCCGCACCCGTCTCCATGGTGACGCGGGGACAGCGGAAGCGGAAGCGGAAGCGGGAGGACGGCCAGCCCCGCCCGCCTGTCGCGGAAGGTGCCTGCCGGTCATGTGACCGCCCGCGCCGCAGACATGGGTCCCCGGTGTCCCCTGGCGCTGCCCGCGGCCCTGGCCCTGCTGCTGGCGCTGGCGCGGCCCGGCCCGGGGGCGGCGGGGCGGCGGGGACCCCCTGCGGCCCCCAGCGCCCCGGACCCCGGCTTCCGGGAGCGCTACTTCGAGCAGCTGCTGGACCATTTCAACTTCGAGAGGTTCGGCAACCGGACCTTCCCGCAGCGCTTCCTGGTGTCGGGTGAGTTGCGGGGACCCGCCCCGTCCCCCCCCCCCCCCCGCCCCGGGCGGCACCGCTCCGGCTCACCCTCCCGCTCACCCCGCAGACCGGTTCTGGAAGCGGGGCGAGGGCCCCCTGTTCCTCTACACGGGCAACGAGGGCGACGTGTGGGCCTTCGCCAACAACTCGGGCTTCATCCTGGAGCTGGCGGCGCAGCGGGCGGCGCTGGTGGTCTTCGCGGAGCACGTGGGTGCGGGGCACGTGGGTGCCGGGCACGTGGGTGCGGGGCACGTGGGTGCCGGGCACGTGGGTGCGGGGCACGTGGGTGCGGGGCACGTGGGTGCCGGGCACGTGGGTGCCGGGCACGTGGGTGCCGGGCCGGGTCCTGGCAGCACCGGGCGGGTGGGTGCCGGGCCGGGTCCTGGCAGCACCGGGCGGGTGGGTGCCGGGCCGGGTCCTGGCAGCACCGGGCGGGTGGGTGCCGGGCCGGGTCCAGGCAGCACCGGGCGGGTGGGTGCCGGGCCGGGTCCAGGCAGCACCGGGCGGGTGGGTGCCGGGCCGGGTCCAGGCAGCACCGGGCGGGTGGGTCCCGGGCCGGGTCCTGGCAGCACCGGGCGGGTGGGTCCCGGGCGGGTCCTGGCAGCACCGGGCGGGTGGGTCCCGGGCGGGTCCAGGCAGCACCGGGCGGGTGGGTGCCGGGCCGGGTCCAGGCAGCACCGGGCGGGTGGGTCCCGGGCGGGTCCAGGCAGCACCGGGCGGGTGGGTCCCGGGCCGGGTCCTGGCAGCACCGGGCGGGGGCCACGGGCGGGCCGGGGGTGGGGGGCCTCGGCGGGTCACTGTCCCGCGCCCCCGCCCGCAGCGGTACTACGGGAAGTCGCTCCCGTTCGGCGAGCGGTCCACGCAGCGCGGGCACACGGAGCTGCTGACGGTGGAGCAGGCGCTGGCCGACTTCGCGCGGCTGCTGCAGGCGCTGCGCCGGGACCTCGGGGCCCAGGACGTCCCCGCCATTGCCTTCGGCGGGAGGTGGGTGCTCGCCGCCCCGTTCTCTCCCGGGACCCAAGGGCCTTCGACGTCCCAGGTCCTTCCGGGCCGGGGCGGGGGAGCAGAGGGGAGGGGCTGTGTGTGGGGCCCCAGCCTGGATCTTGTGTCCCGTCCAGCTACGGGGGGATGCTCGCCGCCTACATGAGGATAAAGTACCCCTACCTGGTGGCGGGGGCGCTGGCGGCCAGTGCGCCCGTTGTGTCCGTGGCGGGCCTTGGTGACGCCTACCAGTTCTTCCGGGACGTCTCGGCGGTGAGTGGCGGTGAGGGGGGCTGGGGCTGGGGTTCCAGGGGGGCTGGGGTCCCGCAGCAGCCCGGCTGCAGCCACCTGTCCTTCCTCCAGGACTTTGAGGGCCAGAGTCCCAAGTGTGCCCAGGGCGTGCGGGATGCCTTCCAGCAGATCAAGGACTTGTTCCTACAGGGAGGTGAGGAGGCTGCCCCCCCCCCCACTGGCCAGCAGCCCCCAAAGGCCTGCCTTACCCCCCCACTCCTGTCTGTATTCCCCCTCCCGGCAAGCAGCACCCTCCCCGCAGCAACACCCAAAGGCCTGCCCTCCTGCACCCCTTCATGGCTCACCCCCCCCTCCCGCAACCCCCAGCAGCACCCCTTCCTGGCCAGCAGCCCCCAAAGGCCTGCCTTACCCCCACTCCTGTCTGTATTCCCCTCCCGGCCAGCAGCACCCTCCCCCCAGCAACACCCAAAGGCCTGCCCTCCTGCACCCCTTCGCGGCCCATCCCCCCTCCCGCAACCCCCAGCAGCACCCCCTCCTGGCCAGCAGCCCCCAAAGGCCTGCCCCCCCTGCAGCACATGACACGGTCCGCCGGGCATTCGGCACCTGCCAGCCACTCTCGAGCGGGAAGGACCTGGCCCAGCTCTTTGGGTTCGCCCGGAACGCCTTCACCATGCTGGCCATGATGGACTACCCATACCCCACCGACTTTCTGGGGCCCCTGCCCGCCAACCCTGTCAAGGCAAGGACTGCCCCCCATCGCCCCCCCAGATGGGTCCCAGCCAGCTTCCCAGGATGGTTGATGCCAACCACACGAGGGCCGCCACCCCTCACAGCCTGGGGCCAGGGCAGGGCGAGCGGGAGGGGTGCAGGTCTTAGGGGTCTCCGGTTGAGGCGCCCCGCTGCCCCCCAGGTGGCTTGCGACCGGCTGCTGAGTGAGAGCCAGAGGATCGCAGGCCTCCGGGCGCTGGCAGGTGGGTCCGCCCTGGGCCCTGGTGCCGAGAGGGGGCCCCAGTGTTGGTGTGGGGATCCCAGGGACCTCGGGGCCCAGGATACCCCACCACCCCTACCTCCCCTATGGCCCAGCCTGGGGCCACTACCCCAGGGGCTGTGGGAGGTCTCGGCCGGGAGGGCAGGCACTGCTGGTACAGACCCGGGGTGTGCCCTCCTGGGCACACAAGACCCCAGGGTCCTGAGCGGGCAGGTGGGGGGGTGTCCAGGCACCGGCTCAGCACCCTCTCCCCAGGGCTGGTGTACAACTCCTCGGGCACGGAGCCCTGCTATGACATCTACCTGCAGTACCAGGCCTGTGCAGACCCCACCGGCTGCGGCTTGGGCTCCAACGCAAAGGCCTGGGACTACCAGGTATGGGAGGGCCTGGGACTGTGGTGGGGGGAGGGCATGGGACTGTGGGGGGGGGCCTGGGACCGCGGGGGGGGGGGGCCGGGACCGCGGGGTGGGGGGCCCGGGACTGCTGGGGGGCCCCCTGCGACTGCTGGGGGGGGCGGAGCCCGGGACCGCGGGGTGGGTGCTGAGTGAGGCTGCCCACAGGCCTGCACGGAGATGAGCCTGACCTTCTCCAGCAACAACCACACGGACCTCTTCCCCGCGTTGCCCTTCACGGAGCAGCTCCGCCAGCAGTACTGCCTGGACACCTGGGGCGTGTGGCCCCGGAAGGACTGGCTGCACACCAACTTTGGGGGGGGCGGTGAGGCTCGGGGGTGGGGGCGGCTGAGTTGGGGTCTGAGCTGCCTGCCCCACAGCTCACTGAACTCGGGGCCCCACCTGGTCCCCCCAACCTACTCTGTCCCTTCCAGACCTCAGAGCCGCCAGCAACATCATCTTCTCCAATGGTGACCTGGATCCCTGGGCAGGGGGCGGGGTGAGTCCCTGCGGGGCTCCCCATGGGGCTGGGCCTGGGCCACACCCACACCCGGTCTGCACCTCCTCACTCTCCTGGTTGATGGGGTCACCTCTCCTCTCCAGTGAGGCCAGTCGAGGCTGCACAGCCTCCTCTGGTTACTGCTCTAGCTGCACCCCCGCCGGCACGTGCCGCCTGTGCAGGGCTGGGGGCTGGCTGCCGGAGCCCCCTCCCCCCGCACACCTGACGGTCGTCTGACTGACAGATCCAGAGGAACCTGAGTGCCTCCGTCCTGGCCATCACCATCCGAGGGGGAGCGCATCACCTGGACCTCAGGTACGGCCGTCGGGAGGGTGCTGGCCTGCCCGGCCCCGGCTGGACCTGGCCGGGTGCTGACCCTACCCCGACCTGCTCCTCAGGGCATCCCACCCGGCGGACCCCCCGTCCGTCCGCGAGGCACGCCAGCTGGAGGCCACGCTCATCGGCCAGTGGGTGGAGGAGGCCAGGCGGGCGCAGCATGGAGTCTCCAAGGCCGAGGGGCGCTCCCCCAGCTAGGACCGCGAGGACCCCAGGGTGCGCGTGCTCGAGGGGGGGGCTGAGCAATGCAGGGCCCTTGCCAAGTCCCATGGGGGAGGGAGAGGACGTGGGGCATGTGTGCCCAACCTTCCCCATCATCAGTCACAATAAAACAGTCCTGAACCCCCAAGTTTGCTGTTTGTGGGCGATGGGGGCCTGCTTTCACGGGCCAGCTGAGCTGTGACACCAAACACCGGAGGCCACCCCAGCGACTCCACCTCCCTCCTCTGCTGTTTTCAATGTCACCACCACCAAGGGAGGCTCCCCAGGGGCCCCGCCCCTTCCCCCTCCCGTCCATCTTTGGAGGCCCTGGGCCTGGGCAGAGGTGCCTCAGGCCCAACCTCTTGCAGAGGAGGGCACCCTCAGCCATGGGGCCTGCATGGGGGGCCGGGGGGGACAGAGGCCACTTCAGGGCCAGGCCTGCAGCTTTCCGACCCAGGAGAGGCGGGCTGGGCCCTGGGCCTGCGGGGAGTCAAGGGCACGCGTCCATGTCCGAAGGCCCAGGCCCCGGCCCCTGGGAGCCCAGAGCTTGGCAGAGCTGCATCTCCTCGGAGAGGCCTGGCTCCAGAGGGAAGAGCATTTCCTGAAGACGCTCAGGGCAACGGGCTGCCAGCTGAACAGGGCGAGGGCCCTGGGCCGGGACCCAGGCAAGGCCGGGGGTGGTCTCTGCGGAAACAAACTGTCAGCCCTGAGGTGGGAGCTGCCGGAGGAGAGGGGCCCCCTCAAGACCACGCCCGGGGTGAGAGGTGCCAGTGGTCCTGAGCTCAGCGGACAGGGAGGGTGACCAGCTCACTGCCCCGCCCACCCCATGCCAGGTGCCGCGTTGCGTGCACACACGCGTGGGGACACACATACACATGCACACAGCAGCGCGCGCGCACACACACGCACGGGCGCACACACACACGCGCACACAGCAGCACACGCGCACACAGCAGCGCGGAGCAGATCTACTTTATCCCAAGTGAAGGTCCGTCCCATCGGGAGGCCGGCGCAGGGCACACCTGCCCGCCGCCCCCGTGGGATCCCTGAGTCCAACATGTAAACAGCACAGCCAGCCAGGTGCCCCGGTCAGTGGGGCCACAGACACCCCGAGACCTCGGACATGACAGGGCCGCAGACAGACCCCGAGGCCGAGCTGCACTCTGGTCCCTCGCTGTTGCCCTGAACACGTGGGCCTGGGGACCCCGAGGCTGTGCCCCCCGAAGCCCGTGCGCTGGCTGGCAGGGCGTCCAGGTTTCAGGAATGTGAGCCGTGATCTGAGATCCTCAGGAAGGAGGCGGCCCGTGGACGGGACCCCTGAGCGCAGCGCTGGTCTCCCTCCTGGTCCCGATGTCCCAAGGGAACACAGCTGGGCAGACACCTACGGCCCGGGTATGGCCCGGCCCAGCTGCCTCCTGGCCTGCTGTCCAGCTGGGCCGACACCACACGGCCAAGGTTCAAGGAGGGTGGGCCTATCCAGGGCCCGGGCCCTGCTGCCAGGCCCCTCCAACAGCAGAAGTGAGACCCCAGGGCAGCGCCCCGTGGACCCGCCCTACGCGGGGGCCCAGATGGGCAGGGGGTGGGCCTCGGTGTTGAACACGTAGGAGTCCAGGCTGAGCAGCTCCCTGTCGTCAGAGAAGAGCAGGAACAGGTACTTGAGCGTCTCCCCCAGGAAGAAGCTCTCCATCTTGTCCCTGGGCTGTGGGTTGTGCGGGTCCTGGACGTTGCTGATGGAGGAGTAGCCGCCTGAGGGGACCTGGAAGAGCGGAGGCAGGGTCGCTGCGTGGGCACAGCCTGCTCCCTCCTCAGGGCAGCGGCCCGGCCCAGCCCGGCCTGGAACAGGGGCACTGAGGGCCCCAGGGGACTGGCTGCCCCGGGTGGTGCCAGCTGCCCCGTGACTGACGGGAATGCTGCCTCCAGAACCCACGGAGGCCACTCCCAGTCCCGCCCAGCACGGTGGGCCCTGGGGAAGGCGGAAGGCATGACTTCTGTGCTGGGGAGGGAAGGGGCCAGAGGGAGGGGCGTGAGGCGCGGCGGGCCCCCAGCGCTCACCCGCGTGTAGGCGTTGAAGCTCTGCAGGATCTCCCAGCCCCAGTCCTGGTAGGTGCGGTCCCCCGTGAGGCGGTACAGGTAGAAGAGGCTCTCCACCGTCTCGGGGCGCAGCAGGTTGTGCCTGTCGGCCGGCTGGGGGCGCAGGCGGCGTGAGGCCCACTCAGGGCCCTGGGCCGCCCGCCCTGCCCGGCCGGCCGGCCCCACTCACCTTGACCTGCACGTCCTTCTGGTCCTTCTGCGCGTGCAGGTTGAAGTGCGCGATCTCGGGGCTCAGCCCCGTCGCCATCTGCCTGTTCATCTGGTAGCAGGTTTCCATGAGTGCCCGGGCCAGGTCCATGTGGTCAGCGGGCAGCCCGTAGTGGGCGCCCAGGGCCAGCGTCCCTGGCAGGAAGCACACCAGGTGGTCCTGCAAGTGAAGGGCCTCCTCACCACCGTGGAGCCGTCCTCCCCGTCCCAGGAGCCCTCTTCCTCCCTGTCCCAGGAGCCTGCGGCCTCCACGCCAGGAGCAGGACCCCCACGGCCCAGCAGCCTGACCTGGCCTCTCCCTGGCCCCCAGCCACAGTGATCCCAGCTGCCGGGGGGCAGGTGCCTGTGGCCCTCTCGGGTCACCCCTCCCCCCACCGTGGGCACAGCCCAGGCCGGGCAGCCAGTCTGCCTGTGGCCCTCACACTCCTGGGCCACCACCTCCCTGCTCCCTCCTGGCCTGAACTCGGGGCCCAGACGCCGAGGCGGGAGCCCGGGCCCTGCCTGCAGCACACGCACCATCTTGGCGCTGAAGCGGCCGTGGGCGAGCTCCCCCACGAAGGTGAGCTTGCTGGGCTCCGATCTGCGCAGCAGGTGCCTCCTGATCCCCTCCACGGCCTCCAGGTAGTCGTCCCGCAACCTGGGAGCAGGCCCGGCCTCAGTCCGGCGGGCGCACGGCCCCTCCAGGGGCAGGCCCCAGGGTGCTCACTCCTAAGGGCTGAGGCCGGCCTGGGGGTGGGGCCTGGGGTGGGTCAGCCATGGGGCAGGGCAGTGCCTTCCGCTTCCCAAACAGGCTGGTCCCTTCCCACTGCCCGAGCCCTGGAGGGCGGCTCCCTCCTCCCCCCTCCCCGGGGTGCCTGGGTTCCCCACACCCTGAGGGCTGCTGCACGGTAGGGAACCTGCGGAGGGAGCCCAGGTGTCCTGGCGCCCTCTCTCCAGAGGAGACTCTCGGGGCTGCACCCGCTCCTCCTCGGGGAGGGAGCTGGGCCTGCAGGCAGACACAGACCCCCGCTCGGCACCGGCTCGGGCGGCCAAGGCCCTGCCCTGGCACGTGCTGTGCTGAGAGGAACTGCGTCCCACGGGCGCCAAGGGGCTGGGATGGCTGAGTGGCCTCACCGCGTGTCCTGCCGCCGGCCCTGGATCCACTGCTTCAGCAGGTACTCGTAGTAGCTGTCGGCCCTGGCGCCCAGGGTGAACACGCCCCCGTGGGTGAAGAGGCCGCTGTGCGTGTTGATGAACATGGGCACCAGCCCGTCCTTCTTGCCCGACAGGGAGTGGACGTGCCGGGTCACCTCCTCCGCAGCCTCCTGGGCAGGCGGGGGAGGGGGGTGAGCGAGGGCGCCGGGCAGCCAGAGGGCTTGGTGCCCTCCGCCCTGACCATCCGTTCCCCGGGCAGCCAGAGGGCTTGGTGCCCTCCGCCCTGACCATCCGTTCCCCGGGCAGCCAGAGGGCTCGGTGCCCTCCGCCCTGACCATCCGTTGCCCGGGCAGCAAGGCCTGTGTCCTGGACGCTGCTCCTCGGCCACTGGACCGGCCGGCCCACCCTCACAGCGCCCTGCTTGTCCGCAGGCATGGCCGCCTTGGGGCTGGCCTGTCCTCTGGGCGGGGTGGGGGGCCCTGCAGGGACGTGCCTGAGGCCACACCCAGTCCCCAGGACGCCGCCCAGCATGGCACCTGCTCCGCCTCCTGGGGGGAGGCAGGCATGTCCCTCCTGAGCCCAGGGCTGCTGCTGACAATCCCCTGACCCCTGTCCCCTAGTGGACGCCTACACACCCTTCCAGGCCCACCAGCCCAGCCTGTCTGAGCTCACCCCTCGCCGGGGCAGCACCAGCATGGCTCCCATGGGCCTGTGCACCTTCCCCGAGGTCAGGACCCCACACAGGGTGCTTTCCGGGCTTCTACCAGCACCTCCCTCGTCCCGACTGTTAACTTCCTCTCGAGACCTCTCTGGTCCCCAACGGCTGCACATGCCTGGCAGCACGTGGCCCGAGGCCGTCTCAGCAGCAAACAGCTACCGCTGGGCTGTCACTCCACCTCAACACGAAGACGCCACTCGCACCAAAACGTGAGCTCAGCCCCGATCACGGGCCATTGCAGGCCATGGAGGCCGTCAGCGGGGACAGCACAACACTGGCTGCGATGCCAGCACATCAACATGTCTGGCTCAGGCAGCGTGACGGGGCCTCGCATGCTGCCTCCGAGGCGGCTGGGACCCGGTGCCACCAGAGCCCTGCACCACCAGCCACCAGCCGTCAGGGCCGGAAAGAGGTGCTACAGCAGGTGGGGCGGGGGTGGGGCCGGGGCAGGGTCTCACCAGCCAGGCAGTGCCTCCCCAGCCTGAGCCCTGGGATCACTGAGGACACAGGACTCGAGGGAGGCGTGGAGAGAGGTGGGGCCTGGCGGCCCAGGACCAGTGCCCCCCGGTCGGCACCCGCCTCCCCGAGCCCCAGGCTCTGCCAGACGCCAGACCTCACCTGGAACTTCCTGACGCCCGTGAGACGAGAGAGCTCGCGGAACTCCAGCTGGATGCTCGTCACCTCGGCCACCGTGCTGTCGGACGTCCACCAGGGCGGGTGGGCCACGCCGGTCCCGATGTTCACGTCCGAGTACGGGATCTTGGAGGGCGTGCGGAACGCAGGCATCAGCCGATTCCCGAAGTCTTCCTGATGCACACACAGCGCGGTCAGTGCTGGCGCTCAGAGGGCGTCTCCCTCCCACAGCGCGGACCGCCCCCCCCCCCCCCTCAGGAGCTCGCCCTCCACGCAGCCAAGGGGCTGGGCTCCGCGCCCAGCGTGTCCCTGTGGCTGCAGCGGATGGGCATGCGCTCGGGTCCGCTCTTGCCAAGACACACGGGTGGGCGGGAGGGAAGGGAGGAGGAACAGCCCCGCCCAGGGCCCCCGGAGAGAGGAAACGGGGAGCAGACGAGGCCCAGCCCGGGCCCGGCGGGCACGCACGGCTTTCTGCAGGAAGAGCGCGTCCCCCGTCAGGTGGTAGGCACTGAGCAGGCCCCCCAGAATGCGGATGGTGCTCTCAAACAGGTTCACGTCCACGTCCTTCTGAAACTGCAGCTTCTCGGACACCCACCTCCGGGCTTCTCCGAATTCTAGGGGACGGGAGAGGGAGAGGGCACAGGACACGCTCGCGGGCCCAGCACTGCCCTCGGGCCTCCCACCCCGGGCGACACGTGTGCTCCTGTCCACCTTTCTGCTGAGGGTGCAAAGGCAGGAACCCGTCTTCGGGTCTGAGCTGACGGGCCAGGTGCGACCGGGGAGCCACCTCCGCCGTGAGCACAGTGGTCGGCGTCAGAGGCCACGGCACAAGGACACGGGGGTGGCTCAGTGGCGGCCTCCCGCCTTCTCAGCCAACGTCGGTTTAGAAACAACCGATGAGCCTAGTCCCAGTTTGCCCCCAGCTGCGACACAAGGTGGACATAGAGGACGGTTCCGGGTGCCACCTCCCACGCGGGGCCCTCCCAGCTGCAGCAGAAACCCCGGCGGGAAGGCTGCTGGGCGCCCACTAGGGTCCCCTTGGCTCTCAGCAGGGGCCTCTCGCTGCCCTGAGTGCCCCCAGGACGCCAGGATGTGAGGTGACAGAGTCCCCACAACCAGCACGCCCGCTCCTGGCCCCAGGGGAGGCACGTCGGCGGACACGGCAGGCGGACCTCCGGGCATGCGCGCCCACTTGCCCGCCGTCACACGCGGGAGCTCGGCGGGAGCTGGGGGACGGGTACCTTTCTTCAGACCCAGGATCCACATGGTGTCCAGGGAGTCGACCAGTGTGAGGCCGAGGCCGAACCACTCGCTGAAGGACTTGGACACGGGCTTTAGCTCGTCGTGGCCCCAGGCAAACGTGCGATATCCGGCCCACGCGTGGCGGAAGGCGTCTATGACGGCCTGCTGGCGCTCGTTAGGGGAGGCTGCGGGGGAAGCGGTCAGGGGGACAGGACCTGGTCAGGGAGGACAGTCCCTCTGGGGCCCCCAAGCAGGGAAGCTGAGGAGCCGGGGAGCACTGTCCAGGGCCACAGGGCAGCAGCATGAAGGTCGGGGGACGGCCCGAGTGAGGCCCTCAGAGCTGGACAGGGCTGTGGAGGTGGAGAGGCGCTGGGGCCTCACAAGGCAGCTCGGACTCATGTCCACCAGGCCTGTCCCGTCCACCTGCCGGGCCACAGGGAGCCCCGGCGAGCAGAGCATTTCAGGCCGCAGACCAGTCACGCTGGCTGCGCTGGCAACGTGGGCGCGGGAACGTCCGTCCTGACGGGTGTCGGGACGAGGACCCGACCACCCGCCTCTCATGACCCCGCACCTGGCGTCTTCCAAGAGGAGACGCGTGAGGTCCGAGTGCCACTGGCTTCACACCACGTGTCCACTCTGTGGGGCAGAGGCCCACAGCTCTGCCCTCAGGCCCACGATCAGAGTCCCCGACAGGCCTGGCCGCCAGCCCAGCTCTGGGCTCCTGCGTCCTTCCCCAGAAGTTCCGGCACCCAGTAGGCCCCCAGCCACGGGTGCCTGAATGCAGGCACCCACGCAGCTGCCCACGTCTCTCAGCCCTGGGAACTGCCACGGGCGGGAAAGCAAGCCTCCCACACGCATTCCCGTTGCCTCAGCCTGGACATGGGGCACTGGCCTCAAAAGGCCCCTTGCTGCCCGGCCGGCGTGGCTCAGTGGCTGAGCATGGGTTAGATTCCCGGTCAGGACACCTGCCCAGATTGTGGACTCGATCCCCAGCAGGGGCTGTGCAGGAGGCAGCCGATCCACGATTCTCTCGTCAGCTATGGCTCCATCTCTCTCTCTCCCTCTCTTTTCTTTCCATAAAACACGTTAAGAAAACAGGAAAGCCACGTGTCGCTGCTGAGCTCTGAGGAGTGTGCGCCCTGCGGGCAGGGGCTGTGGCCCCACGGGGATGGCCGGCACTCTGCCCTCGCCAGGGACGCATCTGTGTCCACATGCCCTCGCCCGCAGGATGCCCAGGTGGGGCCCAAGAGGGCGCAGGGGGCCTCACCTCGTTGGTTCTGAATCCTGGGGGCCTGCAGAGAGGGCCGGGCAGGGGCCTCTGCCTTCCTGGAAGGCGCCTGGGTGCGTGGCTCCGGCTCGACCACTGCTCCCCGCCAGCTGCAGGGAGAGGAGTATCAGCAGCCCAGGGCAGGGCCGGCGAGGAGGGGCCGCGACGGGGCCCAGTCCCCTCCCCACACCGGGCCCCCTGCAGGATGGACATGAGTTGTCGCTTCAAAGGGAAAGCACAGGTCTGCCGGGTGCTGTTCCCTTTGGGCTCCTTTTCCAGAAGAGACACCGCAGGCGGCCCCCGCCCAGCGCTCCCCGCGGCTCCGGGTACCTGACGACCGTCCCCGGCGGGCCTTCTCCCTGGCGAGCCTCGTCCGCCGCCTCGTCCCTCCTGCCGTCATCCTGCCGCCTGTCCTCCGCGTCTCTGTGGGGCGCTCTGATCTGCAGGTTGGGGGGGCCCCGCCGCACGTGCCTTTGAGGCTTCTGGACGAACGTCACAGGGAGGTCACAGTGAGAGGAGCTCCCTGCCCACCGGCTGCCATTCCGTCCACCGGGGTCTCTCCCCTCAGACCCGACCCCGGGCCGAGCACACGCTGGACTCTTCCTCCTCACAGTGACCCGCCGACTGAGGGGCCTCTCACCCCATCTTCTGCCCCTGACCGACCAGGGTGAGGCCTAAGCCCTGGCCCGCACGTCTCTGCTGTCACAGGCCAGGACTCACAGGGCCCGGCCTGGACTGGCCTGGCTGGCCGCTTCCGCGTCCAGGCCCTGCTGGGTCTCAGCCCCCGACCTGCTCTCAACTCTCCCCAGAGGCGGCCCTCCGCCTCCCAGTGCTGCTCGGGGTCCTGTCCTCAGGAGGCTGCCCTGGCCCAGGCCCAGGGAGAGGACAGTCTGCTCTGCTCACCACCAAACCCAGGCCCCGGGACCAGCAGGTGCGCAGCCGAGGTCCAAGGGAAGGCCCGCCCCCTCCTTCCCCAGGGTCGCCCACCCGCCCGGACGAGCATGGGGGTGAGACACCCGTCAGACGGCGGGAACAGACAACCTCGCCATTGGTGTGAGCCCTGCGTCCTGTCCCGAGGCCTCTGGCACAGAGCCGGCACCAGCCCGACCGGCTCCTGGCAGGTACCTGAGGCGGCAGCCGCGGGCCCAGTCCCGGGTCGGCATCTGCCTTCCGAGGAGCCGGCAAGACGGGCGGGTGTGCGGGCCTCCCCTTCTGCTCCTCCGCTGGCCTGCCGTTCGGGGCTGAACCAGAGAACCTCCTCAGCCAGCGCCCAGGCCCCGAGGACCTCAGAGCCTCGTGGGGGACCCCCAGACGGCGCTTCCTGCTGCTCCACCGAGGGCCCCCAGGCCTGGGCGTCCCCTGTGCGCTCAAGAACAGCAGAGGGCGAGCACCTTCTCCGAGCCCATGGCTGTCCGTCCGCCTCCCCGCCCACAGCCCCGCTGCGCTGCCTGGGTGTCTGCACGTGGGGAGGACACCGGGCCCTGCAGCAGCCTGCCAGGTCCCTGCCCTCCCGCTCCCGGCCCCCTCTCATCCTTTCCGGACACAGGGCGGCTCGGGCCCTGAGAACCCCGGGGGAGTGACCGGGAGCCTCCACCGCAGGGCAGCGGGTGGACACCGGCCCACGGCAGACCCCACGGCAGACGCGGGAGCAGCCACAGGACTGGCCGCAGCGCCCGTGTCCGGCCAGGAGGCGGAGGACACCACGCCCCCTTAACCTGGGGGGTGCCCATTCCCCGCCCTTCCCGGCCCCTGGGCAGTTTCAGCTGCAGCCGCCTCGGCCCCCCGCGCCCCCGGAGCTGGTACCTGTCCACGGGTCGGCCGCGCTGAGGTAGGACAGGAGCCCGCAGCACAGCAGGAAGGCCAGGGCGGAGAGGATCGCGCTCCTCTGGAGCCGGGACAGCTGCTTCCATGCCTGCGGCAGGGGCGGAGGGGCGCCTTTACTGGGGTCTACACCGCGGGGTCTCTCCCACGGGACAGCCTCGGGGCGGACGGGAGGAGCTCAGGAGGTCCCGCCGCAGAGGTTCCATCGCTGCGGGACGGGGGCGGCGCCCTCGCGGGGGTGACCGGCTGGGCCCGGATGCCGGGGCAGAAGGCACCGGGGCAGGTGAGACGGGGCGGGAAACGGACATCGAGTCCACTTGTGTCCGCACGTGGGCCACGGGGAGACCCCGCAAGGCGTGTGCAGGGCTCCGGCCCCGCCCAGATGCGGCGTGTGGACGCCCCGCGGCCGCCGGGGACGCACCGGGGGTTAACGTGGCCGCGCTCCTGCTCCCGGCCCCCCAGGAGCGCGCATCCGGGACCCTCAGGTTTCCGCTGGGAACCCGCTGGGGGTGCGTCCGCCCCGTCCGGCGCCCTCCCCCGCCCAGGCGCCGAGCTCGGCCCGCGGACAGTGCAGCCGGGACCCGCGCCCCCTCCAGGGCCAGCGCCTGCACCTCCAGCCCGAGGCGGCGCGCGCGGCGGAGACCACGGGGCCGCGGGGCGTCCTCACCCGCCAGCACGAGCGGCGCCGCCGGGTTTTGCTGCCGTCGTCGCGCTGGTCAAGGTTCAGCGTCACGGAGATGAAGTCCCGCCGCGGAGCGGGCGGCGCGGGCGGATACATGACGGCGGCGGAGGCGGCCCGGGGGACCCCGCCCGCGGGCGGCGTCAGGAGGCCGGGCTGTGCGGGGGGCCGGCGGCTCTGATCCCGGGACACCCGCGGGCAGCCATCGCAGCTCGGGCAACACCCCGCCCATCGCGCCCGCCGCCAATGCGCGTGCGCCGCGCCCTCGTAACCCCACTGCGCGTGCGCCGGACTTCGGGTTGACGTTTCCGGACACCTGCGTCTGTTTACTCCGGCGCCTCGGTGTGACGTCACACCCGCGACGCCGGCGCTGTTCTGCGCCTGCGCACCTCTCGCCCGGGCGTGGGCGTGGCCTCGGCTGGGAGACGGGCCGAGCCGTCAGCGTCCGGCCGGGCGCGCGTTGTCCGGTTTTCTCCGTGGCGGAGCCCGTGTGCACTCAAGCCCTGTGGTCAGTGAAGAGCGGCCGGCCGCTCCGCCGCCGTGGCGCGGGGCCGGGGCGGTGCAGCCACCTGGATGGAGCGTCACCGTCACGGCGACCCGCCGCGGGTTCCCGTCCCTCGGACCGGCTGGTCATGGGGGCGCCTCTTCCCCTCGTAGCAGAACCGCCCGCTGCTCTCGGGACCCGCTCAGCCCAGGGCCCGCCGTTGCTCCGGGCTGCCCTGCCGGTGACCTGCCTGGTGCCTGCCGGGCTGCCCCTGCCGGGCTGGAGCTGCCCCAGGGCGCTCCTGCCGCCCTCCTATCCGCCCCCTTCCCGGGGCCGCCGCCCAGGCCCCTGCAGGTCTCGTCCCGCGCGCCGCTGTGCGGGTGGTGCCGGCGACGCCCCCAGCGCCCGCCCCGCCCGCCCGGCTTCCCGGGAAGCGCTGGCTCCTGGAGGCTGCAGGGGCAGGAGGGCCGGGGGCGCAGCCTGGAGCTGGTTCCGGGCGCAGGTTCCGGGCCCGCTAGGTTGTTACAAGCCCCGCCCCACCCGCAGCCCGGGAGGGAGCTGGGCAGAGCAGGCAGGAGGGGTTCCGGCCGGCCCAGGGCAGGTCCGGCTGAAGGACACCTGGTGCTGTTCCCCCCACGCGCTCCAGGCCGGGCTGGGCCAACCGCAGCCCCCCGTGTGCAAAAGAATCAGGAGTCTGGCCGTGTTTCCAACAGTCGTGTCATTAGCAGTTGTCGGGGGTGAGAGGCACGAAGATCTGTGGTGCCGGGACCATCCAGCCCCCAGAACAGAGTGGACAGAGGGAGGCACATGGGTGGGAAGTGCACGTGTCCTGGGGTGGCGGCGTCCTGGAACCCCTGAAGCTACAGTGTTAGGGGAACTCCGTGAGGGGTACCTGGGACCTCTGTGCTCTTCGAAACTTTATATGAAAATAGAATTACCTGAAAACCTGTGTGTGTTTTAAGGGAGCTGTTTCCATAGTTTGCCCAGAAAACACGACTCATCAGAGATTGGGCCCTGTCCTGGGTTCCAGTTCCGGTCGCGAGCAGCTCTGGGCGGGACCCCGGACCTGGGCCTCCGCCTGGTGGGCCCCCGGACCTAGGCCCCCGCTTGCCTGTGGAGCCGCTGAGACGAGGGTCCTAAGGCACATGGTTTGGTTTTGAGGTTTGCAAGCGCCTGGGAGACCTGGGCACGGCCCTGACTCCGCCATGGTGCCCAGGTGCAGACGCACAGGAAGCCGCCCTCCACGCCAAGCCCCTGGAGAAGTCATTGGCGCCGGACGCCGTCCTACAGCACCCTCACCCTGGGGGGCCCGGGGCTCCCTGCAGGCCTGTAGGGGCTGTGGAGGGAGGGCAGGGGGCCCGGCTTAGCTGCGGCTGCTCTTCACGTCAGTGGGGAGGTAGATGCCCCTGTGCTGTGTCCAGAGGGGAAGGAGGCGCGGGGCCCAGAGCAGCAAAGCCAGGACCAGCTGGCTTCCCCCGGCCTCAGCCAGGCGGTGGGGGTGCGGGGAGGGTGCTGTGGCCCCAAGTACGGAGGCTGCGCCCGTGCCCCTCTATAGAGCAGGGGAGGGGTGTGTGAGCACCAAGATCGGAAGCCGCTGGCAGACTGGGTGAGGGAGGGTCCCCCATCTGGTTCAATTCCAGATTAATGACCACAGGAGGCAGGGGGTGCTGGTCCCACAGGTGCTAGCGGGCAGCACCTAGCCCTCAGAGCTCAAACGGAGAGAATCCGGTCCCCGGTGCCGCCAGCCCTTCACGGTGAGGAGTCAGGCCTCTCGGCTGCCGGCCGGGCTGTGCGCCCCCAGCCGCACCGTTACTGGTTCAGCTGCCAGGAAGGGGGGAGCCCCCCTAAAGAAGTCGCCCATGGGGGGGCAGGGACCCTCCTCTCGTTGGGTCTGTTCATCTGTAGAAAAGCCGGGTGTGGCTGGGGCTGCCCAGGGAGGCCACTGCCCGTCTCCGCTCCCAGGCAGGCCTGCTGCTGTCACTCAATGAGACCACACCTCCCTCAGCCCCACAGTCCAAGGTCCAGAGTCCCTCTGCTCCCACCTGGACCCCACAGAAGGCCTGTGGTCACTTGTGTCTATGGCAGCCGGTGAGGGGACAGGCCCACCCTCGCGGAGCAAGCCAAGGCTCTCCCTTCTGGGTCCCGTGGTCGGGAAGGGCGCAGCCGCCCGAGCTCCGAGCCAGAGCCCTGGGCCAGGGCCGCACCCACCCGCCTGCGGGCCCGGGGGCTGGTGGGCTGAGCGTCACGGCTGCAATGCCCTGACGCGGGTCTCATCCAGGAGGAGTGGGGACTGGAACTCGCGGCCTCGCAGGTGCACCTCCAGACCCTGGAAAGAAGCCAGGTGTCCACCTCTTGGCCCCAGGAGGGGTCCCAAGGCCCCAATTCTGCCTGGAGCTGGAGAGGGGCTTCCAGGAACAGGGCCAGGTGTCACCTCAGGACCGCAGGCAGCAGGAGCCCTCCCAGCAGGCGCGGGCCAGAACTCGCCCTGAGGGGAATGGGGAATGGCCGGCACACCTCGCTGAGGCCGCCGCCCGGCTCTTCTCCCCACCCCCCAGGACCTCAAGGGTCCACCCCGCCCCCATCTCACGTCCAGGAAGGTCCTCTGCAACCTAAGGACCCACTGACACCCCCCCCTCCGCCCCGGTGAAAGGAGGCAGAGCTGCGGTTTTCCGCCCACGGACCCACCTCTCCCCGACCGTCCTCCTGCCCTGACCAGGCAGGCCTGACCCCACAAGAGCCCAGACGCCGGGCGGCGCTCACCTCTCCAGAGTAGGACACCAACGGCGAGATCTCACAGACGGCCGGGGGCTCTCCACCGCTGGGCAGGCTGAGGGGGACACTGGTCAGCATCTGCTCGGGGTGCGCCCC
The DNA here is from genome assembly GCA_036010255.1 of Myotis pilosus. Taxonomy (NCBI): domain Eukaryota; kingdom Metazoa; phylum Chordata; class Mammalia; order Chiroptera; family Vespertilionidae; genus Myotis; species Myotis pilosus. Next base: position 73,691,845 of record JASKON010000013.1, read on the forward strand.
CCGCCCCCGCCCATGGGAGCTGGCCCCGTCCTGTGTGGCCCAGCTGACCACCACACGCCCAGCTCCCCACAGCCCTTTTCACGGTCACCTCTCCGCCAGGACACCCAGAGCCCTGAGCACGCTGCCCCCGCCCGAGTGACAGGCCCCGATTTGGGCTGGGACCCAATCCCCTCCCCGCGGCATCCCTCCCAGAGCCTGGGACCCCAGCTTCAGGTGCTGGCTGTGGGCGACCGAAGAAATCGAAATGGAATGTTCTTTTCTTTCCTGGCCCTAAAAAGCGACCTCCCTTGCCGCTTTCTGAATGCCCTGCCTGGGTCCTGGTTTCCAAGCTCACGAGCGAGCCAGGTGAGGCTGCACCCTGCCCCCTTCCCCGGGGCCACCAGCTCGGGGGCGGTCACTGTTCGGCCGAGCTGGGCCCGCCCTCACCTGGCCAGCTCCGGGAGCCGGGCCCCGTGTGCGTCCACGAACCGGGCCCCCGCCTGCAGGGCCCAGCGGAGGTGCTGGGCGAGCAGGGCCCGCCGGGCCGTGGTAGGGTTGTCCCTGTCGGCCGAGTCAGCGTTCTTCAGAGGGGAGAACTCCTCCTCCCGCAGCACCTCGAAGGCCACGAAGTTCCTGGGGGGGAGAGCTGGTGACCCACGTCCTGGCTCATGGACCCCATTCTGGAGCAGCAGGCCCCGAGAGGGCCCACGGTGCGGCCTGGAGTCCTCCCCCAGAGCCCCAGCACCCTGACCTGGAAACCGCAGACGAGGGCTCAGGAGGGGCCAGGGTTCCCCCAAAGTCCACGGCCCCCAATGTTCGCAACGCCCCCCTGAAGGGGGCCGCTTCCTCTGACCTCCCCAAGACCTGCCTGTAGCCCCGCAGCTCCCCACGGCGAGGGGCCACCCCCACTGCGCCCCCACCTCAGCCTCCACATTCCCGCCCGACGGCCTGGGAACCCCCGCCAGAGCGGGAGGGAAGACGGACAAAGGGGACGACTTCGGCCACTAACTCAGCAAACGGGAACACGTCGAACACGAACTTCTCCATCTTTATCCCGTTGGGTTTGAGCGGCTTCACCTGGTTCCCCTCCTCGTCCACGTAGGGGACCTTCTTCACAGCCACGTGCGGCTGCAGCAAGGGCTCGAACTCCCTGGGGACGGGGGGGCGGGGGGCAGACGCAGTTCAGACAGGACCCCGGAGGGCTCCCAGCCAGCGGGGCCGGTGGCAGGTGGGTCCTGCGGGCACCCGGTGGTGGGAGCCAAGCAGGTCCCTGGAGGGCACAGGTAACCTCGCCATTCCCTGGCCCGAGAGCCAGGCGCCCTCCTCCCTGCCCAGGTGACGTGGCCCCTGGGGCAGAGGTAGTGCGGGGGTGGGGTTGGGGGGGGGAGACACAGGAAGAGCGACAGCCACCTGGCCAGAGCCTTACCCGCTGCCGGGCTCTCTGGGGCCTCTGATTTCTTTATTGTTATTGTCACTATTATTACTTGTTTAAAGGCGAAAGAAATTTCTTTTTATATATGTATATTTTTATTGACTTCAGGAAGGAAGGAAGAAGGAGAGAGAGAGAAACATCAATGATGAGAGAGAATCATGGATCGGCTGCCTCCTGTATGCCCCGCACTGGGGATGGAGCCCACTTCCCGAGCCTGTGCCCTGACCAAGAATCGAACCCTCACCTCCTGGTTCCGAGGTCGACGCTCTACCACTGAGCCCCGCCAGTCGGGCCCGCTGGCTTCTTTAAACGCTGGGAACCTTTCCCCACCGCAATCCACCGGCCATGCTGACCACAGCCCACCCTGCTCACCTGGTGACCGCCTGGAGGAAGCTGCGCGTGAAGAAGTGGTTGCAGATGTTGCCCGAGCTGTAGAGCAGGCCCCCGCCGGGCGCACGGAGCCGGGCGGTCTCGGGGCTGATCTCGCTGTACTCCACCACCTGGGGGGCGCCGTCCACCAGGCACACCACGCCCACCGGCTCCTCGGGGTACGCCTTCTCCACCACCTGCAGCCAGGACAGGACAGGCGCGCTGGGAGCTGGGGCAGGCGGGCACGCAGGTTGGGCGGCCAGGCCGGGTGGGGCAGTCAGGCTGGGAGGCTGGCGGGCTCACCTTGGCGCCGCAGTCCGCGCCCTGCAGCACGCAGAAGCCGACGAAGACGGGGTCGGCCAGCCGCACCAGGATGTTGTCCACGCAGTACACGTGCACGAACTCGACGCCCCGGCGCGCCATGTCCTCCAAGATCTGGTGGTCGGCCAGCGCACAGTACAGGCCTCCGTTGCCGTCTGCGGAGGGAGAGGGGGGCGCCCTGTGAGTGTCCAGCTGGGCCCCAGCCCTCTGTCCTGGCTGGAGGCAGGAGGCCCTCGCCTGGGGCTGGACCTCGCGCCCCGAGGCACGCTCACTACCCACGGAGGCCTGCGGCTCTGCCAGTGACAGACGGTAACGAGACAGGGAGGCCGCTCTCCCAGAACCACAGCCTCAGGCAGCACATCCCCGCGGGTCCCAGCCTCCTGCCCCGCCATGCAGGCCAGGGTGGGGCGTACCTGGGGCCATGGCAACCTTGTCTTTCCGCTCCAGGATGGCCCTGCCGTCGAAGGTCACGGCGGGCAGCATGCGCTGCTCGAACATGACCACGTTGCCGGGGTCCAGGTCGAAGAAGCCATGCTCCTTGAAGAACGCGGCCGTGGGCCCCAGCGTAAACTCGCTCGTCATGATGTACCTGCGCGAAGGGCGGGCCGTTAGGGGGGCTGGCCCCGGCGACAGGGGCTGGCATCGGGCCCCTCTGGGTGGGTGCTGGGCGCTGTCCAGGGCTATGCAGGGGTGTGTGGGGCAGAGCCGGGCGATGTGGGGGATCCCTGGGGCCCAGGCCATGCAGGGAGGGCGCACATACCAGGGCACCGTGCAGCGAGTCCCATGGCGCTCGCCAGCCAGCTGCTCCACCCGCCGGATCCGCTCCGCCTGCAGCTGGTACAGGGTCTTCTGGCTGGGCAGCCCCACCTGGTACATGCCCTTGGGGTAGGCCACGCCCAGGCGGGTGCCCTGCCCGCCCGCCAGCAGCAGCACCGCCACCTTGTTCAGGGCGATCTGGCGCAAACCTGGAGGCAGGGGTGCCGTGAGGAGAGGCCAAACCCGCCACACAACCACCCCTGCAGCCAGAGCCAGCCAGGCCTGGGGGGGTGGGGGGGCGGGGGCGCTGAGCCTTCTGAGAGTCACATTCCCAGGGACCTGCGACCTCTCCTGGCCAGGACCCCACCCCAATCCAAGCCGCCCTGACACTCTCAGGTTCTACGATGTCCTCCTGGGCTCCTTCCAACCTGGATCCTTCTGAGGGAACCCGGGGTCTGACTGATCTGCTTGGCCTGCGTCTCCCCCACCTTAGCCCGGCCCCCAGCTGTGGGGGGGCGCGGGGCGGGGTGGGGCTGAGCCGGCGACTCTCCACGAGCACCCGCCTCACCTCCGGGCGAGAGGCCAGGAATGCGCCCGCGCCAATGTGGGTGTGCAAGGAGGGTGTGCGAGTGTGCAAGCCCGGGGTGCCCTGCTGCCAGGACGCCTGTGGGCGGGGCACTGGCCAGCCGGGGGTGCGCATGCACAAAGCACTGGGGGGCTCCCCACCGCAGTGGAGCCTGGAGTGTGTGAGCGAGAAGGAGACTTCACGAAGTAACAGACTAAACTCCACGCACAACCTCCCTTCCGGCCGGCCCCCGCCCCGCGGCCGGCCCCCCGCGCGCCTACCTTCCTCCTCCCAGAGCCGCCGCGTCTCGGGGTCGCTCCGGACGGCGCTGCCCACGCGCTCGGGGGGCAGGGGCCGCAGGCGCGCGGCCAGGTCGGGCGGGGGCCCCGGGGGGCGCGCACAGGCGGCGGCCGCGCGCAGGCAGTGCTCCCGCAGCGCCTCGGGCTCCAGCGGCGCCAGCTCGGCCAGCAGCGCGGCGCGCGGCCCGGGCTCCAGCTCCGCGCAGAACCGCAGGAGGTGCTCCTGGCCCGCGCGCCGCAGCCGGGCGCGCACCGCCGCCTCCGAGGCCATGTCGCCGCCGCCGCCGCCGCCGCCGCCGAGCCGGCCTCGAAGGCCCTCGTGACCCGCGCGGCCCCACCGGCGTCACGGGACCCGGCGGGCGGTGCCGGCCCCAGCGCCCCGCCCCGGCCCTGCCCCCGAGATGCGGGCTCCGCTGCGCCCCGACTCCGCCCTCCCGCCCAGCGGGACATCTGGGGTCGCTCTGAGCTCAGGAACCGGGCCGGGCGCCAGGAACGCCGACTAAATTCCGTTCAAATACACCCCCTCTGCCCACTGCCCGGAAGGGGGGCGCTCGATGGGGGGCGGGGGGCCGGGAGAGGCCGGGTCCTGCCACGTTTGCACTGACTAAGGCGCCTCGCGACGGGACCTCAGCCCCAGAGGAGGCCAGACTCGCCGCTGGACTGGCTGCGGAGGGTGGACCAGGCCCCAGCAAGGCCACCCTGCATCCCGGGGGGTCCTCCCGGTCCCCCTGCGACCAGACCCGCCTGCAGCCGCCCCTGCCCTGCCTCGCTGTCTGGCCAATAGCTTCTGTTGGTGACCTTCCTGGGGACAAGCATTAAAGTCCCTCAGGCCATTTGGGGACAGAACTCACTTTTAGAAACTAGTTTTATTACTTCAAAGTAATTTATGTGATAGGGGCAGAAACAGACTTGGGGCCAACTGCCTTGCTGCACCCCACCACCCAGAAGTAAACTCCCGGAGAGATGGGCTGTCGGCTCACTGCCCTGCGCGCACTGATCCATGCCCCGCCCACAGGAGGGGGCAGTTAGTGCTGCTGGCCGAATGAATGGGTGTTGGTCCCAAGCCCAGCAGCGGGCTTGGCCACGGGGAGGGCTCAGGGACGGCTTGCTGAGGAATGAATGAATGATGAATGAATGAGTGAATAAATGACTGAGTGAGTGAATGAATGAATGAATGAATGGTCTGCAGCAGGTGAAGGGCACTTTGGGGCAGATGTTGGCGGTGGAGGGTGTGTGTGGGACCAGAGAGGCCTGCTCCGGACAGAGGCCAAGGGGAATTTTATCGCCCCTGCACCTGTGCCCTGGAAGCCAGGTGTCACGAACTTGGGGCCTGCCTTGGCCCGGGCGACCCCCGAATCCTGCCTCCAGGTGGGAGTGGGCCTGTGAGCAGCAGGGTTTGGACCATTGGGACGGCGTAGCCAGAGGCACCTGCAGACCCGAAAGGAAAGGAACTGAGCCATCTGGGCAGACGGGTGCCCACAGGCGGGTGTGCCAGGGAGGCAGGCCGCCTCCTGGGCCACCTGCCAAGGGCAGATCTGTGGCCCAGGAGTCACCTTCCTTTGCCCGAGGGCCTCATCCCAAGGGTTCCGGGGAGCAGGGCCCAGAGCAGGCTGGGAAGTGGCCTGGAGGAGGAAGTGATCAGAGTTCGGGCTCCAAGAACACAGGGGCCACACCTAAGTCCCACGCCCTGAGCCAGGGGCCACGGGGGAGCCCACAGACCAAGGGTCAGTGGGGCGTCAGACTCCTCTGCAGGGTGAGCTCGGGCTCTCGCCGGTCTGGCCCCAGCACTGCGGGCTGCACTGGCTGGGCTGCAGCAGCAGCACCTGCCGGCCGCCGGCCGCACCCTCCACAGAGCCCGTCCCCAGCCCTCCCATCCCCAGGCCTCACCCTCGCTTCATGTCCCCCCTGAGGTTGGTGTTTCCTCTGTGGCCTCCAGGATCAGGTTCCTCTTGTGCCGGCCGTCTGTCCACTGAGCACCCACGGCGGGCTGGGCCGGTGCTGGGCCTTGGGGTGGCCCCCTGGCTCCCAAAGAGCACAGGGACTCACGGGGAGACCGCCACCTCAGCCAGGAGAAAGCAGGCCTTGAGGGTCAGGGTCAGGGTCAGGGCACCTAACTCGACTTAGGGCGGGTCAGGGACCTGAGGGCGTTTTGAAGCGTGCCTGCTGCGATCAGCCAGGTGAGGGCATTCCTGACGGGAAAGCCACATGGGCAACGGCCCAGAGGTGATGGGATGCCAGGTGCCCTACGCATGGGGGGGCGGGGGGTTGGGGGGGTATGAGGGGTGCTGGGAGCAGAGGAGGCAGGGAGGGACTGCAGGGCAAACGCTGGAATGGTCCCTGGGTCTGTGGCCAGTCCTGCCATGAAAGGGGGAGCCAGGGCAGGCAGGGGAGGACTCCAGGCTCCCAGCATTCCAGGTCCCCTAAATTCCTTACCGCACAGGAGCTCTGGCCTTTGAGGGGTGCCCCCCAGGGGCGTAGTGGACCCAGGATGCTCCCTGGCTACCCTTACAAACTGAGACACAGGCACCAATACTTTGGGGCCCAAGGACAGAGGCCCAGGGAGGTGGGTCACCCCAGCCAGCCCGAGAGAGGAGAGAGGCCAACCAGAGGGCCAAGGTGAATCCGAGCCAGGGTCTGGAGGAGGAAGTGATCAGAGTTCGGGCTCCAAGAACACAGGGGCCACACCTAAGTCCCACGCCCTGGGGCGGTGTCTGGCGACTCTTCACTGATTTACCCCTGAGGGTGGGCAGTCTGCCTAGAAAGCAGCCGATGACGCGTGAGAACGCGGGGTGGCAAGTGTGGGGGACATGGGGATGTCTGGGGAGACTGAGGCAGGGGGCATGGGGACCCGGCGAGCCAGCCAGAGGCAGAGGCTGGGGCAGGGACCTCGGGGGCTGGGGAGAGCCGGTCAGCAGATGGGGATCTGGGGACACAGGAAAAAGTGGCTTTGTCCCGCCACAGGCAGGAAAGGCCAGGCCGTCCCCAGGGCCCAGGGGAGGGGCCGGCCGCAGCAGGGACAGAGAGGCCTCTGTGAGCGGAAGCGCCCAGCTGGCTGGAGCCCACAATCCTCTGGGGGCCCACCTGGCGCAAGAGAAAGGGGCCCCGGAGTCGGCGGTGTCCGTGCGGGGACCCTCGGCGAAGAGCGCCCAGGGGAGCAGGAGGGAAGGTGGGTCCCTGGAGGGGTGCGCTCCCCCCACCCTTACCCCTTCCAGGCCACCTGGGGACAGGTTTTGTGCTGAGCGCCCGGTCCCGCTCGGAGAGGTCGGCGAGCAGCCAATCGGAGAGGAGGGAGCCGCGGCGGGGCCAGGACGGGGGAGGGGGGCGCGGGAGGGGAGTGGGGAGACCCGCCCCGGCCTCCCGGGCCTCCGCGCGCCCCCGGCCCCTCCCGGGAAGGCGGCAGGAGCGGCCGGGGCGCGGGCCCCTTCGCAGGAAAATCAAACCGGGCTGGCGGCCTCGCAGCCAATCGCGGGGGAGATGGGCCAGCCTCGGCCAATGGCCGCCGCGGATGCTAATGAGCGCTGACGCCGCGCGGAGGCCCATTCAAAAAGTAGCCGCTATTGTCGGCACGGCTGCGTGCGCCCGCCGGGCCCCGCCGTCCGGCCGCGCGGGGACCCAGCCGGGGGCGGGCCCAGGACGGAGCCCGGCCGGCAGGTCATGGCCGGAGCCGCGATGGCCGAGCCGGGCCGCGCGCCGCCCGCCGCGCCCGGCACCGAGGGGCTGCCGCGCGCCTTCCTGCAGAGCCTGCGCACCCTCTTCGACATCCTGGACGACCGGCGGCGCGGCTACGTGCACCTGCGCGAGATCGAGTCCCGCTGGCGCGGCGCCGACACGCGCGAGCTGCCCCGCGGCGTCCTCGAGGGGCTGCGCCAGGTGGCCCCGGCCAGCGGCTACCTGACCTTCGAGCGCTTCGTGGCCGGCCTGCGCGCCTCGCTGGGGAGCGCCGACGGCGGCCCGCGGGGCCCGGCGCGCGCCCCGGCCCGGGGAGGCGGCCCCGCGCGGCCCGGGGGCCAGCCGCCGCCGCCGCCGCCGCCCCCGCAGCGCCTGGTGTTCGCGCCGGCCGAGGAGCCGCGGACCGTCCTGGAGAGGAAGCCCCTGCCGCTGGGCGCGCGCCCCCCGGCGGTCGGCCCCGGCGGCGCGGCCCGGAGCCTGGAGAAGCTGAGCGTCCCGGCGGAGGCGGCGCCCGGCCTCGCGGAGCCCGAGCGGCCGCAGGGCACGGCGCTGGAGCGCAGCCCGAGCTCGGACGCGGGTGAGTGCCGGCGGCTCGCCGGGTGGCTCCTCAGCCCGGGCCGCAGCTTAGACCGGAGCCGGAGACGTGCAGCCCGGGCATCTCCCACCGGGGGCGGGGCGGGGCGGGGAAAGGGGCCTCTGCCGGTCTCTGCGCTCAGGGGCCAGGGGCCGGGCCGGCCCTCCCCCCACCACAGCGAGGCCACCAGGAACCCGCTCGGTACCAGACAGGAGCCGGGCCTGGGGACAGCACCTTCTGAGAGGGCGTCTCCACCCCAAATGCCTGCCTACACCCGGCCCTCGGCCTCCTGCCGTGCCTGCTGGGCGGCGGCCTCTCCCCCCAGTGCAGGCGAGAGAGGGCCCTCTGCCCCCTAGTCCTTCTCAGTCTGACCGCTGGCAGGAGGGTTCGGCCCCTGCGCCCAGGAGGCAGACCACAGCCGCTGGGGGTGGCCAGCAGGCTCCCCGCCTTGGGCAGGCCCGGCGATGGCTGAGTGCCCCCGTCTGCCTGGGAGCAGGACCTGCACTGGCCGATGGGCCCCCCCGGGGCAGCGTCCAGTGGGGGCAGCGTCCAGCGTTTTCTGTGCCACCCGCTGCTTGCCAGCCTCGCTGGACTCCGCCCCTCTCTGCCCACTGGCCCCCCAGCTGGAGGTCTAGGGTGCTGTTGGGTGGGGACTGGGAGCTGCCTTGGACTGGATAGTGTTACTGGGCCCAGGTTTCCTGGGGTGTGTCCCCCCCGACCCCCAGCCTCCCTCTGCCTGCACCTTCCCCCCACACAGCACTGCAGACTGGAGCGAGAGCCCTGGGCCTGCCTGGAGCATGAGCAGGGCTGGCTGGCAGCCCACACGCCACCTGTGCCAGCCTCTGGCCGTGCCCCCGCCAGGCACACCTGCACCCACTACTGGCATCACTCGCCCACTCCCACGGCCTCTAAGATGAGCTGAGGAGGTGGGTCGTGCTAGGGAGACCCGGGAGGGGCCCCCCACACCACGCCCCTCCTCCCCTCCCGGGAGCCCTGCGCAGGCGCCCCGTCCCCCACGGCAGCCGACTGGCCGCAGGACGCTCTCACGGGAACCTGGGCTTCCAGCTGCAGGTGGACTCGGAGCTGCAGAAGCTCCTGTCGGGCGTGCGTGCACCTTGTCTGTGCACCGCGAGGGCTAAGCCCACGGGATCCCCACCTGGGAAGTTAGGTCCCCGCCAGCCACCCACGGCCCCATGTGTTCCCCACTTTAGCTCACCCTTAAAGGCCCGGCTGCAAGGAGGGGAATGGAGAAGCCCAGAGGGCCGCCCTCCCCCAGTACCTGCAGCCTTTCAGCCCCAAGGTGGGCACTGGAGGTGCAGAGACAAGCTGGGCAAGCCCTGGCCCTTAGGGAGCTCACGCCCTGCGCATGTGTGTACACACATGTGTCATGTGCGGACATGCATTTACAGGCCCCAGGCCTGTGTGAGGGGACCTGGTGGGAGTCGAGTGGGGACAGAGGTGAGGGGTGGGTGGGGCTGTCCGCTGCCTGAGGCTCCGGGGCTGCACTGATACGGGGAGGGGCCCAGAAAGGCTCCCAGTTGCCGATGACCCCAGAGGCGGGCAGGCCTGGACCGAGGTCTGCGTGGCTGGGGTGGTGGGAGCGAGGTCAGGAGGGGCCTGGAAGCCAGGCTGTGGTGGAGCTCCCTAGTCAGGCCCTCACCTCTGCTGCAGGCGCAGTGACCTGCAGGGCCTGGGAGCTGGGTGTGGGGGACCCCCGGCGGGCCCCCCGAGCCCGGGGCGAACGTCGGAGGCACACCATCACAAACGGAGTGGACTGTGAGCTGGTGAGCGGAGCCCGGGGCACTGGTACTCTCTATCTTGCCTGGGACTGGTCTCCTGGACCCTCCACTGCCGGGGTGGGGCGGCCAGGCCTGGGTCCCAGGGGTGGCCTGTGACAGGAAGGGGCTCGGTTCCCAACACCTCTCCACCCCGCCTGGAACCGCCTGAGGCATGGAGGGGCCCAGGGTCAGGGCAGGAAGCCCTCAGGGAGATGGGGCCTGGGGGTGCCGTGGCAATAGGCTTGGCCCCTCTCCACAGCTGTCCTGCCCCGGCCTGGGCCCCAGGCTCCCCGCTTCTGGGCGGGCCCAGCCACCAGTGTGTGCTCACCGCTCGCCTCAGGAGGAGGTGCTGAGCTCCGGACAGTGGCTCCGTTCCCTGGGGAGGCCTGTGTGGAAGGCTGAGTGCCCCCATCCCCCATCAGAGCCCCCCCCATCTGTTCCTGCTGAGGGGCGATCCTAGGACGCCCCAGGGCAGAGACAAGGCTGTGCCCCTTGCCTGGGAGGGTCCAGGTGTAGGGCGTCCCTGGTGCGTTCCTGTGGGCCGCACCACGTGTGTGCACTGACTGGCCCGTGTGCGCCCCCGCGTGGCAGCTGAAGCAGATGGCGGAGCTGGAGCAGGAGAAGGAGGTGCTGCTGCAGGGTCTGCAGATGATGGCCCGGGGCCGAGACTGGTACCAGCAGCAGCTGCAGCGCGTGCAGGAGCGCCAGCGCCGCCTGGGCCAGAGCCGGGCCAGCGCCGTGAGTGACACTGCCCATGCCAGGCAGGGTGCCCCCCCCCCCAGTGATACCACCCAGTCTCCGCACCCCAGGCTGCATGGGACTGCCTTCCCTCTTCAGGGCGCAGCAGCTGTCCCTCCACCCAGGGTGCTGGGATCCCCCACAGCAATGCTCCCCAACCGGCAGCACCTCAGGCTCTGGGTTCTGAGCAGGAACTTCCGGGGGCAGGAGGGCCACCTGGGGGAACCCCTCAAGGCCCTGCAGCTGGTCCTGGGCTGGCCCTGCTCTCTGACCACCCCTCCCCTGCTTCCTTTTAGGAGTTTGGGGCTGAGGGGAGCCCCCGCCCACTGGGGCGACTGCTGCCCAAGGTGCAGGAGGTGGCCCGCTGCCTGGGGGAGCTGCTGGCTGCGGCCTGTGCTGGCACGGTGAGTGCCCCGGCCCACCCCACCCCCAGAGGCTGAGCCAGGGGTGCCAGGCCTGCCTGACTGTGCCCTCCTGTAGGCTCTGCCCTCAGCCTCCTCCGGGCCCCCGGGCCCCGCTCTGGCCCCCGCCTCACCCCCGGCGCCTGGCTGGCAGCAGCAGACCATCCTGATGCTGAAAGAGCAGAACCGGCTCCTCACGCAGGTGAGGTGCGTGCGGGGGGCCGGGGGTGGCTGGCCGCCCGGCGGGCCCTGACTGCCCCCCACCCGCCAGGAGGTGACGGACAAGAGCGAGCGGATCACGCAGCTGGAGCAGGAGAAGTCCGCCCTCATCAAGCAGCTGTTCGAGGCGCGCGCCCTCAGCCAGCAGGACGCTGGGCCTCTGGACTCCACCTTCATCTAAGGACACGGCCACTGCAGGGACATGGCCTCTTGGCCAGACACTGGCCCTGGGCAGTGCCCCTAGATCCCAGCCTCAGGCTGACGACCACCCGCTGGCCTGGACACGGCTCTCCTGCCTCCCAGTCTGGCCCCCAGCCCCAGGTGGAGGCGGCAGGTGGGCTGCCCCCAGGGTGCCCTTCCATTCTGGCCTGGGCACGGGGGCTGACCTGGGCCAGGGCTCTGTGGTGCGGGCTCATCCTGAAGCGGTCAGTGGATCCCTCTTCCCATTTACCAGGTGTCCGCTGGCCGTTTTATCAGGTGTCGGCCGGTCTGCCCAGTGTTTACAGCTGGCCGGTCTCCCCTCCCCCTGGCGGCCACAGTAAAAGGTCCTGGTCACTCCGGGCTGCACTTCTGACAGCAGCCAGCAGAGGGCACCACCTGCGTGCTGGTCATGGATCCTGAAGCCCCCATCGAGGTCTCCCGTGGGGGCTGGGACACCTGAGGGCCAGCAGGTGACCTCTTTCAACCCAGGACGCCCCGACTAGGGGCCCCTCAGCAGGAACAGATGGAGGGGGTGGGGGGACTCTGACAGGGGATGGGGTCTGCCTATACCTGGTTTCAGGGACCCCCGGGATGGATGGAGGTGCCTGGAGTGGGGCTGGAAGGATGGCCTGCTTGCCCCTCCACACAGACCCCGGGCCCTAAATCAACATGGCTTAGCCGTCATCCCTCCTGGCCGAGACCCAACCCAGGCAACCCACAGAGCAACCTGACCCGGCTCAGGGCCGCGGGGCCCCCAGGCACCCTGGCCAGGGTGCGCTGTGGTCACCAGTGGCTCCGGTGTGGCCCTCACCAGGGGTGGGGGAGCCTTGGGATCCCAGACGTGCCGTGAGGGGCCTGGTGGGCCGAGCACCCCACCTGCGGCCTCCTTCCCGCGGCAGCTTGGCCCCAGGGCTGGGCGGGGAGACAGCATGTTGCTCAGAAAGGAGCTCAGGGGTCAGAAGGCGGCTGGGACAGGTCCTCCAGAGAGGGGGGCGGGGAGCAGGTCCAAGGGCGGGACAGTCTGGAGGGCACCCAGGCAGACCTGCAGGGCACCAGTGCCAGCCCCGAGGGCCTGCCCACAGGACTCCCCAAGTCTTCCTCTTCCATGGTTCTTGGATCTGCCCCTCCCTCTCATCCCATGACCAGTCCCTCAACCTAGCCCAGGCCCTGAGCCCACCCTCACTGGGGGTCCTTCTGCTCCCCAAATGCAGCCTGGAACACTTCCAGAACTGGAACCCACAGTTCCCTGCTCCGAAGCCTCCCGTGATCCCAGCACTTGCAGACCTAGCCCCAGTGCTGGGCCCTGACCAGGAATTGAACTGGTGACCTCGTGCTTCCTGGGTCTGGGTTCGAGTCCCCACCCAACCTGGTTTCGGGCTGTAGCTGTGCAGCCTGCCTCCCACCTCTGGGCTTTGCACATGCTGTTCCATCTGGAACGTCCCGCCCCGCCTCCCCTGGCTTGCTCCTCCCTGGCTCTCCAGGATGGGTCAGAACAGCCAGGGATCTGGGGAGATAGGACTTAGGTCTGCCCCAGGGGGTGTCATCAGGAAACCCCCCCACCCCACGTGAAGCTGGCCCTGAGGTAGCAGGGAGAACCTGGCTGCGCGAAGGAGAGGGAAGGCGGCCTCCGTGGCCCCAGTGTTCGGTGCAGGCGGCGGCGTCAGTTGCGGCCTCAAGGGCAGGATCTCAGGGGTCCCCGGTTGGCAGGGCCAGGCCACTGGCAGAGGCAGACATCTGGAGAGGTCCCTCAGGCTTGCATAGTGGTGTTCAGGGCGGGGCAGTCCGGGCCCTGTGCTCTGGGGGTGCTGAGGGGGGCCCTGGCTTCCCCACTAGATGCCAGAAGCAACCAGAATGTGTGACACTTGGGGGGCCCCAAACTGCCCCCATGAGAACCTCTGCCCCCAGAAGTGCAAGTGCCTTCAGGCTAAAGACAAGTTTTCCCAAATAAGGGAAGGCCCCGCCGTGGCAGCCACAGAAACAGCAGACTAGATCCCCAGGTGTTGGGATTGTCAGGATGTAAAATACCTTATATGTGTAAGGAAATAAAAGGCCCTTGTAAATGTGAACAAGGAGTAGTCTTTGGTTTCTGTCTTTAAAATACGTTTTTATTGATCTTTCAGAGAGGAAGGAAGAGGGAGGAAAACATCGACGAGAGGAATTCAACCATCAGCTGCCCCCTGCACGCCCCACAATGGGGGTCGAGCCCGCAACCCCAGCGTGTGCCCTGACCAGGAATTGAACTGGTGACCTCTGGCTTCCTGGGTCCGTGCTCAACCGCTGGGCCACGCCGGCCAGGCACTGTGCAAGGTTCTCGGGGGGAAATTTGTAACCTCGAATTCAAACCCCGACTGGGATTTTGCAAGAATGGAAAAATACAGTCTCGTTCCATTCCAGCAACGAAGAGTGAGTCTACCCAACGTGGGTCGTCCCAAGGCAAGATGAGTTCAATGTTTGAAATGTGTTGTAATTCACAACATGAACAAAGTAAAGGAGAAAATAGGCCTGCAAGGAATTCAGAAGAAAACACGCAACTGTGCTCGGTTCATGTTCGTAAGAAACTTGGGAACGCATTCACACGAAAGCCCTCAGTGAACAGGGTCGGTGGTGGAATGTTGAAGGCATTCCCCCCTGATCAGGAAGACACTAGCGATGCTGTTATAGGCAGTGCTGTCCAGACTTTTACTGAGAAAGTCTTAGAATTATTAGGAGTTTAATAAGATGCTGGTTACAAAATGAGTTCAAAAAAGGCCATTTAATTACTACAACCAGCAAAAACAAAACAAAACTTAGAGAATGTCATTGAAAACTGAAACTGTATGTTCCAAGTTCTAAGTCTAAGAAAAAAATCTGCGAGACCTTTAAGGGGAAAATTACGTCAAGCTTTTGTGAGAGACCTACGAGAAAACCTCTGTCAACAGAAAAATAACCCTGGCTTTGGACAAAAGACTCCATGTTTAAAAGATGTTCATTGTCTGCCCTGGCCAGGTGGCTCGATTGGCGCACCATCCCGCACACCAAAAAGGTGTGGGTTCCATTCTCCCTCAGGGCACGTACCTCGGTCGCAAGTTCAATCCCCAGTCCGGGGGCACACGGGAGGCAACCAATCAATGTTTCTTTCACATCGATGTTTCTCTTTCTCAAAATCGATAAAAACATATACTCAGTGAGGATTTAAAAAAATGAATGAATGGCCCGACCTTGTTTGGCTCAGTGGATAGAGCGTCGGCCTGCGGACAAGGATCCCGGGTTCGATTCCGGTCAAGAGCACAGGCCTGGGTTGTGGGCTCGGTCCCCAGTGTGGGGCGTGCAGGAGGCAGCCGATCCATGATTCTCTCATCACTGATGTTTGTATCTCTATCTCCCTCTCCCTTCCTCTCTGAAATCAATAAGATTTTTTAAATAAATGAATAAATGCATAAATAATGTTCACTTCCCTCAACTGGTGTATCGATTCAATGTCGTCACAGTTGAACTCCTAACCGTTTTCCAGGCATTTGGGCAAGTTGTTCCAAATGGTCATGGCAGAGCTGAGGGCGCCAGGAGAGAAGAGGAGAGGGAACTATTCTGGGCGCATGTCCTGGGTGGTGGAGTTGTGACCTCAGGGCAGACAGGCCGTCACTTGACGCCGGCACGAGGACAAGGGCTGGGACAACCGGTTCTCTAGACGGAAGGCGGAAACGGGACCCGTCCAGGTGAACCCCGAGGCCCGCCGTCAGCAGTAACTGACCTTCCAAAGTGACCTTCAGACCTCGTGGCCGACCATTCCCAGGAGACCCCGAGGGGCAAGGATGGAGCAGGAAGCAGACACATCTGGACCAACAAGGAGCCACCACGAATCCCCGGCCAGAGGACTCGTGTCCAGGGCACAGGTGACCCTTGAACAGTGTGGGGTGGGGGCGCTGCACCCCCAGAGCAGGGAAAAAATCCGTGTGTAACTCTGACTCCACCCACGTGACCACTGAGAGCCCGCTGCTGACCCGAGCCTCCCTGATGACAGGCGATTAGCGTGTGTTTTGTGTGTCTACTGTATACTGTATTCTTCCAAGAAAGTAATCTAAAGAAAAGACAATGTTATTAAGAAAACCACGAGGTCCCAGCTGGCGTGGCTCAGTGGCTGAGCGTCGACCTGTGAACCAGGAGGTCACGTTTTGATTCCCAGGCAGGGCACGTGCCTGGGTTGCAGGCTCGATCTCCCGTGGGGGGCGTGCAGGAGGCAGCTGATCCATGGTTCTCATCATTGATGTGTCTGTCTCTTCCTCTCCCTTCCTCTGTAATCAATTAAAAAAAACATTTTGTAAGGAAAAAAATGTCTGCTCCCACAGGACAGGTGTGGGGGCTCCCCGGTGCCCACAGCACGGAGTCCCCTGTGCCCGCCTGATGAGCACATGAGCCTCCCCCTGTGAAGGCGTTGCAGCCACTGGACGCTGTGGTTTCCAGTGGGGAGACTGAGGCAGAGGCAGCCAAGACCAGTGAAGGTCCCGGCCCTTCGAGGTCTGTTCCTGTGGAGGGGGCTCTGGGATCCCTCTCCGAGCCCATTCCTGCCAGGGCCAGGGCCAGGGCCAGGGCCAGGGCCAGGGCCAGGGCCCCACATCTGGACCCCACCCACCGAGGTTCCCCACAGCTGCCCTGCCCACGGCTGCCCCGCCTGGTGGGCTCCTGCCAGGGCTGCCTCCCACTGGAACCCCCACTGCCCACCCGCTTCCAGACCCCAGCTCCCGGAGGACGGGGGACTCTCCTCGCCAAGGAGGGGCCTTCCCAGCGGCTCCTGGGGGAGAACTGGCTCCCTGCCTCCTTCCCAGGCTCCTCTGGGCCCTGGGCCACCAGCTGGGCCCCCCCAGGGCCGGTCCCAGCTCCGTCCTCCGGGCCTGCTGGGGCTCCACCAAGGACAGCTCGACTCAGGGAGCCCTGCTGGGCCTCGTGGGCGAGGTGGGGTTCTGGGGGGCAGCCAAGGGGGCCAGCCTGCCTTTCGTGCCCTTTTATGGGCCGCTGGCTCCTCTGGGCTGCCTTTGTCTCCTTTCAGCCTCTTGTGCAAGCCTCTCCCTCGCTGGGCTTTCTGGGGGAAGAAAAGACGGGGGAGGAGGCATTGGGGGGAGGGTGCTGGCGGGGGAACCGGCCTGGAGCCCTTTGCGAGCCCCACCCCGGAGGCTCTGCTCGGGCTCGGCCAGGCCCGGCTCCCTCCCTTCCCTCAGGGCCCGGAGTGGGAAGAAAAGCTCCTTTGCTGGGCCCGTGACCCCAGACCCTCAGCCCAACTGTGCCCAACTTTCAGACTGACTAGGGCAGCCGTGGGCAAACTACAGCCAGCGGGCCGGATCCGGCCCGTTTGAAATGAATAAAACTAAAAAAAAAACAAAAAAAAAAGACCGTACCCTTTTATGTAATGATGTTCACTTTGAATTTATATTCGTTCACACACACACTCCATCCATGCTTTTGTTCCGGCCTCCGGTCCAGTTTAAGAACCCACTGTGGCCCTCGAGTCAAAAAGTTTGCCCACCCCTGGGCTAGGGAGTTGCCCCCTTTCCCCCATCAAACGCTGCCCTCTGACCCCTCCCCTGTGGCCACACTCCCGGTGGGTGGTCTTGCCACAGGGCTCCCCGGCCACTGATCACTGAGTCCTTCCCGGGGCTGCAATTCCCAGTCCCCCAAGTTCATGAAGTGGGGTGGCCCCTGGCCAGGGAAAGGGCATGTGGGGGGTCAGAGCACAAAGGCCGGGGGTTCTGGGGGTGGAGAGACCGAGCGGGTTCCGGGCTGCTCAGCACTGGCCACCCCGGAGGTTCCTCGGCCTCCGTCCTCCCCTCGGTCCTGGGACCCCTGGGACGCCGCTCAGCTGTGAGCTCCCCGCGCCCCGAGGGCAGCCCAGCCGGGGCCGGGGCCCAGCTCAGCGTCCCTGTCCCGGTGCCTGCAGCCAGGGCGGTCAGCTCCGAGGCTGCTGGCGGTTCTAGCCGGAGGGGCGGGGGGACCCAGCCAGCCTGGGGCCAGCCCAGCGCAGCCCAGCCCAGCCCTATGCAAGGCCTCCTGCCCAAAGCCACACCACGACCCCCTCCCCGCCGAGGGATGGCGGTTCCCTAGGTCCTGCCCCAGGGGAACCCCGTGTCCACCAGCAGCCCCGGGCAGGCCAGCCCTGGGGCCAGCGGGCAGGTCAGCGGGTGGGACCCGGGCCGCCGGGCGGGGGCGAGCCTTTAGGGCGGGCAGGAGGTAGCAACAGCCGCAGGTGCGCCGGGCGCCGGGCGGGCAGGTGACGCCCCGCAGGGCCTCTCACCGGCGCCGGGGGAGCCCGCCCGGGAGCGCGGGGGGCGGGGCGTCCCGGTGGGCGTGGCCGGCGAGCCCGTGCGGCCCTCGCCCCGCCCCCCGCGCCTACCCCGCGGCCCGGGCCTGGGCCGCCCGGTTCCCGCCGCCGTGCCGTCCGCGCCGGTCCGCCGCTGCGCCATGGCCGGGAAGCTGCTGCCGCTGCTGCCGCCGGCGCTGCTGGCCGCCGCGGGCCTGGCCGGCCTCCTGCTGCTCTGCGTCCCCACGCGCGACGTCCGGGAGCCGCCCACCCTCAAGGTGCCGCTCGGGCGCCGGGCGCGGGGCGCGGGGCGGGGCGCGGCGGGGTCCGCGCGGGGCCGGGGCAGCTGCGCTCGGGGCGGCGGGTGGAGTCCCCGCCCTGCGCGCTCCGCTCCCGGCTGGGCCTGGGTCCCCGGTGCCAGGCGGCGCTTCCGGGGAGACGCGGTGCCGGAGCCCAAGTTTGGAAAGTACCCGCTTGTCCAACCCGAACCCTCCGGGAGCCGCCAGGGGCGCTGGTGAAGGGCTGTTCCCTGCTGCCCGATGCGCCTCAGGCTCCGGACCCCGGACCCCGGGTGGACCCGGGCACCCACCGGGCACATCAGTTCAGGGCTCAGCCTAGACCTGGTGGGCAGGTCCGGGTCCGGGGAGGCCTCCCCCCTCCCGGGAGGTCCTGCCAGTGAGCAGCTGCTCTCGAGGGGGCCTGGAGCTGGGTGGGGGTGGGGGGTGGTCAGACCTGGCGGGTCCCAGGCCCAGCCTCCGGAGTCCAGCGGGTTCCGTGGGGCGGGGAGGGCTTGGCGTGCGCGCGGGATGGGGCAGGGGCGCCCCAGATGGCTGTGGCAGGAGGGACGCTCTGAGCCAAAGGCCTCCGCCAGGCGGGGTGGGGGGGCCCGATGGGCTGGCCGGCTGGGCTGGCAGGCGTCCTTGGTGGGGGAGGACTGGGGCGGCCCCTCACCCCCAGCCCCGCCCCGGGCTCCGGGGCCAGTTCTCCGTCCCTCTGCCGGTTGGAATCCAGGCCTCTGGGGGCAGGTGCAGGGAAGTGGCACTTGCAAGCTGACCTGCCTGGAGGGGGGCGGCCGGCCGAGCCCCTCAGTTCTGCAGGCCTGAGCGCTTCACGGCCCAGGCTCTGAGGCTGGGGCAGGGCAGGGCGGGGACCAGCCTCCCCCGGGGCCCTGGCTTCCTCATTGGGGCCCTGGCTTCCTCATCCTCGGGGTGGGCTGAGGTCTCGGGGACTGGGATGGGGAGGGGGGGTGAGGAAGAGCCGGATGCTTCCTCCTGCAGCAGCTTCACTCCCGGGGCCGAGCTCCGTCCCCAGGACAAGATTCTGGAAGTGGCCGGTCCTGGGACTCCGCTGACCCAGCTCCTCGGCGTGTGGTCGCCAGGACGGCCCTGCCCTCCGGGGAGGCGGCCCCTGACCGGTCTCCCCCCACCCCAATCTGTGTCACCGAGGCAGTCCTTGGCCTCTACTGGGGGGGGGGAAGTGGGGCAAGGGATGGCCTCAGGCCCCTGGCTCGCCCGAGGGTGACCCCCACCCTCCCCCAGTACGGCATCGTCCTGGACGCCGGCTCCTCCCACACGTCCATGTTCATCTACAAGTGGCCGGCGGACAAGGAGAACGACACGGGCGTGGTGGGCCAGCACAGCTCCTGCGACGTGCGCGGTGAGGGTCCCCGAGCGCCGGTGCACCCGCCCGGATGCCCACGCACTGTCGGCCTCAGGCCTCTCTGGCTCAGCCTCTGCTGGCCGAGCAGCCAGGTCCCTCCGCCGGGTGCTGGGTGGGCCCGCTCCAGGCAGGAGCTGCAGGAGCCCCCACGGGGAGGCTGGGTCCCGGGCCTTGGGGGGCTGTGGCACTGCCGTTCTAGAAAGGAGCCCCGGGGAGCAGTCGGAAGGGCTGGGCCTGGCCTGGCCGAAGAGGGGCTCCGAGAAGCTGGCGGGCACTCACCCTCCGGCAGGACCCTGGGAGGCCAGGCCAGGGGGGCAACGCCCAGTGCTTTGTCCTGCACCTGTGCACACACCCACTCAGGTGCAGCCTCAGAGACTCTGGGTGGCACACGGGTAGCGTCTTTGTCCTTAAGCTGCCACCTGGTTTGGGAGCCCTGCCCCCGCCCCACCCCGTTGGCCCCCCTCAGGGCTGGCCGCCAGGCTGATGCCTCCCTCCAGGTGGGGGCATCTCCAGCTACGCAGACAACCCCTCGGGGGCCGGCCAGAGCCTGGTTGAATGCCTGGAGCAGGCGCTGCGGGACGTGCCCAGGGAGAGGCACGCGGGCACACCCCTCTACCTGGGAGCCACGGCGGGCATGCGCCTGCTCCAGTGAGTATGCCCGCCCCTGCCCCTCCGGCCTGGGTCCCCACAGCAGCCTGGGCACAGGGTGGGCCCCCATGCCCTCAGCGGCAGCCCTGGGCGGGGGGGGGGGCCCTCTTGGCTGGTACCAGGGACCCCAGGATCCTGAGGGCCACGGGGACCCCAGGATCCCGGCCCAGGGGACCCCAGGATCTGGGCCACCGGGGACCCCAGTATCTCGACCAAGAGGACCCCAGGATCCCGGCCATGGGGACCCCAGGATCCTGGCCAGGGGGACCCCAGGATCCTGGCCAGGGGGACCCCAGGATCCCGGCCAAGGGGACCCCAGGATCTGTGCCACCGGGGACCCCAGTATCTCAGCCAAGGGGACCCCAGGATCCCGGCCATGGGGACCCCAGGATCCCGGCCAAGGGGACCCTAGGATCCGGGCCACCGGGGACCCCAGGATCTGGGCCACCAGGGAAGAAGCCGCTCAGAGGCCACCCTGTCCGACAGTCTGACCAGCCCAGAGGCCTCGGCCAACGTGCTGGCGGCCGTGACGCAGACGCTGACCCAGTACCCCTTCGACTTCCGTGGCGCCCGAATCCTGTCCGGCCAGGACGAGGGAGTGTTTGGCTGGGTGACCGCCAACTACCTGCTGGAGAACTTCATCAAGGTGGGCCCAGGGCCAGCCCCCGAGCGGGGTGCGAGCGCCCAGCCCCAGCTGACCTGGCCTCCACCCCCCACAGTACAGCTGGGCCGGCCGGTGGTTCCGGCCGAGGAAGGGGACGCTGGGGGCCATGGACCTGGGAGGCGCCTCCACGCAGCTCACCTTCGAGGCGGCCAGCCCCGCAGAGGACCCGGCCAATGAGGTCCAGCTGCGGCTCTACGGCCAGCAGTACCGCGTCTACACCCACAGCTTCCTCTGCTACGGCCGCGACCAGGTCCTCCAGAGGCTGCTGGCCAGCGCGCTCCAGGTGCCCCCACCCCGCCCCCAACCCTGGTGCCCTGCTGGAGGGAGGGAGGGAAGGGAGGGGACGGGGCCACGGGCACAGGGCAGAGCCAGACAGCCGCCACTCTACCTGGAGCCATGGCGGGGAGTGACCCAGCGTGGGCCAAGGCTCAGTGGCCGGGGGAGGGCCCGGGGAGGGCCAGGCGAGGGAAACGGGGCCAGGGCCTAGCCAGGGGTTTGGTTTTTGCCAGGGGCAATGGGGAGCCATGGATTGCTCCTGAGCACAGAAGTGACATCACCAAGTGGGCTGGTGGGAGATTCATCAGGCTGGGGAGGCCCCCCGGGTCCTGGGGTGGGCAGTGCTTAAAGTGGGGTGGTGAAACCCCACCTTCATCGTCTCCCAGACCCGCCGCCCTCACCCCTGCTGGCCGCGGGGCTACTCCTCTCACGTGCTGCTCCGGGACGTGTATGAGTCGCCGTGCACCGCGGCCCAGCGGCCCCAGACCTTCAACAGCAGCGACAGGGTCAGCCTGTCCGGGAGCGGCGACCCCGCCTCCTGCCGCGGCCTCGTCTCCGGGCTCTTCAACCTCTCGTCCTGCCCCTTCTCCCGATGCTCCTTCAACGGCGTCTTCCAGCCGCCCGTGGCTGGGGACTTCATCGTGAGTCTGGGACGGGGTGGGGGCGGCTGCCCGCAGCGCCCGGGCCGGGGCTCAGGGTGACCAAACGCCCGCAGGCCTTCTCCGCCTTCTTCTACACCATGGACTTCCTGCGGACGGCGATGGGGCTGCCCGTGGCCACGCTGCAGCAGCTGGAGGACGCCACAGTCACCGTCTGCAACCAGACGTGGAGTGAGGTGGGGCCAGCCGCTCGGACCCCCACACTCATTCGCTCCAGAAGTCGAGGGGAGCCCAGCGGGCGGGGCTCAGTGGTTGAGCGTTGACCTATGAACCAGGAGGTCACATCCACAGGCCAACGCTCTATCCACTGAGCCAAACCAGCTAGAGCTGGGCCTTCGTCTTTCTACCCGCATTGGTGTGCGCGCGTGCGTGTATGCGTGTGTGTGTGCGTGTATGTGTGTGCATGTGTGTGCGTGTATGTGTGTGTGCATGCGTGCGTGTGCGTGCGTATGTGTGTGTGTGCGTGCGTGCGTGTATGCGTGTGTGTGTATGTGTGTGCGTGTGTGGGTGCGTGTATGTGTGTGCGCGCGCGCGTGTATGTGTGTGCGCGTGCGTGCGTGCGTGTGCGTATGTGTGCGTGCGTGTGTGGGTGCGTGTATGTGTGTGTGTGCGTGCGTGCGTGTGCGTATGTGTGCGTGCGTGTGTGGGTGCGTGTATGTGTGTGTGTGCGTGCGTGCGTGTGTGAGCGCCTGGCTGGCCACCCCACCACCCCACCTCCTGGGGCCGGGACCTCCTGGCAGCCGGGGCCTAACATCGCCCACCTGTGTCGCAGCTGCAGGCCCGGGCACCGGAGGCAGGGGCCCACCTGCCCAACTACTGCCCCATGGCCACGTTCCTGCATCAGCTGCTGAGCCTGGGTTACCGCTTCGACGAGCACGCCTTCAGCCGGGTGACCTTCCAGAAGAAGGTGGGCGCTGGCAGGAGGGCCGGGGCGGAGGGTGGGTCAGGTCGGAGGGAGGGGCTGGGGCGGAGGGGGGCCGGGGCGGAGGGGGCCTCGGGCTGCGTGGAGGCTGAGGCTGCGCCCCTCGCCCCAGGCAGGGGACACGGCGGTCGGCTGGGCGCTGGGCTACATGCTGAACCTCACCAACATGATCCCCGCGGACCCGCCCGGGCTGCGCAAGGCCACGGCCTTCAGCTCCTGGGTGGCTCTCCTCCTGCTCTTCACCGCCCTGCTCCTGGCCGCGCTGGTCCTGCTGCTGCGCAAGGCCCGGCCCGCCAAGCCGCCCAGCGCCATCTAGGCACCTGCGGGGGGCGCTGCCCGGCCCCGTGTCCCGTCCCTCACCTCACCCCACACTCCACATCGCTGCCCTCAGCAGCCAGGAAACCGGTGGGGACTCCAGCACCCACTCCCACGGTCCCGGGGTGGGGCAAGGGCACACGATCCAGCCCCTGCAGCCGCCTCATCGCAGGCCTCCTGCTCCTCCTGCTCCTCCTGCCACTGAGGGTGGGTCATGCCGGCCCCTGCAGCTGCGACCACAGGTGGGCCTCAGGGCAGTGGAGCCTCCATTCCTATCCTTGGGGCCCTCAGACCCCCCCAGCAGGTCTGCCTTAGGGGGAGGGTCTGCATTAGGGGGAGGGTCTGTATTAGGAGCCCACAGGCTGGGAGCCGCCCTGCGCCTACTTGTAACATTTTGTAATAAAAAGTTTGTCCTAAAGCAGTGCCTGCCCTCCCTCCCCACAGCTGTGCTGGCCACGCAGCCCCTCCCGGTCCCCAGGGTGGCCCTTGGCTCTCCCCACTTCCTCTCCGAGTCCAGACCTGGGGCGGTGCTGACCCTGGCCCCCTGCTCCACGGTCCTGGCCTGGAGCAGCTGCTGGCTGGCCAGAGGCCCTGAGGCCCTGGGGTCGTCTCCGGCCAGCAGAGCCCCTGCAGCACCTGACCTGCATCAGGGACCGAGGCCAGACTGCAGGCTGGGCCCAGCTGAGAGTGGGCCTGGGGTGGGGGTCGGAGAGTGGAGATGTGAGAGGGCAGGTCGTGGGCAAGGCAGGCGCCAGGGTCCAGGCCTCCGCTCAGAGACTGGAGGAGGGGCAGACCCCGAGGGGGTGGGAGGGGGATGTGGAGCTTCGGGAGGGTGGGAGAGCGCTGGGCTCCATCTCGGGAGGGAGGGGCCTGGTGGAGAGCCTGGCTGTGGAGCCCAGTGTGGCCGAAAACGGAGCCAGCGCACCTGCGGATGCTTTTCCACACCCAGACCCAGCTGCACCCACCTGCGCTCCTGCCGGCCTCCCCTGAGTGTGGGAGGCGTGGGGAGGCGTGGGGAGGCGTGGGAGGTGTGGCTGCGTCTCCTGCCTACCTGGGCTTTCCTGGGAGGTGAGCTCAGACATTCTCTGTCTGGTCAGGCCTGTGTGGGAGGACAGCATCGTTGTTTTGCACCCCCCACCCGGCACCCCACCACTCCTGCCAGTTTGTGAGCTGTTTTATTTGTTTGTTGCTAATTCTCACCCCAGGAAACTCTTCCACTGGTTTTGAGAGAGAGTGGAGGGAGGTGGAGAGAGACACTGATGGGTTGCTTCCCGCACGTGCCCGACCACCGGTGGGTCCAGACAAACCCGCTGGCACAGGCTTAATGTTTCGGGAGCCCAGACCCCAGCCCAGCTCCCGTGCTGGCACCTGCTGAGCCCGGCTGTGCAGAATGGGGGCTGCAGCGCTCCCTGGAGGGGGTGCAACCGAGGGCGCCCCTGGGCCAAAACGGAACCCGGGACCCTTCAGTTCACCGGCTGTCTCTCCATCCACTGAGCCAAAGCGCCCAGGACTTGGGAGCCCTTTTGAAACCCGAGGGCAGCCGGCCCCATCCTGCGAGCCCAGAGCCACCGAGGCCTGAGGGGGAGCCTGGGGCTGGGGGTCATCCTTGCTCCCTCAGTGGCGTGAGCCGAGGGGAGTTTCCAGGTGGGTGGGGGGCTGTGCTCTCAGGAGGCGACCGCTGGAGTGCCACCCGGTGCTTGCTTGCCCCGGGCCCAGGGGAGGAGAAGCCTGTCACCCGGGCACCGGGCACCGCGGACAGCTCCCGGCAGCTCCGGGCCCCTGGCCCCCTGGCGGCTTCAGTGGAGAGCAGCTCCCGGTCCAGGCCTGGTGGCCGCCAACGGCCTGGTGCTGCCCGCGTCCGAGTGCCAGCGCCGGGTGCAGCTTTGGGCACAGCTGTGCGCGCCTGGCACCTGTCCACCGTGCGCGCCTGGGGTCCCTGTGTTCCTGGTCGCCCGCGCCGCCAGACCCGCGCGTGTCCCAGTCTCCAGTGGGTGGGGACGGAGTGCGAGTGGGCAGCCGCTCAGCGCGGGAGTGCGGGGCGGGGGAGCGCATGGGGGGCATCCCATATTCAGCGGGATTTGTGGGGAACAGAGAAGGTCCCCGCCGCAGAGGCCGCAGAGGCTGAGCACCCCGAGGCCCAGAGATTGGGGGACCCACGAGAAGTGGGGGAGGGGGAGGGGAGCGGAGTGGAGGCGCGGTCCCGCCCCCCAGGTGGGGCGCGCAGGCGCACTCCCCGCGCTGCCTCCCGGCGCCGCGCCCACAGCCCGGATCCTTTGCCGCAGCGTCCGCGCCGCCGCGTCTTTCCTCCCGCTCCTCCCGCTCCTCCCGCTCCTCCCGCTCCTCCCGCTCCTGCTCCGCGGCCGCCGCCTCCTCCGCCTCCGCCCCCGCGGCGCCGGGAGCCCGCGCCCAGCCCGGGCGGCGCTGCCATGCTGCCCCCGCGGCGCTGAAGGATGGCGACGCCCGTGCCCCCGCCCTCCCCGCGGCACCTGCGGCTGCTGCGGCTGCTGCTCTCCGGCCTCGTCCTCGGCGCCGCCCTGCGCGGGGCCGCAGCCGGTCCCCCGGGTGAGCGAGGGCGCTCGGTGCGGGGCGCCCGGGGGCGGGGGTCGTGCGCGCGGCGCCGCGTCCTTCCAGCGCCGCCGCCCTCGCCCGGCCGCAGGCCCCGCAGGCCCCGCAGGCCAGGCCCAGCGCGCGGGGCGGGGTGGGGCGCACAGGCCGGGCCGCGGAAGGACTCCGCTGGACGGGGCTCGTCCCGGGATCCTGGTGGCCAACGCGAAGTCACGCGCTTTTTGTCTTTGTCCGTGAGCCTGCCTGTCTGTCTGTCTGTCTGTCTGTCTGTCTGTCTGTCTCAGGGGGCTCAGGGCCTGCGCCTGCTGTCAGCGGCCCGTCCTGTGCGCGCAGCTGGCGCGCGTCTCGGGTTGCGCGGCGCGGTGCCGGGCGCGGGTCTGCCCTGGGGCCCGGGTCACAGGCCTGCGGTGCCGGGCGCAGGCCTGCTTTGCTGCCGTGACCAGGTCTGACAGTTCCCAAGGTCTCTGACAGCTCGACCGACCGACCGACCGACCGAGGCTTAGGGTCCTGTTCGGGCTTCAGTGGGGGCAGGAGGGGCTTCCGGTTTCAAACTTCCTCCCCACCCTCTGCCCTGGAGGACCCCCGCAAGCTGCCTTCTGTGCTGGGGTCTGGGGGTTAGGGTTCGGGTTCGGGTTAGGATAGACCTCCCAGGATAGACGGGCAGAGAGCCAGGAGCCGGGGTCCTGGGAGACCCT
Source organism: Myotis pilosus (assembly GCA_036010255.1). Lineage (NCBI taxonomy): Eukaryota > Metazoa > Chordata > Mammalia > Chiroptera > Vespertilionidae > Myotis > Myotis pilosus. The sequence goes on from JASKON010000013.1 coordinate 73,717,814, forward strand.
CCCTGCTTCTCAGATGGGCACCGAGGCTCCAGGCGGGGGCGGCCTGCAGGGCCCCGGGCCCCCGTGGGCCGAACTGGGACGCCCTGTGCCCACACACCCCCTCCATCCTCCTGGCAGCCCGGCAGGCGGTGCTGTTCTGAGTCCGTTTTACAGACGAGCAGACGGAGGCACGGAAAGATTTCGGGGCTGGGCTGCTGATCTGGGCAGTGGGTCTGTGTGTGTGGCTGGAAGAGGCCAGAGCAGGCCGGCTTCCTCCTGGGCACAGCACCCCTGGGTGGGGGCTGGCATGACCAGGACCGAGAGAGGTGCCTGAGGAGGCCTGAGGGCCAGGGCCTGGCTGGGCAGGGAAGGCAGAGGCTGCCAACTGACCGCCTGGCTGCAGGGCCCGCGGTGGGGCCTCCTGAGGAAATGGGCAGCAGCCATGCCAGTCAGCTGCTCTGGACTCGGTGCGCACCCAGCTGTGGGCTGGGGTGCCAGCCACTCTCCAGATGCCATTGTCCCCGGAGCCTCATGCGCCCGAGGCCGGAGGGGGGACTGTCCCAGGCCCGACAGGCAGCAGCCCCCTCCTCTTGGGCTGCGGGCTGGGAGTGTAGGGAGGCCCCTGGGCACAGGCCCTGGAGCCAGGCTGGCCCCTACCCTTGGCCTGGTGCACTCTGCATTCTCGGCACCAGGGCAGGGAGTGGAATGCCTGGTTTCCGGGCGCCCAGCGGGTGGGTGGGGTCCAGGCAGACCGGCTGGCACAGGCTTAATGTTTAACGAGCCCAAACCCCGGGCCCAGCTCCTGATGTTGGCGCCAATGACCCAGGCTGTGCAGAACGGGGGCTGCTGGCGCTTCCTGGAGGGGGTGCCTACAGCCAGGATGCATGAGTATCTGGTTACCATGGAAACCGAGTCAGAAGGCAGAGGTCAGGAGAAGAACTGAGCTGGGCCTTCCCCGTCCCCTCACGCCACCCTGGGCCCCAGGGCCCTCCTGCAACGCGAGGGCCTCGGCTGAGAGGGGTCCCCGACCTCCAGAGGGACCCCACCCTCCCTTCCCCAGCAGGGTCACCTCTCCTGCGGGGATCCCGCCGGCTCTGCTGGCTCCGGTGCCCAGTGGCCGGGCCGGTGTCCCCAGCCTCAGCACCTTCCTCAGCTTTGAGACAATTCACCTTTCACTTTATTTTATTTATTTTTTAAAAAATATATTTTATTGATTTTTTACAGAGAGGAGGGGAGAGGGATAGAGAGTTAGAAACATCGATGAGAGAGAAACATCAATCAGCTGCCTCCTGCACACTCTGCCCTCAACCACGGTACATGCCCCTGACCGGAATCAAATCTGGGACCCCTCACTCCACAGGCCGACGCTCTATCCACTGAGCCACACCAGCTAGGGCAATTTACTTATTTTTAAATATATTTTTTACTGATTTCAGAGAGGAAGGGAGAGGGAGGGAGAAACATCAATGATGGCCCTAGCTGGTTTGGCTCAGTGGATAGAGCATCGGCCTGTGAACTGAAGGGTCCCGGGTTCGATTCCAGTCAAGGCCACATGCCTGAGTTGCGGGCTCCATTCCCAATGGGGGGTGTGCAGGAAGCAATCGATCAGTGATTCTCTCTCATCATTGACGTTTCTATCTCTCCCTCCCTCTCCCTTCCTCTCTGAAATCAATAAAAATATATTTTTTAAAAAAAGAAAAGAAACATCAGTGATGAAAGAGAATCACGGATCGGCTGCCTCCTGCACGCCCCCCACTGGGGATTGTGCCCGCAACCCCGGGGCACGTGCCCTGACGGGAATGAACCCTGACCTCCTGGTTCATAGGTTGCATCTCAACCACGGAGCCGCGCTGGCCAGGCCAGTTCTCCTGCATCAGAGGGGAAACCGAGGCAGACAGGGCCACTTCCCCCCCCCACCCCCCCGTGTCAGGATGGGATCTGTTGGCTGTGTGTGGAGGACGGGTCTGGACCCCACATCAGGAACTGGGCCAAAGTGCCCGGCGCCCCTGGCCCCTGGCAGCGGTGGTTTGGGGAGCAGCGCCCCCCGCCCCCCACCTCCAGCAGGGCCTCCACACCCTGCCTCTGGCCTTGTATCCAAAGCAAGTGAGACTGGCCGCCTCCGTCCAGGTCTCCCAACCCCAGCAGCTCCTCTGCCCGGGGGACAGGCTGGAGGTGGGACGTGGGGCATGACTGTGTTCCAGGCCGGCACCTATTCCGTTGTGCCTCCCGGCTCTGCGCTCGGGCTGCGGGCTGGCGGGCAGGGTTAGGAGGGCAGAGTTGGGCTGCGGGCTGGTGGGCAGGGTTAGGAGGGCAGAGTTGGGCTGCGGGCTGGTGGGCAGGGTTAGGAGGGCAGAGTTGGGCTGCGGGCTGGCGGGCAGGGTTAGGAGGGCAGAGTTGCTGGGCGGGGGGAGGTGGGTCCCAGCATCCTTGGCTGCTCCTGAGCCAGAGGGAGCCCTGAGCGCCCCCCCCCCGGGGGGCTCCCCATCTGGCCAGACGCCTGCTGTGGGCACCCCGAGACCAGAGGCAGGATGTGGAGGCTGAGCGGCCCTGCCCGGGGGAGTTGGTCTGTCGGTCAGCGAGGGTCCGTTTCCGTCCGGAGGGCTGGCTCCCGCTGGGGAGTGGACCCTGGGGAGTGGGTGGGGCGGGGAAGTTCCGATAAGTCGCCGGCTGTTTGTCTTCCTGGTTCCGCTCCCCCAGAACAATGGCCAGAACCCGGCGGCGGCCCTGGGGCGGGGGAGGCGCCTGGGACAGGGCTGCCTCTGGGAAGGGCCTGACCCTGCCCTGCCTCCGCTTCCTTTCCAGATGGGGCCACCTGTCCTGGGAGCCTGGACTGTGCCCTGAAGAGGCGGGCACGGTGCCCCCCAGGGGCTCACGCCTGTGGGCCCTGCCTCCAGCCCTTCCGGGAGGACCACCTCGGGCTCTGCGTGCCCCGGGTGCACCGGCCTCTGGGTACGGAGCAGGACCTCCCTCCCTCCCCCGCCTGACACAGCGCCCCCAGCCTCCGCTCCCCGGTCCCCTGAGCTCTGTGGGATGCGGGACGCTCACGGCACCTCCCAGCAGCCTAGCGATCCTTCCCAGAGGGCTCCGGCCAGAGCCTGGTGGCCTGGTGGCGGACTGCGGCGAGAGGCAGCCGGTGGGAAATGCCAGGGTCACCCTGGGAGAGTGCCCCAGGCCTGGTCCCTGCAGAGTCTGCCCCACCCCCAGCACCCATCGGGTCCTCTCCATTGCCCACTCCTTCACTCCTTGTGCACCAGGGGCGCCCCACTTGCCAGCCTGAGCCCAGAGGCTGAGTGGGGCCAGGTGTGGGGGGGCAGTACCGAGGGCTGCGGGGGGGGGGCGCCGGGAGTCTGAGCCCGTGGGCGGGCTCCTGGGGGAGGGTGTTCCTGGCAGTGAGGGGGGAGGGCTGAGACCCATGGGCGTCTGCTTGGAGCCTGTCTGGCCTGCGGAGCCCACCCCAGGGAGAAGGGGGCCGAGCCGCCAGCGCCACCCGGAGCTGCCCACCCTCCCGGTGGAGGTGTGGGGACAGGGTGGGGCCGCTCCCCGCTCCGGGGGAGTCACGCCTTCTGGCAGAGAGGCGATGGGATGCACTGATGTGTTGTCGCATGTCCTGCCCACCCCTTTGTGGGTAATGGGTGGGGTCAGGGGCACCCCTGCCCTCCTCCTGGCCTGTGCACACTCCCCCAGCACCTCCGCCCCTTGCCCCGCCCACACGTTTCCTGGGAATTCGGCTTCTCACACAGGGCTCCCCTTCAGTTGTTACCATGGCAACCCCGGATGACAAGGGGCAGCTGGGTACCAGCCCAGTCCTCAGGCCACCAGCGCCTGGAGGAGCCCAGACGGGGAGGGAGGCTCTGGGCCTGGGGACCAGCTCCAGGATGGAGTCACCTTCAGCCGGGCTGCTGGGGGGGGCTGGGGCTCCCCACCTGATGGTCCCTTCTCCTCCCAGCGGGGGGTCCCCCCCAGCCCAGACTGGAGGATGACATTGACTTCCTGGCCCAGGAGTTGGCCCGGCAGGAGGCAGGGCGCTGGAAGCTCACCGCCCTGTCCCAGCCGGAGGCGCCCCTTCGGCTGTTGGAGCCCGGTGAGAGCCCCCCATTCCCCCCCAGCCCCCCTTCCCGTCTCTCCGCCTCCCGACCCAGCCCCGTCCTGTTCTAACGGCCTTCTCTCTGCAGCAGCCACCCTGGGGCTCTCAGCGAGAGGCCAGGGCCCCGGCCTGGGCCTCCCCTCCACCCGGGGAGCCCCCGCGCCCACACCCCGCTCCTCCCTGGGGTCTCCCGTGTCGTCTGGGCCTGTGCACATGTCTCCCCTGGAGCCCCGGGCTGGGCGCCTGGACGGCCTCGCCCTCGGTAGGTCTGGCGGGCAGGAGGCGGGGCTGCAGCCGGAAGGCGCCCTCACCGCCCTCTCCCTGCGCCCTCTCCTCCCGCAGTGCTCATCTTGGCCTGCTCCGTGGCCGGCGTGGCCGCCCTGGCTGTGGCTGCTTTCTGCTGGTGCAGGTGAGCCAGCCGTGGGCAGGTGGGGGGCAGGTGGGGGGGCTGCGGGCAGGTGGGGGGCCGTGCCCCGGGGTCTCAGTCCCGCTCCACTCCCCAGGCTCCAGCGAGACATCCGCCTGACCCAGAAGACCGACTACGCGGCCCCACAGGCGACCAGCTCCCCCACCACGCCCAGGATCTCGGTGCGTGGCCCGGCCCACCCAGCTCGCTGCCCAGCC